>CM060706.1:38098060-39565560 GCA_030686995.1 Artemisia argyi
GTAGCACGCTACGCTCATTGAACATACTTTCACTTTCATTGGTTAATGAAGGCTATCAAGTGAAGTTTCGTTCATTTTAACTGGTAATTTCATGTAACATATAGGGGGAAATTGATTGTTTTATAAGTAAAATGTTCACCTTAAGTTGAAGAAACTTCAAGCAATTAGATTGATATCTTAATTGATTAACTCGACAGGATGTAATTAGGAGGAATTTACAAAAGAGTAGACTTTTGTAGATTGAATCTGTTAGAGTTTAACAATTAAATAGCACGTATTGCGGAAGCTAGGATCAAGTATAACACATAAATATTAACTAAAACATAAATAGTAAACGTACCCGATGCATTTCAAATTAACCTTGATTCTTGTACAAATAGATCAATGATAAACCCCTTACCGTTTTGTTTATCGATCTCTTGATAATTACTAAAGTAAGTAATTACCTCTTTCTTGTACACACAGACTACCAACGAATAAAGGTTTGATGCAAGTAAACAAAACACTTAATTTTGGTTTAAGCAAAATCGATCCAAGATCCCTTGGAGGGGTTGAACCGATCGGCCACAAAAGAAAACAAGGAGAAAGAGTTTTAGGGTTTAGTGTGTGTGCACAAAAGATGTGAAACCCTAACCCTTGGCCTTGTATATATACTAGAGGATATCTTGGAGACCAAGCAAGCAAGGATCGACCCTATTGGGTTTGGGTCGACCGGCCTAGCACACCCCTAAGGGGTTCTAGATCCTTCTTGACTCCTAAGTTACATTCTAGTCCTTATCTTTCGTTACTAACGATAGTTAGTCCATACGGTTAATAACTAACGACCATTTAGTCCATTAAGTGTTTATAAATATATATATTCGATACATTTAATATATATATATATATTTATTTTACATTATTCTTGTTTGTAAAGTGTGCAATCCCGAGGTGTCGGGTTCGATACTAGACATTTACATATTAATGTTTATACGTAACATTTAACAGCTCCCACTCATATATCCATTAATAGTAAAATGACATTGGTTAGCGTCTTGCAACACTCCAATGCCCCTAGTTCAATCCGAGCTAGGTTTCCTGGAAAAACCTTTAATGATTCATCATTATAATTATCCTTTCATTACTAATACCACATTAATAAAGATGTGAGGTTCTTTATTAAATTTCTGTTTCTCGTTTCTTTATGACTGAACAAAATTACCAAAACATCTGAACGTATTCCAGATAGACTTTGGGCATGGCCATGCAAAAATTTTGTCAATCCTACAAGGGGCCCAGCAGTATTAAACTTCTAAACAAATCAGAAGGAATAAATTCTTTCTTGACTACAAGAATAACCCATGAACTTTGCAACACTTCTGAAAACAACCCTTATAACTCCCTGTTACGGTGAGCGGTAGATTGCTTCACAAAAATGCACTACATCCATGACACTTATCTGGTATCTCAAGTCTGAGGATAACTTTAAATATGATTCTCACATTAAATATTAAATCATATTATTGGGATAAGTCCAATATTCAATTCATCGAATATCATGTGAAATTGGTATGACTACGCATCAATATACTTTCAAGTATATCCTAAACCAATACTCAAATTTGTCTTAGTTTAATGATATTCCCATATCATTAATCGACAATGGACAATTTAGAATAATAACTTATTCATGGATCTTAAACATGCAAATATAGGATATATTATTAAGACAATAAATAAATAAACATAAAACATACTTTATTTCATTAAAATAATAATTGTACATTACATCCTTTATCCAAACACTAATCACAAATGGGCATGAAACTTTCAGCTAATCTAAGTCCTACACCTTCAGCATGCTTGTAAAGCTTGGTGCCAGGTAGAGGCTTTGTTAATTGATCTGCCAAGTTATCATCTGTGTGAACTTTGAGCATTTCGATTTCGCCTATTTCGACTTGTTCTCGAACATAGTGATGCTTAATCGGGAAATGTCTGGTGCCTCTCATGATTCCAGGCTCATTGGCAAATGTAATTGCAGCTGAATTGTCACAATACATTTTAATAGGTCTTTGAATCGAAGGCATAACTCCTAGCCCTGAAACAAACTTCCTAATCCAAACAGCTTCCATTGCAGCTTCTGAAGCAGTTATATACTCACTTTCTGTAGCAGACATCGCTAGTACACTCTGCTTTCTGCTCCTCCAATCCACAGCTCCTCCATTAATGACAAAGACATAACCCGTCTGAGACTTCGTATCATCCTTATCACCTTTCCAAGAAGCATCGCAGTAACCTGTAACATCAAGTTCTGCTGATGGATTTCCCCCATAAACCAAGAACATATCTTTAGTAGCCCTAAGGTACTTAAGAATATTCTTAACAGCAGTCCAATGAGCTTCACCTGGATTCTGCTGATATCTACTAGTTAAATTCTGAGCAAACGCCACATCAAGTCTTGTACTTTTCACCGCATACATTATAGATCCCACAGCCGAAGCATAAGGGACTCTCTTTATGCGTTGCACCTCTGCAGGTGTTGAAGCACAAACCTTGTTGCTCAAGCCATGTTGTTCTTTCATCGGCAAATATCCTTTCTTGGAATTTTGCATATTGAATCTCTTCAATATTTTATCAATGTAAGCACTTTGACTTAATCCAATTAATCGCTGAGATCTATCTCTATATATCTTGATTCCCATAATAAATGCAGCTTCCCCTTAATCTTTCATAGAAAAACACTTTCCAAGATATGCCTTAACCTTTTGCAAACTTGGAATGTCGTTTTCCATGATCAATATGTCATCAACATATAATATAAGGAAAATTACATTACTCCCACTAACTTTGTGATATACACATGGCTCATCAAGATTTTGAGTGAATCCATACTTTTTAATCTCACTATCAAATCTCTTATTCCATTGTCGTGATGCTTGCTTTAATCCATAAATGGATCTTTTAAGCTTGCATACACGATTTGGGAATTCTGGATTTACATACCCCTCAGGCTGTGCCATATAGATATCTTCATCTAGGCGACCATTTAAGAAGGCGGTTTTTACATCCATTTGCCAAATCTCATAGTCATAGTAAGCGGCTATGGCTATAAGAATCCTAATTGCCCTTATGTCAGCTACAGGAGAAAAGGTCTCCTCATAGTCAACACCAAAAGTTTGAGTATAGCCTTTAGCTACACAACGGGCCTTATAGGTGTGTACAACGCCATCCATGTCAGTCTTTTTCTTGTAGAGCCATTTACTCCCAACTAGTTTGGCACCCGGAGGTAGGTCTACTTCTTCCCAGACATCATTGTCTTTCATGGATTGCATTTCCCCATCCATAGCATCTTTCCATTTGGCCTTTTCAGGACCATTCATGGCTGCTTTATAACTTGTAGGCTCATCAAGATCACCCAGTATATTCTCATCACTCTCTACATTAAGACATAGACGAGTAGGAGCTTTTACTGGTCTTGTTGACCTACGAATGGGAATCACTTCAACTTCAGGTGGAGGACCTAAACTTTCAGGTTCTACCGGAAGTTGGTTAGTGTTTTAAGAAGGTGCTACATCTTCTTGACCGTCTTCCAGATCATATACTCTCCCACTGAATTCTTGAGATATGAGCTCCTTTTCAAGGAAGTCTCCATACCTTGCAACAAATACTTTGTTTTCAGGTGGGTAATAAAAGTAGTATCCCATAGTTTCCTTAGGGTATCCTACGAAGATGCACTTCATAGATCTTTGTTGGAGTTTGTCTGCTGAGTCACGTTTAACATACGCCTCACAACCCCAGACCTTAAGATAAGACATGTTAGGAGCTTTTCCAGTCCATACCTCATATGGTGTCTTATCAACCTTCTTTGTTGGAACCATATTTAGAATGCGAATCGCAGATTCTAAGGCATAATCCCAAAACGAGAAAGGAAGAGTTGTTAGATTAAACATAGATCGTATCATATCTTGCAATGTACGATTCCTTCTCTCAGATACACCATTTTGTTGTGGAGTATATGGAGAAGTAAGGTGCTGGACAATTCCCTCCTTTGCTAGATAATCTATGAACTCCTGACTCAGGTATTCACCACCTCTATCGGATCGAAGAGCTTTAATCTTCTTTCCAAGTTGCAACTCTACTTCTGCTTTAAACACTTTGAATGTTTCAAATACCTCATGTTTATGTTTAAGTAAATAAACATAACCATAACGGCTGTAATCATCCGTAAATGTTAAGAAGTAGCTAGCACCTCTCCTTGACACATGTCTAAGTGGTCCACACACATCTGTGTGAATGAGACCAAGTAGATCATTAGCCCTTTCAATCCTATTTTTAAAGGGTTTCTTAGTCATCTTCCCAGCAATACAAGATTCGCATTTATCAAATGATTCATCATTGATCTTATCTAAAAGCCCATCATGTTGCAGCTTTTTCATGCGATCTTTGCCAATGTGAGCAAGTTGACAATGCCAAAGATAAGACGAATCCAGACCTTTCTTGATTCTCTTATTGTTGATGCTATACATTGAATTATTTGTAACAAAAGCATTATCATTATCATTCATATCAATTTCAAATACACCATTCACAGCAATAGCATTAAAATAAAAAACATCATTTAAAGAAACTGAAATTTCATTGCTAGAAATAGTATGATGAAAACCAAGGTTTAACAAACATGAAAATGAAATTACACCTCTAACAATTGACGGTGCATAATGACAATTATTTAAAGATAGTACTAAGCCCGAAGGCAACACTAAATTAAAAACTCCTATAGCTTCAACTCCTGCATACGCTCCGTTACCAATGTGCAAGAATTGTTGTCCATAGGCCAGCTTTCTCTCAACTCTAAACCCCTGCAAGGTATTGCAAATATGAATGCCACATCCCGTATCATATACCCATGAATTCAATTTAGGAGTAAGAGTGAATAATTCAATCATAAAGAACGCACCTGAAGTACTGGGGTTACCAGCTTCATTACCCTGCTTCTTCTGTCGCAAGTCATGAATGTAGAGAGGACCAATGGCCCTTTTTCATGACAGTGGTGACAAGCCTGATCCTTCTTGTTTGGAGGATTTGTCTTGTTCTGCTTAGGCTGATGCTGTTTCATCTTGGGTTGTGGTTGATAGGCCATGACCTGCTTGCCTTTATCACCTTTACCTTTGCCTTTGTTCACATGCGATTTCTTCTGGATTCTCCCCCCATGAATTGCCAACACTTGTGGGGTAGGAGCCTTGACCTTGGCTGGTAGACTTTTCTCATAATCAACAAGCAATGCGAGTAATTCTGAGACTGTCTTCCCCGAGCAATGCATGTTGTAATTCTGCACAAAACCAGCAAAATCCCTGTTGAGGGACCTGTTGATCAAGTGCACTTGCACATTGTCGGGGTAACCAAAACCAATTCTGTGAAGTTGATCAAACGAATCTTTCATCTCATCCACATAATCAGCTGCTGGTTTACCATCACCATGCTTGCAGTTGTGTAGTTTGTCGAGTTCATCATACAATTCAACTGCAGGTGGTTTCTCATAAGACTGCCTGAGGTTATCAAGCATAGTTTTAGGAGAAGAGTACTCATACTTCTTTTGTAATTGAGCACTCATGCTAGTGAGCATTAAACAAGCAACCTCATTATACTTAGCATTAGTCACCTTCCATGCTGCCTTTGCTTCTGGTGTTGCAGTAGCAGCAGGTTCAGCAGGGCATTCTTCGGTCAAGAAATCTAGCTTTCCAGACGCCCTCAAGACAATTCTGAGCGAACGGTGCCAGTCATTGAAATTCTTTCCAGTCAGTTTGTCTCTCTCAAGATGACTCTTGAAAGCAGAAATCACAGTTTGGTTATCGGGTTGAGCCATATCTACAGATAAAGTTCAAATATTAGTATTTTCGATAATCAATATCTTCAAGAAATATAAAATACCCAAGGCTATATTCATATAACCAACTAATTTTCTTGAAAATCTAGGATCCAACTTTACATAGATTCCACCACATCAGTTGATCTGTTAGTGGTGAAAGTACAAAAGTTGGCAATCTGTCGAACAATAATTGGCAAACAAGATTTCCAATTCCTAGACCATTATGGGATTTACATCAAATTGATTCATCCATTTGCCTTGTAAGCATGTTTCATCCCATCTCATGCCTTAAGTTCTAGGTCTCACGCACAACTTAATTAAGTCGTCTACCTTAGAAACTGTAAAATTACAATTATGGTCTCACGCGTTAAAAGAATTTTACCTTGTTATAGTAATTTAGCCTAGGTCTCACGTTTACTAAATTAAAATTCCAAGTGTTCCTTATAGATAGATGGCACGTAACTTAAATTATTAAGGGTATTATTTTTGATATGTCAATCAAAATATGTACAAAGATGCATGCACTCATCTTTATAACATAAGTTTTCATAAAAACTTTTTATATCCAATTCGTGAAATTAATACACAAAGTTTTACTTGAGGTTTATACCAAAACCCTAAGATGACTTTCTACAATATATGATTTTAAAAGTAATTCGTTTAAGACATAGTCAAGATTGTGATAACCAAGGCAGACTCTAAGGCTCTTTTCTAAGCCTTCAAATCACGGTTATGAATATCATCTTAAAGGACTTAATTTTAAAAGCATATTTGTACAAAACATCAATCAAGCAAAAGTTTGTGGATTCAATCTCAAAATTGTAATAAAGTATGAATTTTGCTAGTCTCGCCTGGGAGCTGATTACCGTGCGAATCGGACCACTATCGGCACCTAAGACCTTGTAAGATTCTTACTTTACCACTTAGGGTTTCACCATTATTAGTCCGTATTTATTTTCTTTATAAAAACAACCCTTTTATTGCTTACAACAAGTCACACTAAAACAATAAAACAAGTATCAAAGAAAATCAAAACAACCAATAATAAATAAGTGAAACAATTAGCCACATGCAATCCGTATTAGAAAAGATCCTAATAAAATCAATTCTAGGTATAATAATGCATGCAATCAACTAAGGCCTTCTCCTCTTAATGGAGGAGAGTCACATACATTGACGAATCAATTGCGTAGGCCAAAGCTAATAAACATACCACATAGCATATATAAATCGATTTTAATATGTATTGGAGTCTTCCCCAATTTAAGATCTATATTAAACATGTGATAAAAAAAACAAGATCCATGACTAACATGCATGTAAGTCACGGATTAAAACCTAATAATTAGCACATAGGTCACAAGATACGTTCAATTAACCGGTTAATGACCTAGGATTTCTAGTGATTACAAATAATCCAATAAAACCACAAAACCCTAATTAGGGTTTCATGGAAAAATCGACCCCCCCCCCTAAAATTAGGGTTAGGGTTTCGACTTTAATTAAAAAAATAGGAAAAAACCCTAGATCAAAAATATGTATCTAAAACAATTAAAGATCCGATTTTTATTACGTTTTAGTAATCAATTACATGTTATACATGGCTCGTGATGCCACTGTTAGAGTTTAACAATTAAATAGCACGTATTGCGGAAGCTAGGATCAAGTATAACACATAAAATTAACTAAAACATAAATAGTAAACGTACCCGATGCACTTCAAATTAACCTTGATTCTTGTACAAATAGATCAATGATAAACCCCTTACCGTTTTGTTTATCGATCTCTTGATAATTACTAAAGTAAGTAATTACCTCGTTCTTGTATACACAAACTACCAACGAATAAAGGTTTGATGCAAGTAAACAAAACACTTAATTTTGGTTTAAGCAAAATCGATCCAAGATCCCTTGGAGGGGTTGAACCGATCGGCCACAAAACAAAACAAGGAGAAAGAGTTTTAGGGTTTAGTGTGTGTGCACAAAAGATGTGAAACCCTAACCCTTGGCCTTGTATATATACTAGAGGATATCTTGGAGACCAAGCAAGCAAGGATCGACCCTATTGGGTTTGGGTCGACCGGTCTAGCACACCTCTAAGGGGTTCTAGATCCTTCTTGACTCCTAAGTTACATTCTAGTCCTTATCTTTCGTTACTAACGATAGTTAGTCCATACGGTTAATAACTAACGACCATTTAGTCCATTAAGTGTTTATAAATATATATATTCGATACATTTAATATATATATATATATATATATATATATATATATATATATATATATATATATATATATATATATATATATTTTACATTATTCTTGTTTGTAAAGTGTGCAATCCCGAGGTGTCGGGTTCGATACTAGACATTTACATATTAATGTTTATACGTAACATTTAACAGAATCATCATGTGGTCCAATCTAAGACTATTGCTGGTCAAAATAAATTTGTTAGACTGTTTTGACATATATATGTTTTCTATTTTGGTATATATATATATATATATATATATATATATATATATATATATATATATATATATATATATATATATATATATTTCCTTTTATATTTTGTGGCCATTGATTATGTGACAGAAACCAATTCAAAGATGAGTTCAAAGACCACGCTCAAGTTTTGGTTACCATTTGATAGTCTAATAGGCTAATATCAATTTGATCTACTATCGATCACTTTCTAATATTAGTAAGTTAGAGAAAGCAAATTTTTGCAAGTTATTAAAAACATCATTAGGACCACTTGTTGATACAATATTGAGTTTCACAGAAAGTGTTGGCAACCCCATTGTATCATGAGGCATCAATTAACGCTCAGGAACCACAACATATATGCTCTTGCATATATGGCTGATAAACTGAATACAAGCTAAATCAGCATTTACTCCAATCTAAGCAAAACCTTGTCACCTTTGAAGCTCAAAACCAAAACTTCAAGAAACTTCTAGCAAAGAAAACGATTTTTCCTTAGGAGAATCGATCCACCATTCAAACCAACTTTAAGAAACTTGTTGCGCAAGTAATCTTGACTCGTAAAGTTAGAAACCTTGAAACGTGTGTAATCTACACAACAATAGCCAAAAAACTGGTTAAGGAAGTTTGTCAAGTGAAGTTTCGTGTATTCGAAATGGTAATTTCACAAGAAAATGAAAGCAATGAAATTGATATGTTATTTGACTAAGTGTATCGTCGGATGTAATTGTGAGGAAGTTTACAAAAGAGTAAACTAAAGCTAAAACTATGCAAAAAGATTATCATTGATGGATGTAAATTTGAGTATTTGTTTTATTTATGGCTATAACTGAAAACGACATTATTAAAATGAGATCAGTAAGTTGACATGATGATAAAAAGCTAATTTGAGATAGCTAATCTCTATAAGAAATGATATATATTCACTAAATGATTAAATCAATGTAGCAAACGACACAGACTTGGGTCAATTTTAATTCTCATTCCCTCCATTAACTTAAAAAGATTAGAGATTTTTATAATGCCAAAAGTAATGCATGGTTACTATTCTATCCACTCGCACATGATATACGTACGGATTTGCATGAAATGGTAAACGTACATATGAGAAATGTCAAAGTTCTCAATGAAGACTTCGTCTTCTTTTTTCTTTTTTTTCTTTCTTATGGTTGGCATTTATTTTCAATATATAAGACTAAAGGATATACAAAGTCAAGAAAATACAAACTCATATTTAATTCAGAGTAGAATACGCGTTTCTTCTTATTTTCTTTTTCAAAATTTCATCTTTAATTTTTAGGTCTCGAAAAAATACAAAGTTAGCCCTCAACTTTGTCAAAGAAAAAAAAAAAAAAAAAAAAAAAAAAAAAAAAAAAAGAAGAAGAAAAAAAAAAACTCTTGTAGCCCATTTTTGCACCATTCAAGCTAAATAATTTGTTAAATTTGTTATAACTGACCATTTTGCAATTCTATATTTAATAAGGCTGTGTTTGATTTTTTTTTTATTTTTATTTTATTTTTTTTTTGCCTTTTAATAGGCTCTGAATGGCCAAAATGTCTAAATCGGTCAGACATTTGGTCGTTCAGACCGTTTGTTTTTTTTTCCGTTCAGACGCGTTCAGATGCAGTAAGATCTTAATGGTTTAGACTTGAGAGGGGTGTCTGAATGCGTCTTGTTGCCTCTTGCTGACACAAATAAAAACCAAAAAAAATAAAAAATAGTACGAGCAAGCAAATGTGCGGTTCAAACATGAGTTTTTTTTCCCGTTCAGATGCGGTCAGATTCAGACATTTACGCATCAGATTCAGATGTGCGGTTCAGATTCAGATTCAGACCCTCTTAACAAACAAACACCACCTAAGTTTCAATGAAACATCTGAATGTTAATTTCTAAGAACTAAAGTTGCAACTTGTCAAAAATAGGAGGACTAGAAGTGTATGTTTTGGAGACTTGAAGTCAACTCTCGTATTATTATTTAACTTGAGGTGACGGTGATCGAGCAGAATCTTTTATATAATAAAACAAAACCCTATTGGGAATTTTTCAGTAATAATTGTATTTAAAAAAAGATTATTTTCTTATTAGGTAACATTTTATATTTATCCATAACACAAGTAGAAAATAAATACAAAAAATATAGATAAGATACAATTAACACAAGTAGAAGATAAATAAAAAATATAGATAAAATACAATTAATAATATGATTAAAATTTTTAAATAATTATCTTTGATAATAAAAACTATAATTAAACATCATAAATCAAAGAGTAAATTGCAGAAATCGTCCCTGTGGTTTAACGAAATTGCAGATATCGTCCCTAGAATTCCATAATTGCAGGCGGCCTCCCTAGAATGAAACTTTTTGATCAATTTGGTCCCTGGCAATAACGAAGGTTAGTGTCATTCAGTTAGTTGAAAAAATAACAAGGGTAGTTTTGTCCTTTCGCATTGTGGTCCCTTGTTTTTTATACCCGTGTATATATTAATCAGAGGGTTATTCATTTTTCCCCAAATCTTAAAACATACAAAACCCTAATTTGTTAAATCCATCAAATTAATGGATGTGGTGAGCTGCTTTTGTGGTAATCATGCTGTTGTTCGCACTTCTTGGACTGACACAAACCCTGGTCGTAGGTTTTGGTCTTGTCCACAAATTGTAAGATTTTTTTCTTGATTAACATTTCCCATTTTGTGATGTTGTTAGTTATGGTATTTTGTTAATTGTTCCTTTTAGGGTACGAATTGTGGTTTTTTCTTATGGTTGGATCCTCCTATGTGTGCTCGGGCAAGGAGTATCATCCCTGGATTGCTAAGATCAAGAAATGCACTACAAGTGTCTTTGAACTCAATGGGAATTGCAAACCGTCGTCTAAAGATTATGTTGTTTTGTTGTCTGTTATTGTTGGTTGTTAAGTTCTACATGTAGTAATCTTGTTTGGGTTGTATTATGTCCTACTCATATTTAACTGGACTAGTAGTTGACCTCATTAGTTTGTAATGGTCAACAAATTTTGGATATGTTTTTAGTGATGTTCAGTTTAATGAAATTCTACATTTATGGTATTACTGATTCAAAGCAGTTTTAATTGTTATGCATAAGACATGAACAAAAACTTAACAGTTGACAATAGCTTAAAACATAGTGTACATAATAGAGTCATAGCATAACTTAAAACAAGTCTTACAATAGTCTTTAACCTTAGAAGAACTGACCACACATTGACTGAAAATGGAAATTGTCTTAAAAGTTGAAACAGCCACAAACAAGATTACTGAAAATAGAAATTGTCTTAAAAGTTAAAACAGCCATTGACTGAACTACTTTGTTGGTGTCAATCTTGAGGCAGTTTTCTTTGTCATCCTTGTTGGAGTCACATGTCCAGCTTGAGTTCCAGCTTGAGTTCCATCCTGAGTTCCAGCTTGACTTGCATTCTGACTTGCAGAAACATTTCTTGTCCCAGATGCACTTGCAGCTTTACTTGTTGTTGGGTCTTTTGAAGTTGCAGCTTCAACTTTACTTGTTCTTGGTTTTTTTGAAGTACCACCATTTTTTGGAAAGCTTCTCTTGTTGTGACCTGTACCCTTACAAATACCACAAGTGACTGTTTTGCCTTGTCTTGTCAGTTTTCCACCTTTCACCATGTTAATCTCACCTGCACTCCTTTTCCTTTTCTTTTGTGGCCTACCAATTTGAGGCACTTGCTTAGGTGGAAGCAATGTAGTTGGGCAATCAAATTTCTCCCAAAATTGTGGACCCTGCACTGGGTTAACTTTAAAGGAATAAACTTCCTTCCATGTCTCAAGAGTGTATGACTTGTGAACCCAGCTTTCTGGCAACCCAACATCCATGTCATTGTCAGCCATATCATGAATACAAGCAACCACATGCCTGCATGGGATTCCAGATACCTCCCACTTCCTACAACTGCATTTCCTTGCATTCAAGTTGACAACACACTGCTCACCCCATGGACCCTTCACTTGATACAAATCTCCCCCATTCCAGTCCACTTTATAGTTTGCTGAAGCTTCTTTGGTGAAATTAAAAAGTTTTGTTGCTGCTGGAGTTAAAGGCCCCTCACACTTTTCAATAACCTTCTGGACAATAACTATCCTCTTCATGAGGTATTCCCTAACATATTCTAGTGCAGAAATAATTGGACTATCCCTAGCATCCAACAATTGTCTATTGAATACTTCACAGACATTATTGATTAAGAGATCACAATTTGCCCTCCCTGTGACATATATGAATATTAAATACTAGTATACAACAAGAAAAACGTAAATATTAAATACAAGCCAATATATACCTGAGAAGTGGGATCTGCTCCAGTGCTCAGGTGCAATTTTCTTTAACCATGCATATGCCTTCTTGTTGTATGCTTTCAGTTCATCCATGTGTTTGTTAAACTCAACAACTGTTAAAGCCTTAGCACACTTCCATAGCATTTCCTTGTATTCATTTCCTTTCCAAGTGAGGTTCATATTCTCATAAATATGTCTCACACAAAATCTATGCTCAGCTGAAGGAAAAAGCTTTGCAATTGCTGGTAACAACCCCTAAAACAAGACATTAAAACAAGATCTTAAACATTTAAGTAATTTCCTTTTAAAAAAAACAGTAATTAATATACTAACCTTTTGCCTATCTGTGATAAATGTGAAATGAGAATTGTTGTATAAATCCAAATCATCCCCAAGGCAAGTCAAGAACCATGTCCATGAGTGCTTTGATTCTGATTCTACAATCCCATAGGCTACTGGGTAGATGCCATTATTTGCATCCACACCCACAGCTGTGAGTAATTGCCCTGAATACTGCCCTTTCATAAATGCTCCATCCAAGCCTAACAATTCTCTACCAGATGCTCTAAAACCATCTTTCAAGGCACCCAAACAAACATAAACTCTCCTAAACATTCTGGTGGGTGAATCTGGGTTCTCCTCCCCATACACATCAATCTTTACAGTTGTGTTTGGGTTACACTTCTGCAAATCATTCAAATAATCTCTAAGTCTTGAATATTGTAGGTTAGCATCACCTTTGAGATGTACCTCTGCCTTTGCTTTGGCCCTGAATGCCTTAGTCCTAGTGACACCAACATGAAACTTTCTTTGCATCTGCTCTTGAATTGCTCTGACAGGCATATTTGGGTTCATGACCAACAGATCTGGTAAGTGTTTTGAGAGAAAGGTGGAAGTACAGGATTTTATTTTCCTAGATTTTAAACATTTATGCTCATCTATAAATGTTTTGACCAACCACTTGCCCTTATCACTTTTGCTAATATACACAACCCAAGGACAGTCAACTTTGTCTTTTTCCTCTTCTTCATTTACCATTATGCCCTTACCCTTTTCATGTACATTTACCTTGTTACCCTTACTAACTTGTTGTACACTTTCAACCTTTTTGACAATATCTTTACCAACAGGAACAACACCAAAACACTTGGCTCTAATCCGGATTTTATCATTCTTAACAATCATAATGTTTCTCCTTGTCTCCACAGCATGAGCTCTAACCATTTCCTTTGCTAAATCCCTGTTTGCAAACTCCTTGCCAACAAAGAAAGTGTTTTTAGAATTTGTTTTTGCAGCTTCTTTTTTTAATTTTCTCAACCCCTTTCTCCTTTCACTTTCATCATCAACATCACTTTCAAAAGAATCAAAGTCTATCTCTTCCAAATCATTTTCAGTCAAGTTCAACTTAGGGTGCATTGTTTCTTCAGCCTCATCTTCTACTTCAAACCTAAAACCATTCATTTTTACATCAACCTCTTCAACTATATGCTCCTCATCAACTATGTCCTCCACATTCACATTCTTATCATCATCCTCAACATCAGTGCTATCATGATCACCATCCTCAGACTCATCATTCTCAGACTCATCATCAACATCATTCTCAGTTTCATCATTATTCTCACCCTCATTGTTATCCTGATCCTCAACCTCAGTGTTATCAACTAGAACATTAGATGGCCCAACTAGTGTATCAAATTCAATTGCATTCACTACAGGCTCCAAGTATGAGGTACCATGTTCAACATACACATAAATAACCCTATGCTTATGCACAAACTTTAACATTTCACTGATATCACTATCACTGGTCAAGGCCCTTAATCCAGTATCCAAACTTTTCATTGGTAACTTGTAGTGATAAAATAATTTACCTTCACAACCTAAACTCTGGTACATAACTGTGTCTAAGATATCAATCTTACATTGTTTAATGTCTATTAAGTCTACGTATGTTACCTCACCATCAACATACTTTCTCTTGGGTATGTCAGTGAATCTTCCACCATGATGGATCATCATTGTAAACAATTCCTGATACGTTGCTGTTACATCAACAAATACAACTAAATGAGTACCAAATACATAACAACTTAAAGAGTATGAAACAAATAAATAAGCATAAAAATTGTGTTAATGCTTTTACCATAAACTAATTTATAATCAAACTCTTCTCCATCACCTCTTATGTGCCAAAGCTGCAATGACATACTCATGTTTCTTCTTGCTAACCCTAGGGATTGTAAGTGAAATGAGATCAAAATATTGAGGGTAGAAAGTTAATGGATTAGGGTTTTATTATAAGAATATGTGTGGGGTTAAATTGGGTTTTTTGTTTGTGTCGGGTAGGATTTTGTACCAAAAAGGGATTCTGCAATTTGTCGGGTTGAATTTGGATATAAAAAAGGGACCACACGCGAAAGGACAAAACTGCCCTTGGTATGAATGAAAAAGGACCTCAACTAACTGAATGACACTAACCTTCGTTATTGCCAGGGACCAAATTGATCAAAAAGTTTCATTCTAGGGAGGCCGCCTGCAATTATGGAATTCTAGGGACGATATCTGCAATTTCGTTAAACCACAGGGACGATTTCTGCAATTTACTCTAAATCAAACAAAACAAAGATTAAATTATTTGTTTTTTAATAAATAAAAATATATGATTCTAAAAATTTTTAAAAACCCGTGCGTGCGCGGCTATTATAACTAGTTATCATTACATTGTTTATTGCATTATTCATATCCCGGCCACTCTGACCAATCAAAAATTGTAAGTTATCTTCTCTCTTTACAATTTTCATTTGTTTATTATCTGATCCTAGCCTGCTTGTTAATTAGCTCATTTCTATACTAAAAAATCATATTTTGTTGTAAATTTGCTTAATACCATAAACTTAAAAGCAATGTTGCAAAAAAAGTTCTACAAGGCCGATTAATCGTCGATTAGGCGCTACAAGACAACCGACCTTGCCGATTTATGTAACTGGATCAAACAAATAGGTCAATCGCGGTCAACGGCGATCAACGGTGGTTAATGGTGATCAAACTCACTGTAAACTTATTTTGATCACTTATAGTAACTGTTTAAGTCTATTACAAGTTGTTTTTTAGAAAATACCTTGCCGAAAATACCTAAAACTCACCATAAATACATAAAACTTGCCGAAAATAACCAAAAGTTGTCTGTATTGCCAATCCGATAATCACTGATTAATCCCGTCTAAACCGATTACAAACTATAAGGTGGTCGACCGCCCGACTACCGATTCGCGATTTTTGCAATCTTGCTTAAAATAGGTTTACAGCCACATAGAATAATTGTAGTTATGGAGAGGCTTTTATTGAATTAATTTATGTTATTGAGCATTGTGACGTATTCTTGCTAATTAACTTGTTTTATGTCTAGATGTTACATTATTTTTTAGTACACTACTAGATCGAAAGTTTATTGGTTCATTACCTATACTACTATATAATGGATTTAGTAATATTCTATAATTAGAAAGGAGTAAAATTTAGACTTTTTTCTTTCTTATTATATAATATTAATTTATTAGGAAGCAAATTGGTTAGGAACCGGTTGCTTGTTCAAATTAAAATTATTTGGCTTAACCATCTCTACCATCTCTACTTATAAAGCATCAAGACAACTAAACGTGTAACCAAATAACGCAAAATATAATCACACGGTACCCGCTGCCGCATTGCGCGAGTACCGTTCTAGTTTATAAGAAAGCTCGTGATCATGAATATATTATAACTTTTAGATACTCTTTTATATGAAATATCATTATCCTTAATCCAATCTCGACCTCACCTCAAACGTCAAGCTTAACTCATAAACTGATGAGTAAATTACATGGATAGTCCTTGTTGTTATACCAAAAATTCATATTTAGTCCTTAAAGTCTTAAAAATTACATTGACAGTCCTTGTAGTTCTCAAATCTGAACTCCTATGGCCCCTAACAACATTAACGTTATGTAAACAACAATAATATTATTTCAGTTTTACCCAAACACCCTCTAAGTCAACACAGAAAGTCAGAAATATCTCTCAGTTACACATAGCACCCCATTCTTCAACCTCTCTCATCTTCTCAAAAATAATAATAATAATAAAATAAATAAATAAATCAAATTATAAATATGGCAATCGACCGTCGCCAATAAATCTAAACGTACAAAAAATTCTTCTTTAATAACCTTAATTTTTAAGTCAATAAATAGTTGACTATAGACATCGAGATTATCCGAGACATGATTAAAATATACGAGATTATTCAAGGTGTGATTAAAATCTTTGAAAATTTGGTGTATATTGAAAAAATTATGTGTTAACCAATTTTAATAAACGAAGTAATTATTTTTTATAATACGCGTATTTATTATTGCAATTAAAAAAATGTAAGTAATAATGAGCATAAATGATTTTTCTTTTCTTTTTTTTTTTCTTTTTTTTCGTCAGGCTGCATGCATATAAGCAATATTTTTTTATATAAAATTGTCTAACGCATATAAGCAACTAACATGCATGTCCTGTCTACACGTTACATGGTATAAAACAAAAGCACTCGCATGTTTGATGCTAGCTACTTTGTCATGGATTCTTGGTATTAATTTAATTAGCGTTTCATCTATATTTGTATTTTTACTCCTTCTGGTGATCTTTTCTCGTGAACACATGCAGCTCGATCTCATTATTGATTATGGCTGCTACGTCCATTCCTCATCCGTGGAAATATGATGTTTTTGTCAGTTTCAGAGGTGAAGATATCCGCAAAAACTTCATGGATCATATGTTCAATAATTTCAAGCATAAAGGAATTCATGCTTTTAGAGATGATAGAGAATTGCCTAAATGAGAATACATATCCCCACATCTCCACAAAGCCATTAAGGAATCCAGATTTTTGATAGTTATCTTCTCCGAAAATTACGCTTCTTCAACATGGTGTCTGAGGGAACTTGTCAAAATACTCAAGTACACGCAAATGGAAAAGCCTATACACGAGGTTCAAATAATCTTTTATGATGTTAAACCTAAAGTAGTGAGGAAACAAACTGGGAGCTATGCTGAAGCATTTGCCAAACATGATGTTTCAAATAGAAGAGAGCTCGATAAATGGAGGGAAGCTCTATCCATGGCGGCTAAATTATCTGGATGGGATCTCCAGGACAAGACAAATGGGTAAATTTCTTGCTTTTGTCTTATTAGTCTTGTAGCTCTACTAAAGCTTAACACTGTGTAGTTTCTCTTACTTATTGTGTCTTTGTGGTTAACAGGTATGAGTATAAGTTCATCGATTGCATCTCCAAAGACATACTCAAAAAATTATGTGACGGGCCCTTCCATGTTGGTGAAAACCTTGTTGGCATAGATTTCCATTTTGACAAATTAAACTTGTCACGCTTCGTTGGGTCACATAAGGTTAATATGCTTGGTATTTGTGGTATAAGTGGAATAGGAAAGACAACCCTTGCTAAAGCTATTTATAACTTGATGCATATCCACTTTGAAGGAAGTTGCTTTTGTGAAGATGTCCGAAAACAGCAAGACCTAACTCAGGTCCAAATGTAACTTATTGATAACATCACGAAAACAAGAGCTTTCAAGATATCGAGTGTCGGTCAAGGGATTATGGTGATAAAGAAGATGATATCATCGAAGCCGATCCTGCTTGTTTTGGATGATGTAGATGATCATGAGCAGTTAGAGGCACTAGCAGGTTCAGCTAGTTGGTTTTGCCAAGGAAGTTTGATTATTTTCACAGGTAAAGATAAACATTTGCTAAGATCACATAGAGTGGATGAGGATGACATCCATGACATGGACTTTCTAGATGAGGATCGATCATTTGAGCTCTTCTATTCATATGCCTTTAAAGAAAACGATTCTTCTATAGGATTCAAAGAAGTTTCTCAGAAAGTTGTGAACTATGTGCAAGGTCACCCTCTGGCCCTCAAACATTTGGGTCTTTTTTTATACGACAAAACTGTGGATCAGTGGGTTAGTGAACTGGACAAGCTCAAAGTACATCCTAATGAAAAGATACAACGAGTGCTTCGTCTAAGTTACGATGGGCTAGACCTCCATCAGAAAAATATCTTACTTGATATTGCATGTTTATTCATTGGAGAAAACAGGGATTTTGTATCAAGCGTACTAGATGGCTGTAACTTTTTTGCAGTTACAAACATGCAAGTTCTAGTTGATAAGTCATTAATCACGATATCTAGCTATAATTCACTTCAAATGCATGACTTGATTCAAGCAATGGCAAGGGAAATTGTTCGTGAAGAGTCTATCATGCCTAGGAAACATAGGAGATTGTGGAATTCATCTCAAGTTTACAACGTATTGAGTGAAAAGAAGGTAAGTAGTGGTATATAATTTTTTTTATCTACATTAACGTATTAGCAAAATATCCTAATGAAGCTACATGTTCTTGCTTTTCCAGGTGCCAATAACTGAAGAAGTTGAAGTTCTAGTCCTTTCGTTAGAGAAATTTAGCCAAAAGGTTCACATAGATGCTAATGATTTCGTCAAAAAAAAAAAATTGAAATTTTTTCGAATTTTTTTAAAAAAAATTTTATTAGAATTTTTTTTTTGAAAAAAAAAAAATTTGTCAAATTTTTTAAGAAAATTTTTTATTAGAATTTTTTTTTCAAATTATTGTTTTTGGAAAAAAAATTCGTCAAATTTTTTTTATTAGAATTTTTTTTTCAAATTATTTATTTTGGAAAAAAAATTCCATTTTTTTTTCAATTTTTTAATTGAAAGGACTAACGGTGCAAACATTGCAAACGACCGTTAGGTTAAAGGACTAATGTTGCAACTGACTTAACAACTAAACTAACTAGGTTAGAAAATTGGACCAAAAGTGAAGTCCATGTGGACTTTTGGACTGAAATGTCTCACTTTTTCAAAATTGAACTGAAAGTGCAATTTTGATACAACTACAAGGACCAAAAATGTAGTTTACTCTATGATTTAAAAATGAACTTTTAATATGGTTGGACCGAATTAATGTGTGTCATGGGATGCGTTATTTTGTTTCTTCGAATTTTTTAAGAAAATTTTTTTATTAGAATTTTTTTTTTTCAAATTATTTTTTTGGAAAAAAAAATTTTCGTCAAATTTTTTTTTTTAGAATTTTTTAACAAAAAATTTTATTATAAATTTTTTTTTTCAATTTTTTTTTTTTGGAAAAATCATTTTTTTAGAATTTTTTTTTAAAAGCTTAACTAACTGAAAGGACTAACGGTGCAAACATTGAAAACGATCTTTGGTATAAAGGACGAACGTTGCAAACGATCGTTAAGTTAAAGGACTAATGTTGCCACTTTACAATTAGACTTAACGACTAAACTAACTCCGTTAAAAAATTGGACCAAAATTGAAACAAAACGCAAACTATAGGACTGGAATCGCACGTGTTTTGAAAATTGGATCAAAAGTGAGATTTTAATACAACTACAAGCTCCAAAATGTAGTTTACTCTAAATCATATCACATGTCAAATACATATAGATCGATTTATAATAGCTATCAAATATATTTTCGTCAAAAAAAATTTTTGAATTTTTTTAGAATTTTTTAAGAAAAAATTTTATTAGAATTGTTTTTTTCAAATTATTTTTTTTGGAAAAAAAATTTCGTCAAAAATTTTTTTTTTGAAATTTTTTCGAATTTTTTAAGAAAAACTTTTATTATAATTTTTTTTTTTGGAAAAAAAAATTTTGTCAAATTTTTTATTAGATTTTTTTTTCAAATTATTTTTTCTGAAAAAAAAATTCGTCAAAATTTTGTTTTTCAAATTATTTGTTTTGGAAAAAAAAATTTTCCAATTTTTTTTTCAATTTTTTAACTTAAAGGACTAACGGTGCAAACATTGTAAACGATCGTTAGGTTAAAGGACTAATGTTGCAACTAACTTAACGACTAAACTAACTAGGTTAGAAAATTGGATCAAAAGTGAAGTTCACGTGGACTTTTGGACTGAAATGTCTCACTTTTTTAAAATTGGACTGAAAATGCAATAACGACAAAAAATGTAGTTTACTCAATAAAGTATCTTTTTCATCATCATATCATCATATCCCCACCACCGAACATTTTAAAATACAAAAATCGAATTGTAAACGATTCCGTTATTCTTGATCTTTTTTCCTTTCTTTTCATCATACTCTTCAAAAGTCTTTCTTCTGTTTCTTCTTCTTCAAAACACTCATCATGCTGCCCACCAAATGCCTCTTGTTCCATTCTTTTTCTTTCAGCGTCATGGTTGTATTCATACTTCTCTTTCCTCTTACATATACAGATGCAACTTGCAACCCCCTTGACAGAGTATCTCTCTTGCCATTAGCCACTAAATTTCCCAGTCTAAATTGGTCTGTTGTCGTTGATTGTTGCTCATGGGATGGCATCTCATGTGATGATGAAGGGAGTCGGGTCGTGGAGTTATCCATAACCAACAGAGGCCTTCGTGGAGAATTTCCTTTGTCACTTCAAAATCTCACATCTCTCTCTCTCTACTCAACCTATCCTATAATTTTTTTTCTGGTCCTCTCTCCAATGGTTTTTTCTCCTCTTTCAACAACCTCAAGATCATTGACTTGAGCTACAATAGGCTTTATGGAAACTTACCCGACACCTTGTCCAGTACCCTTCAATCACTCAATTGCTCAAGCAACTTTTTTAATGGGACAATACAAACTACCTTTTTCAATTCCCCTCTTACCTTAATTGATCTTCGTATTAGCAATAACAGCTTCACAGGCACCATTCCGTCCTCCATATGCACCAGTTCACCGAATTTAGTAACCCTTGATATCTCTTTGAATGACTTCTCTGGAAATATCCCACAAGGATTTGGTAACTGTTCTAAGCTCCAGATTTTAAGCGTGGGTTTTAACAATCTCACAGGAAGGCTTCCGATTGATATTGATGGTGCTAGATCGCTGCAACAGTTATCCTTACCTGGAAACTATCTTATGGGGGAGATTGGTGAAAGAATTACCAACCTCACAAACCTCACTAGTCTTTCCTTGTTTGGTAATTTGTTTTCTGGTTCCATCCCCAGAAATATCGGGAAGCTGTCGTTCCTGGAGAGATTGGAACTTCACATTAATATTCTTATTGGGACAATTCCTCTGTCATTGATAAATTGCACAAAGCTTCAACTGCTGAACTTGAGGGTGAACTCGTTAGTTGGTAGGCTTGCAGATTATGATTTCTCTAATTTCAGTCGACTAAGCATAATTGACCTCGGCGAAAATAGATTCGAGGGGGTGCTGCCTAGAACCCTTTTTAGTTGCAAATCACTAACTGCAATTCGTCTATCCAGCAATAGGCTAAGAGGTGAATTCTGGACTGACGTAGTTGAACTGCCATCTCTCTCTTTTCTCGCACTTTCTAACAACAGTTTCACGAATATCACGAATGCACTCAATATGCTGAGCAGTTATACAAAACTCACGACTTTGCTCATCTCCAACAACTTCTTTAATGAAAGCCTTCCCGATGGAGGTATATATGGTTTTCTTGATCTTAAGATTATGGGGTTAGGCGGTTGCAAATTGTTTGGTCAGATTCCAACTTGGTTCAGAATGTTGAAGAATCTTCAGGTAATCGACCTCTCTCAAAATAATATCATTGGCACAATTCCAGGGTGGCTACAGACACTTCCAAGCCTTTTTTATCTCGACTTATCTAATAATGGTATAACTGGAGGCTTCCCACTAGAGCTTACTAGACTTCCAGCACTTGCATCACAACAAGTCTTGGATCATGTAAACAGTAGTTACTTGGATCTTCCAATATTTGTTGCACCACAAAGTCGTTCATATTTGCGGTACAATCAAATAGTCTCACTTCCACCATCATTGTACCTAGCTAGCAATCACCTGAGTGGTGAAATCCCTGTTGAGATTGGTAATCTACAGTCGCTTGTCATTCTTGATCTCAGCCATAACAATTTCTCTGGCAGAATTCCAGGTGCAATATCAAATATTACAAACTTGGAAAAGCTAGACCTCTCTCATAATATCCTATCTGGTGAGATCCCTGCATCCCTTAAACACTTGCACTTCATGTCTTCTTTCAACGCCGCATACAACAATCTACAAGGTCCTATACCAATTGGAGGCCAATTTGACACCTTCTCGAACCAGACCTATGAAGGCAACCCAGGATTGTGCGGCCCTCCTTCGCGAAACCGTTGTGGCAATCAATCGACCATAACCAAACCTTCTTCGATACATAAGAAGGGTCCAAACAAGGAAATGATCATTGGACTTATCCTAGGTACTTGTTTTGGAGTTGGCATTACTTTTACATGTCTAGCATTTTGGATATTGTCCAAAAGAAGGATCTCCCCTAGAGGTAATACAGAAATCCATCATATGGGCACGGTATCCTTCAATTCAACGCCAGCTGTAGAGGTTCCCAAGGATACTGGTGGAGTCATATTGTTCCCGTACAATACAAGAGACATCAAGCATCTCACCATAGATGATATATTGAAAGCAACCGATAATTTCAGTGAAGCGAACATCATTGGTTGTGGGAGTCTTGGCATGGTTTATAGAGCAACTTTGGCAAACGGAAAAAACCTTGCTGTTAAGAAGCTTTCAGGAGACGCGGGCCTCATTTCAAAGGAGTTCAAAGCTGAAGTTGAGGCATTATCAACAGCCCGGCACAAGAATTTGGCCTCTTTACGAGGTTATTGCATCAATGATGGGTGTCAGTTGCTTATATATTTGTATAAGGAAAATGGAAGCTTAGAATATTGGCTTCATGAGAAGACTGACGGAGCATCCACACTCGACTGGCCAATCAGATTGAAGATTGCTCAGGGAGCAAGTTGTGGACTAGCTTATTTGCACCAGGTATGTATCGTGCATCGTGACATGAAATCTAGCAACATTCTTCTCGATAAAAAATTTGAAGCATATATCACAGATTTTGGATTCTCTAGAATGATTCAACCATATAGTACACATGTCACCACTGAGTTGGTGGGTACCTTGGGTTATATTCCACCAGAGTACAGTCAAGCATGGATAGCCACCTTTAGAGGGGACATATATAGTTTTGGGGTTGTCATGCTTGAGCTTCTTTCAGGAAGGAGGCCCGTGGAGATATTCAGGTCAGAGGAGTCTAGAGAATTGGTTATGTGGGTGCAACAACTGAAAATAGAAGGAAAACAAAATGAAGTGTTTGATCCAGCCCTCTCTGGCAAGGGCTTTGAAGTAGAGATGTTGCAGGTTCTTGATGTCGCCTGCAAGTGTGTGAATGAAAACCCCTCAAAGAGGCCAAGTGTTAATGAAGTCGTTGATTGGCTTCATGGTGTTGGATCCAAGCATCCATAAAAGTTCTCCATTGCAAACTCTAAAGTTAAAAAAATCGGGGTGTTTCAGTTATTTGGGTATTTGAATTTGATCTTGATTTGGACCTTAATCCTTATCATATATAAATGAGTGATTAGAGCTATTATCCGTATCATATTTGGGGCATCTAAATTATAAAAGCTTGTTCGTCAAGTTATTTAGCAACTCGAATTTGGTTAATATTTGGATAATAAGTTTGAGGTTGGACATAATACTTATCCAATAAGTGGGTCATTAGATTTTGAATTTTGTATTTGAAATTTTGTAGATCAATTTGGTGTTCGAAGACTTGATTATTATTAGGTCGTTTGGAATTTGTTTAGTCGTTGGAATTTGTAAGATTGAAAATTTGAATCTTCTTTTGTTTGGCTTTTGAAGTTGGGTGCTTAAATTTGATTATCTTTGTTTAAGATCGTTTGTGCCGATTTAGTTTTGGTTTGGTTAGCGTTTTGAATTTTTCGATTACCCTTTGATTATTCGTTTTGAAGTTGTCGACGTTTTTTTTGGATCGTTTTATGGGAAGCGATCATTTGGATTGTCAGCACATTTAAATCTATGTTTTGAATTAGACTAATATCATTAACATTTGTAAATTTGAATTTGGTTTGGAACATTTGGAGGAATTCAAGTCACATCGGAGATTGTTATAAAATGACTTAAAATCTAGGCTTCGTTTGGTAATCTTGTTGTTTGGTTTTGGTATGTTTCTGAATTAGAGTCGGTTTTAATTATTATTCCAAACGAAAAAATAAAAAAAGTACAAGACCTATGAAAAATACTCATCATCAAAATTGGCCAAAGTTACAAGTTCACAAATACTTAAAGGACCATTTATGCCTTCACAAAAAACGCAAAAACTATGTCATTCCACCTAGGGGTGAGCAAATGGACCGAGAACCGAATCGGAACCGAGAACCGAACCGGAACCGACCCAACCCGAACCGCATTTTAGAACCGCGGTCCGGTTCTCGGTTCTTAAATATTGCAAATTGCGGTTCTCGGTTCGGTTCGGTACGGAACCGCGGGTATCGGTTCCGGAACCGAAGAACCGCACGAGTTTAGATAATAGTGATTTAGTACTTTTTATTTTGCCATTTTTAATTTGTTATTCTTAAAATTAGCTAAAGATCAGTGGACAAATTTATGTTTATGTGTAAAGGA
Organism: Artemisia argyi; assembly: GCA_030686995.1. Lineage (NCBI taxonomy): Eukaryota > Viridiplantae > Streptophyta > Magnoliopsida > Asterales > Asteraceae > Artemisia > Artemisia argyi. The sequence goes on from CM060706.1 coordinate 38,123,270, forward strand.
TAAAAGGAAATTACAAAGAAATCTTCATTCAGTCAACGATTCCCCCTTCTGTTTCTTTATTGCTTTGTTAACTTTTTTTTAGATTTTCACTAAAAATATATAATTTTGAAAGCAAACTACGTGTTACGTTTTCCAACATACATGTACATATTTATTTGATACTGAGTAATATATGTTACAACATCGATATCTTCTCCACTATATATGTGTTTCGGTAGTCATCACATTAATTTGACCATACTATAGAGATTGAGACGACATACTCTTGCGGGTCTAATTGATTTCTTTGCGGGTCGTGTTGATAATATGTTGATGATGACTGACTTAAAGCGTGTAAATGAAAGAAATTCATGAAAACATACATATTGCGGTTCCTATCGGTTAGACCCGCAAGGAACCGAACCGAACCGAGAACCGAACCGGAACCAAGAAATGCTACTCGGTCCGGTTCTCGGTTCCTTGAATATCCGTTTTTCGGTTCTCGGTTCTTGCGGTTCCGGAACCGCGCTCACCCCTAATTCCACCGGCGACACCAAACTCCCAAATTTCCATAAACTTTACATTTTGGACCCTTGGTTAATGTCAATGTAGCACCTTCACCCCCTGGTTTGATTACAGTGAGTGTATTCAGTTTTATGATCTATTTCTGGGTTTAATGTTTTTAAAGATTGTATTTTGCTGATGGGTTTGTGTTTATTTTAAGTAACTGGTGTTGGTTTTTTGTTGGGTATATATATATATATATATATATATATATATATATATATATATATATATATATATATATATATATATTTTTTTTTGAATCCACTTGGCCGAGTATGATTTTGTTTATTGAATATATGGTTTTTCTTGTCATTCCTTATGTATAGTTTCAGATATATAGATCAAGAGAGTCGAGGTTGCGAAAAAAGTGTCTAGGGTGGTAGGCAAAGATGAGTCGTTTGTGACGGTAGCGTTTAATTAGTAGCGCGCATTTAGTTTGATTTAGTAATTAGCATGATATTTCTTATTTGTAAGTTATATATATGTGGGAACAATGTGCATAAAGAAGTACTTACAACTTTATTTATTGATATTTGACCGGTTATGTGTGATTTTTTAGCCCGTGACTAGGTTAAGAACAGTAATGTAATTTAATCAATTAGTTACTTCTTTTAAGGGTGGATGCACGATTATTATTGTATTAGCACTTTAGCAGTATGCAGCTACTAATGCTCATACGAACAGTACATCATATTGATCCTTGGCATGTAATTAATCTATATCCTTAAAGGTAGTCAAGAACAAGAAATAATTATAGGCCTAGGGGACAGAAGTAAATCACCAGGATTCAAATGATAAGGACTTAAGGCCCAACTAAAGGCATCACTGACCTTACTATCATGGCTTTACTATGCTGTTGTACAAAAGGCTACCCATCTGTATATCCATTTTAGCCCTTTGTCTCATAAATTCTATTGGCTGTAGTAGCTAATGATGATTATACATATAGAGGTTGTTTCTTGCTAAATACGGCATTGATCATAAATCTTTGTATTTCTTAGTGTATCATTTCTTTTTCATCTGATGAAAAGCAACAATGTGTGCCTCTTGGATGCTCTTAATGCCATTTATGGCTTTAATCTCCAAGGTCATAGGAAGTAGTCTATATTTTTGTCAAACTCTTTTGTTATCATGTGGTTAGTGGTTTGTTTTCTTGTTTAGAAAATAGGAAGTATCTTGTTATGTAAGCTTTTTGCCTATGTAACGGGCTGAGATATGAGATTCACCCATATCCGTTGTACTTAAATGTTTTTTTGGAGTAATATATTTACCGGGTCGTTGACCTTTTACCCAAAAAAAAACAATGTGTGCCTCTTACTATGAACATTGACTAAACCTAGTTAGATGTATCACAGATTTACAGGCCACCTTAGGGTAATTGTGGAAGAGTAATATTTGGTGCATACTACATTGTTTTTGGTTTTACCAAGTATCCAACATGTGGAGCAACACACCCTAGAAATATGATTAACAATTTGAGTTTACTGGTTCGCCAATGAGCATGACTAACCAATTACATAACCTCTATGGTTATTAAGGCCATTTTCACTCTGGCTGAAGAACATGACATTCTTGCCAGGTTTTGGAATGCAAGCATACCCAGCAGATGTGTGATTCCATCTCAATACGCCTTGAGTGCCATAACTGAAAAAGTTCCAAATATATGACGATGAGATGTGTCTCTTTATACATTGATGCACAAATTTCATGTTAAAATAACGTCTGCATATGGAACCACACAATAAAAATAGGACAAGAAGATGTAGAAAGAAAAAAAACGTGGTACAGGTACATTGATAACTCTTCTATATTGGGTTCGGATGGTTTGACCCAACAGTATGAAGCCAGTCAACCACTTCGTTAATTTTGGGCCGCTTTAAGGGATTTTCATTCACACACTTGCAGGCGACATCAAGAACCTGCAGCATCTCTACTTCAAAGCCCTTGCCTGTTAGGACCGGATCAAATACTTCATTTTGTTTCCCTTCTATTCTCAGTTGCTGCACCCACACAACCAATTCTCTAGACTCCTTTGGCCTGAATATCTCCATGGGCCTCCTTCCTGAAAGTAGCTCAAGTATGACAACCCCAAAACTATATACGTCCCCTCTAAAGGCGGCTATCCATGCTTGACTGTATTCTGGTGGAATATAGCCCAAGGTTCCCACCAACTCAGTGGTGACATGTGTATTGTATGGTTGAATCATTCTAGAGAATCCAAAATCTGCCATATATGCTTCAAATTCGTTATCAAGAAGAATGTTGCTGGACTTTATATCATGATGCACGATATATACCTGGTGCAAATAAGCTAGCCCACAACTTGCTCCCTGAGCGATCTTCAACCGGGTTGGCCAATTGAGTGTGGATGCTCCGTCAGTCTTCTCATGAAGCCAGTACTCCAAGCTTCCATTTTCCATATACGAATATATCAGAAGCTGACACCGATCGTCTACACAGTAACCTCGTAAAGAGACCAAATTCTTGTGTTGTGTTGTCGATAATGCCTCCACTTCAGCTTTAAACTCTTTTGCAATGAGTCCCATATCTCCTGAAAGCTTCTTAACAGCAAGTTTTGTTCCATTCGCCAAAGTTGCTCTATAGACCATGCCAAGGTCCCCACAACCAATGATGTTTGCTTCACTGAAATTATCGGTTGCTCTATAGAGATCATTTATGGTGAGGTTCTTGATGTCCCTTGCATTGTTCGAGAACACGATGACTTCCCCAGCATCCTTAGGAACCTCCACAGCCGACGTAGGATTGAACGATACCATGTCCATATGATGGATTTCTGCATTACCTCTAGTTAGATTTCTTCTTACACACAATATCCAAAATGCTAGACATGTGAGAGTAATCCCAAGTCCAAAACAAATAGCAAGGATAAGTCCAATGATCATTTTCTTGTTTGGGCCTTTCTTATGTCTTAAAGAAGAATCTTTTGTGGGCGATTGATTACCGCAAGGGAATTGCAAAGAGGGGCCACACAACCCTGGATTGCCTTCATAGCTCTGGTTCAAGAAGGTGTCAAATTGGCCCCCGGTCGGTATGCGACCCTGTAAATTGTTGTATGCGATGTTGAAATAAGACAAGAAAAACAAGCTTTTAAGGGATGCAGGGATCTCACCAGACATTTGATTATGAGAGAGGTCCAACATTTCCAACTCTGTTAGATTCGATATCGCACTTGGAATGCTTCCAGAGAACTTGTTGTGGCTAAGATCAAGAATGTGAAGCAACTGCAGATTACCTATCTCAACAGGGATGTCACCGCTCAGGTGATTGCTAGCTAGGTACAGTGCTGGTGGCAGGGAGACCATATGATTGTACTGCAAATATGAAGCATTATTTGGTGCAACAAATACCGGAAGTTCCAAGTCATGATCCAAGACTTGTTTTGATGCAAGTGCTGGAAGTCTAGTAAGCTCTATTGGGAAGCCTCCAGTAAGAGTATTATTAGATAAGTCAAGATAATACAGCTTTGGAAGTGTCTGTAGCCACCCTGGAATTGTGCCACTGATATAGTTTTGAGAGAGGTCGATTACCTGAAGATTTGTAAGCGATCTCCACCAAGCTGGAATTTTACCAAACAATTTGCAACCTCCTAGCCCCAAAACTTTAAGATCAAGAAACCCAAAACTTCCTCCATCTGGAAGAGTTTCATTGAAGAATTTCCTGGCGAGGATCAGAGTACTGAGTTTCGTATAATTGCTCAGAATATTAAATACTTTCGTGATATTCTTGAGGTTATTGGTTGAAATCGAGAGGTACGATAGAGATGGTAAGTCAACTACGTCAGTCAAGAATTGGCCTTCTAGGTTATTGTTTGATAGACGAATTGCGGTCAGTGATCTGCAATTGAAAAGAGTTTTCGGCAGCACCCCATTGAATTGATTTTCACCAAGGTCAACTACACTTAGCTGGCTGAAATTGGAGAAATTAAAATCTGCAAGCATTCCCACTAGAGAGTTATCCCTCACGTTTAGCAGTTGAAGCTTTGTAGAATTAATCAATGATAGGGGAATGGTCCCATTCAGAAAATTACTTTGAAGTTCTAATGTCTCCAAGAATGACAGCTTCCCGATATTGGCAGGGATAGAACCAGAAAATAAATTACCGAACAAGGCAAGACTAGTGAGGGTTGTGAGGTTGGTAATGCTTTCACCAATCTCCCCCGTAAGATAGTTTCCAGGTAAGGATAACTGTTGCAGTGATCGAGCACCATCAATATCAATGGGGATCCTGCCTGTGAGACTGTTAAAACCCAAACTCAAAACGCGGAGGTTAGAACAACTACCAAACCCTGGTGGGATATCTTGAGAAAAGTCGTTGAAAGAAAAATCAAGGGTGACTAAAGAAGGTGAACTGGTGCATATAGATGGAGGAATGGAGCCTGTGAAGCTGTTATTGCTAATATCGAGCTCGATCAAGGTTAGAGGGGAGTTGAGAAAGGTAGTTTGTATTGTCCCGTCAAAACGGTTGCTAGAGAAATTGAGTGACTGGAGGCTAGCAGGCAAGGTGTTAGGTAAGTTCCCAAAAAATCTATTGTAGGTCAAGTCAATGATCTTGAGGCTGTCGACAGAGGAGAAAAATTCATCAGAGAGAGGACCAGAAAGGAAATTGTAGGACAGGTTGAGTAGAGAGATAGATGTGAGATTTTGAAGTGAAGAAGGAAATACTCCACTAAGGCCTCTGTTGGGTATGGATAACTCCACGACCCGACTCTCTTTATTACATGAGATACCAACCCATGAGCAACAATCAACGGCAACTGACCAATTTAGACTGGGAAAGTGGGTGACTAACGGCAAGAGAGATTCTTTATCAAGGGGGTTGCAAGTTGCATCTGTATATTTAGGAGGAAAGAGGAGTATAAGTATAACCAAGACACAGAGATTGAAAGAAGAATGGAACAAGAAGCATTTGGTGAGCAGCATGATACTTTTTTCGAAGAACAAGAACAAGAAAGACCATATGAAGAGTAGGAAATAAGGAGACAAGTGGTGATGGTGAAAAGAGAAAAAGATTAAGAATAATGGAACTGTTTACATTCGTTATGTATTCTACGTACTTGGTCATAAAGTATTCAAGTCAACCATAGCAAAACTGTAGCATTAGTCCTTGTATGTTAAAAAAAATTGGTTGAATACAATGGTACTCAGAAAGTGGAGCCGATTCCACTTACGAAAGATACATCACATGGTGACCACTTGGAGCCGGTTACAAGTGCTGAAAATGTGAAGCAAATGATTGATAATGCGCATATGAATTTTGATGAAGCCATGAATAAAATTCAAAGTGAGATTGGAGCTAATGAAGTTAATATTACAAGTACTCCTCCTTCGCTTGGGATTAATGTGAATATGAATAAGAGTGTTAATTCTGGTCCTAATGCTCACAAGGTTGATACTACTAATGGTACGGGAGTAAAGTTGGTTTCTTACGCGGGTGCTACTTCTAATGAACCTCTGAAACATGTTTCAAACTTTTGTAGGTTGGAATGTAGCAAGAAGAAGGCTGATGTTGACCTTTCAGTTCCAATGAAAGTAGTGGAAGAGGTGAACATGCGGTTTGAGAATACTCTATACGGTTACTTTCTTGGCCAACGTCTTGCGTTTCCGGTTGTTGATTACTATGTCCGCAATGCTTGGGCTAAGTTTGGTGTGCAAAAGGTAATGATGAATGCTAAGGGGTTCTTCTTCTTTAAATTCAACTCGAAGAAAGGTGTCGATGATGTTCTTGATAATGGTCCTTGGTTGATTCGTAATGTTCCTATTATTCTTAAACCATGGACATTGAACACTAACTTGCTTAAAGAGGATTTAACTAACATTCCTGTGTGGGTTAAATTCCATGATGTTCCTTTAGCTATGTTTTCGGATGACGGGCTTAGTCTTCTTGCTACTTTGATTGGGACGCCCAAAAGGTTAGATGCTTTTACCAGCCAAATGTGCAAGGAATCGTGGGGCCATAGTAGTTTTGCTAGATGCATGATTGAAGTAAAGTCGGATGAGATGCTTAGGGATAGCATTACTGTTGAGATACCTTTTCTTGATGGTACGGGTTCGACTATTGAGAAGATTCGGGTTGAATATGAGTGGAAACCTCCGCGTTGTGATAAGTGTAAGGTTTTTGGTCATACTCTGACTGAATGCCCTAAGGGTGTTATACCTCCTGTTCAGCCTACTAAGCCTGTTGATGATAGTTTCAAGACTGTCAATAACAGGAAGAAAGGCAAACAAGGTGGTTCTACAATTCCAGGTAAAGGAGGGTTTACTAAACCTGTTGTGGGTAAGAAGTTTCAGTATCAACCCAAACAAACTCCTCCTGAACCCAAGAATGTTGGTGGAAATAAGAAGAAGACTCCTGATGTGGCTATTTCTAGTGGTACAACGATCTCTACATCTAACCAATTTGATGCTCTTAATATGGATGATACGGATTCGTTTGGTATTCCTACTGATGACACCAACATGGATGTGGATGCTGGCTGTACAATGGAAGTTAATGAGGATGCGTTGGTTAAGACTGGTACTACATCACAAGAACCCCTTGTGAGTGATTTAATGGGAACTAAGGAAGGTGGTTCTACTCCTATAGTTGAGAAAATTAGTAAGCTTGAAAAGCTACTTATCGATGGGAAAGCTACCCTCTTGGATGATAAAGGTGTTCCTATTCCGTCTGCATCTGCCAATAAGAGGGCTAACCCATTCTCTAAGGTGGGTGATATTGTGGTTTCTGATAGTGATGATGAGGAGGTTCTTAACACGTTCGACGAATCAGCAAATCTTTTTGGTGGAGGTCATGAGCGTGAAGATGAGTTGGATGACTATGATGATTACTCGAAGCAAGTTTCTGATCTTCCAGGGGAATTGAATGCTCTTAACGCCATTTATGGCTTTAATCTCCAAGGTCGTAGGAAGTAGGTTATATTTTTGTCCGAGTCTTTAAATGGTTTGTTTTCTTGTCTAGAAAATTGGAAGTATCTTGTTATGTAAGCATTTCGCCTATGTAACGGGCTGAGATATGAGAATCACTCATATCCGTTGTACTTAAATGTTTTTTGGAGTAATATATTTACCGGGTCGTTGACCTTTTACCCAAAAAATAAAAAATTGGTTGAATGGATCAACATTTAGAGCGTTACAACTAGAATTAAAGTAAATTTAGTTTGAATGTCATTGCCAGTGACGATTTAAGGGTTTCGTTCTGTTAATGAGAAAATTTCTACTTTCATTTCAATAATAATTAAGTATCATTAGTATTGTGTGTGTGTGAGCGCGCGCACGTACGTGCTTAGTACTTTTTTTCTTTAAACAACGAATGTTGACATTTCACAAGCAAAAACAATAAAAATCAGTTATAAATGATTGGATTTATACAAGCAGTTGTATGATATCAAACCAAACATTCGATAAAAAAAAAAAAAAAAAAAAAAAAAAAAAAAAAAAAAAAAAAAAAAAAATCTAAGCTTGGTTCAAACCTTGTGGATTAGTCAGTCAAAAGGTCGGAAACCACGGTTTCCCAAAAAAAAATTAAAATCCAAGAGGCCTAAATGTTGAATATCCTTGAAAGCCTTGATACTTAATTGATGGAGAATTCTCTGAAAACCTTGCAATGTGGACTTCTCCACATAAACATGCTGACGTGAGCAAGGCAGCTTCAAAGCATCTTAGGCGTGTAGTAACTTTTTATAAGTTAAGAGACTAACTAAACTATACTTTAATATTAACAGCAGGAACCATCCATGTAATTTCTCAAAATTTTATGGTGATTAATTAATTAAGGTGCTTAACTGTTTTTCAAGGAAAAATATGCATGACTTTATCAATGACAACCCAGTAATGCACATTTAATTATTTATATAATTATATATGTAGTTATATATCGGCAAGTTGCATCACCCACTAGATTCTGTGATTATGTAACGTATTAGTATGAAATTAAGTCAAGTCAAACCGTAGTTCGTGATGTTATTCCACCCCACCGTGTCCATTAACCATAGTCAGGCCTGGCAAAAAGAAACAGTTGAAAGCAATGATACTTGCAAGTGTTAAAGAAACAGAATCATCATTCCTGATCCCAGACATGATATGCAAATGCTTCTCACTTGAGGAGATCCAATCGGCAACCCAAAACTTCAATGAAGCTTTGGTTATCGGTCGTGGTGGATTTGGTATGGTGTATAAAGGTAATTACACCAATCATGGGTTAGCTACTGTTGTTGCAATCAAGCGGTTGCATTCCTTGTCTGATCAAGGAGCCCCAGAGTTCCAAGCGGAAGTCGTGATGCTTTCAAAGATTAGACATTGTAATCTTGCGTCTTTGATTGGATATTGCAAAGAGGGAGAAGAGATCGCCCTAGTTTATGAATATATGCCCCATGGGACCCTTGAAGATCATCTTCACAATGGTGGTGTAAATTTATCTTGGTTGCAACGTCTCAAAGTATGCATAGGGGCAGCACATGGATTTGACTACCTCCATACAGGCACGGGCACTCAACATGGAATCATACACCGTGATGTAAAGAGCTCCAACATTTTGTTGGATAAGAACTTTGCAGCAAAGATTTCTGACTTTGGGTTGGCCAAAATCAGCCCGACTAACCAAACACGTACATATGTTAACACTTTGGTCAAAGGAACGTTCGGGTATATGGATCCATATTATTTCACTACAGGGAAATTGACACGAAAATCTGATGTATACTCTTTTGGGGTTCTTTTACTTGAAGTGATATGTGGAAGGCCTGCAGTGGATACAAGTCTTCATGAAGATCAATGGAGTTTAGCAAAATTGGGCTCAAGATGAAAACTTAATCTTATTATAGATTTGAGACTCGCGGGGCAAATTTCAAGCAATTGTCAGAAAGACTTTGCATGAATTGCATGCCGCTGCTTACAAAATCAATCAAATAAGAGACCAACAATGGCTGAGATTGTTACCACGCTCGAGGCCATACTTTCATTACAAGAGAAATAGTATTCTTCTATGACAGAAAAGAAATTCGTTAACAAGGTACCGTCATTTTTTTTTTTTTTTTTTTTTCTGTTAAAGTTGAGTCAGATGCCGGCAATATGGGCAGTGAAGGTGAACCGTGTGACAAACCAGGTACCTTGAAATTATTCAATAGCAAAACCTAAAAAAGTATTAGGGTGTATGTGATTTGGGGTTCTAAAATGAATATAAAAATTAATTCCTAAATTGATACTGTTACAATTCCAATGTCAAATTTCTGAGTTCCCCGAGATAACATAGCACTAACAAACATATGTGCAACTCACGTTGTTCGGTCCATAACCTTTATAATCAAGACATAACATAGTTTTTTGATGTCTTTATGTGCCTCAGTACCACAAAGTCCTCAGAGCTTAAGGGATCAATCCAATACTTTACAGTCAGTAATTTTGAAGTCCTTCAGTTTTTCTGAAATTAGGACTGCTACACGGAATTTTCGTCCTCCAGCAGTTGTGGGAGACCATATCTATAGCTCACTTCACAAGGGGTGGCCGGATTGATGAACAATATGCACCTGCCAGACCCGGTACTGGCATTCCTATTGCTGTAAAGATATTAAACGACAATCTTCAGGATCACCAAGAATGCTTGGTAAGTAAATTTTTTTATACCCTCTTTATACAGTATTATTAATTTCTTAAACTCATGTTCACTCTTGTGTGGTGAATTCTGTCACTGCCTCAATTTAGCTACTTATACATATTTTCGTTGACATATGCATGTACACGCAAAAGTGTAGAATTGATTAATCTTGTGTGAATGGCCTACGCTCTTTTAGGTGTGGGTAATTGTTTTATTCTTGCAAATATATAGCAGAAGTGTTTCTTGGCTTTTTATTGTTGTTCACACTTACATACACAAATAATAGTTGCATCTTTACAAGTGCTCAGTGGCGGACCCAGGATTTTTCAAGGCGGGGGGCAAAAAAAATTTTTTTTGATAAAATCGTGATGCACTTTAATAAAAAGGTCATAATTTTATTTTTTTTTACACTAAAACCTAAGGTTTTTACATTTTTGGCTTCAAGATGGGGGGCAATTTGATTTTTTGGAAGGGTGCACTTTAATAAAAAGGTCTAAAAAATAAATTTTTTACACTAAAATCTGAACTTTTTCGACAAGTCGTGGAGGGCACCGCCCCCCCAAACTTTGTACATGGGTCCGCCCCTGCAAGTGCTAATACTTCATGGAAATTTGACATTTCCATTAGCATGGAGAAAATGTTTGTTGTAGGTAGTGTTGCACTATATATGATTAATTTGGCTCATTATATCTTTTAACATCGTCACAGGCTGAAATTAACTATTTAGGGCTCCTAAATCATCTGAATATTATAAAGTTAATTGGTTATTGCCTAGAGGAAGACCGTAGGATGCTAGTATGTGAGTTCATGTCCGGAGGCAACCTGGGAAAGCATCTGTTTAAAGGTGCGCTCATGTTATTGTTAATTTACTTCCAAATTGAACTTTGATTCTCTTAAGTTTTAGACTAAAATCTAGTTTTCTAATGTTTTTGAGACTACTTATTCAACTGAGTAATCTTTGTAACAGAGAGTTCTTATGTTCGACCTCTCTCTTGGAGTAGGTGCTAATTTTGTTGAGCCGGGTCCTTGAGGAAGGGTTCATCACCCAAAATGGGTGCACTGGATCAAGGATTCTCCGTCAACAATAATATATATATATATATATATATATATATATATATATATATATATATATATATATATGGGTTAATGGCATGTAATAGCAACGTACTTTCCCATTTGTGCCATTATAAGATACGAACCTAAAATATTACAGATATCAGATACGAACTTTCAAATTTTTTTTCATTATTAGATACGAACTTTAAAATATCAGATATCAGATACGAACTTTCAAATTTTTGTTTCATTATCAGCAACGTACTTTTCTCCTTTGTTCAAATATAAGAAAAACTTTAAAAATAAAAATTGCTGATAATGAAACAAATGAAAAAGTACGTTGCTGATAATGAAACAAAAATTTGAAAGTTCGTATCTGATATCTGATATTTTAAAGTTCGTATCTGATAATGAAAAAAAATTTGAAAGTTCGTATATGATATTTGTAATATTTTTGGTTCGTATCTGATAATGGCACAAATGAGAAAGTACGTTGCTATTACATGTCATTAACCCTATATATATATATATATATATATATATATATATATATATATATATATATATATATATATATATATATATATATATATATATATTTGAAAATGTACGCAGTTGAAAAAATGCAATCACATTGGTCAAAGATGTTGAAAAACTAAACATTGGTGAAAAACAACTTGGTCAAAGTCAACACCAGTTGGTTATTTGAAGCTTCTTGTATCTTGCTCCTGAAGGCAATATAACATGGAGGCTTTTTTATTTTTCTTGTATATTTAAAATTTTGAGGCCAGAAACCAAAAACAAGGAAAGTCATCCCACACGATGGATCAAATATGCAACCATTTCTCACTTGGTGAGATCCGATCCGCAACTAAAGACTTCAATGAAGCTTTTGTTGTTGGTCGTGGTGGATTCGGTAAAGTTTATAAAGGTTACTTCAAGGACAGGTCAAATATGGTTGTTGCCGTAAAGCGATTAAATTCCATGTCCAGCCAAGGTGCCCCAGAGTTCAGGGCTGAGATTGAGATGCTTTCGAAGCTGCGACACTGTAATCTAGGATCGTTGATTGGATATTGCAATGAGGGAACAGAAATGGCTCTTGTTTATGAATATATGCCCCAGGGGACCCTAGAAGACCATATTCATAAAGCTAGAAGTCCTCTATCTTGGCTGAAACGACTCAAGATTTGCATTGGAGCTGCACGTGGACTTGACTACCTTCACACGGGTACAGGAACTCAACATGGAATTGTACACCGAGATGTAAAAAGCTCCAACATTTTGTTGGATGAGAATTTTGCAGCGAAGATATCAGACTTTGGGCTTGCCAAAGTAACCCCAACAAACCAAACACATACATATGTGAGCACCGGGGTTAAAGGAACGTTTGGATATATGGATCCATCCTATTTCTATTCAGGGAAACTTACAAGAAAGTCAGATGTTTACGCTTTTGGGGTTGTTTTGCTTGAAGTGATGTGTGGTAGGCCTGCAGTTGATGAAAGTCTTGATGATGAGCAATGCGGTTTAGCCCCGTGGGCTCAAGACCGAATTAATAAAGGAAAACTCAATCGGATTATTGATCCAAGACTAACAGGGCAAATCTCTAGCAAATGTTTGAAAAAGTTTGCAGATATTGCGTGCCGCTGCCTACATAATAATCAAAATCAGCGACCTAACATGGCTGAGATCGTAGCCAGGCTTGAGGTCATCCTTTCATTACAAGAGAGACTGGATTCTTCTGAAACAGAAGGGAAACTTGTTAATAAAGTATATTTGCTATTTGCGGGCAAGCCAAAGGCCAGCACTTTAGCATCTGTTCTCACATTAGATGGTGAAGGTGAACCAAGCAATGAAATTGAAAGTAAGTGATTCTGCCATTCAGGTTAAAATACTTTTAGTTTTGATAGTGCCACTGCATGCAAACAAATTGTTCAGGTGTACATGACTTGGGGTTAAGTATTAAAGTTTAAGCTACTAATTTAATTCTTAAATATTTGAATTGCAACTATTTTAATACCATCTTAAATAATGAGGAAACGTCAGCCCAAACTCCCAAATACTCACCTTTTACGAAATCTTATATTCTTACTGTATCAATGTTAATCAAGGTACTCTCCTTTGATGCTAAACAGATAAGGCTATATCTGCCTCTATGCTACAAAGCCCTTCGAGTACTGGTACACAGACCACAAGAATCCATCCAGTTGATTTGAAAGCCTTTAGTTTTCTTGAACTTAAAGTGGCTACTAGGAATTTTCGTCCTTTAAGAAGTTATGCTGGATCTAGTACACTTCACAAGGGATGGATAGATGATCAATATGCACCTAGCAAGACTGGTATTGGCATTCCTATTGCTGTAAAGATACTAAACGAAAGCCTTCAAGGTCACAAAGAGTGGTTGGTAAGATGGTTCTTACATAATATATTATACTGTAGTGATCATGTTCACTCTTTGGTACGTTCTATATCGTACTATTAGCAAGTTGGTTTATGTTTAATACTGTTGCAGGCTGATATCAAAGTTTTAGGGCTCCTCAATCATCCAAATCTAGTAAAGATAATTGGTTACTGCCTAGAGGATGACCACAGCAGATTCATAGTATGTGAGTACATGGTTAATGGAAGCCTTGGAAACCATCTGCTTGGAAGTGAGTTCTTGCCATAATTAATTACTCTCTTCAATATTGTTATTGAGTTGAGTTTAATAATGTTTGATTTATTTACTTTCCACCCCACTGATATGATCTTCATAACAGGAAGATACATTGATCCTCTCTCTTGGAGCGTACGACTTAAAATTGCTGCTGGTATTGCGAAGGGGCTTGCTTACCTTCATAGCCCAGAAGTAAATGTGATATGCCGCGAACTTAATTCCACCAATATCTTTCTCGATTCTGTAGGATGCCTTATCATTTTCATCAAGTACTACATTAACACTTTTGTATGGTTCATTTACAATTCTGACTTCTTTTTATTCCCAGAATTGGAATGCAAAGCTTTGTATGAGGTGCTTGGCGGAGAGTGGCCTTTTAGATGAGGAAAGTCATGTCTCTTCACAAGTTAGGAGTACCAGTGGGTATGCTGCTCCTGAATACTTGGACACAGGTAATTTACCTATGTGTATGCACACTCCCCTCCCAGTATTAATTCTATAATGAAAATTCTTCAGACAACTCTATATATCTTCCCCTTTTTTATGCATAAATCAGTTGCATTAACCTTCATTGATCTAGCTAAACGTTTATAAATGGTGCATTTTCTTAAGGAGACCTAACAACGGCAAGCAACATATACACTTTTGGTGTGGTTCTTTTGGAAATTTTGACATGGAGGCAGTGCATTGACGAGAACCTTCCACTAAGTGAGCAGATACTAGTGGAGTCCGTTAAGCGTAACCTGAGTAGAAAGCAAATGATCCAGCTAACCATAGACTCGAATATAGTAGGGCAGTACTCTCCGGATCTAGCAATGAGAGCTGTTAAGCTTGCAATGAGATGCCTCTCGGGAGAACCTAAGCAAAGACCGACTGCTAATGATGTAGTAAGAGCATTGGAGGAGCTTCAAGACCAGACAAAAATCCACGAGAGTTCAACAAAAAAACAATAAAATGAAGGATTATTGTCCGAAAATGTATTTTAGTTGCCGCTTTTTGCTTTGTTGTATAGCCAACTATATTTGTTTCGATTAAATCACCAAATATTTTAATCAGGTCAATTGTGTTTAGCTTAAACATGTATTATACCAAATTGTCTGTTACACCTTTAGATTAGCTAAAAGGAGACAATTACATGTGCATACGAAAATAAAAGATGCATAATGCTGAACTTTTTATGAGTACAAACAAATAAAAAGAATACTAATCCGATTACACTTTTGTTATAATTTTATTATCTAAAAAAATATACTATTAAAATATATGTGTTTTGCTAATATGCGCCCACAGGGTATAGGGTGTTAAAAAGGCTGACCAGAACCAAATTAAACCTATTCGGGTTGGGTTATTTGGGTCAATAATTTTATTGTCAATTTGGGTCAACCCCACTAACCCGAGTTCTAAATATGGTCGGGTTCGGATATTTTTTTTTAGCCTCAACTCAAATTGACCCGAACCCGACCAACACGACTCAACTAACACTTTTACAATGTAAACATATTGAAGTAAGCAATTTTTTTAATCATTTTACTTATATTCGGGTTGACTCGAACCCAAATTGACCCAACCCGAATTGATCCGAACCCGACTAACCCGATTTTTAAATATGTGGTCGGGTTCGGGTATATTTTTTTAGCCTCAATCCGAATTGACCCGAACTAGCCCGGGTTAACCCGACTAACACCTAGGGGTGAGAAAAAAAACCGAAAAAACCGAAACGAACCAAAAACCGAAAAAACCGAACCGAAAAAACCGACCGAAACCAAAAACCGATGGTTCAGTTTTGAATTTTTCAAAAACCGAAAAACACGGTTCGGTTTCGGTTTTCATCCAAAACCGAACCAAACCGAACCGATTTTATTATATAATAATATATAATTAATATAATATGAATAAATAACTAAATAAATCAAATTTGTAAATTCATATTCATTTTTGTGAGTAGATTTATAATATATTCGTCTTAACGTTTATGTTTATATGCGTGTTTGTCGTGTCATATGTTTACTTGAGAATATATCAATAAATATAGAGTAAACTACAAAAATGGTCCTTGTGGTTTCCTGAGATTGCAAAAATAGTCATTGTGTTTGGCTAATTGCAAAAATAGTCACTGTGGAGCAAAAGTTTTCATCATTTTGGTCCCTGGTTTTAACTGGCGTTAAATGATTCTGTTGGAAGTTACACATTTAGCCCCTATGGCCCATGACCATTGCAGCGTGCATCCTTCTTTCGTCGCTTTTACGTTTTCATCCGTTTTTACGCGTTTTCGTCTGTTTTTGCGTGTTTTTGTCTGTTTTTTATGGTTTACTCTGTTTTTTTATTTTTTTTACTTTTTCGTCTGTTTATTGACGTTTTCGTCTGTTTTTTTTTTACATTTTCGTTCGTTTTTTATGTTTCCGTCCGTTTCATTACATTTTTGTCCGTATTTTTACGTTTTCGTCTATTTTTTTACGCTTTAGTCCGGTTTATTACGTTTTCGTCCATTTTTTTACAATTTCATCAGCTTTTTTACGTTATCGTTCATTTTCTTATGTTTTCGTCTGTTTTCTTACTGTTTTTTTCTTTTATTTTTTCGTTTTCGTCCATTTTTTATGTTTTTGTCTGTTTCATTATGTTCCCGTCCGTATTTTTACGTTTTCGTCTGTTTTTTACATTTTCATCTATTATTTTACGCTTTAGTCCGGTTTCTTACATTTTCGTCCATTCCTTCACATAATGATATCAAAATCATTGCCTTCTTCACTGCTAGTTCCTTGTTCTTCTTCTTCTTCATTGCCATTCATCCTAACACCAAACCTGCCCATTCCTTGCTCTGATTGTCCATCCCTAACTGCTCCATCCTGCAAGTCTTGTGAGTTCCTTTGTTCTGCAGTCCTACAACTTTCTCCTACTTCTTTGTAAAAAAATGGATGAAATTGTAAAAACGGATGGAACATACATAAAAAACGGATGAAATTGTAAAAAAAACTGATGAAAACGTAAAAAACCATACAAAACGTAAAAATACGGACAGGAACATAATGAAACGGACAAAAACATAAAAAAAAATGTACGAAAACGTAAAAAAACAGACAAAAACATAAACAAATAGATGAAAACGTAAAAAAACAGACGAAAACGTAAAAATACGGAGCAAAACGCAAAGAAACGGACGAAAACTTAAAAAACGGATGAAATAGTAAAAAACGGACGAAAACGTAAAAAAATAGACGAAAACATAAAAATATGGACAAAAACGTAATGAAACGGACGAAAGCATAAAAAACGGACGAAAATGTAAAAAAAACAGACGAAAACGTCAATAAACAGACGAAAAAGTAAAAAAAAAAATAAAAAAAACAGAGTAAACCATAAAAAACAGACAAAAACACGCAAAAACGGACGAAAACGCGTAAAAACGGATGAAAACGTAAAAGCGACGAAAGAAGGATGCACGCTGCAATGGTCATGGGCCACAGGGGCTAAATGTGTAACTTCCAACGGAATCATTTAACGCCAGTTAAAACCAGGGACTAAAATGATGAAAACTTTTGCTCCACGGTGACTATTTTTGCAATTAGCCAAACACAGTGACTATTTTTGCAATCTCAGGAAACCACAGGGACCATTTTTGCAGTTTACTCATAAATATATGACGACTATCATACTATATGTATGTTCACTCGCATGTGTGTGTCTCATATATATGTGTGTAATTATAAAATTATGCAATAAATATCATTATGCTTATATTGACAAAATAAATAAATAAATAAGAATACCTTTTTTCTATATAATACAATTTTGTTGGTATAAAATTTTGATGCCCAAATACAAATGGTTAGAAAACGAAAAAACCGAAAAATCGAACCGAAACCGATAATAAACCGAAAAAATCGAACCGCCAAAAACCAAACAGTTTCGGTTTTGGGTTCTATAAAAATCGAACATTTCGGTTCGGTTTCGGTTTTAGCCAAAAACCGACCCAAACCGTACCGTGCACACCCCTACTAACACCCCTAACAAAGCACATGCTAAAATACATATAAAAGGAATGTTCAAGTTGATTAAGTCATGCATATAATTAAGGTTATTTTTTGCTGTAATTAATGTTCATTAAATACATTTTTTTTTTTTATGTAAAAATGGGTTTTGCTAACAAGTGACTACTGAACACAAGTTAGCATGTAATTAATAAATACAAACTTTTTAATTTAACTAACAAATTCATTTAAGACACATTAAATAAACTGATAAATTACTATATTTTAACATAATTTTTACATAAATGAACCAAAATATTTATTTTATTAATACATTAATATGTGCACGGTAGACATATGTTTGCAAAACTCATAAAAAATGCGTTCATTTAACATACTCTATCATATGACCGGTGGTCATATGTTAGCAAAACCCTTAATAAAAATATTGTTAGCCTACTTTATCTTTTAGGCATGGAAAGACTCTGTGTACTAACTTTCTCTTCTGAATTATATGAAGAGAAATGTCTAATAAATTACACACGTTAATTTTCTATTTATAATTATATAGTTAGAAAGATAAAGTAAAAGTAGACGTGACAAGTTAAGAATCACTAGTTAACCATGGGTTAAATAATTGGGTAAATAACTAATGGCATGCTTGGTAGAGGGTTACGGGAGTGAGGAATGAGAAAAATAATGAAAAAAAATGATTGATAGAGTATAATGCAATGACCTATTAATGAGTCATTACCCAATAAAATGGAAGGAATGCTTTTCTTTTTATTTTCATTTCCTCACCAGTATTATTGCCTTTTCCTTTTCTTTTCTCGAGTTTGAATCAAGCACACCCGTAATTTCTGTTGGATCTCCATCTATGTTTTAGATTTGTACAATTTTATTTTTCGTTAACTAAAATTGGCACGATTACATACTTGATATAACCTCCATTTATAACAAGTAACTAACTACTAACGGATGTTGGCCGGGTTCAACATGTTAATCTTTTTTTCTTTTTCTCAAAAATGCTTTTCGTTTTTTATTGTTCACTCAAGAAAAAAAATGGTGAAAACCGGCGGATAAACCCGACCAAAGACCCGTTTAGACCCGTGCTCCTAAATGACCTATCTAAAACCGAGACCCGTCTAGACTCGGACCAAACTCGACCAAACTCGCTCATTTTGCAATTTCACAAATACTAAAAGGACCATTTATAGCTCAACCCAAAAACACAATGAAACTATGTCGTATTAGGTTTCCATCAATCAAACACCAAAACCTGAAGAAGAAAAAAAAACCATTTATCTCCGGTCTTGGTCTTTCACCGGCAGTCACACTTTCCGGCATCAATCCCACCGGAATTACCCTTTTCTCCGGCGACCCCAAAACCCCCAAATTCCCATAAGTTATAAATTTTGGTCCCTTCATTAATGTCAATGTAGCAGCTTTAGCCCCTGGTTAATTCACAGTGAGTGTCTTCATATTTTTGTTTAAAGATTGTATTTTGATGATGGGTTTGTTTTTATTTTAAGTAATTTTTAGTTGGTCTTGTTATGTTGTTTGTATATGCTATTTTCAGATCATTTTTTAGTTATCTTTAGTATAAGATATCGAAAAAGTAAGCTTTTTGCGGTCTTTCTAGTTCGTCGAATTAGTACTTTTGTTACAACCAACAGGTAGTTACAAGAATTATGTGAAATGAAGTAGTTGTGTGAGGAGTGAAGGTTCGAGACCTTGGGATTTTTTAGGCTTTACATCTAAGTTGTTTGACATGCCATGAGAGAAAATTGCGCTTTCTTTTCTGCAAATTTATGAGTTTGTTATATGAAACAGAATTGTCCTGCCTGTATTTGGATCGCAAAATTGTTGTTAATAAGTATTAACGAAACACTGAAATCAGAAGCAACTAAAGAATGACAGTTTATGACATGCTAATGAGTCGCCCTAGAGGAAATTAAGGTATAATGGCGTGCTTCAAGCTTCCAACTTTTTATCCCTATTCTAAGTACAGAGTAGATAGAGAAGAATGTGGTAGTAGGGTGACTAAGTTTAGTATAAAGGGTATGTTATAGAAAGTTAATCAACCAGTTACTTCTCCTAAGAATAGACGACAGTATACCCCTGATATTGACCCTTGGCATCAAATTAATCTTTAGCTCTAAAAAGATCAAGGACAAGATAGGGGCTAGAATTGAATCACCATGATTTCAAACATTGTTAACGCCCAACCAAAGGCACCAATGACCTTACTTTTGATGCTAATTGGACTACAATGCAAATTCTTTGGGCAGCAGTTAATGATGCTAATACCTATAGGCTTGTTTATAGCTTAGTACTCTTAATCATAAGTCTGTATTTTTTTTGCAAGCGATGGAAAGCAACTGTGTCTGCTTCTTGACTACGAGCCTCGTCGATAGCTAATTTGGATCTATCACATGCCACCTTAGGCTAATTGTGGAAGTGTGTATTAGTTGGTACATTTCACTATCTTTCTTAGTTTTACTATGAGTCTTAAGACTCGGATCATATGAAAAGACACATCCTAAAAGTATGGTAGAATTTTGTGCTCACGAAGCAGTTTAAGTTTGGTTTAAGTTAGCATTAAGTTCTTCAAAGCACATGATCTCTATTACTTAACATAGAGAGCCTAACTTTTCGCAAGTGTTCTTTTAAAGTCTTACCATAGACGAGATTCTGATTAATGTAGGCCACTCCAAATTAGACAAAACAGAGCTTAACATTTGGTTCACAAATCACGTAACTGTTCCCTGATATAGGTTCTTGGTGCATTGGTTGGTCAAAGAGCATGGCTAACTACTTACATAACCTCTATGCTCATTAAGGCCGTTTTTTGACTTATTGGCCTATTGGGTGAAGAGCATGACATTATTGTCGAGCATTCAGAATCCAAACATACCCAGTAGGTGCATGAATTGAGTGTAAGCCAAGGTGGGCTGTATCATAACATTAGCTTTTCAATATTTTCATCCTGGATTATGCACATTTTATGATATCTTTTGCCTAATGCTGTTGAGAAGATCAAGCATTTTTACATATGCTGTTTTCTTCTGAACTTGCTGAATAAAATCGTGTATATTTCACTTGCTAAGCTCTTGAGCTTGACATCTTGTGCCGCACCATTCCTCTCAATAATTTCCCACTCTTTTCTTGTATGTTCTTGCAGTTATACTATTATCGACCATGGACTTTTATGCAACCAATCCTGGACCTATTGATGATTCTGTATTATATGATCAAGAAAAGCATGTTTCATCAGCAATTTGGGAGGGTCAGGTGAAATTTCATACTTGCACGCTCTTTGCTTTGTTTTATAAGAGAGGTGGCAAGATTGGTGTGCCCGGGTTGGGTAATTGTTCAAAATGGGTCAGTTTTTAGAAATGGATGCAACTGACTGGTTCAGGTCAAGTCAAGTTTATCTGTAAATACTTTTTGTCAATATATAACTGTCTAAAAATATAATTTTATAAGTGTAACTAAGGTGCTAATTATGATTAAAAAGCAATAATATTACAATAAGGATGTACTAAATCTTTAAACAAACCAATCCTGGAGATTCTTTAGTGTGAACTTAAATCTTATATAGAACATCAACAATCACAGGAACGAGGTGCACTTAGATGTCATGAACACACCTCAAAGCTCAACCAATGGACACTCACAGCCAAACAAATCGAACTAGTTAAAAGATCTGGATTCGGTCACTTACGCTCAATACCTGCAATCAGTCTTGACAACCCTCTCATCTCTGCTCTTGTCGAAAGATGGCGACGAGAAACAAACACATTCCATTTTACCGTAGGAGAAATGTCAATAACGCTAGAAGATGTCGGGTACCTTCTTGGGCTTGCAATAGATGGAGATCCAGTTATCGGTGTTACATACACATCATGTGAAGCTGTTTGTATGAAGTATTTAGGTCGAACACCTGATTCTGTTTCAACTAGTGGTGGGATGGTGAAACTTAGTTGGTTAAAAGAGACGTTTTCCGGTTGTCCTGAAAATTGTTCGCTTGATATAATTGAAAGACATACACGGGCTTATCTTTTGTATCTTGTTGGTAGTACGATTTTTTCTACTACTACTGGTAATAAGGTTCCTGTTATGTATCTTCCGTTGTTTGAGAATTTTGATCAAGCGGGAAGGTATGCGTGGGGTGCAGCTGCATTATCATTTTTATATAGAGCTCTTGGTAATGCTTCTTTGAGATCGCAATGTACTATCAGTGGTTGCTTGACCATGCTACAGGTAACCTTTGACTACACTGCTTTTTTTCGTTATTTTTAATAATTAAGGTGGTGGATGGATTTGCTTTATGGAACTTGCTATCTGTCAGTTGTGTTTTGATAAAGTGTATACGGATCAGCTTTCGGATTATTTAGGAGTTAATTTCTACTACCTGTAAGGCAGTAACAAAAATGATTAAAACGGAATATGAAAGACTTATTTGCCGTCCCTTCTTTCAAGCTATTTTCAAGGCTGTGTCCGCCCATCTCTTTCATTGTTAATGGTTTTATTATCAGAAAGCAATTGTTGTAATCTTAGACAGTTGCTTCTTTTTTTAATAAAAAGCTGTAAATAATTTTGTTGTAGCATATAAAAAGGAAACTGTCGTATCAAAACTTAATATTTTAAGTTTTTAACATTATATAATGTTTTATTTTTTAGTCATTTAATAGTATATCCGATTATTTGGTTATTACAACTCTAAGCAAACTAAAAGCACATCCAAACGGTTCCCCTGCAGCTGATTCTCATTAATTCGTATCACATGACACACTGGTCTCAAAACGCACATCCAAACACCACCTAACCAAATTTATAGGATGTTTCTTAGCTTAGTTAAATCTCTTTTGAAAGCTGTTCAATATTGTAGTGCTGGAGTTACTTTCGCCTTAATATTGGAAGACCGAGGCTAAGTCATGATCCAATCCATGACAGGTTTCCATTTGTATATAGATGGAAAGGGAAACATACTGGTCCCACAGCCAACCGAGATGTAACATTCTATCGTAAATCATTGGACTCCTTGAAGCCCTCTGAAGTAAGTAATATATCCACTTTCTTCCTCTGTACTAGAGGTGGTAGAAATAGCGGGTCAAAGGGTCGAAAAGGGTCCAGTTGACTAGAAACCTTTTTCCTCTTGAAACTTTTTAATATTTTATGGATTTTTTGTTTGTTTGCATAAAGACCATTTTACTTTCTCTTTGTCTCGTTTGTCATTGAATTATAATTCCTTTACATTTGAGCCATTAAAAGATGGCTTTGTGTCCAGTTCTAGTCATTTTGTTACTTTTGAAGCGACGCCTTAAAACCAGCTTTCAAATTGATAACTTTTATACAAAATTTTTATATTTGTGTACAAAAGTGCTGTATTTATCTGTAATGATAAGTTTCCAAAAAATGTTCAGAATACGGGTGACAAATTGACCCAAAAGGGACACAAAGCCATCTTTTTAATGACTCAGGGGTGTAAAATAAAGTGCAATGACTAAAATGGGATAGATGAAAAATACCTTAATAATTGATGGCAAAAACCCTATTTTATAACAGTTTTCGTGTCGAATATGATTACACAGTTATTTTAGTTCAATAGCAATCTAACTTTTTACGCATGTAGAGACTTTAGTCTCATTTCCTTTTTAGCTATTTATTTTTTTGTTTGAGCGAGATCATACTTTGTTTTTGAAGAATGTTGACTAACGCATTTGAGTACTTTAATAGGTTGATTGGTGTCCGTACATACATATCAATGACGCACTTTTACCAAACCATATAAGGAGTACTCTTATTCTTGGTAGATCAAATACGATGCTGATATGCTTTGACAAGGCTGAAAGGCACCTGCCAGATCGTTGCTTAAGACAATTTGGCATCAGGCAGCCTATCCCTCTTGATGTGCAACAATGGGAAAGAAAAACCCGTGGAGTGGATGGTGGAGTTGACTTATCAGTGAAAATGGTATCGGAGTTAAGTGAATGGTCAGAGCGTCATCTTCGCATTGTTGATCATGAGGATGATGTTGAAGAAAGTGAATATTTGCATTGGTACTTGAAAATCACTCGCAAGCTGGTTGGAAGACCGATTCCTATTTCCTCCGAGTTTCAAAGAATGGTATAAACTGTAAATACGTATATTGAGTTTGTTATTTTTGGTTGCTTTAGATTTCTGTCATCTTTATTAATAATCTAGGTTATTGCATTAAATGTAATCCATATAGGGCGTATGCATTCTCAAACACATGGCTCACTACCCTGAATCGTCATTTCATCATGCATTACATTTCTTACCTTTTCTTCAGTCGCGTTCATCTTTGACTTTATCTCAAAATTTAGAAGTTGCTTTTTTGATCAATTAACGAAGCCTATACTCTGGTAGACAGGTTGGGTAAGAGGTGAAAATGGTTTTTCTTAATAAGGGTAACAAATGGCCGGGTCGGTTTGACCAGCAAATATTTTGTCCTTTACAAGTAGACTTTCAACGTGTTCAACCCATTCCCACTTGCCAACTGTTTTTCTTACAAACTATAATGATAATTATGATTGCTATTTTTTTTGACAGAATAATGCATTGAGGGAAATCGCGAATGTAGCAGACATGTTGTCAACACACGGGATGGATGATCAACAAATGCATGCCGTAACTAGAATCAGGTATCTGGCTCATGAATGCTTAAGAGACCAAATCGGAACCACACTGATTGCAGATGGAACCGACTCTGATCAAAACGAGAAAAAAGTTAGAGGCAAAGAACGAATAAGAAAAAGAGGAATTGGCATTAAACGCAGACGAAAAGATGAATTAGGACAGTTTCAGTCAGCATCTAGTCAACAACAGTTTTGTATGTCTGAACAGGACCTGGTGGACCCTCCTGGACCCATGTGTCACGCTGAAAATAATGACGTGGAGATATGCCTTCCTGCAGCTAGTGTGGCGGGTGACTCTCGGCTATGTTATATATCAAGTAAAGTGGATGTGTCAAGGCAGCTTTCTGATGCTGCTACTGAAATTAATGACTCGGGTTTCTGCAGAACAGCTGAAGAAGTTGATAATAACTTAATTCCGGGTGCTGCTGAAAATGGTGATACTGTGCAGCAGAATGATTATAGTGTTCTGGTTTAGAGGATAAATGTGAAAGATATGTCTGCTAATTTAAAGTACACATTTTTGTAACAAACATTTGACGCGTGTTGCATCATATTAAAGAGGTATGCGACAACATTCCAAGATCAGAATTGATATGGATTTTGTTTAAAACCGTGTACCATCAATGTCTATATTGATAGTGTTTGTATTAAGTTGTTAACAAGTTTCTCTTTAGTTTTTGGTGAATCCATATTACATAGATGGAGTACTATGCTTTCATGATTAGATTTCTATGCCATTTAAAGCCTCTTACTCGGGTTTTCTAAGCGTTAGTTGTGATAATACACTTTCTTCTGTAGGATTGAATCCGCTCATGTTAAAATGAATATGATACATTGATACATATTTGTTGGTTCAGTGTCACAACGACAACAATACCTAATCCCGTCAGAGCATAAGGGAGATAAAATGCTTGTTTCAAGAAAGATTTGTTGTCCAAATCTGCTTATTCCTTTGGGCCGAACCCATCAAGACAAAGATTTTGGGCCTGTCTTCTATGCATATGAGACTTTCAAAAACTTGTAACTTAATATATTTACAGTTTACTAGGGGTGTTCACGGTTCGGGTAATTAACCGAATAAACCGAAAATCGAACCGAACCGAACCGAACATATAATCGAACCGAACTTGTTAAAACCGAACCGAACCGAATTAAAAATTCGGTTTTTGGTTTGGATATGGTTTGGCTATCTGAACCGAAAACCGAATTTATATATATATATATATATATATATATATATATATATATATATATATATATATATATATATATATATATATATATATATATTTTATATATTTATTTTATTTTAAATATAAAAAATGTCCATTAAAATTTTATACTAATATAAAAAACACTTTTTTATGCTTGAAATATCTTTTTTTGCCATAAATATATATAATTAAATTTAAAAAAAAATATAAAGTGTAATTCAAGTACAAAATTCGGTTTTCGGTTTTGACCCATAACCAAACCGAACTTCGGTTCGGTTCTCGGTTCGGTTCGGTTATAGATATTTTCGGTTCGGTTCGATTTTCGGTTATGACCCAAATTTTTTTTTTAACTGAACAACCGGAACCGAATAAACCGATTAACCGATAACCGAACCGATGAACACCCCTAACCTGGACCATGGTATGAGTTAGGATCAATTGATCAAATAAGAAGAAAAATTTTAAAAATAATAATAATAAAAAAATCACAATTATTCATTTCAGATATAACTACCAAAATAGATGCATCTTCTCTTAAAATTCTCCCTTCTATTCGAAATGTGTGGTTAGAAATTTTTCTTAATTTCTTCTTATTTTAGTTTTTTCTTGTTACTAGATCTCTTCCCTACCGGGTATAAACCTTTAAAAAAAAAAAAAAAAAAAAAAAAAAAAAGGCTTGTCGGTTCATCTAGTTTAAAGTTAGTGAGTTACTCAGTTAGACATATTTTAGGGTCAGGGTTCAACCTATTTTCTTTCGGGGAATGCTACATCCACATAAATAATCCACACAAAGAATCCACATGCTGATGTGGCAGGATCTGATTGGTTTATTTTGGTATACCTTCTCTCTCTTCTCTATGATTAGACCAATCAGTACCTGCCACATCAGCGTGTGAAGTCTTTTTGTGGATTATTTATGTGGATGTAGCATTTCTCTTTTCTAAATGAGATATGCTATGTTTACATAATTTATACAATGATTGCGATTAGTTTATTTTTTTCATTCAAGGCAATTACAAATGAGAAACTATTTGAATGGACAAGTAACTTTAACACATTATTATATGAATTTCTTTCTGTAAATGTTTGAACATGACATTGTGAATTTCTCTTTCTAAATCCTTAGGCGTTCACAATGCTTTATGTACTAATCAAGAAATTGCATAATTTGCATCATCTGTTAATCATGTAAAAAGTGTTGAGAATCTTATGGTATATCTTTTTGTTGTCGATATTGTGGTTAGATGGAGTTAATAATGAAATTAGACTTCCATATATGAAAGTGGCTTAAACTTGTCTTTGATCTACGATAAAATATGTTAATTAAGCATATTATGACTGGTAGCTTTTCATGAGGCTCATGCCGACTTCCTAAAGGAGATTCCCACCCTTTTAGAAAAACTATAATTGTATTTTAAAGTAAACTCCAAAATGCATTATTGTGGTTTGACAAATTTCACGATTTACAACTTTGTCAGATAAGTTAGGTCAAATATATCTCTTCGTTACCAAAAGGTGGACTATACACATCTCTTGAGACGAACTATGCAAACTTTTCCCTGTTATGTACTAACCTAGGTTGAAGAAAGGTATTCTCATCCTTCTATAAGGCTATTTTTATTCACAACCTCATTCAACCCAATCTTTTATTAAAATATTATTTTCTCACTTATTCACATATACAATTTATACATATAATCAATCTTAACTTTTTTACCATTTATAAACAACCCAACCTTACATATAATATTATTTTTTTATGCATGTGAGTTGAATCACACATGAGCATTAATAATGATAAGGAGTATGATTGATCATTCTTAGTGTTACATGTAGCGAGGTTGGATCAATTATTTGGAGGTCACCAAACGAACTCGTTGTGAACATCTCTTTCCTCCTTTTATGTACTTATATTATAATATTAGTTTTTTGTGTACTTTGTACTCCGAATCGATTGGATGAGATCATGAATAAACATAACCTAATAGAGATGTATTTTACAGTTTATTATTATTATTATTATTATTATTATTATTATTATTATTATTATTAGAATTTTAATTATTTAATGTTATTATTTTTATTATATATATTTTTAAATTTTATTAATATTATTATTTTTTTATTATTAATATATTTTTTTTTTTAATTTTTCACAGTGTGTTTGTGTTTCTGTATTTTTGTGTGTTTTTTTCGTTTGTATTTATATGTTAATAAATTAGGTGGATAAAGATGATTTTATAAAAGAAGTTTGCGGATATTAGATATTGGTTTTTCCTTTTCTCATTATTTTTTTTGAAATTTGAAAAGGATGTGGTGATCTTACTGAAACGGATTCGAAAGTTCTCTGTGACTTAAGACATCGAGACACGTGTTGCTACTCATATCTTTAGTAGGATTAACTTTGATATAGCTAGAGGAATAGGGGCCCAGATATTATCTCGATTTTCCACTAATTTCTTGTAAATCCCATGAATTTCTAATAAATCCTATGAATTTCTAATAAGAGATGCTTTTATAATTAAAAAAAAAAAAGTAATAATAATAAAATAATACTAATAATAATAAAATTAAAAACTAAAAAATATGATAAAAACAATAATAATAATAAGAGTAAACTGCAAAATACATCCATGTTTCAAGCAAAGAGACAAAAATACCCCTCGTGTTAGACACACATTAGCAGATAACGGGAATTTTTTTTGCATCATTCATCCCTAAGGATGTGTACATAGTCGAATGTTTGCTGACATGAGATGTATATGATTCAACTTATCTGACAGAGATGTAAACTGAGAATTTTAGCAAACCATCAAAATGTATTTTAAAGTTTACTATTTTTTATATACTAAATATTTTTTAGATGTAGTATGACAATGTATCAAACTTGACATGTTATCAACTTTTAGTGTGTATCAACTTTATTTTTTTTCCCGTCGAATGTATAACAGTACCATTTTGAAAATCAGCTATAAATTTTATTTGAATTAGGTAGATTTTTTTTTAAATCTTTATACGGGAGACCACTCGGAATAGCATTTTTGGTTTCGCGGACCAAAAGGAATGATGACCTTGAATTTTTCTTGTTTAAGGATAATGATTTTGAAACAAAAAGATTAGCCACAAATAATTATAATCGATACCTTGTAAATTTCAATTATTGTATTTGTTAATACAAATATCGCCTAAAAACGTTATTTATATTTTACGATCTTTGCTAAGTTTTGTTAATGACAAAGTATGAAGTTTAGCTATAAGTAAATCATCACTTTAAAGTGTTTAAGTCTTGTTTAACCAAGGTTTGAATTTCCTTTTAAACAAAACATTGTTTCTATTTCTTAAACTAGAAAGTGTCTTGTCACATCACATTTATTTCTTAATATAGTAAGGTCACATCACATTTAGGGCAAGCTTTGTCAATATACATTTATGGTAAGTAATGTGTTTGACTCACTTAGATGTTGCTTGCAAGTTTAGTGTTTGACTTGATATTATGTGATGTGACATTGTTTGGTTTGCAAGTGTAATGAGATGTGACTTTGTTTGGTTTGCAAGATTTATTACTAAACCAACTGCAGCTCTGGCGGTACCCTGAGGATACAAGGGCGGAACCCTTCTGAGGGGTCCGCCGTATCCGCCAGACCTGCAGAATGGTTTGCTATAAATACCAAACCATTTGTTAGTTTTGAGTCACCCCTTTAGGACATATTTTCACATACTCTCTCAACTAACTCAGTAACATTTGACTTGTGTGATTCTCTTATGTAGCAAGGAACTTCACAAGATCATTCAAGAAGTTACAAGCTTCAACTCTAAAGTTGCAAGTCTTGGTAGCTTGGTCATGTATAAGCTTTGGTAGTTTATACTTCATTTGTGTCAT
The DNA here is from genome assembly GCA_030686995.1 of Artemisia argyi. Taxonomy (NCBI): domain Eukaryota; kingdom Viridiplantae; phylum Streptophyta; class Magnoliopsida; order Asterales; family Asteraceae; genus Artemisia; species Artemisia argyi. The sequence continues at coordinate 38,152,861 of CM060706.1, forward strand.
GTATGTAGAAGTAAGTGGTTAGTATTTTAGGCCTCAAAATACGTAGTGTGTCGGGAGTTGTTGTACCCTTGTAAAAGAACTAACGGGAGTGGTTGTACCCTTGGTAAAGAACTCGACATCTAGCTTAGTGCCGGTAAAAGTGTAAGCGACGATGGGAGTGGTTGTACCCGTGTAAAAGAACTCGACATCTAGCTTAGTGTCGGTAAAAGAGTAAGCGACGTTGTAAAGGTTTTCTCCGCCGGTGAAAGGAGCTTGTTGATTAGTGCTTATAACTCTCGAGTTGGAAACTCGGGGCGTGGATGTAGGGCAAGGAAAAAGAGTCCTTGTAGCCGAACCACGATAAACAATCGTGTTGTGGTTTGATCGTTTCTTTCTTTATCCTTGTTTATTACATGTTGTTATTTAGTTAGAATTGCTAGTTACATATAAAGCTTTTCAAAGAACTAAACTAGTAAAGATGCGTTTGTATCTTCAAACAAAAGTAAAAGCTTTTCAAATAACTAAACAAGCAAAGTTAAGATTATCACAAGCAAAGCTTTTCAATGTATGAAACTAGTAAAGTTAGAATTGATATTTACATAAAAAGCTTTTCAAAGAATCAAACATATAACGTTGTGTTTATATCTTTAAGCAAACGTAAAAGATATTCAAGTTAAAAAGAATCTAAAAAGCGGTAAACTATTCAACCCCCCTTCTAGTTTTTCACAATTGGCATCAGGAGCTACGTTACTCAAGATCTTTAAAATAGAATGTATTTTAAAACTTGGATCGATCCATGGATTTTGAAAATCTCAAAGAAGGGCAACCTATTCAAAACCCACCGCTTTTTGAAAAAGGAAACTTACTTGAATGGAAAAGTAATTTTGAAAACTATGTGAAATCAAGTGATCAAGATCTTTGGCATATTATTTCTTTTGGTGATTTCAAACCAAAGAAAACAAGTTTTTGAAAACCAAGATAACTATCTCAAACTTGATAAAAATACTAAAGCTAAAACAATGATTTATAAAGCTTTAATACCGAATTTGAAAGAATGTATTTTTTTTTTTATCAAACGGCTAATGATATTTGGAAAAATATGTTAAACTTTCATCAAGAGATATGTCAAATCAAAGATGATCAATTTGATCTCACATATGTCTTAGAAGTCTTAGATATATTAATTGATTGACGTTTAGTTGAGATAAATACATGTACTACTAGTTTAAATGTTTTAAATGAAGGTGTAAGAGAAGATGATTACTCATGACGAGCTCTTAGTGGACTTGCTTACGATTCATGGAATAACACGGATGAAGATGAAGCCAACCATCCGGTTTGTGATTCTTAACTAGATAAAATATCAAGCAAGGTACATTTTGAAACCAAACACTTTTGCTTTGACAAATTTATCCTAGAGTTTTCTAAACTAGAAAATGAGTCTAAACGTTTATGCAACATGGACCTAAAAATTATCTTCAAGAACGAGTCTTCAAAATCTTTTGATAATATCTTTGAAAAGGAAATCTTGTTAGAAGATAAAATGTCTAGAATTGAGAGTAATGTTGAAATTGATCTAGAATGAAAATTGTGTCTAGATTACAAACATAAGATTAAAATGCAAAATAAGAAAGGAAAAATATTAGTTAAATTTGATGAAAGCTCAAAATCTTTTGAAAGATTGTTAAGGAGTCAAAGGTTGTTTTAAGATAAAACCGGATTAGGATTTAACTCATAAGCATCATCAACTAATAAAACAAAGCATGTAAAATTTGTCAAACCTAGAAGAGAAATTTAGAGATAATTCAATCTCTAATAGAAACTCATGATAAAAGGATTAAGACTATCATTCTCTATGCCTTTATATGATTATCTAACCTTCTTGGATACATGAGTTATTGAGTTTCAAAGCGTATCGTCAAACCAAGTTTTTACGCGTAATGCTTATCCGCTTGATAGCATCTCTATGCAATTTAAAAGGTACGCATTACTTCAACTTGACTTTGATTGTATCTTGTTTCTAGCATTATGTGTTCGAATATGTGTTATTTGTAATACTCTAAAGTGTCTACTTGCTATTTGTAAATAACTAAGATTAGATTCTATGCAACAAGGAATTTAGTCTTTAGTGCTAGTAGGAGATATAAGGTGTTTTGGTTCTTTAACCATCAAGAGATAAACACGAAAAACTCTTGAGTATGTCTCACTCAACTCTTGCTTACAAGTGAGCTAACTAAGAATTTCCTAAGTGTTAAAATGTCTAACACTTTTGTGATGCTTGCAAAACAAACCTTTGTTAAACAATTTTCTCAAACACCATACTTTGAGTCTTTAATTGTGTTTTTCTTCAATCACTCCTTTATGATAATCTCACATAAAACACACAAGGTGAAATAAATCACATTAGCATATATTAGGATGTGTGAAAGAAAATAAGTTTTCAACATCTAGGATTTACACATCAAATGTGACACATAGTCTCATGATGTTGTACCTCTTTGACTTTTTCAAAATAAATAGAGTTCATAGTATCTTAAGTAAGAAAACCCAAAGAGTCGAGGAGTCGTTGAATATGACATTTAACGAGTGATCTCCTCCTTCTATGATATCATCTTTGGTAGATGATAACTTAGTCGAAAGTCCAATGATGGCAAGACAAGTATGTTGTGTAAAACATTAAGAATAAAAGTATAAAATAACATCTCCTCACCATGAGACAAACATTGAATCAAGCAAAATTGACATAAGCTATAAAACTTGATTTATAGGTCATAGTTGTGTCTAAACAAATTCAACAAAAACAATTTTTGGAATTTAGAATAAAACAACTAATGAAACGAAATTGATATTTCAAAGTAATCAAGTGAGTATAGTGTCAATATTTGAAAGACCTTTTGATAATAAAAGCAAGCCACAAAAGCAAGGGATTTTAACTTAAAGACATTCCTAGTTGCTCTCGTGTTCACAATGGTTAAGTTATTGATGACTAATCAAGAATGAGATTAGTAAATCCGTAGGTAAAACTAAATGTAGAGAAATGTTTGGAAGACTACTTGTTTTCATAACAATTAGATTCAACATTATGTTTAGCTTTTGTCTATGTGCTCGTGTTAAAGAAGATCCTAAAACAACTCTTTAGTTGAGCCTATTTGGATACATCATAAGGTACTACACAACTAGAATTATGGTCTCCCAAAAGAACGGGAATAGAAACCATAGTGTTTGACAAATGAAATTATGTCGGTAATAAGTTGATAAGAAAAGCTCAAGTGGTACTTGCACTTTTATACTTACTTACCCAATGATTCTCCAAAACGCGTATGACTCTCAAATTAGTATCGAATGGAGAAGCACATCAACAAGCTCCGCTTGAGTAAGCTAAGTCATATCGACAACGGAATTCATCTCATATACATTGTTATCCCTTCAACAAAGGAAGCATCGACTTCGGCGACAATTCTATCCATTATGCTTCTTAATAGACTTATTGTGATCCATCATCATCGCCTTGGTAAGATTGTTCATTGAGGAACGTCTTAACTAAGAAAGTCTTCTACGTTAACTATTTCATCAACGCGTTAACAAAATCTTTTGAATGTAAAGCATTCATAATTCCTAGGCTTAGTCAAAGACTCATAAGACCTAAAACCTTAAGTTTTGAACGTTAGGATAAAACCATAAAAATCAAGACAATTTCTTTTTAAGTTTCTCCCTGCAGAACCCACGGCACCCTCAGACCATACGGGCGGAACCCATTTTTTGGTTCCGCCTAGTCTGCCAAACCTCAGATTGTTTAAACTTTTAACTTCAAAGCCAAACACCCTCTTAAATCTTAACAAAAACTTTCAAACAGCATCACCCTCTCAAAAACACATATCCTCACGAATTTTAGGGCTTCTAATCCAATCTCTTCAAATCCAACTAACTTTGTAAGTATTCTAATCACAATTGCATATTTGATTTAATTATAACATTCTTGCTTACAATCATTAACTAGAATCTTAGGGCTTTTGCATAAAACTTCATGATTCATGAAAAACTTGGTGGCTAGTCAATTATGTATTTCATTAGTTAAGAACTGTATCTTTGTCATTGTTACTTTGATTTGCCAAACACACCAAGTGCATTATCTTTCAAAATTGCATCCAAAATTAGAACATGATTCATCACCACATTGTTAAAACAAATGAAAAACATCATTTAAACATCACTTGCGTACTATCTCTTGAATGCTAAAGGGGATACATAACTAATATGTATTTTCGGGTACATTCAATCGAAGACACATTTAATTAGAAGAATGTTGGTTATCTTTTGTTTTTTTACAACAAAATTTGCATAACAAAACAATTTGGGAATCAAAATGGTTCAAGATAACCATGTCTTCACATTGTTTTGCATATAGGAACATATTAGAACATCCACGTTGTTAAAAGTCATTAACATACAATTTTATGTTTTCTAGGGATCAACATGCCTCCCACTAACAAATCCGATCACAAAGAAACCCTTAAGTACATGCCCAAACACCATATAACCAAAGGTCTCAACTCGATTCAAGTAGAAACCTTCAAGGCATTAGAAAAACGCTATGTTCACGAAGGTAGAACCATTGATCCATCCTTTCTAGAAGGAACATCTATTCGCCAAAACTTTGCCGCAATTCACTTTGATTGTCTCCTTGATATAGATGAGCCAATTTGTCCTAGGTTCATTTTGGAATTTTATGCAACCGTAAACCTTTCCTCATGTGCTGGTGGTAGGATATCATTAAACTTCACAACCAATCAAATATCACATGACAGAGATTTAAAAGACTTAGCTATAATTCTTGGTGTGCCAAATGAGGGAACTTGTCTCTACACGGATAAGTGGCCCATTTCAAGTCTTGATACTATTGATCGTTTTTATCCATACGATACACCTCTTGCTAGTAAGGAAACTATTAAGGAACACCTCTTTGTTAGAACCTCTACCACTAGGGTGAATCGTTTGGGGAATACTGTAGACAAGGATCCTTTTGGTATTGAGCTCAATGAGCTTAAACCACAATTTAAGAAGTGGGAAGAAATTCTTAGGGCTACGTCATAATTACCATAGGAAATAGAGATCACATCAACACATGCCTATGCTACATGCTTTATAGCATTTCCACCGGTCAACCCTTCAACTTAGTCTACTACCTAGCCAAAAGAATGGCCGACATATCCTTGGTCGGAACAATCACTCTTCCATATGGAATGCTTCTTACCCGCCTCTTTAGAGCAATCTCGCCCATTTCTCCTAACGAAAATGGAATACGCCTTGACTACGCTCTCGTTCCTCACATCTTCGTTCCTTTAAGTGATAAACGAGTTTTCAAAAATAAGGGCAAACGTACTCGATCACCTACACCATCATCATCATCATCCGGCATGAGCGAGGATGATAAACTTCCTAACTCTAAGTTACCTCCTTTAGAATACCTTCAAGCTCTCCCCATCATTGAAAATGCTTCCGAAGAGTTCAAGCAAACCAAAGGAATGTTCAAGTGTTTTGGAAGGTACCTAAACAAGCTCAACAAGAAGATAGACCGGTTGTGAGAAGATTAAGGAGTGTTTGGATTATGAATACTTTAGAATCATCTTTGTGTTAAAACTACGTGAATTATTTGTTTTTCACTTTCATGGTTTATTACGTTTGTTGGATTACGTTTGTATGAACTATTATGCACAATGACAATATTTGAGATGTTTGTCAAATTTTATGCTTATGGTTAATTTCACTAAGTTTAGTGAAAATCGATAGCCCCCGGTCAAAGTCATATGATTTGAGTGTTTACATGTTCAATTTTTACTTTTCCTAACCAGATATGCACTATATTTTTAATTTTAAGAGTTTTCGAAAATTTTGAAAATCGTCTCGCGGGTCAAAAACGCGGACTGCCTCTTTATGAAGCACTGGCGGTACCCAAAATTGGGTTCCGCCAGTGCAATTTCTGGGAATTCCAGAAATGGCCCAACGGACCAGGCGGCACCCTCATATGGGTTCCGCCTGTGTATTCTGAAGGTGCCGCCAACAGCCTGCAGATTTTTTTTTTTTTTTTTTTTTTTTTAGGTCCAATACTTGTAAAGTGTCAAACCATTATCCTAAGTGAGAAACATATTCCATTAACTCCAATAACCATATTAGAACAACTTTCACTCACTAAAACAATTAGGAAGCCACTTTCCTCCAAAAATTCAAATTCAAACATAACCAACCCAAGGAACCCTTTTAAAGGATCCTTCAAAACCATTGAAACATTTTCAACCAAATCACATCTCATGATCACAAAGCATTGAGTACATTTGTTGGTCTTTCACTCCACCTTATTCTATTGGAATGACATGCATTGATTTGACATATTCATGAAAATTTTGCAAATCATTTGAAACCTCAACCTTTGAATGGTAGAACATTAAATCCAAACACCCTATTCAACATCTTCTTCATCCTATAAATTTGAAAGCTTTGCAACAATTCAAATCACACCATCACCATTAAACCTTCTTCTCTCAAAACATCAAAACCACACCTTTAAAAATGACCAAATCCAACACATCATCCGAGTCATCAAAATCCCTTTCAAAAAGCACTAGGATTAGTGTTAAACCTTGTTGCTTTAACAAAACCGTCAAGTCAAGCTCATCTTCTTCAAGTGATGCTTTGCTAAATATTTCTTCACCCATCCAAGATTACCTAAATCTCACTACCTCAACACAATCCCCAACACATTGTAATACCAATGTAATTACCTTTCAAGAATTGCTTAATCTTGAAACTCCATCACCTCAATCACCAACACCTACACCAATAGAACTTTTCCATACACCTCCAACATCACCACTACCTTATTTGGAAACCTTAGAAGACCTATCACCCGAATCATCTAGTCAACCATCTTTGTCACTCTTTGACACCATTGCTCAAATGGAAACCCAACAACAACCTAGTGAGCAACTAGATGAGGAACCCCATCAACCATCATTAGTAGAACGGTTGGCTTACCGTTATGCTAAACCATCCATTTTTCCAAATGATCAAGGTCATACCCACTCACAATCATTTGTGTTTCACCCAATTTACAAAGACCTTCATGGCAACCCTTCCGGTGAACCAAGCTTTCGCCATTTTGTTCAAAACCAACAACCACCACCACAACAACAACCATCACCACAAGAACCTTCCCAACATTTTGAATCTCTACTTTCTTCTTATAAGAAAATAGAAGCATTCATATGGGAAAAACCTCCAAACCTTCATAATGAGATTGACACTCATTTAAATCACCTTCATGCCTTCAAACGTATGGTTGACTCTCAAATCAACCATATCATGGTTTTACAAACAACACTTCAATCAACAAATGAAGTAAGCAAAAACACTACTCAACCTTCCACCTTTTCTCCTTCAAATTCAAACCATCCACCACCAACATATCAAACCACCCTTCCACCAAACTTTCCCCGCCATGATTGCAATCATTACGAAAGAACCGCTCACATTAGTGAAGGATGTCGAAGGGAAATTCGTGAGCTATCCGAAGAAATGACGTTTATACTAAACCACATTTTGGATCTTCTACAATCCTCGTCTCACACACCTCAACCCTAGAGTCTCCAAAATGAAACAAAACCGTTTATTTTGGAAAATGTTTCCCATCTAAACCAACCAACCAAAACCGTGTCATCCTTTCAAACTTCAAAATAAAGCCCGCTACAACCACAACCCACATTTTCATCCTTAAACAACCTTAGCCTTGTTTTTGGAAAATGTTTCTCACAAAGGAAAATGATGATTTCCTTGTAGCCTTTTATGGTCTTACCTTATTTGTAGTTTTTCTTTATTGTTAGAAGTAGGATGGTGTAATCCATATTTCTTGTCGTTGACTTTTTAAGAGTCAAAATTTTACATGAAATGAATTTCATTACACTACAAGGTTTTCATTGTTTGTTGACCATTTAGGTATAATAAGTGAAATATACCATGTTATGGTTCCATACATATATCTTGTGTTGTTTAAACTAATCTTTCTTTTTGTAGGACCATTTTCCATGTTTTCCTCCCTTGATACTCCATTTAGGGGAGTAATATTCAAGGGGGAGAATGAGTGTTGTACTATTTCACTTCACAAACTCTTAGTTGTGTTTAAACATGAAATACTTTCATGACTTATCTTGTGCAACAACTAACCTTTCTCTTGTAGGTTCAAAATCCATGTCTCATCTCTTGGCACTCCATTTAGGGGGAGTATCGTCCAAGGGGGAGCAAGTCTTACTTCCGCTTCGCTACTCTTCTTTTTGTTTCGACAAAAAGGGGGAGAATTTATATAAACTTGTGCTTATCAACCTCATATTTGCAAAAACATTTTTTTTTTTGCAATTATCATCTCATCTTTGCAAAAACAAGTTTTTATACTAACTTTATAAGACTTAACACTAAAACTAGTGACTTACTTATAAATAAAGTTTATGTTTTGTCATCAACAAAAAGGGGGAGATTGTTAATACAAATATCGCCTAAAAACGTTATTTATATTTTACGATCTTTGCTAAGTTTTGTTAATGACAAAGTATGAAGTTTAGCTATAAGTAAATCATCACTTTAAAGTGTTTAAGTCTTGTTTAACCAAGGTTTGAATTTCCTTTTAAACAAAACATTATTTCTATTTCTTAAACTAGAAAGTGTCTTGTCACATCACATTTATTTCTTAATATAGTAAGGTCACATCACATTTAGGGCAAGCTTTGTCAATATACATTTATGGTAAGTAATGTGTTTGACTCACTTAGATGTTGCTTGCAAGTTTAGTGTTTGACTTGATATTATGTGATGTGACATTGTTTGGTTTGCAAGTGTAATGAGATGTGACTTTGTTTGGTTTGCAAGATTTATTACTAAACCAACTGCAGCTCTGGCGGTACCCTGAGGATACACGGGCGGAACCCTTCTGAGGGGTCCGCCGTATCCGCCAGACCTGCAGAATGGTTTGCTATAAATACCAAACCATTTGTTAGTTTTGAGTCACCCCTTTAGGACATATTTTCACATACTCTCTCAACTAACTCAGTAACATTTGACTTGTGTGATTCTCTTATGTAGCAAGGAACTTCACAAGATCATTCAAGAAGTTACAAGCTTCAACTCTAAAGTTGCAAGTCTTGGTAGCTTGGTCATGTATAAGCTTTGGTAGTTTATACTTCATTTGTGTCATGTATGTAGAAGTAAGTGGTTAGTATTTTAGGCCTCAAAATACGTAGTGTGTCGGGAGTTGTTGTACCCTTGTAAAAGAACTAACGGGAGTGGTTGTACCCTTGGTAAAGAACTCGACATCTAGCTTAGTGCCGGTAAAAGTGTAAGCGACGATGGGAGTGGTTGTACCCGTGTAAAAGAACTCGACATCTAGCTTAGTGTCGGTAAAAGAGTAAGCGACGTTGTAAAGGTTTTCTCCGCCGGTGAAAGGAGCTTGTTGATTAGTGCTTATAACTCTCGAGTTGGAAACTCGGGGCGTGGATGTAGGGCAAGGAAAAAGAGTCCTTGTAGCCGAACCACGATAAACAATCGTGTTGTGGTTTGATCGTTTCTTTCTTTATCCTTGTTTATTACATGTTGTTATTTAGTTAAAATTGCTAGTTACATATAAAGCTTTTCAAAGAACTAAACTAGTAAAGATGTGTTTGTATCTTCAAACAAAAGTAAAAGCTTTTCAAATAACTAAACAAGCAAAGTTAAGATTAGCACAAGCAAAGCTTTTCAATGTATGAAACTAGTAAAGTTAGAATTGATATTTACATAAAAAGCTTTTCAAAGAATCAAACATATAACGTTGTGTTTATATCTTTAAGCAAACGTAAAAGATATTCAAGTTAAAAAAAATCTAAAAAGCGGTAAACTATTCAACCCCCCTTCTAGTTTTCCACAGTATTTTATCAAAGGGTTAATTTCTATTTTAATAGGGTTAATTTCATATATCCCCAATTAAAACCTTTTAATGTCATATGTGTCCGATCAAAACTCATAATGCCATATATACCCAATTTGATTACAAAATTTGTTATATCTACCCATTTTATTAATTTCTTTATTTTACGGAGTAAGTTTTTTCAAAATCCTAATAATAAGCAATTTAAAATGTATAGACTATTTTGCTCTTCTTAAGAATGTATTTCATATTTGTTCTTCGGAAAAATAGTTGTGCGTTACATTGAGACACAAACAATCACGGCTTCCACCAAAGTCCCTTATCCCTTTCTACAATGAGACGATGAGGCAGATTTATCCGGGTAATTATTTCCGCTTTTGTGTAATTGTGTTCCATACGAAAAGATTTTGGCTCAATGTTGATCATTTTTTTTATTCTTTCACTTGCCGTGGTATCTTTGGCGTAAAGAAGCTAATTCATTGTATCCAAACAAGGGTAACCCTTGTTCTTTTTGGACAGTTTTGATTTCTGGGATTCCTTGGAATAGCATTATTAAGGATTATCAGTGTTAGGTCATGATTAATACAACAACAAGCCTACCTATGTAAAGGAACTCCAACATACATAAACACATAGATGTACGATACTATGACATCATTATTTATAATGATTCTTGGTTGGTTTGGTTTAGTAATACACAATCCAATAGGGCAAATTATAAAAAAAAAATTATTATACTTGCCACGTATTCATCTTCTTGGTAGTGAACAAAATTTTTTCATTTTCAGCACTATTAACTTGTCTTTTTTTTTCATCTTATGGGTAATATGTGACTTGCTCAACCGGTACCAAGTTCCACCACCACCCAGAAGATGAATATGTGGCAAGTATAATAGTTTTTTTTTTTTTTTTTTTTTTTTTTTTTTTTTTTTTTTTTTAATTTGCCATATTGGTAAATCCTTAGTTTATATATCCCAAGTGTTTAGGTCACCGGAACACCACTGCCAGCAACATGAACACACTACCACCATTTCCTTGATCTCTACATTATTTCCATTACTCTGGTACCCTTCACGGGCCGAGAAACATCTCTATCACCACTCGTAACTCAACCACAGCCACACACCCACCACCGAAAAAATCTCTCTATCTCTCTCTCTCTCTCTCTTGTTGATACCGAAGATCCAAGGTAGATAATATGTGTACTTTCGAGGGTATTGGAGTTTAATAACGAATAAAAACTAATATAAATGTAACAAATAATGGTTTTGTATTATGTTGGTATCGAGAGGAATGATTCGGTATGTATGCGAAATGTGGGATGTTTTGGGTTGCAATTAAGGTGTTTGATGAAATGTCTGAGAGAGATGTGGGGTGTTGGAATACGGTTATTTCGTTTTATTTACATGATGGGAAGTAAATAATGGCGGCTGTTGTGGCAGTGGTGGTGGTTTCAGGTAGAAATAATGGCGGCTGTTGTGATGGTGGTAATGGTTTCCGGTAGAAATAACAGCGGCGAATGGTGGAGATTTTCTTTTTTTTTTTTTTATTTATTTTTTATTTTTTTTATGGTTTGTGTGATGAAGAAGGAGGAAAAGAGAGGAAGGAGAAGGTGGGTGGTGGGTTGAGGTGGCCGGAGCGGCATTGGTCGTCGGATTGGGTGGTGATGGGTAGGGCAAATTAAAAAAAAAATATTATACTTGCCACCTATTCATCTTCTGGGTAGTGGTGGAACTTGGTACCGGTTGAGCAAGTCACATATTACCCATAAGATAGAAAAAAGACAAGTTAATGGTGCTAAAAATGAAAAAAATTTGTCCACTTCCCAAAAGATGAATACGTGGCAAGTATAATATATATATATATATATATATATATATATATATATATATATATATATATATTAATTTGCCCCAATCCAATATTACCTGAGAGTAAGGGGGTGTTTCTTTTTTATGTTAATGAGTCTTAATGAGGAGATAGTGGTGGGGCCACATATATAATATGTTTCTTTTTCTGTTAAATGGTCTTAATGAGGAGAGAAAGTAAAGGGTACTCCTCCCCATTAAGACTCATTAACAGAAAGGGGCCCACCCACTGAATCTGGAAAAAAAAAGAAACAAGCTTTAAATCTGATGCTAACTATTAGGTAGTTCTATCTAATTTGTATTTTATAGGACTTGGAGATGTATTTTTATGAAGGGTACAATGGGTATTTAATATTGCTAATTGATGTTTAATTGATTTAATAATAAAATATGTATATATGACAAATTTGAAATTAAATTGGATATATATATGGTATTATGAGTATTGGCTGGACAAATATGACATTAAAAGGTTTTAATTGGGGGAATTGATTGGCACACTTAATATATTGATTGACACACTCCACAGTACAAGCAGATATGTGAGTTTTATACAACTAACTGAAGCATGTAAAAGAGTATCCCAATAAATAATGAGAGTGTGCAAATCACTAGCCTTTAATTGGAGATATATGGAATTAACTCTTTTTAATAATATTTGTTATATCATATTTTATTATTAAAATGATGAAAATAAACAAATTTATCTTTCCTAAACAAATCTCAAATCTCAATCCAAATTTAAACCCACTTATAAACCAAACGCACTCTTAGTTTTATGTATTCTACACCCAGCCTTGGATACATATATAACACCCCCGTACTCACTTTCCACTTACATGTTATGGTAGTATGTTGATGTGTGAAAAAGTTCAAAACAATATACGATTCACATTCCATTACAATTTATTGGACGGGTAATCCATCATAAAATGTGATAAGATATGGTGAGAAAAATGAGAAAAATGGAACTGATCGGATCAAAACAAACTATAAAATATGACACAAAGTTATAATTGTCATTTACATTTGTCATATCACCTTTCCCATTATATATTTTATCTTATAAACAACGATAAGTATATTGTAGCTCTGCATGCGTAATCTTTGAAAGTGTTATGATGTTGAGCTTCGATTTTCTTTACTTTTCCCATTTTGCTTTACGTACATGTGTGGGGTAATCAACTAATCATAGCATGAAAAGCATTAGATATTAGCACGTTAATTAAGGAAGATTAAGAAAATGCCTTTATGGATAGTTTTAATTATTAGATGATCTAGTCCTTTGTGAAGATTAGGTACATGTTGAGCAAGTCTACATAAACCAATTTTAATTTTCAGAAGATTTGAATATCATATCACAAAATAAAAGTAAGATCATATAAACGATCTTTCTTTATTGGAAAGAAAAGAGACATCGACGATTTGCCACAAACTGCATGCTTATTAAAATATACATATTTTCATCTTTTGGGCTAGTAATTGCTAAGTAAACATGTATTATTAAAACTTTTTCAACCTAGCCGAGATATTGATGTGAATAGTAAGTTTGAGTTTTTTGGGTAAAAGGTAATTCACCCGGTAAAATATATTACAAAAAAAAAAAAAAAAAAAAAAAAAAAACAACGTTTAAGTATAATGGAATGTGGCTGAAATAGTAAGTTTGAGTTAGTAATTGATTGTTTAATGTGGTTGTAACTTATCTTGGCTCAAACGCTACACCCGGCCGCTACTACACATAATATTATGAATGGGACTTGAACCACGACTTGTTAGTTGATATGATACTACTATGTTAAAATAAATAAATAAATAAATAAATAAATAAATAAAAATAAATAAATAAATAAATAAATAAATAATAAATAAAAATAAATAAAAAATAAAAAACTTGTGGTATCAATAATTTTATTTGATTGATATTTACTCATGATCGAAGGGATTTTAATTATGTAAATAGGCCAAACACACTGATAATAACAAGGAACGAATGAACAATCTGTTGGAAAAATGGTTTACAAAATGAGTTTTTGTAAAAGTTTGGACATAATTTAATATGTGTATATGTTATATATATTATTGTGTGTTGGGGGCGTTATGTTCTCCTCCAAGTGAGCTTCGCAACAAGCTAAAGTATGTCCAAAATGAAGCTAAGATGAATGAGATATCGTGTCTTAAAGTGGGACACTTGAAACACAAAATTTGGAAACAAAACACATCCCACATCGCCTAGTGAAGGAAGTGGAGACTAGTTTATAAGGATGTCCTTGTACTAGCTTTCAAATTCCTTTAGATGAGCTATGCTCCCACTCCTACGTGCGCAGGGGGGGGGGGGGTGGGTGCAAATTGTGGGATTTCTAGGCCAAAATGGGTTCGAAGCTTCTGAACTCATGCGAGCCCGCGCGACCTGCGGACACGAATGCAGCTCCAAAGCCTCGCATACATGCGTATTATTTAAGGAATAGATTTAGACTTTGTGAATAAGTTTACAGAATAAAAAGATATGAAAAATCGTGTTATTGCTTTAACAGATTTGCAAATCTTTTATTATCATTCAAATATTTTATCTTGGAGCCCAAGATAGGTTTTGGCTATATATAATAAACGTTTGTTCATTCAGTTTCGAACACAGAAAAAACGTAGCTCCTTGACCGGTCAACGAAAGTCAACGCTGACGGTCAACGGTCAATGCTGACCGGTCAAAGGTTGGACCGGGTCGGGTCGGGTCTGGATACGGGTCCGGGTTGGTGACGTGTCGGGTCTGCCACGTGGACCTATGAGGAGGTGCCACGTGGCATGAGATTAAATACCTCATTTTGCAACAAGTGGGAGTCGAACCCGGTACCTACAGTTCATTTAGGGAGTTTAAAGAAGGTTCAAAAGTTGAGGAAAGGACCGTTGGACTCGTTTTTTCGTGCTCTTTCCAATGGTGTGATCGGGGAATATTTTTGACTTCGTCTAAACCTCGTAAAACGTGAAAACGTCATCGAAACTCATCCGAAAGTCACCGTTTTTGCTTTGTTTTCAAACCCTTTGTACCTGCAAGACATAATAACGCACTCCAAACATATTTTCACTATAATTGAATGTATTTCATGGTTATTAGTCCGCTTTAGCATGGTTTTTGGTATAAAAATGATGTGTATTTACAGACACATCACTCCTTTACCAGCCGATTTCTAGCAGATCTTCGATCAGAAACACACAAGAATGTCGTGATCTTTCAGGAAAGTAAGTCAAGTTCGGCTGTACAACAGCTTAGTACGTTGTGCCCTGGGAAATAGAAGGCGAATCTGTTTTAAGGGAATCGTGTCTATCACAAGCCTCGTGCATCTACTGCTTTCATTTAATTTACGTTAAAATAGTGTATGTCTTCTGCTTCTACTCCATTATGTCTGTATTTATTTTCTGTTATTTACATTCTGTTAATTATATTATTTATCTTAATCTGATTTTATAAATAAAGTGTACACCGTTTCCCACACAATCATACACGAACACACGAGATTTGAACATGGTTGATCTAATCATGAGTAGGTTATATCCATAGGTCATAAGGTTACTGGATATAGGTCATAAGGTTACTGTTGTATGAAAATTGTTACACTTTTTATTGGGATTAGCGAGATATCCACGCGTTGCGGATGCTGATACCCTATAAGTAAATATATTTTCAAGAAATGTTATATGCTTTTTTTTTTTTTTTTTTTTTTTTTTTTTTTTGTAAATTTCCTCGATAAAATATATTACTCCAAAATTGTTACAGTATAATATTGAAATATAACAGCAAAATAAGTATTATTATACAAACATGTATTAATATAATGATTGCGCAATGCGACGGCGAAATAAAAAGTTTAAAAGCGTGACCACGTAATGATTGATAATTTTATTAACAACGGTTGCGTACTTTATAACATCAATAATATTATGCAATTATAGTAAAAGAATTTAAATATAAGATATCATACACAATAACAAATTATTAAAAAAAACTACAAAAATTACAAATATCATATCATTCAAATTAATTGTATTAAATTTTTCTGTATATTAAAAACATGAATTAAAAGGGTTTTTTTTTTTTTTTTTTTTTTTTTTTTTTTTTTTAACATGATTTAAAGATGTTTTAAAATATTATAACTAATGTTACTATGTTGTAACTAAACAATTCTATAATAAATAAGTGTGTTGTCTGAAAATTTTAATACTTTCTTATTTATCAATTCTCAAATACTTTATAATGTATTATAAATAATTACTTGGGAATGCTATTCTATAAAGAACAAGAAGGTGTTTGTTTTATACTCTATCCGTCTTAAATTTACTATCTAATTGTTTGTATCAAAATAAGTACATCTACTTTTAAATTACAACCAACGAAAACATTTTAGAGAAGAGTACTAAAGTTGATACTTATTTTAGGGAATAGTATATATAAATCTCAAATTAGGTGGTTGCATGTATTTCCATGCTACTTTTGAAAATTAAACCAAATTTAGAAAAGCTAATATATTACTCAAAACCTTTGCTTTATTTGTGAGACCGTTTCCTGAAAGGAATTCATTTTGGTCAATGATATGAAACGAATGATTGAAAGCGTCTTCTGGTAATGATGTTACGAATTATTACAAGCATGTTAAAAGTTTATCGATAAAATACATCCGCTTTTCTTGAGGAATCTTGAAAAATGAAACCTTGATCTAATCATTAGCCATGGTTTAATATTGAACAACTTTTTCAGATACATGCAACTCTTTGCTTGATTTTCTAAGCAATAAAACATGTATATTTGTGATTTGGGCTATTCTCAGATTTAGTTATTCTGTCATTAATTGATGTTTATTTTTAAAATGTTAGTGATATATTACAGCCAAAGATTTTCTAAGCAATAAAACATGTATATTTGTGATTTGGGCTATTATTCTGTCATTAATTGATTTTTATTTTTAAAATGTTAGTGACATATTACAGAAAAGAGAAAAAAAAAAAAAAAAAATCAAATACGTCAATCCGCTGTTTTTCTGTCACTTGATTTATACCGTCTCCACCTTTAATTTGGTTACAAATTTTTATGTGCAGCAGAAAAACATGAAATTACTTATTTTACCAAGTTGAAAAATCTCTTTTACACAAAAAAAAAAAAAAAAAAAAAACCGTGAAATTACTTTCCATTTTGGTAACTTTAGTGGCTCTTTTTAGACTTTACTGACACATTTTTCATGTCACTAAATGGCAAGATGATACTTCTTTCACAACCAGGGTATACTAAATAATTTGAAAGAGCAGTAATTAAAAACTGTAAATTTATGTTAGAAAATGTTGATAATCCTCATAATCAAGGGTAAAATACAATCAAATATTAGTTTAATCTGCATCAACATAATGGGTATTCTTTTGCTGAATAGCTTAGTCTTTTTACACAAAAATTCAATATGAATTTTAGATGTGTGCGCTTCAACGCAAAGTTTAGCATTCATTCAAGCTGAGACAAAAGTTCTAAACAATCATGGAAAGTTTAATTGTGGTTTACTGAATTTCTTGGCTAACCATCCACGCAATTAATGAAGAATCAAGAAAGCCAACTAGCAAGATACATACACAAGGATAATACAATTGGTTGCGCTTTTGTAAATACTTAGGTCATAGATAAATGTAATTATCAGGTATTCAGGTGTGATTATATCTTTCATTATATTTGACGAATGTCGTGATGCCTCTTACAAAGAATGATAGGGGCTTGTTCTTAGGCATGTCGACAAGAAAGGTGGTGGTTTTTTCTTTCATTCTTGGTAACAAATGGCACTTGTTTTTTTGGAAATGATCACAAGTCGTAAATGAGAATCTTTGGTCGCTGAAGTATCTTCATTGTTTTGAAAAGTTAACATTAATATTGCAATGATAGATGATGAAAATGTGAGTCCAAGTAGATCTCGTTGTATATGCCATAAAGCTACAAAGTTGTCGTCATTAATTAGGAAACTAAGATAATATATTGAATGTCAAGATACAAGGCTATGTTGGGCAAAATTAGTAGTGAGCAGTAGCTCAGCTCACTGCTCACCGCGCAAAGCTTCATAAAGAAGCATTGAAAAAAAATAAGTTTCCCTAAAAAATAGCAAAGCTCACCGCTCTTTTGCCAGCTTCATCGTTGCTTCAGCAACTTATTACCAGAGTTTAGATATAATGAGGTCACCTTATAATTGCACGACTTGCTTCAGCCCTGGTATTCATTTTCATCTTTCAAGGAAGTTTAGTTAAGTTGGTTTGTTTGGTTGAGTTGTATATGTATTTTTCACAGATAGATCGTGTTGTTCTTGATAACCAGGTAGACACCTTTTTAATGACATGAAATCTAGTATTCATTTTACATTTTTTACTTACTGAAGGAAGTTGGATGCATGCAAAACGTAGCTAAGACAAAGAAAGACTTTGTTTACGGTTGGTTTATCAACCGATTAAATTTGCGATATATATATATATATATATATATATATATATATATATATATATATATATATAGTGAAGCGTTCAAATGAGAAGCCTAAATTTTGTGAGAATGCGATAAGCAATCCTAGCCACTCATTTTATCCTCTTTTAACTTTAATCTAATGGCTAATATTAATTAATCAACTTTTTGAAAATTTCTTAAAAAATTTAGAAAAATTTTAAAAAAAAATTTCAAAAAAAATAAAATTTTTCGAAAAAAAAAATTTTCGAAAAAAATTTTTTTTCGAAAAATAAAAAAGAAAATTTCGAATTTTTTTTCCAAAAATTTTTTTTTTCGAAAAAAAATTTTTCAAAAAATTTTTTTCGAAAAAAAAATTTTCGAAAATTTTTTTTTCCAAAAATTTTTTTTTCGAAATTTTTTTTTCCGAAAATCTTTTTTTTCGAAATTTTTTTTTTGAAAACTTTTTTTTTCGAAAAATTTTTTTCAAAAAAAAAAAATTTCTGAAATTTTTTTACGAAAAAATTATTTTCGAAATTTTTTTTTCCGAAATTTTTTTTTTCTAAAATTTTTTTCGTCACATGTGAAAAAATATTTGGAAATTTTCACGAATTTTTTTTTTGTCACGTGTGAAGAAAAAATTCGTCACATGTGAAGAAAAAAATTTCGTCGCATGTAAATTTTTTTTTTCGTCACATGTGAAAAAAAAATTTCGTCACATATGAAAAAAAAAATTCGAAAATTTTTCAAAAAAAATTTCAAAATTTTTTTGAAAATTTTTCAAAAAAAAATTTGTAATTTTTTTGAAAATTTTTCAAAAAAATTTTCGAAAATTTTTTGAAATTTTTTTAAAAGAAATTTTCAAAATTTATTTGAAATTTTTCAAAAAAAATAGTTAGTTAATAATAGCAATTAGATCAAAGTTTAAGAAGGATAAAATGAGTGGATAGGATTAGTTCTCGCATTCTCACAAAAATTAGATTTCTCACATGAATGGCCCCCTATATATATATATATATATATATATATATATATATATATATATATATATATATATATATATATATATATATATTAATTTTAGCACGCAGCTTTAGTTGAAGGATATTTCACAATAGAGTCGACAGTGCAACAAATTTGAAGATTGGTGGATGACTGATTGTTTGGTTATGTACATCAAGAAGGACGTGTTTTAAGTTGCTAGGAGCGTATCGAACAGACTAATAACATTTAAATCACGTACGTAGGTAACAAAGAAATGACAAAATTTAACTATTTATTGCAAGTACGTTATGGTATTTATAATACAATACATTCTTTTGATTTAGTTTGCTCATATGAATTATTCCCAGTACCACATGTAGCTTAATGTGTATGTATCTAAGGATACCTCACGCAAGTTAGACTAGCTAAAGAAAAGGATGCGCCTTTACGTACGGTTGCATCCATTACAATGTAAGATGCTTAGAAACATTAATTTCAGATCGATGTAGACTTATTTGGTGTATTAAAACCATCTTTTGAATTACATTTTACATGATCTATAATGGCTAGGGAATCAACCCTACTTGTTGTGATTCTTTTTTCACATTGACGACTATTTATTAGTAACTCGCACCTTTAAGGTATTCTCTATGCAGGCACACAAACTTATTCGCCTTATTAATCTGGTTACATATATAAAAGAAGAAGAAAAAAAAAAGAGACAATATAAGACAATTCTCAATAATTAAATATTGTTCATTTCACAATCAAAGCATAAGAGTGGAACCAAGTGTGTAGCCATCATGCACAAGTCTGAAAGGTATTGCAGGCATGTTTTAACATATTCTTGTGGCCCCTGCAGGGATCTCTAAAATGCTGTCAACTACACACGGCCGCCAAATCGATTCCAACCTTTTCCCTTTCACAAATAGTTGCACTATGTGTTACGTGTATACGTACTGCTTGTAATGTGATGTGTACAAATAAAAATTTAGTGCGTATAAATCACTTCCCATATAATAAAGTCAATACAGTAATATTGTTCATGGCCACCGGATGCAGCATGAATCTGATATGCTTTTAAAGCGACACAAACCAACGACGTTAAATTGGCAAGAAATACTTGATACAAAAATATTCGGGTTGACTTGATCAACACGAACTGACTTGCCAGACCTACCATTTCAAATATCATAACTTTGTCCCATCCAAAAGAAAGTTGATAATGTACTTTTTGTTATCTTTTTTTGTATTATAGATACGACTTATTAACTTTCTTGAAGTGAATATATTCTCATCCATTTGATAAGGCCCACCACCCATGTACTTTGATTCAATGTGGGGCATGACACAACACTAGCGTGCCACGGCAGCAACAGCGTTGACCATTGAGGTCATCGATGGAGGTGTGATGACGGAGTTTGTGGTCATGATATTCGGGAAGTTTGGAGCAGATTCTTCTTTTTCGTCATAAAGAAAATCCCTAACAATCAGACTACTTGGCCGAGCCACAAGCCTCTCCCAAGCTTCATGTGCCTCGAACCCTTGTTTAAGAAATGCTTCAGTGGCGTCAAGATGATGCATATCCCACTCTAATTGGTTTTCCAGCCTCATGATATTGTGCAACTGACGTGTCGCCAATTTGCAAGTATTCACCTTAATTTTTTCGATTGCTTCTTCTAAATTTTTTGCATTTTCATTTTGAAAATAATGATTCAACTCAGGAACACCAATTGCACGCCTAAGCCCGATTGTGCTGTTAGCTAGTATCGGGTTGTAAAATCTTTTGGCTTCATCAACTAGACCAGCTTGTACCATCTGATCTACACGTTTCGACACAAAAGATTGGAGAACATGTAACGAGACATCAACCCACAAAAAGCAACAACTGTACCTCGACTGAAACTCAATGTTATCATGAACTAGAGCCTTTATGTACGAATTAGACCCTCCAGCTATAATAGGAAGCCGGTCCTTTGCGACAATGGAATCAACCACCTGCGACGCACTTTTTCTGAAATCATCAGCGCTGAAATCAACATTAGGATCAGCGAATCCTATAAGATGGTGGGTGATCCCACGACACTCGTCCTGAGTGACTTTATTGGTAGCAATATCAAGACCTTTATAAACTTGAATCTTGTCAGAGTTTACAATTTCAGCAGAAAACTTGGTGGCTAGATCGATTGCAAGCCTTGATTTTCCTGTCCCCGTCGCTCCCATCACTATAACCACCTTGTCTTTACGACTTCGTGGTAGAAATGTGTCCATATGGATCCCACCCGGGAAACTCATCGATGGAACTGCTACCTCTTTACAAGCAGAAAGGAGGCTCTTCATAATAGCCCTGCAAGTAAAAGTAAGAATTAATATATTACTCCGTAATAAACGGAACCCTAGATTGTATAACACTCTAGAAACATAAAAACTATGAAACCTACATGCAGACTTGTAAACGAATAGAACGTTCAGTAAACTTTTTACACAGATGGACTCCTTGTTTGTGTTTTCTTGCTTCTATTCAGGGAGTGGTGTAGATGTATATGTTATGTATTTATGTGCATGTATGTTCAGTGATTCAATTTAACTTATTAGTGATGAATCATGAGATGTTTGAAATGAAAATTGGATATTTATGGAGGAGTGAAAACAACTTTGGGCTAAAAAAGGTGGCCAAATATCGAAGCATATTACGTGTAAAGATATACAGTGCTTATCAAGAGTTATAAAGTTGTGTGTACGCTTATATTAGAATATAAAAGATGTATATTTCAGAGTATTCCAAGCTTCAACAATAAAATACAAAGTCTAATCGAATAAATCTTATTGCAAGAATAACTTATAATTTGCAATTAATCAAGTATTCGATCAAGATTATTTTCATAATAATGGTACTCTTTTGAAGCAAGGACAAAGTGGCAATCACCTACAATTTTGTCACATTGTGGACTAGCTTGAACCCAAAACACGTTTTACAGATCGAATTGTTGTTAACACCAAAAGATGATATGTTATAATTACACACTCCTAGGAAAAAAATTGCGTCAGCAGGCTGAGATCAAAGTTTTGCGAAAAGTAACCTTTCAGCGATGAAAATCGATCTGGAATACACACCAAAGTTTAGCGCTGGATTGGCAACAGGAAAAAATATTATCAGACGAAAATATTTTGTCACTAATTTGCCTCCAAGTTGACAATGTTGCAAGAATCATCCAGCCTTGGAATCTATAGGAGTCAAACCTTGATTGAATCCTTACTACGTACTCTAGTCTAATATTTAGTCCGCAGTCACGGTGCTTGGTGTTCATGTTGTAATGCCAATTCATCATTGCAAACTTACCATGAACTTTGATGTCCTCCAACCAATAATATTCCATTAGGTCAATACAATTTTATCATCCACACTCTTCAATGAGTGATCTAACTCTGGCCAGCTTTAAAACTGCAAATACCAATCTCCCAAGTGACCAACGCAAAGGAATACGGTCTACCATTAGTCCTTATCTATATACCAGAGCTAGCGTCCGCCTATCTACCTATTTTTTCTATGTGATTGATCTTTCATCTCCTTTATATTCCCAAAACTATAAGAAAAGCTTCATCGCATAGTGTTTTTGTGTCAAGTATATGATTGAATACCTTTCTTAATTAACGATGACTTAATTATATGAAGAGATATATTTGGCAACTTCCAAGTTCTTTCTCTAAAATGGATGAGGACTCGGGAGGGCTAGTCTTTCACTCAGATGTACGCACCATATGTATACTTAGTGAGGTTTGAATCCTAGATCTCTTGTGAAGAGGTTAATCCACTAAGCAAGGTTTGTTGTGGTTTCCAGGTACTTTAATTTCCTAATCCATGTATGCTTTCTAGCCTCACATATCAAGTCTTCTAAACCTCAGGCATCCCATTCAAGTTTCCATAAAAAATATGAAAGTAATAGTAGCATAACTTTCTATGCAACTAAACACATTAAAATTACAAATTCTCGGTTCTTTCCTTATCAGATGAGAGGTAGTGATTCTATGATTCAACTATTAACTTTTAGGAAGTTCATTTGGCACTGAGTTTACTATATTTCGATACCAGGGTTACCATTAATGGTAAGTAATCTTAGCTTGCGATACGATGAACACCATGGAATTGAAGCCTCAGTAGCCCCCTTTCTTCTTTTGTATCCGTATTGATAAATTAATTATTGGCATTGTAATGGTTGGCGATGGTTGGTAGATAATAAAGAAAATAGTGATTAGTCAAATAAAAGAACAATTGTGGCTTTAATCTCCAAGGTCGTAGGAAGTAGGTTATATTTTTGTCCGAGTCTTTAAATGGTTTGTTTTCTTGTCTAGAAAATAGGAAGTATCTTGTTATATAAGCCTTTCGCCTATGTAACGGGCTGAGATATGAGAATCACTCATATCCATTGTACTTAAATGTTTTTTGGAGTAATATATTTACCGGGTCGTTGACCTTTTACCCAAAAAAAAAAAAAGAACAATTGTGGCTCCTAATGAACAGAATCCTTTTAAACTGATATGTTTGTTTAGCAAAACTTTTACTTTTGTATTAATTTATAGGTATGTATTGTCATTGTCAGTATCTTTTTTTTTTTTCTTTTTTTTCTTTGTCTATCTCTTTGTTTCACCACTAACGTAGTTTATACCACTACTATATATTTATTCAGTATATGGGCATTTTGTTCCATGTAAAAGCTGAGCAATAAAATATAATTTCGTCTTATATCTCCAGTTTACTTCTTACATGTAAATCATCCGCAAATTCATATATATGGCAGCAGGAATATAGGATGATAAGTAAGAGGATAATTACGAGGATATAGCATTTCTTGTATGAAAACTACTAGTGGAAAAAACATAAGCTAAGGAAAATAGGAACTTATTAGATTCGTCACAAGAAATAAGATTCTTCGGTTCAGTTTATAAAAGATAGAGAATGAAGAAGAGACGTGATTGCCGAGAAAGAGTTTGAAGTTCCAAAACAGCTAAAAGATAAACATAAAAACATGTTGCGGTAATGATGCATATACACCACACAATCTCAGATTAATGGCCTTGATAGAGTTATGATATTAAGACAAAACAATCTAAGATCGAATTACGAAATTAGAAAATAAGAGAAAAAGTGAAAGATTGATTGACGAAAATCATTAAGCATGTGTGATTCTTTAAGAGTGGAGTTATGTGTGAAATACATCTTGACGGGTCATTTGCCTGATCACACCATTAAACCAAGCTATTGAGAGTTCTTTGCTTCTTTTTCTAAATCAAAAGAATGTCGAGTCTGCCCATCATCAAATATCTCATTAGTGTATGATTGATTGAAGCTAAATACACTAGAATTGCACCTTTTTCGGATCACTCATATTATTTAAAAAAAATCGCAGCCTCAAGCATTGCAAATCAGTTGAGTTGAACATACCCTAGCTTGTTTCAGCACCCAAGTTCCTGATGAAGCCAAATAAATCTACTGAACATAAGCAAGATACCCCACCATAAGAAGATTGTTGACCATACCCTAGCATAAGACTCACACCTAAGAGAGCATCTAGCAAATTCCCGCACTATGTGTTGGAAATTTAGTGCAATTGAGGATTCAAGGTGACACTTGGTAATGGGTCTGGACTCTGGAGGTACGGAGTGTACACCCATCAAGTCACTGAACCGCCCGACTCAAGTAGTAGTGTTATGGATTTCATGTACTTGATGAGTTTACTCTTCAGTGAGTAACCCTCTCAGCGATCTCATCAGGCTCATGAGTTCAGTGTCATACTCTTCATTGAGTGAGCCAGAAGGATCTCATCAGTGAGTTGTCTCATCAGAGGGTTCATCTCTTTGGTGAGTGAACTCCTCACTAAGTGTACTCAGGGAGCAAGCTCTTCAGTGAGCAAGTTCATCAACGAGTAAACACGCTAGAATTGATTTTCACTAACTTGTAATGGTTTTGACCTAATCAAGGCCAACTTTAATTGCAACTTAATGATCATGTTTAATTGCTCATGTAACCACTCTTTCTATAATGGAGGGACATTATGTGAAGATTAATGGGCCGATTAATTCTCATAATTCCATTGACTAGACTTGAGTTTTCATCTCTATATAAGAGATTCACATATGCATGGAAAACACACAAAAAACCCTGAACACTTGGTGTTATCCTAAGAGATATTCTTTATACCCAGGCATTAAGGTCGAATAGTTTCAAAAAGTAATTACATGAATCTATATAATATCCGGTCATTGATTATCTTCACCCTACTGTTGTTACATAATCTAAAACATAGAAATCCAACAATCAAAAGAAACTATTTTGTGGCGACTACAATGAAGCATATTGCGGCTAACTACTCCGAACTGGATAAGTTGGAAGGGATGGCAAAATGAGATACATTCTTGTCAAGCATGAGTGTGGTGTTTGTTCTCAGCACACCAATTCTAGATGATGATTGTGATGATGCTATTGTGGAACAAATAAAGAAGAGGATCATATGGGAGAATGATGACTATGTTTGTCAAGGTTTAATACTTAATGGTATGTTCGGCCATCTTTTTTATATCTATCAAAATATTGAATCTGCTAAAGAACTATAGGATTCTTTGGAAGCTAAGTACATGTCTGAGGACACTTCTAGTAAAAATTTCCTCGTAAGTAATTTTAATAATTACAAAATGGTCTATTCAAGACCGGTCCTGGAAAAACACAATGAGCTTCTTCGTATATTTGGCCAATTCACACAACACAAGACGAACATGTATTAGGCTATCTCAATCTCAAGTGTCATTAATAAACTTATGCTTTCTTGGAAAGATTTCAAGCAAACCAAACATAAGAAGGAGGAATTAACTATTGTTGAGTTAGGAAGTCATTTGCGTATTGAGGAATCTCTCAGGGCGCAGGAAAATGACAAGCCAAAGAGCAACAATAATGTTGGTTCATCTGTTGTCAATGTGGCACTCAGAAGTGGTTATTGGCATAAAGCCCCCGGGCTACGGTAAGAGAACCCACTAATACACAAGAGTCCAACCCACGTAGCCCAAAGTTCCGTAGAGCAAAGCCTCCAAGGAGGATGAGGTCCGATACCAAAATAACAAAAGGAATATTTTATGGACCCTACATAGATAATGGTCATCCTTTATTCTCGATTTGTGCAGCACGTTGGTACGATCTTCGAGCTTACTCTCATATCCCTCCCATTGGCTAAAGAGAATATGCTCCCTCTCAGCCAATCTAGCTCAGATATGTGGCAAACCTAGATCTTTATTAGGGTTTGCCTATAAATAGCTAGTTCGTTTCATCTATTTATGGTATGTCATTCATTCCTTCTCTACTTTCTCTCACTAAATATTTACTCCTAAATACACAGATGACTTATTCTCATGCCGGAGCCGGTTCGCAGGGTCGGTTCTTGCACTCTGACTAACCCAAGCTTGTTATTTGTCTTATTTCAGGCCACCCAGAAGTTCTTTGAATTATCTAGCCTGTGTTTACGCATGCTCTGATCTAGAAGGTTCAATTTATTTTACGATCAGTGGCACACCCGGTGGGACTCGCAAAATACTAATAGTTTCGTAGGGTCATTTCTTATCTTATTTTTGATACTTCTACTGAAAACATGATGATGGAGGTTAGCGCTAGACCTTCATCACCAACCCTAAGGACGTCATTCATTGTGCTCCCGGAGACCCAAGGTGAGGGGATTCAAGGGAACCAAGAAACTACGAACCAGAAACCTATAAACGCATACTTACTCTCACGTCGGCGGTGATTTGCAGGTCCAACCCCATGCATCACTTAAAGTAGTGTCTTCATTTGAGTTGTCACGGATTATTCGAAGCTTGACAAGCCATCACCCAACCCCTATTTCTTCGATCACCATCGTAAGTCCTGGCAGTACTTTTTATTGTATTTTGGGTAAAAGGGAACTTCCACCCTGGTAAAATATATTAACCAAAAAACCATTTAAAATACAATGGAATGTGGCTAAAACGCCACATTAACCTCAAGCAACCACTTGAACAACCACTAGATCATTTATGACATGCCATAAATGAACAACTAGCTACAAACAACTAGAACAACCACTAAAAACCTAAAAATACATGCAAGAAAAATAAAAGTACTTTTTATTGTACGATCAAAAAGAATGCAAGATATATATAAAGATGGTTTGATACCTACCTTTTAAATGAACAATGAAAAATTTAAAACTTGTATGTTGACTAAAATCACTAAGCAACCTTTCATAAATGTTAAACGTGAAATTGGAATTTTGAAGTTAATACGTAGTGACATATGTGATTTGCATGCACCTCCTACTTTGGGGAATAAGAAATATTTTGTGACTTTTACTGTGATGCTTCTAGGCTTTGTTATTTTTATTTGTTACATACTATGGGTGAACCATTAGATAAATTTAAAGTATTTAAAACTTAAGTAGAATTGCAACAAGGGGCCTTAATTAAAAGAATTAGAACTAATACATGAAGTGAATATATGGGTGCTCTATATGTCCAGTCTATGGGTATTATCCATGAAACTACTGATCCCTATACCCCACAACAAAACAGGATATCATAAAGAAACATAAGGGTCCTAAAAGAAATGGTTAATTCCATGTTATCCTATTCAGGATTGAGTGGGGAAATTTTGTGGTGAAACTATGTTAACACCTTGCTATTTACTAAATAGAGTTCCCAATAAAAGGAACAATATTATTGCCTATAAACTATGGACCAAAAGAGAACCAAACCTTAATTATCTCAGAGTTTAGGGTTGTAGGGATGTTATAAGACTCCTTGATCCAAAGATGAAAACTTTTGGTGAAAGAGGTATAGTTGCATGTTTATTGGATATGCTAAGCATTGCAAGACATAAAGATTCTATGTTATTGAATTTAATGAATTTGAAATTAATAATATGATTGAATCAAAGGATGCAATCTTTGATGATGATCGATTTCATCTATACCTAGACCAAATCATGTGTTTCCAGGTTCACTGAAAATGATGGTAATGAAGAAGTCTCTAAAAAGCTAGTGGTTAAGCTACCAGAGTTTCTAAGAAGCAATATAAATAGGACAACAAAAATATTTAAATATGAATTTCAATTATTCTTAATTGAAGGAGCAAGGGGTGAGGTCTCTGACCAATACTTCTATTGCTTTAATGTCGAGGATGACCCAAAAACATTTGATGAGGCAATGAAGTCCCGGTATGTTGCTTTTTAGAAATTGAATATAAATCATGAGATGGAGTCCATCATGGGCAACAACACTTGGGTGTTGACTAATCTACCACCAGGTTGCAAACCTTTGAGTTGCAAATGGATCTTCAAAAGAAAGATAAAGGTAGATGGAACTATTGAAAACTTCAAGGCTAGACTGGTCATTCATAGTTCTAGACAAAATTTAGAGATAGACTATTTTGATACTTATGCTCCAGTGGCTCGTGTCACTACCATTCGACAGCTAATTGCCTTAGCGTCAATTCACCAATCTGATTATTTTTCAGATGGATGAGAAGACAACATTCTAGAATGGTGAATTAGATGAGGAAATCTATATATATGAACCAACCTCTAGGCTTCATCATGCCAGGTAATGAAAGAAAGGTGTGCAAACTTATGAAGTCCTTATATGGACTGAAACAAGCTTTTTGGACAATTCAGTGCCGAATAGTCTTCTACTAGGATTTGAAGTAAAATACCCTAAGTATAAACTGGACCTTCAAACACAACCTGAGGTGGAACTCAAAAATTGAAGGAGAGAACTATGAAGAAGATGATGGAGTCAGTGAGTGATGAAAAATATCCTCAACACTGAAGACATTCTAAGACTTAGATACTTTTGAAAAGTATCTGAGTCAATGAATTATAGGTGGGAAGTTTCTTGGGAAGATAAGTGTAAAGTACTTATCAAAAAGTTAATAAAGTAATAAAGTTAGAATAAAAGGTATAAACAGTTGTCAACCCAATTCTTAAAAGTAAAGTTAGCCATATCCTAAGAATAAAAGGATTGTACTACACCTGGAAACACTTGATACGTACTTTTGACCTCCACAAACTTCCACAAGACACTTTCCTATGAATAGGAATGTTGTAAAGGAGTAAATGGTATCTCTTGAATTAAAAGATTGAACACTTTCAAAAGCTCATTTACTTCTCCAAGTAAAACTAAGTCCCTGAATAGAAAGTGGTATTCATTTCGTAGCCATAGTTCTTACTTAAAGATTAAATAAGATTTTTGTTTAAGTTTAGTGGGGAGATCACACCATACATTGTCATTCAAGCTAGATTGTTATTTCACAAATAATCTAGTGTATATATTTTTTATACTTCTAATAAAAATTCAAACATTGGAAAATATCCTTGTGTTATACTTATACGTTTATATATTTTTGTGAAGTTAAACTGGCATCATTATGACATAAGTTGATTAAATAAACTTAGTTTATTCTTTGTAATCAACAAAAGGGGAACAACATAAGCACTTAAGCAATGACATCAAAATTTGAAGAAGTGGTTTTATCAAATGGGTATTTTCTGAACCAATCTGACTTATATAACAAATTTGATGAATCTGGTAAAAGAGTTATCATTTGTTTATATGTTGATGACATGTTGATATTTGGGTTAGCCAAGTTCAGGTAGAATTAACAAAAGAATTTTTGTCATCAAGGTTCTCCATGAAATACATGGGGGAGACTGATGTTATCCTTGATATGAGGATCAAACATGAAAGTAAGGGAATTTCTATACGCCATCGCCATCGGTATTCATCATCACTAAACAATTTAATCACATCCAAGTAACACTTTTATACTTAAGAGAATATAACCAACCTTCAATTATATATAAGTTTGAAACTACAACAGAAACTTAAGCATGATTACAAACATGCATTGATGACATCAAATAATCCTGATATTTAAGTATCAATTTCCCCCTAATACATATGCTCATTATTTGTATTGTTTATAAGGATATATGCTTTGATTTATTTATATTTCGTTTCTAGGTTACAAATGAGCATAGGAGCTAAAGAGACGCGGAAATTGGAAAGAACTTGCAAAAGATACACATTTTAGTATGCAGAAGAAAGCTACGGCGTAACTCATACTCTTATTTACGCCGTAGCTAGGAATTCAAACATGAAGACTAAGTCAAAATTGATCAAGAGTTACGGCGTAGTTAAGGAACAGTACATGATCCAAGATTTGATCAAGATTACGGCGTAACTACACATAAGGATTATGGCGTAAGTGAAACCCTAAGTACCTAAGGCATAATCAGTTATCACAACTACGCCGTGGACAATGTTAATGGATAAGATCGTTTAACGATAACACTAGTTACAGCGTAACCAACTCATAGGGTTACGCCGTAACCGTATCGAGCCTATAAATACCAGCCCTAAATTCTGCATTTGACACAACTCCTACACCACCAAAAGTCAGAGAACGAAGGGAGGTTTTAGAGAGGCAATCTACAACAGCATATGGAGTACTTCCAAGGGAGAGATCACGCCAATAACACTATAAGTTTTAGTTTTCATTGTTCTAATTACATTTCTGAATTCATGTCTTCATTCATAACATGATCGGCTAAGCACCTTTGGTGCTAGCCGAGTTTTGATTATCTTTTCGTACTTTTCATAATGCTTCTAGTGTTTGCATGCTTAGTTTATCTTTAGATCCTCTAGTTGCGGTAGTTTTGAAGAACCGGTTGTACTTGGTATACTAGGCGAATCGACCAAAGGACCCTTGTGTAGTTAGGTTGCGAGGAAATGGGAATGTTGACCGTACGAACTAGCCATTTTCCTTGTGTGAAAATTGACTAAATGACCCGCTTCCGGGTTGGATAAAGTTAAGTAATTAGATGTGTGGACTAAGATCCAAGAGATTGGGCCACACAAAGATAAATCTAGCATGTAGAGGTACTTAATGACTCAAACTAGTCTACCGTACGTCAACTTACTTACAGAGGGCAGTGCCTTTGGTTCCTAACAGTATTTTAGGGAGATAGGCTAGGTGAATCAACCAAAGGACCCTAGTGACTATTGTCCACCCCACTTGAACCATTAGATTAGTTTTATAGAGAACATAGTCATAGGAATATATGATGACCAACTAGGCTAGTACACTTTCTCCCACTGCTCACAACTTTAATTTACTTCTAGTTTTTCTTTCATTTATGTTTTATTTAGTTTAATTCATCATTTCAACTCAAATCCAGTTTAAAACGTAACATTAGACTTAAATAGGATCTATCACACATAGCTCTTGGGAAAACCTCGGTTTACTAGTTACTAATCTACACACGACCAGATACACTGTCAGTTAGTGCATTTAGGTATACCTTAGGTAATCGAGACTTTATAAATTTAAGACCTGGTCAATAAAACCTGCATCAAGTTTTTCGCACCGCTGCCGGGGAGAAATAGGATTTTTATTTAAGTTATTAATTTTTGTTTTCTCATATTTTGTTTAAGTTTCAGGAATTATGGAGGTTGTAGACATCGACACATTGACTCTTGAAGAGTACCTTGCATTGACTCGAGATGAGCAAGGACTGGGGTTGGTTAGGCTGATAGTTGGAGTTGATGTCCATTTTGAGATCAAACATTAATTTATTAGGGAATTGCGTGTAAAACCCTTCACTGGAAACAAATCTAAAGACGCTTACAAACACGTGGAAAATGTTTTATACATCACCAGCCTCTTCAACATTCCAGGTGTTTCTCACGATGCTGTTATGCTCTGAGTGTTTCCAGTGACACTCACTGGAGCAGCTAAAAGATGAATTGATAGGTTGCTCGCTAGAACACTCAACACATGGAATCTCCTAAAGAAGGTGTTCATTCAACGTTTTTGCCCTCCTTCTAAGACGGCAAAATAATTAGAGGAGATCTACAACTTCAGACAAGAAGCTGACGAGACATTGTACCAAGCTTGGGATAGGTACAATGACCTTCTATATAGGTGCCCCACTCATGATTTGGACAAACAGCAAATGGTCAATATATTATACAAGGGAATTAACATTGCAACAAGGTAGATGATCGATTCTCAGGGACCGATCCCTTGGATGACTCCTATTCAAGCCTTGGATGCTATTCAAGACATGGCCGACCACTCTCAGAAGTGGCATAATGGTGGAAGCAGTAGAAGTTCGGTCAGAAGTTTGGAAGGTATAAACATTATAACTAACAAACTTGAAAATTTTGGCAAGGAAGAAGCTGAAAGAAAATATCCATGCTATATAAGTAGGATGCGAAACTTTTGGACGAGCTCACCTTGCCAAGGACTGCCCTTTAAATGATGAAGGTGGGAAGGTCGAAGAGGTAAAATATGGAGAAGGTAGACCTTTTCAAGGGAACAATGGTAATGGATACCGTGTAGGACCACCTGGGCATTACAATCGTGCTCCTTACGGAGAAAGGAGGTCAAAAATTGAAGAGTCAATTCATAAATACCTAGAGGAATTTGCTACAAGACAAAAGGAGAGAGAGGATTGGCTCAAAAGTTTTCAGGAAGGAACAAAAGCTAATCTGAAGACTCACGACGAAACTCTTAGAAATCTCGAAACAAAGATTGGTTTAATAACGAATGATGTCCAAGAACAAAATTCAAGGAAAAATGCGGGAGCCTGCAAAGCTATCTTCACCAAGGATGGACACCACTCTATACCCCTTTCAGGTATTCAAAATAAGCAATTGAATATTTTTCTAACTCTTATGTGCAAGATGAAGATGAGTATGATGATGACTATGAGGAAATGGACTTCCTGATACATTTGGAGCCATCCTCTCAGGATAAAAATTTAAGTGCAGATAAACCAACAATTGTAAGGGAGGAAACCAAATTGAATGAACGTTACTCAGCTGTCATGCAAAATCATCTACCTCCGAAAGAAAAAGACCCAAGAAGCTTTCTTCTCCCTTGTTCTATTAATAATATGTGTGTTAAAAATGCCTTATCTGACTTAAGGGCCAATATTACCATAATGCCATTTTCCATGTGCAAAAGACTCAATTTAGGTCCTATAAAACCTATATCTATGACCATAGAAATGGCTGACCGGACTATTAGTATCCCTAAGGGCATTCTGGAAAACATTTTAGTAAAACTTGACAAATTCACTTTTCCAGTGGATTTTGTTATTCTCGATATAGAAGAAGACCTAGAAACACCCTTGATTCTAGGAAGACCTCTCCTCGCTATAGCTCGTGCAATAATTGATGTTTTCAATAAACGCACTTCTCTAAAAATTGATAACAGTGAACTCATTTTTAAAATGGATAAAAGTGGGAAATGCCGTCCAATTGAGGCTTTTTGTGTAATTAAGAAGGATGTATTGAGAAATGACCTGAATTTTACTAATAACATGGCACACGAGCACTTTTGTGATAAACTGATAATCAGATTAATTTGTCATGTAAGGTTTTGTAGTATTTTGATGCTGGAATAAGCAACGGAGAAGAGTTACGCCATAACTATAACCAAGAGCTACGACGTAACTACTGTACGGTAGCTGAGGAAATACCTAACACTAAGTGTGAATTGATCGACGTAAACGAAGAACTAAAGGTGATCATTAATGCATCATTGACTAATGACGAAACCAAGAATCTTATGGGAATCGTTGCATGACATTACGAGAAAACTAATGACATTCCGAAGAAGATAGAGAGGAAATACCATTGGTGTGAAGCTATACCAGTTGACAATGGAAACTGGTACAACTTATAGGCATCTTGTGACCCAAATGTCGAAGCTTGTAATGGTGGCGACGACACATTAAGATTACAAGGCAAATGGAATCTTGGGAATTCAACCAATGATAAGGAAAAAGGAAATATAGATTGGGATGGTACTATACCATTCGACGACTAGTTACGTATTGCGTATGGAAAAGTTGATAATGAAACAAAGATGAACATCTGGTACAGCCTTAATAGCTCCACCAACAGTGAAAGCCCCAGCATGAATATAACTCTGAATCACAAGAGGTACTACTAGTTGAAGAAAAAGACTGTGTTCACACCAATGACACAAGTGATACCGCAAAAAGAACAGTTGAACGTAAGAATTAGTGCAAAAAGATCGAGACTAAAGGAGAAGTATTTTGGGCCTCTTGTGACCCATATGATGAGGATTGCAATGGAGGGAGTAGCATGATTAGAGTTGGTGATGATGAATACCTATGAACCTCAACGAACGACGATCAAAGAAGCGAACTACCATGGCTCGATAAATTAGGATTTGATGATTGGATAAGAATCAAGTATGGAAAATTGGATGCTACCACTAAAGAAAAGATTTGGAGAAGGTGCATGAATAAAATGGATCCTAGAGAGGATGAGAGTCCTAATCATGTGAAGGATGGAACAATGAGGAATACAAGCATGAGTGGAATGAAGAGAGAGACCGAAGCAAGCGAGTACTTATCAAAAAGAAGCTGGGTGATGAACAATTTAAGGAAACGGAATCCGATGATGATTTAGAAGGAATCACGGATTACCTTGAACTGCAAGGATAGGATGGATTCACGGATCCGGACGATGAAGCTTGCGGGCAACGGAGGTGTAAACTATTAGGTATTCCTTACAGGAGACCTCCTCCAATTGTGACAGAGAAATTTGAAATTACTAGGTACCATTTGGGACCTGATGAAAATTTTACCAAAGTATGAAAGATAGAAAGTAAAGATTTTGCTCGTACCGCTACAAACGTTGCATGGGTTCGACATAATTTGATGTGAGACATTAATGAACTTGGTCAAGTTCGTTGTCTACCTACGTAATGACCCGTGGCTTTGAGTCTAACTTAAAGACTCGTTAAATAAACAAAAGTGCTCTTTTGGGAGATAACCTAAATTATCCATTTTCTTTTTCATTTTTATAGTTTAGTTGGTTTGGTGTGTTTGTTTTATATTTTTTTGTAGGAATTGGAGCAAGGAGGAACAAGTAAAGCTCATTTGTGCTAAAACTGTGGAGTTCTGTGCTATCTTTACGGTGTAGCCATAACCTTTGGTTACGCCATAACCATCCTCTTCATATCTGATGCATCTCCAGGTTTCACTGATTATGGCATAACTCAGTAATAAGTTTAAGCCATAACCACTCTCTGTGACAAATTTCTCAATTTTAAAAATATACACACCATAATCTTGTGTTAGTACTAAATGAACTTTGTGGGTGTGTTCACTGTAAACCCTCACGAGACTATACTCGTTCACTTGGGACACCAAGTGGTTTAAAAGGCTTGTTGCATACGCTAAATGCAACCGTGATTTCTATGAAAGTGAGTTATTTGTTTTTTATTTTCTTTTTAATTTTTTAGAATTATGCTTGTGCTAGTATCGTGATTTCAGGGAATTGAAGTTTGCTCATTGAGGCAAGATGAAGGCACACATTCTTTACGTGATCCTTCTATCATTTTGGAGCAAATTTCAGGGAAGTTCTCGCTCTAATTCTACTTTCTCCTCTTTTATATTTTATTTTTAGTACATAAGGGACTTTTTACCTTTCAAGTGGGGGGATGGGAGTAGGATTATTACTTGAACTTTATTGCCCTGCTTTTCTAGTTTATTGTAAAAAATTATGTCATTTTTTAAAATTTTGACATGTTTTTCCTAACCTAGCTAGAACAGACCTTAGCTGAGCACATTTATCCCTTGATTTTCCATGGTGAGATTTAGCCTATCCATTTCCCCTTATTTACCCCAAACCCACCAAATATTTAGTGTGCTGGTAGTTTAGACTTTAGAACTTAGCCTTTACATCATTTAAAGACCATAGACGAGTAGTGTATCGAGTTAGCTTGATATAGTTGGAAGGAACAATTTGAGAAGGCAATATTCTAGGATTAACACCTAAATAGACCATATGTGCATATAAGTGTGCGTTTATCGATTAGTCACCTCGATTTTTCGACCCCCGTGTTAAACCCTTTTGTTACACTCATCTTTAGTGCAAGATACCCTTAGATACACCCTTTTGAGCCATTCTTTTCTTTTCATACCCTTATCATCATTATTTTGATACACCTATTCGCCTTAGCATAATGTGTAGCCTTGATTTATGATTGGTAAGTCACTGTTTGCTCAAGTTCAAGGTCTAAGTAGAGAAATTCAGAAATCACGCCTACGTCGAAGACATATGTTTGAAGATCATTGAAGACCCCCCAAAATTTCTCATATATGATTCATCTCAAGTGGGGGGATGATATTATTATTGTGTTTAGTTATTGTTTTGATTAAAAAATGTAAATAGTAATATTAATGGTGCAACCTTGTATAGCACCAAGATTATGAGCTTATCAGTTTTAGCATCGAGGAGGCCATTTCGATCACATTTGAAGAATTGAGTTAGTGAAGTTCATAGACCAACATGAAGACTAAGTAATATGTCCATCATGACGTCTACTAATGGCACACTTACTTGTTATGATCCGATTTTTGAGTTTTGAAGCTTGGACTTTGGATGAACGGTAAACGGTGACGACTTTTTTGTAGGCTTAGACTATTTGCTTCTTTATTTTTATTTTTCACCCATTATGTGCATTCCCATATCTTATCCTACCCTTTAGTCGTGAATCATGACTAGGTAAATGTCGAGCAGTCATTGGTGTCTTGGCCAGTGTTCTGGTCATGTTTCGATGGTCTTTGTTACTTTTGCCATAGTATGTTAGAACGACACTACACCCTTAGCCTTATATTTCCTCACCCAATATTGCCTTCAAGAATTGTTTTGACCTTAGCTCTAGTGGTGGAGATTGTGTAACCGCCAAGCCTATGATAGAATACATGCTATTGCTATTCTTTGAATGATCACCTTGAAATTAACACTTAGATTAGAGAGAGTATGAGTGTTTGTTTCCCATTTCGTGAGGTGTTCAGCTTTGAAAATTCTAGCATAGAAAGTTTTCAATCTCATATTTCCCGAGTTACTTGGGGGTTATCTTTTTAAAAATGATTCTAATAAGGTCTACTTGAGGGCAAGTAGAGTTCAAGTAGGGGAAAATTTGATGACATCAAATAGTCCTGATATTTAAGTGTCAATTTCCCCCTAATATGCTCATTATTTGTATTATTTATAAGGATATATGCTTTTGTTTCTATATATTTCGTTTCCATGTTACAAATGAGCATAGGAGCTGAAGAGACGCATAAATTAAAAAGAACTTGCAAAGATACACATTTTAGTGTGCTGACGAAAGCTACGGCATAACTCATACTCTCATTTACGCCGTAGCTAGGAATTCAAACATGAAGACTAAGTCAACATTTATCAAGGGTTACGACATAACCAACTCATAAGGTTACGCTGTAATAATTTGAAGACTTAGAAGAATTCGACAGCCATGAAGGCTATGCCGTAACCATACTATGGAGTTACAACATAGTTAAGGAACAGTAGTGAATCCAAGATTTGGTCAAGATTACGGCGTAACCACATGATGTGTTTTGGAAGCTTTAAATTTATAAGACTAATTTCACCATTTCCTTTATACACAAAACACATGGGTAAAAGTATAACCCCCGTTAATAGTAAAGGATTTTACGTAAGACCAGGTCGTCCCAAGAGAGGTAATGATTCCTTATGTTAGTTGTGATTAACAAAGTTAGATTCCAATGATTGTCACTTATCACTAAAACCGTTTTTGTTGGATTTAAGATTTTTGTATTTTTTTTCCCAATTGATTCAAAAGTATGTTTATTCAAGGCTGAGCACATGAGAATCATAAGAAATAGTATCACAGAGGGTACATGGACAAATCATAGAAGTAAAGCATGATGGTTGATCATTTAATCTAGTATATATACTCTATGTAAAAGAATCTCCTTTCGGCCTTTGATTTTAGATACACAGAATGCATAAAGTGTGGTCCAAGTATGAAGTATCAAGTATGCATTTCCTCTAGTCAAGTCGTTAGACATGAGACTAGTCCTTAAACGTGTCATAATCAAGGTCATCATTTGTTTTACTAAGCAATTCTCACAAGCATAACAATGATTTGTTATAGACATAAAATTCATAATATAACCAACATGATTGAATCTTTCGACCTTTAAGCAATTACAATGATCAATCAAGACAAATGATAAGAGACTCAATAATGACATATCAAATGCATATATCATAGATTCAATATTCATGATACTACTCTTATAACAATCATGGCAGAAGTGCCTCAAATAAACATAAAGTTACTACTCCATACTTATAATAAAGTAAATCATGTAAACAAGTAATTCCATCATAACAACGAGTTTATACCCAAGTTACAAGTCTTTACTCGTGCACCAAAGTGTTTCTCCAGGTGTGGTACTGACTCCAACTCCTTAGCTAGTGGTGTTTGATGAAAAACCACTACTTCTTCTTTTCAGTGATCAAGAGATGATTCTTGATTGAGGTGTGTGTAATACCACGATTTGAACCTTTATTTATAGTTGCACTTCAAACCTAATACGTCCCTGGTGAGTAATGACTAGCAAGTGATCAACCTCATCATTGATGTGGCTCATTAATGTAGAAACATAACTGTCATTAGAAGTACGCCGCACAACCTGGTGTAAAACCGGCGGGCTTCTCCTCCATACTTGACGCCAAAGTGTCATTATTTGTACTGAAGACCGGCGCACTTATAACATATAACCGGTGTACTTATTGTTTGACTCGTGATTGTAATTTTGACCAAAGGTACCCGTAAGTGGGGCGCTTTCTCCATAAGATCGGTGTGCATTTGTCCAAACTATGAATAACTATCTTGAGTCATCCGTTTCTTGTGCTTTTCGCGTCATTTCACCAATCTTCAATCCTACACATTTATTCATATATTAAGTACTAAAAGTCCTAATAATAAGGTTATTTACTACATAATTTACATAACAATGAGGGTAAAATATGTATAATAAGAGACTCATCACCACACATAAGGATTACGGCATGAGTGAAACCTTAAGGAGCTATGGCGTAACCAATTATCACAACTACGCCATAGCCAATGTTAATGGATAAGATCGTTTCACGATAACACTAGTTACGGCGTAACCAACTCATAGGGTTACGCCGTAATTGTGTCGAGTCTATAAATACCAGCCTTAAATTCTGCATTTGACACAACTCCTACACCACCAAAAGTCAGAGAACGAAGGGAGGTTTTAGAGAGACAATCTGCAGCAGCATACGGAGCATTTCCAAGGGAGAGATCATGCCAATAACACCATAAGTTTTAGTTTTCTTTGTTGTAATTACATTTCCGAATTCATTTCTTCATTCATTATGCAAAACATTAATTTGGGTTTACTTTATAACATGATCGGCTAAGCACCTTTGGTGCTAGCCTAGTTATGATTTCTATATTGTTTTGATTATATTTTTGTACTTTTCATAATGCTTCTGGTGAGTGCATGCTTAGTTTATCGTTAGATCCTCTAGTTGTGGTAGTTTTGAAGAACCGGTTGTACTTGGTACAGTAGGCGAATCAACCAAAGGACCCTAGTGTAGTTAGGTTGCGAGGAAATGGGAATGTTGACCATAAGAACTAGCCATTTTCCTTGTGTTCAAATCAGCCAAAGGACTACCTTCAGGGTTGGATAAACTTAGGTAATTAGATGTGTGGTCTAAGATCTAAGAGGACGGGCCACACAAAGATAAATCTAGCATGTAGTGGCACTTAATGACTCAAACTAGTCTACCGTATATCGGCTTACTTAAAGAGGGTAGTGCCTTTCTTTCCTCACAGGATTCTAGGGAGATAGGCTAGGCGAATCAACCAAAGGACCCTAGTGACTATTGTCCGCTCCACTTGAAGCATTAGATTAGTTTTATAGAGAAAATAGTCATAGCAATATAGGATGACCAAATAGGCTAGTACACTTTCTCCCACTGCTCACAACTTTAATTTACTTCTCGTTTTTCTTTCATTTATGTTTTATTTAGTTTAATTAATCATTTCAACTCAAAACCAGTTTAAAACGAGACATTAGACTTAAATAGGATCCATCACACATAGCTCTTGGGACGAACTCGATTTTACCAGTTAATAATCTACACACGACCGGATACACTGTCCGTTAGTGCATTTAGGTAGATCTTAGGTAATCGAGACTTTATAAATTTAAGACATGGTTAGTAAAACATGCATCATGCATCAACTTTTTTTTATTACTTGTAGTAGATGATATTAATGCTTATACTCAAATTTGTAAACATTCATTCTTTTGAGTCAGCGCGACATAAATTAAATTTTTATTATTATCATAAAACACATCTTTATTACGTATAATTTTAACATCCATATATTGCTAATACTGTTTGTACAATCAACATTAAGATTTGTAGTTTTAATATTTTTTTATTAGTGGATAATTAGGCCCTAGCCCGGTTTGTAGGTTTAGGGTATTAGGATTTCACTATTATAAATAGTGGATTATTAATAAAGATTAACCTATGGGGTTTACAATGTCTAACATGGTATCGGAGCGGGTCTGATCCTCAGACCTAGGTGGCTAAGTTGAGTCGCCTCCTTTGTACCCCGTCAAACCCTAGCCTTACCTAGGTCTGAGAATCAGACCCGCTCCGATACCATGTTAGACATTGTAAACCCCGTAGGTTAATCTTTATTAATCATCCACTGTTTATAATAGTGAAATCCTAATATCCTAAACCTACAAACCGGGCTTGCGCCTAATTATCCACTAATATTTTTAAGACAAATAGATACACTCTTTATATAGGAGTAAGATAATGACTTATGTATTCGGTCTTTATCAAACTTGATATGATATCGCGCGACTTGCATTTTAACTCGTTGCACATGGAATCAACATGCACCTGCTCTTGAAGCTAAAGATTGGGTTGGCAACTCCCCTATTTATGTGACATACCCTAGATTGTATTGCCTTGAATCTTAACCACTTTTCCAAGTATGTGATTGTACCCTACTGTTGTTCACTCTGTTTCTTCTCTTATGCCTCGTCAAACTGATTTTGTGCCTGCAGCTAATCCCCCTGGAGTCCGTTTCCACTAGGCTTGGAGCTGAAAACAGAGACATAATGATCTTGAGAAGCTTTTAGATCTTCAAAGTCTTCTTTCCAACTTTTGCCTTAATAATGATCCTGGTCGATGGGAACGTTTAACTAACAACTCGACAATTTTTGGTTAAACGTATGACCATTCTTATATCTGACTCCATTTACCTTTCGTCTTCTACAAAAACAAGATGGAACAAGCTTGTTCTATAAAAGGTAAACATTGCATCATGGCGAATCAAAAATAAAATGTTATCAATTAGAGTGAACTTGCACTATAGAGGGATTGATTTAGATCGTGAGGATTCTAATATCTACCTCCATTACCTTTCGTCTTCTACCAACACGAAATGGAACAAGCTTGTTCAAAAAAAGGTAAACATTGCATCATGCTGAATTGAAAATAAAAGATAACCAACTAAAGTGAACTTGCACTATAGAGGGCTGGATTGATTTAGATTTGGTCCGATGTCCGATTTTTGATCATGGCCTTGAAACCGAAGGCACATATCTGGAACATGTGTGGTCACGATTCATACTTGGGGAGAGATTTTAAAGTGGTGGAAAATTTCAAGCTTACCATTGTCTTCGATGCCGTAGTGCAATCAACAACCCTTTGGATATTATGGAGATTTAGGAATGAGGCCGTATTTGCGGTTAAAAGATCAAAGAAATATTTCATCCTAAATGATGTGAAACAACTCACCTTTGACAATAGATTTAGGAAAGTATCTTTTAATTGGTTAGATTGGCTTTTTTAACCCATGTAATACTCTAACCTTCCCTTATATTAAATTTTGTACGTAGCTCTTTGCTAAACTTCCTATAGATTGTCGTTTAAAAAAAAACCCTCACCCACTTCCGCTTTCGTCTCACTCACACACCACTTAGACCCCTTTAACAATCACTTACCATTTACTTATATCTCACTTGAACACACACAACACACTCTTATACACTCAAAAAATATGCTCATCATAGCTAGTGGTCAACATTCAAAAGTGAAGCCTCACTCGTGACAAGGGTGTTTGTGTAACAAGAGTCATGTGTGACACTCCCCTAATCCCTCGCGGTCACCATTACACATAGTCAAGGTTTCATTCCAATTTTGCACACTTATCTTTTACATAAACAAGACAAAAATAGAGAACAAAAATAGTAATCAGATTTTGAGATACATATACTGACATGAACCAAAGTCGATCACAACATTCCTTTTTATGTACTTACCGAAACAAAATAGAGACAACATGTATGTCAGTCTATGTCACAACTTGAGGAGGTTTAGTGACTTCTCTTATATCTAGCCATCTAGGTAAAACAGATCCTATGGCATGGGTTTGCTGACAGATATTATGTGTCATCTTTTCTAAATGTTGTGCTTTCTATTTTTGTTGAAGAAGAAAAATATGGTCGTACATTATTTGTCGGCATAAATTTGGATTAGTGTAGTCGTGAGATTCTTGAATAGTTGGATGTTTAGATTTTAAAAAGCAAGAATAACACTGTAGGAAAGAAAAAATTATCAACCACAAAACTAATGTAGGTAATGAGCACAAGTTATAGAATCTTTGCCTTTCTAACTTGCCGACTTGAACTAAATACATAAAGAATGAACAGATCGAATAACTGTACGGACTAAGCTTTAAGGTTCATGAGTATATATTGTAGTTAAGAGTTATCAAACAACCATTGGAGATTTAAATATTTTAAGCAAGTAAGCAAAAAATCCGCCATGTGTGTTTTCAAAAAGCTACTAAAGTATATCGTTGCAAATTTTCAACTTTACCTTAGATTTTCTCTAATATGTTTTAGATTTTCTCAACTTACATTTGTTAGACAGGCCATAATAAGGGAATAATGATCGAGTCTTGGGCAACTAAAGACGCGTCTTCCCTTATTAGGTGCCCCATAGCACGCGTCTTCAACACCAAAAATGGAGGACTTGGTCGATTGCAAGACCAAGTCGTGGGGGTTGTTTGTGTTCAAAATACAGAGGCCAACGGTAAAAAAAATGTGTTGCTTAGCTTATTTTGTTTTAAAAAAATTATTTAATAATTTATATAAATCTATCCCTACAAATACCTCAATATTCCTACAATTTTATTCACATTTTCAAACACAATCTTTATTTATATACACTAATATTCTCCACTCAAAATATGTCTCAAAATACTTCTAAAACCAAAACACCAAAAACCTGACGCCAACAAAACGTGTCAACACCGAATTCCAATTTTCGTGTTGGGTTATTGACAAACTTTTAATTTTGAACCCGCAAGTTTAATTTGTATATTTGTATATGAACCACAACAACAACAACGACGACCTATTTACCCAAACAATCCATTCCAACCTCCGTTTAACCAACAAATGTACCAACAACAACAACAACCCAATTTCTATCTTCCACAAATGTTCCACGATTCATCGTCATCACCACCGTACTAATCTCAAAGTTCTCGACACTATTCTCTTGTTCACTCTTTTAATGTTGATGAGGTAGAAGATTTGGATCCGTTTTTTGGTAGTTAACATTATTCTCTGGCTCAAGCTTTGATGGTCCATCTGAACCCGTTCAAGACGACTCTCCCGTTGAAGAGGTGACAGTCGTCACAAAGGAGGCATTAATAAGACATCAAAAAGCCAAGACGACTACAAAAGAAGATGCTAGAGTTCCATGGACCCAAAAGGAATAGTTAGCGTTGTTTAAAGCTTAGATCAACGTGTCCAAAAATAATGTCAAAGAGAACGCTTAAAAGAGACACGGGTTTTAGGTTGTACTAGATTACTTTGAGAGGGAAATATGGGAGTCGAAAAGAGGCTACGATGCCCTCAACTAAATTAAAAATCGTAGATTCGTCCTAAAGTTGGTCAATTTTGCGCCGTTCACCAATGATGTAAAACAGATGAACCAGAGTGGCGCAAATGACCAAGGGGTGTTCGATTTGGTGGTATCTGAACATCGTGCGATGTACTATCGAAACTTCACAATTATTTAGCCGTGCAAACTACATAGAAATTGGCAAGAGATAGAGATAGAAATGCCAAAATTTTACAAATCCAAAGTCGTTGCAAACAAAAAAAAATCAAATACATCAGAAACCACCTCACACAACACATCAGACTCAGCACATGGTTGTTATAATCTCAACGATGAAGCGGATGATTTAGAGGACGAAGAGGTTCACGAAGTTCGACCAATGGGAAGGGACAGAGCTAAGAAGAAAATGTCATCCTCGTCCATTCCTTCTGA
This sequence comes from Artemisia argyi, assembly GCA_030686995.1. Classification (NCBI taxonomy): domain Eukaryota; kingdom Viridiplantae; phylum Streptophyta; class Magnoliopsida; order Asterales; family Asteraceae; genus Artemisia; species Artemisia argyi. Next base: position 38,197,393 of record CM060706.1, read on the forward strand.
AATCAGCTGTTGCTCCCACACCATTCATTGATTTGTTAGTCGATAAATGAAAAAACGTCCACTCAGGTCTCTTTTCCATAAAGAAAGAAGCCAAGGAGTCTTAGATGAAGAAACAAATCAAAGAGAAATATAATTTAGACTATTAGTTTACGTTTTAAATTTTATTGTAATGTTTTAAAATTATTAATGAAATTTTAATTTTAGTGTCTAAAAACATGAAGGAAAAAAAAAGTTGAAGGTGAAGTTGATTTTCTTATTAAACTAAGTTGATGACAATTGGTTGTAAACAAAGAAAGTTGAGTTGACACTAACCTTATTATACTTTGTCTTATGAACTTATAAATCATATCTATCTCTAGTTTGATGGAATTTGATATCTTGAAATTGGAAGTATAGTCTTCATCCTAGCAATATCCAACACACCAGAATTTGTTGCCATATTTTTCAATATGCCAGTAGTGGTTACCATCTTAACTTGATCCCAATTTAAAACAGAAAACATCAATTGATTTGACCCAATTCGTCTTGTTAATTTATGAAATTAACGCAAAAATGATACGCATATAGTACTTTTCACGTAATGCGGGTATTAACACTATTCAACTTCAATTCTTTACATTGTATATTTCCACATAAGGAATCGTTGATTAACCATGTCGAGAGGAAATTTCTAAAAAGTCGACATAAACAAGTAGCTAGTATCTTGTGCCTTTTGAGTTTCATTTTTTAAATACAAATATACTCACTTCCATGGAAAAAGAATATGTTCTTCTTGTAGGTATACTGTTACAAGTCACTCCTCGTTTATTTTCTTCCAAATGATTGGAGTATGCAAGTCAAAAGTTGGATCAATGTGATGGAATCACAGATTTCCAATTGTTTCATCACATGTAATCATCAGAATTTTTAAACAAGAAAATTGAAAGGCAAAGCTAGACACACGTTTTACTTAATCTACCATACTATACCTACACCCATTAAATCCACATGTTGTCGACATTGTGACTTAAACTCACAACCATTTGGATGAAGAGCCACCTGGGTACCGCTGGGCTAAGCACGTTGGTTATCACACAATGAAATATTAAAACCTACTGTATAAAACTAGAGATAATGTATCTTAAACATAAATATTGGAGTATTTCATATTGGGATTTAATAAATCTAAAACCAATTCATGTCTCGGCAGTCTAGATGGATTCTAATGTTTGGATGTCATGGTCTTAGAGTGATCTAGACATGTAATATTTTCTACACATAGTAGTTGTCGATCCCAAACACAAGGTCGTTAACCTTAGATCTTGTTTTACTATAAAATCCGTACAATAAAGGCATGTTTCATAATGTCAATGGAAACGCTCTCATCGCTACTCTTTATGGAAGAATCAGTTTCCATTACTTTGGGAAGTTTTGGTGCGTGATGAATACTTACCCCATATATATAGTTCCCATAGCCATGGTTGCACAAATGTGTAACATGACTAATATTTCTTACACGGTCTGTATTTTATGCTGCCCTTCAGTCGATGATGATTTGACGTGTGTATATTCTACTGCGATCGTAAGACTGCTTGGTAAACTATGAGTCTCTAACAAGAAGCCTGTCATGATGTTCTTAAATGCTTTCAAGACAAAGAAAAAGAAAAGCATGATAACTCCACAGACATAGTTTTGGTTTTTTATGATCTCATTAGGACATTATATGTACCGCTATCATGCATGATAGCGTCAAAAGGCCATAATATAAAAATGATACATGGGTAAAAAAGATAATTAATTCGATAACCAAAATGACATTTTACCTGACGCATCGATCTGTTCTTTTTAATCAAGTACAGAACCATCAAGGTGTATAAGTTGTGTGTAAACATTCTTGTGGACGACAAGCAAAGGATCGGGCATTATCAATTAAATGAAAATGGTTTTTAATGACAGGATTCAGTGACTATCTTCTTTGTCACAGTTTAGACAGTAGTGACAATATAATTCATCGTCACTAAGTTTTCGTCATCAAGCCGTTACGTAAGTACTTGATATGAACATAGTGATTAATAGTGAGTAGATCAGTCTCAAAATAAAGAGATCAAGACCTGCCAATTAAAAGAGCTTTCTTATAATGTTGTTAGTTATCCATGTCGTACTTCACACAAAAAAAGGAAAGATAAAAAAATATACCCAAAGGGTTGGCCTTAGTGCCAAAAGATCGTGATTAACATCACTAAAATATGTGAGGTATTAGGTACAATTCATGATAGGTGCAAACAACCTTGAAGTTGTCACACCAACCTTTTAAAAAGGAAGATTTTACTTGGTATGAATTTGTATGGTGATGGGTTTAAGCCTCATGGATTATTCGGCTAAAAGGTCGGAAACCATACTTATTACTGTTTCATTCAACTAGGGAGCATAGAAAATGAGTGTACACTTTTATTATTATTGCTTTACGGCCTACATATTTCGATCTCTTCATTAAGATCATTTGTTTTTAGTTTTGTTAGCGACACCCAAAACCTACTAAATATATTAAACCCGTAAATTACACAATTTCATGTATTCGATCATGGACTTACCGCCGCTAATCTATACACGATAGTCCGAGGAATCACGCAAGGTGATTCTGAGGAGTAATAGGGAGATGTTTTTGAAGGGGTGGGGAAGTTATCTTAATTAGGGATGTCGAAAGGTAATTGTTCTTCATTAAAATGAACATGTCGAAAAATATAAAGACGCTCAACAGAGATTTCAAGACAACAATATCCATGATGAAATGGACTATAGCCGAGAAAGACATACAGAATAGAACAAAAATCCATTTTCTGACTATTGTTAGGACAAAGATGGGAAAACACATGCAGGCACTCGAAGACTTACCAAAAAGAGTAGTCGGGAGACTGTTTGAAGATATGTTCAATAGGTGACTTGTCTGCAGATGTGCGGGAGAGCATGCAATTGATAAATCAACATTAAAAAAAAAAAAAAAAAAAAAAACCTCTAATATTATATAGTTTGAAATAACATAACTTATCAACTAACTCATAACCTAACGTGTTTAACCCATCTATATAATTGTGACTGGCCCATGTAGTCTAGTTTGGCCTAATTAATACATTTATTCATGTTGATATGAACATGGAGATTAATAGTTAGATAGTGAGTGGATCCGTGAGTCAAAATCAAGAGGATCAATGGAATAGAGAGACCTACTGTCAAAGAGAGCTTTGTTATAATTACTAATAAGTTTACCATGTAATAAACGTGACATTTTTGACACATTTACCTACGAACGCTCAACTTGACTGCTTCATTCTCATTGCAGCAAATGTTACGATTTCGACCCATTTACTTTTAGATCATTAATCATAGGCTGCGTTTTACGACAGAAGAGCCAAATCAACAAATCAAATAGGTTAAAAGTCTACCAACGTCTATTGTTAATGCATATAAGCCTTCTAATCCATTTTATACATTTAGATTTCTACTGTAATAATATTATTTTTGCATGCATATATTGCTCCATTACTTAATCACGTATACAATAATAAACAAATAAAACTATAACAGTATGTGTCTGTAAGTCAACTCGACCCATCTCGTTTCAACATCACTAAACATGATCCATTTTAGCCCATCAACAATCCCGTCCTTGTACCACCGCAACACAGTAAAACTGTATGGTTCAATGGCCTGAGGTTCTCTTTTTCCTTAAGGGTTGGTCAACAAACAAATTTACAACTTGAAGAATGTAACAAACACTTCGGTAAAGAAACTATAAAATCAACATAATTTGAAAATAAATGCAAAAAGCTTGAATATTAATAAGAATTAAATTTAAAAAAAAAAAAAAAAAAAAAAAAAAAAAAAAAAAAAGAAAAGAAAAGAAAAGGAAGACACTATTTGGCCCATTTGACCAATCAGAGATCAAATGTAACCCATATCGACCCATCGTACGTAAATTGGTCTATATTGGCACCTCTAATACAAATTGATGCAATTTAAACTAGAATAAGAAACACATTACTAATTAGATTTCAAATTATAATTTTGTAGCCAAAATCCAAACTGCTGGTGACTGTCAACACACAGGTACCATTAGAAAGACAACGTCCACAGTTCCACACTTTTCACAAAGAAACAAAGTTACATGGAGAAACTGATACCTGTAGAATAGCAGCACGAACAGCTCTTGAGCATGCTGCATTGGTATGCATGTAATGAACAATATGGTATAAAAGAAATAAAGTAAGTTATTTATTTTAGGGCTAATGACTTGAAATGCTTCTAACTTGTCAATTTTTGTGGTTCCGTGGAGTCTTTTTTTTTTTTTTTTTTTTTTTTTTTTTTTTTTTTTTTTTTTTTGCTATTAAAACACAAAGCTCTCAAATTTTGATATTTATGTGTATTTTGTGTATGTAAAATAACAATTTTACCTTTCGAAATTAAAAAAAAAAAAAAAAAAAAAAAAAGTAAGGGTAAAATGGTCACAAAATAAACACAAATGTCAAAATTTGAGAGCTTTGTGTTTTAATAGCAAATAAATAAATAAATAAATAGAAAATAATGACTTCTCGGAACCACAAAAAATGACAAATTAGATGCATTCTCAAATATGTACAAGATAATGTTATATAAATGATTTAAAATTAAGAGAATACAGAAGCACTTACTTGACAGCCTGTACTGTGTCCAAGCAGCACTACGCCCTCTGAATCTTCTTTATTTATTAGGTAATTGATCAACTGGTCAAGCTCCGATGCATCCTACATTTATACATAAGAAAAAACAGAATTGAAAGGACTTGATAGAGAAATAAACAAGTGACCTGTAGCATCCTTTAATATCTAAGGGATATCAACCAATTTATAATGAATGGGTCGATTTGGGTCGTGTCATACCTCAACGGGGTCATATCAACATAGTTAAGTAAAATGATTTAAGGGTAAAGTAAAAGATCACTACTAAATCATTTATATAACATTATCTTGTACATATTTGGGTCGGTTATGTTTGTATCATTATTTGATTACATATATTTTACTCTCCCTTGCTCCGTATAATGCATGTGTGTACCCTGGCATGATCCATTTATCAGTTTTCTTTACTACTGTATTTAGTAAACATGTATTTTTATTACATTTTTATACATACTCTGTAGCCAAAAACCCATCTGTCAATCAGCCAATAAAAAAGACTTATTGTTTATAATCACCAGTTTTAATTAAATGCAACCTGCGTGAAAAGTAAAGCATATCAATATCCATATTATGAAACTAATTAAATGGTTTAATCAAGGGGTTAGCATAAAAATTACACAAACCCAGCTAAAACATACATCCTTTCCAAGATAACTTATCACTAGTGAACAAAAGGTTGACATGATTGTTGATTTGACATATATGAGTCGTATTCGATCAACTCTTAAGATGTCCATAAAGAATTGAAGTGGAGAACCATGACTTAAAACTCTTATCTGTATAGTTGCTTAGTGATTCATCGCCTCCGATCCCACTAGCAATAAGCTAGTGACTAACTAAAATGCTAGAACATATTCACATAAAGTCGTGTTCTACATCATCAAATAGCCAGTCCCATCGTAAACCTCAAAATCTATTATTAACTTCCCGAGTTTACCATCTAAATAAGCCATCTCATCACCAGACACTCAACACCAACCCCCATGTAGAAAATATCAAGCCCGTTGATCAAGCCATTATCATCTTAAGGAAAACAAATAACATAGAAAGAGAGTCGGCATACAAGCCAAGATAGGTTTATGTCTATTTATAATTCATTAGAAATAGTATCATGTGCCTAGAAAGTGGATTCAGATTGATATCGAAATTTTAAATAGTAAACACGTACTAAATGATCAAGAACCGAGTATAGTGACCACATAACCTTAATTTAAACGCTCAAATGACCAACCAGATATATAGCGTTTGGATTTGCTTCTGTTGTAATGAAACACTCAATAATCAGATCTGCTTATTTAAAGATCCAAGACTTAAAATAATCAGAATCACATTGGCACTTTGAATACATAAAATTATAACTACTTTGCATCCATTTAAACACTCGAAACTGCTTTTCGGTTACATCATTAAAAGTCCTAATAATCAAAATCCCAATCACCCTCTAAACAAATAAAAAGTCCTAATAGTTGGTTTTTATAAATTTTTTTAACAAATCTCGCAATATATATACAACTAATTGTGAAGTAAAATGGTGAAATAATTTGGGAGAAAGAATTTCTGTTTATTGATTCAAAATGAAATTGTTACAGAGTATTTAATGAGGAAAACAGAAATACAACCAACAATTAAAATATTTACACACTAGTCCATATACTATCATATTTACATATTTACACCTTGGTCTTTTCTTTATACTCCCCCTCAAGTTGAGAGGTATCTGAGGAAGATACTCCCAACTTGTGTAATAGATTGTGATGCTGCTCAACAAGTAGTATTTTTGTGAATACATCAGCCAACTGTTTTGATGTATGCACATACTCAGGCTTGATAGTACCATCCTTGACTTGATCTCTCACATAGTGACAGTCAACCTCTATATGCTTAGTTCTAGCATGGAATACTGGGTTGGCTACTATGTGAATTGCAGCTTGATTGTCACAGTGTAAAGTAACTGGATGTAATTCTTTAAGCCCAAGGTCCTTTAAAAGAGTAAGAAGCCATGTGACTTCACAACATGTGACTGCCATGGATCTGTATTCTGCTTCAGCAGAGCTTCTAGATACCACTCCCTGCTTCTTTGACTTCCATGATATAGGTGAATCCCCCAAAAGTATACAATATCCTGTGGTTGACCTTCTTTTCATGGGACAACTAGCCCAGTCAGAATCACAATACGCAGTCAACTGAACCTTTGAATGGTGTGCAAGAAGAATACCCTGACCTGGAGAATTGAGAAGATATCTTAGCAAATGCTTCACAGCTTGCATACGAACTGAAGTAGGATTCGGCATGAATTGACTTAATAGTTGTACCGAATAACAAATATCTGGTCTTGTGATGGTCAAATATATCAACTTCCCAATGTATCTTCTATATATCTCAGGGTCTTGCAGAGGAGTGCCCATATCAGCTTGTAGCTTAAGATTTAGATCCATGGGAAGTTTATAAGGTTTACTTGACATAACACCAGCTTCCTGTAGCAACTCTAGAGCATACTTCTTTTGTGAAACAAACAGCCCATATTCTGACTTAGTTACTTCCAGTCCCAAGAAGTAATGAAGATCACCTAAGTCTTTCATATGAAATGTATTACTAAGCTGACTTTTAAACTTGTTGATTTGCAAACTGTCATTGCCAGTAATCATAAGATCATCTACATAAACCAAAACAACTATAAAAGATTCACCTTCTTTCTTTGTAAATAATGAATAGTCAGCTTTGATTGTTGAAAACCAAAAGACAATAGGGCAGATGACAACTTTGAGAACCATTGTCTAGGTGCCTGTTTAAGGCCATAGAGTGACTTTTTTAACCTGCAGACTTTAGGAGAATCAGACTTCACATTTTGTACCTTCTCCCCCTTACCAACATACCCCATTGGCATTTGCATATATACTTCATCAAGTAAATCTCCATGTAAAAATGCATTAGATACATCCATTTGAACAATATCCCATCCCTGCATAGCTGCAACAGCTAGTAGTGATCTCACAGTAACCATTTTTGCTACAGGAGCAAAAGTATCTTCATAATCCACACCTTTCCTCTGTCTATTACCTTGAATCACCAACCTTTCTTTCTTTCTCTCAACAGTACCATCAGCTTTATGTTTGGTTTTAAATAGCCAATGACATCCAATTGCCCTTTTGTTTGGAGGCAACTCAGTAACCTCCCAAGTATCATTCTCTTCCAAGGCACGCAGTTCATTGTTTATTGCCTCACACCAACCAGGGTTAACAATGGCTTCTTTAAAATTCTTGGGATCACTATTTGTTTCAAGAGCACTTAGAAGACACTGAAAATTAGAAGGTAAAATTGGAGCAGTGACTTGATTAGCTACATGTTTGAGATTAGGAACAACAAAATCCTTAGTCCAACTAGGAGGTTTTGTGTGTCTGGACGATTTTCTGAGAGGAACACTTGTAGAAGGCTCAGAAATATGTACATTCTCAGTTGGCAAAACATTTTCAGCAGAACTCTCAGATGGTGATTCAACAGGTATTGATGAACCAGATGAAGAAGGGAGAACAATAGGATCATCATAAACAACTGTAGACTTCGACATAGGAATAGGTATATGTTTATAAAATTGAGAATCACTTGACTCAGAAAATGGAAATATGTGCTCATGGAATTGTACATCTCTACTTACAAAGCAACTGTGAGTGAGTAGATTGTATAATTTATATCCTTTCTGATGTGCAGGGTACCTTAGGAAAACACATGGCACACCTTTTGGAGCAAACTTGTCAGGAGTTCTTGAAGATTAGTAGCCACAGCAAAGCAACCAAACACTTTCAGACTTGAATAATCAGGGATTTTGTTAAGGAGAAGTTCATATGGTGTTTTATTTTTCAAAATGGGTGAGGGAAATCTATTTCTAAGATAAGTAGTTGCTGTTACACAATCACCCCAAAATCTTAAAGGTAAGCAAGCTTGAAATCTCAGGGCTCTAGCAACTTCAAAAATGTGTTTGTGTTTCCTCTCAACTCTCCCATTTTGTTGAGGCCTTTCTACACATGTAGTTTGATGCTCTATTCCCTGACTAGCTAAATATATTGCACATGGACCTTTAACAAACTCTAGTGCATTGTCAGATCTTATACACTTAACCTTTGTACTAAACTGCAGTTCTACAAATTTCAAGAAGGTTTTCAAAATTTCAAATGCATCAGATTTGTTAACCATGAGATAGGTCCATGTTGCTCTACTGTAGTCATCCACTATTGTTAAAAAGTACCTATATCTTCCATTTGTAGGTACCTTATATGGACCCCAAGTGTCCATGTAAATCAAATGAAAAGCAGTAGTACTATGAGAATCACTCAAAGGAAAAGGCATTTTAGTTAATTTTGCCATAGGACAAGTGAGACAAGTAGAACCAGTATCATTCACAGTAGGAAGATCAATACATTGAATCTGTTTCATCCTTGATACAGATAGATGTCCTAATCTATGATGCCACAAATTGAACATATTGGGACAAACAGATTTATTGTATATACCTGCTGAACATGAAAACAAACCACTAGAGATATGAGAATCTACCATTTCTCTAATCCTCTCATCTACAGAATCCATGGGAACATTGAGAAGATGATAGAGGCCTGCAATCTTCTTACCAAGACCCAGCACTTTCCTTGTTGTCAACTCCTGAAGAACACAGAATTTGGGAAAGAAAATAGCCACACAATTGTTATCTCTTGTCAACTTGGGAATAGACAAAAGACTAAACTTAAAGGATGGCACACACAAAACATCCTTAAGTACAATTCCATTGTTCAATTTAACTTGTCCTATTTGTGTAATGTCAGAGGAATTCCCATTTGGAAGAGTAATTTTTGGCAGAAAATTAATCGGTTTAACATTAAGCATAGCCTTAGAGTTAGGAGTCATGTGATTTGAAGCACCTGTATCTAGAATCCAATAATACAAGAGGCTATTATTAGTTTCTGCACTAAGACAAAGCATACCTACTACAAATTCAAGCTCATCATCAGTGCAGTCATTTCCAGAAATTCCACTGTTCTTGACCTCATTTAGCACACTTCTCATAAGGTTTTCAAACTGCTTAGGAGTGAAAGTAAAACTTGTGGCTCCACTAGTCACATTTGCTGCAGTTCTCTTGAAATTACCAGCATTGGTACCACTTTTTGGCTTCTACTGGCACTTATCTTATTCTGAGATTGCTTGTACTTATGGTGCCAAACAGGATAGCCTACTTTCTCCCAGCATTTTTCTGGAGGATGCCACTTAAAACCACAAATGCTACACTTCCCTTTGACTTCTTGTTTGCCATACAAAGCAGTTTTTTCAACAAGAGGACCATTACCATGATTAAAGACATCTTTCTGAGACTCTTCTTGTTGTATGACAGCACAAGCATTCTCAACACTAGGAAGTGGGTTAATAAGCAATAACTGACTCCTTTGTGCACTGTAACACTCATCAAGCCCATTTAAGAACTGAAAAAGCCTCTGTTCTTCCTTTTGTCTCTCCACAGCCATCAAAAACACAGACATCTTAGGTGTTATAGTTACTAATCTGGGCAACATAGTCATAGAATCCAATTCTTCCCAAACACACTTCAATTTAGTATAGTACTCAATAACAGATCCTCCATGTTGTTGTATCTCAAAACACTCCTTACTGAGTTTATATTTCCTTGAACCATTACTCAAAGAAAACCTAGTCTCCAATTGAATCCATATTTCACATACAGACTCAATGAGCATAATAGATTTTGCAATTGATTCAGAAACTGAACTCATTATCCAACTAATAACCAGATTGTTACGTGTTTCCCACAATTCAATATTAGCTGCATTTTGAGCAGAAGTAGTAGGAGGAACAGGTATATTAGGAGGCCTAAGAACAGTTCCTTTTACAAATCCAAGCTTTCTTTTGGTTGACAATCCTATTTCAATAGCCCTACGCCAAGATCTATAATTCTGAGCACCAATCAGCTTTTCCTGAATAGGTAGTGATCCTGGACCATCAGAAGGATGAATATACAAAGGATTACTTGGATCCATTACAACAAGCAGCGGAAATCAATAATAACAATTTTCCCCAAATTTTAACCTAATTTCAGAACACAATAAAGATCTCAATTAAAACACAAATTGATGATCTACAGTGATGAATTACACAATCAATTGATCAAAACACAATCAAATGATGAATTCCCACTCAATTTGAATAATTTACAGTGATTCACGGTGATTTACAGTGATTCACGGTGATTAACAGTGATTAAAGATGTTTAAGAGTAATTAACGGTGGTTGTACGACGGTTTACGATGAGATTAGGTATACAGAGTCACCATTAGCTCTGATACCATGTGAAGTAAAATGGTGAAATAATTTAGGAGAAAGAATTTTTGTTTATTGATTCAAAATGAAATTGTTACAGAGTATTTAATGAGGAAAACAGAAATACAACCAACAATTAAAATATTTACACACTAGTCCATATACGATCATATTTACATATTTACACCTTGGTCTTTTCTTTATACAAATCAATCTTGCATGTCACAAACATGACTTGAAACCACAACTAGTTGGCCGATGAAGATTTTGGAACACAATTCCTTTGCTAGCTTTTTATTTATTTGTTTGTTTCTTGCATTCTTTCTAGTTTTAATGGTGTTTGTGTAGGTTTAACAAATGAATCTTGAAACATATGTATAACACAGACCCGTTTATATGTTTGCGTTTTCACATGAGATTCCTTACGTTTACTTTAGCAACCATTTTTGGTTTCTATTTGTCGTAACTTACTTAGTGATTCATGTATAAATATATTCTTGAATCTTCATATTGGAAAAACCTCGACAACAAACCCGAAGTTCGATCGCGGAAAGCTAGATCACGAGTTGTACAAAGAAATGGAGGTTCAAAACAAGTTGGGTTCAAGCAACTTGGTCTTGGTGTTAAAACAAGGCTCCATGGAGTACATGCTCAAAGCGTATTTGGTTTGAGGTGGAACTGCAGGGAGCTCAGAAAACTCGTGAAGCTGAGGTAATTCAGGAAAGTAACGATCATGTTGCAGTGGCTCAAAGAAAGTTGGAGGTTACACAACTTGAAGGAAAGACAAACACGGATTACTTGGTAAATAAGCAGGTAAACCTTGGTGCAAAGGTCAGGGCAGACATTATGAAAACCGAAGGACCTGGTCAAGAGGATGCAGAGGGTAATGTTGCTGAAAGGTATAGAGGTGACAGTAATATGGCTGCTTCTGGAGTTGCTAAAGTAATAAAAGAATATGCGAGTCAATGACTTTCACGGATGCATTTGCTTGTGAGGTAATTTTCAAGTGCTTGGCTGTAATGAAAGAAGATATGGATACTCGGTCTGGTATGTGTATGCTCAGCAAAAGTTTTCGACAAAGCAGTGACGACAACTTCATATATTATTGGAAGTATGCACCAGGTTTGTTCATATATCTATTCCTCTCTATAGATTATATGGGATTTACTTATGTGACAACTGGTAAAATTCGGGAGCCTTTTCTAAGTACCGCATTACATTTTTAAACAAATTTATAATTATTTTAAACATGTTCACAGTTATTGAGAAAGTTTATGATTTGAGTTATGAGATATTGGGAAACTATTTTATTTTGGTTGAGTATTTTTATGATCAAGTTAGTACGGCATTACACGTAGCGGCACAATAGACCTAATAGAACGTATTAAAAGAGAAGTGGTTATCGGGAACTTAATATACGAGTGTTGATAATAAATATTTATGGAAAAACCATTATAAAAATAATGGTATATGTTTTAAAGACTGGGAGTAATATATTTTGTGATTTACGAGTCCCGTTTTAGTTTCGTGAAAAATATTAATGGATTGTCAGGATTGGTCCTTGAGGGAGCATTAGCGTTTATTAAGGGTCCATAAGTGTGGGGAGTATATAGAGGTTAATAATAACCCATTTAGGGTTACTTTTTCCCCTCCTTCTTCTTTGAGCCGTCACCCACAAAACACCCATCTCCCTCTGCCACCTTTGACCATCTAGCACGGCCTCACCGCCGACCACCACGACTCATCACCACCACCACTTTAATCCCCACATCCTCCTCTTCAATTTGGTGTAACTCATGCGCCTTAAACCCACCAAAAACACCTCGATTTGATACTAATCGAGCATCAAATCACCACAATCTTTGTTGTTCTTGTTAGATTCGTGAGTTTTGAAGAGGAAAAAGGTAACTAGCATCGAGTTTGCACCGTATATGCCTCGATGTGTGTAAAAATCCATGAAAACACGGATTATTTTATTGGGTTTTGGTTTAATCTTGTTAAAAACAATTGGGAAAATGATTTTGTTAATAAAAATTTAAGTTGGTATCGTGTTTTGGTGATGAGGTCGAGTGTTTGGTTCGAACCGTGAGCCTAGCCTCACGGCCGAGAGCCTCGTAGTCATAGATGGATGGGTTGTCGATCTTGTTATTGTTATTCTTGTTTTGTTTTACTTTCTTAGATTAGTTTTGACTTTTCTTGAGTTTGGGTTGATTATTGATGGGAAAATGGATGTTGAATTATTGTTGTTGATGTTGAGGAGTAGTTGTTGTTGATGTGGAATCCGGCCGAGAGCCGAGGCGTATGTGGTTGCTCGTATAAGCCAAGCCGAAACCCTATGGTCTCGGCATTTGGTCATTGTGGTTATTGTTATTGTTTGATGAACTTGGAAACTTTGGCCGAGTTAATGTTAAGGTCTATTTGGTTTGGTAATTTGATACGAGAAGGTGAACCGATACCTCTGGGTCTCGGCAAGTGGTATTTTGATTATTGTTGGTGTTATGATGAATTGCAAATAGTTGATGGTGTTTAGGTTAGAACGTACCGTAGATGGACGTTATTGTTGAAGTTTGTTTAAAGCGGTGACTATATTATTTGGTTTGGACGATTGGATATATTATGGTTTGAATACGTCGAAGGTTGCCGGAACTTAATAGTTTCGTGTAGCTTAGACAAGCCAAAAGAGACTTATGATTGTCATATTAGACTTTGGGTTGACTTATTGACCCGAGAATAAATGTGAACTCGAAACAAGGCGTAACTCAAAAATAATTTTTACTGGATAAAAATGATTTACATGTATATATATTTCATTATAAATATTGACCAACAAGTGAAAGCTTGTAATTACTATTTATAAATAAACATTGAGTACTAAAATAATGAATAGGCGTAAGGAAACATTGTCTCGTTAACGAGGAGTACTAAATATCGCTAAAACGTTAAATAATACTTCTAAATTAAAAAAAAATGTTGGGCGACGATAAAGATGTTATTTAATGCTTAACGAGAGAAATAAATGAAAACAGTAATGAATTTAATACGGGTGAGTTTATAAATGTTTCGAGGGCACGTTTGTCGAGTAATACCATTTTTTGGTAATAATAATAATTTGTATTCGTTAAAATGGGAAAATCATTAATGGTTTGAATACGTCGAAGGCTGACGAGTCCAATAAGGGCCTGAGAGCGTGAAAACGGGAAATCTATTAATGAGTTATCCATCCTCATGACTTATTTGGGTAAAAAGATTTGGTGTGCGAATAATAAGTAAGTCGAAGGAGTTACTTGGCTTATCGAGTTGACGAATTCAATAAGTACTCGCTAATTCATCTGGTTGACTTATTAAGCTTTGACAAGATCATTTGGTCGTGACCATAGGGTTGTCAGGTCTAGTTCTATTTTGCGTATGTTCACTCGAGTCTAGAGTGAGTCTTCATCACATACACAACGATACCAATCGTACGATAATAGATGCAATGAGATGTTTTGGGAAATAAAATGGAAAGTATTTGGGGAATAGTTAATTATGGATACATTTCCGAATGTGTGTTAAGATGAGTTCATATAATTATTAGGTTGTGCTAAGACCATGTTTGTCGGGTTACGTTAGCTAAGTTTTTCTTACTACAGTCTTATTTTATGAGCTTTGTTGATTGAGGTGAGTCATAGCCCCACTTTTATTCTTGAATACTATTATGTTTTTTAAATTGGGGTGAGAAACATCCAAAACTGTTTTATGTGGACCATGCTTTACGTTATATTTTTATGAATTGCTATATTGTTTAACTACGTTATGTTGTGATACTTTTGAGATTATATGTTGAATTATAGGGAGTACCTATAAGGATTTGAGTTGTGATGTTTATGAGATTGTATGTTGCACTATAGGGAGTACCCATAGGGATTTAGCATGGCGCCAGTGCATGAGAATATATGCTGGACTATAGGGAGTACCTATAGGGATTAAATTGTGATGCTCATGTATGCATCCGATATAGTATTGATTCGTGACCTAGTCTAGCATAGCAAAGGCTTTTGGTATGTCGGTCCACAAGTGTGAATTTGATTAAACCTATAAACTCACCAGCGTAAGCGGACTTTTAGCATGTTTTCTCAGGTAATTAAGTGATGCTTTGGTATGCTCGTGCTGGGAGGCTTGGCAAGTGTTGTTTGATCGTTGGATTAATAAAACTCTAATAATATTTTGAGGACCTACTTTTATTTTCTTATGGGCTTTCTTATTGTACTTTGGAATGATGTAAACATTATGACTTGATGTTTGGATTGGTTTTATGTTATGAATTGTGTGTTTTGTTTCTATATACTTGAATTAGATACCAATCCCCATAGCACCCCTGAAAGCTTGATAAGTCTTCCGTTGTACCAAATTTTGGGGGTGTTACAGATTGGTATTAGAGCCATGGTTATAGAGAACTAGGTGATTTTCAAAACCTAAACTATAACCGCATTTTATGAAAAAGCGATCCTCGACCAATGCGCTCCAGCCTGCCAAGCCGAAGCCTCTTAATTAAGATGGAATATTATGAGATAGTGATATGATGAATATGTTTTTGAATATTATGGGAAGTTTTAGATACACGATGATGTGGCGTATTGAGATATATGTGATTTACTCGTTTTGAACATGTTTGGTAATGCGGTTTTTATTTATTTCTTTAATTGAAAATGGTTGATATTATGTATGATAAATATTGATATATTTTGAGATGATGTTTGAAAATATATGGTTTGAAATCTTTTGGACACGTATATCCTTGCTGTCACCTCTCGCGCAGCACGGACTCCGATGACTCCTAATCAGGATGATCCCTATATGATTGTCCGGCATTCAGCGTTTGCTTTCTCACCACCGGCCAGTCCAGGGCCACGTGATTTGTCTGTTCCTCAGTTATCTCCACCTGCAGGTGATTGCTCTAGTTCTTTGCGACAACTTACATTACATCAGGTCTTGGCACGAGCACAGTCCCCTCGACTCACTTGCCGTACTACTACTCACATAACTGTGCGACCACCATCACCACCCATGAAGTTTGAGACTTACTCTTTTCTGTCATCACCACCTTCATCATCCCAGCGACAACCTAGATCACCTACTTTGCCTCCACATGGTTCCCCCTCACAGAGACATCGACTTATGGACACTTATGATGAGGATGAGGGGAGTTAGAGGACGAGGAAGAGGAGGAGTTTGAGGATGAGGAAGCTGACCCTTTTGAGGAGGAGGACGTTCTATTTGAGGCCGTCCCACCTGAGCAGAGTCGAGCCCACTCAGTGCATTCACCTGGACCAGGTTCTCCCTTACCTGTGCCTGAGCTAGAATCTCCTTTGCACTTGCCAGAGCCCGCTTCGCCAGGGCAGCCATTCGAGTTTGATTCGCCTCCGCACTCGCCTAGGCCATATAGCCCATTAGCGTCCGACGTTCCATCACAGGTCGCATCAGAGTCAGCAGATTACGAAGAGGTTGGTAGGATTTGGGATCGACTCATCGCGCATGGGACTAGGATTAGTCAGCTGGCAAATCGGCTAGTTGATGTATCTGCAGCTAGTGTTGAGGAGCTGAGAGTGGATATGGGGAAAGTTGTTGCTAGGACTATGGCATTGAGAGATGGTATGACTGAGCTTCACGATCAGATGGGAGACTTACAGAGGAGCTTCTTGACAGCTCGAGATGCAGACCAAGCACTTTGGCGCAAGGTCAACGCACTTGAGACAAAGATCTCCGATCTTAAAAGAGATCGGGATGCTTAGAGTATTGAGATTGCGTCGTTGTTGAGGGAGGTGGGAGATCTTTGGAGCTTTGGGAGGAGCATCCGTAGGAGACGTGGCTAGATAGGTTCATAATATTGTACTATCTCTAAACAGAGGAGTTCTCAGTTGGAGACGTTCGCTGTTCAGCTATCTTTATTTCCTTTCCGTGTTATCTGTTTCGTCTAGAACGACCGTTATCTATCTTTCGTATTTGATTCGATGTATCGAAGTGATGTTTATGGATATGAATTTTTGGTTACTGTTTGATGTTGCGTGTTTTCAGCGTGTATGAAAGAGTATTCCTCTTGTTGTGATTGGTTGTCGTGTTGGTATTCTATCTGTGTTAATCGTATCTTTTATCGGACATAGCGATGTATGTTGTTGGAAACTCATGGAATTTTGTGTGTGACTCAGATTGATGGCACCACGACGAAGCCCAGTCAGGACTACCCGAATCAGGCCAACTGTGATCAACACCGAACGTCGAGAACGACGTGCGAACCGGAATGTTGAAAATCCGAATACCGACCACCAAGAAACTAACAATCACACTGCTGAAAACCTGAATATCGATGATCAGGGCGACAACAGTCACACCCCACCGAACACTCCTACCATGGATCAAGCTATGATCAATCAGCTTGTGAATCAGCATGCAGCTGAGCTGCTCGCAGAATCGAATCACTCCAACAACTCTGAGGGAACACCTCCACCTAACCGAACCCGTGGTTGTCCCTACAAACAGTTTCGGTTTTGTGGAACTGTTGACTTCAGTGGAATTGAAGGAGTAGTTTATCTGATGAGGTGGATGGAGAAGACTAAGTCTGTGTTTACTGTGAGTAACTGTGATGAGAATGCCAAGGTAAAGTATGCAACGTTCACTTTAAGGATGAGGCGTTGACCAGGTGGAACAATTATCGGAGGTCAGTTGGAAGTGACGTGGCTTATGTTATGACTTGGGAGCAGTTTAAGGCCTTGTTGATCAAGACTTACTGCACAAGAAATGAGGTGGTGAGTACTTACAATCGTGGCTTATGCTATGACTTGGAGCAGTTTAACACCTTGTTTTAAAGACTCGGGAGTAATATATTTTGTGACTTAAGAACCCCGTTTTAGTTTCATGAAAAATATTAATGGATTGTCGGGATTGGTCCTTGAAGGAGCATTAGGGTTTATTAGGGGTCCATAAATGTGGGGAGTATATAGAGGTTAATAATAACCCATTTAGGGTTACTCTTTCCCCTCCTTCTTCTTTGAGCCGTCACCCACACAACACCCATCTCCCTCCGCCACCTTTGACCATCCACCATGGCCTCACCGTCGACCACCACGACTCACCACCACCACCACTTTAATCCCCACATCCTCCTCTTAAATTTGGTGTAACTCACGCACCTTAAACCCACCAAAAACACCTCGATTTGATACTAATCGAGCATCAAATCACCAACATCTTTGTTCTTCTACTCAGATTCATAAGTTTTGAAGACAAAAAAGGTAAGTAGCATCGAGTTTGCACCGTATGTGCCTCAATGTGTGTAAAAATCCATGAAAACATGGATTATTTTATTGGGTTTTGGTTGAATCTTATAAAAATCAATTGGGAATACGATTTTGTTAATAAAAATTTAGGTTGGTATCGTATTTTGGTGATGAGATTTAGTGTTTGGTTTGAACTGTGAGCCTAGGTTTACGGCCGAGAGCCTCGTGGTCATAGATAAATGGGTTGTCGATCTTGTTATTGTTATTCTTGTTGTTTGTTTTACTTCTTAGATTAGTTTTGACTTTTCTTGAGTTTGGGTTGATTAGCGATGGGAAAATGGATGTTGAATTATTGTTGTTGATGTTGAGGAGTTGTTGTTGTTGATGTGGAATCCGGCCGAGAGCCGAGGCGTTTGTGGTTGCTCGTATAAGCCAAGCCGAGACCCTATAGTCTCGGCATTTGGTCATTGTGGTTATTGTTATTGTTTGATGAACTTGGAAACCTTGGCAGAATTAATGTTAAGGTCCGTTTGGTTTGGTAATTTGAGCCGAGAAGGTGAGCCGATACCTTTGGGTCTCAGCAAGTGGTATTTTGATTATTATTGGTGTTATGATGAATTGGAAATAGTTGACAGAGTTTAGGTTAGAACGTACCGTAGACAGACATTATTGTTGAAGTTTGGTTAAAGCGGTGACTATATTATTTGGTTTGGACGATTGGATATATTATGGTTTGAGCACGTTGAAGGTTGCCAGAACTTAATAGTTTCGTGTAGCTTAGACAAGCCAAAAGAGACTTATGATTCTCATATTAGACTTTGGGTTGACTTATTGACCCGAGAATAAATGTGAACTCGAAACATGACGTAACTCGAAAATAATTATTACTGGATGCTAAAAATGATTTACATATATATATATATATATATATATATATATATATATATATATATATATATATATATATATATATATATATATTTCATTATAAATATTGACCGAGAAGTGAAAGCTTGTAATTACTATTTATAAATAAACGTTGAATACTAAAATAATGATAAGGCGTAAGGAAACATTGTCTCGTTAATGAGGAGTATTAAATAATGCTAAAACGTTAAATAATACTTCTAAATTACAAAGAAATGTTGAACGACGATAAAGATGTTATTTAATGCTTAACGATAGAAATAAATGAAAACGGTAATGAATTTAATACGGGTGAGTTAATAAATGTTTCGAGGGCATGTTTATCGAGTAATACCATTTTTGGGTAATAATAAATGTTGTATTTAATGCGTGTCGAGTTCTGGATTGAGAGGCATTAATATAACTCATTTTCACGAATAACGGACTTATTGGGCTGACGAGTCGAATAAGGTCCCGAGAGCGTGAAAACTGGAAATCTATTAATGAATGATCCATCCTCACGAGTCATTTGGGTAAAATGATTTGGTGTAGGGATGAGCACGGTACCGATCCTATACCAAATTAGTGGTACCGATTTTTTCCGAGCATAAATTAGTGGTACCGGTACCGTACCAAACGGGATTCGGATACCGGTACCGGTGCCGGAAAATCGGGTTTTCCCTGTATTTTTTCAAGAATTTCCCGATTTGGTACCGGTGCCATACCGAATTAGTGGTTCTGATTTTTTTCACCTTATTTCGTAGTCCCGGTACCGTACCGTATATCGGGAACGGTACAGTTTCGGTACGGTACCGGTACGGTTTCGGGATTTGGGTCGAAATGCTCATCCCTAATTTTGTGTGAGAATAATAAGTAAGGCGAAGGAATTACTTGGCTTATCGAGTTGACGAATTCAATAAGTACTCGCTAATTCGTCCGGTTGACTTATTAAGCTTTGACAAGATCATTTGACCGTGACCTTAGGGTTGTCAGGTCTAGTTCTATTTTGCGTGTGTTCACTCGAGTCTAGAGTGAGTCTTAATCACATACACAACGATACCAACCGTAAGATAATAGATACAATGAGATGTTTTGGGAAATAAAAAGGAAAGTATTTAGGGAATAGTTAAATATGGATATATTTCCGAATGTGTGTTAAGATGAGTTCATATAATTATTAGGTTGTGTCGAGACCGTGTTTGTCGGGTTACGTTAAGTTAGCTGAGTTTTGCTTACTACAGTCTTATTTTCTGAGCTTTGTTGATTGAGGTGAGTCATAGCCCCACTTTTATTCTCGAATACTATTATGTTTTTTAAATTGGGGTGAGAAACATGCAAAACTATTTTATGTGGACCATGCTTTACGTTATGTGTTTATGAATTGCTATGCTGTTTGACTACGTTATGTTGTGATGCTTTTGAGATTATATGTTGAATTATAGGGAGTACCTATAAAGATTTGAGTTGTGATGTTTATGAGATTGTATGTTGCACTATAAGGAGTACCTATAGGGATTTAGCATTGTACCAGTGCATGAGAATATATGTTGGACTATAAGGAGTACATTTAGGGATTGAATTATGATGCTCATGTATGCATCCGATATAGTATTGATTTGTGACCTAGTCTAGCATAGCAAAGGTTTTTGGTATGTCGGTCCATAAGTGTGAATTTGATTAAACCTATGAACTCACCAGCGTAAGCTGACTTTTTACATGTTTTCTCAGGTAATTAAGTGATGCTTTGGTATGCCCGTGCTGGGAGGCTTGGCAAGTGTTGTTTGGTCGTTGGATTAATAAAACTCTGATAATATTTTGGGGAGCTACTTTTATTTTCTTATGGGCTTACTTATCGAACTTTGGAATGATGTAAACATTATGACTTGATGTTTGGATTGGTTTTATGTTATGAATTGTGTGTTTTGTTTCTATATACTTGTGTTGGATAGCAATCCCCGTAGCACCCCGAAAGCTTGATAAATCTTCCGCTGTACCAAATTTTGGGGGTGTTACAACTTATGAAGGTAAGGCTGAGATCTTGGTTACTAAGGGTTTGCGGGAAGAAGCAAAGGAAAATATACTTGGTGTGGAGATCTTTGGGACTCAGAGTGGTAATACTCTGAGGGTGTCACGATTCAGGTTTTCCATCGGGATACCGCTTCGGATATTGTTGGGGGGACCCTCTACGCTGTCGTTAGATGGTATTCTGTCAGGGAATCGTGATGAAGAAAAGAAGAGTAAGGGGTCATATATATATATATATATATATATATATATATATATATATATATATATATATATATATATATATATATATATATATATATAGGGGGACTTTCTTACGAGAACCATTTTATCTGCGAGAACTGAGAGAACCACCAAAAACAAACGTGCACGCCTTTTAAAATAAATACATGCAAATCATCAATAATCGTAAGCATCCACCTATGTTCTTCAATATCATTATGAACTCATCCTCTTTTTTCACAAAAACCTTACACACGGCCGCAATATTGTCGTTGCACGTCTTATAAGAACATACAAGCACACCTTCAAAGAAAAATTTTGTATTTTCAATTTCTTATCAAATTCTTTAGAACAACTATGTTTTTTTTTAAACATATGTGTTGTTTTTAAAACATATGTGCAAAAATACAATTATTGAAGGCGTGCATGTATGTTTTTTGTGGTTCTCTCAGTTCTCGCAGTTAAAATGGTTCTCGTTTGAAAGTTACACTATGTATATATATATATATATATATATATATATATATATGCAGTTGGAAGTCATAAGTATCAAGTGGTCTGCACGAGACCTGACATAACATCTGCGGATGTGGGAATGTTGGATAGGTTTGATCGTGGATTACAAACGGACGTACATGCTTTTGTGGATTCTGACTACGTCGTAGGTAGATCGATCACTATCATGGGTAGAACAATCACAATGTACAGGTTTATGATACAGGAATGTGCGGTGAGCTGGGAAGCTATGTTGCGGCATATGATGGCTTTGTTAACAACTGAAGCGGAGTATATGACACTTGCTGGAGAATTGAAGGAGGATACATGGCTAAAGGGACTCTCTACAGAGTCAGGATTTTAGCTAAGGTTAGTAGCGGATATTGCTACTGGTGCCTTGATGAAGGCAGTCCCCGGTCCGAGGTTCCAACACTGATTGAAGCAGCTGCGTATCGGAGAAGGCTAACTATTACCACTAAGGTGGAAATTATTAGAATATTAGTGTGTAATAGTTAGGATAAAAGCTTAGGGGGTCTAATTGTAGTTTAGCTCAAACTTAAGGAAGTTAGTCATCTATTATGAAAGTTCATAACCTCCTCAATTGTAGATTCCTTGTTTACCAAGGATTAGGTTTCTCCCCATCATTATCTACAAATAGGGATGAGGGGGTGAGGTTTTATTTGTACATTCTTTTCTTGCTCACGTTTAATAAACGTTTGAGTGTAAATATCTCGTGTGTATGTGTTGGAGCCACTCGTTATTTAGGGATCATAACCCTTTGTCGAGGTCTTGTTAGAGTAGTTCTTTTCGTGGTTCCGCTCTAGAAACCGGTTTGTTGGATTTCTCCCAACACTTTAACATGGTCTTGGGTATAAGAATTAAGATATCACTTATGTGTAAGATATATGTTTAATCTAATAATTTATTTCATCACGAATGCTAACAATCCTGTTCATGTTTTATGTAATAATTTAACCGGGTTGTTGTAGATGTTATTGGACATGGTTTGTTGTAGGTGTGTTTGGAATTGTGAACTTGAACCTTCATATGTTGACAAAGTGTCTATTGTTTGGGGATAAATTGATGGATGTCGATTAGTCTCGAAATTTTCGTACAGCTGCGTTTTTGTTCTTGTTGGTGAGACTTGAGATATTAGCATTACTTTATGCATTTAGTTTCATTATATATATAAAGTTTATACTAAAAAGAAAGACGATCTTAAAATTCAACTATAAATCATGTCAAAAAAGATAAAAGAAAATGATCATTCATCAACCGTTTTGCACCCTTTGATAATGTTCAAATACTAAGAAGAAAGACGATCTTTAAAAATAACAGGATGTGCTTATTTATGGGATTTGAGAATTCTGGCCTTTGAGGTTTTGAAGCTAACAACATCATTTCATTTTATGTTTGATCAAGCAAACTGAAGTTAAGTGAGGTCTTCTTGGATGGAGCGTGGCCTCGGCTTTAAGCCTAAGGATGGCACTGTGAGCAGTCCGCAAACTATACATTGCAAAAGTCAAAGAATCCTTTGGTATTTCATCCACCTAGTGTTCCTAAGTTTTCAAGAAGGGGCATCGAGAAAGAAAGTTAATATTTTGACTCGTTCAACCACAGCTTCTGGAAAACGAGGTTTGCCAAAGGCGAAACAAAGCTCGGAAGACGGACAAAATTTTGTCAAATATACAATTATGAATAATATGGCTGGGCACGTACAACTGAAAAGGTTGACATGTTTTCCGTATTCTGATTCTGAACTTGTTGCTGATTCACCAGATTGTGAAACAAGTGATGTAAACAACGAATAGCCAGTTAGCAACAAACCAACCTTTGTTGTCGAATACTTGTTGCTGATTCACCAGATTGTGAAACTAATAATGTAAACAACAAACAGCCAAAAGATTATCACAAAATGTAAACAACCAGTGATGTAAAATGAAACTTGTTGCCGATTCACCAGGTTGTTGATTTCACTTGAAATAACCACAAACCAACCTGAGTTGTCGAATACTAGTGCATGGTCAAATGTAAGATCGTAAGATTATCTAGCCAGCATAACATAATATAATAACAGAACATATCCACTAGATAGATATCAAAGATATTAAGCTTGGTATTTCCAGCCGTGTTCCATAACCAAAGAGCAATCGTCCCCTCTATCCCATTAATATAACCTTTGCAGCTACCTTCTATTTCATTGCCTTAGTTGGCAGAATGAATTCCCAAAAGTCATCGAAAAGACTTGCCTAGATTCACCTTCTAGTAGGTACGCTTCAATTATGAGGGAGCCATTCTTGTTGGATCGTAAACTTGATTTAGTCCAATTAAGATTAGACTATCCATAAAATCCCAAGCCTGTGATCAAGAAGCTTCTAAAATGACGAAGAATGGTATGAAAGCTTCTGGAAAGTCGTAGAATGGTATGGAAGCTTCTAGAATGTTGTATTAGATGATATCTACTAGAAGTATCTAGCTAGTTGTGATAGAAATATCTAGCAGGAGTTTTCTAGAATTAGATAATTAGATAAGGATGATGATGTATTAAGAATGATCAAGATGATACAAGAAACATCTAAATCTGTGTAGAGTTTCCATGGGAATATCTCGTCTCTAGAATATTCCATGGAGTAGTATAAATAGGTATTAGGGTGATGCATTTTTAAGGATGAAGCAAAGTTCAAGTAATAAAAGTTCCATTGTAAAAGCTCTCAAAGTATTCCTCTCTTCATCAAACATAAGCCTAAAAGGCCAACGTGTTTCCAACAAAGTGGTATCATAGCTAGAAGATCGAGATGTCAGGTGCAATGAACTTGTTCCAATTTCCTGGTCTTACCAAAGATAACTATGGTAGTTGGTGCATTCGAATGAAGGCATTACTCGGTTCACATGATTTGTGGGAGATAGTCGAAAAAGGTGTTGAGAAAGTTGATGATGAAAGTTTGTTGAATGCCGCCCAAAGGTGGAGTTGCAAAAGGCAAGAAAGAAAGATCAAAGTGCTCTTACACTCATCTATCAATGTCTTGATGATGCGATATTTGAGAAAGTTGCAAATGCAACCACTTCTATGGAAGCGCGGGAGATCCTTCAAAATGCTTTCAAAGGAATTGACAATGTGAAAAAGGTACGTCTTCAAACTCTTAGAGCAGAGTTCAAAAAGCTCCAAATGGAGGAATCCAAAACCATTTCGGATTATTTCACTCGTTTCTTAACCATTTCAAATGAAATGAGGAGAAATAGTGAAAGCTTGAGTGACACAAGAGTGATAAAAAAGATTCTTTGCTCTTTGCCACCAAGCTTTGATTACATTGTCGTGGCTATAGAGGACTCAAAAGACATAGACTCTATGACCATCGATCAACTCATGGGATCTTTACAAGCCGATGAAGAGAAGTTGAAGAAAAGAAGGGGAAAGACCCTTAGAGCAAGCTTTATACTCAAAGGTCTCTTTCAAAGAAAGAGAAAAGAGCTTTCTACATGGAAAGGAGCAAGGACGAGGACGCGGTACTTTTCGAGGTCATGGTGGTTTCCAAGGCCGAGGACGAGGAAGAGGAAGAGAAGATGTCAAAAAAGAAGATCAAAATCAATGGTCTCCGTGTCAAAGAGGTCGTGGGAGAGGCATTCAATCTCAAAAAGGATGTAAGCCCCAAATACAATGTTATAGTTGTCGCAAATATGGTCATTATGCCAGTGAGTGTAGCTCAAGACAAGTGGAAGAAAAAGCTAATCTTGTGGAGGTAGAAGACAAATATGAGCTTACCTTGCTAATGACAAGACATGAGGAACAAGAAGAGAGGATAGAGCCATGGCATACAGATTCTGCTGCGAGCAACCATATGACGGGTGAAGAAGACTTGTTCGGGGAGATGGAAACAAGTAAAGGTAATGTCACCTTTGGAGACGAATCAAAGACACCGGTGAAAGGAAAAGGTAAGATACTTATCCAAGCTAAAGATGGAATACACCAATATATTTCGGGCGTATACAATGTGCCCAATCTTAAAAGTAATATTTTAAGTGTGGGACAACTTTTAGAGAGAAACTACGATATTCAATTCAAAGATCGTAGTGCTATAATAAGAAATCCCGAAGGAAAGCTCATAGGAAAAGTGCCAATGACTAAAAATTGAATGTTCCTTCTAAACATTCAACATGATGAAGCTAAATGCTTAAAGAGTTGTTTGAAGGATCATTCGTGGCTTTGGCACATGAGGCACGGGCACTTAAATTTTGGTGACATAAAGTTATTATCCTCAAAGGGAATGGTGAAAGGTTTAGATCAAATTGATCATCCCAATCAAGTGTGTGAAGGATGCCTTCTTGGGAAGCATGCTAGGAGTTCGTTCCCGAAAGAAGCGACATCAAGAGCTAAGGAGCCTCTACAACTAATTCACACGGATTTGTGCGATCCCATTACTCCACCCTCTCATGGTAAGAATCTTTACTTCATGCTTTTTATTGATGACTTTTCAAGAAAAACTTGGGTATATTTTCTAAAAGAAAAATCCCAAGCTTTTGAAGCTTTTAAGACATTTAAAGCTATGGTAGAAAGGAGAAAGGTTTAAAAATTAAATCCATGAGATCCGATAGAGGTAGAGAATTTTTATCGAAAGAATTTAACAACTTTTGTAAGGATAATGGGATCCAGAGATTTCTAACGGCTCCTTACTCCCCACAACAAAATGAGGTGGTGGAGACAAAGAATAGAGCCATTCTCAATATGGTCCGAAGCATGTTGAAAAGTAAGAATATGCTAAAAGAGTTTTGGGCCGAAGCGGTTGACTGTGCGGTATATCTATTGAACCGGTGTTCGTCAAAGAGTTTAGACAACAAGACTCCACAATTAGCATGGAATGGAATGAAGCCTACCGTCTCTCACCTAAGAATATTCGGAAGCATAGCATATGTCCATGTTCCGAGCCAAAGGTGATCCAAGCTTGATGATAGAAGTGAGAAGCATGTGTTTGTTGGCTACGAAAATGAAAGGTGATCCAATCACGGGGAAGGTGGTAGTGAGTAGAGACGTAGAGTTCGATGAAGAAGAAGCATGGGATTGGAGCATTAAGGAAAATGAAAGGTATGACTTTCTTTCTATAAATGATGAAGAAGAGACGGGTAAAGAAGTCCAACAACCTCAAAGTCCAACTCCAACCCAAGACTCGCTTTCAAGTTCAAGCGAAGGAGAACCAAAGACAAGAAGTTTGCACGAGCTCTACGAGGTAACTAAGGAAATATCCCTTCTTTGTTTATACGCTGATTGTGAACCTTTAGTTTTTGAAGAAGCTATGAAAAGAAAGAAATGGAGACAAGCCATGGACGAGGAGATAAAGTCAATAGGAAAGAATGATACGTGGGAATTGACGACCCTTCCGAAAGGCCAAAAGGCTATTAGAGTCAAGTGGGTATATAAGGCCAAAAAAAATTCCAAAGGCGAAGTGAAGAATTACAAGGCAAGGCTTGTCGCTAAAGGGTACAAGAAGAAGCTTGGTATCGACTATGAAGAGGAAGGATGTACGAGTGATACATGTGAGGTCCGAAAACCAAGTTGCAGATATCCTCACCAAGCCGCTCAACGAGAAAGATTTCTCAAGACTAAGGATAATGCTTGGAGTCGGGAAATCAAGTTTAAAGGGGGGTGTTGGATCGTAAACTTGATTTAGTCCAATTAAGATTGGACTATCCATAAAATCCTAAGCCCGTGATCAAGAAGCTTTTAGAATGACGAAGAATGGTATGGAAGCTTCTAGAAAGTCGTAGAATGGTATGGAAACTTCTAGAATGTTGTAGTAGATGATATCTACTAGAAGTATCCAGCTAGTTGTGATAGAAATATCTAGTAGGAGTTTCCTAGAATTAGATAATTAGATAAGGATGATGATGTATTAAGAATGATCAAGATGATACAAGAAACATCTAAATCGGTGTAGAGTATCCATGGAAATATCTCGTCTCTAGAATATTCCATGGAGTAGTATAAATAGGTGTTTGGGTGATGCATTTGTAAGGATGAATCAAAGTTCAAGTAATAAAAGTTCCATTGTAAAAGCTCTCTAAGTATTCCTCTCTTCATCGAATATAAGCCTAAAAGGCTCTCGTGTTTCCAACAATTCTTTGGTACAACGATTATAGATTTCTTCAAACAAATTTCGCATTCATCTTTTAAGAGGATTGGGAAATCGGTTGAAAGAGGGATGACGTGTATTTAGCTTTCTCAATACAAGTACATCCATATTGAAATTCAGATCCATAATAAGCATAAATATACCCACGAACTTTATGACCATGAATCTTATTCGTTTTAAAACTCACCTTCAGAGCTGTATCAACTACGTCCTTTAATAAAATGTAATGCAACCGTGTACTCCCGCCCTCACCTTTAACATCAAGATAAGCGCACATGATATCTGATTTATTTTTACAAAAATCTGATAATTATATTGTAGACTTCTGACCACTACAACAACAGCTGCTTTTAGCGGGGACATTTCCTCGCTTTCAGCGGGGACTTCTCCCTGCCCAAAACTTTCGGCGGGGACATGTCCCCGCCGAAAGTACCTCGGGCAAAGCCCCTCACTGCAAACTTTCGGCGGCGACGTACCACTCTTTTGGCGGTGACACGTGGGACCCACGCTGCCAGCGTGGACAATTTTGGTCAGGTCAAACTTGCCAGCGTGGCAATACTTTTGGCGGGGACATGTCCCCGCTGAAAGTATTTTAGAAGTAAATGATGCAAACTTTTGGCGGGGACGCTTCCCCGCTGAAAGTATTTTCCAAGTAAATGGTACAATCTTTTGGCGGGGACTAGTCCCCGCTGAAAGTATTTTCCAAATAAATGGTGTGCATTTTTGGCGGGGACAGGTCCCCGCTGAAAGTTGTGCTCACTAATAATGCAGCAACCTTTTGGCGGGGACATGTCCCCGCGAAAAGTGCCTGACCTATTTTGCAGCAAATTGCTGCAAAATGGGTAATTTCCAGATTTTTTTCGGAATTTTTCCGGAAAAAATCTACATTATCACTACAAATCCAGAACCTGTATATAACCTAATTACAATAACACAAGACACTCAAATCACAAATTCGCCAACATAATATGATACATATCCAAATTTCTTAAAAATTAACATAATCATGTGTTTGTATCCAAATTCGCAAAATACGGTTCAAAAACCGTTATCACATGATCACTACATAAGCTAGCTATCCGCTATACGCTACAAAACTATACGTGGGAACAATGTAGCGGGAATCCTAACACATAAACTACATAAACACATAATAATCCATGAAACTATCCAAACATTTGTCCATAACGCAAAACAAAATATAAATCAACCCATACGCTACTCCTGAGTCCCCCCACTCCCCCACTAGCCCCACTCCCCTCCTCCGGGGTACCTGTAGACTCACCTGGTGATGGTGAAGCCTCCTGGGATCCCGATGTCGTCGCCTGAGTCGCTAGCTCAGCGGGGAAACCCAGCTGTGTCTTAGCCCACCCCACCAACATATCAATCAGTGTCCTTTGCTGGGACATCTCCTGGGTTTGCTTCTGGACTGTTTCGTGCAGGGAGGACGCGGAGGCTTGATCACGAGCTCGTGCGGCGCTGAGGGTCGTCTGACGACCACCGCCGGGTAAGACTGGACCTATGCCAGGAATATGACCTCGCTGCTTGCCACCGATCACGTGGCGCATAATATCGAGGTCAGACATGGTTGTCCCCCCGGAGGTGCTCTCCGTCCGCATCTGTATCATTTGGTTCTGTTTTACAAAAAAATAAGCAAAGTAATATATAAGTCGTGATTTATTATATTTGCATTGATGTGGGTGAGTTTTATGGAAATAAATTATACTTACATATCTAGTCTCGGACAATGCAGACTCCCAAACGCCGTCTCTCGTATGGTTGTGTCTGGACATCGCGATCAAGTCTCTACCATCTACAGCGTCGGTGGGTTCTCTCAGCTGTTTATAAATAAACTCAATAACGACTCACCAAACACTATATATATAAATGAAATGATTAAAAAGCGTCTTACGAAGTTATCGCTTATAACAGCTAACGAATGCGACCCATGAAGGCTGGCAGTCGGATTGGCGAGCCGGTTCTGCCTGTTGGTCTCCCCTCTCTTCAAATTATCCGGGTTCGACCAGTGCTTAACCTGAGTATTATAAATAATAAAAAATGTTATATAAATGAATTATTATTATTATTATTATTATTATTATTATTATTATTATTATTATTATTATTATTATTATTATTATTATTATTATTATTATTATTATTATTATTATTATTATTATTATTAACAATAATAATAATAATAATAATAATAATAATAATAATAATAATAATAATAAAGTGTGGATCCAGAAATTTACATATTGTTCCCAATCCGACTCCGACATGTTCTCTGGGCGTTTTGCCTTGATCTCCTCCAACTTCTCCATCCCACCTTGCTCAGTAAAATTTATCTTTTTGTGCCGCCACTTGTTGTCGTCGTATCGCTTTTGGAGATAATATTCGATACTGTTGACAATATCCTCTCCATCAGCACTGGCAAGGTGCTCGCCGAGATCAAAATAATGCTGCAATAAAATATAATTAAAATAAATATTCAAATTTAAATAAACAATCAAATTTAAATAAATAGCAAAGTTAAAATAAACAAACACAATAATTAAAAAAATAAAAGATAAAAAAATAAAAAAAACTTACGTGAAGCTGGTCGTCGATGTGGGCCTTCGCGGTAGCAGGAACAGCCGACCAGGATTTGTAATGCATAGGAATTGATTGCCGCAACAATTCCCCGACCAAGTTGGAGAACCACTTCGCGTGGTCGCCCACATGCTCCCACATCCCTTTGTCGTTCTTCCGGAATCTGATCGATACCGGACGACCAATCTCTTTCCTCTTATTGTGGAGCCGCGTGTTCTTTGTGGGACCACGCACCGACTTCCCGCCTTTCCCAATTTTGGCATTAGGCTTGGGAGGTCTAGGAGGTCTGGATTTAGATCCTACAAGTAACCAAATTCAAGTGATGATGATATAAAATAACAAGTTATCGATTTCAAATAATAATCAAGTTTAATTAAAATAATCTAGAAATTCTTACTCTGACAATCACTGCCTATCCTCGTCGGACCACGGGGTGGCTCATTGCCTCCATCGCCACCGTGGCTCCTAGCAACAACATCTGCCATCTGTAAACGTACTAGTACAAGAAAATATAATTAGTGAAGAAACACATATACACATATACGCATATACACACATTGAAATAAATAACAATTTATACAAAATAATAATAATAATAATAATAATAATAATAATAATAATAATAATAATAATAATAATAATAATAATAATAATAATAATAATAATAATAATAATAATAATAATAATAATAAATAATTAAATAAATAAATAAACACATTTAACCACTCGATAACAATTTCATTCAAATAAGTGTCATTTAACAAATTACAATTTGAGATCAATCTCCCTCATCACTAAGATAAAAACCCTCATTATTAGTGTCAGCTTCATCTTCACGATCGACGTAATCTTCACCATCAGATGCTAAATCATGAGGAACGTGGTCATCATAATCAATATTATCTTCGTCGTCGTCGACATAAGTGATAATTGGTTGTGGTGGTGCCTCAACTTCCGCTGGCTCAACATCTCTATTTATGGTGTCATAATTCAACGTATCCAACTCAGCAGAGAGTGTGACATGTGATGATGTGTTGTCATGTACAACATCCTGATTGTCTTCTACCACGATGATATCCGGGTTCTAAATCTTTCGATGATAAGAATCTTGGACGGCCTTGACATTACCACGTTTACCCAGGAAATCAAGGTAAAAGACTTGTGTTGCTTGTGTTGCAAGGATGTATGGTTCACTTTCAAACGATACACGATCTGTCATAATTTGTGTAATGTTGTTTCTATAGGTACAACGTTTTATGCGACCATTGTTATTAGTGTCGAACCATTTAACTTTGAACAACACAACCTTGAACGGAATATATTCAAGCTCGATAATTTCTTCAAGCTGGCCATAATACATTCCTCCGCTAGGATTAGGAGTTGAAATTTCGGCAGCATTTCCCCTCAACTCCCCAAATATGTGCATTAAAGACATATTCGTATGAGTAAAGGGGAAACACTGTCGAAATTTTCACAAATAGTAAATCAATTATATGCATTCATATCCTAAATGAGACAAAATATTCAAAAAGCAGTCCCAAACAGGGGACTTTCCGAAATTAATTTCTAATAAATTAATTTCGGACGGGTTTTCTATGGGATGATTAACTTCGGACGGGGACTTTCCAAAATTAATCACTAAAGTCCTAACATATTCGCATTGTCAATATTCGTAGCTAACATAATGATTCATATATATATATATATATATATATATATATATATATATATATATATATATATATATATATATATATATATATATATATATATATATATATATATATATATGAATGGTTATATATTGCGGTTAACAAATTAATCGTAGCTAACATAATGATATAAATGGTTATATATAAATGTCAATATTCGTAGCTAACATAATGATTCATATATATATATATATATATATATATATATATATATATATATATATATATATATATATATATATATAAAGGCGGTGTTTGTTTGAGCTTATTTGTTTTTCGGATTATAAATCATAAGACTCAATTTTTCCGGCTTATTAGGAGACTTGTCAGCTTATATAAGTTTATTATATCATAATATACTTATATAAGCCAACGGGTCTCCAAACAAGCTGAAAAATTGAAGCTTATGAAATATAAGCCGAAATCAAATGAGCTCATAAACACAAACATCCTTTAGGCTGTTAACAAACGGCCCTCGTTTGGGCTGTTAACAAGCAGAAACAAAACGGCCCTCGTTTGGGCTGTTAACAAGCAGAAACAAAACGCCCCCTTTAGGGCCTGAAATAAACAGACAAGTCCCCACGACACTACTTGTGTCGTGGTACACATCACGAGCACACCCCATGGTGTGTCGTGTTCCAAACCAGCAATTCAACAAAGACTAATTTCTATCATAAACACGCTTTTGTTTGGACAGCATAAACCAAACGCCCCACATTTTCCAAATTTACATAAGCTCATAAGTCCGATATATATGTATCTACTGCAAGCCAATTGATATAAGTCAAAACCAAACGTACCGATTGTGGTCTTGGCAGTAGGCTGGTCACGGCTCTCGGCTGGTCTTGATAGTATGATGGTCTCGGCTTTCGGCTAGTCTCGACTGTCCTCACCAAACAAACATACACCCAAAAATACATAAACAGAAATTATCTAATATAAACTTTTGGCGGCGACATGTCCCCGCTAACACTTAAACAAAAAAAAAATAATAATACCTCTTGGCAGTGGGCTCTCGTATGTGGTCTCGGCTTCGGCTCGGCTTCGGGTCTGGCTTCAATTCTCAGCAACTGTACCAAGAAAATTAATTAAAAAAATCAAAAAATAAAAACAATAAACGCAAACATTTAATTATTGGTAACACCTTTATATAATTGTGTTAGCAATAATTTTTTTTTAAAACAATCAAAAAAAATACCTCGGCGCAGTGGTGGTGGAGATGGTTTGAGGAAGAAAGGAGAAAAGAAGAGAAAGAATAAAAAATGAGAGGGTTTGAGGAAGAATTATAAAATTAGAGGGTTTGAGAAATTATAACTAAAAAATTATCCGGTGCACAGTGGTGCGAGTGTGGTGGAGATAGTGGTGCGGTGAAGTAGTGGTGGTGGAGATGGTGGTGCGGTGAAGTAGTGGTGGTGGAGATGGAGATGGTGCTGCACAGTGATGGTGGAGATGGTGAACCAAAAGTAGTGGTGGGTGAAGTTTTGGAGATGGTGGAGATGGTTTAGTTTGGGATGATTTATATTTTTTTTTACAATTGTTGAATTGCAGATCTGATAATAATAGGGGTGGTTGTATGCTTTACTTTCCGCGGCGACATGTCCCCGCGGAAAGTTTGTCTTGTCTTTTAGTATATACTTTTGGCGGGGACATGTCCCCGCTAAAAGTTTTCATACCTCGCCAAATTCTTTGGCGGGATAAAGTAAATGCTTAGAGGGAAAAAAATTATTGGTGAAAACTTTTAGCGGGGACATGTCCCCGCTGAAAGTGTTCACCATTTTAATGATTTTTAAATCATTTTAAAATTTAATTAATTATAATTAATTTAAATCATTAAAAATTATTTTTAATTCATTTTAATTAAGTTAAGTCATTTAAAATTATTTTTAAATCATTTATAATTAATTTAAATCATTTAAATTTAATTATTTATAATTAATTTAAATCATTTATGATTTATTTAAATTATTTTTAAATCATTTAAATTAAGTTAAATCATTTAAAATTATTTTTAAATCATTTATAATTAATTTAAATCATTTAAAATTATTTTTAATTCATTTTAATTAAGTTAAATCATTTATAATTAAGTTAAATCATTTTAATTAAGTTTTCTCAACGAGTCGAGATGCTATGATTATACACGAGATGTTAAACGAACGAGTCGAGATGATGTGGTATTACACGAGATGTTAAACGAACGAGTCGAGATGATGTGGTATTACACGAGATGTTAAACGAACGAGTCGAGATGATGTGGTATTACACGAGATGTTAAACGAACGAGTAGAGATGATGTGGTATTACACGAGATGTTAAACGAACGAGTCGAGATGATGTGGTATTACACGAGATATTAAACGAACGAGTCGAGATGATGTGATATTACACGAGATGTTAAACGAACGAGTCGAGATGCTATGGTTATACACGAGATGCTATGTTAAACGAACGAGTCGAGATGCTATAACTACAAAAATGTTCCCACCTAACAGGTCACGGGATATATATGTTCCCACCTAACAACTTTTATCCACTCACAATATAAACTCACACACACTCATCTAACCCATATCATCTCACACACACACTCATCTCACTATCTCTCTCTCTCTCTAGTAGTTTCCGTTTTCCGGCGACCCCAGCAGTTTTCGGCCGCCGGAATCTTTTTCTGGCCACCACCTTTTATCAACTCAACTTGTAGATCGGGCCACCCCGATCACGATTCTACCACACACAACTACAAACACACACTGTCAACTAGAATGTAGCGATATAATCCTTTTATGTGTACTTGTGGAGTAGGAAATATAAAAAAACGAACGTCACATCAAAAATATACATTTGGATTGGAGTATTATGCATGTCCTCTTTCGAAGCCAAGAGAGAAAGGTCATGGATGTGGATATTTTATGTGGAAGACTGAATTTGATGAACAATTACAAGTAATATATTCTGCTTCAACATCTCACGGTTCTGGGTGCACAAACTGCCATGAAAAAGATCTTAGGATAAATATGCTGGAGGCACAAAAATAGGTGTTAGAGACAAAAGTCAGGTTGCTCGAGGCAAGACTTGCAATGGCAACAAATCCCGACAACAATGACCACGCATGTCAATCGGATGCAATACTCCGTGACCTGTTAGGTGACATGGAAAATCTTCGTATGTAATGCTGTTGTTGTTGATGTTGTTGTTGTTGTTGTTGTTTGTTGTTGTTTGTTGTTTCTTGTGTTATTCTCGTTGTTTGTTGTTTATTGTATTATTCTTGTTGTTTGTTTTTTCTTGTGTTATTGTTGTTGTTTATTGTTTCTTGTGTTATTGTTGTTGTTGTTTAATAAAATGTTGTTTGTTGTGTTGTGTTATTGTTGTTGTTGTTGCTTTACCACTAGAAATCGTAAACTTCTATCCAAACACTCAAGATTGTAATTATTAATCTAAAAAAACGTCCATAGTAAGAACCTAAGCAGTTTATAAAGGAATCCGAAACACCACACGCTTAGCTTCAAACACGAAGGCAAACATTTTATTCAAACCACACAAGAGTTGTAAACCGGATACATTTTCATACAGACTCAAACTAAACAACTCGACAAGCAAACGAACCAGATCAAACGAAACAACTCAAACTAAACAACTCGACAACCAAACAAAACAACTCAAACTAAACAACACGACAACCAAATGAAACAACCCGTTTACTTTTTTTTGCGGCTAACTCCCGCTTTGCTTGAACTCGCACCACCTCTTCCTTTCCTTGCTCTCATTTCCTTGAGATATGCAAACGTAGCTTCAAGACTTGTTATTCTATTTTCCAAATTATCAACAGCTGCAGCTTCATCAAACGTGCTTTCAGCTTCATCCTCACCTCCAACAGCAGCAGCTTGAGCTTCAGCAGCACGTTGAGCTTCAGCAGTATCTACCTTTTCCAAATACTCTATATAGTATGACTTTTTCCTCAACCATACCAGAATCCGGTCTCTCTGCCACGGTGCACGGTTCGCGTACGAACCATATTCATCAAAAATTTCAACGCCCCAATGATTTATAATTTCATTATACAAGAGCTCGTGTGATAAAGCCTTTGCCCACTCCTGTTCCGGCGTCAAACCATCCATTGTTATGTGTGTTTTGTATTTTTTTTGCCGAATTTATGATTTAATATGTATTAGGTGTATGTTATAATATATATTAAAAAGTTTTTGGGAAAAAGTTGCAGCTTGGAGGGAAATTTGGCGCCTAAACTTTTAGCGGGGACATGTCCCCGCCAAAAGTAATGGCGGAAATAATACCCGCGACAATAAAAAGTGCAACTATTTTGGTCAAATATTATGTAACACTTTCGGCGGGGACAGTCCCCGCTAAAAGATGGGTTTGAAAATGTGACTATTTTGGTCAAAGTTGTGGTCTGCAAAAACACTTTCGGCGGGGACATGTCCCCGCTGAAAGTTTGCGTTAAAAATGCAATGGGCGGTCAGCGAAATTGTGTGCCAGCTCAGCGCTGTTTTTGTCGTTTAGCGACTTTCGGCGTGGACAAGCGCGTCGCCGCCGAAAGTGTCGTCGCCCGTCCTCCTATTTGTTGTACTGCAAAGTTGAAAAACGCCTCCTTCATTTTAGTAGTAACATGGAGTTCCATACGCATCTCTATGGAATTTTCATTTTAATTTTCAATTTTCTTTTTCGATAATTCCTTCCTAAAACCAATTGATCCCGCTAAAAGTATATACCTATTTAATAATAATTATTTTCAGAGTAAATAACTTATTTTTATTAAAAATGAAATAAAAGATGATTATATAAAAGTTTTATAATGTGAAAAAGCTTAGCGACGACGCATGTTGCCACTAAAAGCCAAAAGAATTTAAAATTAAAGTAAAATTGGACCCACCCGTTGTTGCTAAAACCCACTTATTGTCGTCGCGATAACTTTTCGCGGCGAACGTATGACGACGACTGTTTAGTGACGGCATGTCATCGCTAAAAGTTTAGCATAGCATATTGGGCTTTTGGCGACGACATGTGTTGTCACCGGCTACTAACGTTGTAGTGAGTTTCACAAGCCAAAAATCAGAAATGTTGATTTCTGATTAGTTAGTAATGTAATTTGTTATGTAGTCCTTTAGTGATGATTTGCTTTAATGTGATGGTTTTGGCTTTTGCTTGTGGGTTTAATTTTCAGGTGCGATTTAGCATCTTGCTAACAACATACCACCAAAAAGTGTTATAATGGAAGACCAGGATCACTTTTTGGTACATGACACGAATATACAATGTCTCATTTTCAACAAAGTATCTAATATGTTTGTGATATCTTTATATAAGTTATGACAATACGCATCTACTCAACGTACGTTATAATTTGGGTTCCACCTACACATGTTCTACACGATAGTAAAGCAACAAAGCTCATGAAAGTCTTTATAAGCAAAATTTTGATAGAACCATGAACACATAAACAAAATGGCAATTACTTAGACTTCTTGTGTTCTTCTATACTTCTACAAATATTTCAAACTGAAATACATCAATTCTTACTTATATTCTCTAATCTCTAGTTACGGTTGGTGAACGTCTTCACATTAATATGACCTTGTTCCCATAGCTTAATCATGAATAATTTCCAATAACTGGGAATTAAAAAGAGTAAAAGTCTATACTAACTATGGGAATTTACGGCTGATGTTTCTTGGAAATTTACAGTCAAAGGTATGAGATCACACATCATCTCTTTGTCATACCCCTCGACATCACTGCCTACTAGATGGAACAATGTTATTCCATTTAAGATCAACATCAATATATGGAGAGTCATGCATTCTAGGCTGCCGACTAGGAAGAACCTTGATCGAAGAGGACTTGATTTAGATTAGGTAAGGTGTCTCATTTGTAATGAAGATGTAGAAACGGAGGAGCACGTGTTCGTCCATTGCAGGATTGCGGTTAGCCGGTTAATATATGGAAGGACGTTCTTTTTGTAGAACGGCATATGGAAGGACGTTCTTAGTTGGTAGCGAATTACACATCTACGAATCCAAAACCTCCAAGACGTGATCTACTTGGCAGATCATGCTCCGATTGCAGCCAAGCATTCAAGAATCTTTGACGCCGTTATTTAAACTACAATTTGGTCCCTGTGGAAGTATAGGAATAATGTGTCCTTCTCCGTGAAACGGCCAAGAAAAGTCCTTCTCTTTTGCGACATTAAACTTTTGAGTTTTACTTGGGTTTCTAGTAGATATAAGAATTCATGCTTAAATTGGATTGAGTGGTTTATTTACCCCTGTAAAGCTCTTTCCCCCTCTTGTAACACAACCTAGCTCCTTGCTAGTTTTCTAATCCAAATGCCATTCCAAAAAAAAAAAAAACAAACTAGCTGAGATTGACAATCATGCAGATGTGGCCTTCATACTTCAAAATCCCATTCTCCATAGACTAATGCACACCAACCTTTATGTCCATATGACTGCATTTACTTTTTGTTTTAACAGCAATGATATTTAATAGAGTAGATGCCGCCCTAGCAAAGTAGTAAGTAGCTAGAACAAACCAAGATTACCTTAAAGCAGACCACTCCTAACCTCACATTAAGGACATAAGGCTAATAACTCAGAAAGGCAACATCACATGTTATAACAGGCTAACCAAACAGCCATCCACACACCCTCATAATTAACTGCATTCAATACCATTTAACTACAAGATATATCATCTGGTAACCAATGACTCTTCCTTATCTAAGTTTACAAACCATGCAAACATCATATAGTAGCATCCCCCAAACCTCACAATAGATAAATGGAATTAGAGCCAGTAAGGCTTATCTTTGAGTTTATTTGTGTATGTGATTCGGTTTACACTTCATAAGCTTATGTTTTCGGTTTATTTTCTACCTTGGTTATTTTTCTCATATATGAATTTATTTTCATGCTTATATGTTTATTTATCATCTTTAAGTCATAATAAGCACACAAATTACAAAAAATTGAAAACTTGAGCTTATTAAATATAAATAATTAACCTCATAAACCAAAATAATAATAATAATAATAATAATAATAACATAAACAAACCACCCCTAAAACATTATTTATAGTATAAAGTTAAACATTATATATATACTCGTATCATGTACCAAAAACAGGTATTTTAATTTATAGAGATTTGTTAGATATATAGGTTCATTATGTTGTCATTTATGATTTGCTCATGGTAATGTGGCGATCTTGGCTTTTTCTTATGGGTCCAGTTTCGGGTGCGTTTTAGCGTTTTGCTAGTTTAATTTCTGATATATTTACCACTGAAAAAGTGTGAAGATAAAGATCAGGATCACTTTTTGGTACATGATACGAGTATATATACAATCTCTATTTTCTTTTTCTTTTTTTACCAAGTATCCAATACATTTCTGATAGCTTCAAATAAGTAACTACAACCACATCTACTCCATTAAATACATATACTACTCAAGAGTACACCAACAAGGCTTATAAATTTCTTTATAAGAAAATTTTAATAGAACTATGAAAACACATAACGTACAACAAAATGCTAAGACTTCTTGTGTTCAACACTTCTACATAAATTGCAAATAGTACGTTTCAACCAATTAAACTATAAGCCTCTGGCTTATATTCTTTAATATCCTGTTGCAGTTTGTGAACGTCTCAACATCAATATGACCTTTCTTCCATAGCTTAACCATAATTAACCTCCAATAACTGCAAATAGAAAAGAGATTCCATTGTTATAAACATGCATTGTCGAATAAACATATACACAATTCAAAAAATATCAAGTTGAATTAAGAATTGATTTGCTTAAGAGATATATAAAAGAGATAGGATATATACCAGGCTAATTCTGGGGTCTGGAGGTCTTTCCAATGCTGTACTGCAAATGCCTGACATGCCCAAGAAATACCTGCAACTGGCACTACCAACCTGACACACATCATACACAACGAGTTTTTAATTGAATCATAATAGTTAAACACAGAGTTAAACGTATATTGCATCACGATATGTAGGGTTGATCAATTACCGATTCTTTCTTTTAAATGAGTTCCATAGCTCCATCACATATTTCTCATCTTGAGTAACATCCTGCACAAAGTCATCAATTCTCTGAATATATATTATATATATAAATATAAATTAGATTAGATGTTGTTACTTGTTATCAGTAATTAGGGTAAAAATTAAAACCAAAAATACCCTTTGGTATTCAAGATCAGTG
Organism: Artemisia argyi; assembly: GCA_030686995.1. Taxonomy (NCBI): domain Eukaryota; kingdom Viridiplantae; phylum Streptophyta; class Magnoliopsida; order Asterales; family Asteraceae; genus Artemisia; species Artemisia argyi. The sequence goes on from CM060706.1 coordinate 38,237,958, forward strand.
ACAGCATCATCAGCTTCATCTTCACTCTCGTCCCGTGCCACCACTTCCTGCAACGCCATTTGCTAAAGACATACAATTTAAAGCAACAGATTCAGATATTGATTGATGATTTTCACAGTTGTTTATGCAAATGCACAATCTATAAATGAGAAAATGGTAACCTGAGATCCACGATAGTGAAAAAGCTGCTGATTTTGCAAAATTTGGCTGCAAAAAGGGAAAAACGAAAATGAGGATTAGGAGTGTGTGTGTGTGTGTATTTAGTACAAAAAAAAAAAAAAAAACACAAAGGACATACTTGGCAGGGTCAGATTGTTCAACTGGGACACCTGCAGCATTGGGACCTGAAATTATAAAAAAATAGAAAATCAGTATCTCACATTTTCAGTTTATATATATATATATATATATATATATATATATATATATATATATATATATATATATAGTGTATCTTTATTTTCAGAACCCTGTTAAGTGCGGGAACTGCGAGAACTCTAATTTTGTATTAGAGAACATGCATGTTCATATAAAACAAGTATGTTTTCTTACATACACCTTAATACACATACATGCATAACATACATGTTCATATAAAAACCTGTTAAGTGCAACAAATCAATGCAAAATGGTTTTATTTTTAGAACCCTGTTAAGTGCGAGAACTGCGAGAACTCCAATTATGCATTAGAAAACATGCATGTTCATATAAAACATGTATATTTTCTTACATACACCTTAATACGCAGGCATGTGTATTAAGGTGTATGTAAGAAAACATACATGTTTTATGTGAACATGCATGTTAATGCAAAATTGGAGTTCTAGCAGTTCCCGCACTTAACAGGGTTCTGAAAATAAAGCCCCCCTATATATATATATATATATATATATATATATATATATATATATATATATATATATATATATATATATATATATATATATGGCAGTTAGGAGTCAAGGGATACAATGGTTCATAGAAACCTGTTTGATTGAACCAACACAACCCCTCATAAGTGTCTATTCGTTTAGTATATAAGTATGTGTCTGTAAACAGTTTTGTTTAACCCTTCAGTTTATACATATCAGATTTATATAAGGGTTCAACCCATCTTCTTTGTTTCCTGTTATGTATTCTTGAATGATGATTACATGATGCTTGTTTGATTAATATCGATCTTGGAAATATGGAACCTCTGAAATCCGAACATATTTTACCTCTAAAGTCACTATTGATAGTTGCAAGAGGCATAACTGAACCCAATGTAACGTGACCAACATGATCTGCAAGTTGAGTCTGATCCTCCTCTATTTTCGTTCTCTTTAAGGCCTTATGGCTGTTGTAAATCCAATTAAGTTAACATTCACTAGTATTGCAAGCAAAACATTAATAAAATAAACATTCACAAATTCACAACTTACCAAAAGAAAAATTCCGTATCTTCATCAGCCAGTATACCAAAATTCTGAAAAGCAAGCATTCAAAAAAAAGGTCATATAAAAGATACATATATATCTTAAGAGTATCTATAAGCTACTTCAGATGTAAAAACGATACACTAACCTGAGAAATGAAATCATAGCTCTTATTATAGGATACATTCACAAACTGATAATCCTCATCTTCCTACAGAACATCAGTAAAAATTTAAGGGTTTTCATTCACTCCATCTGAACGCAGAAACCATAATTAGTTATAATATCATGAAAGTAACCAACCAGGAACTCAAAGTCATATAGACCATGGGACGCTTGCAGGTGGCATTTCAGACCCTGAAATACATAAAGATAAACCACATCATACGGAAGATATTTATAAATCTTTTGAAATAGTTTGAACACAACTGTATAACTATAAACCTTATAACTTGCACATGTCAGTAAGCAAAATGCACAAGAGTAATCTGGCAAAACTGCAAAATATAGAAAAAATGTTCAACTTTTAGGAACAAAAAACAATTCAGGAAGAGTCGAACCCTGAGGTTTAAGTACATAAAAGCTAACGAAATTATAATCAGTACCCTCAGTCGCGTAAACTATGTCGTTGTAGCCTTTAAAAGTAAAAATCACCTCTCCGGGTATTAGCCTAATAACAAAAGAAGCAGCACCAGATAGAATGAAATATTACACATTATGGTTTATAGAATTTTATAAAAACGTCACAAAACAATAAACACGGAATTGAGGTTTCAGTACCCTAAACCAGGAGGCAGTAGAATGTTATTGTTGTCTATAGCTTCTGCCCCAGCCTCTTCTGCTGTCACGAGAACAGGTACTTGCTGCAATATACTCTTTGGTAACCATTAAATGACATCATAACCAGCGGAATCCAATCAGTAAAAAATTAATCTTGAAAAAATCATGCCAAGTTGAGATGACACATACCACAGATTCAGAATTGTATGGAAACTGAAAAGTAACCACATTTGGGAAGGTCGCCTGCAATACACACACACACACACACACACATTAAAAAATCGACTAAATTTTTTCATATAAGTACCTCCCCATTTGGAGTAGGATCTTGTCTGGCCAACAATATATATAAAGGGAAAAGAGTTTGAGTGTGTATTTTATCATCAATAGCTTCACTTATGAATACCGATAGTTGCACCCTGAAATCAACAGACAAAAGTGTATCAAATGCAGTGGGAAGTCAAAAAGTTTATAGAAATGAAACAAGTATATCATTTGACCACAAGAAAAGTAATTATCAATTTATTTTTTTTGGAGCAGCTTTGGTATTAATATTAAAAAGTAATTATCACTTACTTTTTTGTGTGCTTCTCTTGCAGCTTGTAACGCAGACCTCTTGCCAAAAATAATGGCTGCATAATTATCACCATCAATCAGGAACCATAAATTCAGTTAATAAATCAATCATTCCTTAAAAAATAAATATGTGATATAAATGGAGAAGCACATAAAATAAGTAATTTACTTTAACTTTAGCTCGGTCTTGCATAATGTTGTAATAAGTAATAACAGGTTTCAAATAAACCTCCATTTTTTCCTCAGCTGCTGCTTCTTCTTCTGCAGTCAACTGACCAACAGGGAGTGCCGGGCCCCCGGATTTCCTGTTACATGAGACCATCCATATATTCAATAATAAAAATAAGAATAACAATAACAATAATAGCAAAAAGAGTACCCAATTCAGATGGAGCGGGGTATGGGAATATTCATTAATAATGAGTAATAGCAATTATTTACCAAAGAAAACAACTTTATTTGATGTTAAGTATAGAATGTTTAGTGTCAAAATGAGCAATAACATACTTTGCTTCACGAAAAACTGAAGATATGACTGGCATTCTCGATGTCTGCACCTCTTCAAAGTCACTCGTGTCCCCTGCAGACCTGCAACTAATGAAACGTAAATGAGCATAATACATCATTCCATTTATCAGTAAGTACAAAATTTTAATTCTCCCAGCCTCCGGTTTGAGGTTAACCATCATAGATTCATAAGTTTACAAAAGTATTCAAAATTACAGCTGCACACTTTATTTCCAAATATTATAGCCGCCTTTCAACCTAAATCTTACTCAAATGTTTCACGCGAAAGCCAACTCTCGAATTATTTACTCCTTGATTTCGCTCCAATACACTTTTAAATGATTAGACGCGCTTCTAATGTTACGGTTTTTATAGTCAAATGTCTCACCGATGATTACTCAATACCAACTTAATCCTATACAAAATAATAGACACTCTAATCCAATCCCTGGTATTATAAGATACATTACAATACTCTTATCTAGTATCTTGCTAGTTTTTTTTTATAAATTGCTGTTCAAAAAAAAAAAACATTCTAAATCTATACAAAACCTAAAACTTCAAATATCCGACAAAAATAACACAATCTTACAACTACTAATTCTAAATTTTGTCATTATGAAAGCTAGATATTTAACAAAGCTTGTTGTTCATTAGATTGTAATTGCAGATAACCAATCAACAATGATGAAGTCTACCAGTTATGTATCTATATACTTCCGGGGTGTTTGAGATTACTTATTATTTTGTATAATGCTTAAAAGCACTTACTTATATGAAATATAAGTACTTATAAGCTGCTTATTGCATGTACATGAAATAGTGTTTGAATTTGCTTATTTTGTAAAAAAAGACATTAAAACGTCTACAGTCTAATTCATTTATAAAGGAATTATTTTTAAAATTTGAATTTAATTAAGGAAACATTAAAATCAACAAAACAAAAAATTAACACTAACATTCATCAGCAAAGTAAAAGAAAAAAACTGAAACAGATTTATCAACAACAAATAATTTTTTTTTTCTTTTACAAAATCGATAATAAACAAAAAACTGAAAAATGATATACCTGAAACGGATAGCTTTGCAGTGATTCCCCCTTTGGCAATTGAAATTAGTAAACCCTAACAAGCAAAAACAAACTGATCAATTTATAAACAGTAATTTTAAAATTGAAAGAAAATAAAAAGAAGCAGCGATTTTATACCTGAAAGAAGTGAAATGTGTACTTGCGCCGACAAAACTGATAGTGAAAGTGACTATGTTGTTCTGACAACGAAACCTAGGATGGTACAAAGGTCAACCAGTCATTCGTTGGGTTTATACAAGATATTTTTGTTTGTTGGGCCCAAATCCCAATTCAGACAGGAGGATATACTAGTACTTTCTAAATAGTTTAATAAATTCATATAAAATGTTAAATTTTATAATTAAGAAATTTTTGTGAAGTTATTATTGAATGTCATTAAAGTTGAAACTTGTATTGTGTAGAGTTTATACCGAATTGATTTCGTTTGAGTTGGATTTGTTAAAATTAAAGCTGAGTTGTGTTGAAGTAAATCCCGAATGTGAATTATGTTCTAAAGCATTTTCAAAAAATTTGCAGTATAACTTTAGAATTTGATGGTATATATCACTCGGCAAAAGAAAGACCTCACTCAGACAGGATTGAGTATTGTTGTTGTTGTTGTTGTTGTTGTTGTACTCAACGAGAGAAAGAATTCAATGACATTTAATGGTTGATGTATGTGAATGCGGCGAGCTGTGAAAAATTAAAATATTTCGTCTTGTCGGAAACTTGTTGCAGGACAGATACGGTATCGTCAACAATGAAAATCAAGGTATTATTGGTTTACTGCAATGACATCTTCATCGTTTCTTTTGCATTGCTCGTGAACGTTTCAATGTGAAGGAAGATTATATGGTTGATGGAAATTCTACATAATTATATCATTATGATTGTTTGGGTTGTGTCTAATTTTAACAATTTAATCTTATATTGTCAATTCACTACTTTCCTTATACACATTTGTTATATCTAATGATGTCGTTTAAGAAATTTAAGCCTAGATTTTTAAGCCCAAAACTACTATTTATAAAGCATGTATCCTCAACCCTTAAACTAAAAATATAAACACACAAACAAAGAAGAATATCTTTATAAATGGCAACCAGTCACACGGTTGCAACCGGTTCCATCATTTTTTTAAAAAAAAACACGGTTACATCAAGGTTAAACCAGAACTAAAAGTTCGCAAGTATAATTATTTGCTGATATACACCGTCGTTTTGCCTGGGTATTCATCTAGTCAATATAAATTTATCGTAAATAGTCATTTCTCCAATTACTTATCTCATAAACCACATTCAGTGAAGGTGAAAAAGTAAGAAAAATGTGGCAAGAAATATACGGTTAACATCAAGGACAATTATTCCAAGTGTATATAATGTTGGAGTTTAAGCATATTAACATGTAATATAAACATACAATAATCACAAGAACGCAACGGAAGACAGGATCAAATAGTGCAAATTAATTAACCTAATTATTATACCTTGTTTACCTTTTATTGTGACGGATCGGATCAAGAACCTGATACAAATTTCCCAATGTGTTAACCGACCAAAACAAATACAAAGAATCAAAAGGGTTGATTCCCCTATGTTTTCACACACAACACGTTTGTAGCAAAACAATTACTCTCTCTGTCTCAAATTTATTGTCCACTATTGACTTTTTAGTCTTTCTTATTCAACTTTGACCTTAAATATTTTTTTGGATATTATATAATATTATAAATGGATTAGGTTTTAAGTGTACTTTTCAATGGTATAATTTTACATCAAGTATTCTATAACAAAAAAATGTATTTATGGTTAAAGTTGAACCAGTTTGACTTTGAAAATTTAAATTTGATACTTATTTTGGGATGGAGGGAGTAGAATGCTAGTTCTTTGATCAAGAAAACAAACCAATTACTTGTGTTCAAGAACGAAACCAAAAACCCTTGCCAAGGAGGGGGGGGTTCGATCATCCAAGAAGAAGACAACGAAGGAGGAGAAATTGGTTTGCTTAGGTTTTTAAAGATTTTTGAATAATGAAGCATAATGGTTCATTATATTCTAATCAAACTTAAGCTCCAAGTAAGAACCAAGTTTCCAAATCCTACACAAACACCTTGGGTCTGCCCACATAGGAGAGGAGGGTTCTAGAACCTTTCTCTCCTCTATTTTACAACTGGGTCCTTTAATTTAACACTTAACGACCATTAAATAAAAACCGTTAAGTAACAAGTTAGCTAACGATCGTTAGGCTTATTGTTCATTTTTCATGAAATAATAATTAACATATTACTTTAACATTTTAATTTTAATAATTGTTTCTACGTGTTAACACGTGTGACCCCATAGACTCATGTAATTTCTAGACATACATTTAGTCTTGATATGAACATATCTCAACAGCTCCTAATTGGACATGTTTCGAATAAATGTAATAACATTGGTAAGCGTATAGCAACACGCGAATGCTCTTAGAAATACTTGAGTGTTGTTTCGTAAAGTCTCGGTTGAATGATTAAAGCATTTTCTATCCATTTGTTTCCGACAGCGTGTTAAATATAGATATGGATCTAAGTCATTTCATAATTTAATGATTCTGTTTCTCGTTTCATCGATTGATCAAGATTACCAAATTCATTAGGACATATAGATCTCCTTTGGTTGTGGCAACACAAACATCTGATCAACCCCACGAGTGGCATCTTTATTCAAAATTAATCGAAGGAACAAATTATGTCTCTACTACAAGTGTCATCCATGTGCTTCACAACTAATGTGTTGTTTATAGTCTATTTATTTTTATCAAGTTTTAAATTTATATTTTACCGAACTAACATATAGATTAACACTAACGGGCAGTATACCCGATCAATGTAGATAGTGAATGGTAAGTACGGGTCATTCGCAAGGAGTAGGTGACTTTCATGCTAACCTAGTGAATTTGTATAACTTTGAATGGGGGTTTGTATTTTGATTTATTAAACTAATTAAACAAGAAGTAAAACTAATTAAAAAATTAAACTACGTATTATGCTAATGGTGAGATCAAGATGAAAAAGAATTGCTAGCCATATGACTCCTACTAAGGTACTAGTTATTTATTTATGAGTGAAATGATTTAATATTAAATGTTGGTGACATCATAAATGCATAGACAACACGTACATTTCCATCTAAGTTAACTAGGCCAGATTTCTCGGTTACCAAGTTCTATGAATGAAACCTGTTGAGTCAAATGCTGACCAAAGTATCCCTCATAACTATTTGAAACATTAAATCAATTTAAGTTAAGGATAGATGACCACATCAAAGATCCAACTCTCTCTCTCTCTCTCTCTCTCTCTCTCTCTCTCTCTCTCTCTCTCTCTCTCTCTCTCATAGAGTCAACACATAAACCATAAAGCAAAGTTTACCTTTGACTGAATAATCAGCATAGCTGATCCATTCTGAGCTATCTAAAAGACTCAAGGAAAACACCCTTTGAGTGAACCTCAAAGAAGTCGGAGTCAAAAGCCACTGAATGGAAGAACATCGGTATTAAGGGACTCACTAAGTCTTCACATATTAGAGGATAACACCTCAGATATGTTGTCTATCTTCTTAGCCAAATCAGTCTTGCTTTGCAAATAGATAAAGTACAAAACTGAATAAACAACTTTGTAACCTGATAACGAAGTCAACTAACAAAAGGCAAAGAAGTGACAAACCTGAGACCTAAAGGACTGACAATGTTTCACTTGAAACAAATTCTATTGGTACAAATTTTGATCTTGACTCTGATTTTGTTGATTCCAATTCTGAACAAGAAGGCTTGCCAGCCGTTACAACAAGAAGGTCAACCAGACCCACTAGGTTGCCTAAAAACCTTAATGATTTTGTTGTTGAAGGAAAAGTTAAATATGGCATTGAAAGAGTTGTTAATTACTCTAATCTTGATTCTGATAGTTATTGTTTTGCTTCTAGTCTTAATAAGAGTGTTGAGCCTACATGTTATAGAGAGGTTATTTCTAGATCGTGGTTGATGCCATGAACTATGAAATTGAGGATTTAAATAAAAACAGCTCTTGGACTATAACTGAATTGCCTGCTAATAGAAAACCCATTAGTTATAAATGGATCTAGAAAATTAAATACAAATCTAATGGTGAAATCGAAAGATACAAAGCTAGATTAGTAGCTAAAGGCTTTAACCGAAGAGAAGGCTTAGATTATAATGAAACTTTTTCTCCTGTTGTGAAAATGTCCACTGTTAGATTGCTTATTGTCTTAGCTGTTAAGAATAAGTGGCTCTTTTCCAACTTGATGTTAATAATTCTTTTCTCTATGATGACTTGGATGAGGATACCTATATGACAATTCCTAAAGGGTTTTCTGGTGAAAATAATAAGAACATGGTTTGCAGACTTACAAAGTCTCTTTATGGCCTTAAGCAAGCACCAAGAAAATGGAATGAAAAACTTGTCAGTGTTATTAAAGAACATGGTTTTTTTCAATTCTTTAATGGTCATTCTTTGTTTACAAAAACTAAAAATGACAAGTTTATTGCATTACTGGTTTACGTTGTTGAGAAATCAGGAGAGCTAAATCAACCAGCCGCTCTTCCCGCTTATTCGAGCAAAGAAGCAAGGCACTGATTGACATAGTTCTTACAGAAACTGTATAAATGAAATTGAACAATTTAAAGTTTTCCTTAAGACTAAGTTTAACATAAAAGATTTTTGATCACTTAAATATTTTATGGGAATTGAGAATGATATTTTTCTTTCACAAAGAAAATACTATCTTGAACTTTAAAAAGAATTTGGTCTACTTGGGTGTAAGTCTATGTCTACACCTATGGAACCAAATTTCTGCTTCCTTTTATTCACACTAAAGATGATCCTTTGCTTGATAACACTGTAGGATATCAAAAAATGCTTGGGAAACTTATGTACCTTACCCTTACTAGACCAGATATCGCCTATTCTATTCATTGTCTTGCTCAACATATGCATTCACCTTTGAAGTTTCATTTGACTTCTGCATTTAATGTGTTAAGGTACTTAAAGGGTGCTCCATGTAAGGGTTTAAGGTATGATATAGCAATTGTGATAACCTTCTTGAAGGATATAGTGAAATAAATTGGGCCAAATGTATAAAAACAAGAAAATCTGTCACTCGCTATTGTGTATTTTTTTAACAAATGTTTGATCTCATGGAAAAGTAAAAAACAAAACACTCTTTCAAAATCATCTACTGAAGCTGAATATAGATCTTTACCTGTTGCTACTTGTGAAATTATTTGGATTCAGAAAATCTTAAAAGACTTAAAAGTTGATATTAGTCCTACTATTAGTCTGTTTTGTGATAATAAATCTGCTTTCGAGCTTGCTGTTAATCCTGTTTTCCATGAGAGGTAAAAACATTTTGAGATAGATGTTCACTTTATTCGAGAAAAAATTGCAAAAGGTATCTTGAGTGCCAAAAAGATTAGCTCTGCAAACCAAATTGCAAATATATTTACTAAACATCTTCCAGTTTATCAACATAAGTTCTTATGTGAAAAGTTGAGATTATTTGACATGTTTGGGAAACAGATTAAGGGGAAATGTTCAACTAAGCTATAGTAATATGTTTCTTAAGCAAAGTCTAGCTTATTTCTTTGTCTAGTGTTTTGTGTTTTTGCAGTTTAATACTTAAAGGACCAAACCTGGACAAAGCATATTTCATTATAGAATAATTTGAAGAGTAGATGCATATGTAAATGTGAGTACAGTTAAAGGGTTGAAACTATAACTTTTTGGCTATATAAGCAACCTTCCATCCAGGGTTTCTGTAGGATAAACATAATCATAAACACGTATGATTTAATATGTATGGATCAAAATATGTAAGATAGAACTAGAGAGATGCTAGAGAGAGAAAGGAGATGGGAGCCTTTGAGAGAAAAACATGTGAAAGGTTAGATTGCAATGAAAGGTCCAACCCTCTCCCTTGGTGGGAGAGGGGTATTTATACAAAGAAAAGAAAACGCCCACACCCTGGCTGTGGATCATGCATACAGTGGGTAAAGACCCGTCCTTCTTCCACGATGTTACTTAAACTAATTCTAACTAAATAATAAACTAACTACGAACTATCTTAATGCTATTACAATATTTAGGTGACCGAGTCTTTTATAGGAATACTTGTATTCCTAACAATCTCCCCCTAAGCGAGGTCACCTTTGGAAATTAAGCTCTTTGATCTTCAAGCATTCTTTAGACATAGTAGCTCGTAGGTTCTGATTCTTCACTTTGACTCACTTTGTACAACAAGCAATGAATTTGTGATTTAAGTTCCTTTGGAATGTGTGATCTTTGAGCTTCTTTGAGATCATCAGCCACATTAAATCTCCAAGCTCATCCTTAATCGCAGTGCCTTCATGTGATGTAGTGACATTAGGACCGTCATGCTCACACCCTTCTGTATTAGGAGACTTTTCATCAGAGTTGCGGAAACGTTGTTGGTAGTCTCTCAACATTCAGTGTAAGGAGTCTTTCATCCTTCATGATCATCATTGGAGGAGGATGTGTGAGCATGAGGTATGGATTGACACGATTCAGCTGGAATTAGGAACCATCAACGCCATCTTTATGTGTCCCTGAAATAAGACAGTTAGCAATAAAGATAAAGAACGAATATGGCTTTGTCATTCATTTTGCGAGGACAGACTACCCTCCGGTTTTGTGAAAACCGACCTGTGATCAGGTAGAGTCTCTGTAAAAGAAGACTCTCCTTGACAGGAATTTCCAGATTGTAGTAATGAATCTTCCTAAGAATCCACTTAGGAATCTTCATACTAAGCATGTTCTCATACCAGAACGTCTCAAAGCAGACAACACGTTAGAGTGAATCGGTGAATTGGTATTCACGGATTGATGAGAAATTAATTTATAGAAATCACTCGCGTGTCAAATAAAACATTTTTGAGACACGACGAGAGTTTTAAGCTTTGAATCACATTTCCATCAAAAATACTTTTGTTTGAAAGATTATACACAATCAACGTGCTAGAAACTTAGTTTGTGAGCACATTGAAAGGTTTTTGCAAAAGTATTCGTCAATCCATTTCCTGGAACAAGTTTGATTCAATGTTGAATTGCACCATCGTTGCTTTCCAGTTGTCACTTGATCATTGATCCAAGATGGATCTCACATGTCACCTACAAAGAGCTTGAAAGATGTTCGCTCTAGAAGGATTTCCATCATCATTGTGAATATTTTCATATCACTCAGATGTTCTGGCAATACCACAAGGATAATGCATAGGACTCTAAATACTTTATCTTATTTTCCACATTGTGTGAAACAATAAGCATATTTGGGAGTGTGTCCTATTGAGATTTATGGATGATCTCTTTGGCTCTAGACTCAATAGTGCGTTTTGATCCGCTCCTGGAGACTGGGGAGGCGTCTCCTGTTTAGGTACCAACATGGCTTGCAATGAGCGGTCGATACATTGCATAGGGTTCCCTGTGAGAATGAAACAAACTCTTTTAAGAGAACTTGAGTGGTTGGGAAGTTTGGAGCAGTGCGTCACTGGGTCCATGACGTCTTGTCTTCAATACCGGTGTTACCTTAGTAACCGCCAGTAGATTATGAATTGAACCCGGTTTCTGCCCTAAGGTTGAATATATGGAGGGCTATTTCTTTTCGCCCTTTCTCATTTCATTTCTTTTTCATTCTTCAACCCCTTCTGTGCTTACCGAGACTTCATCACTATAACCTTGTTGGGTTTGTTCCAGTCCTAGCTCTATCTCAGTCCGCACTCTTCCCTTTCTTACTTTTCTCCTTTTTCTCAATCATTACTAAGGACTTCTAATCTATCTATGGATTGTCCCTGGGAAGATCCTTCTGGTTCTGGTGGATCATGGGAACTCATACCTAACCATAACCATCCTTGCATAAAGATAAATGGTCAGTCTTTGGTATTACTTCCACAAACGCCTTTTGCTCCCCCTTAATATGTGCATCGATATTCGAAAGAGTTTAGCACATATGTGGGAGCCTATTACTGAGTCCAAAAGATCACATTTGATTATGAGATTTCATATTTAAATCACATTCTCTCCCCTGATCAAAAGTTTCAAACCATTCGAGATTTTTGATCTCAATTGATTTAAATAATTTAGAAAATGTTTGGGAGAGAAATGCCGTCAGTTTTAATGTTTTCTGATAATGGAACCTTTTTCTTCCTCCCCCTCAATCTGTGAGGGAGGTTGTTATGTGTCAGATTTGATGAGTTTACAAAAGATTTGAAGTTTTAACAAAAACTCTTTGAAAATTTCTCATTCTGACACATAACCATCACAAAGTGTATTATTGCAAGGTTTTTGTACAAAGTGTGGAGAGTTTTGATGATACATAAAATTTTGAGAAATCACTCCCCCTCAATCAATGACGGATGTTAAAACTTAAATAAGTGATGTCATTGATTGAGTGAAAAATTTTATCAAAATTTGAGTTCAAATTGATTTCCAAACAAAATCTCATGGTACCACCAAGTTTTGCACAAATACTTTCCGGAAAAATCATAGAAGGGAAAGTATTGGCGATAAAAAGAAGATTTCTCTTCTTTATCAAGAAATAATGCACTGAAGCGTACATTAGATCGAGGAAACATGGATATAAAGTAATCCATGCTCAGGTGAACTTCACCCGGTAAAAGGAACAACTGTCTTTTTGGCGACGTGTTTTCCCCATTTTGAAAAACGGGTTGCTATCTGAAGTAATAGCAAACCATAAGTTTAAGATCGGGTTACGGCCTGAAATAACTGCAAGCCATTATTTTGAAGAATATTTTGAGATACGACATGTTTTTGAGAAAAAAACTTTATTTGAAACCGAAAAACTCTTGCTCAAGCATATGTATGATTTCGTGTCATTGTTGAATGTACATAATAATGATTACACAAGAGACATGTCGTGAGAAGAATATTTTTGGATTTTAATGATTTTTCAGATTTTTATGGATTTTATAGGTTTTATAATTTTCTATTTTCTTTTTGTTTTAAGTTATGTACAAAGGATATGTGAAATCAATCCTTCACTCTTCATTCTCTTCCTGGAGTGACTTAAGAGTTTTTGGAGTGAGGCTCTTCATCCCAAGTCGCGGAAGAATGAACTGGAATCTTTCTCGAGAGAGAGCCTTAGTAAAGATATCAGCTAGCTGAAACTCTGTCCTCACAAAGTAGAGTTCCACTATCCCATTCTCCACTTGTTCTCTGATGAAGTGATGACGAATGTCAATATGCTTGGCTCTGAAGTGCTAGACATTGTTGCAACACAAGGAAATGGCACTTTTGTTATCACAATACATTGGAATTTTGTTGAAGTCATATCCATAATCTGATAGTTGAGATCTCATCCACAAAATTTGAGCACGGCACGAGGACATGGCAATGTATTCAGCCTCTGTGGATGATATCGAAGTGCACATTTGCTTTTTGGATGACCAGCTTACAAGTTTCTCACCCAAGAATTGAGCACCTCCAGATGTACTTCTGCGAGTATCTTGACACCCCGCATGGTCAGCATTTGAGTAAGCCGTAAGAGCCATTGCATTGTCCTTAGGGTACCAGAGACCCATGTGAATTGTCCCTTGGAGATACCTAAATATTCTCTTGACTGCTTCCAAGTGCTTTTGGTAGGCTTGGATTGATATCGGGCACACATGCATACTACGAATAGAAGGTCTGGCCTACTTGCTGTGAGGTACATGAGAGATCCAATCATGCTCTTGTATTTGGTCTGATCAACAGATAAGCCTGTTGATTTGTCATCAAGTTTGGATCTTTCAACCATGGGTGTAATGTGAGATTTGTAACCCCAAGAAGAAAGACATTTGTCCCATCATAGACATTTGAAACTTGGAACTCGTTTCCTTTGCAAAATGATCACATTCATTAGAATCAGATGACGCAAAGATAATATCATCTACATAAATTTGAACGTGGAGTAGGCTGTTTCCAGTCTTCCTAGTGAACAAGGTAGGATCAACAACACCCTTGGTGAATCGATTTTCCAGGAGAAACTTGGACAAAGTGTCGTACCAAGCTCCAGGAGCTTGTTTAAGACCATATAGTGCCTTCTTCAAACGATATACATGATTTGGTCATTCAGGATCCATGAAGCCTTCAGGCTGAGTAACATAGACCACCTCTTTCAATTCTCCATTCAGGAAGGCAGTCTTAACATCCATTTGATAGACAATCATGTTACTGCTGGCAGCATTGGCAAGAAAGATTCTAATGGCCTCGATACGAGCAACAGGTGCAAACGATTCTTCAAAGTCAATACCCTCTTGTTGACTGTAACCTTTAGCAACTAGCCGAGCCTTGTTTTTCAATAAATCACCATGCTCATCAAGTTTTACTTTGAAAATCCACTTGAGAGCAATGATCATTGCGCATTCTGGTGGCGGTACTAATTCCCATACATCAAGACGATCAAACTCATGGATTTCTTCTTGCATTGCAGTGAACCAGGATACTTTAGTTAGAGCATCCTTGAAGTCTTTGGGTTCGATTTTGGATAAGACAGAGTTGAAGAAGCACCACAAGGCATCATTGGCAAGTTGTTTTCTGGTGGACACAGGTCGTGAGGGATTTCCTATGATGTTGTCAATAGGGTGATCAGTTATCCATTTTCTGAGATGTTTGTGGGGTTGAGGATAGTGGATCGATATAGCATTGTTTGATTCTCCTGAGGATGATGCTTTGTTGGAGGATTCAGGTGCAAAAACATTTTCAAATGGTTTATCTTCAGGTGGAGCAAAAGGATTAACTTCCCATGAGTTTTCAGATGTCATTCCTTGATGTTCAGAAGACGATTGTATATTTGATTCATTTTGAGAGTTGCTACATTCTGGTGCATCCAGATCTAAATAGATGGAGGTAGATGGACCATTTGTGTCATGAGGGGCATTTACAGCCATAACATTAGGTTCAGCAGCCGGCTGTACCGGTTCTTGAGGTGGCTGTGACTCGAAGTACTCATCAAACATAGGGTCAAATAACGTCTTCAATTCTTAACAAGTGGGAGGAACATAAGGAGTGACATGGTTGGTATTCTGTACAAGTCCCAAACTAATTGGTCCAAGAGATAAAAGATTATGTGAGGGTCCAGAATTGGTGTGTCCTGAAGCCGTATGCTCTGTCAGCTCATCAAACGTGACATGGATTGTTTCCATGATTTTTCGGGTTCTTTTGTTGTAGATTCGGTACCCCTTTCGATCTGGCGCATAACCCACGAATACCCCAATACCCGCCTTAGCTTTGAGCTTACCTAAGTCTTCACTATCGTTAGTTGGATAGCATAGGGCTCCAAACACCCGAAGAAAGGAGAGATCGAGCTTTTTGAGATGCACCAGCTCATAAGGTGTTTTGTTGTAGAGAGGATGAATTAATGACCGATTTTGAGTATTAGATGTAGTAGCAATAGCTTCAGCCCATAGAAACATTGGTGTCTTAGAAAATATCAGCATAGTACGAGCAGCTTCAACTAATGTGCGATTCCGTCTTTCAACAACTCCATTTTGCTAAGGAGTTCGAGGGATACTCTTTTGATGACTGATGCCGATACTTTCATAAAATTGAGTGAGTTGTTGGTTAACAAACTCAGTTCCATTGTCAGTGCAAATGATTCTTACGGTCTTGTTAAGCCTAACTTGCAACTGCTTAATGATTTTGATTATGATTTCGGGAGTTTCATCCTTGGATC
Organism: Artemisia argyi; assembly: GCA_030686995.1. Lineage (NCBI taxonomy): Eukaryota > Viridiplantae > Streptophyta > Magnoliopsida > Asterales > Asteraceae > Artemisia > Artemisia argyi. The sequence continues at coordinate 38,254,043 of CM060706.1, forward strand.
TTAAAAACTTCACCCATGTAAATCTTGAGTAATCATCCACAATAACAAGAATATATCTTTTCCCATTGAAGCTTTGCACTCTCATGGGTCCGCACAGATCCATGTGAAGGGTATGGAGCACTTCAGTGTTGGAGTTGGTGGGTTTTGGTTTGTGAGTTGGCTTCTTGCTTTTACCCAATTGACATGCTGAGCAAAGATGGTCTTTTTCATACTTCAATCTGGGCATGCCTCGAACAAGATCTTTGCGAGAAAGTTCATTAATCGTGCTAAAGTTCAAATGGTTCAAACGACGGTGCCATAACCATGATTTGCTCTTTGAGGCCTTAGAGAGCAAGCAAATAGGAGAGGACCGCATCATGTCTTCGATAGAGATAGTATACAAATTAGTACCTCGATTTCCCTTAAGAAGATCAACTCCATCCAATTCTCTAACAAAACATTTGTGCTTTCTGAAGGCCACTTCGAGATCGGAATCACAAAATTGTCCAACAGAGAATAGATTGTGCCCAAGTCCTTCCACATAGTAAACTCTAGAGATCACGCTGTCACCAAACACATAATCACCATACCCCATAATGGCTCCAAAGTGGTCGTTTCCGAATCTAACTGTCCCGATAAACTTTTTCACGAAATTTCTGAGCCGAGAGCGATCCCCAGTCATATGTTTTGAGCAGCCTGAGTCCAAATACCACAGGACGATTTGTACGACCTACATTTGAAACCAGACAGATATGGATAACTAAAAAACATGGATCCCCAAGTGTAACTGGGATCCAATTGGTTAGCACAAGCATACTTAAGAGAGGCAGGATTAGTATCTACAATGCCTTTCTCAGAGGAAACGATACTAGTGGGTGCTACTGACTTAATTTCAAGGCATTGAGTCACTAAAGGAAGTTTTCTACCAGTTGCCTTCCATTTCTTAACCACTAATGACTTGGGATCGGGCATATTTGTCAATGGACACTATCTTCCTAAAGTGAACTTTCTTCCAGTAGGTTTCCACTGATATCCTACATTGGTAAAACCTTTCATGTTGCTTTCCAAGTATGGTTTTCCAGTTTATGCGTATTAAAAACTTAAATGAGGGTTTGTGTCACACCCCCAAAATCGGGTCCAGCGGAAGCATACATGCAGCTGGGGTGTAACTCAATTGATATCACGACACAAGTACAAAATTTGTTTTCACTTCAATCATTTAGAGTAAAATCGTTTAACTAAAAGTATTGAGTTTACATTGTTTGAAATTAGTGCGGAAGTAGGCCCTTAAAAGTAGTTTAAAACAGTCCCCATATAAATAATCAGAGTCTTCTATGACCATGCCATGCCCTGCCAAAACCTCCTGTAGCGTGCCATAAGCTAAAACCTGAAAATACATGCTAAAGTGTCAACACGAGGTTGGTGAGTTCATAGAGTTTGTTTAACAAATAATGCCTATAGAGAAATGATCGCCCAGTAAAGGCATTGTAAATCCACTCAGTTACAAGTCCCGCCATAAGAGACTTGTAACCTGTGTGTTTACAACCCACTGCCAAATGTGTTAGAGTCTACGGAAACAAAAGTAATATGTGGACCAATAATCAAAGATAAGTGTAGTTTGACCAATACATTTGGTTATGTGACCAATTCATTCGGTATGTGACCAATTCATTCGGTCGTATTACCCGTACATTCGGTTATGTGACCCGTTCATTTGGTCATGTATGTACATAGTGGAAAAGCCGGTTCATTCGGTTAAGTGTGCATAATAGTGGAAAAAGCTTGGGTCCAAAGGTAAAAAGGATTAAGTGTGATGCAATTGAATATACACTACCTTCGAATGAGTAAGAAATTCATAAATGGAGCAAGTAAATGTTTGACTAAGCATGTAGCAAAAACCAATTAAATCAAGTATACATTTAGATGGAAACGAGCATGTATTCTCCCCCAAAACCGTTATAGAACAAGTTAAAATAGTAGGGGCTATGACTCACCTGGAGCGATAGCACAAAGATGGTACAACGATGGTAAAGTAATCGGGACAACGAGGCACGAACAATAGCCGCAACCTAAATGAATAATCGTGATCTAACTTAGATCAAGCCGTAATGAAATGAATGCACATGCACATGATACTCATACCACTCGTAATTTGGAAATACTAGTTATCGCCATGGTAAAATAGTTTCCATACTTAGGAAAAATAGGTCTATTTAGAGAAGTATATAACTTGTCATATTAACTCGTACGAAAAAGTTAGCGTTATAATCCTTGTATCAAAACCTTAGAATGACGTCGTCATGTCGTATAAATATTCCCTCGGGTCGTACGTATTCGTTTGTTAAGAAAATAGTCATTAGTAACGTTGTTAGAAAATATACCATTTAGTACGTACGTTATTATTTTTATTTGTGACTATATATATATATATATATATATATATATAGTTTTGACAATGTTAAAACGGGTATAACTCGGTCGTTTTAAGTTCATTTTCCTCGTTCTTTATATCCCCGGAATCGTGGGACAAAATACTAACATATTTTTGATAAGTCGGGATGGCTAGATTTAGTTTTACGCCTCGAATTTGCCCGTGAGTACTGTTCATCAGCAAGCAGTTTTTCAGAAAACTAGTTTTCGTCGTTAAATTCGGAAAATCATATCTCCTTCGTTATTAACTCGTTTTAATCCGTTCTTTCGCCCACGGCTTCGTTTTTGAAAGTATTTTCTAAATCTTTATTCAAAAATATCCCCTGAGTTACTGAGTTTCCCACGTTTTCAAAACAAGGACAGTAGGTCAATCTATAGTTTCAAAAATCATTTTCCTAGTTACTAACTTGTTCAAAAACCAACCAAACCACTTTCAATCACCACAAATCTAGTCTAATCTTACCATACACCTTCTTAGGGTGTCATGGGTTCCTAAACATCATCAATCTAGTGGATCTAACAAGGAAATCCAAAATAAACATTTCTAAGGTTTATAAGTTAATAGTTTATAAAATGAAGTGGTATAAGCTAACAAATGCACAAGATCTTGAATGGAAATATAACTTGAAGAAATTATGAAAATGAGTTTAGTAAACTTACTTGAAAGATTAGTTAATTTTGGAGATGAAAAACCTATAAAACCTTGGGTTTTTATTTCAAAACCTTAGAAAGGAGTACTAATGGGACTAGATTAAGCCTTGATCTTGAAAAATTGATGGTGTTTGCTTGTGTTTTGATCTATGGCCGAGCACACCCAAGGGAGGAAGAAGAAGAGAGCATTTTTTTTTCTTTTCTTATGTATACTTGAACTTATGTGTGAAAAATGAAAGTAAAACTGAGATATTAGTTAAATTGATGGCAAGTTTGTAAATAAATGATCAAGTGGAAGAATTTTGAGTCAAGGGGGGGGCATGATCCGTGAATGGGGGGGAGGGGATGAGGTTTGGTGGAATTTTGTGATATTTTGGATAATTTGTGTTGAATTTGTGTAGATATTTGGTGTTACAAATGATACCGGGTACCGAGTTTGCTAGAAATAAAATTTAACGGAGTTAACCAGGACATAATAAAGTCATAAAAATTGTAAAATAATATTCCTGATAAGAATCGGAAGTTAAAATAATAATCGGGTCGAAATAACGCAAACCGACGGAGTTATAGGCTTCGACCGGAAAACGTAGCAATTGATTTGAAAACACCGGGTAAATTAATATTATAATTTTTATATTATAAGAATGAGTATAAAAATATATTGGGATCATAATCGGGAGTGTCGGACGTGTTAGTCACATTTATAGTTCGCGTATTAGTGTTTATTTAAAATAAACATACGTAATTCGTTAATTATATTAAATATATAATTTGAATACCCTACGAGTGGAATAGTATGCAAGTGACATAATGATGATACGTAGACTATTTCTAGTCCGTATGAGATGTCCCAAATGATAATGCATGAATTCGCTCCTGAACCAATACGGTTACGCGAATTTGAGTACTCGTAAACTAAATTTACGATGAAATGAGTAATGCACGTGAATAGTGAAATTTCTTCCGGAAATGAATAGTATCAAGTGAATAGTAAAATTTCCGAATGTTTCTCGAAATGTCAAATTGACCTCAAAAACAATAAATAGTGATCGATGAATAGTAAATGGTGAATAGTAACTTGTGAATAGTAAATTGTCGAGGTTTGGAAAATGACCGGAAATTACGAGTTGTGACAGTTTGTAAGAAGATTTTAAAAATGACACAACACAATTATCATGATTACTAGAAATTAAACAACCATTACAAGTCTTACAAGTAGCATTAGAATTCGAATTAATTACAGTACGCTTAAAGCAAATACTAGAATCAACACGATTCTTTTCACTCAAATCAATATTATTGTTCCTAAGGTGGTCTTCTACTTTCTTCCCTTGAGCACTCTTAGCTGGCGAAGTCCTATCATTCCTTGTATTGCCTTTAGGCTTTGACCCTCTAGCTTTAGTGTCATTGCTTACTCCTGTAGAATGGACGATGGGAACATTAGATTGTTGTATAGTTGTTTGGTTTCTAGATGGTGATGTGCTACGATCAGAACTTGCAAAAGGTAGATCAAAGGTAACATGCTTTTTCAAATTCTTAGATGCGGATATGTCCATTCTATCTCGCATGTTGGGAATCTTGGGACACGTACCTATGGCATATTCTAACAATTCTTGTGACCGTTTGGTGAGAAAACAAATGTCAGATAGTGCATTATCAGATGGTCTCACCATTCTATCTTCTTCAATGGTCTCACGGGTCATGTCAAGGCAATTCTTAAGATGTCTAAGGTAATCCCTATGGACTAGCTCATTGTTCTTAAGGGGAAGAGGAATAAGAACAGCCTCACATGCATATTTTTTACATTCACAGACCTTTGAATTGATATTGTCACTTGCAAGGACCGGCATCCTCCCTTTCACCTTTGTCTTTAGAATCTCAATTTCATTAAGCTAAGAGGTTATCTTTTCATTGGTTTTATCACAAGTGATCTTAATAGAATCATATAACTCTTTGTAATGTTGTTTTACTTTAGAATTTTCAGCTTGAAAACAATCATTTTCATGTTTGAGTTTGCTGATTATGTTTTAAAGTTGAAAATTCTGAGAATCTGCAGACATTGGTTTATGGGTGTCGATCACAGCATTCATGGGAGATTTCAATTGGGAAATTTGAGCCCTCATTAACCGAATCGTGTTCGTGTGAGCTTGAATTTTTTCATCCCTTTTTGCTAATTTAAAATATGCATCAGATTCCGAAAACATCAGAAGATGTCTTGGCCTTTGATATTTTTATTCTTTCTTCTAAATGTTGATATTTTAATTGTAAGTTAAGATTATCAACTTTTAGTTTGACCATATTGTCATGATCATCATTTTGAATTTTTTTCATGCAATTTCAAATTCTCCCCCTCAAGCTCAACAACACGATTTTGAAGATCATTCAAAGCAATAGACATTTCATGAAACTGACAAGCATTTAATGAAGAATCTGTAGCAGTATAGAACACATCTTGAGCAATACATTTAGCAATCAAATTGTCATTCATGATGAGAATATTTTTTCTGGCAATTTCACTATGCTGAAGGTCTATTGCAATTTGTTTACCCTTATTTTCCACATTTTTAAACACCACTTTCATTTCTTTTAGCTCAACATCAAGGGATTGTCTTAAACCCTCAAAGTGTTCTTTGATTAGTTTAAAAAATGGGATGGCTTCAGTTAAGTAACACTCTTTAGTAAGCTCAAATCCCCGTTCACCCTCAGTAATTCCCGTTGGCGTGATTCTCTTTTTGCAAGTTTTATCAAAATTAGTGAACATTTGACAAAGGACATATATGCTAATAAAAGTTTTACATTGTGTGGGAAGTGACAACTGAACTAAATGCATAGGTGTATTGGGGGGATACACCGTTGGGGCAGCTAAATTTTGAGGAGTCTTGACCTTAAGTTCCTCAGCTTTCATTTTCTCAACATCTAATGGCCAAAATACCTATTCTGGTGTTAACTTTGTTTGAGGTGCAAACACAGTCACTCGGTTTTGTTCATAATAATCATGGGGCTTAACAATGACTCGGTGTTTAATGCACTTGGGATCCTTCATTTTATTATCAAATCTCTCTCTATTGGCAGACTCAAGATCATCTAATTATTTATCAGACCAACTATTTGGAGGGTCATGATTGGGTGTAAGCATAACCTTAAGATCATAGAGGGCAGGTTGAGAGGCTCTAATGCTTTTAAGGAAGTTTGTTTTAGGCATCCCTAAATCCTTATCACTATGCTTATCCCGCAGTTTAATGTGCTTTTCAATCATTTGAGCTGTTTGACTGGTTTGGCCATGGATGTACAACTTGTTTTCAAGTTTGTTTTTCAACTGCTTAAGGTTGGAAAATTCATTTAACAGTTTAGTTTCCTTTTCCTGAAATTCACCTTTTAGAACATTTAAACTATCCTGAATTTCCTGTTTTTCCTTAACAGCACGATCAAGTTGATTTTGAACAGATTTTATCTCTTGTTTAAAGGCCTTTACCTTTAAGTTTTGTTCAGTTATGTATGCTTGCATTTGCCAATCCATTTTTTGTTCACGTTCGATTAGCTCAAACTTTGCACGTTGTTCATAACACCTAACTTGATCCTTAAGAATATTAATCCTAGTGGTTAGAGTGTCATCGGGTGCAACAGCAGTGTATTCATCAAGTTCACACACATTGTCATCAACAGTGGATATATCACTAGATACAACAGGGTCGACATTGTGCTTTACATATTGTTCACATCATTGTCACATACAACAGAAGACATTCCACAAGATACGTCAGAATCACTGTTGTGATCCGAATGTTGTTCATTTGGAAAAACATTAATGTTTTGCAATTTAGTCACATTTGGTTCATCAACATTATTTTGTCGTATATTGTTGAAGGTATTTTGTTCATTATTAACTACACATTCATCATATAACTTCAGTACCTCAGATATGATGGATGATTTGGAGGGACTAGATTGCTGTGATGGAGAGACAAAAGATGATAGATTGGCCATGAAGATTGTCTGAGCAGTGGGTTCGTCATCAACGTCTGAGTCAAAAGAATCATAATCCTCAGCTTGGAAGATGTTTGGATCATTAAGAGCTAAGTCATGAACAGGTTGTTCATCCACATCATCATCAAATGTCTTTCAATCATCCCCAGCTATAAAAGCCAATTCTTCCTCATTTAGCATAACTCCATTCTCTTGAGCTTGCATGAGCAATATTTTGTCCTTGAAGTAATCTGAGTTCTGAGGACGTTTTGGCTGAGTGCAATTTCTGGCGATGTGACCTAAACCCCCACAGTTGTAACATTTTGGTTGCCTTCCTTGTCCCTGATTCACATTTCCAACTCTGTTCTGCAAGTTACCCCGTGCAGCATTCCTTTTATTCACATTTTGTCTGCCCTGAACATTCTGTACTATCACTCTTCCATCTTCCACAACAGCCTGATTACATGGATTTGAGGAAGCTCTGAGTTGATTGTTGGTTAGTGGGAGTGCGGCTCTGAAATGTTGAACAAGTAGAGACACTTGGTTGGAAAGATTGTCAATCATCTTATCAGTATGAGAATACCCTGAGTCGAGATGGGTATTCATGGCAGCAGGTGACTGTAGAGATGAGTGATCCACTGATGACACAGGTTGAGTAGTTGGCAACATACTAGTCATGAATGCAAGTGAGTCATTGGTGGCAGTTGGATTGAGCTTCTCTCTTAATTGTGGATCAAAAGCTGCATGCTTCTCATGTTGTTGTAAGTAAGCAAACAACTGTTCATAGTTTGTATTTCTCAATCCTTTGTTGAGCTTTACTGCAGTAACAAAACGATCCCACTCAGGTGACATGTTGTTAACAAACTTAGAATTGAGTTGGATGTTAGGCATTGTCATTCGGATCATTCTCATGTCATTAACCAACTTGTGAAATCTGACATAGTGGTCGGTAATGTTTTCACCAGGATTCATTTTGAAATGCTCAAACTCATCATACAACAGAGACTCACGGTCTTCTTTGGTCAACTCCGATCCAGACATAAGCATTTTGACGTTGTCCCAAACAGCTTTAGCATCAGTGTTGAAGTTGATTAGCTTGTACACATCTTTGGGTAACCCTTGTATCACGATGTTGGAGGCTCGAATATCTGCATCATAGCGCTTCTTTTAAGCATCACTGAGGTCATTGTATGTACGTGGCCTGTCAATTCCATAGGTGACAGATCCATCCTCAGCAGTGGAGATAACATCTCTAGTTGTACCCATCTGCATAGGACCTTCATCAATTGATCGCAGAATGTTCTCACCATTTTCTTTACCCAGGCAATAAAGTCTGATTCTTTGTGCCCACGATTCATAGTCAGTCCTGCATAGGAGGCCGAGTATCGGACCCTACAGCTTGAATGTCATCCGAAACAGTTGCCATAAGAAAATCTTCAAACGGGATTTTACAACTCTTGTGACTTAAACCGAGAAATCGGTTCTTTCCGGGGATTTTACTAAAGTCAACAACAGAAACCGGAAGATATACTTAGCAAGTTAAACTTAGAGAGAGATACCGGATGAGTCACAGTTTGCACTAAGTGTCAAGTTGCGACAAGTCAAGTTACAATATATCCAATTGAAATTAGTCAAGTCGTGAGAATTAACTCACAACGTCATATCACAATTAGATTAATCGAAGCGACTTAAGTTACAACAATTCACCAAATACAAATGATTGACCTATCACAAGAACTTCACCACTTAGTTAATTGCCAACAAAGTAGAGAAACTCCCTAAAAAGGAGCAAACCACTAAGTAAAGGTAACCGCAATTCTGAGATAAATGCATTGATGAGTTAAACGCTAGACCAGGCAAGGTAACCACAAAAAGGAGCAAACCGCAGGATGAAGTAAACGCTAGTGAGATAAATGTTATTCTCAAAAAACCGCAAGGTGAGTTAAACGCTAAAAGAAGTAAACGTAAACCGCAAGAGCAAACCGCAAATAACTAATCCCTAACCCCAAACCGCTAACACTAGTCGCTAGTCACAACAGTCCAAAACAATCACTATCTTGCGTTTTGTCCTTATACCCAATATAGTACTCGCTACCAAGCAAACCACAAGATTCAGTAGCAAACCGCTAACAAGAAATGAAACAGAATAGCAAACCGCAACCAAGCAAACATCCCAAAATCAATCCCAACTTCAAATAAACGTTTGATATAGCATAACCAACTGAAATTAAAACAATGTAGTACTAACACCAATGATCACAAAAGTACACCCATAACATATCAAATAACACTAGAAAGATCAAACCATGATGTTTTCAAAGAAAAACTCTTCTATCTTACGAAAACCACACAAACTACACCAAATCCGATTTTACAAGGCCCTAAGATGAAACCTTGGCTCTTGATACCATTTGTAGGATAAACATAATCATAAACACGTATGATTTAATATGTATGGATCGAAATATGTAAGATAGAACTAGAGAGATGTTAGAGAGAGAAAGGAGATTGGAGCCTTTGAGAGAAAAACATGTGAAAGGTTAGACTGGAATGAAAGTTCCAACCCTCTCCCTTGGTGGGAGAGGGGTATTTATACAAAGAAAAGAAAACGCCCATACCCGGGCTGTGGATCAGGCATACAGTGGATAAAGACCCATCCTTCTTCCACGATGTTACTTAAACTAATTCTAACTAAATAATAAACTAACTAAGACTATCTTAATGCTATTACAATATTTAGGTGACCGAGTCTTTTATAGGAATATTTGTATTCCTAACAGTTTCTATACATCATTATTCTCAGCTTTCTCTCACTAGATTTTCATCTCTCTATACTCTCTCACGTTTGTGTATACAGATCATCTTGATCTAAACTTTCTCTGCATAATCGTTTGGTTATTATCTCTGTGATAATAATCTGATCTTGTAAACGTTTATTTATTGATAGTTAGTAATATGTGCCAACTATTGTGATTTAGTTTTGAATAAAGATCTTATTTGTGGTTTTAGTTATATCTTTGATACCGTCTCACGTAATTCATTTACCCAAAAAAATAAATAAAGTTTCTAGCAGGGTACCCAAAGTTTCCAGCAAGTAATGTTTATTCACTACACATATTTGGTGAGCAATTAAAGTTTCTAGCAAGTAACTCGTATTCCAATGACCTAGGAAGCACGGACACTCCTATAAGTATAGAGTGGCAGTGTCGGACACGTGTCCGACAAGGACACGGCTCGGACACATGTCCGACACGCACGTGCCGTGTCCCACATGCGGTTTGGGCCGGACACGGATTGGACACGGATTTGGACACGGATCTTGAAGAACGAGTCCATCTTACACGATCTTGAAGCTGAAAATCTTGCGTCCATCGTGGGTTAATGAATCAAACGAAAGTATTTAAGGGTTGTGTTTATAATCGTTGTTTAACACAAATATAAGGGTTTGTTATTTGTTCAGATTGATAGATGAAGAGATGAGTTTGTGATGAGATCTATCTTGATGGGAAATGTGAAGAGTTAGGTTAGAGGAGATAAGTGGTAGACGGATCTGTGTGTTTAGGTCAATGTGTAAAGAAACAATGTAGGGTTATAATAAGTGAGTATGTATTGGGTTTGTTTGATTGGACTGGGCTTGCTTATTAATCTAAACCTTCAAAATTGTACATTAACGAAACAAAATATTAAGTAAAATACCAAATGCTAATATGTTTTGTGTCAATATATATATAGTTTTTTATTATTATGATATTTCATTTGATTTTAAGGCTTTGTACATGTTTATATTTAATATATATATATAAAAATTTCCCGTGTCCACGCCGTGTCCGTGTCCTCTATTTTTAGATTTTTTTCGTATCGCCGTGTCCGTGTCCGTGTCCGTGCAACCTAGCCGATGACAAATTCATGAATGAGATAAGATCTGAATCTCTTCCAATAGAGTGTCTTTGTGTGGCGGCTTCTAGGGGTGGAAATGAGCTGAGCCGCTCGTGAAAAGCTCGGGATCAAATCGGTAAAAAGCTCGAACGAGCCGAGCCCAAGCTTTACATACAGAGCTCATTTGGGCTCACGAGCCTAAAGGACATTATGATATTTTAAGTATTAAACATATATACGAGCCGAGCTCGAGCTTATTAACGAGCTCAATAAAGATATATTACTAGCCGAGCTCGAGCCAAGCTTTAACTTTTCATGGCCAAATCGTATAAACGAGCCAAGCTCGAGCCGAGCCCGAGCCTATATAACATACCACGAGCCGAGCTCGAGCTTAAAATTTAAGGCTCAAAACGAGTCGAGCTCAAGCCTTTTAAAACTTAAACGAGCCTAGCTCGAGCTCTGGCAGGCTCGGGCTCGGCTCGGCTCGGCTTGGCTCGTTTCCACCCCTAGCGGCTTTGGATCAAAACAAACTCTATTACTATTTCTCTAAATAGTCCAAGTAGTTGTGCAAATGACAACATCAAAACAGACCTTTGTGAATGTTTCAAGGGGAACCGAATGGCTCCATGACAGAAGATCAGAGTTTTAAATTAGTATACGGTTTTACCTGTAATGAACCTACTACTGATACTACTAGTATTATGGCTCCCCTCAAGGATGACCTAGGTAAGAATAAGAATTGGGTGGAGGATATCAACTTTGTTGAATTGAAGAACAGTTTTGATGTTCTTAAAGAACAAGATTCGGTTTTGGAACCTGTGATTGGCACTACGTGTACCCCTGAAGTTATTTCTAGCTCTTCTAAAACTACTTCTCCATCCCTAATGAAGAACACTCCTATTGTTGAGAAAATTGGGAAGCTTGAAAAGCTAATTATTGATGGGAAAGGCACCCTTGTGGATGATAATGGTAAACTTGTTCCGGTGACTGATGGTATAAGGAAGGGCAACCCATTCTCTAAGGTGGGTGAAGTGGTTGAGTCCGATAGTGATGATGAGGTGTTTGAGCCAAATGATCCTATGGATAGTTACTTTTCATCAGCAGGAGGACATAACGAGCTTGAACGCTATCTTTCTGATGATTATGCGGCCCAGGTCTATGACTTACCTAGGCAATTTGAGGAATTTAATAATCATTTGATTTCAAGCTTCAAGGCCGTTCGAGTATGTAATCTTTTATTTGGATTTGTTTATTTGTTTTGCATGTCTTTTTGCTTTCAGTGGTTGTTCTAGTTGTTGGTAGCTAGTTGTTCATTTATGGCATGTCATAAATGATCTAGTGGTTGTTCAAGCGGTTGCTTGATGTAAATGTGGCGTTTTAGCCACATTCCATTGTACTTTAAACGGTTTTTTTTGTTAATATATTTTACCAGGGTAGAAGTTCCCTTTTACCCAAAAAAAGATTATTTGTTTCACTATTCTCAAATTTTCCTTATAGTCTAGTAAGCTACATATCATTTGGTATTATTGCTTACCCTTGAGCATGGGAGTGGATAACTTAAATCAACCATACATTTGAGCAATTTTAAAAGAAACTATAATGATTTAATGTAACTTGGGGGGAATAGAACCAAGTTTTCATTCCAAAAACAAAACATAGTAATAATGAAGGTTGAATATTGTTATATTCTAATACCCTAACTTTTGGTTCGAGTTTTCGTTTTATAAAACATAAAACTGAAATTTCGGTCCGAGTTTAGCTTAGCCAAAAATGCCCAAACTGGACACGGGTCACCCGTAATTTCAATTACATAAACACTTTAAAGGAAGCAACATCCTACTGCTTATTTTACCTAATAACAAGCTGATAAACAAAAAAGTCTGAATGGCGTATTTTTTTACTTAACGATAAAGCATAAAGTAGAAACGAACGGAAAAACATTGGGTGTCGATTCTTGAAAATGAGTATGTCCAGTGAGACTCCTTGGTTAGAATAGTTGTTAGAACATTAAAACCCCGTTGGTATATATTTATTATTGACCATTATTGCATTTCTACTTGTTATGTGTCAAGAACTCTATGGCATCAAAGACCTTATCATCCTTCTGACCAAGTCTTACATGTTCTTAAACCCACTCTTAAACTTGATAGTCCTACTGATTTTGATCATCTCTATGATACTTGTAATAAAGCTAAACAAACTAGAGAACCATTTCCTTTAAGTGAACATAAATCAACTAAAATTGGTCAACTTGTGCACTTAGATGTATGGGGTCCTTATAAAGTTACTAGCAGAGATGGTTAAAAATATTCCTTAATTATTGTTGATGACTATTCAAGGGCAGTTTGGGTTTATATGCTTAAAGGAAAAGATGATGTCTATGATTCTGTTGTTATTTTTTTTTCAAATGTTGTCTAATCACTTTGAAACTAATGTAAAAGTGTTTAGAAGTGATAATGGAACAGAATTTGTTAATAGACTTCAACAGTATTTTCATAATAAAGGAATATTACATCAAACTTCTTGTGTTTACACACCTCAACAAAATGGAATTGCATAAATGAAACATAGGCATCTTCTTAATGTGGCTAGACCCCTTATGTTTCATGGTGAATTACCTCTCTATTTGTGGCATGAATGTGTTCTCACCGCTTTTTATATCATTAACAGGTTACCTTTTTTCTGTGTTGTCTGGCAAGTCTCATTTCTTCTTTGTGTATGGGCAAGTGGGCATGACCCTTCACTCTCTCATATTAGCGTTTTTCGTTGCTTATGTTATTCTACTATTCTTAACAATTCTGATAAGTTTTGTAGAAGGTCTGAAAAATGTCTTTTTATTGGTTATTCTAATGAGAAAAAATGTTATAAACTTTTAAGTCTGGAAACTAAAGATATTTTTTACTAAAGAGATGTCAAGTTTTATGAAATTCTTTTTCCTTTTAAAATGGAAAGTAATTTACAAAAACAAGTCTTTGAAATTGGTGTGTCAAACGATTTAAAGTATATAAACCTTTTTGATAATAATAACCCTAAAAGACCCAATGATGAAGGCAGAGTGTCCTCATATGATTATGGCACAGAGCTGAATTCTCTTGATGAGGATGGTAACTCTGTAGCAACTTCTATAGATGAAAATATACACCCTAAGAGCAATGTTTCACTTTAAACAGATTCCATTGGCACAAATTCTGATCATGACTCTGATTCTGTTGAGTCTAATTCGGAACAAGAAGGCTTGCCAGCCATTACAACAAAAAGGTCAACCAGACCCACTAGGTTACCTAAAAACCTTAATGATTTTGTTGTTGAAGGAAAAGATAAATATGACATTGAAAGATTTGTTAATTACTCTAATCTTGATTCTCATAGTTTTTTATTTTTATTTTATTTTTTATTTTTTTATTTTTTTTATTTTTTTATTTTTTATATATATTTTTTTTTTGCTTCTAGTCTTAATAAGAGTGTTGAGCCTACATGTTATGAAGAGGTTATTCTTGATCCTAACTAGGTTGATGTCATGAACTGTGAAATCGAGGCTTTAAATAAAAACAACTCTTGGACTATAACTGAACTAAATACAAATCTAACGGTTAAATTGAAAGATAAAAATCTAGATTAGTAGCTAAAGGCTTTAACCAAAGAGAATACTTAGATTATAATGAAACTTTTTCTCCTGTTGTGAAAATGTCCAATGTTAGATTAGATTGCTTATTGCCTTAGCTGTTAAGAATAAATGGCCTCTTTTCGAACTTGATGTTAATAAATATTTTCTCTATGGTGACTTGGATGATGATATCTATATTCCTAAACGGTTTTCTGATAAAAAATAAATAATAAGAACATGGTCTGCAAACTTACAAAATCTCTTTATGGCCTTAAGCAGGCACCAAGAAAATGGAATAAAAAACTTGTCAGTGTTCTTAAAGAACATGGTTTTATTCAATCTGTTAATGATCATTCTTTGTTTACAAAAACGAAAAATGACAAGTTTATTGCATTACTAGTTTATGTTGATGGCATAGTTCTTACACGAAACTGTATAAAAGAAATTGAACAATTTAAAGTTTTCCTTAAGACTAAGTTTAACTGATGAGTGCTCAAACACTCATCGTTTTTGATATATTTAAACTGCCAAAACGCACAAAAACAATCAAAAAGATATCAAAATACTTAAATTATCCCAGGGATTGTGTTTTATGTGTTTTGAAAGCAAAATGTGCAAAAACAAAGAAAAAACGTACAAAGTTTGCAGTATTGGCAGTTTCAGTCCCCCAAGTTTCAAAACTTGTCAATTTTAGTCCCTAAGCATTTATTTTGAAAGAAAAAGTCAACCCAAGGTTTTGAAAGTTAATTTCACAAAATATTACATTTGGGTTGCAAGTTTTCCAAAGTTACGTATTTAGTCCCTGAAAAATTCAAAAATGGCATAAATGGTCCCTGGGAAATTTTAAAGTTTGAAAAATGGAAAAATAATCTTGGAACTTTGGAATTATATCAAATTTGGTCCTTGGTGTAAATTGGGAAAAGTTACAACTTCAGTCCTCAAGTTATGGGAAATTACAAAAATGGTCCGTATGGCTAAAATTATCCAACCGGACCCTATTTTTATCCAAAAAAACCAAACCAAACCCAATCCTAACCTAAGCCTTGGTCTGATCCAGTTACCACAGCCCACCAAGCCCATCAAATCCTTAGCCCACCCAAACCCTTATCCGTTTTAAATAACTCCCCCCGGTCAAACTTGCGTTGACCCGTCTTCTCCCCCAACAAGCATGCGCAAAACCAGGGTGTACATCCCCCCCCCCCCCTCCTCACCTTTTCACCAACCAAGCCCCCCACAATAAATTCCCCTCACCTAACTAACCCACCACCATAAATGTCCTCACCTACACCCACCAATATCACCCAGAATTGCCCCGACATGGTTTTGGCGCCAAATTCACAATCTACGGCTTGGATTGATTATAAAACAATTGAACGATGGGGATTTGGTCATAGGGTCAAGGCAAAGACATTGGGACTCTCAGTTTTCAAAAAGAAGCCATGTGGAAGACTTAGGGCTAGATTTTTAGGTCGATATATATTGATAAGCTCATAGAAGCTCTTAGTGTGTAATTTTTCTAGTTTTAAATGTTTTTTAGTTTAATTTCAATGTAATGCAACTTTAATTATCAATGAAAATTCTGTTTTGAAGTTTAACTCTCATTTTCACTTTTCAAGTTCCAATTTCAAATCTGCAAGTTCTAATTTGGGTTTCTAATGTGAGTACAAGTAATTCAGATGCTATTGTGAACTAAAGAAACAAGGTAGAAAGCTTTATAAGCTTGTGTGAACTTACTAAACTCAGTTTTCAATATTTACTAAAAATCAAGAAAAATCAAAAATAAATAAAAAAAATTGTGAAAAAGGGAGAAGACAAGCATGGAGCACTGTGTATCAAGGATGGCAGTGGTTTAGGGACTTGTGGAAGTCATTAGGATTGGTATTGGTCCTTTGGTTCTTGGTCTGCCAAGCTTGGATGGCTTATGTAAGATTAACATTTTGATTTTTGTTCTTGGTGTTATAAGTGTGTTAATTATTGTTCTTCAGTGTCTATATTGCATGATTATTGATTATTAGTGTAGTAGCAGTCGTTAGATTATGATTTAGATAATTGTAAATCTAGTTTCATTGTTGATTGTTAGATAAAGGGGTGTTTGGATTGAACTGTTTCTAGCATTGTGGTTGTTCTCAGCTGCTACTTGTTGTTCATACAGCTCACTTAAGTCCTATATACACTAAACCAACTTTTTACTTGGTCACAAACTCATTCAAAAGTCAAAACAACAAAAAATCCACCACCACAGTTAACTGTGGTGGTTCTTAATCCTAGAAATCCATAATCTAATGGCATAAGTTGTTGTTTCCACATATTTTAGTCTCACCTTAACTTAAAAACATGTTTTCAGTTAGTTAGATTAAGCCAAAGTTCACAAAAGTCAAAGTGTTTAGTTTTCTTCAAAAGTCAAAAGCTGTATAAGTTATTTTGAGCAAACTTTGGAGGCCTGCAACTTGTGTGATATAAGGTTCTATTGTCTAAGATTTTAAAAGCTCAAACTTCACCACTTTGTTGATTTTTGAGAATTTTCTCAGATTTTATAGATTTTTTTTAGTAGGGCCCACCAGGCCTTGAAGTAGGTTGCAGGCAAAGGTCTGCCCTGCTCTCAGCAGACCACCCTCACATCACCACCTTTTGTGGTGGTTTGTGGTCACCTTAGTGACCCTCAGTCTTTGTTTTTGGTTCCACTCAACCCCCCTCCTACCAGGGAGTAAGGTTGAACCCTTTGTTTGACCCCTAGGATAGTGGACCCCACTTAATTTGGCCCCTAGACCTTGTCCCAAAACTGCTTCAGAAACAAATAAGCAAAGTGCTTATTTGAGCTCTTTGGCTTATTCAGGCTATCCATTTGTTTGAAAGTTGCTTATCATTGTTCATCATACTCAGAGAAACCAATAAAAACCATTGTGGACCCCACTTCTTCATTTTGAGCTTAAAATCCTTCACAGTCAACAAAAGTCAACTGTGAGGTAATTAAGCACTTCAAGTGCTTATTTCCAGGAGTGGAGTGAAAGTGTTTTTATTAAAAGTACTTATTTTTAGCTTATAATTAGTTTAGAAAAAGAAAAAAACCAAAAAACCAACTTTAAAAATAGTGATAGCTTCTATTTAATAGGATTTATCAATTTAATTTTCT
Organism: Artemisia argyi; assembly: GCA_030686995.1. Classification (NCBI taxonomy): domain Eukaryota; kingdom Viridiplantae; phylum Streptophyta; class Magnoliopsida; order Asterales; family Asteraceae; genus Artemisia; species Artemisia argyi. The sequence continues at coordinate 38,271,676 of CM060706.1, forward strand.
TTTTAATTTATTTCTAAGTAATATATCACTTTTATATTTTTAGAAATTATATTTTAGGTTAAAATAATTTTACAAATTTTTCCAGTTTTTATTTTGTCTTTTAGTGGTATTTCTAATTAATTATAGTTTAATTTAGTTTTAATTAATATTAATCAATTAAATAGCATAATTAGATTTTATATAGTATAACCTAGTTTTTATAATTTTTCTAGCTTTTATTTTAGTTAAAACATTTTTATAAATTTTTCTAGAATTTTTACTGTTCATTTTCTATTTTTTATAATATAATTAGTTTAATTAGTAATTAATAAGTAATTAGATTAATAATTAATTAATTAGTTTAAAAATACATAAAATTAACTTTTTATAATTTTTTAGGATTCCCATGATGGTTAATTAGATCTATAAAATTTTTCTTAATTTTCTAAGCCTTTTTAGTATTTTTAATAATTCTAATTAGTTTAATTAATATTAAATAGATAATTAGTAATTAATTAATAATAAATAATTAAATAGTGTAAAAATAATTTTTATTTTTCTTAAAATTTTCTTTAATTGTTAGGATTGTAAAAATATCAAATTTACACTTTTACCCCTTCCAGTCTTTCAGTTGTACTTTTTATACTGTTCATCTGTATACGTTTTTAATTACAACGTATATTTTTAGGTTTTAGCTCAAATTCTCGTAATCCAAATTCCCGTAATCAATCACATAGCTTTCCTAAGCTATAATTGTTAATAATTTCCAACTAATTTTGATCATAACCCTTTTCTGTGAATAATTACCCGATCACTAATACGCTAAAGTCACAATTCACACTTCAACGGGATTTAACGACCCGGTGATACATTATATTACCCGGAGTATTGATATAGGCTATTTGACTTAGTTGACCATTCTTTGGTTAATTTAAGTTGGTGGTTTAGCATCAATCAACTTTTGGCGCCGCTGCCGGGGAAGTGTGCGCGTTTCTTTAGCGTTATTTGAGATTAGTATTATCTCACCTCTTTCACTGTACAAATACCACCACTTGTGTATATTTTCATAATCAAAATATAAAAAAGTCATTAACACTTTTCCTAAAGTGTTAAAACACCAAAAAAATTAAAAACAACAAAACAGATCGTAACGTTTTCTGATTCGGTTTTCTTTTAAGGTGATTCTTAAAGAGAAGCGATTTTGGTAAACGAAACGATACCAAAAATATTTTCCAAAAGTTTTTAAACCCATACACAAAACACAAAAACATTCGTCTCTTTCTTGTGAATAATAATTCTACCTAAAAATAAACCGTCGAAAACCAAGACAGAACACTTTCCAACTGGAGGTGTGAACAAATAAGTTCCCAAATCAAAAAGATTAAAACTTGCCTTTGTATCCTTGTGGGTGATGTACCTTTTCTAAAGAAGCCACTCACTTGTGATTATTGGTTTAAAGTTCACTGTGGTTTTGTCTCGACTTTGTTTTGATTGATTTTTGTTCCTAGTGCATGCGCACTCGTTCTTCTAGGTCTACTAGCCCATTACGTGAGCTTGTACGAAAACCTAGAAGACCTCGTAGACGTTCAGCACCAACAGTCGGATCTGAGATCCGTACTGTTGCCACACCCACTGTCACCATGGCGGAAGACCGGCCCATGTGTGAACTTCTCCAAGCACCCATTGAGGGTTACGGAGATGCCATTGTTGTTCCAGCCATCGTGGCTGATAATTTTGAGCTCAAAACCGGGTTACTCAATCTTGTAACCTCGAGTCAATTTTACGGTTTTGAGAGGGACAATCCTCATGCTCATATTCGATGGTTCAATAAAATCACATCAACCATCAAGTACAAAAATGTCCCGTGTGAAGCAATCAAACTCCTTCTCTTCCCATTCTCACTGGAGGGACAAGCCCGGATTTGGCTTGAAAAACAACCTCCACGATCTATTGAGACTTGGGAAGATCTTGTCAAAAAATTTGTGAATGAATTCTTCCCACCTTCCAAGACCACGAGTCTTAAAAACGAAATCACCAAGTTCACTCAAAAATACGATGAATCTTTTGGTGAAGCGTGGGATCGTTTCAAAGAATTACTTCGCAAGTGTCCACATCATGGTTTCTCTGAGTTGATGCAACTCGATACGTTTTACAATGGCGTGAGCCAAGCTTATCAGGATTCTCTCAATGCCTCCGTGGGAGGTAATTTTTTGAGTAGAACCACAAAAGAAGCTTTGCAAATCATAGAAAACAAGTCCAAGGTCCGCTCTACACGAAGCAAACCGATTGTTTCTCAAATCAATGCGGGTCCTTCTACTTCATCTTCTGTGGGTCAATCTAGCACGGATGCTAAGCTTGACAAGCTCACTGAAGCGATCCAAGCTTTGGTTCTCGCCCAAACAAAGAAAGTCTCATTTCCACAACATCCTCCCCCTGCTGAGGTTAAAAAAGTGGAAGTCTGTATGACTTGTGGTGGGCCGCATGCCTACTACAATTGCACAGCCACTGATGGTACTCCATATGAAGCTAATGCTGTTGTCGGATCCCAAAATCAAGGAGGCAATCAATACCGCCCTCCTATGGACCCGAACTATCGACCTCACCATTATCCTGGACCTCCCGGTTTTAACCAAAACCAAAATGTCCAAAACCGTGGCCAAAACCAAAATAGAGTGAACCAAGGTTATCAAAAGCAAAGTAACTTCAATCAGGGTCACGGTTTCCAAAATCAAAACCAAGGTTTTCAAAATCAAGGTTTCCAACATCAAGGAAACTTTAACCGGAACCAAGGTCAGGGTAATTTCAACCCCGGGAACTTTCATGGAAACATTCACCAGAATCAAGGAAATTTCCACAATCAAAACCAAGGAAATTTCAATCAAGGCCCCAACCCGAACAATCGAGCTCCAAATATTCCTAATCCGAATCAAGCCATTGTTCCAACCGGGCCTTCATCTGATGAGTTGTTGAAGCAATTCATGAAGTCCCAAGAAGAGTTGAACAAGTTGCTGGTCAGCCAGATTTCTGACATCAAGAAGTCTTTAAATGATCGACCCTTGGGCTCAGGTACTACTTTACCGAGCAACACGATCGCTAACCCAAGGGGCGATCCTAAAGCGATCACAACACGAAGTGGTGCTTCATATGATGAACCCGCGATTCCTACTACCTCTTCTTCCTCTCCTCCAAAGGTAGTGAGTTGTGAGCCTGAGGTGACAAAGGACAAGGTGCAAATTCCTAGCCCACGAAGTACAGCACATGTCCAACCTCAGGATGATCCTGAAACCAGATGTAAGCCTGGAGTTGTCTTTGAACCACCAGAAACTCCAGTGGACAACCCAAAATCCAAAACTTCTATTCCATATCCATCACGTCTCAGTGAACAAAAGCTCCGCGAAAAAGCTAATCACCAATTGGATAAATTTTTCCAAATCTTCCAAGATTTGCATTTCGATATCAGCTTCGCGGATGCTATTCTCTTGATGCCCAAGTTTGCATCGACAATCAAAAATCTGTTGAATAATAAAGAAAAATTATTTGAGATGGCAAGAACTCCTCTGAATGAGAACTGCTCTGCGGTTCTTTTGAAAAAGCTTCCTGAAAAGCTTGGAGATCCCGGGAAATTTCTCATTCCTTGTACTTTCCCGGGTATGGTTGATTGCTTCGCCCTGGCCGATCTAGGTGCTAGCATCAACCTGATGCCATATTCTGTGTGGAAGAAACTTTCTCTTCCCGAACTCACTCCCACGTGCATGACTTTAGAGCTTGCCGATCGTTCGATTTCTCGTCCCATTGGCATTGCCGAGGACATATTTGTTAGAGTGGGAAAGTTCCATTTTCTGGCAGATTTTGTGATTGTTGACTTTGATGCCGATTCTAGGGTCCCTCTCATTCTTGGGCGGGGATTCCTCAGAACTGGGCGCGCTCTTATCGATGTATTTGAGCATGAGATCACATTACGTGTTGGGACGGAAGCTATTACCTTCAACCTAAATCAAACATCGAGATACTCCTCCAATTATGATTGTGAATCGGTGAACAAAATAGATGTCATCGATGTTGCTGCTGAGGAGTATGCTCAAGAGATTTTAGGTTTCATTGATGATTCTTCGAGTGAAAATCTCACTCAATCTTCTCATCCCATCATAGCCAATTCTTCTCCTTCCCTCACTCCGTTTGAGGGAAGTGACTTCATCTTAGAAGAAATGGAGGCGTTTCTCAAAAGTGACTCGATTCCCGATGGAGTCGATAACCAAGAGATCGACCTCGAGAGGGATATTCTCATGCTTGAAAAATTGTTAAACGAAGATCCCTCACCTCTTCCTGTTCTACCACAACAACTTCATAAGGAGGAAGTCAAAAATGTTGAGAAAACTGATGACTTCCCCGAGGTTGAGCTTAAGGACTTGCCGCCTCATCTTGAATATGCATTTCTGGAGGGTAATGATAAATTACCCGTCATAATTGCCAAAGACTTAAGTGATGAGGAAAAGGCTGCTCTTATCAAGGTTTTGAAGTCTCATAAACAAGCAATTGCTTGGCGTCTCTCAGATATCAAGGGCATTGACCCTGAGTTTTGTACTCATAAGATTTTAATGGAGGACGACTTCAAACCTGCAGTCCAACAACAAAGAAGGGTGAATCCAAAAATTCACGAGGTTATCAAACAGGAGGTTTTAAAACTTCTTGATGCCGGATTGATTTACCCTATCTCGGACAGTCCTTGGGTCAGCCCAATCCATTGTGTTCCAAAAAAGGGTGGCATTACCGTTGTCACAAATGAGGAGAATGAGTTGATTCCAACTCGTTTGGTTACGGGTTGGCGCGTCTGCATTGATTATCGTAAATTGAATGACGCCACCCGTAAGGATCATTTTCCTCTACCCTTTATGGATCAGATGCTCGAGAGATTAGCGGGGAATGAGTACTATTGCTTCCTCGAAGGTTTCTCGGGTTACTTTCAGATTCCCATTGACCCGCAAGACCAAGAAAAGACCACTTTTACGTGCCCCTATGGAACCTTCGCATATAAACGTATGCCATTTGGCTTATGTAATGCTCCGGGCACATTTCAAAGATGTATGATGGCCATTTTTTCCGACATGATCGGGAAAAGTATGGAGGTCTTTATGGACGATTTCTCGGTCATTGGGGATTCGTTTAAAACATGTCTCTCCCATTTAAACAGCATGCTAAAACGTTGTGAAGACACAAAGTTATGTCTAAATTGGGAGAAGAGTCACTTTATGGTCAAAGAGGGCATTGTCCTCGGCCATAAAATTTCAAAAAACGGGATTGAGGTTGACCGTGCCAAAGTGGACGTCATTGCAAAATTGCCTCATCCCACGACTGTGAAAGGTGTTAGGAGCTTTTTGGGTCACGCCGGTTTCTACCGTAGGTTTATTCAAGATTTTTCTAAAATCGCCCGGCCTATGACCCATCTCCTCGAGAAGGATGCTCCTTTTATCTTCTCCCCTGAGTGCATCGAAGCCTTTGAAACATTAAAGAAAAGGCTTACCGAGGCACCGATTCTTGTTGCCCCCGATTGGGACTTGCCCTTTGAGCTCATGTGTGATGCTAGTGATTATGCTATAGGGGCAGTCTTGGGGCAACGCAAAACAAAACATTTTCAGCCTATACACTATGCCAGCAAGACTATTACCGAGGCACAAAGTCATTACACCACCACTGAAAAAGAATTATTAGCTGTGGTGTATGCTTTTGAAAAATTCCGGCCATACTTGATTCTGACTAAAAGCATAGTGTATACGGATCATTCGGCTTTGAAGTATCTATTTGCAAAACAAGATGCAAAGCCGAGACTCCTCTGATGGGTTCTCCTCCTTCAGGAATTTGATATCATCATTCGTGATAAAAAAGGAGCTGAGAACCTAGCTGCTGATCATCTCTCCCGTCTTGAAAACCCCCACCAAGATGCTTTCGAGAAAAAGGAAATAAATGAAACATTTCCTCTCGAAACCCTCAATGCGGTTTCATTTCGTGGAGACTCGATTACCCCATGGTTTGCCGACTTTGCAAACTATCTTGCGGGTAACTTCATTGTGAAAGGGATGCCGTCCCAACAAAAAAATAAATTTTTCAAAGACGTAAAACATTACTTTTGGGATGACCCCTACTTGTTCAAGATATGTGCGGATCAAGTCATCCGGCGGTGTGTGTATGGTCAGGAAGCCGCTGAAATTTTAAAGGCTTGCCATGCTGGTCCCACGGGGGGCCACCACAATCCCAACTACACCGCCAAAAAGGTGTTTGATTCCGGCTTTTATTGGCCCTCGATCTACAAGGATACCCAAGAATTGGTCAAGTCCTGTGACGCTTGTCAGCGTCACGGGAATATTTCACAAAGGAATGAAATGCCTCAGAATGCAATTCAAGTTTGTGAAATTTTTGATATCTGGGGCATCGACTTTATGGGGCCATTTCCATCCTCTCACGGCAACAAATACATACTCGTGGCAGTTGACTACTTGTCAAAATGGGTTGAAGCAAAAGCTTTACCCACAAATGATGCCCGAGTAGTTGTGAAATTTTTAAAAGCTCTTTTTGCCCGATTCGGTACACCACGTGCTATTATTAGTGATCGTGGTACGCACTTCTGCAATGACAAATTCGACAAAGTCATGCTAAAGTACGGTGTTACTCACCGTCTTTCCACTGCGTACCACCCTCAAACGAGTGGTCAAGTCGAAGTTTCCAATCGGGGCATTAAAAGAATATTGGAGAGAACTGTAGGTGAGAATCGTGCATCATGGTCGGACAAATTAGATGATGCACTTTGGGCTTTCTGTACGGCTTACAAAACACCCATTGGGTGTACGCCTTATAAACTTGTGTACGGGAAAGCGTGTCATCTTCCGATCGAGCTTGAGCACAAGGCCTATTGGGCCCTCAAGCATGCCAATTTCGACCTCAAAACGGCGGGTGATCATAGAAAAGTTCAACTAAATGAATTAAACAAACTTCGTGATCAAGCTTACGAGAACTCTTTGATCTATAAAGAAAAGACAAAGAAGATTCATGACTCAAAAATCAAAAACCGCGTTTTCAACGTTGGTGATCGAGTCCTTCTTTTCAACTCTAGACTCAAGATCTTCTCGGGAAAGCTCAAAACCCGATGGACTGGTCCATTCACTATCGCGAAAGTTTATCCTTATGGCACCGTCGAATTATCTCAAAATGACGGTCCAAATTTCAAAGTGAATGGACATCGGTTAAAGCACTACTTTGGAGAGGACGTACCATCCATGGTCGTCTCGGATCTCCAAACTTTCCCCAAGGACAATTGAATTCGGGGATAGAGTCAAGCTAACGACTCGATGACCAAAAATTAGCAACAATACGGGGTTTCACCCGTATCTCTGATTCTTTCTATTTTCTACCACTAAGTGTGGGGGAATGGCCAACCCCCCGCTGTTTGAAAAAAATGTATATATGTATATAAGCTATAAAAAAAAAAAAAAAAAAAAAAAAAAAAAAAAAAAAAAAAGTGTATATATATAGAAATAAAGTGAAAATTGGTATTTCCGTAGTTAGATTCGAATCTTGGCTTTTTACGTTCATAGCTTTGGCATAATAGCCGGAACTTTGAATATTGAGGACAATATTCATTTCTAAGTGTGGGGGGGAAATTCTATCGAAATTTTAAGCAAATCCTTTCAAGTACCCCCGTTTTTGGCCAAAATTTTCAAAAATTTTTTCACTTTATTTCAAAATTTTTGTGGTAATCAGTCCGCCTTGTCTAAGCGACAAAAGGGATTGGCTAATCCAGGAGCAAACGGCTCTTGGTAAAGATAAATCAAATCTGTTGACGGCTGGCAATTTGCCCAAAATTGTATGGTTCATCAACTCCCCGAAAACAAATGAGTTGGCTAGCCCGCAAGATTATGGCTTGTGGTAAAGGCTGTGGAAAATCCATAATTGGTAATCAGCTCACCAAGATGTTGACTAGGTCCATCAAGATGCTGGCTAGTCCAGGAGCAAACGGCTCTTGGTAAAGACTTAACAAATCCGTTGTAAGCTGGAAGTTTGCTCAAAATCACACGGTTATCAGGTGTGCCACAGTTCTTACACCTGGCTACTCCAGAAGTGATGGCTTTTGGTAAAGAGTTTAAAATCCATCAAGTTTTCTAAAAATTGCTAGGGACTAGCAATAGTTCAGTGTGGGGGATTGATGAGTGCTCAAACACTCATCGTTTTTGATATATTTAAACTGCCAAAACGCACAAAAACAATCAAAAAGATATCAAAATACTTAAATTATCCCAGGGATTGTGTTTTATGTGTTTTGAAAGCAAAATGTGCAAAAACAAAGAAAAAATGTACAAAGTTTGCAGTATTGGCAGTTTCAGTCCCCCAAGTTTCAAAACTTGTCAATTTTAGTCCCTAAGCATTTATTTTGAAAGAAAAAGTCAACCCAAGGTTTTGAAAGTTAATTTCACAAAATATTACATTTGGGATGCAAGTTTTCCAAAGTTACGTATTTAGTCCCTGAAAAATCCAAAAATGGCATAAATGGTCCCTGGGAAATTTTAAAGTTTGAAAAATGGAAAAATAATCTTGGAACTTTGGAATTATATCAAATTTGGTCCTTGGTATAAATTGGGAAAAGTTACAACTTCAGTCCTCAAGTTATGGGAAATTACAAAAATGGTCCCTATGGCTAAAATTATCCAACCGGACCCTATTTTTATCCAAAAAAACCAAACCAAACCCAATCCTAACCTAAGCCTTGGTCTGATCCAGTTACCACAGCCCACCAAGCCCATCAAATCCTTAGCCCACCCAAACCCTTATCCGTTTTAAAAAACTCCCCCCGGTCAAACTTGCGTTGACCCATCTTCTCCCCCAACAAGCATGCGCAAAACCAGGGTGTACATCCCCCCCCCCCCCTCCTCACCTTTTCACCAACCAAGCCCCCCACAATAAATTCCCCTCACCTAACTAACCCACCACCATAAATGTCCTCACCTACACCCACCAATATCACCCAGAATTGCCCCGACATGGTTTTGGCGCCAAATTCACAATCTACGGCTTGGATTGATTATAAAACAATTGAACGATGGGGATTTGGTCATAGGGTCAAGGCAAAGACATTGGGACTCTCAGTTTTCAAAAAGAAGCCATGTGGAAGACTTAGGGCTAGATTTTTAGGTCGATATATATTGATAAGCTCATAGAAGCTCTTAGTGTGTAATTTTTCTAGTTTTAAATGTTTTTTAGTTTAATTTCAATGTAATGCAACTTTAATTATCAATGAAAATTCTGTTTTGAAGTTTAACTCTCATTTTCACTTTTCAAGTTCCAATTTCAAATCTGCAAGTTCTAATTTGGGTTTCTAATGTGAGTACAAGTAATTCAGATGCTATTGTGAACTAAAGAAACAAGGTAGAAAGCTTTATAAGCTTGTGTGAACTTACTAAACTCAGTTTTCAATATTTACTAAAAATCAAGAAAAATCAAAAATAAATAAAAAAAATTGTGAAAAAGGGAGAAGACAAGCATGGAGCACTGTGTATCAAGGATGGCAGTGGTTTAGGGACTTGTGGAAGTCATTAGGATTGGTATTGGTCCTTTGGTTCTTGGTCTGCCAAGCTTGGATGGCTTATGTAAGATTAACATTTTGATTTTTGTTCTTGGTGTTATAAGTGTGTTAATTATTGTTCTTCAGTGTCTATATTGCATGATTATTGATTATTAGTGTAGTAGCAGTCGTTAGATTATGATTTAGATAATTGTAAATCTAGTTTCATTGTTGATTGTTAGATAAAGGGGTGTTTGGATTGAACTGTTTCTAGCATTGTGGTTGTTCTCAGCTGCTACTTGTTGTTCATACAGCTCACTTAAGTCCTATATACACTAAACCAACTTTTTACTTGGTCACAAACTCATTCAAAAGTCAAAACAACAAAAAATCCACCACCACAGTTAACTGTGGTGGTTCTTAATCCTAGAAATCCATAATCTAATGGCATAAGTTGTTGTTTCCACATATTTTAGTCTCACCTTAACTTAAAAACATGTTTTCAGTTAGTTAGATTAAGCCAAAGTTCACAAAAGTCAAAGTGTTTAGTTTTCTTCAAAAGTCAAAAGCTGTATAAGTTATTTTGAGCAAACTTTGGAGGCCTGCAACTTGTGTGATATAAGGTTCTATTGTCTAAGATTTTAAAAGCTCAAACTTCACCACTTTGTTGATTTTTGAGAATTTTCTCAGATTTTATAGATTTTTTTTAGTAGGGCCCACCAGGCCTTGAAGTAGGTTGCAGGCAAAGGTCTGCCCTGCTCTCAGCAGACCACCCTCACATCACCACCTTTTGTGGTGGTTTGTGGTCACCTTAGTGACCCTCAGTCTTTGTTTTTGGTTCCACTCAACCCCCCTCCTACCAGGGAGTAAGGTTGAACCCTTTGTTTGACCCCTAGGATAGTGGACCCCACTTAATTTGGCCCCTAGACCTTGTCCCAAAACTGCTTCAGAAACAAATAAGCAAAGTGCTTATTTGAGCTCTTTGGCTTATTCAGGCCATCCATTTGTTTGAAAGTTGCTTATCATTGTTCATCATACTCAGAGAAACCAATAAAAACCATTGTAGACCTCACTTCTTCATTTTGAGCTTAAAATCCTTCACAGTCAACAAAAGTCAACTGTGAGGTAATTAAGCACTTCAAGTGCTTATTTCCAGGGGTGGAGTGAAAGTGTTTTTATTAAAAGTACTTATTTTTAGCTTATAATTAGTTTAGAAAAAGAAAAAAACCAAAAAACCAACTTTAAAAATAGTGATAGCTTCTATTTAATAGGATTTATCAATTTAATTTTCTTTTTAATTTATTTCTAAGTAATATATTACTTTTATATTTTTAGAAATTATATTTTAGGTTAAAATAATTTTACAAATTTTTCCAGATTTTTATTTTGTCTTTTAGTGGTATTTCTAATTAATTATAGTTTAATTTAGTTTTAATTAATATTAATCAATTAAATAGCATAATTAGATTTTATATAGTATAACCTAGTTTTTATAGTTTTTCTAGCTTTTATTTTACTTAAAACATTTTTATAAATTTTTCTAGAATTTTTACTGTTCATTTTCTATTTTTTATAATATAATTAGTTTAATTAGTAATTAATAAGTAATTAGATTAATAATTAATTAATTAGTTTAAAATTACATAAAATTAACTTTTTATAATTTTTTAGGATTCCCATGATGGTTAATTAGATCTATAAAATTTTTCTTAATTTTCTAAGCCTTTTTAGTATTTTTAATAATTCTAATTAGTTTAATTAATATTAAATAGATAATTAGTAATTAATTAATAATAAATAATTAAATAGTGTAAAAATAATTTTTATTTTTCTTAAAATTTTCTTTAATTGTTAGGATTGTAAAAATATCAAATTTACACTTTTACCCCTTCCAGTCTTTCAGTTGTACTTTTTATACTGTTCATCTGTATACGTTTTTAATTACAACGTATATTTTTAGGTTTTAGCTCAAATTCTCGTAATCCAAATTCCCGTAATCAATCACATAGCTTTCCTAAGCTATAATTGTTAATAATTTCCAATTAATTTTGATCATAACCCTTTTCTGTGAATAATTACCCGATCACTAATACGCTAAAGTCACAATTCACACTTCAACGGGATTTAACGACCCGGTGATACATTATATTACCCGGAGTATTGATATAGGCTATTTGACTTAGTTGACCATTCTTTGGTTAATTTAAGTTGGTGGTTTAGCATCAATCATTAACATAAAAGATTTGTGATCACTTAAATATTTTATGGGAATTGAAGTGATAAAAATTGGGAATGATATTTGTCTTTCACAAAAAAAATAATGTCTTGAACTTTTAATAAAATTTGGTCTACTTAGGTGTAAACCTATGTCTACACCTATGGAACCAAATTCCGTGCTTCCTTTCATTCCCACTAAAGATATCCTTTGCTTGATAACATTACTGGATATCAAAAAATGCTTGGGAAACTTATCTACCTTACCCTTACTAGACATATATCTCCTATTATGTTCACTGTCTTGCTCAGCATATGCATTCATCTTTAAAGTCTCATTTGACTTCTGCACTTAATGTGTTAAGGTACTTAAAAGGTGCTCCAGGTAAGGGTTTTGAGGTATGATATAGCAGTTGTGATAACCTTCTTGAAGGATATAGTGATGTAGATTGGGCCAAATGTATAAAAACCAGTAAATCTGTCACTGGTTATTGTGTATTTTTTTAACAAATATTTGATCTCATGGAAATTATTTGGATTCAAAAAATATTAAAAGACTTAAAAGTGGATATTAGTCCTCCTATTAGTCTGTTTTGTGATAATAAATCTGCTTTACAGCTTGCTGTTAATCCTGTTTTCCATGAGAGGTCAAAACATTTTGAGATAGATGTTCACTTTATTCGAGAAAAAATTGCAAAAGGTATCTTGAGTGCCAAAAAGATTAGCTCTTCAAACCAAATTGCAAATATATTTACTAAACATCTTCCAGTTTATCAACATAAGTTCTTATGTGAAAAGTTGAGATTATTTGACATGTTTGGGAAACAGATTAAGGGGAAATGTTCAAATAAGCTATAGTATTATGTTTCTTAATCAAAGTCTTGCTTATTTCTTTGTCTAGTGTTTTGTGTTTTTGCAGTTTAATACTTAAAGGACCAAACCTGGACAAAGCATATTTCATTATAGAAGAATTTGAAGAGTAGCTGCATATGTAAATGTGAGTGCAGTTAAAGGGTTGAAGCTGTAACTTTTTGGCTATATAAGCAACCTTCCATCCAGGGTTTCTATACATCATTATTCTCAGCTTTCTCTCACTAGATTTTCATCTCTCTATACTCTCTCACCTTTGTGTATATAGATCATCTTGATCTAATTTTTCTCTGTGTAATCGTTTGGTTATTATCTCTTTGATAATAATCTGATCTTGTAAACGGTTGTTTATTGATAGTTGGTAATTTGTGCTGACTACTGTGATTTAGTATTGAATAAAGACTTATGAGTCTTCTTAATGACAATTCTGTGTCTTCTGCTAATGCTAATATGGCAGGTAAGTGTCTTTCAAGAACTTTTTTTTAATGGAAGTGTAAAATTTAATTTGAATTTCAAAAAATATTGTAATGGAAATACAAATTTATTAATTGGGAATATCAGTATTGGTTGGATTGTTAATTATGGTGCAAACCAACATGTGGAAAACTAGAAGGGGGGGTTGAATAGTTTTACGTCTTTTTCATTTTATAAAAGTTTGCTTCTAGAGAATAGACGTAAATTTCAAAACTCTTTGATACAAAAATATAGATACTAGTTTATTCACGTTTTTCGTATAAACACTACTTATATATAATGTTGAATGAAAATTTATAATTTCATATATCACATATAAACATATATATGTATATGTGATTTAATATGAGTTTATGTACTTGGTTTGTTTGTATAAAATTAATGTTGTGAATGAAGCTTAGTTTGATCTTTATGTGAAATCAATATATGCACAACACGAGTAATTATAACTATGTATGAAATGCTAACAAGTAAATAAACAAAGAGAGAGAGATGGAAAGATCAAACCGAGAGACAAAGGATTTATAGTGGTTCGGCTACAAGGACACCTTCCTTGCCCTACTCCACTCCCCGAGCACCGAACTCGAGAGTTTTCTTCACTAGATCAATAACCTCCCTTATGGCGGAGAAAACCTTACACACCAATATACACACCACAACTTCGTCACAACTTAATCACGACTTCTACACAACTTCTTCACACCAATCTACTTCACACCAATTCTTCTTCACACCTTTCTACTTCACACCTATCTACTTCACGCCAATCTTCTTTACACCTTTCTACTTCCTAACTCTTCTTCTTCACGCCACTTGTTTCTTCACACCTTCACAACTTAGTTCTATCCACTACTTCAAGATTTATACTTCTTCACAACTTCTAGGCTTCAAGTTCTTTGTCTTCACAAATAATCTCTACTTCAATATACTACCCCTTCTAATTTCTTCTATCACTAATCCTATGCACCTCTACTTCTTCACTTCTAGTACTACTTCACACCTTCAACAAATCTAGATCCTATGTCTAAATCTAGCTAACCAATGTATACAATTTATACACCAAAGAATGAATGATATACACGATGAAATGATCAAACAACTTAGATAACAAGATGATACTAAGTTGTAATACTTCTAGTCTTGATAGATAGAAGTATTCTTCTCTTTGCACTTGAGTGGTTGAAGCTTTGGATCACTTGGAAACAAAGACTTATGAATTATATGATCAAAGGATTTTTAAGATAGAAATGGAGGTTTGAATCAGAAAGTTTTTAGTGCAAAAAGGTGAGAAAAATATGTGGAATGATCCAGTATTTAAAGGGACAGAAAACACTGTTTAGGAGCGTGCCGGTCCCCTTAATTCATGGTCGGTCCCCTTAATTTTAAGGGGACCGCCCCTTATAATTAAGGGGGCCACCCAGCTGTAACGGCCAGAGATTCTGTCCTTTAGTGGAGAAAGTTTATTTGGTGAAAAACTAACTGATTTTTGTTAAAAATTTGAAGTCATATATTTAGTATGATTAAAACATTTTTCTTTATTACCAAAAGTGTTTTTCAAAAGTATATAATATGTTTACATAATTAAATAAACTTTGTAATAATTAATTAAATACCCCTTTGATCTTATAATGCATTAGACACTTTGTTTATTCATACCTTAAGTGATTATTTACTACTAAATACTTGTTTACGTCATGATCTTTGGTTTGATGGGTTTTCGTTTTGTGATTATCAAAACATAGAGATATCGAAAGATATGAATAACGTTTTTAGTCATTTATTTATATCAACACAACATATGACTGTATCTGCAAAATTCTTAATCAATGTGGTTGATATTTCAAAACTTGGTCTCACAGTTGGTCATCCAAATGGTACTTAGGCCTTAATTACTAAAATTGGTGATTTGAAAATCAATAATGACATTACTTTGTATGATGTTTTAGTTGTACCTGAGTACACAGTTAATCTTTTGTCTGTTCATAAGATTGCTAGAGACAGTAAGTTGGTTGTTGGTTTTGATGAATCTAAATGCTATATTCAGGATTTAACAACAAAAAGGACTGTGGAGATAGGTAATCAATGCAATGGTTTATACATGTTTGATGTTGATTCTGCATGTAAGATTGTTTCTAATAATTGCATTTCTACTTGTTATGTGTCTAGATGGCATCATAGCCATCTGACCAAATCTTACATGTTCTTAAACCCACTCTTAAACTTGATAGACCTACTGATTTTGATCATCTCTACGATACTTGTAATAAAGCTAAACAAACTAGAGAACCATTTCCTTTAAGTGAACATAAATCAACTAAAATTGGTCAACTTGTGCACTTAGATGTATGGGGTCCTTATAAAGTTACTAGCAGAGATGGTTAAAAATATTCCTTAACTATTGTTGATGACTATTCAAGGGCAGTTTGGGTTTATATGCTTAAAGGAAAAGATGATGTCTATGATTCTGTTGTTAATTTTTTTTTCAAATGTTGTCTAATCACTTTGAAACTAATGTAAAAGTGTTTAGAAGTGATAATGGAACAGAATTTGTTAATAGACTTCAACATTATTTTCATAATAAAGGAATATTACATCAAACTTCTTGTGTTTACACACCTCAACAAAATGGAATTGCATAAATGAAACATAGGCATCTTCTTAATGTGGCTAGACCCCTTATGTTTCATGGGGAATTACCTCTCTATTTGTGGCATGAATGTGTTCTCTCCGCTGTTTATATCATTAACAGGTTGCCTTTTTTCTGTGTTGTCTGGCAAGTTTCATTTCTTCTTTGTGTATAGGCAATTGGGCATGACCCTTCACTTTTTCATATTAGCGGTTTTGGTTGCTTATGTTATGCTACTACTCTTAACAATTCTGATAAGTTTAGTAGGAGGTCTGAAAAATGTGTTTTTATTGGTTATTCTAATGAGAAAAAAGGTTATAAACTTTTAAGTCTGGAAACTAAAAATATTTTTTATTAAAGAGATGTCAAGTTTTATGAAATTCTTTTTCCTTTTAAAATGGAAAGTAATTTACAAAAACAAGTCTTTGAAATTGGTGTGTCAAAAGATTTAAAGAATGTAAACCTTTTTCATAATAATAACCCTAAAAGACCCAATGAAGAAGGGAGAATGTCCTCATATGATGATGGCACAGAGCTGAATTCTCTTGATGAGGATGGTAACTCGGTAGCAACTTCTATAGATGAAAATATACACCCTAAGGGCAATGTTTCACTTAAAACAGATTCTATTGGCACAAATTCTGATCATGACTCTGATTCTGTTGAGTCTAATTCTGAACAAGAAGGCTTGCCAGCCATTACAACAAAAAGGTCAACCAAACCCACTAGGTTACCTAAAAACCTTAATGATTTTGTTGTTGAAGGAAAAGTTAAATACGACATTGAAAGAGTTGTTAATTACTCTAATCATGATTCTGATAGTTTTTTTTCTTTTTTTTTTTTTTTTTTTTTTTTTTTTTTGCTTCTAGTCTTAATAAGAGTGTTGAGCCTACATGTTATGAAGAGGTTATTCTTGATCCTAACTAGGTTGATGTCATGAACTGTGAAATCGAGGCTTTAAATAAAAAACAACTCTTGGACTACAACTGAATTAAATACAAATCTAATGGTTAAATTGAAAGATAAAAAGCTAGATTAGTAGCTAAAGGCTTTAACCAAAGAGAATGCTTAGATTATAATGAAACTTTTTCTTCTTTTGTGAAAATTTGCCTTAGCTGTTAAGAATAAATGGCCTCTTTTCGAACTTGATGTTAATAATTATTTTCTCTATGGTGACTTGGATGATGATAGCTATATTCCTAAAGGGTTTTCTGCTAAAAAATAATAAGAACATGGTCTACAAACTTACAAAATCTCTTTATGGCCTTAAGCAGGCACCAAGAAAATGGAATAAAAAACTTGTCATTGTTCTTAAAGAACATGGTTTTGTTCAATCTGTTAATGATCATTCTTTGTTTACAAAAACTAAAAATGACAAGTTTATTGCATTACTGGTTTATGTTGATGGCATAGTTCTAACACGAAACTGTATAAATGAAATAGAACAATTTAAAGTTTTCCTTAAGACTAAGTTTAACATAAAAGATTTGCGATCCCTTAAATATTTTAAGAGAATTGATGTGATAAAAACTGGGAATGATATTTGTCTTTCACAAAAAAAATAATGTCTTGAACTTTTAAAAGAATTTGGTCTACTTAGGTGTAAACCTATGTCTACACCTATGGAACCAAATTCCGTACTTCCTTTTATTCCCACTAAAGATATCCTTTGCTTGATAACATTACTGGATATTAAAAAATGCTTGGGAAACTTATCTACCTTACCCTTACTAGATCAGATATCTCCTATTATGTTCATTGTCTTGCTCAGCATATGCATTCATCTTTAAAGTCTCATTTGACTTCTGCACTTAATGTGTTAAGGTACTTAAAAGGTGCTCCAGGTAAGGGTTTTGAGGTATGATATAACAGTTGTGATAACCTTCTTGAAGGATATAGTGATGTAGATTGGGCCAAATGTATAAAAACTAGTAAATCTGTCACTAGTTATTGTGTATTTTTTAACAAATGTTTGATCTCATGGAAAAGTAAAAAACAAAACACTCTTTCAAAATCATCTACCGAAGCTGAATATAGATCTTTATCTGTTGCTGCTTGTGAAATAATTTAGATCCAGAAAATCTTAAAATGCTTAAAAGTTGATATTAGTCCTCATGTTAGTCTGTTCATGATAATAAATCTGCTTTACAGCTTGTTGTTAATCCTGTTTTCCATGAGAGGTCAAAACATTTTGAGATAGACGTTCACTTTATCCAAGAAAAAAATTGCAAAAGGTATCTTGGGTGCCAAAAAGATTGGATCTTCAAACCAAATTGCAAATATATTTACTAAACATCTCGTGTATCAACATAAGTTCTTATGTGAAAAGTTTAGATTATTTGACATGTTTGGGAAACAGATTAAGGGGAAATGTTCAAATAAGCTATAGTATTATGTTTCTTAAGCAAAGTCTTGCTTATTTCTTTGTCTAGTGTTTTGTGTTTTTGTAGTTTAATACTTAAAGGACCAATCCTGGACAAAGAATATTTCATTATAGAAGAATTTGAAGAGTAGTTGCATATGTAAATGTAAGGACTGAAGATGTAACTTTTTGGCTATATAAGCAACCTTCCATCCAGGGTTTCTATACATCATTATTCTCACCTTTCTCTCACTAGATTTTCATTTCTCTATACTCTCTCACGTTTGTGTATACAGATCATCTTGATCTAATCTTTCTCTGCGTAATCGTTTGGTTATTTTTTCTGTGATAATAATCTGATCTTGTAAACGTTTATTTATTGATAGTTGGTAATATGTGCCGACTATTGTGAATTAGTATTGAATAAAGATCTTATTTGTGGTTTTAGTTATATCTTTGATACCGTCTCACATAATTCCTTTACCCAAAAAAATAAATAAATAAACATACAAATTACCTTAAATATATGTGATTTTTAATTTAATAAAGCCTAAGTTTCCTTTTATATTTCCCATGGTGTTTTGGAGGAATAAACTTGTTGCTTTGAATTGCCCACGGTGTTTTGACGAAATTATTTGGTTGGCAAACAACCTAATGTGTTTTAAACAAGGGATAATTCCAAAAATGTCCTTCGCACCCAATTGATTTGTTTTTTTCCCTTAAATTAGAAAGTTCCGAAACTACTCACTAGGCAACCGGGCAACTTTAGTGTAGCAACCTTAGAACGCCAAGTGTCCCAAGTTGCCCAAAAAATACACAAGTTGTCCACAAAATATAAAAGTTGCCCAAAATTTCGGACACTTGGCGTCCCTCGTTGGCTAAAAAAAGTTGCCAGGTTGCCCAATGGGTAGTTTCAGAACTTTCTGAGCGAAGGGCAAAAAAGCAAATCAATTGGGCGCGAAGGGAATTTTTGGAATTAAATAGTTGCGATACTACAACAAGAAAGAGAATGGTGAGAGTCGAATTTTAGCGACGACAATTGTTGTCGCTAAAAGTCACAAAATGACAAAAACCAGTTCTTTGACTTTGACTTTCAACGAACCATGTTGGTATACAGTTGACTGTGGGACTCACACTTTTAGCAACGACATCTGTCGTCGCTAAAAGTATTTTCAATTTAATTTCCAGTTTTATTTTTCAATGATTCCTTCCTAAAACCATTGATTCCACTACTGCCTTTCAAAAAAAGAGTAAAATAATCCATGGTTTATAAACAAAAGATAGTTCCACATAAAACAATCCGAAGAAACTCGAGAAAGTGAGCATACAAAAAGTCTACTAGATATTGCATACCAGAGTGATTCCCAAAAGATGAAAGCACTTCTCCATTATGACTGCAGTTGCCTCACAACAGCAATAATGTGCTTGTCTTCGCAACAGATCCAACCTGCCAAAACTTTCAAAGTTATGCCCAATCTCAACATAAATAATCACATGCCTTATTAAAATTCAAATAAACTTCTAGAATATTAACTTGGTTTAAGAAAACCGGAAATTAAATTCAATAGTGTATGAGAAAAAGCATATGTAAGTAAACATACCTTGTACACAGACAAATAGTAAATGGTAAAATTCTTGGATAATTGATAAAGGTATTCACACACGATATGTGGCAAGACACATAAACATGACTCTTCAAGAGCCTAAAAAAGAAAGTTAGATTATTATACAATAATATGATTTACATAATCATATCAATAAAACTAGGAGTATCTATAAATAAATCAAACTTTTCACTTTATTATTTCTTCTGGATTTGTGCTCAGTAGAAATCGAGGATTTTTTTTTTTTTTTTTTTTTTTTTGAACTTTATTGAAAAATATCTAGCAAGAAGCTAGAAAAAAATAAAGGACTGTAATGTTTTAATACAAGCTGAAACAAGAACAGTTAACCAGGCTAGCCAAGTAGGATTTAAACTCTTATTCCGATGACAAATTCATGAATGAGATAATATTTGAATCTCTTCCAATAGAGTGTCTTTGTGTGGCGGCTTCTAGGGGTGGAAATGAGCTGAGCCACTCGTGAAAAGCTCGAGATCGAATCGGTAAAAAGCTCGAACAAGCCAAGCCCGAGCTTTACATACAAAGCTCATTTGGGCTCACGAGCCTAAAGGACATTATGATATTTTAAGTATTAAACATATATACGACCGGAAAAACATTGGGTGTCGATTCTTGAAAATGAGTATGTCCGGTGAGATTCCTTGGTTAGAATAGTTGTTAGAACATTAAAACTCCGTAGGTATATCTTTATTATTGACCATTATCCCTAAACCTACAAACTGGGCTTGGGCTTATTTATCCTATAATACTCTCCCGCAGTCCGAGTGGCGAAATCGTGAAAGCTCAAACTCGAGTAGTAAACTAGACAAGAAAAAAAACATTAACATAATAAAAACATAACTTTAATCGACTCGTAATAAAACCGTACCAACGGTCAACTTTGTCGACTGGTACCAACGGTCGGCTAAGTCAACTGGTAATAAAACGGTCAACTTTAGTCGACTAGTAACAAAGTTGTGCGAACAATCGATTAACAAACAATAAAACAACTATAATTTCTTTTATTTCAACCAATAAATACGAGATATTAAAGCTAACAAACTGATTTTGCAGCAAGCACAAACCAATATTGAGTTTTCGTATTAAAATCAACATACCCTTCTATCTGGCTGGATATAGTAAACGAAATGGAGGCTTTAAAAAATAATGATATTAATATTATGAGCTACATGAAACGAAAACTTGGTGATGGGACTCGTATTTCTTTCTGGAACGAAATTTGGTGTGAAGATATTAAGTTTAAAGATTTGTACCCGCGGTTATTTGCTTTGGAATGCAGTAAAGACATTGTGGTGGCTGCTAAGCTTTCACATGCAGATTTAGATCATGCTTTTCGTCGTACGCCAAGAAGTGGAGTGGAACAAGCACAATTTCTTCCGTTGGTTAATCAGGTCCAAGGAGTGTCTCTTACCCCTTGTAACGACAGGTGGGTTTGGTCGTTAGAAAGTTTAGGCGAGTTCTCGGTTGCTTCGGTTAGAAGACTTATAGACGAAAAAACATTGCCGGAGGTATCTTCCAAGATTCGATGGGTTAAAGCAATTCCTATTAAGGTTAATGTTTTTGCGTGGAAAGTGAGGCATGATTATCTTCCATCTAGACTTAATATTTCGCGTCGAGGGATGGACATTAATTCTTTAGTGTGTTCTCTGTGCGATAATGAAGTGGAGTCGACTAGTCATCTCTTCTTTTCTTGCCAATTTATTAGAAATATTGTTCGTAAGATTGTCTGTTGGTGGGACATTAGCTATGTTGATATCTCCTCATATGACGAATGGATATCTTGGTTTTCTACTATCCGGCTTTCAAGTAAGCTTAAAAGTGTTTTGAATGAGTTTTTTATGTTTTGTGGTGGCACATTTGGTCTTATCATAATAAGAATATTTTTGGAGTGAAGAATTCTCATAAGGAGAATATCTTTGAAGATGTGGTGTCAAGGTCGTTTTATTGGTGTTGATATAGATGTAAAGCGTCTTTTAGTTGGACTGATTGGATCAAAAATCCTCATCTTGTTTCTATGTAATTTCTAGCTCCTTGCTAGTTGTTTAATAAAATTCGCCGTTCAAAATAAAATATTGAGTCTTCATATTGTAGCAACAGAAGTGTCACATACCATTCTTTGAGTCTTCATATTGTAGCAACAAAATCATCTTTCTTTAACAAGAAGTAATAAGTGACATGCGGCACATCAAAAACTCTTTGCATGCGATACTTAAAAAAACATAAATCTTTATGATTTGACGGTGACGGTTAGGGTTTGATGGGGTGACAAAAAGAGGCAGCTCAACTTAGCCACCTAGGTTTGAGGATCTGACCCGTTCAGTGTTAGAACATTAAAACCCCATAGGTACATTTTTATTATTGACCATTATTTATAATTATGAAACCCTTTAAATACTACCCTTTCACTTGTAATTCATTCATTCATTGATTCGTAACTCATCTCTCTAAACTCAATCATTGTGTATAATTCATCAATCCAAATAACAAACCCTTTTCAAATCTTGTTTCTTCTTGTAGATTCCTAATTTGTTTGTTGCCATTGAATAGTGTTTTTCATATCTTGATTGATTTCTAAAACACATTGTTTCACTAGGCCAACTTTTTCATTTATGTTAAATTTATCATATACATATTATTTCAAATTTTAAATACAGAAGAGTCCAATCCGCCTTTGCCTCTTGCCTAGTCCCCGCCTAGACTGATTACTAGCTAGACGGTAGGCGACCACTCGACTAGCGCCTAGGGCTTTTGTATGTTCAAAGAAGTAGTAAAAGTTCTTTAATATAATCGTCTTACCCCGCTAAACTCGAGTAAATGGAGTTCCAATGTACGTTCTTTGACTTTCCCACATTCTTCATCATTCTCCAATATGATCAACTCTGATGCTTATTGCGAACATATATATCCATTAACTTGATATCCAAGAACAAGATAGCAACAAATTTGGGTCTGAAATAATAAAGTTGCAACAACATTGAAACGAAAGAAATTTGTACCTTCTTTAACTCATCAATGTCTTCACGAGAATTCTTGATAATTGTATGAATTTCAACTCATCTATTTAGAAGTATATAAAAGTATTCACCTAATTATCAATGAATTTGAGCAAAAGAAAAAATGGGTCGATAAAAAGATTATGAAACATACAGTATATAATAACATAACAACATTCAATAGTAATGGAAGTACATTATCACAATACCTCTTGAGTAACCATCTCATTTAATGTACAATCGACCAATCTACCATTTTTCAAAAATGTATACCTATTAAAACACAAAACCCAAAGCCTTGAATATGAATAAGTACGAAACTTGCCCTAAAAGTAGAATATCTCGGTTACCGCTTCTTAAAGAAGCATTGAAAAATTAGTCTTCTTAAAAGTTAGACAAAGCTCACCGCTCTTTTGTCAAACGACTAATAAAATTCAAAATGCCCATTGGTCACCGCCCCAAAAAGCTCCACACTACTCCATATAGTTACATATGTTACCATACATTTTTATTTAAAAAAAAAAAAAAAAAAAAAAAAAAAAAAAAAAAAAAAAAGGGTTACTACCCACGGTTACTGCTCACAGCTACTGCTTACCGCTACTTTTAACAAACACACCCTAGGTGATTTATAATTTTTTTTTTAAATATTTAACATTGGCCCTTCAAGAATGCCCGGATTTTGTATCTCCTTTTATTTTATTTTACTTTGTCTATAAAACCACATAACATCATAATTTTATACTGGCAGGGTACCCAAAGTTTCCGGCAAGTAATGTTTATTCACTACACGTATTTGGTGAGCAATTAAAGTTTCTAGCAAGTAATGTTTATTCACTAGTTAGATAACCCGCGCGTTGCGGCGGGGCATTTTGATAAAGAAGCAGTTTAGGTTGTTTGTGTACAAAAGCATTTTGTAAGATAGTACAAAAAAGAATGGGTACTATATCTGTTGTTGTACACCACATGCAGATAAAGTTTTGAAACAAATAAATTGCAGAACATGTGATGTAAATCGTAAACCAAAATTATACTTGACAAAAGCAACAAAATGATAGATATTAACTTCAAATCTATATATACTAAATATCTATACATAAGGTTTATGAGTAAAAGTCTTGCCATTTAGTAGCTTGTCTCCAAAGCTGATAAGTTAACATAAATGGTGGAAATAAATTTCTAATACTTAAAGTTTCTGATATAGTTTTCAACACATAATGTAAGTAATTTCAGCAAAGTATAACAAATAATATTTTAGTACATATGTTTTATGTGGTTTAGCTTCTAATGATGAATTTGCTCAGGGACTATCCACCTTAAAGGCAAAGCAACTATCTTATGATCTCCCTGTTTTGTTCCTGAAAAAATCACACCGACAATTAAACACTAAAGGTTGAAACTGTATTTAGACTATTACAGTAATAGCAAAATAGATTACCATAGCTTACCCCTTTTGAACCATTGGCCGACTACCCTTCGTCTGACCTTAACCATTTCCTTCTGAAGCTATCACCCTTTTTGGAACTGAGAATACCATAAACATGCATACAGATAAGAAATTGAAATACCCTTTAACAAAGATGCAAATAACATCATTTTACCAGTGAATGAAGTACCTGTAATTGATGTAGACGTCCACTGAGTCCACCTGGTCGATGCACCCATCAAACACACTTAGCAACTCAGTCACTGAACCCAGAGACTGACCCAATCACCAAACTTACCTCCTGAACACACCCCATGAACACAGAGCCTGAACACACTCATTGAACCACACAGAATCGAACCTCAATATCTCGTGACTCGGTCACTGAATTAATGAACGACACTCGCTGAACTCACCTTCTTACTCCGAAAATATCAGATCTATAAAATGTTGAGATTCAGGGTTAATAGATCATGCCTCGGAACTTTTGCTTTCCTCTCTTTAGGGCTGTCTTTTTCCATCAGCGTGTGAACCACAGTCCGCTGAACCCAATCTTGTGTACCGGCCTTTTGCTTCAGGTGCCTGAAGGCCCAACTTTTCTTTTTTTCTCAGCGATTTCTTTTTCTTGGGCTTTTGGAACTTTAGCGTTTCGTAACCGTTGTAATAGTCTGATGAGACTTTTCCGATCGAAGTAAGACCTTCAAAGTGAGAAGTCACAGATGTGTCATCTATTCTCCTACAGAGCTGCATATTATAGAAAACGTAAGGTACATAACACATATTGAATTAGAACATATCATATAATCAATATTAAATAAACTGTATGGAATAAATTGATAGCTGACCAATAGGATTAGCCGAGCCACCATAGGAATGAATTATGACCATATCTCTAAAACGTCACAGACGTATTTGTTGGCATAACAATTGACATCATTAATTTATCCTCAGGTTTATGTGTCTGATGGTCATATCTTACTTGTTAGGAAAAAAAAGGAAAGGAATATATATATATATATATATATATATATATATATATATATATATATATATATATATAGGGAATATCTTGGCTATAATTGTTGTAGCCAATTGGCTACAATCCTTCACAAAAATTACACTAGCAATTAATCAGGGACCCACAGAAAAGAATCAGGACCCACAAAAAAAACCAAGGACCCACATTTTATAGCTTAAAATTGTAGCCAATTAGCTACAATAAATTGTAGCTAATATATTCCTATATATATATATATATATATAGAGTTAGGATCAAATAAGAAGAAAAAATAAAATAAGAAGGATAAGAAGAAACCACAACCACATATTTCAGATGCACCTATTAAAATAGATGCATCTCCCCTTGAAAATCTATCCCTTATTTGAAATGTGTGGCTAGAATTTCTTCTTATTCTTCTTATTTTAGTTTTTCTTCTTACTGGATCCCTACCCTATATATATATATATATATATATATATATATATATATATATATATATATATATATATATATATATATATATATATATATATATATATATATATATATATATATATATATATATATATATATATATATATATATATATATATATTCCTTTTTTTATCACCTTTTTTTTGTTGGGACACACCATTTAGTTTTCATTAGTTTTGTTTGAGCTGGTTTGGTTAAGGTGCCTAAGATGTGAAAGGTTGGACAATTAATGCATGTTCATGCATGTGTTAATGAATCAATGATGAAAAATTGTTTGTATTGAGCAGTTTTAGAGGGGCAATTAAAGCAAGTGCCTTTATAAGGTACATAGAAACACAAACTAATAATGAAAAACTGGTTGTATTGGGCATTCCAAGAGAGGCAATTAAAGCAAGTGCCTTTATAAGGCATATAGAAATACAAATGAATAGTCATTAAGAAAGTAAAACTACAACTAAAACACACACACACACACAT
This sequence comes from Artemisia argyi, assembly GCA_030686995.1. Taxonomy (NCBI): domain Eukaryota; kingdom Viridiplantae; phylum Streptophyta; class Magnoliopsida; order Asterales; family Asteraceae; genus Artemisia; species Artemisia argyi. The sequence goes on from CM060706.1 coordinate 38,297,734, forward strand.
CCTCAAAAAGAACCTTTCATAATAAAAGAAAGAGAATGACAACACATATGCCATTCTGCAAGGAGCTTGCTGCTGATGCGGGTTCGAGTTTAGTTAGAGATATGATGGTGGTAAAGTTTCAGAGGGAGGTTACAGTGATATTGTTGGATGAAGTTGAGCTAAGAAAGAAAGCCAAAGAAATAATGTCTCGTGTGGCTGAGAGGGATCTGGTGCTTGGAGAGCTGGAGCTTTTGTTTTCTTTTGACTCTACTGTGCATAGCATTTCAGAACTCAACAACTTGCAAACCCAAGATCTGACAGAAGTGTCGCTGATCTTGGTGAATGTGGTCAAGAAACATAAGCGAGCATCAGACCTTTTGTCGTTGATTGAGAAGCTGAAGTGCTTGCTGTACTGATGTTGGCTGTTTTGTGTTTTCAGAATACGTATCTTGGGTTTAGGGTTAGTTGGGAGTGTCTAGGGTTTTTGGGGATATTTTGCTGAAATGTTTAATGGTTTAAATCAGTGGATGATTAATATGAAAAAAAGACCCTTGTTATATGTTGGTTTTATTTGTGGTGATAGTGTTTAAGTAATGCAAGATTTAGAATGGTAAAGTTTTTTGTTGAAACATAACTTTTTTTTTGCGACAGCAGTGTGGCTTTGGGTTCTTAATTCGCTCTGTATATTTGTCAATCTGTTTAAAAAAACAATAAGCACCTATTCATTTTCTCAGCAAATAAGCAGTCTAATAAGTAAAGACAAAATGAGTCTGCCTAATCCTAATAGGGTATGAATTGTAATTTTAGACAACTTTGATTATATAAGATAAAAAAAACTTTGATCTATTATAAACATCAGAAAACTATTATAATGTCATCCCAATTGGTAGTAGTCAATCAGTAAATAACACGCACAAGAGTTATATTTCTATCTAAATATGCACAAACAAAGAATGAAACATGTCTATGCATTTACCTGCTTTGGTAAGCGTAGTTGCAATCAAAAGCCTGGAATAAACCTTGTGATCATATCTGCTCATGCTGATGCGGTATTTGCCCACGCATCGAGAGCCTCTGCCACCTAATGGTAAAGCTGAGAACCTAAACAACAGTTAAATTAGTAACATATGTTACCGAATCCATAATTAAAATAACGTCATAATGTTTAGTGCAAAAATCCAATATGCACCAAATGTTTTTACCAATTTAACCACGTAAAATCATGTTCCCCTGGCATACTGCAAAGGCGTAGGTGGAAGCCACTAATCCACAGCTGCAATGGCCATCTCAGCTACCCATGCCCCTGAATCGGAAAATGTTAGTGGCGGGCTGTAACATAAACATAGTTGTCCTAAATATTTTTTTTACATACCTGTAGTTGTTTAACAAATAAATTTTCCAATTTATCAATGCGCCAACATTAGCAACCAAAGTAGCATTAACTTGTCATTTCGTAACAGCATCAGATGGAATAGGAACAACTCGATCCTGTAAATCATCATCTAGCTGCAAGACATCTAGAATATATTAATGGCTTCTTCTTCTTATAAACAAACTTGGTTTTATCAGTACTTATGTAAGAGCAATACAGCATAATGACTTGATATCTTCTCGAGTATTTAGACTTTCAGAGGTTTCTTCTAGTTAATCAACTAAGTAATGAGTATCGTTCCATGTAAATGGTCAAACTAACTAACCTACTGTGAGTATCCTAACCGCAAAAGACATAAATGCATTTAAACAATTGAAGCAACAATCTTTGTTTCCGTAATCATATCAAAGACATCTCCTGGCCTAATAAAGTGAGTAACCAAATAAAGTATCATACCTCATGACCATCTAGTAAGTGAGCAACTTAGTCTGTTAATTCTCTTTCAAATCTTCTAATCTACATCAGTTAATACAAAAGGGCAGATGGCTATAAAATGCAGCAAAAAGTTGTCTGAAAGTACACCTATTTTAGAGTACCTGGCATAAAATTCACCGGACACAACACCGAAGGACATTGACTTGTTTACTGCAGCTTGTCGTACTATTTGTAAACTTGTCACCACCTGCAGCATACAATGAATGGAAAAGACATCATGAAATCATCTGAGGCATATAATACTTTTAAAAAAAGTATTTAAAGAGAACGAAATTTCTTGTGGCGCTTGCTGTATGGCCGCTGGCAAATCGGCAGTTTCATTGCCATGTATTCCACATGTGTCGGAGGTTCCCACGTGTTCAACACAACCCTAACAGCAAGAAATCAATTTATGAATTCCACAATAATTATCACTAAAGAGATTAGCAATTTGGTTTCTAAGAAGTCGTACCTGACCATTTCAGCCTCGTGCGCGATCTCCAAATGTAAATAACCAAAGATCGAATAAAAATAGTAGAGCATGTGCTTAAAGTGGGTGCATAGGCAACATTGAATCATCAGCAAAGATGATATGCTCAGCGAAGATCATATATTCAAATGCAAGCAAGCTCTGTGGTTGAATGGCATGTCAAATGGCTAATAGTTGATTGGATTATTCCAGGCCTGACATGCCATTCAATCAACAGAGCTGGATTGCCAGAACAGTTAAATACCAACATGATGAACCCAATTGCTAAACCCAGCCGTTGTTTCCAACACATATAGGAACTGTAATAACCACAAAAAATATTATAATACGATAAACTCAACAAATATGAGATGCAAAAAGAAATAGCGAATAAACTTTTTTTCACCTAGATTTCTAGTGCCATCAGATTCAATTCCTACTCGCATTGGAGCATTCACATCTAAGAATCCCATATCATTATGCATAGAAGTCTTTGTGGGCAAGGTTGCCTCTACGAATACATTTAATTTTACAAACATGTTCATACCATGAAATCTATTCATAACTAATCACAGTGGCACAATACTATTAGGTTTGGTATTTGATTTTCAATATTACTATTACTAAATTTAAAACAAAAGTTGTTGTATAAGTTAACATTTTTATGCATGCTGTGTATAACTAAATAAGAGATAATAAGCATATTGCCCATACTCGTTGAGGTCAGATACTTCCCAAAAAAAAATATTATTACAAACAGTTTTATGATTCGATGGTAACCTCATCGTTCAAAAAAAAGATTGGTTTTATTTTATTTTTATTTTTATTTTTTTTTTTTTTTTTTTTTTTTTTATCCTCATTTTTTTTTTTCATTAGATGGATATATTTTGCAAGTAATGACCAAATTTATTTGACCCATTGACCTCACTTAGAAACTTTTTTGTTAACCTATTTGACCCATTAGAGATACAACGTTAGCGCTCAATCCTAAGCAAGCAGGTCAAACTATTACCTCAGTTTGTGCAGGTTCTTTTAAACGCTCTTTCCTTACACCTTTTGGAAGCTGTGCAGCAGCATCACCAGCTATTGTGGTTAGAACCCTATCAACCTCTGCGTCATCCTCATCTTCCATGTCATCCGAATCGAGCGCAGAGTCAAGAGCTTCATTTACATACTATTCAATAACACCTGCCCGAAGTAACATCATAAAATTCAATTATACAGAAGGCAACCGTACAAATGAATGTTGCTATTTAAGTAATACTCGATGAATTTTAGAAAAAAATGACTTGGTTTAATAATAGTTAATTCAACATTCTACATGAACAAAGAGTTCTACAATGGATATATTTAAAGTTATATGAACAAAGGCGTGTAGCAGAAATAATCTATAAGCTTTTACGAAAAAAAAATTAAGTGAACTAATTTGAAAAGAAAGAATGGTCGATACCTTAAATTACCGCTATAATCTTTATCCCTCAACCCGAAACTAATCTCCCATATATCAAAACCAATACCATAATAGCCTATTTCCAGAATTTAAAATAAAACAATTTTCACACTTACCAAGCAGGAACCATTAAAAAAGTAATACTCCCATCGAGAAAAAATCATCATATTTTAAAGTTTGTGTGCCTAACAATCATCATGCTTTAAGGTTTGCATGTCAAGCATGTCCAATGTTTGAATCCATAAGACCATTATTATTAGATGCATTCGGTGAGTGTAATGCATAAACTTATTAACCACTTCTCAATAGTATTTTTGTCACCTAGTTGTTATAACAGTTTACCATACATTAGTCGCTCACAAATAAAAGCTAAGACATGTTTAGTGTATAGCTGCACAATATACCCATCTAATGCAAAAAAAAAAAAAAAAAAAAAAAAAAAAAAAAAATGACAATCTTTTAAGCAATTTCTTGTACAATATATCCATCTCTCATAGACATTAGACATGTTTGGCTTGGAATTGCTTACATTCTAATATGGCATCGCATTCTCAAAACGATTATCTGATTATTTCACATTTTTATTTCCAAGCCAAATAAGTCTAGGTATATGTATGACACTTAAAAGTTGGCGTCACCTTCCGTAAAAGTAGTAAACATATGAACTTGATCCTAACACAAATTCACGAAGAAACATTTTTTGGAACCAACAAAGAAGAAAATGCAAAACAATAGTGATTCAAATACTATTTTCCACACACGCTAAGGGGCCGTTAGAACAGCTTATTTGTTCGCTTATCGGTGCATTGAAATTTTTAAAAGCCACTTCAATTAGCTTATGAGTTTGCCAACTTCATTTTATAGCCTAATAAAATTAAGAGTAAATTGCAAGAATCGTCCTTGTGGTTTGCCCAAATTGCAGATTTCGTCCCTGAGTTTTCGAAAGTGCAGGCGGCCTCCCTGTGGGGAGTTTTTGGTTCCATTTTGGTCCCTGGCCAGGGACTAAATGTGTAATTTTTAGCAAACTACAAGGACCATTTCTGCAATGGCTAGGGACCAAAACGGAACCAAAAATTCCCCACGGGGAGGCCACCTGCACTTTCGAAAACTCAGGGACGAAATCTGCAATTTGGGCAAACCACAGGGACGATTCTTGCTATTTACTCTAAAATTAATAACGCTAAACTAATTAGCTCATAAGCTGGAAAAAGTAAGGTTACTAATTCTCGAAACTCAATAATCCGATAAACTCAACAAATATGAATTTCCCAAAAAACGCTCTATTGAAAAAAAAATAATAACAATAAATAATACCTTCAATGGTTGATCCTCCACTAATGAGACCTTGCAAATCCCTCGACTGTCAATCAAGAATATGAAGCCACCATCTTTCCTGAAAAACAAAAGAGCAAACAATGACGATACATTATCGTTTCTCAAAATGAAAATAACAGCATAAAAAGATTATAACCCATTTAGCAAAAAAATGTGACATAATACCTTCAAAAAGAAGCCCTCCTTTTAATCTGCAACTTGTTATCCAACTCTAGTATCCACTCATTTTGCAATATTCATTTCATATTTAGCAAAAAATAAACCTTATCAGCTTTACAAAATAAATAAGCTCATAAGCAGGGAAAATAAGCTAATCCAGCCATCTTCAAATCATATCTTATTAATAAGATATAAGCTCAACAAACCAACCCCATTTAATTCAAAACAAAATTGTAAACAGAAAAGTTTCGGTACTGTATAAAAATCTATAAAAACCACTCATAAACAAAACCCATTTCAGTCCCATGTCATCACCCAAAGGCATCCATTTTACCCCCCAAGTGCACCCACTTCAGCGCCCATTTGAGTACCCAAACACACCCATTTTAGCACCTACTTCATCCCCCAATCCTACCCGCATTTCAGCCCCTAAACTGACACACTTCAGACCCCAAATCCACCCATTTTCCTACCATCAGAAAAATATATAACCATGTTGTAAAAAAAATGGGTGGGAGGGCCGATTGGGTAACGGGTCAAAACGGGTTCTTTTTGTAATTGGTAAAAATAGGTCAAGTCGGCTAATGGCCACAAATATTTCAACCAACGAAACCCACCGATTGAACACACCTGCTAAACCAATTCCCTGAACACCCCCTGAACCCACACACACATTTGTGTTTGGTTTAAATTTATACACAAAAACTGCGAAGTTTATTCGACATGGCATCAAATTTACGGGTTCTCTGCGTTCATACATCTATTGCTTAAAATATCTAACTAATCACTAAAATATGTTTTCTTACTCTAAACAAAAGTAAGGAACAACAAAGGCATACCATTACATAATTCAACAGAGGGTATTTCACATTGCAGATTTGGTGAACGTGTGAGGGTACTCGGAGTCGGCATTGCTCATAGGAACCCATCATAGGTGGAATATCGAATCAGATTGCAGTTCTATAGACAGTTGGCAAGCCCAAAACCTAAGTCATTCCAAACACCCCTAAGTTATTTGACTCGGCTAATATACCAAATTATAATAAGCTGAGAAGTTTAACGATTAAACAGACGCAAAAAATATCAAATACCCATACGCAAACAAATCTACATTAAATCACACTTTACTACAATTCCAATTCAGAAACATAAGTCATACACTACCACTAAGGATTCGCTAATTGCCACATTTGATTTCTTAAACTACAATCAAATATATAAGTACTTAGTTCGCACACTCGTTACCCGGCATCACATAAACACTGCTATTAGGCTATTACTACTATGCATAAACAAATCTATAACTCAACTAATCCAAAAGCCTCAATTAAACACGTTTGGCAACATTCTCAATTCCGAACAACGTTCAACCTACACCACATGTCACATTTCATTGAAACTACATAATGCACAAAATTCAACTTCACTTCCACGTAACCACTAACATATAACGAACACTCATAATTCAATTACACAATTCCAAGCCATATTTTCACCCATACAACTTAGCCTGAGAACCAACTGAACTATAAACAAAAGAGAATTCAATAACAAATCCAAAATGATCCACAAACTGGGATTTTTTTGAAATCATAAACTTTATTCATATGAACCTTGGATGAGGAGAACCTTTGATACGCTTCTGTCCATCAGCAAAGCAAAGTAACCTGTAAAAGATTAACAGGCGGAAAAATTAACACAAGCTATAAATTATGACGAAACATTAAGTTCAAACTAATAAAATAATAAAAGCCGGAAACAAAGACCTCAAAAGGCCTAGCTGCAAACATCATCAGCAACCCAACCTTGTAAAAAAAAAAAAAAAAAAAAAAATGAAACCCTAATTTAAACGAAATTAATGAAACCCTAAAAAAAATAAAATAAAAAAAAATCGGATAAAAGCACATACCAAAGCCTGTGGTAAACAGATTTGTGAATAATCTGTGAGTGTGTGTGGGGGTTTTTAGAGAGAGGAATGTGAGTGGGCCTGATGATAGATCTTGAAGATCATTTGTGTGTCTGTGTTTTGTGTTTGTGTTTTGTGAAGAAGTGAAGAAGCTTCACGAATATGAGCGTGTGTGTGTGTGGCCTGTGTTTTGTGAGGAAGAATCAGGAAGAGTGTGAATAAAATATTATTGGGGGAACGTTACTCTTCCTAAGAAGCCCAATGAATGTTAGTTTGTATAATTACACGTATCTTATGACATACCTTAACAAATGCGGAGTAAAACGTGAAAAGGTTGTAATAATATAAACTTTAACAAAATCATGGGGCTGATTCAGAATTTAGCTAAACCTTAAGGTGCAATAATAGCATTTACCAAGCAAAGATCACATAATTTTATGAAAAAACTCTAATTTAACAATCTTATGGATGCACAATGTAAAAACATGTGTACTTGTGTGTGCACGGGTATTGCAACTATATAAGTAAAACAACAAATTACATAATATTATAGAAATTTTTTATTTAACAACCTTGTGAATACACATGATTAAAAACTAGGTTACTAGTATTGTTTTTACAACGACATGACTTCACTAATTATGCTGAGGAAAATAAATAAACAAATACTTGTCAACTCGACCCATCTCGTTTCAACATGTACTAAAATTGATCCATTTTAGACAATAACCAATCTTGACTAAGTCACCACCTCAACACAGCAAATCTAGAGTATGCAACAGAAGGGATTTGGTTCATGGGGCTGAGGTTCTCTTTTATCCTTCAAGGTTGGTGAACTGATCAGAATTACAGCTTTAAGAATGTAACAAACACTTTGGTAAAGAAACTACAAAATCAAGATAATTTGAAAAATAAACACAAAAAAGTTGAATATTAATAAGAAAAAAAAATGACACCATTGTTGTCTTAGCTCCAAGGATCATCCCACCCATTAGGACCCCCACTCTTAACGAAACCCATGATTGCCTCTACAGCTTCGGCGGCTCTATTGGATAAAGAATGATTTCCATGCTCTATTTCAACTTTCTCTGCACCCCCTAATGCTCTACACAATCTGTATTCAGAAGAATTTGGACGAGATCAGTCATTTATCCAAGACATTCATAAATGTGGCAACGCGGCATATGTACTTATGAACGGGGATTAATGTTATGTTTTATCTCTAACGAGTTGTTTTACTCAAAAAAAACCTACTGCATTGTTTTACTCAAAAAAATTAGATTGTTTTTTAATCATATTTGTCACCAAAAAAAAAAAAAAAAAAAAAAAAAAAAAAAAAAAAAAAAAAGTGGCCCATTTTGACCCAGCCCCCTTTTGACATGTTACCCAAGCGGCACAACTCACTCATTTTACCACCTCTAAAGTAAACTATTTGCGCAAGTGAAAGCAATAGGTCTGTGAACTTGCCTTTCTGCCAAAGCTTTCTTGTCAACATAATCTGGTACATATTCATCGCCCATAGAATATAGTACCTGCATAATGATAATTATACGTGATTCAGATACATCACATAATGAATTGATCGGGAATCATCAAATACTTCACATGGGCATATGCATACCTGGCAAGGTGTGTTACACATGTGACCAAGTCTCTGTTTAAGCTGGTCATCACTGAGGTCTGAACTGAACATATCATCATCGCCCATGTATGCACAAAGAGAGTGAAATCTGCAGAATAACGGATTCATCAGCTACAGAAGTATTCCATTATAGTAATCAACTTACCATTAAATCTACCAACTTCATATCAGGTTCTGTGTTCCAGCCAAGTAATATTTCTAATAAAAATGAAAGTTCCGACATTTTTGCTATGTCTAGTATAATGTTTACAATTTAGTTCTCAAAGTTACCAGATACGTTATTGGATATAGACGCACATCAGAAGCTATATGATATGCATGTATGTGTACAGAACTCTCACCTATAAGCAGTTATTGGGGAATCTGGATTTGCATCTCTCGGCATCAACTCTGATCCTCGACCTTCACTTATTAGTTTTGAAGCTAAATCAATCATCTCAGCAGTTTCGGGGAGAGTTGCTCTGAATTCTCGATCACTAACCGGAGCCTGACCAGTTCAAATATACGTATGATAATATATTCAATAAGATTTCATTTGAGATTTTACTGAAAGTTTACAAATAAAGTCATAAAGTGACAATGGCAAACTGTTTTTTAATAATGCAATTTAAGATGTTATTATACAATTTGGAGACTATCAACATCTCTACAATGTTCAACACATTTTCTTTCTTATTGAAATGATCAAGTCCTCAACCCATTTGACCTATTAGAGATGAAATAACCCACATCAACCCATTTATATGTAAACTGGTCAGAACTGGCACCTCTATTACAAATTAATGCAGTTTGAACTAAATTACGAAACACGTTGCGAATAGTACGTCAAGTTTTGATATTTGTAGCCAAAATCCAAACTACTAGCAAGTGTTAGCACACATGTGCCATCAATGATGACACTATTTGCATAGAAACAAAGGTGCATGGAGGAGCTGATACCTGTAGAATAGCAGCACGAACAGCTCTTGAGCATGCTGCATTGGTACGCATGTAATGAACAATATCCTATAAAAGAAATAAAGTTATTCATTTAACCACTTGTATCTTAGTTCCAGTTTAACGCAATTTCAAATTAAGAGAATACAATACGCACTTACTTGACAGCCTGTACTGTGTCCAAGCAGCACTACGCCCTCTGAATCTTCTTTATTTATTAAGTAATTGATCAACTGGTCAAGCTCCGATGCATCCTACATTTATACATAAGAAAAAACAGGAATGAATGAACTTGATAGAGAAATAAACAAGTAAATGACCTGTAGCAGCTTTAATATCTGAGTGGTAATTTCAACATACTCATGATGAATGGGTTGATTTCGGTCTTGCCAAATCTTATAGATGTCATGTCAAAATATTTGAATAAATGGTAGAGTGAAAGATCACTACAGAAATATCATATAACAATTATCTTATTTATATAACCATCTCCAATGTGGCCCAGTGGTAAGGTGTCCTCAAAGTTTCGGAAGAGACCAAGGTTCAACCCTCGCTAGACTTGGGATGGCCATGGAAATACCGGTTAGGCCGCGTACGTCAGAGCCAAAGAGGCACGGATTCCCCAAGTAAACTCAATAAGGATCCTTCTCCGTTTACCCATTTTGTAAATATCTACTTCATATAAAACCAAACACTAATACAAATTTTCTTCTTCGATTTTGTTCATATAATGCCAAAGATAACCTGGAATAATCAAGGAAGATGAATGAGGAAAGTGAAGAGTTACCTCTTTCAAGCTCGAGACACCATATCCACTGTAAGAAGATGAAAGCAAAAACTGAACCAGTGACCACTTTTCTTTATCCAAAGCAATTGCCAGTGGCTCCAAATATCTGCATAGAAATGACACTATTTAGACTACAAACTTCATTGAACATTCAAGTGAAATCAACTTTCCAAATGAATGTTCAAAACTAAGTTCTGCTCAATATATCTTTACATGCATCTTTAAACGTATAACATGTTCTGTTACTCCATATTATATCATTTTGAAAAGGGACAAGAGGGAATGTGGCTACCATTTTTCGATTATGTTTGATTACCTTTATATTTTTCTCCCATGATGTACTCTATATATTGCATGTGTGTACCCTGGCATGATCTATTTATCTGTTTTCTTTACTAATATTTTGTAGACATTTATTCTTTTTACATTTGTGGATGATTTTACTTGTGCTAGCCTTCCCATTTTATCTCTGTTTACAATTCTCTGTCATACGAAATGAAAATTCTCAAGCTCACAGGATTGACTATAAGGACTTTTCTCTTATGTGTCAAAATGGCCTTTGACCAGATTGTAATTTCTGTTGCACCAGTTGCCCTTTACCACTAGCCCACTATACAATAAGAGATAAATGGATTATAGGTTTAACATTTGAGAACTTCTCAGTTTTGTCGCCATTAATGAGCTTTACATGGCCTTGTGCTATCTCCTAAGGTTGATTTGCCAGGATTCCACAATCCAAAAGTAATAAATGTCTATTATTTGTTACACAAGTGGATGGTAAGAGTGCTGAAGAACAGTAGCAATTAATAAGAAAACACTTGTAAGTTACAGACTTGGAAAGACTACGGTACTTTTTCTTTTTTTGACACCCTAATCAACACCTATGTCCGATTACTGGACTTGAATCCTCGCCACTTGGGTGAGGCAACTTAAATACACCTTGGGTACCATAGGGCTAACAGCCCGTTGGTAGACTAAGGTACTTACTATAGATTCATCTAAATTACAAAGAAATTCAGGTATTATGCAGTTAGGAAGAAGTCAATCTTCGTAGCCTAGATCAAGCTACACTTAATTACCAAGTCTGTAGACAGAGAGGTTATAAATAGCTAGGTAGACTTGTGACCTTGAAAGAAAATATTTCATGAAAGACTTGTGTAATTTATTATTGCTCATAAAAGCGTCCGGCCCTAGCCCCTATTACAGATAGGTGACTTCCAAAGTACGCAACACGTTTCAATAAAAATATCTCGTGAAAGACTTATGTGATGTTACTATTCCTCATAATTGAAGCCGCACCCCAGCCCCTATAAATAGGAGTCACAACTAAAAGACAAAACATTTACTAGTTAATAAGCCAATTAAGACTGCAACCATAAAGCTTGTGTCACCAGAACTAGCAATAAAGTAATAATCCTCACAAAGTACCTCAATTAAGTAGTTTATTTAAAATGAAACATAGCTACCAATTCATAAGGACAGTGGTTAGCCTTCTAACTATAGTATAGGAACATCAAAGAAGTCTTATCCTAAATCAGAGTCTAACAAGCTTCTAATAATCTTGTCATAGGAACTTACCAAATTAATGTGCCTTGATCTAGCGTACCATGCTTGAAAATTAAAAAGAAATCCATCAAGAAGTCCTTATAAGTGTCTTCAACACTTAATTTCAGCAAAGTCTACACAGGCTTAGATCGTAGACTTAGGCCCAAAGAGTGTTACAATTATCACATAAACTAAGTTGTAGCTGAAATAAACATAAATGTGGGCTTCCTGGATGAAGGTACTTGAGACTTCTTACGTTTGTTCATCCTCCAAAAAGTCATCTATAGTGTCCTTCACGCATTTATGTGAAATCGCCAACATCATTTTTATTTTTTTATTTTTTATTTATTTTTGAACGGCAGGTAACTATCTTACACTATACACACCACAAATCTATCACACATGTCCTAGGCAGGACCCCAACCATTTGGTCGGGGAGCTTCTCACACAACATTGGGTGCCGTTGGGACACAAGCCATTTGGTGTAACCACCAACAACATAACACTGTTTCATTAAGCTCTAGCTTGGTCCAAACCTACGATTGCTTGCAGGGAATCCTATAATTAGATATTAGAAGTTTTGTAAAAGAAAGTTATCATTCGGAATCAGACCATCTCATTTATAACACCATTTCTTCCAATCTATTCACCATCAACGTGTCCCACATATTATATCTTGTTTAGCTCTGTTAATCATATAGGGTCTCTGGGTATTCCTAAGAGACTTGTGTATTCCTCTCCGCATTCTATCTTGTTCCACAAAGGGTTATATCGTTTTTTTCTTTTTGTAATCTGGTTACCTTATGAATTTGTTGTTGATAAATTAAGCAATATAACTACTGCCTGTATGAATTTGTTATTGATGCATTTGGTTCTCTTGTGTTATTAATAATACAACATTCAAGTTAAGGAAGACCAGATAGAGATAACTACTGCCTGTGTGAACCTTCAGTCACGTAAATTTGGTTTTCATAGTGTTTATGTATTTGCAAGGTTCTGTTTTAAAAGTAAGCATATCCAATAGTTCAGAATCTATCTGGTAAGCAACTGTAGTTTAAATAGTAAATATAAAACAATTAAAGGACAAGTGTTTATACATACTCCGTAGCCAAAAATCCATCTGTCAATCCGCCAATAAAAACAACTTGTTGTTTATAGTCTCCAGTTTTAAATGCAACCTGCGTAAAAATAAAGCATATCAATATCCATGTTAGGGAACTAAATGGTTAAATCAAGAGGTTAGCATTAACATTACACAAACCCATCTAAAAGTGACTCCCTTTCCAAGTTAACTTATCACTAGTGAACAGAACAAAAGGTTGACACGACAGTTGATTTATATGAGTCGTGTTTGATCAACTTTTAAGATGTTCATAAAGAATCGAAGTGAAGACCATGACTTAAAACTCTTATCTGAATAGTTGCCTACTGTTTCATCATCTCCCACTAGCAATAAGCTAGTGACAAAATAAAATGCTAGAACATATTCACATAACGACCTGTTCTAAATACCATCTCAGAGCCATTCCCATCGTAAATCTCAAAACCTACTAGTAACTTCCCAAAAGTTTACCATCTAAATGAGCGAGACCCCACCACGAATCACCATGTAAAGAATACCAAGCCCGTTGATCAAGCCATTATTATCTTAATGAAAAGAAATAACATAGTAAGAGAGTCGGCATACAAGTCAACATATGTTTATGTCTATTTAGAATTCATAGCAATAGTATCATGTGCCTAGAAAGTGGAAATTCAGATTGATATCGAAATCTTAGCACTAAACACATACCAAATGATCAAGAACCGAGTATAGCTAACACATAACCTTTAAACGCTTAAATGACCAACCAGATATATAGTGTTTGGATTTGCTTACGTTGTAATGAAACACTCAATAATCAGATAAATAGTTGATTGAGTATTTGCAAACAGGGGCGGACCAGAACTTATTGTGACCGGGTGCAAAAAACAAAAATATGGATAAATTAAAAAGTTGCCAGGTTCATTTCAGAAAAAGTCATGATTTTTAACAAATTTTACACTATGTGAAGAAAATCCATTAGGTTCCCGTGAACACCGGAACACCCCTAGGTCCGTCCGCCCCTGTTAGCAAATAGTCCTACTTATATAAAGATTCAAGACTTAAAATAATCAGAATCACATAAGCACTTTGAATAAGCATACAATTACAACTACTTAGCATCCATTTAAACACTCAAAGCCGCTCTTCGGTAAAAACCAATATCCCAAACATGGACGGAACTTAGAAGGGACCGAAGGGTTTGACACTATGTACATTTTATACCTTTTATATATGGTTTGAATCATTTTTCATACAAATATTTCAGCGTAATGTATATCGGCCCTCCTAAAATAAATAATTTTCAAGTTGGCTCCCACCAACAGTGTTCAAGTTCCGTCCCTGATCCCAAACACCCCCCAAACCAAATAAAGATCCAATCTTTAATCACAATTTCATTACAAAAACAACAAATAACCTTAAAAAGCAACAATCTTTATTAATATTTTAAAAAAAAAACAACAAACCAAACTTATTATTATACCTGAGCAGATTTAGGACCATACTTAAACATAACACCACGAAACTGACCCTTCCGATTAACCGGGCCAGCAGTGGGCCCACCTCCTGAAAAATCTGATTTTCCAACCATGTTAAGGTTGTTGTTGGTGTTTGGTTTCCGACCAACACGAACAATGCCGGAAAACCAAGAAGTTGATGTTGTTGATGGGGTTGCACGTGGGGATGAAGATGGACTAGTGTTTGGATTCATGTTTTACGAGATTGTTAGTCTAGAGTTTTGATGATGATCCATTTATTGAAATGTTTTTAAATTAAATAGGGTTTGTGTTGTTTGTTTGTATAAATTAGTGACAGTTATGCTGTTGATAGAAATGAGGTGGTGTTCATGTGGGAGTGGGTGTTATGTTATTTATGTGATGTGTGACTTTATCCATTTTTGGAATTTCAAATACAACATTTTAAATTTGGTGATTCAAATGTTAAGATCTTGATTATGTTAATATCTTGAATTAAGCAAGGTTTTCGGGATTGGAATTCTATTCAAGATCATTTTTTAGATCAAAATCATAAAATCGAATCGTGATTTTAAAATCTTGCTGTAATGTCGTTTTTTTAATAACTTTTGTAATATTATCGAATAAATAAATTATTATATATTATAAACACAAAATTATATTAATATTTCATGAAAATGTTGTTCTAAATTATGAATATGGAATGCTTAAGAAGATTTACATGTTGGTTTTTAAATTCTATGAAACATAATCCTATCACTTTATAGTTTTTTAGTTTGCGGTTCGAGAAAAATAAGGATCGGATCAAATTAGATTTTAAGATCATATGGTTAAGATTCAGATTGTTTTGCTTTGTAGTATCGTAAAATAGTAATATCATAACAACTATGTATTGGGATGTTAACAACTATGGATTTTAGTTTTACACGAAAGTTAACGGATATATGTACGCTATTTAACTGGCATTGGCGGTGATTAGCATGTGCAAATGGGGCAGCCGCACAGGACCACCATTTGTGAGGGATCTCCGATTTTGTATATGTCCATTATAATTTATACATGTCTAACTTAAATTGCTATGGCCCTTTTAAATATTATGTAAGAGGGCATCTGATTAAGTATATATATCCATTAGTATTTACTAGCAGTCCCCGCGCGATGAGCTGCGGGTAACCTGTAATTTTGATTTTTTCGACTAATAATTTATTTCATTTGTACGTTTTTGGAAAAAGTTTTACTGATTAGTTTATCCGTTTAAGTAGTATAAACAATAGCAAAAGTTGGTGAAACTTTAATTAGTTTGTATTTTATTTATTTTTATTTTTTTTATAGTAGTTTGCTTTGTTTGTATAATGTGTTTAATTGTATTTTCTTTGAAATGGGGTTATTAATGTATCATTAATTAGCAGCTTGCATGACTTGTATTTTGTATTTTAATACTTGTATTTATCATTAAATGAGTGCTTTAAGAATGTATATTAATTACGCATCAATGAATTGTAAACATTGCATGATACTTGTATTGTTGAAAATTAAGTTTTTTAAGGTATTTAATGTTAGAAAAGTGTGTTTAAATTAGTTGTACATTTTAGGTTATATAGTTGTATTCCTGAATTTTAAGGTATTAAATGCCTTACAAGCGTTAAATGCTTTATAAAATAGTAAGATACATGCTTTAAGTATATTATGTTTTGAAATTTTCATAATAGTTAAGATTTTCGTGATTTACGGGGTCTCATTCGTAGTTTCTCACCGCGTAATGTTTTAAAAAGCGCGCCTACTCCCTAAATCCCACGAGGCTCTAGCCTTTGAGATTTTTTCAGATCGAGGCTCACGACATGCATGAATCCCGTAAAAATCTTTGCGCCTTAGGGATTTTTGCGCTTTTGCGCCTTGGGATTTTTGCGCCTAGAAGATGTAACGGGGTTTTAGCCTTTTTATTTTCTTAATAATAAGATACATTTTGGGCTTACATGTTATAGACATTGGGCCCTTTAAGTTATAAAGTATCTAATAGCCCTAATATTTTAGAAAATAACTAAAACACACAATTAACAAAGAGATATATATTTTTTGTTATCTAATGTCTAAGAATAGTAGCTTATTAACAGATACAAATGTTGTTTCTTTAGTGTTAAGTGTTACCAAGTAACTATAGATTTTTTGTTGTTGATAGTTGATAGAGATACATGGTAATTTGTTAAATTTTATAAGTCATAAACTCATATATTGTAATGTATATTCAGGGATTTAGGGTAGTTCATAGATTCTGATATGTTGTTTGCTTGATATTTTTGGTTTAAATGCAAGCTTTGTTAGATGTAATAACTATTAAGTGGCATTATGCATTCAATATTGATATTTTTGTTTTATTTAAGCTACATAAGTTGTCACATATGTTATAAAAAAAACCTAAATATATAGTGCACCTCATATTTATGAATCCCGAGCCTTAGTTTGCGCCTCGACTCGAGGCTCTTTGACCCGCTTTGCGCCTTAGTGCGCCTTGAGCCTTTCAGAACATAGTCACCGGACCACCTAAATCAATGGGACGACCCTGTTAACTGGGCTATCATCGTGGTCGTGTTTCAATTTTCTCTCGTCATCCGGAAGATGTGTACATGCATATCCAAGCGAGGTTTGAACTTGAGAACTTGTGAGATTTTTACTGTTTAGATATATGTTGCTTAACTGGTGTATCTCGTGATTAATTCTTATAATTTCTATGCGACCTCAAAATGTATACATTAATTATCTATACTACATATAATGCATTTGGCACTATATATTCTAATTTTTTTTAAGATGTTATTAATGTGTTTTTTAAGTTTATTGCAACATAATAAACTTATATAAACCAAAAAGTTTCAAAATAAATTAAAAATAAAATAAAATAAAATAAAAAATAAGGTTATGAAACATAAGCTTAAAATCAAATAAGCAATAACCCGGTTATGTAAGAAGAAACAAACATATCAATTGTTTAATGGGCTGGTAATACCCATTTGAAGACAAATTAAATAGCGGTGGGCTAGTCCAAATATTTCAAATTAGTCTCAAATCTATAATCGATGCAAGCCCAACGTATAAAGAATACAGTAAAATCTAAGAATCCTCCTCACTCCTCGTATAGCTAAGAAAAATGTAGTTAGTGTTCCCTAAATAAATACATAGAAATACAAATAATTAGTTGGATGTATCAAAAGTCATACACAAGGATACGAGGATGTGTAAAGTGTGCAATCGTAAAAAGTATCAAAGTTACGAAAACCTCAAAATTTATATTTCAGATCTAAAATCACTTCCAACATTCAAACATGCCGGTGAATTAATAAAACTAAAAGTTTTAGATCATTACAATATATAATTGGTAGAGAAGTGATTGGGAGACCTAAATTATATGTTTAAAGATGTGTCTAAGTTTATGTGACATCATCCTGATAGCTGCAGTCATGAGACTCATTTTTTTATAAACCATCATAATCATGCCACAAAATATATTCAGACACATCTTTAAACACATAATTAATGTATTGGTATAATTTAGTTGCATATAAGTTTTTACACGAGATCTCCACTACGCTAGCATGCACTTATATCAAAGAAACTACAGTATCGTCCTATTATTTGTGACACGCCCAAGCGGTACATTATTAGCTGTATGACGTGTGTGACAACATACATATATCTTAGAAGCCTATGTAGTAAAATGATGCACGCAAATCTTTTGGTAACTATGCTATTTTAGACTTCTAGTGCTAGATATAGATATAGCTTCTGACAAATGTATTCGAGTTGGGTACTGTTAACCGGACGGTCCCTGGCCCATCAGGGACCCACCCACTGTCTCCTTTGTCCCCTGATGTTTCTCACTTTTTTTCAGTACAGCACAGCTTTTTGTCAGTTTCTGTTCCGTATTTTTGACAGTTTTAAGTGTTTGACATATTAAACTTTATATTTTCTGTTCCGCACTTTCAGGTTTATAGCTTTTTAATATAAATAAAATTATAAAAATTAAAAAAAAATTAAAAAAAAAAAAAAAAAAAAAAAAAAAAAAAAGGGGGGGTCCGGCTAACAAAAATGGGGACCGTTCGGTTATCCCATCCCATTCGAGTTTATCATAACTCATGTGGAATAATATGCTAAATCCACTAGTTTCCTGTTCCTTTTTTACAATATCCAATCAATCTTTTTATAAATAAGCTGATTTTCTCATTGGTTGCTCTTACAAAGACGTGATTATTGATCTTATTGTGTATCATTGTTATGTTTGGTGTAATACTAGAGCTAAGAGAAATATAAATTGGTTAGGATGGCTTAAAAGTCCTTTGACATCTCTTATGTAATTGTTTCTTTTATTGAGCTTTAGCTCCTTGCTAGACTCGCTAATAAATCCGCTGTTAAAAAAATAATAAAAAATAAAAAATAAATAAAAAATCTTTTGTTAAACACTTTAAAATTCTTTATTAACATATATCATCACCTAATTGATGCCATATTATACATTTACAATTAAATATTATTTAAGAATATAAAATTTCAAAAGCTAATTGTATAATACCTTAACTACTTCATAACAATTTCTTATGAATTTTAAAACTAGACACATGTTAACAAAACAAAAAACTAGAATTCTAAAGGCATAATAAAATAAAAAGGAAATAAGTTGATGGGGAAAGAAACAATTAAATAAAATTATTAAGCATAGTCACACGGCTAGTGGTGGAAAATTATTTCTTTAAGAAAAAAATACTACAAAGTTGGTGAAAACTAAGAAAAATCTAAATATGATATGAACACCTAAGAAATCTAGATAACATCACTCGATCTAACCTCTTTTAACTCGTAGTAATTTGGTTATTTTAACTTCCAATTTTTGACAAGTGCTAAAAACTACAAAGGCCAATCGACTCATAAGTTTGTCACATCTAGTTATAAGTATCTGCTGGAGTACTCCTCTTTACAGGTGTAATGTAGACTTATTTTACTTCACACAAGTTAAAAAGCAAAAAGAAAGTTTTATAAGTTAAAACTCATCATGAGATGCATATTTTTATGCTTTGAAAGAGTAAATAATGTAACACCCCCCAATTCATGGATGCAGCGGAATTCGAACTGGGTGTTACTCGACGGCACAATAGTCACAATAATAGAAAACGAACTCCAATTGAGTCGTTTTAAAAGATGAATCATTCAAAATATATAAATATCAGAGATTATAAAATGAGGTCCCAATTGGTTCCATGTTTACAATGTATAATAAATGAGTTTTGAATGATAATAAAATTTATAGCCCTCTTGAGTATCTGTGTCCTTCCGTGCCATCCTTGATCGTCATGAACCTGAAATACATGCTTGAGAGGTCAACACAAAGGTTGAGTGATATTCATAGAGTTTGTTAAATCGATTGAACACAATATGTTGGTAGTGTGAGTTATAGTCTCACACCAATGTTTGGAAAACAAAACAGGTAGGCTACGTTATTATACGCCCGGAACATGTATTATACACTAAGCTTATGACACCATAACGTTAACGTGTACCAATATCGATCGGCAGATTTATCCCGGTAGGTACTTTGCTAACATACCTATATCTCAAATATTATTGCATTTGTTTGAACTTAGTCAATACAAATGGGATTCGTCAATCCCAATAGGCCTATTAATAATATTCGCGCTCACTATTGCTAGTGACTAAATGGTTCATAATAAAGGATCTCGGTTTAGCAAGGTTGGTACTTAGTGATAATAAAAAAATCAGGTAAGCATACAATTTAAAAACATTGTGCTCGGTTATAAATAGCATGTATTCCCCCCAAGGGTTTGTAAAACAATTAAGTAATCGAAAGTGGGGCTATGAACTCACCTTAAGTTAAGATAGCAAGTAATGAATGTAACGGTTGAATCGTGTAGGTTTCTACGAGCAACCTATAATAGAATGTCGCGACTTAGGATCGGAGTAAAGACTATGAAGTAGTGCCTATATATATATCTTGCATTATAGTCCATGATGTGGTATGATGTATATTGTATGTCCTTGAAAGAAAAGATTCATGAAACATGTATGTTTTGTATATCGTTTACTACCGTTCGGGCCGACATAATTCAGAAGTCATGTTAGTAAGCGTTCGAGGAGCCAGGACACTTTAACTCGTAAATCCACAACTCAACTCGACGGCTTACATAATGAACTCCTCACATGAGGCTCCCTACTATTGTAGTAGTTGATAACATATATAGATATAAGTTTTGATTCGAAAAGTTACATGTCCGATATTTGAATAAACTTAGGAAAGTTTATTAGTACATGAAGATTGTTATTAGGGGTAGTTTCATAAGTCTTGAATGACCATTTTCTCTTGGTAAAATCTCATGGTTTCCTTTTAGATGAAGTAGATCCAAATTGTATGTTCAAGTTCTCGTCAACTCTTTGTTTCATGTTTACGCCTATGAAAGTTGGTATGGTCATTTCGTCATGGCCTAGCCATGACCTTTGGTCCTTGTTTCAAGGTCATGAGACACAACCTTGGCTCTAGCCATGGTTGTGGTCTTGATTATAGGTCATAAGACCTCTTGTTCCTTTCAAAGTATAACCATAATCTTGTGACTTTCGCCTAAAAATGGGCTGTTTAGAATTTGAAGAATTTTATCACTCGGAAAGTGTTTTTAGGTCTCGAGCTTCTTTGTTCCTGAACGAAAACGGCGTTCCGGACAACTTTCGTGTTTTAACTTTTTGATGAATCGGACCAGAAGTGGGACTTTCAAAAAGTCAGAATGCGATTCAGGAGGTTTAGGCAGTTTTGCCGGAAATCTTTGGTAACTTCAAATGGGCGTAACTTTTGACTCGTATACTCGTTTTAGGTGGTTCAAATTGCTATGGTTTCCTTGTTAAGTCCTCTACTGTAATATGTAATGATCTAACATCATATTTTTACCATTTTGATCAGGTCTTACCAAGAAAGTCACTAGTTTACTTGTTTTAGTAACTTGTTGTAACAATCAATAACAATAACTTGTTTTGGTCATTTTTATACATCATGGACATGATAACAAGACAATATATAGCACAAATAATATGTAAATAACATGAACATGATTATTTAACAAGAATCAAGTTAGGGTTTGGCTCACAACTTTTGGCTTTCAAAGATGAAAGGAAGTTAACATGTAAGGATAGGACATTGATAGACTTGCTTCAACCCTTTTTCACTTCATGCAATCTTTCTACCCTTGGTATTCTTGAAAGATGGATGATGAAGGTTTAGGTGAATTGAGTGGATTTAAACTCAAGATAAATCACCAAGTATATGAGGTTATGGAAGTGTTTGATGAATGATAACCTATCTAGGGTTTCCACCTTGAAGAATCACTTGAATCTTGCATGAAACTTGGAAGGAAAAGAGCAAAGATGAGAGTGTTTGTGTGTGTGGAAGTGGACGGCAACAAGGAGAGGGGGAGGGTATTTATATGAGTTTAAGGAGGTTAGAAAGCATTGACTTGTCAACCCTTGGAGACCAAGTTTAACACTTGTAATCATCTAAGGCCTTTAAGCTTGAGATCAAGCCACCTAGTGTGAAACCCCCCCCCCATATGGCGGTTCATAAGCTTGGAGGACAAGGTGTGGACTTGTGATGATATTATCCAAGATATCTAGTGTGTTTTGACTCCGGGAAATGCCAATCGTAAATGATTAAGCCTCAAAACGTAAAATCGGGTGTCGTAAAATTATGGAATTTGAAAGTATTGTTAAACATGTCCATATGTCCCATAATAAAATATAAAATGAGTGGTAGGTTCCATTTGGGTGGTAAACCCTGCTAAAAACTGTAAACACGGGTCTAAAACGCGTAATACGTAAAACGTACGAATATTGCGTAAAATTGAGAAAAGTAAAATGTTACTTTTCTAATGTGATAAAAATGATTTAAAATGACTTATAATGTCTAGACTGGGCTCAGTCTAGTGTCGGTTGGTATTAAATGTCTTTTAGACATCAAACCGTAAGCCTAAAAATCAAGGAATGACTTATAAAATCAAGGAATGATTTTTGGTCAATGGAGGAGGGAAAATTATGTTGACTTTTTCTAATAATTTTGAAAACTCAAAATGTCTTAGAAACTCGTTTTGTGGTCTAACGGTTAATCGCCCATTCGGTTAAGCGTGCTCATGTGAGATTAGTACCGACATAGGTGACCTGCTGGGAAGTTTTTGGTCATGTTTTTCTCAGTCACGATTAATTCTCAAATAAATAATGAGTGTGTCAAACATTTTTCTGATGTGGGGTCACCTGACGGGGTGGAATTTCGTTGTGCATAGAATTTCTGATTGACGTTTTACCCTAAAACGTGTAATTCCTTAATAACTTTCACGAAAGTGAGCTTATGAAAGTTAAACTTTTAATTTGCCATGGAAATGATTTATCACTCGAGAATATCAAATAAAAATCAACTTTCAGGAAAAGTTTCGGGAAAAAATGAATAGTAAAAGTGAATAGTGAAATTTTCCGGGAATGGTAATTATCCTGAAAAATGTGAATTGTTACAAATAATCACATCAACATATTTCTTAAATCATATATCATGCATACAGATTGCTTAAAATAACTTATGTTGCATTCTCGAGTTTCAAATTTTAAAAACTAAAATAAAAATAAAAAATAAAAAAGTAATCGAGCTTGAGAAGATCTTAATCTTTATAAAACTATATATAAATTTCACCTTTCAACTTATAATATAAGCCACAGCTCGCCTAAAGCTCATCGGAAGATCTTAATCTTTATTATGGATATAAATTTTGAAACAATAATGTTTACAGACTCATCGGAAGAAGAAAAAATTATTAGTCGAGACATGAGTCTTTTTAAGAGAATATTGTCATTTATTATGAATAGATGACAAGTAAATCGAGCCACGAGAAGAACCCTAAATCGACCCACTAGTTGAAATGTGAGGTTGATTTAGGGGTGAAAAATAAAAAGAAATGAGAGAATAAAAATTGATATGGTATTCAGATGAAAAATGAAGCAGTATCACCATTGATTCAAGGGGCAAGTTATTTAGACTCTTATAAAAGGTTTTCAATCATTGCATGCATCGCTGTTTTATACAATATGTATTGCAAGTTATATGATTTGACTAAATCTCCCTAATGTAACAATATATAAAGGATTTGTATAAGAAAAGTAACAACCCTTGACACAAATGTTAACTAATAAACAATGCAGCCATAGTCAAGCCATATAACCAAGCCGGCTTAAGGAAATAAATAACAACACCCACTCTCCCCCCCCCCCCCCCCCCCCCCCCCCACCCATACACCCCCACCCCTACCCACCCCATCCCCTATACTCCCATCAGCTCTGAAATACTAGAAGAAGCAGTGTGAAGCCTTTAATGTCTACCCATTCTCTTTTCTGAAACACACACACACACAAACACTTTTCTTCCTCATTCAACTCTCTTTATTTTCTGCAACTCATTTCCTATTTTTACTCTCCACTTTTTCAGATCTCTTACACTCTCACTTAACAAAACAAAAACTCATTTTATACTTTTACTAATAACAATAAGTATGAGTAAAGAAGAGTTCCTGAAGATTCAGGTAACACATTATTATTATTTACTTCTTCACTTTTCTTCATTTCTTTTTAGCAAATAAATATATAAATGTTTTTTTTCTTGAAAATTTGATTCATTTTAATCTCATGATTCACAAAGAACATTGTGTAATAAATTTACTTAATTTAAGTTAATTACTACTTGACCCATAAAAAAGGATATCAAAAAGTTTCCTAGTTTTAATATTTTATAAAATGGGTTTATTTATGATAATGATGAGTTTTATTTTGGAAAGATTGTTAATTAAGGCATGCTTAACCTTTTAATTATCCTGATGTACAAGATTAATTATGGAAAAATGGAATTTTTATTAAAGAAAATGTCATGATGAAAGAAAAAAAAGATTGCTTGCTTCATATGCATGCCTTGCTTGTTTTGAACTCAATAAATTAAATATCTAAAGAAAATCACACCCTCTTTAACTTTTTGTTAAATGTCACATCTTTATCTCTCTTTATTGACCAATAACATGCTGTATTAATTACTAACGTTAAAAATATTAAAATCTTTTTTATATATTTTGTATTTTATTTATTTATTTATTTTTTATTTTTTTGTTAAATTTGTGTTGATTTGCAGACTTGTGTCCTGAAAGTGCACATTCATTGTGATGGATGTAAAAAGAAAGTGAAGAAAATACTCCAGAAAATTGAGGGTATTTTTTATTTTTTGTTATAATGTTTAAAAAACAATTGTTTTTAGATTTAATGAAAAAATTAACAATTTTGTAAATTTGGTCGCTATAGGTGTATTTACAGTCAAGATAGATGCTGAACAAGGAAAAGTGACGGTTTCAGGGACAGTTTCCCCACCGTCGCTAATCAAGAAACTTGCGAAAAGTGGGAAACATGCAGAAATTTGGGGTGCTCCAAAACAAAACCAGCAAGTTAATAATCTTTTCAAGAATATGCAGATTGACAGTGGCAAAAATGGTAAAAATGCGGCTCAAAAAGGCGGTGGCGGCGGCGGTGGAAATGGTCAGAAAGGTGGTCAGCCGCCGCCTAAGGGTGGCGGCGGAGGCGGCGGTGGAGGTGGGCTGACACCGCAACAGCTTCAGCAGCTTCAGCAGTTAAAAGGGTTGCCTCAGTTTAAGGATATGAAGCTGCCGCCAGGGTTTGGTGGTGGCGACGGGGGTGGCGGCGGAGGTGGAGGTGGAGGGGGTGGTGGAAAGGATGTTAAGTCGGTTAAGTTTAAGATGCCTGAGAGTGATGAGAGTGATGACTATGATGATGATGATGATTTTGATGATGATGAGTTTGATGATGATGATTATGATGATGAATTTGATGATGATGATGAGTTGGATGATATTCCGGTGAAGAAGCCGGTGATGATGGGTGGTGGTGGTGGTGGTGGTCAGATGGGTGGTATGATGATGAATCCGCAGTTTAAAGGTGGACAGATGCCACCTCAAATGATGATGAAAGGTGGTGGTCCGCAAATGGTAAATGGTGGCGGAAATGGCGGGAAAAAGGGCGGTGGCGGCGGTGGTGGAGGGAATATTCCGGTACAAATAAATGGTGGTGGTAAGAAAGGCGGCGGTGGTGGTGGAGCTCCAGGTGGTGGTCAAAATAATAATGGTGGTGGCGGCGTCGGTCAAGCTAAGGGTGGCGGTAATGGTGGTGGTCAAAATAAGGGTGGTGGTGGTGGCGGCGGTGGCGGTGTTAATATGAATGCAATGCAAAATATGATGAGCATGAGAGGTGGTGGTGGTGGTGGGGGCGGGGGTGGTGGTGGTATGGGGCCAATGGGTTATATGGGCGCGGTTCAAGGGCAACCGGCCGGTGGGCAGATGGGTGGGGGTGGGGCTGGTGGTGGTGGTGGGAATGGTTATTACCAAGGTGCAGCACCGGGAGGGGCTGTGGGTGGAAATTATTACCAACAGCAATTAGCGGCCGCAATGATGAACCAACAACGTGCTAATGGTAACGAAAGGTTCCAACCCATGATGTATGCTAGGCCTCCACCCGAGGTCAATTATATGCAACCACCGTACCCGCCCTACCCTTATCCTCAAGCACCACATGGTGACCCCCTCACACACTACTTTAGTGATGAGAATACTCAAAGTTGCAATATTATGTGATGATAAGCGTCGATCGGTCCATGGTGGTTATCGACAACCCATGGTGGTTAATAGTCTTGATAACACAATACACATGGATAAGAAGGGCATTTGTGTAGACATTAGTTGTTTTGGTTCAATATTCTTGTTCCTTTTTTTTTTTCCTTAAACCGAAAGGGTTTTTTTTAAGTTATGGATTATATGAAAGTAACATATATAGATTATATATTTCAAAGCATGAGATGTTAATATTGTTAATTGGCCTTTACTTCTTTTGAACATAAGTTGGAAACCTGAAATAGATGAAAAGAGAATTGTTCCTTCCAAGCCCTATACATCTTTGTGTTATTTCACATACATATACATTCATTGGGTAAGTTTTAGGTTTTTTCACCCACATTGTCATTTCAAACATGATCACTTTATTACAATGACACTTGGATCAACTAATAGTCACTGTAAAAAATTACTAGTCACTGTATCTTGGTAAAAATTGAGTGTGGCCCACAGAAAATCAACCAATCATCTCTCTACCACATCAGCGTGTGGGAGAAATTCTGTAAAAATTGAGTGGGTGTAGCACACCTCAAAATTATCACACGAATAATAGTAACACCTTTACTCAAGTACTTTATAAGTTTATATCCATTTCAGTTAAAATAAATTTTATAAATTTTTACCTTTTTTATCTTTAACCTAGTAACTTTGTTACCACTTTTGTTTCAAAAGCAATAACACATCCATATGTAGCTATCATTATGTTTTATTTTTGATAAAATATTTACAAGATGTGCATTGAATAAATGAGCACACATAGAAATGAGACCTACCCATGTGTGAGTGTTTGCAATATTATTAAATTTATTTTGGTACGATTTGTATATGATGTGATAATGTGTTTGATATCATATAGGCAAAGGTGGTGGGCCCACATGGATGAGATGTGGGACCCACTTGCACTGATGATGTAGGACCCACCATTTTAATTGCTCTGGACTCCACCTATTTTTATATAGTTTTTGTGTAAGTAAAAACTTTAAAAGAAGAAGAGGTAGGATTATTGGTTTCGGTGATGTTTCCTGTAGACAAATAAATAAATATTTATTCACATGCACGAGAATTTATATATTATTTTAATGGTATAAGATTTCATTGAAGTAATCTCTATTCGTCCGATTTTGTATAATTAACAATTCATATTTCATAAGTTATGTACGTGGTACAGTACTTTTTTATAAATGTTTGTGTCTAAATAGGTATTGTGTTTTGGACCGTTTGAAGATATCTATACATATGTATTGGAGAACGAAGGCGTGAGTAGCATGTCAACAATTTTTTTAATTATTATATATAACATAAAATTGACAATAAGTCAACAAATGTGAAAGTTCATAAATTTGTACATTCTTATTGGTTCAAACTTTCATTTTCAATCTCGTGGTGAAGCAATAGCAAGAAGTCGAGTGCACTAAAGACTTTATTTAGTGGGGTGTAAAACTTTCATTTTTGGAGTTGCAATATTAAACTGTTTTGAGTGACGAATGACATTTTCTACTAAATATAACATGATATTGATACGCCAAATTGATTGATCCAACTAGCAAGTTGCAATGGCACGAGTTATGGTTTATAGTTTGTTTTTTATGGCATAAAATGAGAACACTCAATCTTAGCGTCACATTATTCTCAATTTCTCTCAAGCTAAACAAACACCCCTTGTAACAAGCTCCATGTGCGAAGGGTTCAAAAATCATAAATCACGTTTGATACTATTGTCTTATGAAAAAAGTTGAGTTTTATGAGGAACAAATGCGTCTTTAGGAGATCTTAGTAGTTCAATATTAGATTTAAGTTCATTTACATACAAAATATTTACTTTAACAACATTGGATCAATTCTACTTTCGCCCACTTTCACCTCCTTATTTTTTATTAAATAACAAACCACTCACACATACTTTTATAAAAGATTTTTTTTTTTTTTTTTTTTTTTTCTTTCTTTCTTTTTAAAGGCAATAATTTTATTAAAACAAACTAGCAAGAAACTAGAAAGTACATCGATGAAACACTTGACAACCAAGATCCTATCAATACAACGACTCTAAAATAAACATCGCGAGTAACCAAACAATCAAAAGAATAATCTCTGTCATCTCAACCCGAAAACGCTAACCACTCAAGGGCAATCACCCTGTAAAAAGTATGCAGCAAATGGAAGCAAAACACGACCACTACCACTACCACAACCACAACTTCGACGTTGACCCTCATACAAAACTCACCGAAATCTCAAACAAAGCAATTTGAACCACACTGTCGGACAGGGTGGTGGCATGACGAGATGCAGAAAGAGTTGATGGAGAAATACACTCAACTGTTCGAAAACCACAAGTTTAAATAATAGCCACCACGACCTCACCATCACTCTCAAAAAAACCATGACCCGACAACCACCATGACCTCACAACCCCACGACCTCAGCACCACCATGACCTCACCATCACCGCTAACTCACAACCACCACGACCTTGCTATCATCACGAACTCACCATCACCACGGCCTCACAAACATCATGACCTCACAAACACCACGAGCTTACAACCACCATGACCTCACCATCACATCCTCACAAACACCACAACTTAACAAGCACCACGACCTCACATCACCATTGCCTCACAACCACCACGACCTCACCATCATCACATCTTCACAACCACCACGACCTCACCATCTTCACGGCCTCACAAACACCATGACATAACCTCGTCATCTTGAACCTCCCGATCTGAACCACACAATCACTTTGACCCTAAAACAACCCATAAACACAAGGATCCAAAAGAAAATGATACGAAAAATCACCAAACAGAACGATCTATACAACTTTATTTAATCAAAAAGTAAAACAAAATGGTAAAAAAGGTCTTTCCGGACCGCCGGCCTAAGCCGACGGCCGGAGAGACGATGGTGGCGGCGGCGGGTTTAGGGTTAGGTTGGATTGGTTTTTTTAGAGAGAGTTATATATATATATATATATATATATATATATATATATATATATATATATATATATATATATATATATATATATATATATATATATACATATGTATATATATACATATGTATATATATACATATGTATAGATATACATATGTATACATATATATACCTATACATATGTGTACATATACATATGTATGTATATATATACATACATATGTGTATATATACATATGTATGTATATATATACATATGTATGTATATGTATACATATGTATATATATATATATATATACATATGTATATATATACATATGTACATATGTATATATATATATATATATATATATATATATATATATATATATAGGTTTGGGTTAAAATAAAAAGTGTGTTATAATAAAAAGTGTAGGAAGCCCCCACAGCCCGCCACCTGTCCCAATTAGTCCGCCCCTTTTTCTAATACTTGCAGGGGTATTTTCGTCATTTACAACCAATCTTATAAAAACCTTTTATCTTCATTCATTTTCTGTGTTTCTCATCACATCTTCTCTCTCGTTTCTATCCTCCCGCCATCTCCACAACCTTTCCCAGTTTTCACTATAACCTTTCCCATCCTTCACCAACACCTTCCCCACCATTCATCATCATCTTCCTCACCGTTCAGCACCACCCTCCCCACTGTTAACTGCCGATAGCCATTGATTAGTGAGTGTTCATCGTCGTCGTCATCATCATCATCATCATCGAATAATGAAAATCACCAACGAATTATCGAATAGTAAGATATGTTAATTTCTAACTTTTTTTTTTCAGTTTACTTTATGTTAATTCGAAGTTGTAATTGGTTAATATGTTTTTTTGTTGATTGTTGGTGTATTTAGTTGATACAAATTGTTAATTCAGTATGTGTTTGAGAAAAAAACTAGATGAAAAACTCGTATACGAAACTTGCACACCAGGTGTTCGATAAAATGTCTACATGATATTTTATAACTGTGATGCACAAGTTTTGTACTCTGATGCACTAGTTTGTTCATACACCTGATGATGGACTTGTTTTAAGAGTGTGGTGAAATAGATATAAGTTTATGATGCGCTAGTTTTAAGGTTTTTAGTTTTTTGGATAATATATGCTTGCTTTTGATTTTTTTGAAAATTATGTTTAAGTTTGGATAATATAGATCAGATGCACTAGATATAAGATTATGATTCACTAGTACAAAGCCTTTTTATTTTAGAGTTTTAATAAAGATGACACAACTACTTTTTATGCTTTGATGCAGCTACTTTTTATGTTTTGATGCATCTATTTTCTAAGAAAGTGTTTCTAAAATATACTCAATAGCTTTCTACTCATTTTAAATAATTTGCTGCTTTTATGTTATTTTATTTTGTGTATTGTGATGCAGTATAGACATTCTGATGCAGCAGTTGAATAACATAGTGAAGAAAAGAAAAGGCCGTAATTCCAAGACATGTTCATTGAAATTTCCACTATCGAAGAAAAGCAAGCAATCAGTAGAGCCGAGAAGAGCGACAAGAGCCAGGCTTAGAGGATTTGAGGATGTACTCGTAAAGTTTAAAAGCATTATTTAAGTATTTTTTTAATTCACAATAAGTATTGTATAGATATTAAAGCATTACGTACAAGACATGTTTTTGATTCTAAGATGTATAACATTTATTACCAAACATCAATACAATAGTATCTTTATGTTTTGTGAATAATATACTCAGTATCTTTATGTTTTGTGAATAATAGTTACTGCATTATGTTATTTGTTGAGTGTATCATGATGCAGTAAAATATACATTTTTATGCAGTAACATTTACATTGTCATGCAGTAACATTTACATTGTGATGCAGTAACATAATACAGTGATGTAGTAAAGTATTACTTTGATGCAATAAAATTATATTGTGATTCAGCTGATGTAGTAGATTGACATTATTATGGTGCACCTGACATACACATTATGATGCACTAGTTGTATACACTATGATGCACCAGTTAAATACACTGTGATGTACTAGTATTTTCAGTGCAACACAATTTATAATTTGGTGCATCTATGTTCATTCAGATATCAACATTAATTTAAACAAGCACTCTCATCATAAAGATGTACAATACTTAGTATTAAACATTCAAAAATCAAAATCATTACATCCAATAGAATTCAAACATTGTTCTTTAATGATCCACAAGTATCATCCAGAATCCTTGGTACGGATTCAATAATCCTTTGTACCATTCTTTCTTTCAGCTTAAACATTCAGAAATCCAAATCATTACATCATTTGGCATTAGAGGATTGTAATCTACTATTTGCAGCTTGTTATACGCCTCTGCGTTTGCCAAGATTTCCGCCTTTTTCTTATTCAAACTTTTAAGAATCATCTTTGCCGTGTACTTTGCTCGCAACATATCGACTTTTCCTCTTTCTTTAACTCTTCCTCAAAAATACGACGACCCTAGTAAGTTTCCATCTGCCTACCACAACCCTTGCGGTAAACATCTCATTCCATCTTGGGTGTTTATTCCTCATCAAGTAGTCAACATGTATGTTTATCTGTAATAATTTATAATAGAGTATTGAATTAATATCCTATTTTCATTGTGATGCACTAATTATAACACTCTGATGCAGTAAAAAAAATAAGCTAATCATCTAATCAGCTTTAACTTACCAAATCAAATTCATATTCACTATATCTTAGTATACTATTTTCATCTTCATTTCTACCTGTAACATGATTAAACAAGATGCATTATAAAACATCTACTGCATCACTTCTTCACATCAATTGGTTTACCGTTCAAAATTAAGTGAATCAAATAAACAACCAAACAAAAAAAGACATTTTCACACATAATGCAACCTACGCTTAGCCTAACTCATCCTTATACGGGAAAATTGTGCACCTACTGCATCATAATTCAAAACCAATTGCATCGTTCATACAACAAACCAAGCAAACACATTTCAATAGATAATGTCACTTACACGTAATCTAATTAAGTCTTAGAAGCAACAAATGACTACCTACTGCATCATAGTTTAAAATCAAGTGCATCATAGATACAACCAAGCAGACACACATCTTGGCACATAATAAAACGTACAACTACACTAATTCAGCCATATACGTGACAATAAAGCACCTACTGCATCACAATCTAAAACCAAGTGCATCGA
This sequence comes from Artemisia argyi, assembly GCA_030686995.1. NCBI lineage: Eukaryota > Viridiplantae > Streptophyta > Magnoliopsida > Asterales > Asteraceae > Artemisia > Artemisia argyi. The sequence continues at coordinate 38,330,244 of CM060706.1, forward strand.
TCATAAACATACACATATACATACTCTTCAACATATTTGATAGCCTACTACGTCATATTCATAATAACGAACTTAAATCAATAAAAATAAACAACATTTTTGTAAACTAAAACTAGCAAAACCTACATGTAGCCTAACTAAACCATATACGCTACAATTGAGCAGCTACTGCATCACAATCCAAAACCAGGTGCAATATAATTGAGCATACAAACATATTTTCGCCCATTGTGATGCAGTAGTATTATAAACATTTTGATGCAACTGTATGATAACACAATGATGCAGTAGAATAACATTCTCGTACACAGAAACTAAAAAACTACTGCATCAAGTTCATATTCAAGTGCATCATACAAACAACCAAACATAAAAATATATTTATGCATATAACGCAACCTACGCTTAACCTAATACATCCTTATACACGAAGACTGAACACCTGTTGCATCGTAGTGCAAAATCAAGTGCATCACACAAATAACCAAACATACAAACACAAATAACCTGCTGCATCATAAAATAATAACCTATTGCATTATAATATAAAATATAACTGCATCAATATTTAAACTGCATCACAATATAAATTTAGTGCATCGCAGTTATAAAGTCTAGTTGAGACATTTTATCAAACACCTTATATGCATATTTCCTAAACACGTTTTGTATCTATTTTTTTCTACATTTTGTTCTAGATCTAAAAGAAAACATAATGTAACTTTGATCAAACTCTAAATATAACATACTAAAAACACATTTTTAGTAAAAATAAATTAATAAATTGATGCAGTAATTAAATTAGAGATCTTATATCAACTTACAAGGCCTTGTAAGATTTGGTATGTTCATTTACACCATCGTTGACGAAGTAAGGTTTTTGGATGGTGATTCAAACCTTAACAAATCGATGCAGTAACAATCATTGATGAAGTAGGTTGCATTTGATGAGTTATCGATAGGTGATTCAGTTTTGGGGATGAAATTTGTATGGTTTTTGATGAAGTAGATCTGTGTTAGTTTGTAGAGAGAGAAAGTGTGTAAATTTTTTTTAAGAAAAATGAAACGAATGCGAAACAATACCGTTTTATCACTGTCAGTTTATGATTTGTATAACATACTGTTATACAATTGCCCCTTATGTTTCAAATATTTACAAAGTTGCCACCGCCCTTTTTGATCTTGCCAAATCTGATTCAATGGTTGAGATTCCTTCCTACCCTTTTTATTATAACACACTTTTTATAATAACCCCACCCTATATATATATATATATATATATATATATATATATATATATATATATATATATATATATATATATATGTGTGTGTGTGTGTGTGTGTGTGTGTGTGTGTGTAGGGTGGGGTTATTGTAAAAAGTATGTTATAATAAAAAGTGTAGGAAGCGATCTCAACCGTTAGATTTAACTTACAAGATTAAAAAAGCGGAGTGGCACTTTTGTAAATAATATAAACTTGAGGGGCAAATATGCAGTAGCTTGAAAATCAAAACAACGCTAATAACCATTCTCTCTCTCTCTCTCTCTTCCCCAAAATATCCCGATCATTTTCCCTCTCTCTTCTCTTTTCTCTCTCTAAAAATTCAAAACCCTAACAAATCTCCCAACATTACTGCATCGATTTGTTATCAATGGAAAACGAATCTACCAAAATATTCACCACATCGTGAGTGTATTGTTAATAGATAATCATGATTTACTGCATCGATTTGTTATTTTAATTACTAGAATAGTTCATTTTATTATAAATTTAGCAAAAAAAAAAAAAAAAAAAAAAAAAGAGCATAAAGATGATTGATGCTGCTGAAAGAAGAAGAAAAGTTAAAAAATAAGTTGAACCGAAAAACTCGATTATGGAAACATCAAGTAAGTTTTATATTTTATATTATAATGCAGTACTTTTTAATTTTAATTTATTGAAATAAGTTAGGTTAAATGAAGTCTATGAGATGAGCAAAATAGATTTTGTATGCTTGATGGTTTATATGATTTACTAGGGTTTAACTGAGATGCATTAACTTTTATTTTGCGGCGTGTGAGCATCAGTTAGGGTAAATGTAGATTATGTGATGTGCGAAAGTGATTTTGTATGTTTGATGGTTTATATGATGTACTAGTGGTTTAACTGAGATGCAGTAGCATTTATTTTGCGGCGTGTGAGGATAAGTTAGGGTAAATATAGATTATGTGATGTGCGAAAGTGATTTTGTATGTTTGATGGTTTATATAATGTACTAGAGGTTTAACTGAGATGCAGTAGCATTTGATTTGCAACGTGTGAGCATAAGTTAGGGTAAATGTAGCTTATGTGATATGCGAAAGTGAGTTTGTATGTTTGATGGTTTATATGATGTACTAGCGGTTAAACTGAGATGCAGTAGCGTTTCATTTGTGGTGTGTGAGCATAAGTTAGGATAAATGTAGCTTATGTGATGTCCGAAAGTGAGTTTGTATGTTTGATAGTTTATATGATGTACTAGAGGTTTAACTGAGATGCAGTAGCATTTGATTTGGAGCGTGTGAGCATAAGTTAGGGTAAATGTAGCTTATGTGATATGCGAAAGTGAGTTTGTATGTTTGATGGTTTATATGATGTACTAGCGGTTTAACTGAGATGCAATATCGTTTAATTTGTAGTGTGTGAGCAGAAGTGAGGGTAAATGTAGCTTATGTGATTTGCGAAAATGAGTTTGTATGCTTGAATGTTTATATGATGTACTAGCGGTTTAACTGAAATGCAGTAGCATTTGATTTGTGGTGTGTGAGCATAAGTTAGGGTAAATGTAGCTTATGTGATGTGCGAAAGTGAGCTTGTATGCTTGATGGTTTATATGATGTATTAGTGGTTTAACTGAGATGCAGTAGCATTTGATTTGCAGCGTGTGAGCATAATTTAGGGTAAATGTAGCTTATGTGATGTCCGAAAGTGAGTTTGTATGCTTGATGGTTTATATGATGTACTAGTGGTTTAACTGAGATGCAGTAGCATTTGATTTGCGGTGTGTGAGCATAAGTTAGGGTAAATGTAGCTTATGTGATGTGTGAAAGTGAGTTTGTATGTTTGATGGTTTCTTTGATGTATGAGCGGTTTAACTGAGATGCAGTAGCATTTGATTTGCGGGTGTGAGCATAAGTTAGGGTAAATGTAGCTTATGTGATTTGCAAAAATGAGTTTGTATGCTTGATGGTTTATATGATGTACTAGCGGTTTAACTGAGATGCAGTAGCATTTGATTTGTGGTGTGTGAGCATAAGTTAGGGTAAATGTAGCTTATGTCATGTGCGAAAGTGAGTTTGTATGCTTGATGGTTTATATGATGTACTAGTGGTTTAACTGAGATGCAGTAGCATTTGATTTGCGGCGTGTGAGCATAATTTAGGGTAAATGTAGCTTATGTGATGTCCGAAAGTGATTTTGTATGTTTGTTGGTTTATATGATGTGCTAGTGGTTTAACTGAGATGCAGTAGCATTTGATTTGCGGCATGTGAACATAAGTTAGGGTAAATGTAGCTTATGTGATGTGTGAAAGTGAGATGCAGTAGCGTTTCAACTTGAACTGAGTTTCAATTGGTGATAATGAAACAGATGACGAACTGAGATGCAGTAGTCTCACACATGTTCTATATTAGGCCGAATTATCATATGCGTAAGTTGCATTATGTGTCAAAATGTGTTTGTTTGATTAGTTGTATAATCTATGCATTGGCTTTTAAATTTTTATGCAGTAGCTGCTCGCTTGTTGTATGTAAGGAGGAGTTAGGCGACTTGTGGTTTGTATTATGTGATGTGTTTCTTTGCTTGGTTGTATTTATAATGCATTCGATTATAAACTCTGATGCAATAGCTGCTCACTATTGCCTATAAGGCAGAGTTTGGCATCATGTAGGTTGTATTATGTGCGAAAATATGTTTTCATGCAAGGTTATATGTACGATTCACTTGGATTAGAACTCTGATGCAATAGGTATCTAGTTATCACATATATGGCTGAATTAGGTTACGCGTAGGTTATATTATGTGTGGATATGTTTTATCAACTTGGTTGTATGTATTAGGATTGAACTTTGATGCAGTAGCTACTCACTTGTTGCGTATAAGAGTTGATAAAATAAGGCTTATGTGAGAAAAGGACCAATCTAGCTGTTGCATGTCAAGTATACAACAAAGATCATTCTTTTCGAATTTAATATGAAAACAGCAAAGATATGTGCATAATTGTGTTTGTATGCTTCGTTGATACAATGTTCTTCTATATGAACTGGTAAGTAGAAATTGAATTAGTGAAATTGTTGTGTTTATATTAAGTGCATCAGCTCATTTAGAAAATATGGCATCAGTTTAATAATCTGTCTTGTTACTTACAGGTTAGCATGTTTGCAGCAACTTGCTTAGGAAACGTCACGTAAAAGGCGACGAGATGGGCAAGGTTCTAAATACACTGAATATAGAGTGAAGATCAACCTAATATGTGAAAGAATTCAAGTATCAATGAGAGAGATTTGAAGTGTTGTCATTCGTAGAGGAATATTAGTTGTTACTTAAAAAAAATGGTGTAAATTCTACTGATGTTTCAAACTATTAGTTGTAATACTTTAGATTACTGAGTGTTTAATACTAAGTATTGTACCTTTTAGCAAGTATGATGTTTGTTATTTTTGATTATTGCTTATTCTGAAAGAGTATATATGCACCAGTTGTACCTTTTGACTGTGATTCACTACATTGTTTACTATGGTGCACTAAATTGTTAACTATGATGCACCCAAAAATACTAATGCATCACAATGTATACAACTTGTACATGATAATGCATATATCAAGTGCCACACATTCTAAGAATCTGGTGCATACCATTGTAAATATTCACTTAAATATAAAGAATTTCTGGAATGACCACAACTGAATCAAAAATCTGAATAGTATGATTCCTTAATTTTGATGTACTAACAAATATATATGATGCAGTAAAACAAACACTGGGATGCACTCAAATAACATTGTGATGCACTGGATTTTGAATTATGATACAGATCTAGAAGAAAGCATGATTTAGTTTGAATGAAACAATGTTAACTACTGTATCATAGTGTAAAAATCTAATGTATCACAATGTATAAATCTGTTGCATCACAAGGTTATCTTACTGCATAATGATGCACTAAACAATAAGACCATGATGCACTAAATCTGAACATAAAAGATACTAACATTAAATAGTATGATGTACTACAAAAAAAAAAAAAAAAAAAAAAAAAAAAAAAAAAAAAAAAAAAAACCAACAACAAAAACATAAATAAAAGTATGATGTACTACATAAAAATCACATATGCGCCATAGGAAATAACAATGATGCAGTGTACAATACAAAAGCAACAAACTTAACACATTTCTTTCTATTTTCAAAATCATTTCTTGGTCTAAACTTCTATAGGACGCGTAGTCTGAGATGTATCTTGGTCGGATTCTGTCGTTTAAGTCAGATAATGAGATGTGTCTTGAACTGAATGGCACATGCAGGCTGCAACGCAAGAAATCATACGCGACATATCACTTTGACTTTATTCTTTATGTAGACACAAGTCAACTATGGAGTCAAAGTTGCCATCATCCATCGCTCGCATGAATAAAGGACTTGCCTGTAGTTTGATAGATGTTAGCAACTAAAGGATCATTAATTCATTAATTTATAAACATAACCTCCTCATAAGATCATTAATTCATAAGCATAACCTCCTAACAAGACCATTAATTCATAAATATTATACAATTCGGTTACGCGCTTCAAAATAAGATTATCAATTCATAAACATAACCTCCTAATAACCCTTCTGCCTTAAACCTATATGATGCAATCGCTTACTAAATAACAAGCTTCACATCCTAAAAACCTAATATTTGAATAAGTGCTAGTATTTGAATTCTTCTTCTAAATAATTTGTAAAATTCAATGTTATAAATCTATTGCACAAAATGTATAAATCAATTGTATCACAATGTTATATGCTGCATCACAATGTATAAATCTTATGCATCAAAATGTTATAAATCTGATGCATCAAAATGTTATAAATATGATGCATCACAAAGAATAAAATCTAATGCATTATAATGTACCAAACATAACCATTTTGACCCAAACTCGTTTTGACCAGTTACCAAATGCATAGGCCCACCTATTTAGTTATGTTTTATGAAAACATACCTAAATTTGCATGACCCTCAACTGACCCTAAGTAAAAACGGCCCCTTATCATTCTGTGTTTCACCTTTCTCACCCGAATCTTTATGCATCGAGTCCAATACATCTTTTACTTGAAAAGCACATACTTTCAAGCACAACCAAGCTAATATATCTGAATTTCACATAAACAAATACTAGCTACATCAATATTTAAAAACAACTACATTAAACTTATAACTAAATATATGAACCTTTTTGTCATAGAAGAACGAAAATACTAGCTAATAAAGGACAACAGACAACCTACTACATCACTGTTCAAAATCAAGTGCATCTCACAAACACCCAAGCATGCATGCACATTATCAAACATAACGCAATCTGAGTTTAACCTAATGCATCATTATAAAGGACAACTGAAAAGTGAGAACTGCATCACATTTCATAATCAAGTGCATCTCACAAACATCCAAACATAGAGACACATTTTCACACATAACGCAATCTATGTTTAACAAAATGCATCCTTAAAATGAACAACTAAGAAGCTACTGCATTATAGTTCAAAATCAAGTGCATCTCACAAACATCCAAACATACAGGCACAATTTCACACATAAAGCAATCTATGTTTAACCTTAATGCATCCTTATAAAGGACAACTCAGAACTTACTGCATCACAGTATAAAAAAACAATGCATCGCAGTATAAAAAACAATGCATCAATGACAAACAACTACATCAAATTAGATCAACTGAAATTAGGTCACATCTTGAATATCACATATCTAAATTAGTGAATCATAGTTTTAGCAAACAGTTCATCACAAGGTGTGAACAACTGGTGCATCACAGTACGAATATAGTGCATCACAGTTATAGAATATCATGTAAATATTTTATTAAACACTTGATGTGCAAATTTCATATACACATTTTTCACCTAGTTTTTTTTTTTTTTTTTTTTTTTTTTTTTTTTTTTTTTTTTTTTTTTTCAAACAAATATTGAAAGAATGATTTAAATAAACTAAATACACTAAGAATCAACAAAAACATATTAACTAACCACAATTAAATATTCGAATTAACATAAAGCAAATTAACAAAAAATTGAAAAAGAAAACAAAAGATTGAGATCATACAATCAGTATTCGTTGATGATTAACTAGTTGTTGATGATTAACACTCGTCATTAGTTCATGTTGAACACTCAAAATTCGTTGACGATGAACACTCGATCGACATCTCAAAATCACAGTGGATAAGATGGTGAAAAGATGGTGGATATCATGGTGGAGATAGGTGGTTAACCGTTGAAGAAGCTGGTAGAGATGGTGGTTGCCAGGTGGAGCCTCTGTGTGCGAGTGTGTGTGGAGAAGCGGACCAGTTTATAAATGTGGATGAATAGAAAAACAACATTTTATATACCCTAAGGTTAATGACGAGAATACCCCTTCTAGTTAAAAAAAAGAAGGGGGTGGGGATTGGACACGTGGCAGCACTTGGTGGCTTCCTACACTTTTTATTTTAACCCAAACATATATATATATATATATATATATATATATATATATATATATATAATTTTAGAGAGAGGTTTTGAAAAGTTTGCTAATCCCTTTTATAAAAGAAAATTAATATATCTTAACCGCTAATCGTTAAATGAAAACATTACACTATCACGACGAGCATTTAATTATCTTTCTATAAACGGAGACTTTAGTATATTTTCGATTTTTTTAAATGTTTTTTTGTCTTTTGTTTTTTCTTTTTCTTTTTTCGTTATTAAAACATGCATAACAAACTACATGTGATTAAACAATAATTTGAATATTTAAATTATCTAAACATATAATAAAATGAACATAACTTTTTCTTCAATATTTTAAAAGTTACACATTTTTTTATTTGTTTTTTTTTTAACTAGATTTTCATAACTTTCCAACCATATATAATACATTATATTTTGAATTATAGATAAATCCAATTAATTCATCAAAGTTGGATTAAACACATAAAATCACATGTGATTTAACTACACGTGATTTCAATCACATGTGATTTTTACTACATGTATAGTTATCACATGTGATTGTAGAAATTTCACAAATGAACTGCTATAATATATAATTCAAATATAATGTGTGATATATGGTTGAAAAGCTATGAATGTATGTTTTTCATTGCAAAAAACGGGAATTTTAGTATAGATGTTTAGTGTTCGAACTTACATATTAGTGTTAATTCACATGTGATATGTCATGTGAATTACAATACCAAAAATAAAATGTGAAAAAATCAACAAAAAAAGTTTATCAAAAGCACATATAAAGTGCCTATCTAAAAAAATATAATTAAATGTTCGTCGTAACGATGTAATTTGTTTTATCTAACTATAAACAGTTCATGAAATATTTAAATTACAAAAAAATATTTGTAATTGAATTTTTAATTTAAATATTTATTAACATCCCTTATATTTTGCTTTACAGAAAATGAATAGCTAAGAGCATCTCCTATGATAAATCTTTTAAAAATGTTATAGAATTTTTATGTCATATGCTCTTAAATTTCTTATTTTATAAACCTATTATCACTATGCTTAAACTTGTTAAAACTTTATAATTTAATGAGGTAATAAATGAATTACATGTATTTAGTTGCAATGAAAAGGTCTATAAACTTAGACCTATTTCATTCCATGTCATCATAAACCTGGCCTCACTATGGTGACTCAATTTATAAACCTCTTCAAATTTTATAAACCTTTTCATGAACCTCTTATAGTGGATGCCCTAAGATTTCTTGATATTTGAGAAAAGTTTGATATGCAAAATAAGTAACTCTTCTCTTAACATTGTTCTAACATTCTAGTTTTGAGATCATATGCTATGGTGGAGTGTTCTGCAACGTTGGAAGGATGATTGCACTCGACACACAAAGATAGGTTAGCTCTTAACTACTCCATCCGTCTCAAAATAAATGTCAGGTTTGACTTTTTTGTTCAACTTTGACCTTAATTATATTTATTTGCGTCATATAATACTTAATGAAAATTATATCAATGAAAATACATTTGAAACATAATTCATTCACATATTTTGCATCAAATATTATATAATAGAAATAAAAGTATTTACCATTAAAGTTGAACAAAAAAAAATTTAAAAAGTCAAATCTAACATTTATTTTGTGACGGAAGGAGTATATATTTTATCGATTAAACTTAGTAAGTTTATGAAGTACAATCTGCGGAGAAACATATCAGATCAATAATAAACACGAGTAATTAATGTAAAAAAAAAAAGAGCTGAAAATCGCCATATGTTATTACGAATTCATAGTTGAATGAGATTGAAGTGATAAATTGATTACATAGTTGAAATCGAGAACAAGAAGTCTGAAGTAGGTGTGATCCAATTTTGAAATATACACTAGCATGTTTAGAAACTTGTTCATCAATCAAAATTTTATAAATGCAAAACATAAGTTTCAACAATAGTAATTGCACCAAAGTCTTGATAGTAGAAGCTATTTTTCATAACGAATGGAATACATAATCTTAGGGGGAGTTATATACATACCCAATGAAACTTTAAACGGTCTAAAAGTTTTACATGACATACAATAATATTAATGCATATTTAAAAAAATATGTAAATATTAAAATTTTATTAAGGATATATGCAAGTGCCCTCATAATCTTAAAGAATGTTAGAACACACGAACGGAGCTACATGAGGACCGGGAAAGATCCCGACCCTTTTAGGCTTAAACCCGTTAATGTATTTATTTGCGATTTTATGTTTAAAAAAAATTCATTTTGTCCCTCGCATCTAGTGTTTTTTCAAAAAAAAATTTGTTTCGGCCTTTTACAAAAAATAATCTAGTTTTTTTTTTTTTTTTTTTTTTTTTTTTTTTTTTTAATTTTAATTTTAATTTTAATTTTTTTAGGGCAACATGCATTACAGAAACAAAAGAAACAAAGAATTAGTACCGCTACTATTAGAACACAACAACAACATACCAAATCCCGCAAAAGCCGCGCCACAATTAGAACACATTAAATATAAATACGTCAGAAGTCATAAAGCCATTATCATAATCTGTCTAACATGCATATGATCTAAACCAAAATCCATTATTAAACACATATTTTCAATTTCAAAAAGATCATAATTTTTTCATGAAAGTTATATTCATTTCATCCTCTGGGAAGTGATTTGAACACTATCATTTCTTATTTACAAATTCTAATTTGTGCATTTAAAAGTTGCATATTTCTTTACCAATTTAAACATTTGAGTGTGTAAATAAATGCTAATCAATTCCCTAAATTTTATTATATGTTAATGTTATATTGTACTTGTTAGTTAGAACTTTTCTTTTAATAAGTCTTTACCTATATTTTACATGGGAATATGTTTGGTGGACCTAATAAAGAGGCCTATATATCCACTATTCAATGAAGGTACAATAATCATCTTCATAGGTTTTATAACATGTGAATTTAACACATATTAAGTTATGTTTATTATGGAGTAGACATGTAATTTTTTTTAATATCAGAAAATGCATTTAATTCTTATTAAATATATTTATAAATTATCATAAATAAATGTAATTTTAGATTTAATAATATCTGATTTTACTTTTATATAAACTTAAATATATGTCCTCATAACACATTTAATAAATCCCTTTTATTATTTACAAAAACTAATGTAAGTGCCAAAACATACAAAATGTGCCAAGTAAATGTAAAACAAATATCTTCCTATATTTTTCTTTTACTTTATGAATCTTTCAACATCGATAGTGATCTATAAATATTGGCTCCACACCCTCTATAATTTTGCCCTTTGTCGTATTCGACTCTAATAATTAATTTTGGTCGCATTATTTAATTTTTTGTTTACTTTTTAACATGGCTAATGCAATGTCAATTGTAATAGGGATTGGTTCAATTCTTTCTTTGGTTATTGATCGATGCTTTTAACTGATTGGATAGTATATATGTTTATGGAAATTTACCTTTTTGTGTGACATAACTTTTTGGTGTTTGAAAACCAACAATTATTGGTTTTGTTGTTTCTAGCTTCTAGAAACGTACTTTTATCTATACTTGAGAAAAACAAGCCGAGCATGTTAAGTGATATAGTAGAGGTTTGATATGAATTGAATCGTAGTAAAAATCTGTTAAATGTTACGTATAAACATTAATATGTAAATGTCTAGTATCGAACCCGAGATCTCGGGATTGCATACTTTATAAACAAGAATAATGTAAAATAAATATATATATGTTAAATGTATCGTATATGTATATTTATAAACACTTAATGGACTAAATGGTCATTAGTTATTAACCGTATGGACTAACTATCGTTAGTAATGAAAGATAAGGACTAGAGTGTAACTTGAGAGTCAAGAAGGTTCTGGAACACCCCTAGGGGTCCAAGGCCGGTCGAACAAGGGGAGGGGAAGCCCAACCCATGTTTGTCTTGTGCTCCAAGATTCATCTAGTATATATACAAGGCCAAGGGTTAGGGTTTCATATCTTTTGTGCACACACACAAAACCCTAAATCTTTTCTTCCTTGTTTTCTTTTCTTGGCCGATCGGTTCAACCCCCCTCCAAGGGTTCTTGGGTCGATTTTTCCAAAGCAAAAATTAAGTGATTTGTTTACTTGCATCAAACCTTTATTCGTCGGTAGTTTGTGTGTACAAGAACGAGGTAATTACTTACTTTAGTAATTATCAAGAGATCGATAAACAAAACGGTAAGGGGTTTATCATTGATCTATTTGTACAAGAATCAAGGTTAATTTGAAGTGCATCGGATATGTTTACTATTTATGTTTTTGTTAATATTTATGTGTTATACTTGATCCTAGCTTCCGCAATACGTGCTATTTAATTGTTAAACTCTAACAAAATCAATATGTATAAACATATGTAAGCGTTACTAAAATGATGATTGAGATATTATAAACCAAGGTTTTCAAGATCGGGATCTTAAATAAGATTGTTTTTGTCTTTGCAAGATCGTGATCGTAAGATCGGATCGAAATCCCAATATCCTACTATAATACTATTTTTTTAGTGATCTTGGTAATATTATTCAAATCTACAAATTATTATATAATATAAATATGAAATTATAAGAATATTTTTTGAAGATTTTGTTCTAAATTATGAATATAGAATGTTTAAGAAGAATCGCATGTTGTTTTAAATTATATAAAAACATAAATCATAAATTTGTAGTTTTTAGTTTGCGGTTTGAGAAAAATAATATCAAATCGGAGTAGATCTTAAGATCCTATGGTTAAGATCGGGATCCTATAAAATCTTAAGCTTGTTAAGATCTTACGTAGGATCCGGATCGTTTTTGCTTTGTAGAATCGTAAAATAATAAGATCTTAAAATCAATATCGGGATCGGGATTTTAACAACTATGTTATAAACAAATACACGGTTACTCATATGAAATGACAGTGTATATCGATAAATAATTATATTTACGAAATAGTGATTTCTGATTTGACCCTTGACGCAAAAACTTGGGTTCAATTTGTAGTCACTGCGAGAAAAAACTTCAAGGGTTAAAAACAAAAAATTATAAAAATTATAAAGATTAAACAATATTTAAGATATTAATTTTGTTAATTATATTATCATTTTTAATTAAAGGTATAATAGTCAACTAATATTACTTAATTTTAAGCTTTTAATTTTTAAGAAACATTATACACTCTTGAGAGCAACTGTGTAAATTAGTATTGATAGAGAAATCGTATACTTTATTTTTTAAATTGATAAACATGTAGAGATTGCCAAATATTAAAAACTTTTCATTTAAAAAGTTAACATTCTAAAAGTAGCAGAGATTACTATTGGACCGTGTGACTTACACTTGTTATGAAACAGAAAGTAAAATATTAAAATTTGTTATTTAAGCATCTAAGGTTTAAGGGTATTTATAGGCGATCAATATTACTCAAATTTTAAGTGGTAGAGATATTAGACCAAGTGTAATGGTGACCATGAACATCATTGTTACATTAACTTCTCGCTACTCAATCAATACTATCAACAAATTAGTGTAATAAGACAAACAACTCCAACACTCAATTATATCTCACAAAATACTCACAAACCCATACACACACTACCAACATGAGAAGTCGGTCGTTCACAAGACCATTTTCTATTTTTCTTTCGTCATAAGACGTGTCATTAGGCGATCTCGTATTAGGCAAAATGTGTCAGAAATGCTTCATCCAGTGCCCTATTATACCAGCCTTATTTGATGTGTCTAGGAAAACTAAAAGTAGACATTCACTACTTAGAGCAGTGGGTGTGGGCTTTGCCATGGCTCACCATGGGTGACATGGCAGCTCGCCATGGCTTGCCATGACACCACCCCAACTCTTCGTGGCTAGCCATCAAACATTTACTCGTCTGCATGGCGAAACAAATATCTATCATTTTTTGTCCTTGTATGTCAGATTGGGACTAAAGCACTTGTGAAAAAAATAAAAATAGGAAATGGTGAAACCCAAATGAGTAAGTTGTGGGTATGTTATGATAAAGAGGGATTGTCAAAAGATGTATGTCATGATGACGTGGGATCCAAATGAGTAGTTTTGGGATGTCATGACACCCACCGCTCTTATTTGCATCTTTCTTCATTTTAAAAGGAAAACTAAGAAGTAAACTGTTATATTTATAGAATGACAAATTCTACATAGACTTGTTATGTTAAACATAAACATATACTCTTTTTTGGTTGATGGACTCATTTCAAAAGTTGATGAGTAATATAATCCGTTTCGATTTTAGTATAACCGAGATATATCTTTCTAGGGAATATATTTGCTACAATTTATTGTAGCTAACTTTATACAGTTTTATGTTATATTTTGTGTGTCTTTGAATCTATTTGTGGGTCTATGATTTATATTTGTGTGTCTTTTATTATGTAATTTTATTAAAGAATTGTAGACAATTGACTACAATAATTGTTGTAGCCAAAGTATTCCCATCTTTCTAAAAGAAAATAGCTCAATTTGCCGTTAACAGAACGTCCAATATCAAATTTTTGTGAGTTAATAATAACAATAAAAAGTACACTTTCCGAACTGATATTAAAGGGTAAGTTATTATCACTTTCGGAGGTTTTTGGAGTGAAAATTACTCATCCGATTTCATCTGTTTGGATTTGTAAATCTCATGATAGTAGTTGATATATATAATTTTTCGCATCTTCAGAAAAAAATATATATACAAAGTGAATACTAAAATTATCAAAATTTTAATGTATAAATTGCAACATACAAAAGTTACATATACATATTTTTTTTTATTCTTCATTAATTCGAGTTTTAAAATAGGACGAATAAACTGAAAATGACTCTAAGGTGTGCTACAACAAACTATTCATTTGTTTGCTCAACTTAATTCCTAAAACTAAACATGTTTTGACTATGAATAAAATATAACTCGTGTCATTTAAATAAAACACATCTAGATAAGTAGATATAATCATAACTTATTTAATACGGAGTACAAGTTTTGAATGATTTAATAAGCAATAATAGTTGGTGGTATTTAAGCATTAGTCAAAGGAAGCATGTAACAAAATTTGATAAAGAAAAGACTAAACATGAACATGAGCATGTAGTAGTGGACAGATGGTACTGTACTATTCATAGTGTGTGTGTAAGGATTTTGACTATGACTAGCTAACAACTTCTCTGTGCATAAGAAAGATCCAACGGCGTTGACACTTGACACGAATTATAAGTAGTCCTCTTGTCTAATCACTGTAAAAACCAGCATCATTTGTTACCCAACGTATATATTTCGGGTGGATAAGGATCCTTTCGTATTAAAAAAAGCTTTGATATAAGGATCTAATTAAATAGATTTAAAAAGAGAGATATTATATAAATAACTTGTACAGTTATACAATTATGTAAGTTATTTATGCGTTAGATCCTCTTTTATGTCCATTTAATTAGGCTCGTTTATCATTTTCTATTAAAAAAACGTGAGAGGTAATGTTTTGTTTGATAATATTGTACTTTTGAATTAAAATTAAATAAATGTTTTGCAATAATAACAATGTATAATCATATCAAACACAATATTAACTCTCATGTATTTTTAAACATGAGATAATCATTATCCATTTCGGGTTATGTTATTAAGAACCCATATGATGTGACAATAAGAGGTTTTGGTCAAAATGTACAAACCGTGATGCACACCGTACAAACCCGCAATGCACAAGGCCCCACAAAACCCTCTTATGAGAGGGCCCGTATAAACTCCCCATATTTCTATAAAGAAATGATATATCCTCCAACTACTTGTTTCTATTTATATTCATACTCATAAGATTCTGATAAATATCAGAATTGAAGGTTTGAATGCAGAGAGAAAATGATTGAAAAAAAATAATCCCTCCGTCTCATATTAAATATTCACTTTTGACTTTTGGAGTCTTTTTTCTTCAACTTTGACCTTAAATATATTTGTTTGTATTATATAATACGATAAAAATGATATCTAATGAAAATAGATTTAAAACTCAGCTCATTCATATATTTTGCATCAACTATTATATAAAACACATAAAAATATTTAAAGTCAAAGTTTATTAAAAAAAAGACTTTGAAAGTTACAGTAGACATTTAATATGGGACGGAGGGAGTATATAATTTCAGAGAAATGATATATCCTCCTACTATATGTTCCTACTCATATTGTTACTCACAGGATAATGACAAGTGTGTTGAGGGTCGATTACACGGTAAGGTGGTTAAGCCTTCGTTCTTTGTGTATAAGATATGTTTGTGTGAATATGATTAAGTATGCGGAATCTACTTAACCACACTTTAGAAGATTTATGTTTTGGATATGGAAATGGAATAGTTAACACCAAATGATTCAATATTATTCAAAATAATACGAGTGATCTTTACTATCACTAGGGTTACAAGACCTTGAATCTTATGTGACTTATGTTTGTTCTTTGTATTGTCTGTGTATATCTTTTCACATGCACATTCTAGATTGATATGTTTATACACATCTAAGATTTTCCTTTTATAGTACAAGGAAAGATCTTTTACAAACTTCATGACTCAACAAATA
Source organism: Artemisia argyi (assembly GCA_030686995.1). NCBI lineage: Eukaryota > Viridiplantae > Streptophyta > Magnoliopsida > Asterales > Asteraceae > Artemisia > Artemisia argyi. The sequence goes on from CM060706.1 coordinate 38,346,616, forward strand.
ACTAGCTTATGACTAATCACTTGTTCTAGCTTAGATGATGACTTATCATGTTAGTCATTAAGATACAACATGTATCTAGGATTACAACTCACTTGGAGTGTTCAATTTGATGACTACAACAAAGATATTTTCTTGTATATAAATCAGTAGAATAAGTCGTACTTATCTACACAGCTGTTTGTATGAGTCATAGCTGCAGAGTCATAGCAGCATAGTCATAGTAGCAGCAGAATCACCTTCAGTGGAAACGGTCTTCAGCAGAATCCATCAGTGGAAACTTTCTTTGTGCTTTATCAGCAGAAACATACTTGTCGTATTTCCTTTAAACCTTTATGCTGAATCTTCAGATTCTTTTGATTATTTAATTCCTAACAATCCTCCCCTAAACATGTGAATCACATTCAAACATGTTTTCCTGAATTAAATGAGGACTTTGTAAAGATCTTTCAAACACTTTATTTTCAGACTGGTTGATCTGAACTTTCTTTTCTTCTGAGTGAATGAAATTATCTTTCTCTGGAACACATCTGCTTTCTGATCGTTGCTCCATTCTTGGACTAAAAGATGGTGCAATCTTCCTTTGATTTTAACAAGATATCATCTATCAATTTGCCTTTGCAAGTGATGAACAAACGTAGTGAACTGAAATTGAATCTTTTCAACTTTTGACCTAGATAGAACTTTCTCCTTTGAAATGCTTCATCTCTTCTGAATACAACATTAAAGAATGTTCTTGTCATTTTCAACCTCTATGTCATCATCTTGTATGATCTTGTCTTTTCTTTTGGTTAATCTTCCTTAAACTGGGCTTGTATTTCCTCCCCTGAGATGTTTGTTTCCTCCCCTGAGATTCAAATAACATCTTATATTCATATCCTTCCCTTGTTTGAAAGATTTTCTCACAATCATAACATCATCATCTGATCTAGCATTGTTCCATGTTTTCAGACAATTTGTACATGAAGCCATCAATTCCTTAAGAGTTTAAGATTCTGCCCTCATCACTTCTAGGTGTGTTAACTCCTATGAGAGGTGATTCAATGGACGTTTTTGACTCATGGTCCATCTGATGATGGTTTTTAAAGTCATCTTTTAAAAAATCCTTTTAAGAAACTTTTGCCTTAGCAGTATGTATATGATTTTATTATGAAAAATCATACTGCTTACAACCATTTTGAAGGGATTAAGTGTGTAACAGACACTTAGTCAAAATTTCGGTTTAAAGCAACCTCTGGTTGTGTGAGAACCAATGTTTTCAGTTATAAATAACCGCGTGTGTATAGATAAACCTATTCAAAAGGCTTTCTTTACAGGGTTTCCAGCTCGTGGCATTTGTTACCTCTAACACAAGTGTTAGATTCACTGTTGCTCGCTGTTCTTTCTATCAGATATCCGTAGATTAGTCACATTATACTTGAGAGTATAAAATGATAGAAAGTGAGTTGTATCAGTTATTAACTGATCAACTAATTTATCAATTCAATGTGAAACATCATAATCATATTTCAAGAAAGAAGTTTTAAGGAGTTTTGAAGTCCCAAACTTTTTCTATCATGAACCTATTATATCAGCAGCAATGATCAGCTTTCAACAGCAATGATCAGCAGCTTTGATCAGCAGATTTCACTTGAAATAACCTTTCAGCTTAAATATTCATACCTGAAATTGTTAGTCTAAAACCAAAAGAACAAAGTACAAAGTACTTGCCTTGAATTAGAATAATGCATAGGACTAACTGTATAAATAACTTCAAATATTGTTAATAGTAGTCTTAAATAACAAAGTTAGATGCATTAACAAAATCTATATACAAAAACACATTATATTAAAAAATTTAAAGATTAAGCATTCCAATACTTGCTACCAAGTACTGAAATCTACCAACATCAAAAGCTTTGGTAAGAAGATCTGCAAAGTTTTGATCTGAAGCAATTTTCATTACTTGAATTAACCTTTTCTCATTGCAATCTCTTATAAAATGATGTCTTATTTCAATGTGTTTTGTTTTAGAATGTTGCACTGGATTTTTAATAATGCAAATTGTACTACTATTATCAATATGAATTATGGTATGTAAGAAATTGTACTCATAATCAAGAAGTTGGTTTTGAAGCCATACAACTTGACCACAGCAACTTGCAGCAGCTACATATTCAGCTTCAGTTGTTGAATTTGCCACAATTGTTTGGTTCTTACACTGCCATGAGATAAGTCTGCATCCAAGGAATTGACATCCTCCGGTTGTTGACTTTCTGTCCAAGCTAGCACCAACATAGTCACTGTCTGAGAATGCTATCAAATCAAAAGGTGATTCTCTAGAATACCATAAACCCAACCTTGGTTGACCTTTGAGATATCTAAAAATTCTTTTGACTGCTGTTAAATGAGAAACCTTTGGAGTTACTTGAAATCTTGCACAGGCACAAACAGAGAACATGATATCAGGTCTGGATGATGTAAGATATATTAAAGAACCTATCATAGATCTGTATGTATGTACATCCACATTTTCTCCATCTGCATCTTTAAGAAGTGGCTTCTCAGGATCCATTGGTGTGCTTGCTATTTTTGAATCAGCAAATTGAAATTTTCTAAGAATCTCTGAAACATATTTGTCTTGACTAATAAATATGCCTTCAGATGATTGCTTAACTTGCAGACCCAAAAAGAATGTAAGTTCTCCCATAGAACTCATCTGAAACTTATCTTTCATAAGTTTTTCAAAGTCTAAACACATCTCCTTCCTTGTAGATCCAAAGATAATGTCATCCACATATACCTGTACTAACAGAAGATCTTTCTTGTGCTGTTTGATGAAAAGTGTCTGATCAATCTTTCCTATTTGAAATCTATTCTCTAATAAATAGGAAGCTAGTGTTGCATACCAAGCTCTTGGTGCCTGATGTAGGCCATATAGAGCTTTAACTACCTTGTACACTTTGTCTGGATGGTCAGGATCAGTGAAGCCTGGAGGTTGTGTAACATACACCTCTTCTTCAATTGAACCATATAAAAATGCACTCTTGGCATCCATTTGGTAAACTGTGAAGTTCATAAATGAAGCATAAGCTAAGAAAAGCCTAATTGCCTCAATTCGAGCTACTGGAGCATAAACCTCATCATAGTCTATCCCTTCTTCTTGTGTGTACCCTTGTGCTACTAATCTAGCCTTATTCTTAATCACTATGCCTCTTTCATCCCTTTTATTTCTAAAAACCCATCTAGTGCCAATTACTCTTACACCATTTGGTAAATCAACTAGCACTCATACCTTTTGAATCTTGAACTGAAGAAGCTCCTCTTGCATAGCCTCTAACCAGCTTGAATTTTCTAGGGCTTTATGAATATTCTTTGGTTCATCTTGTGAGAGAAAACATACAAACAAACAGGAGTTTGAAAACTCATGTTGCTTTGAAGCATAAAGGGCATCAAGAATCCCTTTTTGATCTGAAGACATCCATTGTTGTCTTGTCTTCACACCAGATTGTACATCTCCAATCACATTTTCTAGGGAGTGAACTTTGTGAATCCTTGATTGTGGAGTGGAAGGAACTTGATAATCAGATGGATATTACTTAAATCCACCTCATCTTCTAAAAAGTCTGCTTTTGTTTCTTCTGAAGAACTATCAGCAGAAACAATTTGCTTATCAGCAGGAACATTTTGCTCATTGGCAGGAATGTTTTGCTCATCAGCAGGAACGTTTTGCTCATTGGCAGGAACGTTTTGTTGTTCTTGTGTTCTTCCTTCTCTGTTTTTATCTTCAACACCTTCTGTAGCTTTTCCAGAAGAAGATTCACCATTTGTTGAAGTTGATTCCACACTTGTATTTGACCATATTGGCATCATCACATAATCTTGATGTGTCTTCTTGTCTAACCTTGCCTCATCCGTTGCTTGTGAACCTGAAAAATCATTAATTTCTGCAACAACAGGCACATAATTCATTGAATGGGTTAGAGATTCAAGATCAAATAGCCATTTTGGTCCTTGACCTTCTACATTAGATTTATTTTCTAAAAATCTCACATGCAGATTTTCTTCTACTCTTCTAGTTCTTATGTTGTACACTCTGAATGCTTTGCTATTGATAGAGTATCCAACTAAGAATCCTTCATCTGCTTTACCATTAAACTTTCCAAGATGGTCTAAGGTATTTAGAATTGTCACATGACATCCAAAAGGTCTAAGAAATCCTATTTCAGGAGTTCTACCTCTAAAAAGTTCATATGATGTCTTATTGTGAGGCTGCACTATTAAAACTCTGTTCTGAACATAACAAGCAGTGTTGACTGCTTCAGCCCAAAAAGTTATAGGCAACTTTGAATCAGCTAACATAGTTCTAGCAGCTTCTATTAGTGTTCTATTCTTTCTTTCAGCTACTCCATTCTGTTGAGGAGTTCTAGCAACACTAAATTCTCTTTTAATACTTTTTTCTTTGCAGAAATCATCCATAACTCTATTTTTAAATTCTGTCCCATTATCACATCTAATGACTTTTACTCTTTTGCTTACTAGGTTTTCTATCTCTATAATGAAGGTCTTAAGGATGCTAGAAGTCTCATCCTTAGTTTCTAAAAAGAATACCCATGTAAATCTACTATAGTCATCAGTAACAACTAGACAAAATCTCTTATGCACTATACTACTTACTGAAATAGGTCCAAATAAGTCCATATGAAGCATAAACAATGATTGATTGATAGAGTTAAAAATCTTGGGCTTACAAGTGACTTTGTGTTGTTTGCCTTTAAGACAAGCAATGCATGTTTGATCATTTTCAAAACGTTTTTGAGGTAAACCTCTTACCAAACCATTCTTAACAATCTTATTTATGGTTTTGAAGTTAATATGACCAAGTCTCCTATGTCATAACATAGATTCATCTAATGTGGCCTTTGCAACAAGACAAGTTAAAGCATCTTTAGAAACAATGTTATTCATATCAACACTGTACATATTGCCCTTCCTAGGAATTTTAAGAAGTACTTGACTTTCATCAGGCATCTTAAAATCAGGAGAAAGTATAAGACATTCAGTCTCAGTAAAAAGAACATTATTCTTTCTGTCACACATTTGTGAGACACTAAAGAGATTATACTTAAGCTCTTGCACATAAAACACATCTTCAAAATCTAATTTACTGGTTTTGATAGTACCTTTACTAGTAATCTTTCCACCAATTCCTCCTCCAAAGGTAATATATCCACCATCAATTGATTGAAAGTTGGAAAGATAAGACATGTTGCCTGTCATGTGCCTTGAACATCCACTATCTGAATATCCTTGATCTTCATGATCTGTTGGTGAATGTCCCTGCACAAAATAAAAGAATTAGTTCTCTTTGGGGATCCAAGCCAACACTGACTTGGATCTGCCTCTTGCATCAATGAAATGTAATCTCTTGAGGACTGTTGATGCAACATTGGATTTAAGAATCCAACATGCTGAGGCCTTAACAGCATTTGCCCTGTTACCCTTAGCAGCAGTATGCTTAGCAGAAGAAACTGCTAGCTTTGTAGTTGTACCCTTTGGTCTCCAAACTTATTTTTGGACCACTGCTTTTGTTTGAATGGGTCTTTGAACAATATTAGATGCATGTTTGAAAGTTGTTTTTGCACCCTTAATTGTTGATTTTGGGTAAACAATCATATATGGTTTTTCAGCATAAACCATTTTCCTTTCAGCAGGAACAGTTTTTGTGACTGTTTTGGGTTTTGATCTTTTAGAATTAGAGTGAAAATGAGATTTAGGTGTTTGCCTTTTGTAGTTCACTCTATTACTTTCATACCCAGATACCCATTGGTTACAGAAAGCTGCAAGATGGTCAAAACTACCACAAATGAAACAAGCTTTATTGTGAAAAGCAAAGTCATCACCTAATTGGTAAGACTTGAGGTTATTCCAATTTCTTTGGTTACCTCTGGGCTTGTTTGTGGTTCTATATTGTTCACAATATCAAACTGGTTGCCTAACATATTTTTCATTGGTTTTAGGCCTATCAGTATTGTGTTTGACTATCTTAGGAACTCTTGTTCTTGCTTTCTTAACCACTTCAGGTTTAGACATAACCTGTTTATTTACAAAGGACACCTTGTCCTGAAAAAGTAATGTTTTACATGAACATTTACTTTCTTTCTTAGGCTCATCAGCCACTATATTAGAGTTTGGTTGAACTCCATATTGTAACTTAGGTAGCTGAAATTCAGGTAATCCTGAATGCTCCAGGTCTATCCCTGGGGGTTTTGGGATACCTCTATAAGGAGGTGGGGTTGTATTATATCCTAATCCTGACTTAACTTTATTATTCACTTGACTGTCTATTATTTTGGTTACATTTTTAGAAGCATGTTCAAGCTTCTCTACAGTCAATTGAATGTTTTCTTTTTCAGTCTTAACCCTATCCAATGCTTCTTTTAAAGCCTCAATGATTTGATCTTTAAATTGATTGTCATTTTCAAGTAAAGTTTTAGCATCAGTAAAGGTAAGTTCATTCTTTTTATAGTATAGGATTTGCCTCTCTATAGATTCTAAACCACATTTATAATTGAAAAGATCTTGATCAGTTTTGGCTAGCTGAACCTTTTGGTCATCATACTGTTTAATTAAGATTTTTAAGTCTTTAAGAGTAGTACAAGAATTTGAACAAGATTTATGATCATGTACCTCAGTTGCAGTAAATGCCATAAGAGCCATCTGTGAAGAACCCTTTTCTACATCATCCATGAAGCTCCAATCAAAACCTAACCCATCAATAGCTACCATAGCTTTTGGTTCAGAAATCTCCCTTGTATTGGATTTGCTTCCAACATCTCTATTTCTGCTATCTTGTTGTCTTGGTCTTCTACACTCTCTTGAGAAGTGTCCCATCTTGTGACAGTTGTAGCATTCTATCTTTGACTTGTCATAACCAGCAGGATCATTGCTACTGATTGTGATCTTCTTCCCCGTCCTTTGATAGAATTTCTTAGCTCTCATCTTAAGAAGAGAAATTTGCCATTTTAGATCCATTTCCTCCAGATCATCATCATTGATCTCTTGGAGGTCTTCATGAGTTAACATGGATCCATTATGCTTGCTTGTGAAAAAAGCACAACATGTTTTCTCATCCAAAATTCCAAAAGTACTGCTTGATGAACTTGCAGCACTTACACCATCATGAACTTTCTCATTAGTAACTGGAACTGAATTATTAGGAGATGACATAAATGCCATGTTCCCAGTGCTTGAGTTAGAACCTCCAGTTTTCTTCAAATCTTACTCAACAATTTTAAAATTGCTATACAGATCCATAAGATCCATAGTGTCAATGTCTGACTTGTTCTTCCAGACAACAACATGCATAGCCCACTCTTCAGGTAAGCTTCTCAGAAATTTTGAGTTTAAATCTTCTTGAGGTATTTCAACTCCAAGAATAGCAAGTTGACTCACAATATTCTGTAGCCTGTTGAACATATGGTCTAAAGATTCATGGTTGGTTGATGTGAAATTTTCAAACTGTTGCTTAAGAAGAGTTTTCTGGGTCTTCTTGGTGGCTTCATTCCCACCATACCTTGCAATAATGGCCTCAAATAATGATTTTGCATCTTTGAATTTACTGAAGTTTATAAGTTGATCATTTGGAATGGTCATCATCAACATGCTTCTGGCCTTTAGGTCATTCTTCTTCTTAATTCTATCTTCTGCAGTTTGTGGCTTGGTTTGCAGCTTTGCAACTTCCTTACCATCAACTGTTGATGTAGTGGTTGTAGACTTGAAAGAATCTCCATCTTCAATAATTTCCCAAAGCGTATAATCTTGCACTTGAAAATATTGTTCTATTCTTAACCTCCACATCTCAAACTCATTCTGTTTGAGCATTGGTAATTTTGCAGCAACATTTGTTTGAATAGACTCAACATCCATTTCTAGCTTCTTCTTCTAAAACAAAAATATCAACCTGACGCTCTGATACCACTTGTTGAGGGTCGATTACACGGTAAAGTGGTTAAGCCTTCGTTCTTTGTGTATAAGATATGTTTGTGTGAATATGATTAAGTATGCGGAATCTACTTAACCACACTTTAAAAGATTTATGTTTTGGATATGGAAATGGAATAGTTAACACCAAATGATTCAATATTATTCAAAATAATACGAGTGATCTTTACTATCACTAGGGTTACAAGACCTTGAATCTTATGTGACTTATGTTTGTTCTTTGTATTGTCTGTGTATATCTTTTCACATGCACATTCTAGATTGATATGTTTATACACATCTAAGATTTTCCTTTTATAGTACAAGGAAAGATCTTTTACAAACTTCATGACTCAACAAATAACTAGCTTATAACTAATCACTTGTTCTAGCTTAGATGATGACTTATCATGTTAGTCATTAAGATACAACATGTATCTAGGATTACAACTCACTTGGAGTGTTCAATTTGATGACTACAACAAAGATATTTTCTTGTATATGAATCAGCAGAATAAGTCGTACTTATCTATACAGCTGTTTGTATGAGTCATAGCTGCAGAGTCATAGCAGCATAGTCATAGTAGCAGCAGAATCACCTTCAGTGGAAACGGTCTTCAGCAGAATCCATCAGTGAAAACTCGCTTTGTGCTTTATCAGCATAAACATACTTGTCGTATTTCCTTTAAACCTTTATGCTGAATCTTCAGATTCTTTTGATTATTTAATTCCTAACAAAGTGTTAGAATAAACGATTTGGATTCAGAGAGATCATGAGTGAAGAAAAACATATTATATTATTGTGTGTTTAGGAGGATATTTAAGAATATAATATAACAAGTTGTAACAAAAGTCATAATATTATTATAAGAGACTTTAACAATACCCATTTGTATATTATTTTATCAAATGTGTATTATAATGCTGATATCCAATAGGTCACAAGATCTTAGCACGCATTATATTTTTGTGTAGGTAGAAAAAGGGGCAAGTTATTTGGACCTTCTCATAGGGAAGGTTTCCCGTCATTGCATGCATCACCGGTTTGTATGGTATGCAACGCGGATTATACGGTTTGACCAAATCATTCCTGATGTGATAACATATGGAGGGTTTGTGTAACACAACCCGTAGAAAAATAAGTTGTTATCACAACCTACTTTTTTTCATTGACACCTGTCTATTTTTTTAATTTACTTTTTATTATTTTGTTTCTGTTATAAAATTGCATAAGTGAGAGTACAAAACAAAAAATATGAAAAAAGTATTAAAAAACATGAAACACGGAACATAAATGGTAAAAAACTGTTTTTTCTGTTAGCAGATTGGGTGACGTGAGTGAGTGGGTGCCACTAACCACTAGGCCGGGTACCAATATATATATATATATATATATATATATATATATATATATATATATATATATATATATATATATATATATATATTCTTTTTGAATTTTTTCTTTTTCTCAAGTTTACATAAAAATAGCTTCCAGGCTATGAAGTTATTTTCTGCATACAGTTAGAACATCAATCGTGGTTGAAGTGACTGTTGTTCACAACTGTGTTACTTCAGCAAGATATCACCATATTCTTTATCACTTTCTTTTTCATCACTTATATCCTACGATTTTGGATTATGCGCGTTGAATCGAAATAATGCTTTTGCTTATTTTGGTTTTATTTATTGGTTCAAATAATGTTGTTTTTATTGATTACTCTCATAATCTCAACTTATATATTTCATCATTAGGATTATTTTTGCTTAGTTAACAAGTCACAAAATATTTGTATTAATATATGATGAGTTGATGACTATACTCTTGAAGATGCTGTAGTTTATAGATTTGAATTTATCACATGATGGTAATAATGACCAAAAGTACCTCCAAAATCATCACGTATGTGGCTTTTCAACACGCATGATGTAGGGACATATTGCAAAAAATCTTCAAAAGGATGGGTTTGTATTGTTTAATTGAAATTTTGAAAGTTTAAAATCAATAGAATTGGCTAAACTTTGAATTCGTAAAGGTAAATTGACGAGGTGAAAAATTACTTTTTTAAAAGGTCATTTAACCCATAATTTTATGCACTTTGTATTATTTATTGCTTAAAATCCTTCTTATTTGACTTTTAGGTCTTAGATTATGCATTTTTTTAGAAACTTACAAGTTTTAGGCTCATTTGAAGGGAAAAAAAAAAAAAGACAAAAGTTTTAAAGTGTGACAAGCAACCTTGACACCATCACTAGTATTGCCCAGAAAGTGGATTTTTGCAATTTTTCGTGTGTGGTCAGTGTGTGGAAACGGGCATGGTGACGCCGTAACAACCCCTTAATGACGCCGTCACAGCCTAGAAGCTAACGCTGTTAAGTGAAGTCGGTGGAAAAAACCTTAAGTCGATGACGAGGTGATGACGTCACAACCAAAGGCTGACGCCGTCATTCATGTATAATTTCTGAGAAACAAACCCTAGATGATTCTGATGAGTTTTTCACTTTTTTTCTGCATTGTAAATATCCCATAACATCAAGATATGTTTTACTTTTAATCATTCAATCATGGTTATCATTTGTTTGTTTTCATTCTATGTTTGCTTGTCCATTGTTTGCTATGGCTAATTAGTTTTTATCTAGACGCATAAAACTTGTTAGTGTAATAAGTATTTCTATTGTTTTCTTAATGGGTGAATGCGATTACTTGATTAAAAAATGGTTAGGAACCGCCTAGCTTGAAAGTTAACAAAAACTAATTAATTAGGCATTTAGAGTTAGATGTTTAATTGGATATACATTGCGTGCTTTTAGCTATTTTGTGTACGCTTCAATTTATAGGGCTGGTCAATAGGCTATTTGCATAGATGTATACTTGACCATTACACGAAAAGAAATAAAGAACATTTACCGTTACACCACTTAAAGCGTGACAATTCAATAGGTTTGGTTAGATCACTAATAAGGAGTAATGCACCCTAGATAAATATGTTTTCCCAATATAGATTTTCACACCAAAATTTTCTTTTCTTGCAATTATGTTAATATTAGTTTTAAAATCAAATCTCAAAAACCTTCAATATTTTGCTTGTTTTCTATTAAACATAAAATACCAAAATAATCTTCTGCCGTCTTTTAGATCAGTTCCTCATACTCTACCAGAGGCGGAACTAGGAGCTAAGCTTAGGGGTAGCGAAATACTAAAATTTGTTTAGGGGTAGCGAAAATTTGTTTCAGGGGTCGCGAAATCGCCAAAAAATAGCCTAAAATCGCCAAAAATGGCCAAAAATCGCCAAAAATTCCACTACCGGGTAAAAGTTCAGGGGTAGCGACCGCTACCCCTGGCTTACATGTACATCCCCCCTGTACTCTACGAACCCACCTCTCTATTTCCTTTGAGAATGATCAATCCGTCGGTCTTACCTTTACTATACTACATCATAAATGGATTAGGATTTCCTTGTTCGGTTTGTTTAGAGAAGACAAGTCTTCCAATTTAGGTTTAACCAAAGTATCTCCACGATCAACCCCAATGTTTACATCATAAAGTTCGAAACTGAAACTGTATGTTAGAATTTCAGGAGACTGACCGCTAGACTAACTTTTCTTAAGTTCATGTAGAAATAAAAATTGGAATATCACTCTAGAAACCAAGATGAAGAAGATCAAGAAATAAGTTGATGTTGGATGGATAGCACATTTAGCATATACTCTTGTTACTGGTGGTTTATGATATGAGTCTTTTGGTTCAGCAACTTATTAAATATAAATTTGAGTTACATTTTCTCTATATAGCCAAAAACAACATATTATTAATTTACAAGTAGTTTGTTGGGGTCCTAAAAGCTGGATATGTCGAATTATGGGCGTCACATCTATCATTTTCACCAACTGTCTTGAGCAAAGAAACTTGCAAACTGTAATCCATCCAACCGCGTCTTAGTTTAGAGAAAGTCATTAAAAGCAAATGATTAAGTTGAATCGCTTCTGGATTTCAATTATCCAAGTTAGGTAAACATTTCTCTCAAAGATTAGACTAGTGTTGAAAAAAGTTTCTAAAACGTCGATTAATCACCGTTTAGACAACAAAGTGTTTTTGTTTTAATGGTATATCTTATTGTGTGAGAAGTTCTACAATCAAATGATTGTGGGTTCAAATTCTACTTATGACATGTGAGATAAATTTATGATTGTATATTGCGAGATAGTTAATTGTCATTCTAAAAAAAAAAATAGTTGTCTAGACAATAATCAGCCGTCAACCTTTTCGCTTTGTGTAAATCGGTCAAAGATGGTCAAACTTATTGAAAACCTGCAAATCTTGCCAGAAACTCGTTTTGACCACTTATAGTTGTTATTTATATTTATTACAAGTTGTTGGCATAAGTCAAATCTTACGGTAAATACCTAAAATCACCAGAAATACTCAAAACTCACTAGAAATACGAAAAACTTCCCGGAAATGCCAATTCGATTAATCACCGATTAGCTACAAAAGGATCGACCGACCGATTAGCAATTCACAATTTTTGTAACCTTAGATTAAACACTCACTACTGAATATCTTTTAATAATTATATTAGCGTAATCTCACCAAACGTGTAGCCTTCACTTACCAAAACCCTCTCACTTGATGTCACACAATCCTCCTCCCTCCGACATCGCTCACATCACAGATAATCCTCGGCTATTTCAATATATAAAACACACTCGCAAACACACAGACACACACACCCCTCACTCGCGCCTTCATTCAACCACCACCATGACCAAACCAATAAAAGATCATAAGGCTCATGCGTGACAGAAACCCCTCGTAATGTGGCTCACGCATTAGGAGACCCCTCATCCAGCCACAGGCGCCTTGGGCACATAATGATCACCTTCACAGTAAGTTTAAAACAATGATTTAACTAAAGTGACTTCACAATTTAAGAGCTGTCAAAAGATTATAGATGACAGTCTTGTAAGAGGATGAAAATGACTCTTGGTACGACAGTTGCAATTATAGAACATAAATTGGTTTTACCCTTTAGGTACCACATGATATTGAATAATTTGGTAGTAGTATGGTCCTCAATAGAACATTGCATCTGCTCACATCAATAATTCCAAAATGTTTATGATATACATAAAAAAGTTGGTCCGACAATGTTATTATCACTCCTAACAACAAGCATAGTAGATGCAACAATTACTTCTTGTTCTTGGACTTTTTCTTAGACGGCTCACCTGCTGTTGCGATAAACATTTCGGCGTCTATTTTATCAGCAGGTTTACTTTTCCCAAACTCCTTTGCTTTGTTCTGCAATATTAACAGCTCCAATTAAAATCCAAACAAAAAGCAAACATATTAATAAAGGTGACAATTACGAATGAGATGACTGTGGATAAGGTTTACTTTTAACGGGGTCCAAGACATTAAAAAAACGAACTTGTGAAAAAATGAATAATAACATACAAGGGAACATGTCAAATGGGCCGGACAGGTTAAGAGTAATAATCAATTTTATACATTAAAGTTAATCCTCTTGCTGAAATAATAAAATTATTATATTTAAAACATTATTTAGAGAAATATTTAGGCAAGCCCAATCCAACCAGCACACAAAATTACCCATTTTGAACCACTGCCCAACCCCTGGCGACATGTATTGCACATCAGATGATCTTATATATAAAGTTACCTTCAAGGATGTAGCTATTGCTGCAATATCATCCTTCTCGTTTTTACCATCATCTCGCATTTTTGGTTCCTAAAGATCCCAAAAAGATGTTTATAAAAACAGATGAATGATTATGTAAATTATAAAAAGAACATATTCTGAGCATGATCTTAATGACTATACCTCTGGAGGTTTAAATGCTTCTTCCCTCTTGCGCTTGTTCTCTGCAGTTTTTTCTGCTTGTTTTTCCTGCCTTTCTTGCCATTGCTTTTTAGACTTCTTTTGTTCGTTCAAGAAGTATTCACCATTTTCTAGTTGCAGGTCGATCTGAAAGCATATAAAGCCACGTTTAATCATAAGTACTATCATTTTAATTACGAAAGTATTGAGATGCCTTTTGTAAGTGATATGTAGCATTAGATCATCAGTATAAAATGATCACTTATAACTAAATAACTTGTAAGTTTGAGTGTTCGGAAAATGGTAATCGCTCACCTTGCTTGGTGGTTGTGGTGGAGGGAAAGGTGTATATTCTTTCTTTTCCTTGATCTTGAAAGGCTTCTTTTGTTGAACATTTTTCCTGAAAAAGAAGATAACCAATTGTTATATTTAAATTCTACAAATGCAAATCAATAGGCATAAGAATAACAGAAGCATCATACTTTTTGAACTTTGGAAGAAACCTATCCCAGTTCTCATTTGCTAGTTCTGGATTATTCGCAAGATCTCTCCTCATCATTAGAATCTGGTGAGTAACAGACATTACATAAAGACAGAATGCATCAAATACTGATTAATAATAAGGATGTGTAAGTGTAACACGTAAAGTATTAATAGTTGTTTGGTACAACTGATTTGATCTGTAACACTTTTTTACCAAGTAACGTTTATGAAAGTGAGTTAGATATGATTGAAAAATATAATCATGAAAATAATCCAATCTTTGAACAATAGGTTGTATGCATTGGCCATTTTACACACCTAGAGATAAAAATAACGCAAATCAACACATCTATGATTAATGGGCTAAAATTCCAGCACTAAAATATAAGACTGTATACCCAACAAAAGAAAGGAACTTACTTTAATATTATACAAGGGATGCAATTGATTCAACATGCATTCTGTTACAATCCTCCTTACTTGTTTTAAGCCTTTAAATGAGCCCATGGCAGCTACCGAGTTCCCCTTTATATCACCAAGTAGAAACCAAATAAAGTGTTAAATTAAGGAACAAAATGTTGTGATTTGAAAAAAGGGATTTATAATTTGAATTTATGAACAAAAAGTTTCAAGAAGTTACACCTTAACTAAAATATAGCAGCCTGTCAAAATCTCCAATGCCTGCATTTAAACAAGATTCTCAGAAACAAACACAAATATAAATCAATACAAACAGGGGGAAAGAAAAGCTTGACTTGAATTAGAATATAGCTCAGACAATAGGTTACGAGTATAAATATATGTTGACTAATAGGATATCAAGTAAAACATGTTGGGCAAGGTGTATGTGATGGGTAACAGGTCAAACAGATTCAGGAATATAAATATATGTTGACTAATTGGATATCAAGGAAAATGTGTTGGGCAAGGTGTAAGTGATGGGTAACAGGTCAAACAGATTCAGGACTCAGGAGATAGCAATGTTAGGTCAGATCAGTCTCGGTCAAACTTGTATGACTCGCTAAATACTTTTTTTTTTTGCTTTCTGTTTCGTCTTGTAAAATTACATACCATTACTGCTATAAAAAATGTATTCTAACAAAATAGTGTATGAGGCTGCACATACTTGGGTATGCTATTTGTCCGTTTTTATCTCAGTGAGTAATATTACAAAAATATCATCATATAGCACCATTATGAGATTGCCATATAAAAATAATAATGAAATGCACACCTTTAAAGTGGAGCTATTAGGTCCATGCAACCGCTGCCTTCGTTTGACAAATTTTTCCTGTAAATATAGAGTCAGCTTCCTTATATCAAATCCAATAAAATAATGAAACATTCAGACGATAATAACATAAGTTACGCACTGGTAGTCATTACCTTCTTTCTTACTAAACCACCAATCTTGATGATGTCACACTGCATTTCATCATTTAAAATCTTAAGTGCCTGCAACAACAATCACTTGGGTAAGAACTTCACGTCAAAGCATATCACATGAAGCAGTTAGTTTACAAAAGACTAAAGAATAACCATTCATTTAATAAACCTTCGTACCTGAGGTGCAGGAACACTTCTTGACAAAAGTTTGATCAGATCCCTAGATTTTATTATAATATAGGGATCGTATGTCTTTTTAGTAGTGGAAACAGTCATAGATCCTTTAACCTAAACATTCACAAGTACACATTAAAAAAACTAATCAAAAATAAATACTAATTAACAGATTCACAAAGAAGAATGTTTTGATTACGAACCAAATCCAGGTGACCCTTAATTCCATGTTGTTTCAATGCATTTTTAACGATAGGCCAAACTTCCTGTAAATACTTCTCTGCATACCAGACATTCTTCAGTTAGGCTCTATAAGTACTTCTTATACTTGTAAACAAAAATAGCTACATCCATGGAGGCATGGACATGTTCAGCTTATCATATACACGATTACTTGAAATGTAAAGGGAGCACTCAAGTACTCAACTAAAATGTAGTACCATGTGAATAACAAATTGATGATTGAGGACACCTATTAGGGATTCAATATCATATCAAAATGAAAAATATGAGTATGTTTGGCATGCACCTTTAATAAATTTAAGCTGCATTAGCTTTTATTTCAAGGGAAAAAAAATAAAGTACTTAGAAAAGCATTACATCTTTACCCTTGATAACGTGCGTTTACTATGGTGATCCTTGTCTGTGTGTCTTTTTATGTCATTTTTCGGCTACATCTACTCCTACTTATAGTTCACGAGTTCAGCTAACTTTCCCAAACAAACAGTTTATTAATCAAAGCAAACTTGAATACCTGTTCATTTGTTTGCAACTGAGGTTGCCACTGGCAATTCCACTTTTATGATAAGTGTGATACAATCTTGACAAAAAAAAAAAAAAAAAAAAAAAAAAAAAAAATAGCACTACATGCTTTGGAATTGGACTTACTAAAAGCCTAAAATATATACTGTGAAATGGAAAATCCTACACGCGATTAATATACTTTGTGAAAATTTGCAAGAAACGATTACAGGAACTTTAATATTAGTTACATTGGTAATAATTAAGTCTGTTAGAAGGTCTTAGTAAGATGTTAAGCGCTCTAGCCGTAAAACAGAAGTTCAAATGCTGGATAGACAGCTGAATGTTTACGCAAGTTTAAGTTTAAAATAACTTATGCAATTCAAAAGCTTCTATATTTTAAGCTTACGCCTATATCACACACATAAACTATAACCTTTCGTATATAATCTTACCCAATCACCTTAAAGGAGCCTAATCTCTTTCTCACACAAAATGACAATAAGGGGGTGTTTGAATTAGCTTACTTAGCCTGCTTATGGGTTTATTTGATTACGAAAAAGCCGATAAGCTATCAACATACGTTTATTGATGAGCTCTCTTAAAAATAAGTTTATCAGCATTCTTTTATAGACAATAAGCCCATAAGCAGGCTGATTAAGCTAATCCAGATACCGCCACCAAGTAAAACTCAACATTCAAGCAACAATAGTACTAAAAACTAAAAAGCAGTGATCTCCGAACAGGGTAAAGTAGTAAAAGTGTGAATTACCTCTGTATGCAGGGAAGAGAGTAGAAAAGGAGCTTTCTTCAAGCAAACCACTCGGATTATCTTTAGGCTCAAACTTTTCAATCTTCCAACGATCGACTTCTATGTCATCCCATGGCTTTGGTTTATCGTGTTTTCCCTTGTGTTTCTTTCCTTTCCCATTCGTATCAAAATCATTCTCGTTATTATTGTTATCCATCACTTGTGCATCATCGTCTTCCATAGTTTATCACAAATTCTGAAACTAAATTCGAACACAAAACAATAATGATGTCAACATACTGCAAGATGGATAAAACAGAAATAATATCATACACGGTATCAACTTTAGCTTATTTTATGGCTTATAATTCTATTGAAGTTATAAAAAAAGACAACAAGCTCACATTTTTTTTTTTTTTTTGCTTGGAAGCTTATCATTTAAGTACATAACGTCAATAACACAAGCTCATAAGCCCCAAGACTTAGCTTAATAGCTTCCTTGAAACCTCAATAAGCCCATAAAATAAGCTACGCCAAACAACCAACTTACCAAATTAGCTTATTGTATTGGCTTGTGAGCTTATTCAATTATCAAAAAGCCAACAAGCTCCATCTTTTCGGCTTACAAGCTTATTAATAACTTGACCTTATCATTTACTCATATATAAAAGTACATAAGCCCAAAGTGATAAGCTCATAAGCCAACTAGAATGAACTTATTATCTTTTTTGATATCTACATAAGCCCATAAAATAAGCTATTTCAAACAACCTAATAAGCCAATAAGCTAAGTTTTTCAGCCTATCCAATTAAGCTTTTAGTTTTATACAAACAGCCCCAGAGTTAATCAACTATAACCAAAATGAGGGAAAGATAATTACCGACGAAAAATATGATTTAGTGACTGCTGAAGTGATGTGGCGACAACGATGATGGAATGTGTTGCAGAAAGTGAAGAGCGACAGTAGTCAATTTGGGGATTTAGGGTTTTTGGAAATACCTTTTAAACCTCATTTTGAACCGGGTCGATGATTTTTAGAGACCATTGGGCTTTTCTTAAGTTATCTATTGGGCCAAATTATTTAGCCTGGTTTATATGTATTGGGTCCAACTTCCAAGAATACTTCGATTCAACTTACTTTTTGGTTTTACCTTCGTAGTAGCATAAGTGCGATACCTTGATTCTGACGTACCATGACGGCAAAGCGTTGTGGTTTCTCGCGTAGTTTGGAAACTATGCTGAAAACCATAGTGGGAAAATTATATATTTTAAACAAAGTTTCTCATTTTTGTTTTAGATAGATAGTTTTTTTTTTTTTTTTTTTTTTTTTTTTTTTTTTTTAATTATTATTATTATTATTTTAATTATTATTATTATTATTATTTTTAAGACCAGTAGTAATGGTGATGAAATGTTTCTATCATGTCAAAGTCACTTCAGCTTTTCTCTCTAAGAATAAATGCATGACCAAATGCTCGTAATAAGGTGATTCCAGTCACAACAAAAAATACCCAGCAAAAGGTCGCCTGACTGATCGAATCAAGCAATAAGAAAAGGGAAGGGGGGGGGGGGGGGGGAGACGCGTTCGCCAAGGTCGTCTTAGGGGTCCTCTTTGGCTAGACCGACCCTTGGTTAGATCCCATTACAACTAGCCTTAAATAATTTACTCCGTATAATTTAGTTTGTGAAATTCGTAATGGGTCACTTATACTTTTTTATTTTTATTAATTTATTTATTTATTTTTTAAATATAGTGGTCTTTCAAAATAATTTGTTGTAGTTAAATAAACTACTTTATTTTATTTAAATAATTTAATATTTGTATTTTTCAATTATTTTAAAGAAAAATAATATGGGTCTTAGTTTTCTGTGTGATTCTTACGTGATGATAGCAAGTATATGTGGTTTGTTGTATGAAATTATTATTATTATTATTATTATTATTATTATTATTATTATAGTTCGTGTGATCATACGGGTGCTTTTAAAGTTCTGTAATACATTAATGTATTACTTACAAGATTTTAAGGTCTAAGGATACCACCTAAAAAGTATATATAACTTACAACTAATCATGGTTTACAGTTTAGTCGATATTTCATAACTCATAACTTTTATAGGTTGCATTTGTTACATCAAGTTGAATAGTTGATGTTACAACAGAATTTAATTAAATATAAAATGGCCTGAAATTAGATCTCTCTTAAAATATATACTATCACGTTTTATGCAACATCACTATGGTCAAAGGTAGTAAGAAGGTATATTGTGGGCTCATCTTTAAGTCAACAAACAACTGAAGAGAGGACAGACAGAAAAAGAAAAGAAAATAAAAGGGCAAAGTTGGGTTTTCTTATAGAGACAAGTTGGCTTGATTGAGCCGATCCAAGCCGAGCCGAAGTGAGTTAGAATAACCGAAGGAAGTGGACAGTGAGTGTAAAAGAGTTACGGTCCGTTTGGTATGCTGCGAGTAATGACAATGGGTATAAGTTTGATAGTAGTGGTGGGTCCCTCAACTATGAAAGATCCATTCCCCCTCAAGAGTTGTATATGAAGTATGGAATATATTAGACTTTGATAGTCATAGTTGTGGGCCCAAACATTCTAAACAAACACAAACTTATCACTTTCATAGTGATAGTTTGATTCCCTTAGGAGGAAACCAAACGCACCCTTAGTTTTGGAATAAGTGTTTCAAAGAGATTTTTTCATATTTTTATTACCAGTAAAAAAAACTTGTCGATAATCTTGTACTTTTTCTTGAAATAAAGTTAGTTTATATTTTTTAAACTACGAAAGTTTTTCAACTAATTGTCATTTTTACCAACGGTTGGTCAATTAATCATATATCGGAAGAGTATTCACGCATAACGACGTATATACCAAATTTGAGGAGTGTCATTTTCTTAGGGGATTGGCAATGCATGTGGGGAGGCTCGGTGCGGCATCCTCACCGCACGGGAACACCGCCGCCCTCCCCATTTTACCGTGCGGTAGGGAGGTTTTTCGGGGAAGCTTACCGAGCAAAACTATCCGTTGGATCATTAATGCTTGTGAACGTTGGGCTGTTTTTAATGGTAAACGGCTACTTTTGTTTGAAGTGTATATATACACATTTTAGTTTTCAAATGTGAACACACAACAAAAAAAAAAAACCACTCCGTAGCAAAAAAAAAAAAAAAAAAAAAAAAAAAAAACAATCCGTAGCAAAAAAAAAAAAAAAAAAAACATACGCTTACACAAAATGGATTCAGGAAAGAATAGAGATCCGAGAAAAAATGTTCGTGGATCAAGAAGTGGATCGAGAGGCGCAATTCGTCCTCGAGTTCAATCACAAACCGGTCACGATGGTTCGTCACAACCCGGTTACCGACCGGAAGTGTACCCGCAATCTCCACCATATTTCTACACCCAACAACCTCTCCCACATCTTCCTACAAACTTTGAGCCGTTTGATTATCAATATACACAACAACCCCCACAACAACCCCCACCGCAAAATCCTACTAACTTTAACCCGTATGAGCCACGTTATAACCAACCACAAAAAATGCGTGAACGGGTTAGTGAACCATTACCCATTCATGAAGAAGATGATGATGACGAATATTATGATAATGTTAATGTGGTACCCGAGACACAACAAAATGATGAAGAAGAGGAACAAGTCCAAGAGGTGGCGCGGCCTAAAAGTGGAAAAAAACCCGCAAAAATTTGGACGCCCGATGAGGAAGAGGCGTTAGCTAAGTCTTGGATCAAAGTTTCGGTGGACAAAGTTGTTGGCGACCGCCGAACAAAGATGGGATTTTGGAGGCGAGTTCTAATGCATTTTCAAAGCCTTGTCCCGAGAACCGAACGTACTTATCATCAATTGAACTCGAAATGGACTCCTATGCATACAATGATCGCTGCGTTCAACGGTTACTACATACAAGCGGTATATATATATATTTTTTTTGTTCAAATATATAATGCTTCTTTCGTATATACATGTTTTTTTTTTTTTTTTTTTTTTTTTTTTTTTTTTTTTTTTTTTTTTTTTTGAATATATAATGCTTGTTTCATATATACATGTTTTTTTTTTTTTTTTTTTTTTTTTTTTTTTTTGAATATATAATGCTTGTTTCATATATACATTTTTTTTTTTTTTTTTTTTTTTTTTTTTTTTTTTTTTTTTTTTTATGCTTGTTTCATATATACATGTTTTTTTTTTTTTTTTTTTTTTTTTTTTTTGAATATATAATGCTTGTTTCATATATACATGTTTTTTTTTTTTGTTTTTTTTTGAATATATAATGCTTGTTTCATATATACATGTTTTTTTTTTTGTTTTTTTTTTGTTTGAATATATAATGCTTGTTTCATATATACATGTTTTTTTTTTTTAGAACCGTTTGAGAGATAGTGGATTGAACGATCTTCAAGTTTATGAGAGAGCACAACTCAATTTTGAAAAACAATACAACAAAGCTTTCGCGCATACCAAAGCGTGGCACATCCTCAAAGATCGACGAAAGTGGCAAGAACAACCGGTGGTTAATCAGGCTGCGGAATCCACAGGGTCAAGCAAGAAAAGAAAGTCGTCGGAGTCAAGTAGCGCTCAAACGCCAACAAGTGACACGCCAATAACCGTAGAAGATTTCGACTGTGACTTACCGAACCTCAACGAAAACCCAACTCCATCACGTCCATCGAAAGGGAAAAAAAGGACGATTTCTGAAGATTCAAGCCGAAGCTCGATGCGTGATACTCTTGCAAGTTATACAGCCGAAAAGAGAAGTTTAATGCAGCAACAATTGGAGGTGCAAAAGAAAAAAGACGACGAGTATTTCAAATTTCTTGATGGGGAGGTGATGAATCGTGACATGAGGTTCGTTATGGATCCGCACGACAATATCCCAGACGAGGCTTTTAAGCAATTCGTCATCAACAAGAAACGTCAGATTTGTGCGAAATACGGGTGGCCATGTAGTTTGTAGGAGTTTAGTTTTATAGTTTTAATAATATTATGTAACGCTTTTTTAAGTTTTAATGGAATTTTAGACTTGTAATAATATTATGTAATGTTTATTTTAATTTTAATGAATTTTAGTTTTTAATAAATTTTAATAGAATTTAAAAAAGAAAAGAAAAAGGAAAAAAAAAAAAAAAAAAAGTGAGTGAAGGGTGAGGGGTGTGCCGCCAACAAAATGTGAGTGAGTGAAGGGAAAAGTGGGAGGGTGATGTGGCATAAGGGGATTGGTTATTTGTGAGTGAAGGGTGATGGGGGTGAGGGGTGCATTGCCAACCCCCTTAAAGCAAACTAAAAATTGATGAATCCAAGTGTGTGTGGGAATAGTCTCTCTCCGTAACAAAGCATCATCATTATGTTTTCATTCTCGTGCTTCGCCGCATTTTTTAATCTCATCAAGAAAAATGTGTATATTTATACTTCAAGAATAAAGTAACACATGTATTTGGAGTAGTTTATGAAATGCGGTGGTATAGTTCAGTGAGAGATAAGTTGATAAATGATAAATCAACCAACTCAAGTTAAATGCATATACTAATCAACAGTTAAAAAAAATGATTATCTGGTTTGAGCTTTTGTGGTGATGAATTCAAATCCTGAATGTTTAAAAAATAGAAAAAAGTTCTTTATAGATCCAACTTTTACCATATAACTCATCAAGCAATATTAGCTACTCATTTTTTTTATTAAAATAAAAAAATAAACTTCCACCCTATTTTTAAAACTTAAATATTTCGCAAACCATAAATCATCAAGCTACAAAAAAATACCATCGCGACGAGCATTAAATTATCTTTCTATAGACATGCATTGTTAATTTGTTATATAATTTCGACGATTTTTTTTTCGATGAACTTTTTTTTTCGGCCAGAAAAATCATATATGATTCGATTTTAACAAATCATATATGATTCTTACGAATCATATATGATTCTATCTCGGCGGAAATTAAAAAAAATTCGTCGAAAGTATATAACAATGCATATCTATAGAAAGATTATTTAATTCTCGTCGCGATGATATTTTTTTTGTAGCTTGAAGATTTACTGTTTACAAGATATGTTGTTTTGAAAAAAAGATCGAAAAATATAAATAGGTGGCTATGATGAGTTGATAGGTTCTATAGCATGTATGGATTTTTCATGGATCTCAACTCCTAAAAAACATGGTTAAAAATAATAATTAAAAAAAATGATTAAAAATCTAATTAAATCTCAAGAGAATAAGTACAAGCGATAAAATATAATCATAATTATTCTTAATTATGGTAGGATTGAATCTCCTAACATTTAATGCTTTTGGTCACAAATCATAATCAAGGAAAAAAAACATCCAATTGATCACATTCATCGAATTTGAAGTAATGTCAAAATATAGATTTTTTATGAACGAAGAAAAACTACATAATAGGTTAAGTTTTTGACACGGATATTTAACCAATAATTAAGTATTGCATGTGAAATATCAGACAAAAGAAGGGAAACAACAAAAACAAGAAGCTATAATACATTTGCCCGTGATGAACGTGAACATTTGCTATAGGAGTAGTTAGCACTTAACATCACTTGGTGGCTAAATAGGTCCACAATTGTGTTCCCCTTCAATGGAACAAATTACATAGTGGTTTAGGTAATGGCAAAAGTGTTTGTCTAACTTGCGGGGTGATCGATCTGTGGAGTCTAAGGTTTAGTACCTGTCAATCTGTCAATCACCGATGATCGCTCGGGTAAAATTTTCCTCGTAAAAGAAAAAGTGATCGCTACTATTCGTTAGATGATTGTTTCGTGTTGCGCTTGTATACTCATATAAGAGTTAATAATAAAGGGTACAAGTTATCATCTTATAAATGATACATATGACTTGAACCGGCAACCATTTAGGTTATTTGATGCGGTGATTCAAACAATCAATTAGGTTATTTGGCTTTACAGAAACAAAGTATGCTTCCACATTAAACTTTCTCGGAAAGACTCTCTTGGAGATGAAGTTATAAAGTTATCACATTAATGGATCTCGTATAGGAGTAGGAAAATCCGTCCAACATGGAATGATTGGATCAATGATCCTAAAAATGATAATATTATTCCATTGTAGTAATCATTTTTTTTAATTCCGTTGCTAATAAACTGCCATTAAAAAAGAAAAGAGAAAAGAAGAAAGTTAAGTAGTTGTAAAGCTAGTGTAGATGGAGATCCAATCAAGGCCGTGAAAAATGCATTAGGGTATTTGCTAATGGTCCCAGGTTGACAAACACAGACGTGCCAAGAAAATGACCTCCATCACCAATTTAGTGTTTTGGACCTTTTAGTGGCTATATAACGTTGCAACAGGAAGTAGTTTGTATCTATTGAGCTTTCTAAATCTGCTATATATACGGAGTATCTTTTTTTCAGAAAACCAGCTTGACATTTTATTTTAATAGGAGATATTCAATAAAACACAAGAAAGTTGTCATCTAGCGATCATAGAAAATAGTATCACTAGAAGTGAAAAAGTATGCTAAGGAAAACATGGTAAAAAAATGCCAATGCAGGTGATACATAAAAATGTGAAGATCTGTCTATGACGAGTTGACGAGGTAAAACGTTTTATCACAAAAAATGACAAATAAGACTTTAAATCGTACTAACATATTACGTATAATTTTTAAGGACAATTTCATATATATGCAAAGAAACATCAAAATTTCATATTTCTCCATATATATATATATATATTTTAATCTTTTTTTTTAAAAATTTTTTTAATTTATTATTATTATTATTATTATTATTATTATTATTATTATTATTATTATTATTATTATTATTATTATTATTGTATATATAGATTTTTTTCTATTTTTTTAAAGCATCACCATAAATCAATATATAGGCTGTGTTTCGCAAAGGACTTATAAAGGCTTGGGCTTTTAAAATAAGTCGGCTAATAAAATAAGTCTTGTTTGTCATGAGACATATGGAAGGAGTTATAAAATAAGTCGGCTAAAAACTTTAGCCTCATAAAAGAGGCTAAAAATTTTAGCCAGGAGCTTTTGAAGAATAAATTACTTATTTACCCACAAAAATATCTAACATATACAAAAACTTATTTAATTATGTCATTTTTAGTAATTTTGCAATAATAAGCCTCATCCAGCCCATTTGCCAAACAAATTTATAAAAATACAAATTTTAGTTTTGGCTTATAATATAAGTCTCAGCCTTGGCCCCAGCCCATTACGCCAAACATACCCATAACGACACTTTCTATTATGTCACCAAAACTCCTATAAATATATCTAACATGGTTTGGTGTGAAGGTTTTGCTCAAAAGGTTTAGGCTGAAAGTAAAATTTCAATGTTTGGTTAAAAATTCTTTCCTTGATCTTTGGGTTCAAAACCTT
This sequence comes from Artemisia argyi, assembly GCA_030686995.1. Classification (NCBI taxonomy): domain Eukaryota; kingdom Viridiplantae; phylum Streptophyta; class Magnoliopsida; order Asterales; family Asteraceae; genus Artemisia; species Artemisia argyi. Next base: position 38,372,350 of record CM060706.1, read on the forward strand.
GTCAGATGGTATACTATAATCCATACGAAGACGGTGGTTTTTCTCTGACTATATGTACTTTAAGTGATTTTTTTTTTTTTTTTTTTTTTTTTTTTTTTTTTTTTTTAGTTTTCTCTCTTATTCTTTTTGTCATTTTATTTTATTTTTAACAAATGTATTTATAAGTTGTGGGCCAATTTTGTATATTTAGTTTATAAATAATTATAAATTTTAAATCATAATTTATATCCAACACATAAAACAAACAACTTTTTACATTTTCTCCCTCTTACATTAAATCCAAACCCAAATCTTAATCCAAATTCAAATACAAATCCTAATCCTAAACCCACTTGCCAACAAAACGGGCCCTAAATAGTGATCGCACCTCAAGGTTTGAATATTTAAATAGTGATGTACATGTGACGAATGGTGCAACTTGGGCATGCAGTGCACATTGGTCCGAGTAGGATGACCAAAAACCCATTATCACAAAGTGCGATTTTTCCCCCTCTTCTCTTGGAAGGCCTAATAATTCATTAAAGAAAGGTAGCAAAGAGCCAAAGAAAAGGGATTACAAAATATACATACAAGAGTTTATCGGGTCACTAATCCAATCAATCCAATTGGGGACCGATTTTCTATCTCTATGACTAATCCAACAATGAGAGTAAACCATAATATCCTCTAAAATAGTATCCTTTCTAGGGCAGTTTCAAATCGAAACAAACACGGTTCCTAAATCTCCAAAGATTAATCCATAGGGTTGTTTGAATAACACATCGAAACAAAGTTTCAAATGATTGTTGAGGGTTATTGAATCACTCCAAAACAGCAGGTCTATAAGGTCATTGGGACGGTTAGCTACGCCCCACCAAACCATAACTCGATTCCAAATATTAATAGCAAATGAACAATCAACAGATATGTGTTGGGCAGTTTCGAGGTCATCATCACACAATGAGCATCTAGTAGAATCAAGGTCAATACCACATATGTCTGATTGTCTAAATGGCATCTAGCTGGCAATCGTTTAGACGTAACTGCCAAGAATGGATCTCTACCTTGATTGGGAGTAGCTTTTCCATCATTATTGTTTTGGCCTGGCATAATCGAATGTTTAATCAGCTTTCTCATAGATGAAACTAGGGCTGAGCAAAACCGACCGACGCCCGAATCGACTATCCCGATACCGAACCAAATGTATTCGGGTCGGTAGTCGGTTTGGGTTTTGCAGAAAATCGGTTTCGAGTCGGGACCGGCCCGATGCTCAGGGGCAGAGCCAGAAGTTTTTGGTCGAGGGGGCACATTTTGATAAATTTTAAAAACTACACTATAAATTGGTACTTGGGGAGGGCAAATTACAAAAAAAAAAAAAAAAAAAAAAAAAAAAAAAAAAAAAAAAAAAAAAATTTAAAAAAAAATTTACACTACAATTTTTTTCGCTAGGGGGCACCTGCCCCTTGTGCCCCCTTTGCCCCCCTTTTATCTCCGTCCATGCCGATGCTCACCCCTAGATGAAACAATGTACCACCTCGTGGAGCCCAAAGAACAAACCCACGCATCATGTTTGCACCTGCAACAAAATAGTAACATAGTCACACTTATTAAAGCATGTTTACACATTTTAATGTGTGAAGAATCAAAAAGTTGACGCTTGTATGCGTGTGAACCAATTGAGTGTAGCAAATATTTCCCCACTTTTATGTGTGAAGATTTATGAATATTTTTCACACTTTTAAGTGCGAGAATTTTGAAATGATTATTCACACTCATAAGCGGAATATTTAAAAAAAAAAATCACAATTCAAGTTCGCAGAAACAAGCGTATATAAATGATAAATTTGTTGTAGTGAATTGTCAATATGGTCTATATCATTAAGAAGCATAGTAGGCTATTAAGTTGTGTTTTTTTCAGGCCTATCTCTTGAGGCCTAATATCAGATCTTTAGCCCATTTGGTAAATTACAACGTTCCACACTTTAAACACCCCTTAATACCTTATTAACTTCAAGAGCATATAGACCAGGGAAAGTTGTTTTGAGGCTACTGTTGCCTATTCAAAATATCATCCCATAAGGAAAATATTGATCGGTCACCCACCTTTCTACACATAATCGATTGAAGATTAGTATTTGTAAATGCAAGATGTTTGTTTAAGTCCATGTTGTTTTTCCAAGGACTTAAGGGGGTACTTGCTGTGGACTAATAGGAGTTAATAAAACAACCACCTTGAGGGCCATGAATAGAGACGAGTAGGTTCTTCCAAAGTGAGTTAGGTTCCAAATTAAAATCTCCACCCTGGCTAGATTGAATGATTGTAACTACCAATTCCATGACCTCCACAACTTGACAAGGAACAAACATGCTTTCATGCAAATGTGCAAACCAAGACAACTTGTTGTGATCAAGTGAGCCACCCCAAAAGAAGTTGGGCCTATGCTTTTCAAGGTACAACATTACACATTTAGGAGCCACAAAAAAGAGAGAAGTATGCACCAAGAGCACCAAACACTGATTTAAGGAGGGTGAGTCTACCACCATACGATAATGTCCTAGCTTTCCAAGCGGCGAGTCTTTTGTAGAACTTGTCAATGATAGGTTTCTCATTACATGCTTTTTTCATGTTGGCGCCAATGGGTAGCTAAGGCAAGAACATGGGAGGGTGGTATTGCATTTCGTAAGACACCCATCACTTTACGAAACTTTCATGGTAGTTGGTTTTATCACAAGTTTAGTATCTATATAGCATCGTTATTGTTATCATAAGTGTATATGTAGCCTTCCACATACCCACTGTATCGTGTATAAATTGTTTCCAGATTGAATGATAGCGACATGGGATTTTAGCCTACTTTCAGAATGATGGGAAATTCCTTACCAGTGTAATAGACTAAAGTTCTCAAATCACTCCTATAAGGAAGTTAGCCAACCCATGACCACCGGCCACATATATACTCGTATACATTGTAACTATTTTTTAGATGTTAAGTGATGATTATTTATTGAACATCTCTTGTCTAGGTTAGAAGTACAAAGGGACGTGTTAAACAAGTTTGCACATAGGAATAACGTTAGTTTTGATTCAAAATCCCCCTAGTAAATACACGATATGCGATGAAGTCAAGACTCTCTCATTTAATTGGATTACACAAAAGAAATGTAAATTACGTCCAATTTGCTAATTAGATTGGATCCAGGATTGATCCTATACTTGCTTGTAACATTCCTTTATGTAATTACTCTTTATCTTGATTCCATTTTCTTGCTAGAATCCATTTATTAAGTTTATGCCGCTCAAAAGGTAAAAAAAAAAATTCAAGATTGCATATTTGCATGTTTTCTCAAGGTATCATTTTTTCGTTTGAAATGCTATTTGTGTCGATTTCATGTTTTGTCAAATCTAACTTCATTGTTAAAGGTTGCCCAATTTGTTTTGAAGGGTATTGTATTTTATCGCAAGGAGCTTAACTCGATATTGGCTAATGTGCTAGGGCATATATTGATTGTTTGCATCAAAGGAAGGTGTCTTCATTTGGAAATTGTTGTACGTTCACTATCCAAATTTCATGCATGATTGAGTAATTATCTTATATTTGCAAGTGTTAATTGACTGTATTAGTTTTCTATTTCAGGTCCTTTCATGATGAACACACTACTTTGCATGCAATGCGGATCACTAAACTTTGTTTTCCCTATTAAATAGGTCACCTTAATTACTAGCTAATAGTGATGATAAATTTTGTAACTAGCTAGCTCGTATCTTTCAGTTGACGAAAATAACAAGATAAACAAAGTTAATTTTAGAGACCAACATCAAATGTATTTTTTTATTTTTTTTTGAAAGGCTAACATCAAATGTAAATTAGTAGGAGTAGTTATTAATTATGGTAACAAAAGTGAATTTTGTTTGATAGGGAAGTTCAAGTTGGGCAGGCCGGTTTAATTTTTGAGAGGATTAACATCCTTCTGTTGTATATGGCACATAATTAGTTAATTGAAGGCCAGTTCGAAATTCAAATTTTCAGAAAACTATATATGACGTACGGGACAAATCTTTTCATCGGTTGAGGATGATGATCAGCTTCCAGAAACTGATAACGATTGATGGTTTATAAAGCAAAACACATATGATGTATCTTGTTATTTAGCACGTATGATTTTTGAACGAATCCTCAACAAAGCTTAAAAAGTACACAAGTGATTTATATGACTGGAGCTAAGTAAGATTTAGGGAGAAGCTCTTCTGCACTTCAACAGCAAGCTCTTCAACACTAAGCTGACATTCCAGTCCAATCTGCATGTAACAATTGTAGTTGACAACATATTAGTAGACACGAGATATATGGATTCAATAGCATCAAACTCGATCAAGATAGACAAAAAAGTTCATGAACTAAACCTACTATACAAACTTGTATGTCTGTGATGATATGGTCACCGGATTGTAATTTTTTTATCATAAAATTGTTGGCCTTTCATCCAACTGATCGATGCTTTTGCATTCAAACTTGACTCTAGAGGGGGTGCACACACATTTTTCTTTTTTGTACTTGTGTTCTATAAACAAATGCATTGTAACATTGCTCTTTAGTATGCTTCTAGTATTTTTTTGATGCCCCTTAATTCTAATGCCGTGCCATTTGATTACATTTGTGATGCCCCTTTAACTCTAGAAACTATTTTCTTAATGCAAGAATAATCAGATGATTTGAATTTTCGAAACTATCTTATGATCCTGAGATTACCTAGAAAAGAGGGTGAATGCCATAAGACAGCTTATTTTGTTTCAGGTTTATTCTTTCATTTATCAACTAATATTTTAGTATATTTCTTGAACCGTATAATCGTGGGTTTAAAACTGAATGCTAAGGTTTTCTATGTTCAATCCTTTGCATGTAGCTTCGTGAGTTGTAAAGATAAAAATATCGAGCATACGAGCTATATTGCCAGCATATGAATATACCTTAATGACAAAGGAGTAAAGGACAGTGTCCTCCATGCTGCTGATATTTAGATGCAGGATCTCAAGACAAAGTTTTTCCAATAAATTCACTATCTTCACAACTTGACCTGGAATTCTTCGTGATACGGTTCTCAAGATGACGTTTGACCCAGATATCTTTGCTTCCACGCCCGCAACTGGTGAGTTACAGGATGCTCCCAGTTCCTTGATATTTTCATGTGAAATTATTGAGCGTTCCGACTGTGGGGTCTCAGGTTGCAATATCGGCTTTGGGCTTAGACCAGGACTGGGACTTATGCTCCTTCGTCTTTTCTTGGATTCCAACGACTGTAAAACTAGTTGCATTTCCTTGATGAATTCTATTACACCTCCTATGATTGATGCTTGATCTCCCTGCCATATCATGTACCAAAGAGAAATTATACCAAAAAAATTGTAATCACTGTTAAGATCCCATGTCATAAACAAGACACATGTCAGAGGATATACAAGTGGCTGAATTGTTTATTAAGACATTAACATATATAGTAACTGAACTTGGTTTCCGAAACAGAAGTTTGCGTAATTACTGTTCACTTATCGCGCGAGACTAACTCACGTCATGGAAAAAAGACTCGTGCCATAGAGTTGATGTGATTCATTAAAGCTTTTTTGTATGGTAATAGTTTCCAAATTAAGCAACTTTAATTTAGAGTGGAAAGTCATAACACTATCATGAGGTACAAGCGTACCCATGCAAAGCGGTGGTATCAAAGAGATGCTTTATATAATGGAAGCGTTTCAGATTGCGTATAATTGTAGCCATGAACTTCCATGGATTATGGAACAAAGCTATGAGATATTTGCCAAATCTTTTTATCATAAACCGATTACAAAACAAAACCATAAAACACTCTTAATTTAAAGAACTCGGTTGCAATAATATGTTGATTAGAGACTTCTATTAGGTTCTTAGCGAATCAAGTTTCTAACGAACTTTAAAGATTGATTGTCGCAGTTTTCTAGCAAGAAGCTTGATAAAAAGGTTACAAAGGGTTCATACAACATGGAATCGGATCATTGATCTAATTAATTGGGATGATCTTTTACATCTACAATAAATCACGAGTACGAAAAAGTTATGATCTCCTTAGTGTTTTTCCTCGAATGTTACTAATATAACAAACAAAAAACATTAAGATTACGCTTGAATGACTAACTCTAGCAATTGTAGTTTGTTTTACTTTCATAGGACACTAATTAAGATCCGTGAATTATTTTGATCTTGATGAACCCTAGAGCTCTTTCCTATTTTAACAAGTAGAATAATCTGTCAATAAGCGTAAAATTGGTGATTCTCCCTTCGACACCTCTTACAAACGACCGACTCATAAGCTATGAAAAGTTGACACAAGGATGGACGAATAATACGTAATAAAATCCCACAAAGAAAACCCTAATTCTATCATTTTATGATTAAGCTTGAAGTTCTTTATATTAGGGTTTTACATATAAGAGAGAAATATACCGACCCTTTTGATATAGAAGCATGGTGTCATAGATCGCAAGACCTTGAGGTGTTCATTCATCTGCCTTCTTCTATTTCTCTCCACAGCTATATGAGACATTTCTAAGCTTTTCTATAGAAACAAATTCTTCAATATCGGCTAGTCAAGGAAAAACACCATGTTGATATATGCCTATGTGAAGACATATTTATAGATATATATTAGGTGTGTTTACGTGTGTGGATTGTGTGTGTGTGCATAAGCTAGTCCACTGCATACAACTAGCTAGGTTCTTATAAATGCTATGTGTTGCACTCTCGTGAGGTTAATAAGTTATTTTTTTACTTCATTCATTCATTCTCTCTATCTATATCTTTCTCTCTCTTGGGTGTGTAGTTTTGATGTCTCATGTTTATGATACTTGGAAATATATCGTGCTACAGCGCGCGGTTAATTCTTGATCATCTTTGTCATGCACATTGTGTTGTGTTCATATACTCACTTCATAATTACGTAGTAAGAATTATATGTAGTACGTAAGAAATAAGTTGTGGCCAATTGCGAACCAGAAAAACTTAACCTACAGCTTCAGAAAGGAAGAGCTCGATATATTCATGTAAAACATGAGTGATACATGAAGCAACTATCTATATATAGCTAAAGCTGTCTAAAATATCAGTGACGAATAATATACTGTTTCTTCTAACTCGATCTAGGATAAAAGTTTCAATTACATTATTGGAAAAGTAATTAGAAGCATTTAGTTCATTCAAAAAATTTAGGTTTATGTTGGTAATCTTATATGTATATGCTAGTTTTATGTAAGTCATTTTTGGAGGAGAAACTACACGTTTTTGAGATTTGCGTGAGCTAATTTATTTGCTAGACGAACTTTGCACATAGAAAAAAAAAATACTATACAAATATCGCACAAAGCGAAAGTGTATAGCGGCAAATAATTATACTTGTAAACTCGTGATTTTGGTGTGACCTTGCGGCATGTTCAATTTGTAGTTATTACGAGAAAGAAAGTTTATGGTTTAAAAACGAAAAATATAAAAGTTTGAGAATTAAACAATATTTAAACTATTAAATTAGTGGTATATGTTGTTATCATTTTTAATTTGTAGTTATTGCGAAAAAGAAAGTGTTATTTTGAAGAATCAACTTTACTCATTTTTTAACTTATTAAGTTATAAATAATAGACATATTTTTTTATAAGTAGTAAAGATATGAGAGACGCTACATCCACAAAGACTTTACAATTTTTTATTTTTTTTCACAAAATAATGTGTCACATATTGATAGAATATGTGAGTTTAACAGGAGGTGAAAGAATTGATTATAATAATTTTTATTGATGACAAATCATTTAGTGAAAGTCTTTTTGTAAAAGTTTTGTGAATATAGCATTTTTCAAAATATATAGTGTAAGTCAATTCTCTCGCTAAGATGTTATAGCGAGTATCATCCTTGGTTATATCACTAGACACTTCCAAGAAGTCGCAAACCAACTGAAGATAATTATATCTTTGTACGTGATGTGGTATCATCGAGTGGAATACTTGAACTATGGAGATAAAGTTTGAGTTAAGGGGTGTTTAATTTTGACTTATTATCCTTTTTGGGAATGGATCCAAATTGACAAGGATTTTTGGTTTGTTTCTTATTAACTTATTACAAAATTACACCCTAATTGCAAATTGGGAAAAAATGAGCGTCTTTTCTATTCAGGAAATTCAACATATTTTATTTGCCTACTTTACCTCTTTCTTACTTTAACCTTTCCATCTTTCATTTAACAAATTACACAACCTCCTTCACTTTTTGCTTTTCCATCCTATCCTGCTCGCCCATAAGGTATTTTGAGACTATTTCCTTTATTTTAAAATTGGAACATGTTTGTTTAAATTCATGGTTTTGGTATCAAAACCCACGTAAGATGACATTTGTTAGTTTTGTTTAAACATTCATAACATTGCATTTATATCCTACCTATCGTGATTGTGTTTGAAATTCAAGATGATTTAAACCAAGGTCTTTATCCTTAGATAATTAATGAAACTGACTTTTGCAATTTGTGGGTTATAGTTGCATCGTTAATGCTTTTAAGTCAAATGTTACTTTAGGTTTTATTGGATTAGTAGGTTATTATATACAATAGGTGTTATTGAACTTGAAAGTGAGGTTAAGATTGATGATCAATATGGCTCATTTGGGATTCTGAAATTAGCATTTAAGTGGTTTAGTGAAACTACACTTTTGCACGGGTGTGAATACATGTATGTAATAAAGTATTAAAATTAAGAAATTTGTTATTCATGTAGTTATGAAAGATAGTCCAGAAGATAACTGTTAACAAAAGAAACCTAAAAGCATAGTCGGTTGGAAAAGCATGAGCGTAGTCAAAATGTTTATGGAGGCTTTCATTGATGCAATTGCTATGGATGGTCGTGAAGGTGTTTGCTTAAAAGTACTCTCATGAAATAAAGTGGTGAAAGCTCTTAAAGATAACAATAACTTTGAAGCTGACCTGAAACAAATAAGAAACCATTTTGATTATATGAAGACCAACTACGGAGCATGGTTGCCTCTTAAAAACAGGATTGGTAACATTTATGACAAGTCGACCAACACGTTTAACTTAACCGATGAGGAATGAGATTTAGAAATTCTGGTTAGTTATTTACTTTTTAATGTTTTTGCTAGCTTTAATTTCTTCATCTAGTTATTGATTATCATGTTATTTTTATGTAGAAAAATAAGAATGTAAAACCTTTAAGAAGCATAAGCTTAGATTTTCCAAAATTTTATGCACAACTATTTGATGCCACTATGGCCATGGGCATTAAAAGCAGTGGAACAAGGTCAAATGAGCCTACTCGATTGGTTGAACCACATGTGGTCGAACACGATGATGATACCGCGTTCCCAAATACCAATACTTCAAAAGCTACTTCCAAAGCTCTTTCAAAAGTTCCTTGTGCAGCTAAAAACAAAATAAAGCGTAGACATATCAATGGATGGAGCTGAAGAAGAAATCTTGGGTGTTCTAAAAGTGATAACTGATAATATTCTTGAACCGCAACCACCTCCACTTGTCTATACATGACCTATATCTACACGATAAAAAAAAAAAAAAAAAAAAAAAAAAAAAACCATCAGTGATATCCGGTAGAGTTTAAGTGACGACCTAGTATTCTCTATCCAAGTTGGGTAATGAGACATTCCTCAAAATATTTTGACTTTTAGATATATACTCTAAAAAACACACAAAGTTTAAGTGTGAAGTATTAAACAATACAATTTAGTTTTGAGTAAAGTATGCTTTGGTGTGTAGTTAGAATAGAAACATTAATGGAAAAATATACTTCTTCATTGAATATTTGATACGTAAAAAAGAACTAGAGGCGTGATTGACTCACATCTTTGCGTATTTAGAAGAATGTTTGTCGATAGTAAACATTAACTCTTCCCAATTTAGCACATAACATTTGCTCTTCTTATGAACCATCCGAACTCGCTGATGTATCAGCCGAGCTTGAAGTTCGATATGAAACATTAACTCTGATTTTTGTTTAAATAATAAATATGTACGGAGTACCAATTTTACATTCAACTAGGTGCATTTTTGTTAATCTATTTTCCACATTATATGTTATAATTCTTTAATTCACTTGATTTAGTTGATGCCTTAATTATTTCGAATTCGACTCTTAATTTCTGTAATCGCAATACAGAAATCGTCTTTGCACACCTCTAAATGATATAACCTAGGAAACTGCTCAAGGTGATATAACCTAAGAAATAGGTGGTGGAGATTTCGGGTTGAGAATGACATGTTGTGGGTCATGGTGATTAAGAATTTGTACGGGGCGCGGGGAGGGTTGCTAGAAGAAAATATAAGTTTTATCGGGAATAGTGTGTGGGGAAATATAGTAAAAGTAGGCAGGGATTTGGGTAAGATCGGGATTAACCTAGCTGATGAGGCGAAAAATGAACCGTTTTTAAGGGGTCATTTAAGCCCGGATTCAAGATTATTTGATCAAATATTGCCCTGAATCATTTCTTTTGTCATTTTAGGTACTTTTGGAGAGAAATCTAGAAAAGGAAGCATTTTGGACGTTTTTGGAGCATAAAAGTGAAGAAAACGGCAAAGTCTTAATTTTCCTTGCTGGGAACAGTACCTGACGGCGTCAAAAGTCTCCAAGTGACGGCGTCAAGAGTTACACAAGAGGTGGAAGTGGAAGATACACGTGACGGTCCAGAGTGTTTTATGCATTGGAGATGACGGCGTCACCTAGGCCGTCATGGTCCATTTGTTAGTGACGGCCAAGAAGAAATTCCTACATGACGGCGTCAAAATCAGATCTAGGCAATACGATTTCATTATAGGCGGCGAGTTGAAGGCGTCACATATTCCTTCTTGACGCCATCACCCTGTAAAATCTATATATAGTTTTTCAAATTTCATTCATTAGGGTGCAACTTTGAGGGAAAAACCCTAGGTCGAATTTTCCAGCTTTTTCAAGGGTTTCAACCGTTTGAAACTTTCATGTTCAATTTGAGATAAGTACTATTTCAATTCAATGAATATGTCTATGTGTTGCTTGAATATATCTTACACTTGTCTTCAATTTAACATGCTCGGCTAGATTACTTTTGTGTTTGCTTAGATGTAGTGAAACCTAGATGTTAATTATGGGTTGATTGTTTGTTTATAGTTGTTACGGATGATTGTATTCGATGTTAGGCTTAAGAAAACTGGCAGACTTCCATTGGTAACTTGCTTGAACGTCTTAAGAAACATGATCGGAGGTGTACTACGATATTTGGTTGTATTTAATGCGTAGGAGAATTCTAATGATCCCATGTTAGGAGCTTCTAACGGCTCGACATAGGAGTGAAGTAGGATCCTATAGAGTTAGGGAATATTGTACACGGCCCTACGACTAGTATTAAGGAATATGACTCGTCATCCATGCAATTGTAACAAGCTATCAACCTGTAAAAGATATTTAGGGAGTAATGAAACCTAAGTAAACACAACTTTCCCCATCATTGTTTACACCACTAGTATAATTAGATTTATTTTCATTTCTGTTATTTTATTTTGATTGCATCTTTAGTTATTGGGTTAGTTGACTAGCAACTAATTCCGCCCACTCTTCCAAAACCCAAGATTTTACTTGCTTTTATAAAATATAAAAATACAAAAAGAATCATCCCTCACCTTTAGACTTAGTTTAGGAGACTTTCTAATCCTAGCGACACTATTCCTGAGTTGAACGATCAATCCCCCGGTACTTGTCACTATACTATACTACAACGATCAGGTACACTGCCTGGTGGGGGTTGTAAGCTTCTCGAGATCCCTCGAAAGGTAAAGCCTGGTGTGATTCCCACGTATCACTAGCTTCTACAACCAAATGGGAGGTGGGGGATGGAAAGGCAATTTTGTTTTGGGACGACATATGGGTGGGGGATAGAAGGTTGCATGAGGAGTTTCCTAGGTTATATCATTTAGAGGTGTGCATAGAGGTTAGTGTAGATAACTAAGGGGCTTAGAGGGGGGATGATTGGACATGGGAGTGGCGTTGGAGGAATACTCCAAGAGGAAGGGTGATGAGGAATATTACAGAGCTATGCAATTTGGTACAATTTGTTTAACTAAAAAAACATGTGATGGACAAATGCAGGTGGGAGTTGACTGACGATGGCAAATTCCCAGTCAAAGATCTTAGGGACTTGATAGATGAAAAGACTCTCGGGTCGACCGGGATACAATTCGTTACTCCATGGTGCAAGAGCATCCCCAAAAAGGTTTGTGTTTTTATATAGCGGTTGTATCATGGGAGGTTTCCGGTTCATGCTACTGTCGATGACATTGGTATTGATCTTCATACCCTCTTGTGTTCTAGATGTAATGACGTCATTGAATCTTTGAACCATTGTTTTGTTTTATGCCCAAAGGTTCAATTGATTTGGAAGCAGGTTTACGAGTGGTGGGGCCTAGAAAATGTTGGCGTGTTTTCGGTCCAGGATGTTCTCACTTTGCCTGGTATTAATTCTTTTAACGGTATTAATAGATAGAGATGGAAAGCTTTGATTTGGTCCACGCTATACATTATATGGAGCAATAGGAACCAAATGATATATAGAAGGAATGGTTCCATGATTTCGGATTTGTTTAAAAGTTCAGTTGCAACCTTTCGAATGGATTTAAGCCTGGTCGAAGAAGGAGGATGTGAAGCGAGAAGAGTGGTTCGGTGGTCCGATCGATCGTGTTTAATTGGTTGCTGGAACTGTTTGTTTGTTTATGTACTTTTGGTTGTTTGTTTTTTCTTCAGGTCAGCTCACAATTTTAGTCAGCCATGTCGGTGTTCTTTTGATTTTGTTTTCTTGGTCGTGAGTTTTGCTCACTGATTTTGGTAGGTTGTCTCCAGCCCCTGTATCTATTTCTTATAGAAAGGGACATGCGCTGTCTATGTAGCAGGTTGTATCTATGGTTTGAGTTTATCGATTTTATTTGCCTTTAAAAAAAATACATAAATCGTCTAGACTTTGGATGTAATGGACTGATGGTGATGTTTAAACATGTAAAACTGTACTCATGTCAATTATTTCGTTCTTTTTTAATAATCCTATTTTGAATTAGTCGTATATGCAGTAATTTGGGTTTAGGGTTTATGCCAATGGATGCAATAATTTGGGTTTAGGGTTTTGTGGCCTATAGCGAAATCTGGGCCAGACCATCTCTAGTATGAAATCAAACAAAGTAGTCTACGATGGTTTATGCCAATGGACGAGACACACTTGGCTTTGGTTAAGCAAGTGGGGATTGGACTAGGAAGCGATCTAGTAAATATTGATCAAGTAAGTAACGATTGATGAATACAAGATTTTTAGTTATAAACAATAATTTGGTTAAGCCAAATACTGCTAATCAGAAATGTGATTAATGTATTAGGACTTTGAAGTCCAATTTGTCGTGGTAGACCTAAAATTGGCCCAAAAATCAATTTAGGGGATTACATATTAAGCCCATTAGAAAAAAGGCTAAATTACCAATGCATTTTCTAGCCCATGAATAAGGCTTGCTCACCCAAGGCAGCTTAAAAAGTTTTTCGGCCATAAACTGTTTTGCTAGAATATAAACTCTGTGACTCTGTTGGTTAAGTTGAACTGGTATAACCTGGATCATTAAAACAAGACTGTTGAAGTTTAGTAAAGCTGTATGTGAAGAAATGAGCTAATAATTGCAGCATTATTTCTATTGCAGTTTCTGGTAAAAGGTAAAAATGGTGCATGTGTCGTCATGGAACATGATTGAAAACTCTAAATATTTAAGATGCATCACCGCAAAAGAACGAATTCTATAAATATTTAAGTGCAGGAAGTCTTCTAAAAAATATAAAAAAGAGGTATAGTATATTAGTATTGCTCTTATCATTTGTCTTTGGTACTTTTTAAAAAATAAACAAATGTGATAGTGATAATCTTTTTGTCAAAAGAGATAAAAGTGAAGCATTAATAAGTATATAACATTCGATTTACTACCGTCAAATGACCTGATGGTAATGTCTTTGCATTCAAACAAGATGTGAAGGGTTCAAACCTCGCTAGATGTGTATATTTGAGGATGGTCAAGGAGGCTTCGAAACGGTTTTGGAATTAATCCGATGAAGCCGCATACATTTGAGTCAAAAAAGTTCTCAAACTTTACATGTACACCCCGAATAACATGAATAGGAAAAACCACGTCTGCTTAGCCCATCCACGTCGTTATAGTGGTTACATATCTACCACTTAAAAATACCATTTATAAATCATTCCTACTACATACTATGGGGCACGGACTCGATTTCCGTGTTTACTTAAACAAATGTTTTACCAATAAAATAGTACAGGTTTTACGATGGAGCGAAGATACTTAAAAAAGTATTTGTACCTTTTACATGCAAAATTCTCATTAAAATATTTGCAAAATACGTGGGCTTTGCTCAGGCTTACGAGACTCCCATATTTTTACTAAAAAAAGAGAGCACTTAAAAAGAAAATTACAATACACACCCTAAATTTTTCACTATTGACAACTTTTTTATACATCAAATTTTATTTACCAAGTATCAAACAGATATATCACGATTTGTTGAATAGAAAAAATACCGGCATAAAGGTTTCTCAATAACGAACAAAACGAGCCCAATATTGATATGCTTTTGAAATACATACAATTTTCGAAAAAATATTGAAGTTTAATAAATACTTTAAAAACCATCGTATTTTTTCTTTGAAAAACAAAAAGAACAAAAAACCATCGTATTTTAATTTTTAAAAACCATCGTATTTTTTTCTTTGAAAAACAAAATGAACAAAAAAAATGTCTAAGTTAACCATCTCACTTGCATAAAAAAAAAAAAACAAAACAAAAAAAAAAAAAAAAAAAAAAAAAAAAAAAAAAAGCCTAACCTTATAATAAATGTTTTAAGCAACCAAATTACAAATACAGTTGGCAAAACCGTATGGTCGACACGGTCTTCCCAAAAAAAGTTTTGCTATTTAAAATAGGTCAGTCACCGGGACAAACCCGGTTACTAGAAAAAAAATCAGCACAAAAATTATCGACACTACTTAAAACCAGAAAGTTGTAAGAAAAACGTACGAAAAAACCCCTTTTTTCTTACCAAAATATTTGTTGACACGCAAGAAAAACGTATGAATAAACACCCGCTGCAACGCGGGCGCCCATCCTTGTTAAGATATAAAGCAACACGTGAATAAAACATTTCCCAAAAGAAACCAATATTATAAAATCCAAAAGGTAAACAATCAAGCCAGTGTGAATACAAAAAAAACATTGTTATCTGATGTGTATATTGGTTATATATCTACCACTTAAAAATATCATTTAAAAATCATTTAAAATCATCAAGATATAAAGCAACACGTGGATACAACATTTCTCAAAAGGACAATATTATAAAAGCGATATGTTATAAAGACTTTCCAGAAAATACAAGTGATATCCTTTCATGTTTTTTCGTTTTATTGTTTTTTTTTTAAGTATTTTTTTAATTTTATTTATATTAGTATAAAATTGTGATACAAAAAATGCAGAATAAAAAATATAAAGTTTAACAAGTCAAAAGTATCAAACTGACAAAAAATATGAAACATAAATTAATAAAAAATTATGTTGTATTATAAACTGAGCGTCAAATGGAGGTTGATGATGTACTTTTTTGTATTTATTGTTTGGCCGTGACATGCAGTATTTTGACCAACCGCTCAAAAAAGACGCAACATACAAAATCTCACATTTCAGCTACGAAAAGACTAAAAGATGGCAACAGACTTTGGACAATTCTACATCGCTCACTTTTGAAGATACACACAGTTCAACAACATACCAAATGACGGGTTTCCAAACCATCATTTTCGAGTTACACCATACAATGAACTAGATGCAAAACCAAAATGAAATCCTGTACCCACATGTATTACAAAATCTTAACCGACCTCCGTATCAAGCACAAAAATATTATTAACATATGTTGTGTTAACAGACTACATAGGATGTGTTAAACGAGTCGGAGAACCAATAAAATCAAGAAACCCCAAAAGAAACCGGGTCGTCAGAAAAATCATTGATATTCGGAATTTAGAGTATGTTAGTTCATCCGTATTATAATTTTCGCATAAAAACCATCCTCCGCACCAGTGCAATGGGTCAGCGGTTCAACCCCTTTCAGGCCTTGAATGTGCCCAGAAGTTGAAAATTGGTTGAAAGAGGTGCATCAACTTCAAGTCACACTTTCAAAACATGCTGAAGAAGTTCTCCTATAAGTTAGAATTAAAAAAGAAGCAAGAGGTGACCGACAAGTATTTTATTTTAGCTTAGAGCATAATAATATTTGAAGTGTTTTTTTGCATTGATGTGTACAAGGTCTGCTTGTACCTGCCTAGAAAGGTGAGCAACAACGTCCCCAAAAAAATGCAACAAGCCCAAACCCAAAGACTAGTGATGATGAGAATGTTTGATGCACCGAAAACTATGAAAATAGACAAGGCCGAAGATGTTGCATAAGAATGATGATTTTATTTTTGTACCAAAATATGATTGTTGGGTGTGTTTAATTATGTTGATACTTTATTGATTCCATAGCACCAATATATTTGATCAACTTCAGCAACAACATTCTATTTCGAAAAAAAACCTTGAGACTTATTTTCTAATCTCTCTCTAAAACTCTTTATAAAACATACACATTTAAATTAGCTATATCACAACACACGAGGACCTAATTACTCGTTTAAACTATTGTTGAGAATTTTGAACATAGGAAAATGACAAATATGCTCTCCATTAATATGCCCTCAATTAATATGCTATCTATATTTGTTACTCCGTACTTCCGCCGAAAAAAAAAGGTATTAAAACCAAAAAAAATCATTTCAAAAACAAAACCAAAAAGACTTGTAAAACTCGACGCACATCGAGATTTACCATCATCATCGCTACCACTTTCTGCCATTTCCAACCACCGATAACACTATCACAACTCATAACGAAACAATAGATGTCATATCGATAATTAAATACCAGTTGTAAAGTTTATTTACATATAATGCAGTTATAAATACTTAGTCTTCTTTTTATATAATTTGTTAAAAGCATCATTGATAATTTATTGTCACAAAGAATATAAAATAGAAAACATTTGCTCGCGAGAAAATTTAGTTGTACTGTACTTAGCGTCGCAACGTCGATTACCCAACGAGTGCTATGTAAAATATTGGGTAAACTGCAAAAATGGTCACTAACATATCGCGAAAGTGTAAAAAAGCACCGAGTCATAAAGGCATGCAAAAATGCCACTAACATTCCGGATAAGTGCAAAAAAGCCACCGAGAGCTAACTTCCGTTAGTTTCCTCGTTAAGTGCCACGTCACTGAGGGTATTATCGCTATTTCACTCGTTTCAATGGCTAAATTTGCAAAGGAAGACTTAACTTCCGAAATACTATTCATCATATTCCCCCCTTTAATGTTCTATTAAATTTATATTGACAGCAGCCACCACCACCACCACCACCACCCACAACCAACACCAGCACCCTCTAACACCAACACCACCACCACCACCACCGCCGCCCTCTACCGCCTGATGAACTAAAAAGTTCAATCAAGTAAAATACAATTATAAATTTAAAGCATAAAACCGTGATTTATAACCCGATACCAACTAACACTAAGTCTGTTAGCAGGCTACTTTGTTTACATTTATGGACCATAAAGCCTAGAGGTATAGTCAATTGTTACTAGAAAACAACCCAAACCATTTTCGGTTCACCAAAACACCATGACCACCGCGCCAAACCACCGCCGCACCAAAAAGATCCGGCTACGTTTTTTTAGTTCTTGAATATATTGTGTTTTTAGTGGTACTTTGATGGTGGGTTTAAAGATGTTCTTAAAAGATAATGGCTATATGCAGTAGCATATTAGACCTTCTAAAAACGTGTTTCAAGAAAAGTATATTCTATCAAAATTCAGCAGGTGTTATTCAATAAGTGAATCTAATGATGCTTATACACCCACACAGATTTAAGTTCACAGTTTAATCCCAAATATAAGCGATAAGTTGATTCTTAATCACAAGTTGTTTACTTATTTCTATTGCATATAAAAAGAAGATAGTGCAATATGCATATCAGAACAATCGATGTGAATACAGTTCTTAGCAAGAGCAAATCACAGTATATGATCCATTTTAATTAGGCCTTGAAGGGTGTGATGCTAAGATCGACTGCTGATATAGAATGACGAAGATTGCTTATGGATTGAAGACAAAATGGCTATGGTTAGTAGCATTCTAGTTAGTTTGAATTTCATGTTGTATTTAAATTAGCTTATAAATTACTTGTGTATATGGAGATGTATAGAATTTTCAAGTAATTGAAATTTATGAATTAGACAGGCACTATGTTTTATGTGGTCCATAATCCACAAAACCTCAGGCATAGGTTCATACCATGTTCAGTATTACTTAGTAGATATCATACCATGTTCTACGATGGAAAAAAGACAAGCAGCCCATCTGGTACAATTCGAGCAAAATTGACTGGAGCAAAAAAATCAAAGAACACTTAATAAAGCTATCTGAGTGCAATATGAATAGATCCATATAGCAGTGGTGAAACTTGCTACAACTCTCATATGTACGTGTGTATCCTTTCAACAAAATAGGAACACAATACTTAATTGTATAATTGTGTTTATTGGATTGTGATGCTTCTTTAATCGCCCTAATCAAAGAAATTAATTTATCATGTTAATGTAGATTGATTAGATGATGTATTTTTTGATGTCGATATGATAAGATAAAGATTTTTTTTTTTTTTTTTTTTTTTTTTTTTTTTTTTTTTGGGTTTGATGTTCTTGATGTTTTTCATTTGAGATTAAAAATAATTGCAAATTCAAAAGAAATTCAAATGGGGAAGAAGACGAGGATATATAAGTCATTTCACTGCACTTAGCGAGAGTTAACTTTCGGTGGCTTTTTTGCACTTATCCAGAACGTTAGTGACATTCTTGCATGCCTTTACGACTCGGTGGTTTTTTTGCACTTTCGCGATACGTTTTTGCAGTTTGCCCTGAAATATTTAAGCTGGTTTGATAAGCCAACTTTGGGTTAACTTCCGTTGACATGTACACGGCCTTTTAGTCAAACACTACTGCTCATTAAAGCCATTGTTTATAACTAAAACACCCACTCCAATAGCATATTTACACGAATCTAATTCCAGTGCGACATATGCTGAAATTGAGATAAAAATATCTTTTCTTAACAGTAGTTGGTAACGTGTATTCCTTCTTGATCAATGGCATATTCTTTCACAATACATTTTGTAGAAAACAAAATTCTGCATCAACGCATGTGGTTTTCATTTTTCCTTTTTATACATTCCTTTAGTTAAGCTTTTTCTTTCTGTGTTTTATTCTTTTTTGTTTTATTGTTATTATTATTATTTTTTTATTTTTTACCTGAAATTTTTCTTCAAAATAAAAGCTCATAGCTCGTATATTTAAACAAAGCTTTAATTTTATTTTATTTTAGTATTTCTAAAAAGCTTTCGAAAACTTGCAACCAAACAAACCCATAAACAAGATTTTGTGAAGGAACTTACAAAATTTGTAAAACATGATTTTTGAGGTTGCTTGAGCTGTTAAACAATAAAAAGCTGCTTTGTGAAATAAAATAAATAACAAAAAGCTAAATAATCAAGAAAACATTCTACATTATAAAAATGTGTTTTTCTAACTTGTGTTGTAGGGCATAAGTTAAGCACACAAAAAATACTGATATAACAAAAAAAAAAGTTTTTTATTTAAAAAGTGACAAGTACTCACATAAAAAGACACATAGACCCACAAGTCACAAGTTAGAAAAACCCTATAAAAATTCAAGAAAACAACATTTATTCCTTGTTGCCTTAAAAAAGAGAAAACGACTGTAAGGTGATATTTTATTAAGCTAATGCGTGAGAATTGCACCAGGCTTTACCTCTCGAGGGATCTCGAGAAGCTTACAACCCACACCAGGCAGTGTACCTGATCGTTGTAGTATAGTATAGTGACAAGTACCGGGGGATTGATCGTTCAACTCAGGAATAGTGTCGCTAGGATTAGAAAGCCTAAAAACTAGGTCTAGAGGTGAGGGGTGATTCTTTTTATATTTTTTATATTTTATGAAAGCAATTAAAAATCTCGGGTATTGGAAGAAAGGGCGGAATTAGTTGCTAGTCAACTAACCCAATAACTAAAGATGTAATCAAAATAAAATGACAAAAATAAAAATAAAACTAATTAAACTAGTGATGTGAACAATAAATGGGAGAATTGTGTTTACTTAGATTTCACTACTCCCTAGATATCTTTTACAGGTTAATTACTTGTTACAGTTGCGTGAATGACGGGTTATATTCCTTAATACCAATCATGGGGTGGCGTACTTACTTCCCCAATTCTATAAGCTCCTACTTCACTCCTATGTCGAGCCTGCAAGAAGCTCCTAACACGGGATCACTAGAATTCGCTCATGCATTAAATACAACCATAAAAACCTAGTACACATCGGTTCATGTTTCTTAAGATGTTCAAGCAAGTTACACAATGGAGATCTGCCAGTTTTCTTAAGCCTAACATTGAAATCATTCATCCATTACAACTATAAACAAGCAATCAACCTATAATCAACATCTAGGTTTCATTACATCTAAGCAAACACATAAAAGATCTAGCCTAGCATGTTAAAATCAAGACAAGCGTAAGATATATTCAAACAACACATAGACATATTGAATGAATTGAAAGGATACTTATCTCAATTGAACATAAAGGGTTTCAAGGGGTGAAAACCCTTGAAAATACTGTTACAAACGAGCTAGGGTTTATTAAGTTCGGCCCTAAAATTCTCCACACAAGTTCCTCTCCTAATGAATGAAAATTAGAAAAGTATATATAGAGTTCATGAGGTGACGGCGTCAAGAGGAAAGTTCTGACGCCGTCATCTCGCCGCCAAAAATCTTCTCGGATTGCCTAGATCCAGATCTGACGCCGTCATGTGTATTTCTGCTCTGGGCCGTCACCACTTTTACTCTTGACGCCCTTGTTCTGACGCCGTCACGTTTTCTCTGGGCCGTCATCCATTTTGCTCCTGACGCCGTCATCAAATCCTTCTTGACGCCGTCAGATACTGTTCCCAGCAAGGAAAATTAAGACTTTGCCGTTTTCTTCACTTTTATGCTCCAAAAACGTCAAAAATGCTTCCTTTTCCAGAATTTACTCCCAAAGTACCTAAAATCACAAAAGAAACGATTTAGGGCAATATTTGATCAATTAAATTCCAATTCTGGCTTAAATGACCCCCTAAAAACGGATCATTTTTCGCCTCATTATCAGCATTGCTAGAACAATAAATACTATACAAAATAAATCCACACAAAAGAGGTGTCCGTGTGTGATTGATAAATTTTGATATACTCTCTTTCTCCCCCCCCCCCCCCCCCCCCCCCTCTCTCTCTCTCTCTCTCTCTCTCATCTTTGATACAACCAATCACACATTCACACCTCCTTTTTATGGATTTTATTTCGTAAATTCTTTTTGGTTCTAGCGATGCCCTTACCATTTTAACAATCGAAAACCCCCAATACTAAACTTTGAATCACCCACAATATAAATTTTTTAATATTGCATTATTGTTTCATGTGACATCTTTAAAAGATTAAAGTGTTAAATTGTACCATGTAACTACTTTTTAATAAAAATTGAATTCCAACATAAGAGTTTAATGCAGCACTTATATGTCTCATTATTGTGCATTTTGGATCCATAACACCATTGTTGATGCTATTATATATTTATATGCAAGTTATAGGCGAGCTCGTTATACAAATATTTTTTTTTATTTTTTATTATTATTATTATTATTTTTTTTTTTTAATTTTTTTACGTAAAAGTGGAGTGGGTGAGAATTTTTTTATAGTATATTAGGCTGCCCACAATTGTTGGTCGACCATGTGGGTCTTCGAAGGTCGTCACCACTGCTGGTATTCGGTCTTCGAAGGCCATACAATGCCAAAACTCACAAACCGGTCGCCTTCTCGACCGATTAAGCATTACACAAAAGGACAAAAAATCCTACCATTATCTTATTAAAAAAACATTTTTAACTTTTTAAAATTCGAATCCTTTACCCTATAAATACCCCATTCATTTCATCATTTTATATACAAATTCAAACTACTTTTCTCTTATACTCATATTAATTTACAATGTCTAAAAAAACTCCCAAAACCAAAACCGCAAGATCTCGAATTCAAAAAAGCGTTCCGCATTTGACACCGAATCCAAATTTCCAATTATCTCTCACCAAATGCAATGTATCGCCCTACTATTGACTCATCGCCAGCATCTCTACAACTAAATCAAGTGTATTATCCCCTTAACCATATTAATCTTGATATGGATTTGGAAAACTTATTTGATAGTCAAGATTTTTATGCGGGTCAAGGTTCCGGTTAAGATTTTGGTCTAGCTTTTGGTCACGGTAATTAAGATTATTATCCGAGTCAAGATTATTCTATGGGTCACGGTTCAGCTCACAGTTCGACTCCAATTGAAAATGACTCTCCCTCGTCGAAGAGGTGGCACCCGTCAAAGCTAAGAAGGTTCTAGAACATGCTTTAAAGGCGAAGAAGAATGATAACAAGGAAAAGTCAAAACCATGGACAACGGCTAGTAGGGGGTTTTGAGGGGAGGTTATTGATTACATTGAGAAAGAAATGGGTGTAAGGAAAGGGTATGATGCCATCACTAGCAAATAAAAAAATAGGGTTCGTCCTAGGATTGGTGCATTTTGTGCCATTATCGATAATGTCGAACGGAGGAACAAGAGCGGGTTGAGTGACTTCATAGTGTACCAAAAGCGTTAGCGGAATACGAAGCGCAGTACAACCATCCCTTTACGTTGGAGGCGTGTTGGAACATTTTGAAGGATTATGCTGCTTGGAAAGAAGTTGAGACGCCTAGTTTTTACAAGAAAAAAAAGGGTAGCAAAAAATCCAAGACTTTCGAAACAACCTCAGGGTCAGCGCAAGGTGGTTTTGATTTGAACGGTGAAGCAGATGGTTCTGAGGAAGATATTCAAAAAGAGCGACCAATTGGTCGTGACCGAGCTAAGAAGAAAGCATTCTCCTCCTCTCATTTTGAATCTTAATCTATTATTGGAGGAGGTCTTGTTGAATTTGTTAATACAAATATCGCCTAAAAATGTTATTTATATTTTACAATCTTTGCTAAGTTTTGTTAACGACAAAGTGTAAACTTTTGTTTCTAGTAAAACATAATTTAGTTTAAGGACTTGCATAATTAGACATTTGCTACATCTATATTTCATATAAAACACAACACTTTTTATATTTCTCTTTTAACATAACATTGTTTTTATTTCTTAAATAAGAAAGTGTCACATCACATCAATAAGCATTTATGGTAAGTTTGTGTGTTTGACTTACCATAACCTCTTACACATCTTTGGATGCATTCTACTTTGATTCAATGTGTATTTGAATAGAATTTAGTTGATGTGACTTTGGTTGGTTTAGAAAGATTTATTGCAAAACCTTCTGTCAGCCTGGCGGAACCCTGGAGGTACACGGGCGGAACCCATATGAGGGTTCCGCCGTATCCGCCAGACCTGCTGAAGGTTTTGCTATAAATACCAAGCCATTCGTTTGAATTTTGGCTTTATCACTTCTCATTACATTTCACACACATACATTCATATCATTCATCTAACCCCTTAACATTTCATTTTGATGTGAAGTTTCTTTTGTAGCAAAGAAGTTCACAAGTTCATATAAAGTTACAAGTATTCAACACAACGTTGCAAAACTTGCTAGCTTAGCATCGTGTAGACTTTGTGTAGTTTACACTTCATTTGATTGTGTGTTTTCAGTTGTGATCGGTTAGTATTTTAGGCCTTAAAATACATAGTGTGAAGGGAGTTGTTGTACCCTTGTAAAAGAACTAACGGGAGTGGTTGTACCCTTGTAAAAGAACTCGACATCTAGCTTAGTGTCTGTAATCGTGTAAGCGACGTGTAAGGTTTTCTCCGCCGGTGAAAGGAGCTTGTTGACTAGTGAAAGAAACTCTCGAGTTGGATACTCGGGGCGTGGACGTAGGGCAAGGAAAAAGAGTCCTTGTAGCCGAACCACAATAAATACTTGTGTTGTGGTTTGATCATTTCTTTCTTTATACTTTCATGTTATATATTGTCTTTGTGTTCATATCTTTGATTAAACGGAAAGTTTCAAAAGATAATTAAATGAAAAACCAGTAAAACTATTCAACCCCCCTTCTAGTTTTCCACAATTGGCATCAAGAGCTACGTTACTCAAGCTTTTAAAATATATTGTGTTTTAAAACTTGAAACGATCCATGGATTTTGAAAATTACAAAGAAGGGCAATCTATGCAAAGACCACCACTTTTTGAAGCAAATGGTTTTATATATTGGAAAAACCGATTTGAAACTTACGTGAAATCTAAAGATATAGATTTATGGTATATAATAATTGATGGTGATAATATAGTTACAAATAGTAAAGATGAAGATCAAAAGAAATTAATTGCTAAAAATAATGAAGCTAAAATGATGCTTTACAATGCTTTGCCTAAGAAAGAATATGAAAGAGTCTTTATGTGTAAAACCGCCAAAGAAATTTGGCAATCTTTAATAGTCACTCATCAAGGAAACACACAAGTTAAGGATAACAAAATTAATCTTCTTGTTCAACAATATGAACAATTTGCTATTCCCGAAGATGAGACTATTGATAGTGCATTTGCTAGGTTTAACACTATTATTACTTCACTTAAAGCACTTGATAAATCTTTTTGTAGCAAGAATTTTGTCAGGAAATTCATTAGAGCACTCCATCCGAAGTGGAGAGAAAAAGAAACGGCAATTGAAGAATCCAAGGATCTTTCAAGCATGTCACTTGACGAGCTAAATGGAAACCTCAAAGTTCATGAAATGGTAATGGAAAAAGATTCGGAAATAGTTAAAGGCAAGAAAGAAAAGGTTAAGTCCATTGCCTTGAAAGCTAGAGTCCAATCAAGTGATAATGAAGAATCTAGTTCGGATAGTGATGATGAAGAATATGCCATGGCCGTTAGAGACTTCAAGAAGTTCTTTCGTAGACGAGGGAAGTTTGTAAGGCAACCTAAAGATGACAAGAAAACCTTCCGAAAAGATCGTGATGATAGGAAAGGAAAGGTTGAAAGGAAATGCTTTAGGTGTGGAGACACAAGTCATCTCATAGGAGAATGTCCAAAACCACCCAAAAGCAAGTCTCAACAAGCTTTTGTGGGTGGTGCTTGGAGTGACTATGAAGAAGATGACGATGAGCCGAAGAATGATGAAATTGCTCTCATGGCTCACGACTCAAATGAGGTACCCTCCGACTCATCTTACTCTTCTATTGATGATGACATCTTACAAAAAGAATATAACAAACTTTGTGAATTAAGCTTAAAAATCATAAACAATAATACATTTTTGAAAACTAAAAAGGAGTTTTTAGAAAATGAAGTTTATGAGTTAAAATAAAAAGCTAAGAGATTAGAAAAGAGTAAAGGTGTTGACACATCGTGCAAATCATATGAAGTACTTAAACTCGAAATTGAGAAACTTAGAATTACTCAAGATGATCTAATAAAACAAACCACAAAGTTTAAGAAGTTCGATAAAAGTATTTCTTGTGCGGATGAAATTATGAAACTTCAAAAGTCACCATTTGATAAAACATGACTAGGTTTCATGAAACTAGAAACTTCGAAGAGTCAAACGAAACAAGAAAAGAAAGCACAAGAAACTAACAAAAATGCTACAGCAGCCCGCGGAACAGACGGAACCCAAAATAGGGTTCCGCCCGTTGAACCCAAAGGTTCTGCCGGGTCTGCAGCAGCAGTGACAACCTCCACGTCGGATCGTTCAAAATTTGTTAAAGTCACATATAAAAATAAAACAAAACCTGCTATTAAAACTGGAGTAGGACTTAGTAAAAACGAATTTAGAACTAGAACTACTCAACCGAGACCTAAGACTCCAATTCCCAAACGCCCCTTTCCAAAGAGTAACTACAACACACGACCAAACTACCAACATGTTTGGAACCAAAACACTCCTAGACATTACCAAACTCCAAATTACATGTCATGGAACCCTTATGTTCTATTTTCATACTTGGATCAAGTTAATGGTATGCTTAACCAAAATGGACCCATGAGAAATTGGGGACCAAATGTTTGAGTGTTTTTAGTAAAATAGGTGTGCCTCAAAATATGTTTGGAACCGGATGAATGGATTAAAGATAGCGGTTGTTCAAGGCACATAATGGGTAACAAAAGCCTCTTCTCAACTTATCACAAATGTGAGGGAGGTAACGTTACGTTTGGTAGTAAAGCTAAGAGCAAAATCATCGGAAAAGGTACAATCTCTCATGACTCCCTTTTTATTGATGATGTAGCTCATGTTGATAACTTAGGTTTTAATCTCTTTAGTATTAGTCAACTTTGCCCAAATAAGTATAACGTTCTTTTTAGTGAAAATGGAAGTAAAATACTTAAAGATGGCATAACCATAGCCAAGGGTGTCCTTAAGAACGACGTGTATGTCATGAAGATGGATCAAACATCTAGAGACAAACTTTGTCTTACTTCATTAGATGAATCTTCAACTTTATGGCATAGACGTTTAGGACACGCTAACATGAGACTTATACAAAACCTCTCCTCCAAAGACCTAGTTCGAAACCTACCTAAGTTGCAATATGACCAACACTTTTTTTATGCTTGCAAAGTCGGTAAACAAGTCCATAGTAGCCATAAGGCTAAAAACTTGGTTTCTACATCTAGGTGTCTAGAACTTTTGCATATGGATTTGTTCGGTCCATCCGCTATACAAAGTTATGAAGGCAACTTCTATACTTTGGTCATAGTAGATGATTACTCAAGATATACTTGGACAAAATTTTTGAAAAGTAAAAATGAAGCTTTTGATAACTTTGAGATTCTAAGTAAGAAAATTCAAGATCAAGTAGGGTCTAGTATTGTGTCTATTAGAATGGATCACGGTCGTGAATTTGATAATGAATTTAAATTTGGAAACTTTTGTCATAAAAATGGTATTACTCATAACTTTTCGGCTTCACGCACTCTTCAATCTAATGGTGTAGTAGAACGTAAAAACCGGACTTTGCAAGAGATGAGTAGAACAATGCTTAATGAACAAAACATTCCACAAAAGTTTTGGTGTAACGCCGTTGACACATCAACGTACATTTTAAATTGAGTCTTAATTAGACCATTTTTGAATAAAACTCCGTATGAATTATATAAAGGTAAAAAGCCTACATTAGGATACTTTAGAGTGTTTGGGAGTAAATGCTTTATTCTTAACACCAAGGACTATCTCACCAAATTTGACCCAAAGTCTTATGAAGGTGTATTTTTGGATTCACAAAATAGTAAAGCTTACATTGTTTTAACAAAGAAACCTTAAGAGTCGAGGAATCGTTGAACGTAACATTCGACGAAAGTCCACCTCCCTCTAAGACATCACCTTTGGTAGATGATGACTTAGTTGAAAGTCAAGCTATTGAAAACCAAGTAATCTTAGAAAATGACAAGGAAGATGAACCATTAAGCAAAGAAATTGTTAATGTTAAACAATCCAAAAGTCATCCATTAGATAATGTCATAGGAAAAATTAATGAGAGAACACTAAGATATAAAGCCCAAAATGAAAGTAACGACTTTTGTTTCGTGTCAACCATTGAACCGAAAAACATTAACGAAGCCATAAATGATGAGTCTTGGGTAATAGCCATGCAAGAAGAGTTAAACCAATTTGTTAGGAATGATGTATGGACATTAGTTCCTCAACCAAGGAGTCAAACAATAATTGGAACAAAATGGATTTTTCGTAATAAAATGGATGAAAATGGAATTGTGCCTAGAAACAAAGCTAGGCTAGTAGCACAAGGATATAATCAACAAGAAGGCGTTGACTACGATGAAACTTTTGCTCCGGTTGCTAGGCTCGAGTCAATTAGAATCTTACTTGCATATGCATGTGCGCAAAATTTTAAACTCTTTCAAATGGACGTCAAAAGTGCATTCCTAAACGGGGTTATAAATGAAGAAGTGTATCTTGCTCAACCACCGGGCTTCATCAATTTTGAAAAACCTAATCATGTTTACAAACTTAAAAAGGCTCTTTACGGACTTAAGCAAGCTCCAAAAGCATGGTATGATCGACTTAAAACCTTCCTAGTTGACCATAAGTATACCATGGGCTTAGTTGATAATACTCTCTTCACTAGGAAGAAAGGTTCACATATTATCATAGTCCAAATCTATGTTGATGACATTATATTCGGATCAACTTGTCAAGAATTATGCGTCGATTTCTCAAAAATCATGCATGACGAGTTTGAAATGAGTATGATGGGAGAACTCAACTTTTTCCTAGGACTTCAAATTAAACAACTAGAATATGGTATCTTCTTTAACCAATCTAAATATATTAAGGACATGCTTAAGAAATTTGGATTAGAAGATTCGAAACCAATCAAAACTCCCATGTCCAAGGAAACAAAACTCACAAAGGATGAGGAAAGTGAATCATTAGATAGCACTAAATATAGAGGTATGATTGGAAGTCTACTTTACCTAACGGCTAGTAGACCCGACATTATGTTTAGTGTTTTTCTATGTGCTCGTTTTAAAGAAGATCTTAAGACAACTCATCTCGAAGCCGTCAAAAGGATATTTAGATATATTAAGGGCACTACACATTTAGGTTTATGGTATCCCAAAGGAACTGGAATAGACACCATAGTGTATGCCGACTCGGATCATGCCGGTGACTATGTTGATAGAAAAAGCACAAGTGGTAATTGTACTTTTGTTGGACATTGTCTCACCTCATGGTTCTCTAAGAAGCAAACGGCTCTCGCTATCTCAACAACGGAAGCCGAATACATTTCGGCCGGAAAGGCATGTCAACAAGCTCTTTGGATGAAGCAAGCTCTTGTCGACTACGGAATTCAACTTAATGACATCACCATTCTTTGTGACAACAAATGAGCCATTGATCTTAGCAAAAATCCAGTTCAACATGCTTGTACCAAACATATTGAAATCCGTCATCATTTCCTTCATGATAACGTTCAAAAAGGAAACATCTCAATTGAGAAAGTTTCTTCGGAAGACAACATAGCCGACATTCTCACAAAACCTCTTAAACGAGAACCTTTTAACCTTCTTAGGCTAGGCTTAGGACTCATGGAACCTACATTGTAGTTCTAGACATTAGACAAAAATCAAAACAAATCAATAAGTCTTTTTCTCAGCAGAGTCGGCGGAACCCTCAGCCATAACGGACGGAACCCACTTTTTGGTTCCGCCGTATCCGCCGACCTGCAGAACCTTTTTCTTAGTTTATATTAAACCAAACACCCATTATCTCATACCACCACTTCCAAACTGCTACTATTCACTTCACCACTCATCCACATCTACGAATTTTTGATCCTTCCTTCATTCACATTGCTCATCAATCATCATTGTAAGTATTCTAAACATGATTACACTCCTGATCTGAGTCTAGGAACTCTATTTTTGCACAAAAACAAAAACTTGGGGTTATGCATTAACTTGACCAACCCATGCATGGAATTAGGTGTTTAACAAAACTAATCATCTTTCCCATAGTTAGGAATTGCATTATTATAAGTTATTAACATGTTTACTAAAATACCCCATGTCAAATTCTTGCAAAAATTTCTCACAAATAGGACAAATATTTTTTCGTCTCACATTGTAAATACAAAATCAAAACGTTATGTTCAAAAACATCACTTGCATAATATCTCTTGTATGCTAAAGGGAATACATAACCAATATGTATTTTCGGGTACATTCAAACAAAGCTACATTGAACTAGGAGCGCTTGGGTTATCTTTTGTTGTATAACTAAACTTGCATTCTAAAACGTTTTGAGCATCAAAATGAGTCAAGATAACCGCACCTCCACATTGTTTTCATATAGGCACACACTAGAACATCCACATTACAATAGTCGTTTACTTAGACTGAAATGTGAAATTTTGTTTTTCTAGGAATCATCATGCCTCCTCTAACCCATTACAACCACAAGGACACCATTAAGTACCTACCCAAACATCACAAAATCAAAGGTCTTACTCCAACTCAAATCGATGTTTTCAAAGCCCTAGAAAAGCGTTATGAACACGAAGGTAGAACCATTGACCCATCCTTCATAGAAGGTACAAACCTACCTAATGAACTAGCAACCATCAACTTTGTTTGTCTCCTAGAAATCAATGAGCCTATTTGTCCTAGGTTTATCTTAGAGTTCTATGCATCCGTCACTCTCTCCACGGATGAGTATGGTCGCATGTCTATTAACTTCAGAGCTAGTAGTCATGAATACTCCTTCACTCTCGAGGAATTTGCTCAAATCCTAGGTGTACCAAACCGTGGTACTTGCATCTACTCCGACAAGCATTCCCTCTCAACTCTTGACACACTCATTGTCCGAATCCATCCCTATGATACCCCTCTTGTGTCCAAGGATGAACTCTGTGACCACCTCTTCATTAGGACCACAAACACTAGGAGAACCCGAACCGGAAATGAGGTCAACAAGGACCCATATGGTATGGAACTCAATGAACTCAAGCCCCAATTCAAGAAATGGGAAGAACTCCTTAAAGCCAATGTCATTAGCACCATAGGAAACCGGGATCATATAAATGTTTGCCTTTGCTACATGCTCTACTCCTTGTCCGTTAGGCAACCCTTCAACCTTGCCTACTACATGGCCAAGAGAATGGCCGACATTCCCGTGCAAGGCACAACGGCTATGCCGTATGGAATGCTCTTGACCCATCTCTTTAGGTACATCTCTCCCATTCCACCAACTCCTAGAGGTCTTCGCCTAGACTACTCTCTCATTCCACACACTTTTGTCCCACTAAGTGATACGAGAGTCTACAAAGCCCAAGGAAAACGTCCTCATCCTTCTACCTCCTCATCATCATCCTCAATGAGTGAAGATGAGACTTTGCCCAACTCTAGGCTCCCGCCTCTAGAATACCTTTCCCAACTTTCGGATATTCCAAATGAGTCGGCGGAGTTCAAGCAAACAAAGGGGATGTTCAAAAATCTTGGGAGATTCCTTGGAAAGCTCAAGAACAAGATTGATCGTCAATGAGAGCGGGTGTGTAGGAGTGTTTGGCACATGGTGCTATTTGAACATTTTGGTCGTTTAAACAATGTTTGTCATGAATTTGTGTGTTGGTAGGATTTGGAACATGTATTAACTAACTATGATGCAGGACGACAACATTCGGCATGTTGTCAAATTTTCAAGTGTATAAAAATTTCACTAAGTATAGTGAAATTCGCTAGCCCCCGGTCAAAGTCCAATGGTATATGTGTTTACATGTCCAATTTTTGCATTTCCTAACCAGATATGAATTATATTTTTGTTTTTAGGAGTTTTCGAAAAATTTGAAAATCGTCTCGCGGGTCAAAAACGTGGACTGCCTTGTTTTTCAGGCTTGGCGGATCTGGCGGCACCCTAAAATGGGTTCCGCCAGTGTATTTTTCTGGAATTCCAGAAATGGCCCAACGGATCCGATGGAACCCTCAGGAGGGTTCCGCCTGTGTTATCTGAAGGTTCCGCCAGTAAACCTGCAAATTTTTTTATTTTTGTTTTTGACATTTCAACTTCCACTCAACAACAAATCATCATTTTTTTTTATAGAAACCCATTCCCTAATATTTGTTAAGCACATTAGGGTATTTCTCATCCTCTAGAACTCATAGAAAACCGTTTCCCGCCAAATTTCAAACTTAGCTATAACCACCTCAAGGAACCTTCACCCATAAAGGAAGGAACCCATCCAAAGGTTCCTTGCAATTCGTGAAACATATACCTTCAACAAATTTGCCAAAACCACTAAGCATTTAGTGCAAATCTTTGTCTTCTTCCTTCACCAATTTCATTGGATTGACTTCCAATGATTTGACAACCCTCATTAATCTTCCAAATCATTAGCAACCTCCATTTTTGTATGGTTAAACATCAAATCCAAACACTCCTTCCCATACTTCTTCACCTCTATAAATTTAACCATCTTAGAACACCCTCAAATCACACCATCACCATCACAATCTCTGATTCTAAACATCTAATCAACCATTTCAACAATGACAAAATCAACAATAACCTCTCAACCATCTTGACCCGTTAGGAGAACCGCACGCATAAGTGTCAAACCACTTTGGTCAAACCACACAATCAACTTGAGTTCCTCATCCTCGGATGAATTCTCCTCACCCATCGAAAATGAACATTTTCTAAACCTTGCATCTCCATCTCCATCACCCAAAGAACCCAATGAGCTCACCACTCCACCACCAACAAAATTACCCATTGACCCTACTCTACCAAGTGCTCCAACCCAACCATCTAAAACTCCATCACCAACACTACCACCGAAACTAGAACCAATGGAGTTATTTGGGTCTCCTCCAACATCACCACATCCGTTTGTCCAAGATCTCAATGATCTTCCACCAAGATCAACAAATCCACCACCTTTGACAAATCAAAACCCAAGGCCATTGCTTGACCAAAATGAGCCGTTTGTCCAAAACCAACCACCACAACAAGAGTACCACCAGCCAAAACCATTGTTGTTTCACCCTATTTTCAAATACATCCACGGTCCTCTATATGGAGAACCTAACTTTGAACAAAATGATCACCCAACACCACTACATTCCCAATCACAATTCTTTGAGACTCTCTTTCCTTCCTATGAGGAAATTCAAAGTATGGTCGAAAATCACCTTTATCATGCAATGAAGTTTCAAACGACCTTGCTTGACTCCATACCAAACCCATCCTCCACTCAAGAAACCAACACCAACCCACCACCACCATCATCAAATGACCCGTTTCCACCCACTCATCACCATGTTTGCTCACAATGTGTGCAAATGCTCAAAATAGGTGAAAGCATCAAGATGTTGCTTCACCAATTTCAAGATGAAACCCGATTTGCTATATAACACATCATAGAGCGCTTGGATGCTCTTTCCCACCCAAACCAATCCTAGACCAACTTTGGAGGCCTTTTTGCCCCATTTAGGAAATGTGTTGAATGACTTCTACTTATAGAAGTAGGATTTTATTTTTCTTTTATTTCTTGGTTATTTTTTATCTTTTATTTTTATTTTTAGAAGTAGGAGGATATTTTTCATTTCTTGTCTTTGACTTTTTAAAAGTCAAATTTTACTTGAAATGACATCTTTTAATACTTTCTTATTTGCATTGTTGGTTGATCATATATGACTTGTTATTGTGGTTGCTTATATTCTTATATAGTGTGGTAACTACAAGCTTGCTTATGTGTCATTATCACCAACTAACCATTTTTTTGTAGGTTCAAAATCCATGTTTCCCATCTTGGCACTCCATTTAGGGGGAGTATCAACCAAGGGGGAGCAAGTACATCGTTCCGCTTCGCTACTCTTCTTTTTGTTTCGACAAAAAGGGGGAGAAACATATATTAACTTATAAACTTAAAATGATTTTCATCACTTAAGTAAAACAAGTTTAATATAACATTTTTTTTAAAGTTTTAACACTAAAATTTGTGAGTTACTTAAAAACAAAGTTTATGTTTTGTCATCAACAAAAAGGGGGAGATTGTTAATACAAATATCGCCTAAAAACGTTATTTATATTTTACGATCTTTGCTAAGTTTTGTTAATGACAAAGTGTAAACTTTAGTTTCTAGTAAAACATAATTTAGTTTAAAGGCTTGCATAATTAGACCTTTGCTACATCTACATTTCATATAAAACACAACACTTTTTATAGTTCTCTTTTAACATAACATTGTTTTTGATGAGGCGAAAAATGATCCGTTTTTAGGGGGTCATTTAAGCCGAAATATGAATTTATTTGATCAAATATTGCCCTAAATCGTTCCTTTTGTGATTTTAGGTACTTTTGGAGTGAATTTTGGAAAATGAAGCATTTTGGACGTTTTTGGAGCATAAAAGTGAAGAAAACGGCAAAGTCTTAATTTTCCTTGCTGGGAACAGTACCTGACGGCGTCAAGAGCATTTTAATGACGGCGTCAAGAGCAAAAGTGGTGACAGTCCAGTAGAAATGTGACGGCGTCAAAGCATGGCCGTCAAGAGTAAAAGTGGTGACGGCCCAGAACAACATTACACATGACGGCGTCAGATCTGGACCTAGGCAATCCGATTATATTATTGGCGGCGGGTTGACGGCGTCAGAACTTTCTTCTTGACGCCGTCACTTTAGGAAATCTATATATAGTCTTTGTAATTTTCATTCTAAAAAAGGAGGACAATTTTAGGGACGAGTTGAATAAACCCTAGCTCAACTTTTACAGTATTTTCAAGGGTTTTCACCCCTTGAAACCTTTCATGTTCAATTAAGATAAGTATCCTTTCAATTCATCCAATATGTCTATGTGTTGTTTGAATATATCTTACGCTTGTCTTGATTTTAACATGCTAGGCTAGATCTCTTGTGTGTTTGCTTAGATGTAATGAAACCTAGATGTTGATTATAGGTTGATTGCTTGTTTATAGTTGTAATGGATGAATGATTTCGATGTTAGGCTTAAGAAAACTTGCAGACTTCCATAGTGTAACTTGCTTGAACGTCTTAAGAAACATGAACCAATGCGTACTAAGGTTTTTATGGTTGTATTTAATGCATGAGCGAATTCTAGTGATCCCATGTTAGGAGCTTCTTGCAGGCTCGACATAGGAGTGAAGTAGGAGCTTATAGAGTTGGGGAAGTACGTACGCCACCCCACGATTGGTATTAAGGAATATAACCTTTCATCCACGCAACTGTAACAAACTATCAACCTATAAAAGATATCTAGGGATTAATGAAATCTAAGTAAACACAATTTTCCCTTATATTGTTCACACCACTAGTTAAATTAGCTTTATTTTCATTTTTTGTTATTTTATTTTGATTGCATCTTAGTTATTGGGTTAGTTGACTAGCAACTAATTCCGCCCACTCCTCTAAAAATCGAGATTTTTACTTGCTTTTATAAAAATATAAAAATACAAAAAGAATCATCCCTCACCTCTAGACCTAGTTTTTAGGCTTTCTAATTCTAGCGACACTATTCCTGAGTTGAATGATCAATCCCCCGGTACTTGTCACTATACTATACTACAACGATCAGGTACACTTCCTGGTGGGGGTTGTAAGCTTCTCGAGATCCCTTGAGAGGTAAAGCCTGGTGCAATTCCCACGCATCAAGTTTTTGGCACCGCAACCCGGGGAATAGTTATTGTCTAGGTTAGGATTTCTTTTTATTAGGTCTACTTGCTAGATTCCTTTCTAGTAAGATTTTTATTTTTATTTTTAGGTTTCTTTAGTCTATCTTTTTCTTCGTGCCTTTGTTAGTAAATTAAGTTCATTGACTATTCCATTGACCATTATGGAGAATGTGAATCCAGCAAGTCCGACACCAGAGTTTTACCAAAAAAAAATAATTACACCAGTTTGGATATACCAAGATGGAGGAATGAAATGAGGAGGACATGATCTTATATTGATTTTATTGAGTACCTTGAGAAAAGAGGCCAAGTGCATAATGCTTTTAAATAATTTACCTTAGGAGCTCCATCAACCCCTCAAAATGCCTCACTTAGTGAAACCTATGCACCATATGAGCCTTCACTTAGGATAGTTTCGTATGAGCCACCTAGCTGCATGTCATGGTTAGACACTACCATAATACAGGATGAACCCATAGGTGACCTTGATGTGATGGAGGATATAGCCGAACATGATCACATTGATAAAAAAGACCTAGGTTTTATGATCGATGATGATGAATCTCAAGAAACACATGATGAATCTTTTGGGCAATTTGTATATAGCAGTCAGAATATTGAGGATGATCCTTAGATTCGGATATAGAAGTTGAGATGCCTAGAGAAGCACTTGAGATACTTGGGAAAATGTTAGGGTTAGATTATAATAAAACACATGTTGAGGACATAGGTGATTTTGACACAAGGAATGATGAAGTAAATAACATGAGCCTACAAAGTACCCCACAAGTCCTACCATCATTTGAGGCACACATACCACCCGTGACTTACCCGAAAGAAGTAGAAGAGACTATAGGAACCCCAATAGAGGTAGAACCCTTGGATCAAGCACAACTAGAGAATATAGGTTTTAACACTTGTAGTGATGACATTTCTTTTAGTTCTAAGGAAGTTCCTAGTTTTGATGAACCAGAGCCTCAACTAAAGCCGTTACCTAATCTTCCATCTTTAGATGTGAATTTAGGAATTGAAAAAGGTCCCGATCCACCCATAAAACCATATAGTCCGGGTAGTCTTGGGATAAAGGTAGTAGACTCTAAGCCTTGTAGAGAGGAAGCTGACACAGGAGTGGAAAATGACCTTACATACTTACATCACCCATTTGTGATTGATCACAAGAAACGTGGGTTTAAACCGGGTTTATTAGGACAAGATGGATCCCCAACTAGTAGTCTCTCGAAGTTGATAGAAAATGATTCCTTTCTGGGAGAAGATCTTAATCCACCCATTAACCCGATTGAATTAGGTAAGGTTATGATGATAGGACCACACCCCTTTGAGCATATAATTCATCCACCACTCTTTTCTCACGTGCCATATTTCCACCCTAAGGGTGTGTATTGCTACTATCACCCACACTTAATCCTAAGTGCAGGGAAAGCCTCCCCTATTTTTGTTAAATAAGGGTAGAGTCAGGCTCGTGACTTGAACAAAAACAAGCGCTTCTTGGGAGGCAACCCAAGCCCCTTTTTATTTGTTTTATTTGTTTTGTTTGTTTGTTTGATTTTATTTGTTTCTGTATGCGTGTTTTATTTTTATTGTTGGTAAATCATGTTTCAAAGTAAATTGTGAAAATGCTTTATTTTGTTTTTAACTTCGTCTTAACTTCATATAAAGGTATTTTGAAAAAAGATAAGTGTAAGGGGAAACCCCAAATTTGTTTTTAAGAAATGAAATTGATCATGATTTTCCACAATATTAAATGGACATGTATATTCGTATTTGTTAGAGTCAAATGCTTGTATCGAGTCATAATGATGTTTTGCAGGATTTTCCAGAAAGCAGGACATAAGTTTTTCCAGAAATTTTCCGGAAACTTAACGTAAATATTTCTGCAGGTCACTTCTGACGGCGTCAGGAATTAATTCCTGACGGCGTCATGTGTAAAATTCTGGAAATTTTGTTAGTTTTGTTTTTCTAACGGAGTCTTAAAGTTTTTGTTAATTCTTTAGTTTTATAAACTCCAGGAAATCTGCAAACATTCATTCCACAAGCATTATATCTTACATTGTTTTCTAGGATTTATTAGTATATATAGATTGCCGCCGATTTTACGCGAGATTGCCTTGTTTGTTTTCTCAGGTTTAACAGGTTATGTATGACAAGAAGATGATTTATATTCTGGAAGGGAAGCTTTGATTGTTCATTTTCTTGGAGGAAGATCTAACCTTGTTACCACACTATCCACACCGAACGAATCAGGGGAGTATTTGATTTCATTCTTTTACCTGTTTTACTTTTACATTCTTTAATTGAACATTGAGGACAATGTTCATCCTAAGTGTAAGGGGAAGGTAAATGATGATACCTTATAGGATACACTTTCACTTGAGTTTGTTTGTTTGATGGTAGGTGTGTAATAAAACTATGAGAAATACTTGTTAGTGTAATTTTAGCGCCAAATTTAAATTTTTTTACAACATTTAGGAGTGAAACTTTAGCCTTAGCAAGCGTCTCATGGATAAGAGTTGTATGATTAGCACAAAACCGTACCATTAAGAAAAATTTTCCACCCAAATATGTGAGGTTCGCCTTTAGATTTGATAGGAAAAGCATTTACTATTAGTGCTTATGAGTGTACCGGTAGCATTTAGATTCTAGAACTTGCGTTAGTGATGCATCCCGAGACCGCTAGTGAGACTACATTCATGTAGTAGGATTTACTACATGATAAGAGGCATTAGGATCACCCTTGTGTTAAACCCGTATCATAATTACTTGACCATTTAAGTCATATTACTTGGCTAGTTAAGTCAACTAATTTTTTCCACACCTTAGCGTTGTACTCATTTTTAGTACATGAAACCCCAAGTACACCCATCTGAGCCTATCTTTTCGTTTCTAACTTTAAGCATCTTATTTAAAGGAAGAATTTGTTACACCCCACTCAAATGTGCAACCAAATCGCCTTAGCTTTCCGTGTATGCACTCATCTTTAGTGCATTATTGTTATTTGTTTTAACCCTTAGTTAATTATCTAATTGATTACATGGTTGCTAAGTCGAGTCATATCCTTGTACATATTGTTTTAAGACGATTGGGACTCATGGGTAAAATACTTATTTTATGGAGTAATGGGGAAGAACATCATATTATTACCCCCATATGTGCGTTAATCTTAAAAGTACTCCAAGTATTTTGATTATCTTAATTCGAGTCATTAGATTAGTTTATTGTAAAGTATGTAAAAATTTAAGTGTAAGGGGAATTTACATTCCCTATGATGCATTATTTTGGATGGTAGGGTAAAAGTGTATGCAAAAAAAAAAAAATAAAAAAATAAAAAAAAAGAGAATATATATATATATATATATATATATATATATATATATATATATATATATATATATATATATATATATATATATATATATATATATATAGAGAGAGAGAGAGAGAGAGAGAGAGAGAAAAAGAAAAAGAGAAAAGAGAAAAACATACGGACTACCATCCTGTTTCATTCTATGTTTGTTTTATGTTTTTGTTATTTTTCATTTATTAGCTTAAGTCGAGTCTAGTCTTGGCTTAGCAACGCCATATTGTACATGTAATTAACCAAGATGATTAACTTTCCACCAGTAAAGATTGCCTATATCCAACAAAACCGTATATTCCATATCCCTACACCTAACGTTATAACCCTTTGAAAGACCTCTTTGATAGTTTACCCTAGGTGCTTACGCCATGTGGTGGAGGTTTGATCCTTTCCCAAGCCTATGGTAATCTATTTTGCTATGACAAGTAGTGAGAGATATTTTCCATTTCTATATTGTGATATATACTTTATTACACCCGAGAGATGTGAGTATCTAAACACTATTTGTGAGGTGCTAGTATATGACCTCCGTGCTTGTCTTTGGTCTTTAGTGGAACGATTATTTGTTGTAATTACTTTTATATTAGTGTTAAATGACCCCTAACTTGTATTTTGATTAGAATAAAAGCGCATTTGCTTGAGGACAAGCAAATCTCAAGTATAAGAGAATATGATGAGGCGAAAAATGATCCGTGTTTAGGGGGTCATTTAAGCCGGAATTTGAATTTATTTGATCAAATATTTCTCTAAATCGTTCATTTCGTGATTTTAGGTACTTTTGGAGTAAATTCTGGAAAAGGAAGCATTTTAGACGTTTTTGGAGCATAAAAGTGAAGAAAACGGCAAAGTCTTAATTTTTCTTACTGGGAACAGTACCTAACGGCGTCAAGAGCATTTTGATGACGGCGTCAAGAGCAAAAGTGGTGACGGTTCAGTAGAAATGTGACGGCGTCAAAGCATGACCATCAAGAGTAAAAGTGGTGACGACCCAGAACAACATTACACATGACGGCGTCAGATCTGGATCTAGGCAATCCAATTATATTATTGGCGGCGGGTTGACGGCGTCAGAACTTTCTTCTTGACACCGTCACCTTAGGAAATCTATATATAGTCTTTGTAATTTTCATTCTAAAAAAGGAGGACAATTTTAGGGACGAGTTGAATAAACCCTAGCTCGACTTTTACAGTATTTTCAAGGGTTTTCACCCCTTAAAACCTTTCATGTTCAATTAAGATAAGCATCCTTTCAATTCATCCAATATGTCTATGTGTTGTTTGAATATATCTTACGCTTGTCTTGATTTTAACATGCTAGGCTAGATCTCTTGTGTGTTTGCTTAGATGTAATGAAACCTAGATGTTGATTATAGGTTGATTGCTTTATAGTTGTAATGGATGAATGATTTCGATGTTAGGCTTAAGAAAACTTGCAGACTTCCATAGTGTAACTTGCTTGAACGTCTTAAGAAACATGAACCAATGCGTACTAAGGTTTTTATGGGTGTATTTAATGCATGAGCGAATTCTAGTGATCCCATGTTAGGAGCTTCTTACAGGCTCGACATAGGAGTGAAGTAGGAGCTTATAGAGTTGGGGAAGTACGTACGCCACCCCACGATTGGTATTAAGGAATATAACCCGTCATCCACGCAACTGTAACAAACTATCAACCTGTAAAAGATATCTAGGGAGTAATGAAATCTAAGTAAACACAATTTTCCCTTATGTTTTTCACACCACCAGTTAAATTAGCTTTATTTTCATTTTTTGTTATTTTATTTTGATTGCATCTTAGTTATTGGGTTAGTTGACTAGCAACTAATTCCGCCCACTCCTCTAAAAACCGAGATTTTTACTTGCTTTTATAAAAATATAAAAATACAAAAAGAATCATCCCTCACCTCTAGACTTAGTTTTTAGGATTTTTAATCCTAACGACACTATTTCTGAGTTGAACGATCAATCCCCCTGTACTTGTCACTATACTATACTACAACGATCATGTACACTGCCTGGTGGGGGTTGTAAGCTTCTCGTGATCCCTCGAGAGGTAAAGCCTGGTGCAATTTCCACGCATCAGTTTTTATTTCTTAAATAAGAAAGTGTCACATCACATAAATAAGCATTTATGGTAAGTTTGTGTGTTTGACTTACCATAACCTCTTACACATCTTTGGATGCATTCTACTTTGATTCAATGTGTATTTGACTAGAATTTAGTTGATGTGACTTTGGTTGGTTTGGAAAGATTTATTGCAAAACCTTCTGTCAGCCTGGCGGAACCCTGGAGGTACTCGGGCGGAACCTATCTGAGGGTTCCGCCGTATCCGCCAGACCTGCTGAAAGTTTTGCTATAAATACCAAGCCATTTGTTTGAATTTTGGCTTTATTACTTCTCATTACATTTCACACATATACATTCATATCATTCATCTAACCCCTTAACATTTCATTTTGATGTGAAGTTTCTTTTGTAGCAAAGTAGTTCACAAGTTCATATAAAGTTACAAGTATTCGACACAACGTTGCAACACTTGTTAGCTTAGCATCGTGTAGACTTTGTGTAGTTTACACTTTATTTGATTGTGTGTTTTCAGTTGTGATCGGTTAGTATTTTAGGCCTTAAAATACATAGTGTGAAGGGAGTTGTTGTACCTTTGTAAAAGAACTAACAGGAGTGGTTGTACCATTGTAAAAGAACTCGACATCTAGCTTAGTGTCGGTAATCGTGTAAGCGACGTGTAAGGTTTTCTCCGCCGGTGAAAGGAGCTTGTTGACTAGTGAAAGAAACTCTCGAGTTGGATACTCGGGGCGTGGACGTAGGGCAAGGAAAAAGAGTCCTTGTAGCCGAAACACGATAAATACTCGTGTTGTGGTTTGATCGTTTCTTTCTTTATACTTGCAAGTTATATATTGTCTTTGTGTTCATATCTTTGATTAAACGAAAAGTTTCAAAAGATAATTAAACGAAAAACCGGTAAAACTATTCAACCCCCCTTCTAGTTTTCCACAGAATTGGTATCCGATAAGTGGAAAAGCATCAAGTCGACAAGCTGGGGAAAGAAGAAGGAGCAACACGACTCCTATATATAGTTACAGAATCGGGAGTTGGACCTCCAGGATGCGGCGCGTCGGGAAGCAGTGAAGTTGAAAAGAGAGGAACTTGCAGTACAACGTCAAACACTAGAATTAGCCATAAAAAATAAATGGGACAAAGATATCTTCTTTTGTAGTTCACGAATCGACGAGACTTTGTCCCCAAAGTAACAAGAGAAGGTACTGAAGATGAAGCAAGAAATCAAGTAGTACTATAACTTAGATTATTAGTTTAAGTTTTTAATTATTAGTATAATGTTTTAATTTTATTGGAATTATTATGTAATGTGTTTTATAATTAATGAATTTTAATTTTGTTATTATAAAAGTTGTAAAAAAATGTCGGTATTCTTACTGTGCCTAAAAGGTCGTTTGTATGTCGCAAAAGAGAGAAAACTTAGGTGGCAGAAAAATTAAGGGTCGCTGGGGGTCACTCCTGTGGGTAGCCATAGTAGGGTTGAGCATCGGTTCAAAATTGAACTAAACTAAAACCATTATTATACGGAACCGAAGCTGAACCGAATATGATCGATTCGGCTCAATTTTCCTAATCGGTTCAGTTTTGTCGGTTTTGTGCTAAGCCCTAGGTAACCTTATAGAAATATCATTGGAGATGGTCTTTTTCTACACCCACTACCAATATTTACCAAATTGACCAACCCTCAAAACAATGGCATATCCACTTTACCACTTTAAAAAACAAGATAAGATCAGTGACTCCTATACATCTCAACGTGGGCCAACTATTATATAAATCCACTTATCTTATCATATACGCAGAAAACATACACTGTATTATTTCCTTATATAAAATACGTCTCTACCACTCGCCGCATATCTCACCGGAATATTCTCCAATGTCTTCACTTCACCACCTTCTTCTCATCACCATCTTCATGCTCACCACAAACCACTCTTTTGGGTATGTTCTTAAAGTCACTAAAGATGCTAACACTCACCAATACACCACCAACTTACTTATTGGTAGCCCACAACTTCAAGCTAAACTTGTGGTCCATTTATCTGGTGAGTCCACTTGGCTTACATGTCCACCTTCATCAAGAAAGTTGATAGAACATGGTTCTACAACTAGCTTGGTGACAAAAGTACAAGATAGTAAGTACCACCAAAACCCTGTCACGGGTTTTGGTGGTACTGGACATCTAGCAGAAGAAAGTGTTTTTTCTTCTGCTAGTGATGGCAGTACTTTTAAGATACTGGTCACTTGTTCCGAGGAGTATTTACTCCAAGGACTAGTGACCGGTGCTAAAGGTGTCTTGGGATTCGGAAGGTCAAAAGCTGCTTTTCAGTCTCGGGCTATAAGCAGTTTTGACCTTCCGAGAAGATTTAGTATATGTCTATCTAAATCTGAAGGGTTTATAGTTAGTGGGCCTCATGTTTCCAGCAGTTTATCTTACACACCACTAGTAACTAACGGTGTGAATGGTAAAGGCTACCATGTTGGAGTAAATTCTATGAAAGTTAATGGTAGGAAGTTGGCTATTGGACACTCTATAGGTGGTGTGGAAGTAAGTACTATTGTTCCATACACTACTATGGAAAGCACAATTTATGAGATATTCACTAGAGCATATGTTACTTCAGCTAAAAAAATGAACATGACTATTGTTGACCCTGTTGCGCCTTTTGGGACTTGTTTTAGATCACAAGCTAAGGTGCCCGATATCGAATTAGTCTTGCAAAGTGAATTGGTTAAGTGGAAGATGCAAAGGAGGAATGTTATGGTGGATGTGAGTGATTCAGTTATGTGTTTGGGGTTTGTTGATGGGGGTTTGGGTATGGATGGTTTAATGGTTTTAGGTGGGTATCAGTTGGAGGATCATATTTTGGAGTTTAACATGGGGACTAATATGATGGGGTTTAGTACTTCTTTGTTGAATGAGGGTAATAGTTGCTCTAAGTTAAGGGAATCGTTGTAGCACTTGTAATAGTGCTAATAAGTTGTAGATACTCGACCTTGAGGGTTTGGTGTAACGGATATGGTTTAGGTTTGGTCGAGAATTACATACCGAAGGCCACAAACGCGGTATCGATTTTTGGAGGCCATTTATATTGGTTAAAAGAGCTAAAGTTTAACTATGTTTGAACTACTGTATAAGTTAATCTTCCTACCTTATTTTTGGAGGTTTTGATCTTTTGTTCGCAACATATGTAACTAAGATGTTAACTGGGTTGTTTAATGTGAAAGAGGCAAGTTTTGTGTTTGTGGGTTTGTATATCTTGGTTTCTTGGTGATCTTGATGAGTACTTATATTAACAGCTACTCCTTATATCATAAGTAAACTTGTAATTTCTACTCCGTATTTTGTTAACTTCTGAGCATTTCCAATTGGTAAAATGTGAATTTTCACTCAACTGTTTCTTAAGCTTCGGAATTTTAATCATATATTGGTTTTAGTTTGTCGTTAATTGGGTCAATAGTTGTTCTAACATCAAGTTTGACACCAAAGGAATCGATGTAACGCTTGTAACTTGTGCTAATAAGTTGTAGCTACTCGACCTCAAGGGTTGCTTGAACGGATGTGGTTTAAGGTCT
Source organism: Artemisia argyi (assembly GCA_030686995.1). Taxonomy (NCBI): domain Eukaryota; kingdom Viridiplantae; phylum Streptophyta; class Magnoliopsida; order Asterales; family Asteraceae; genus Artemisia; species Artemisia argyi. Next base: position 38,416,832 of record CM060706.1, read on the forward strand.
GGTGGCCTTTTTCAGAGGCAAGTATTTTTTAGAGGGCACACTTGCTTGAGCAGCGAAATAACTTGTATATCGTTGATATGAAATGATCATTCTGTACGAGTCTCAAAGCCTATTTGATATGGCTTGATCATTTCTACTGCTTGCGGGTTTTGACCGTACCCTTTATTTGTAAGATACGAGGATATGTAATTTTGTTTGGTTTATGCTAAAGTTGCAACTTTTGTGTTTGTTGGGTTGTTGTTAGTGTAAAGTAATCACTGCAAAGGTTTCATTTCTTTATAACCCAAAGGCTAATAATAAAACCATATCTAAGATTTGAGATACAGTTACCCATTTATTTGAAAGCTATTGCATCTAGTTGATTTTCATTAGGAGGATAATCATTTACATCACCCATGTTAATCTCGTTCCGTTACTTCTTCACATGAAAGATTACCCTTTTATGAAACTTCCAAATGAACCACCAAGTACTTCATATACCACACCAAGCCGTCGCAGCCCCCATAGGAACCTCCATGGCATTTAAAGTGGACTTGAGGTCTCAAAACTTACACATATGTTACACCATTTACTAATGCCTCCACACTGACTCATTCCAATCCTAGATTAGTGCATCTAACTCGAGATAATCAATTGTTTATTAATCATGTTAATCTTGGTTATTCGTTGTTGGGCTCAAATGATCTATTCTTTTGATTGTTAGGCTGACATGACCCAAGCCCAAATGACTTTAAACCTGTAGATCAAACAAAAAGGAAAAAATACTAATGCAAAAGATTCGGTATTTTCTTGAAAATCATGTTAATCATTCCAAATAACTCGAGTTGTAATTATATTACAAGAATCATAAAGCAAGAATGTTAGCAAAAAGCTTGATAAACAGTATGATTGATTGAATAGTCATATTTGATATCGCAAGTGTCATTAAGGTAATTGCCTATAAATTCGACAAGCAATTGACCATGGAAAGTCAAAACTAGAAAAAGCAAGGATGGTATTGGACAGAAGTTGAATAAGAGCCTTGTTCAGGCTTACACTCTACCTTGTGATCATATCTTTCTTTATTTCAATAGCCAAATTATTTGGTATTTTTAATAGTTTATGAGTTTAACTTTCGTATATAAGACATCTGTAAACTCTTAAGTAGCAATTGCCGTGAAACTAGGACAATAAGTGAACGGATGAACATATTTTCTTTAACCGTAATTAAACAGAGATTAGATAGGTACCCACCTCCGCAAAACCTATGGGCTCACTGGAGCTACTTTGAAGAGCTCAAGAGTCCGAGAGTCTCGCCTCACTCCAGTTGTTGCCCCACTAGGCCATGAGAGTTGCCCGAAGCTATTCTTTGTGGGGTGGACAATGGCTGGTGCCAAAAGGCACCCGGGGTTAGAGTGTTCCCGCCAATCTACACCTTTTTATATGAAAGCTGGCATTATGAAGCAAAATTACATTGGTGAAATATGTAACTTTTTTTTGAACGAGTGAAATATATAACTTGCCTTACTAATATGGGGTTAGCATCTGTAAACAGCAGCAGTAAAGGGACATTTTTTTTTTCTTCCATATTTACAGTTTCACCCTCTAAGATATTAAGTTATACATGCTACACCCGTGCGTATAACATAAATAGCAGAAAACTTCCCTGTTGTTTACAGCAGGGATAATTTTCCCTACTAATATATGCGAAATTGACTCTCAATGAAAACATATGTGAAAAAGTACCATCAATCTAAAGGTTGTAAATTTGAGTCTGAAACATATGCAAGTTGTTATATTAGTTGCGTGAGTTTTTGCATTTCATTTTTATCGTAAATGAAGATGACCGGTGTTCCCGATTTTATTTATTTATTATTATTATTTTTTAATCTACTCTACTAATTTTATCCTTTATCACACTATATTCATGCCATAATACGTTTCATTTCTCGGCTTTTACAAGTTGACGCCATACAAGCACGACGACATCAATGCTTATGACTTAACGAGAGTACTCATTCATCTAGCTCCTCGCTCGAGTAACTGATACGATAGAAATTATGAATCTTAGTTAATACAAGGGTAGTCTTCACCACGACTAACAAACAATTTCTGAAAACCACTAGCTTTTCCGCAGTTTCTTGCTCGTTTACTATGAACCCATAATGTAGAAAAGTCAAAGTCAGCCCATTCGTGCTTATCCTTCAGTCAGCACGATGTTTTTTAATAGCTCAATTGACTTATTCTTGTCGGTCATACATTTTATAATAAGATCTCGGGCAAATCCACAATTTAACAGCTAATATTCGAATCCCAATATTAAATTTATCATATTTTGGGTAAGGAAAGCTTGTACGGTTCATTTTTATAAACTAGTTGACTAAACACCCTATAAAATGGTCCAAACTAAAACATCAAATACGCATCAACATTTAAATGGCATCTATTCATAACATTGTATTCTTGTGTTTTCTAGTCATATTGTCCTGTGAAGCTCAAACCAGTTTTAGACCCAAAGCATTACTCCTTCCAGTCACTAAAGACTCATCAACTCTACAATATGTCGCGAATATCCACCAACGAACCCCTCTCTTACCTGTGAGCCTAACTCTTGACCTTGGTGGTCAGTTTATGTGGGTTAACTGCTACACCGACTATGTGTCCTCCACATACCGTCCAGCCCGTTGTCGCTCTGCCCAATGCTCGTTGGCTAAGTCCATGTCTTGTGTCACCAAGTGTCCTGGAACACCTAAGCCAGGGTGCAATAATAATACTTGTGCGCTAATGCCGGATAATAGTGTTACCCGTGTGGCAACTATTGGTGATCTTGGTTCAGATGTTGTTACAATTCAATCAACTGATGGCAAGAACCCTGGTCGTGTTGTCTCAGTTCCACAGTTCTTGTATGTTTGTGGCTCGGCGTTAGATGGGCTTGCTAGTGGTGTTGCGGGCATGGCAGGGCTTGGAAGAACTAAAATATCCATGCCTTCTCAGTTTTCTGCTGCTTTTAGCTTTCCTAGGATATTTGCTATATGTTTGAGTGGATCTACAAACTCTCCTGGTGTCGTATTCTTCGGGCCAGGACCTTATAGATTCTTGCTAAACACCGAAGCCTCGAGTAATCTTATTTATACACCGTTATTTATAAACCCCGTTAGCACCGCTTCAGCCTACACTGAAGGTGATGCTTCAACTGAATACTTCATTGGTGTAAAATCAATCAAGATTAATGAAAAGGATGTCCCCATAAACAAGACGTTGTTGACCATTAACCGTGAAGGGTTTGGTGGCACAAAGATTAGCACTGTGAATCCATACACAGTCTTGCATACTTCAATCTACAAAGCAATTCTCAAAGCATTTGGAGAGTCTCTATCAGCAGTGCCTAGAGTGGCACCCATAGCGCCATTTGGACTTTGTTTTAACTCCACAAGCATTGGCAGTACAAGGGTTGGTCCTGCTGTGCCTCAGATCGATTTAGTTCTTCAAAACAGTGCGGTTTTCTGGAGGATCTTTGGTGCGAATTCGATGGTGCAGGTGAGGGATGATGTTTTGTGTCTCGGGGTTGTGGATGGAGGAGTTGATGTGATGACTTCTATCGTTATTGGTGGACATCAGATTGAGGATAATCTACTGCAGTTTGATCTCGCAAGATCAAGACTGGGATTCAGCTCATCGCTTTTGTTTCGACAAACTACATGTGCCAATTTCAATATCACATTAAATGCATAAAGTGGATTTGAGTTGTGCATTATTTATGAAATAAATTATTGTATTTTGAAAGTCATTTGTATGTAATTCCAGATTTTGTAATAACTGATTTGATTGTCATCAGGATCATGCCAATGTTATTAATGATTCAATCTATCCCCAAAAAAAGCCAGTGCTACATTCAAAAAACTAAAGTTTTTTTTTTCTTCGCAAATTTCACGACTTATTTTCTCTTTTAAGATCTTCATACCGTAACTATGACGTGCCAGCTGTTTCCTCTTGTCATTATAGGTTGTGTTCGTTTTAGTGGCAAACATAACTCGTTGAAGAAAATTAGTGAGAAGTTAGATACTACCATGCACCGAGAACCGAAACTACTGCTACAAGCACCCATATCAGTTTAAGAGGCCACCAGATTTTCAATGTAAACATGGACCATTCAAATCAAGATTTATGAATAGTTAATATTAACACCTTTTAATCCAAATTACAGATGCTACCGAAAAAGTTTCAAAAAATTTATGCTTTAATTTTACATAAGCTTGTATTGAAGTAAAACTCAATAACTCCATAGGCCTAGAGCATACATTGAGATGCTGACAAGGTTTGGTAAACAAATGGTAAGGAGAAAGCTTAGCTTTGTGAAAAATTCATGACGAATCTAGATGTGAAAAAATTAGACGGAAATAACGTGTTATGGGTCAAAATGGGTAATTTAAGATGCGGGTCAACCATATGAGACCTGGACCAAAAGGTTTCTTGACATGAGATTTTGACCATTACACACTCACCATTTTGCCAATTCTAGAGCATATTGTAGAAAATCACAATCCTCACAGTATACGAAGATAATATACACAAAACAGGCCAACCAAACACATTTTCTAGGTAAACAAAGTATTAAAGAAAATCAAGGAAACATGATGTCGAGCATTGCAAAATCCAGATCCAAAAAAACACCTAAAACAGACCAAGAAATCCAGTTACCTTAAACATGAATACATATTACTTGCCGTTTAACAAAAGCTTGTATCACTGGTCCCTCAGAAGAGTAATCACTTTGACAGTTAAAGAGGCCTTGTAGAATTTCGACGCTTCATTCATAGCCCTCATTGACTGCTTGCGGTATTTGTGTTTGTTACTCCAACTGAAAACCAGTTCCTCCAATGCAGTTCCATGCTCAAGTAAGAATCGGGCTATAGCTAGGGTCTCCTTTTCTCTATTGAATTCACGAAACTCAACCTTTTTCAGGTGACGGGTCAAGATTGTCCTTGTTTCAACTTCATCTAACTGCACAAGGAATGCTTCTACTGGTGCAATATCCTAGATCATCAAACAAAATGACAAGTTGTTTCAACTTCATCTAAATGCTTAACTGATGTATAAATTTTTGCAAAGTCTAATTATATTGGTCCAGTTAAGCTTAATGAAGTGGTTGAAGCTTGCAGAGGATTACTTAAGGGTCACAAGTTCACAAACTTTTCACCAAAAAGATGATTTCTTTGATACAATCCATGTATATTATGCACAAGGGTCAAAAAAGAAAGGGTCAAGACGGTGGCAATACGGGTGGGTCAAACGGTTAATTATTTTCTATGGGAAGAGACAGGGCTGGTTAAAACAAAGAAGTTCAGTCTGGATTTATAACAAATAAGTATTTACTCAAGTATGATTAAAATAATTAGATTATTCCAATAATGCTACAAATAATTGACTAATATTGATTTAGGATCGATTAAGCACACGGATACATTTTTTGCGATTCTCAACATGTTCAACCCAATTGACCAGTCTTCATTTAATCTATATTTTAACCTTTGACAAAATCTACCCGTTACACACAATAGATAACCCAACAAGTCAATATATCCACCTCTAGCCAAACAGTTGTAGCCATAGATACTCAAATGTATACAACCTGACAAAAATTTCTAAAAGGTGAAAAGGTGTTAGTAAATCAACCAGACCCGGGCTGTTGGGCTTTTGGCACATTTATAAATTTTACTCGCTTTTACTTAAATCCATTAACTAACTTTCATTTGAGAATAGCCCAAGCAATTAACATCTTTAGCCTATCTAATATGTTGTGCAAGTTTCTTTTATACACATAGATCTGTGTATCCTACCTATCATAAGTGCCTTTCAAATAAATACTATAATAGTGATCCATGAAGCTGCAAGAATATGGTATAGAAAATAAATTACAATCTGAGATGAGGAAGACCACCTTATAAAACGTCAAATGGAGAGACTCGAGATTTGGAGAACATCTGATAATGGGGATGAGTACTTTCACTAAGTAGCAATTAATTGTTGGGAAAATGATAAAAAAATACATTGAACTTGACACTTTTTACCATTGTATGTTGACAACTATTTTTTTACCATTGTAACACAAAACTTGACATTTTTTGTCATTGTATGTAAAAAATGTCGCACCGTTAGTCCTTTACACTAACGGTCGTTAGTAAATTTTCATCCGTTAGTCCTTTACACCGTTAGTCCTTTACACTTGATAAAAAAATACATTGAACTTGACACTTTTTACCATTGTATGTTTTCATCCGTTTTCTTACGTTTTTGTCCGTATTCTTCCGTTTTTTTTCGTTTTCGTCCGTTTTTTTACGTTTACACCCGTTTTTTTATGTTTTCACCCGGTTTTTTACGTTTTCTTCCGTTTTTTTACGTTTTCCCCTATTCTTTTACGTTTTCTTCCCTTTTTTTACGTTTTTGTCCGTCTTTTAATGTTTGCGCCCCTTTTTTTACGTTTTCACCCGGTTTTTTACGTTTTCTTCCTTTTTTTACGTTTTCGCCTATTTTTTTACGTTTTCGCCCATTTTTTTTACGTTTTCATCCCTTTTTTTACGTTTACGCCTGTTTTTTTACGTTTTCAACCGGTTTTTACGTTTTCTTCCCTTTTTTTACGTTTTCGCCCGTTTTTTTACGTTTACACCTGTTTTTTTACGTTTTCGCTAGGTTTTTACGTTTTCTTTTGTCTTTTTTACGTTTTCGTCCATTTTTTTGCCATTTACGCCCGTTTTTTTACGTTTTTGTCTGTTTTTTTACGTTTACGCCAGTTTTTTTTACGTTTTCGCCCGGTTTTTACGTTTTCTTCCGTTTTTTAACCGTTTCGTCCATTTTTTTACTTTTACGCCCGTTTTTTTTTAACGTTTTCACCCCTTTTTTTATGTTTTCTTCCATCTCTTAACCGTTTTTTTTACGTTTTCGGTCGTTTTTTTACAGCTACGCCCGTTTTTTACGTTTTCGTTCATTTTTTTCGTTTTCTTCCTTTTTTTATTTTTAACATTTACACCCATTTTTTTTTAAGTTTTCACCCGATTTTTACGTTTTCTTCCAGTTTTTACGTTTTTTTCGTTTTTGTCTGTTTTCGTTTTCGTTTTCTTCCGGTTTTTATGTTTTTTCGTTTTGTTTTCGTTTTCATTTTCGTAAACATAAAAAAACGGAAGACAACGTAAAAACCAGGCGAAAACGTTAAAAAATGAGCGTAAACATAAAAAACGGACGAAAATGTAAAAAAGGGCGAAAACGTTAAAAAATTGGCGAAAATGTAAAAAAAGGAAGAAAACATAAAAAACCAGGTGAAAACGTAAAAAACGGGCGTAAACGTAAAAAACGGACGAAAATGTAAAAAACAGCCGAAAACGTAAAAATATAGGCGAAAACGTAAAAAAACTGAAGAAAATGTAAAAAAAAACCGAGTGAAAACGTAAAAAATCAGGCGTAAACATAAAAAAAAAAAAAAATGTAAAAAAAAACCGGGTGAAACCGTTAAAAAACGGACGTAAACGTAAAAAACAGACGAAAACGTAAAAAAAATGGAAGAAGACGTAAAAACCATGCGAAAACGTAAAAAGACGGGCGCAAACGTAAAAAAACGGACAAAAGCGTAAAAAAAAACGGACGTTAATATAAAAAAATGGACGAAAACGTAAAAAAGGCGGAAGAAAACATAGAAACCGGGCCAAAACGTAAAAAAATGGACGAAAATGTAAAAAAAGGGAAGAAAACGTAAAAAACCGCTTGAAAACGTAAAAAAACAGGCGTAAACGTAAAAAAATGGACGAAAACGTAAAAAAACTGACGAAAACGTAAAAGAATAGGCGAAAACGTGAACAAACGGAAGAAAACGTAAAAAACCGGGTGAAAACATAAAAAAACGGGCGTAAACGTAAAAAAACGGACGAAAACGAAAAAAAACGGAAAAATACAGACAAAAACGTAAGAAAACGGATGAAAACATACAATGGTAAAAAGTGTCAAGTTCAATGTATTTTTTTATCAAGTGTAAGGACTAACGGATGAAAATTTACTAACGATCGTTAGTGTAAAGGACTAACGGTGCGACATTTTTTACATACAATGACAAAAAATGTCAAGTTTTGTGTTACAATGGTAAAAAAAATAGTTGGCAACATACAATGGTAAAAAGTGTCAAGTTCAATGTATTTTTTTATCATTTTCCCATTAATTGTTAGCTCCAATGTCTTCAAATTAGGAAAAGATTCAGGTAAAAGTTCTTCCGGACGATCAAAAAGTTCACATGCGGATGAAATTGACTATGTCAATAACAGCAAACAAAGTTTTAGAATATCATCATGGTGAAACCAATAATTAGTAAGCATAACATAACACAATAGTTTGGTAGGCTTATTCAGTTATTCTAATTCTCAACACAGTCCTGAACGAATGTTCAAGTATTATAGAACGATCATAATAATAATTGATTATGAAAGCAACAACTTTCAAGTAATTTCAAAGATCAAATCACATAGATGGCATACATGATGAACAGTGAAGTGTAAGAGTAAGCATCTACCTGAACGAAACCATAGGTAACTGACAAATATTCCACATGAGAAACTTGATTAAACAGCCGATACGACGATTTCATCTTTATACTCATTATATCCAAGTTCAATCGCAGATTTCGTCAAGGATTTTACGTCAAACGAGAATTCTTTAGCCATATAACCTCCATACTCCAAATACACAAGTTTTGGGCATACAACTATTAGCCCCTTACAAAATCCCTCTTGATCAGGCAAACCCCAGTTACTAATTCTCAAAGTCTTAAGATTAGGAAATGAAAGTGATAGATAATCAAGCTTGTATGTTAAGCAGTCTATCAAACTCAACTCCTCGAGCAATGGACAGTTTACGAGAAACTTTTATAATTTTTTATGGTCAAATAACCCAACTCTGTCCAACTTAAGAACCTTAAGTGTTCGAGACCCTGTGAAACTAGATGAACTTAAATAACTATAATTCAAACACATGTTCAATACCTTCAATGAATCACAATCTACCAAACAACGTGGCAACATGACAGTCTTATCAATGTCCCTAACACAAAAGGTCAAGTTAAGTTGTTTAATTTTTCGCATAACAACAAGATGAATCCACCGCCCTATAGTCGGCATATTACAATGATTCGAACAACGTAAATGAAAACTGTCTAAATCTTGTGTTCTGTTAGCTAAAACCCAATACACAAACTCTTTGAATTCATTCGTTTTTAAGGCTGATCCGCTATAAATGTCTATATCTAGATATGGAATTGAAGTCCATAGATACTTCCATCGGGTCGATAAAACACTCGTTCGAACGGCTTCTTCGGTTGAACGAAGGGCTGAAAGAATCAAGTGTAGAATAGGATCGGGTAAGTCACTGATCTGATCAACCCCGTTTTCGATGTTTGATGGTTTTTGTCGCTTGGATTTCTTCATGCTTTGGTGATTTTAAATAAAATCATGAAATTTTTTTTTATCAAACATTTGTGTGCACGGTTTGGCGCCCAAATTGGGTTGGATTTTGAATGGGATGAAAGACGGAAAACACTACTTTTAGGTTGAGTCCAATTTCTATCTAAACTCAAATATATTTACAATTTTACATTATCAGAAAACAAGGTTTTGTAAACTCAATTCATATATTTAACTAAAGAATTGGCCCATCTAAAATTAAATAGACTAGCATAATCGCATATATATTACTCCGTATATTATTATGTAATAGTCGTTAGTCCTTACTTTATACCATAAGGTATTGATGTGTAACTTAGGCTTGTCATAATGGTGACCAAGGTCACCCAACTTTTTCGGCTGTCACGTCAGCTTTCTCTCTCCAGTGACAAGACATGACCCAAGTGCAACAGTGATGATCGACCTTTTTTTTTTTTTTTTCAAACATTATAAACAACAAATTTAAAATTCACTAAAATAAAAACATTACAATACTTAAATAAAAAACATTACGATACTAAATTAAAAACTTAAACATGATAATACTTATTTTAAATGCATCTATTAAAATAGATGCATCTCTTTTTAAAAATTTATCATTTATTTGAAATGTGTGGATAAAAATTCATCTTATTCTTCTCATTTTAGTTTTTCTTCTTACCGGATCACTTCCCGTTGAGTATATTATTTAGTGTGTTATGTTATTCTAGTCAATTCTATTTTAATTTTAACTAGTTATAATACCTGTGCACGCACAGGGTTTTTAAAATTTCGTTTTGATTATGTATTATTATCGATTAAGAAATGAATCACTTAACATGTTTCAAATAGTTTTACTTAGTGGACTAAAAATAAAAAATCATATGTATATATGTTATAATCTACCTATTAATTTAGGAGAATGGTTTTGGAATAAAAATTATATTTTATTATTCAAGCAAAATCACATAATGATACTTGACTTGCATGAGATGTTAGTGATATATGCTTTTAGTTTTGCAAACCCGTGCTATCAATTTACGATGTGTTTTGTAATTGTGATATTTCTTTTACTTATATTTTCGTTAATATATGTAGCATATTTAGATAGTTTTAAAGATTGATTCATTTTTTTGATTATGAATAATCATCATAGCATGTTTACTAATGTACCTTTTTGTTTAAAAATTTATATTTTCATAAATTTGTGTTATTTACTTCTCATGTTTGATCATAAAATTACCAAATTAACATAGATGCTTACACTATAGTTTCTTTATTACATAAAGAGAAACAAAAAAAAAATGTAATTGGTAGAACTCAAATTTAATCTTACGATTATTTATAATGTATAAGAATAATTTTTCTCTAAACCCGAACTATATAAAGAAATTATTATTACTTGTATAAGTAAATTATAAATGCATAAAAAATGACAGAGTACATCCGTAAGTCTTTTAGGATTGTTTTGAATCCTTACCGACCTTTCACTTAAATGCAACTTTTTTCAAAATTGGCCTAAATCATCAAGGTAAAACACACCCATATTTTAGACCGTTGGTTGTGTTATCAATGACGGTAAACACCTGCTAAGTTTTATTAATTCATTCAAAGACAAATTACACTCCGAAAAGAATTTCTACCATAAAATTCCTCATATAGGCACTAAAACACATATTTGGTACATTAACCTTCTATAACAATCATGTATTGATACTTAATCCTACTTTAAAAAGCGCACACAACAAATTGCATTACACTTTAGTGTGTGCGATAAGATCATAAAACTGCAAAAACCACTAACATGTTGCATTATTGTGAGGATAACAACAAAGTTAGTTATAACATCAAATCAGAAAACTTCATATTAGAACTAAAGGGGTGTTTGGTTATGCTTATTAAAGGTGCTTATTAGCTTATTCAATTACCATAACACAATAAGTTTATGATAAAGTTATAAGCTTTTTTGAGAAGCTTAGTAAAAAACCCCTGAACTCCCAACTAATTCTATCATAGCTTAGTGTATTTATAGTAAAAACATAAATATTAAGTGTAGAAATTTTCAATAAAACATAAAAAAAAAAGTTACTAAAAGCTGGTGTGTTTAACAAAAAAGTTAAACCATAAAAAATTTTACTAAAAACTATCAGCTAGATAAGGCATAAGCCAAAGTGCTGTTGAGGTCTCTTTCGGATTCTATTCAGAAGCAAAAAGGGGTTTACACATAAATCATAAGTATAGAATAATGGTTGTATCTCACATCCGTGATTACCAAGTTAATAACATTATCGCAGTATAGTAACGTAATAACCTAATTAAAAACTATATATTCTTGCTGAATAATTCTCATGTACATACTTTTACTTCCTTTACAACGACCAACTATTTTTTTTATTATTATTTTTTTGAAACATCAAGTAAATGAATAAAGTTAGGTTATCATCTACGTAGTTTTTCGTTTTGATTTAGGAGGTGATTCTTATAAAATAAGGATTGTGATGCGTGCATTTTTTATAATTTAAGGAAAACACCTTTTATATTAAAGAATGACTATCTAACCGATGTGTTTTTGTTTATTTTTTTTAATAATTAGCTTTGTATAACATTTTTAACTGACAGAGATGTTGAGTTTGAGATTAATGTTGTTGTTTAACTTTAACTATTGATATCATGTTGTACAAAATGTGCGAGTTTAGTGGCACATAATGAGCATTGATAAAGTTAAAATATATTCCGTAAAGTTTTTAAAATGTTTTTATGGATATCCATATATAAATTTTAAATAAAAATTTTATGAGTCGTTGCTATAAGTAGAATCGCGTATATTTATTTTATATCACAGTAACTCATGCTTACCATTTGATATTTATATTCCCGTTACTAATAATTTAGCCGTATTTCAAACCCGTGTACGCATAAATTAAACTTTTAAATAGTATCATGAGTCCTTATTAAAAAAAAATTCTAATGTATGAAAGTTTAAAACTAACATTAGTTTAAAAAATATTAACGTATAAAAAAACTAATTCGCATATTTACCAAATTTATTTTAATAGATGAAAGTAAAAAAAACTAATACTATCACTCATGTAATTTTAAACAAAGTTAACATTATAAAGTATAGGGGGTATGAAGTGTAAGGGGTTATTTGTTTATTATCTAAAGTTATTAAAAAACATGGAGACTTATAATTTTACACTTAACCACTAAGGTTTTATTAATTACATCCTCTTTTCTTAAGTTTTTATTTTTATAAATTTGACACCTATATTTTTATGTGTTTTTTTTATCAATCAAATTCTCCACCAAATTTATTAAAGTTTGACCAAAATCAATTCAATTTTGACTTTTTATTGGCCAATCACATTGCTTGATTTTGCTTATGTGTCAAAATCGAGCTCTTCTATTGGTCCAATTTTTTTTTCAATGAGAAAAATTTTGCAAAAACACTCCAAAATGATGTAATTCTTGTATTATATAAAAAAATTTTTAAATTTTTTAATTATCTTAAATGTCCAACTACTCTCATTGTCTCGAACAACAACGTAATTTAATCTGATAAAAAAGAAAATGCAACATTGCATCATAAAGATATGTACTTTTTATATTTAACAATACTTTGTTTTTCAAAATCTTCATAACATTAGTTTACATAGTATCATGACTATCATCTATATCTATACTACATTATAATACATTTGTGACTATTTATAATTAGAAAGACTTAAAAAATTTTTTTTGCTTATTATGGAAAGATTTCAAAATTAATTTGTTAGAAAGCAAGTTGGTTAGAAAGTTTGTTATAAAGAGGTTAGTTGTTCAAACTAAAATTATTTGGTTTAACCATCTCTAATATCTCTTTATAAAGCATGAAAAAAACTAAACGTATAAGCAAATAGCGCAAAATATAATCACACGGTACTCGCCGTCACATTACGCAGGTACCGTTCTAGTCTTAATCTATTAGTGCATAGGGTACATCCAAATTAGAGGGCAACTTTGACGCACACTTCTGTACAAATTAATAAAATTCCAGCTCACAACTTTGAATAAGGCTCCTTCAACTTTTGAGATACAAGCACCAAACGGATTATACAACCGGTCGGTTTAGCCAACTTAATTCTACCTTTCTTGAGTGAGGTGATCGAGAACATACGAATTCCAAACAGCACATCCATGATCAACTAGTTATTATTAGACGGCACTTGTCACAAAAAAGCGATAAACTAAAAAACAATTTCATAGGCTGTTAAAAGAAAATTTAGACATATACGCGAAGACTCCAACATACATCACTAGGGTTCCCAAGAAGACTTTTTATTTTATTTTATTTTATTATTATTACGGAATATTTTTTAATCACAACCACACAGGTTGTGCGTACATCGTCGATTTGAACCCGTATGCCAAAAGAAGAAACACATAACACGAAGGGGGTTCAATAGTGAAGACTAAAGAATTAAGTCACCAAGTTGATATATTGCGAGGGGTGAATTATATTACTTTTTCTTAGACGGCAATTTTTTCCACATGGCCACACTTATCTCGCAATATATCTCACAAATGCCTCTATCGATGCTTGAGCCCACAATCACTAGATTGGTGGGTAACTCACATACCACTAGATCAAAAGCTTTGGGTGAATTATATTACTACCTACACAGCCCATCCACCATCACTTTAAAATTTTTTTTGGACTTTAAGAAGGACAACAAAGCGGGTCCAAATGATTATTGTCCTATTATGTTAGGTGGTCGCTAACGAGGTGAGATGCTTCATTGATGCCTAAAAGAGTTATGACCAAGTCAAGATGGACTTTGGACGAGGAGGTAGACATTCCATGTATGATCAAGTTAATTATGTCATACTTTCTTTAGTGCTTGTATTGCCAAAGTATGCGTGGATATTGAGTTCGTTTTTCAATATCTATCATTAAAGCCTTGGCCTCAAAAAGCTCATTAGTATGCGCCATCAATCACATATACTATTGATCCGGGTTGGAGTAGGATCGACAATCTCATCTGATATGGATCCTAGGTACGTGTTCAGAGTCTCTTCAAGATCAAGTCGCGTCTACGACGGGTAATGCTAAAGACCTATGGGATCATTTAAAAGATCTCTTTAATGATAAAAAGGATGTTAGAGCCATCAACATTGACAATCAACTTCGGTTAGTCCAACTAGGTCATCAATGACCATTTTTCTGAAATTCAATCTATGGCGGATCGTTTGAAAATTTTGGGTGGTACGGTTAGGGACAAAAATCTTGTCATTTATGCCCTAAATGGTTTAGATAATCATTATAAGGAAATTGCTATGATCATTCGTCACGCCCACCTCATTTCTAATTTTTCCACCGCTAAAAATATGTTATTGTTGGAAGAAAGTGAATTATAGGATGATTGATACACGAATAAAACCCGAATTGACTCATCACCCTCATCCCCAACTATCTTATTGGCATCTAATGGTAATAATACTAGTGGGAACCATAGTGGACCTATGTCATCTTCAACTAGCCAAAAAGGCCAAATAATCAACTAAGTCTTCAATTATGTGCCACTATCAGAAATGCACCTGTAGATATAAGGATAAGTAAAAATTCACACATGATAGTACACTAAATGTTGGCTTAAATGCTTATGTGACATCAACTGTGGTACGTTCCAATACCACTCTTATTCGTCCCGCCTAAACCCAACACTGGACTACTTTTGGCCCAACCATTTGGCCTAATTTAGGACCAACATAGCTATATAGGTTGGCCTAATTTCCAAATACCAGTCTATTATTTTATGTATGAATATGTACATGATATAACGGGAATTAAATATGGCTATTAATATATGATACCATTAGTGTTGCACATAATAGTTCGAGATTGTAGTTTTATATATTTGTTGTAATTATATACAACGAAAGAGAGTTGAGCTTAATTAATTGGATTAATTAAAGATATAAGAGAATGAGCCAAAAAGCTTAACAATGGGCCTGCACACCTTTTGGGTCCCACGTGAGGCCGACACCTAAAGGTGGGCCAGGCTTGGGCTTTTGGTGGATGACTTGTTCGAAAAGAGATATATCTTTTCAAATTAGGTAATTATATCTTTATTGATTATTGATAATTATCCTATTATGAATTTAGTAATTATCCGATAAGCCTTATAAAGATAATAATTCATTCAATAACTAATTCAGAAACCCTAAAAAGTTCTTCCCCCTTGCTCATTCATATAGTCGAATACACACACCTACACGAACTATTTTGTTCGTGTGTTTTGAATTGATATCTTGTGTTGTTGCTGCTGTCTGGATCAACCGCTAGCACCATGCTGCAATTGTTTGAGGACTAGTGTGCTACGTGAGAAGCTTTGCTTTAAGCTCTCGTCGTCTTGATCTCCCATGCCAACTAACAAGTATGCAAAAGTTGTGTTTTTATTTGATTAGCTATAAATTGTATATGCCCATTTTCAAGTTAAATAACGACAAAGATGGCTAGTCCATCATCTGTATACTGGAACTTGATAGTCTTCAATGAATAAGTACATGTTTACTAGTCCGTGCAACACACATTAGCAATAATGTGTAGATATTAAAAGAGTATGGAAGTTAATAAAACCAAAACATTTGATGAAAATTAAGAATAAGCTTCAGTAAGCCCAAAAATATATGACAAAAAGTTTCAAAAAGTTGAAATAATGACTTCCTTTGTATTTCCATTGTATTCGACACACCAAAAACCAAATAAGCACATAAGTGCTTATTGTTAAGCCAAAATAAGAAAACAAGCAATTTAGTAAATGTTTTTGCTAAACCAAAACAACCACAACTACACAATGATACTTCCCCTTTGATTTTAAAAAATATTCGAACACCCCTATATATATTTTAATCATTTTGTAAACTTAAACATTGATTTTTATAAAACAAATTGTACAACTAGTTTATATGCATAAAGATGATGCCAAAAGTACAAGAAACGGTTCACAAATGAAGCTGAAAAGGAGGGTGATGCAGATGCGAATAATGTAGATGATGTGGATGCTCAAAATAAAGATGCTCCTGAAAGCAGTACAAGTGTTGTTAGTACTGCTGAGGAAGATGTTTGTACTGCTGGACCTAATGTCAATATTGTTGATCGAACAGTTAACTCTGCTTCTTAGGATGATCAAGTTAATGACTTTGAAGTGGAATTTCATAACATGCCTATCACATATAAAGTTCCTCAAACTCCCCAATCAACAGTTCACAAAGATCATCCACTTGGCAATGTGATTGGAGATATACACTCTGGTGTGAAGACTAGAAGACAGACATAAGATACAGATCATGATGGCTTTCTCAGTGTTGTGTATGAAGAAAAAGATCATGAAGATAAGAATGAATGTCTATTTATGTGCTTTCTATCACAAATTGAACCCAAGAATGTGCTAAAGGCATTAGAAGACTCAAGTTGGGTGGAAGCAATGCAAGAAGAGCTTCTTCAGTTCAAGATTCAGAAGGTTTGGGTTGTAGTTGATCTGCCTAGAGGCATGTGGGTAATAGGTACAAAGTGGGTGTTCAGAAATAAGAATGATGAAAGAGGAATAGTGATAAGGAACAAAGCAAGGCTTGTAGCTCAACGTTATACACAAGAAGAGGGGATTGATTACGAAGAAGTTTTTGCACTTGTTGCAAGGATTGAAGCAATAAGGCTTTTTCTAGCTTATGCTTCATTCATGGGATTCATGGTATACCAAATGGATATGAAGAGTGCCTTTCTATATGGTACCATTGATGAGGAGGTATATGTTTCTTAACCTCCAGGTTTCATTGACCCTGATCATCCAGATAAGGTGTACAAGGTGGTGAAAGCTATCTATGGCTTGCATCAAGCTCCAAGAGCTTGGTACGGAACTTTGGCTACTTATCTTCTGAAGAATGGGTTTCATAGAGGCAAGATTGATCAGACTCTATTTATCAAGAAGAACAAGGGTGATATTTTGTTAGTACAAGTTTATTTTGATGACATCATTTTTGGTTCTACCAAAAAGGAGATGTGCAAAGAGTTTGAAAAATTAATGAAGGATCAATTTCAGATGAGTTCCATGGGTGAACTAACTTTCTTCTTGGGGCTATAAGTGCGGCAGAAATCAGATGAAATATTTATCAGCCAAGATAGATATGTAGCTAAAATATTGAGAAAGTTTCAGTTTACATATACTAAAGAAGCTAGTAACCCTGCTGATAAAGACACATATTTGCTTTTAAAAGATCAAGGTGGTGAAGATGTTGATGTACACACATACAGGTCTATGATTGGGTCTTTGATGTATCTCACTTCATCAAGACCAGATATTATGTTTGCAGTCTGTGCTTGTACAAGGTTTTAGTTCACTCCCAAGGTGTCTCACTTGACAGCAGTGAAGAGAACTTTTCGGTACCTTAAAGGTCAACCTAACTTAGGTCTGTTGTAACATCCCGGGTTTCGTTAGTTATACTTATTAATTTGACGTTTTGAAACAGTTTGAGTGTGCTATTTAATATTTAGTCTTACATGTAAGTGTTGAAGGACTTCTAGTTTTGAGGAATAATTGATATATGCTATGCTTAGTTCTATAATCATAGCAAGTTATAGAAGAATTAAAATTTTTGGTAAATTATAGGGTTCCTTTTGAACAAGTACTTAGATGAGGAGTAAAGTGTAAGCTTTGTGATACAATTCGATTTTTATAAAATGTTGTTGAGGAAATCACGTCTAAATAGGTTGTCGATATATTTACTTGCCAAAGTTATAGGGAATAATTGAATCACATAAACAAAAACACGCCATTCTATTCACAATTCTAAAAAAAAAAAAAAAAAAAAAAAAAAAAAAAAAAAAAAAAAAAAAAAAAAAAACTCCTAAACACCGATTGACGAGGCATAGAGAATGGCGGAAGTAAGGGTGATGCTTGATCATGGTTTCTGTTGGAATTAATGTGATGAATCTAGGGTAAGTTTCTTATTTGGTTTCGTCTCGCATATTGCTATTGATGATGTACCCTCCGATTAGCTCGAAGGACATCCCTTCGAGTTTGATCGTAACCTACATAATCGAAGGCTCTGGCTAGCCTCCTAAAACTTTCTTTGGCATAAAACTAATCATCAATGATCTAGTTACCAAGCAGGAATTCGCCAATCGAAAGATTAAGCCCTTCGGGGTATCTCTCGATAAGTTTTATGGACGGAACAACGCCAAGTCCAATACTGGTGAGACCAAGTCTTATCCACGTCTCCTCTTCCTCCTTAGCACCCCTGCTAAACCCGGAGGAGTGGGACACTAAACCCTAGCGGTTACCACAAATCATGGGACGCCCCCATGATCTCTCTCAAATGTGTGACCACTCTCCAGGACTGTTTTCTTCACCTTTAAATAGTCCTGGACGATGACAAATCTGGTATGCAATCTCTCTCACCTTACTTTACTACGTTTACATTCAAAACTCTCATACCGATCACTTATTCACACGCCAGAGGTGGTTCGCAGGGCTCACCCCCTGCGCAATCACTTAACGTAGTGTTTTAGTATTTCTTATTTCAGGTTATATCCAAGCTTGGCGTAATCATAACACCCCTCATTTCCTTTGATCACCATCGAAGGCTTGGTAGTGTGAAATATTGTACAATCAGTGGCGCCATCCGTGGGACATGCTACAATTAGTCCCGTTATTTCCAAGTAAAATAACCAAGTCAAATACACTCGCTATTATTTCGGCATGAATCCAGAAAGAGAAATTACACCCCCACCGGGTTTTTCGTCTTTAACCCCTTTACCCGCAACTGACACCAACGACCTTCCGCCAATCACGACCTCCACCTTCACCACACGATCTCACCCTGAAATAACGCCCAACCATCACGCATCCACGTCAGCTAATCCATAGCTCATCATTAGCCCCGCCTTTGTCGATGCTAATTACGAAGAGCTAGAATCCTTATTAAGAGCTCGAAGGAGACAAATCAGAAACACGAAGATGCGAAAGGAGTTAGAATATTCCAGCGATGAATATGATGAAGAAGTTGAGATGGAGCCAAGACCTTCGATAACTAGGGCTCAACACCCCATCCTGCGGATTGGGTCTCCTACGGGTAGAAGGGCTGGAGGAAGAAATGTAGGCTTTGAGGGAATTCCTGAAAGAACTCCCACGAGGAGAGAAGGGACTATTACTGAAGGCTCTCATGGGAGGAGCCAACAGAGGGAGAATACGGAGGTGAACTTACCTCCTTTATTAGCAACACATTTAGGGAGGGCCGAAGGAGGAGTTCCACTGCAACCCTCCCACGCATCTGGTGTGGGAGGTAACCCGGGATCGGTCAACACAGGAGGAAGTTTCCCCCCCGTCAACCTGTATCCTCAGTTCCTGGTTCAAAGTTACCCCCCAAATATTTATCCCTCCGTTAATGGGCAACCTGGAAATCAGTACCCCTCACAAATGGCTGTACCCTACAATCATCCCATGATATACCCTCCGTACACCATGTATAATGGTCATCCCCAAACACGATGTGACAAACGGTAATTTTCCATCAGTATTTTAATAATAAATATCAATTTATTATGTTCTAGCTATTCAAACTAAGCATTTATAAGCTTACATAACTATTTCGGGAAAACAAACCCGCACACTGTAGCCTTCAGTAACTTATTACATTGGCTATTTTATCAAGAAAATGTGAATGTGTCATTTTCTAACTGTTACCGATCATTGTTGATCAAACACGAGAAGTTGTCTCGCACCAAACATCACACGCGTACCGACACAACCTTAGTAATGGCATGAATTCTATATTGGCTATCCGAAATCATTAATTGTGTTTTATATTACTTTTACAAAAACATCCTCATAAATTATGTATTTTCGTGCTCACGTCAACCTGAAAAACGCAAATTACACCCGAGCTCAACGGAACACGGGATAGGCTTAAATTCCCACGAGGGTTACAAAACCAAAAATACTACACAACTTACCTTTTATTTAAATAAACCCCCACTTTTTATTTAAACTTACCTTTTTATCATTTACCCTCACTTTTAATTAAAACTAGACAGAACAAAAATCAAAAATAAAAATAAAAATAAAAGAAAAGATAAAAACGTGTATCCCCACACACCCACTATTTCTCCTTCACTCTCCCTGCATCTGATAAAATGGAGCGGCATCTTCTCCCTCTCCCTCAGAAATGGCGTCATCTTCATCCCCACTATCTGCTAATCCAAACAAGGTCTACAAAACAACAAGATCAGTCATAACAGGCGCAGACCTGATCTCTTTTGTCTCACCCTCAAGGTCAATGATTCGTGTGAAAACCAATTATTATAATTATAGTATAGTATCGAAGTGATCCGCGTAAAATACGGATCACCCGAGTCGTTTTCCAACGAAGGCGAATGGAATCGAGAATATCGATTCGTGAAATCGTGAATTGTAAAGTGAGAAAGTGAAAACTAGCAATCTAATAATTCACGTAATCACAAACAATGATGAAATATGCAAAGATTATAAGCTAATTATGCACCGAAATGAAAAACGTAAAAACGGAAACGCAACCGTAAAATTTAAAACGTAACGTATTACGAAAAATGATCCTACGAACTTGGAAATTTTTTCTAAAAATTTAAAACTAATAAAAATAATTTTAGGAAAAAGAAAAATATTTTTTAGACTTTTCTTTTATTTTCTAGAATTAATTTCCTATTTATTGAATTAAAAATGAATTAAAAATAGAGAAAAATAGAAAAACAAATTGGAAAAATGAAAATTAAATTCTAAAAATTCTAAAATATTATAAAAGAAATTATAAAAATATTTTTGTATTTTTCAGAACTTTTTTTAATTTTTTATTAATTTTTGGTAATTAAAAACTATTTAAAAATTGAAAATAATCAAAAGAAATTAATAAAAATAGTAAAAATGGTTGGAAAAATCTAGAAAAATTCCAGAAATTCTAAAATAATAAAAAGAACTTAAAATAAAATTTTGAAGTAAAACTAAAAAGTGGAACTACTTATTTTTAGAAAAACTGCTTATCACAAGTGCTTATTTATAAGCACTTGTGAATAAAACTTGATGAAACTTCACACACCAACTAAAAATGATTTAATGAACTCTGATATGAAAGAAAATGACTAAGAACTAGCTCAAATATCACAAATGCAACAACTACGAGTTAATAAGCCAAGAAATTAAGCACTAGGCAATAAGCAGAAATAAACACTAGTATTCACAGAAGCAAAATGTTCAAACACAATTCAAGTACTACTCAGATTAAGCTCAAATCACTACACAAATAGAAACTTTAACACAAATTTGCAGGCTACTGATTACAAACAGAAACTTGTAGAAACTTAGTAACTACAAAGGTTAAATATGCTGTAAAGATAAGCTCAAAATGAAAAGCTTAAGAGGGCAAAAGCTACCCTACTACCATGTAACTACAAAGCAGCAAAGAAAAATGATCTCTAATTCAATATACTAATCTAAATGATGCTTTAAAATCAGTCACTCACTGCTTGCTCAGGGGAATGCAGTCCTAAAGCATACTTTGAGCTTAAATTTCAACTAGCAAATGATTTCCAATTTGAGATTTTCTTTTTGATAATGTTAAACAAGCAACAAGATAACACGGAAAAACAGTTTTCAACAATTTCCAATTACCAATGAGCTCCAAAACTTATCTGACATTTAGGCCTACTGAAACAGTTTATGAGTTTAAAGTGCAGTGATGAGTTTTTACCTAAATGATTTTTTATCTAATATACTTATGCAGGGTTCCTACGTATGAAATATTAGACTATTATGAACTAATTTTAACAACTAAAATGCTCTAAATCTAAATTACCCTATATGATCAAATGTTAACTGTTTGATTATCATATATTCAAGTAACATGAACAAGGGCAACCAATCTACTTGAAACAAATACAAATCGCTCCTAAACTACTCAAATAACCAGATGACAGCAAATTGAAATCCAATTAACGGCCTAAAACTAGTTTGACTATCAGAAGTCAATAGATCCAAACGCCCCTGAATCAGATGACTACACTATCCATGATCTATAAGCTATGAGACAATGATTAACACTTCAAATCTCTATACTACTTACCTGATGGACTTCCAAAATTACTTCAGAAACAATATCAACTACCAGTAATAACCAGTTCCATTCAATAAATCAGTACACAGATCCACAAACTAATAACACAAATTATGCAATAAGCTGTCTACTATTGTTACTCTAGATCCAAACTAACAGTTGCACTAAACTAAATTCAAACAATCATATATCAATCTAAGCTAAACTAACAATTATATTAAACTAAGTAATACTAATCAGAATCAACTCAACCACTTTATTTAAACAAACTTCAGATCAAATTACCACAAAATAAGATCAAAACTACCAAATCTACTATTATGAACTTGAGTTGAAAAGAAATTAATGAACACTTACAAAGCTATTCCTCCTCAGCCACAATTGAGGAGGATTCACTATGCTTGCCTATCTTTATGATAGGCAGAGATCATCCCTTGTTACCTCAGCTTATCAATTGCTTCCAATGATCAAATGATTCAACAGTTGACTGACTTAGTTCAACAATGGATTATGACTCAAATTAAATCCATTAAAAGCTAAATAGCTCAAATGGATCTATAAAAGTAAAAATAAGCTCACTGTAAGCTTTAAATCTAATATGTAAACTTATTTTTTTTATTTTTTTTTTTATTTTCTGATTTCTTTTATATTTCTATTTTTATGAATTCTAAAATAACATATAAGTATAGATGAAATTTAAGCTGACTAACACAAGTAAAAGCAGATTATGAAAGTAAATTTAAGCAAACTAAGCTGGAATATAATGAAAGACAAACTGAGATTCAAGGTAATAAAGAAATTTTATTAAAATTCAAAAGAAATTACATTCACTAAGCTAAATTACATAACCTGAATACATTTTGACAGAGTAACCTTACACTAAAAACCTACTACTCTCTAAGCTACTGAGCACCTCTTTTTATAGGCAAGGTGAGGAGTGAGGGTTACGGATTGCCAAGCTGGCAATCCGTGTGCCTGTGCTTGTTGATATCAATCCTGAGCCATTAGATTGCCTCTAATCATTGATCCCTTGATAATAGCCCTTGGATTTCATCTGATGACGCGTTCCACCCAATCATATACAGCCACGTAGCCCCCCGTGTGTTAGTTTGAGACTCTGACACGCTCTGACACTCTGACAATCATCTAGAATCCAATTGATTGTACTATATTACCCTTACTCACGGTAATTAATTGAATTGGGGGTTAGGGTTCTTGTGGGGTGAATAGTGATTATCTGAGAGTGAATTTGGGGGACGGGGTGAATTGGGGGAAATGGTATTTATATTATTATTGCGTTGACTGGGTAAAAGTTGTGGGTTGACCGGGGTAAAGAATGGGCTTGGGTTTTTTATATTATGATTGGGCTTTGGTATTTAAGAGTGGGCTTTGAGGTTATGATAATGATTTAACACATTTGGACCAGGCCTGTGTTTCTTTTTCAGATTTTTTTTTGGTATTGAAATAGTTCAAGGACCATATATGTAACTTTCTGAAATTTCAAGGGCTGAACTAAACTTTCTTCAAAAATATATTCCAGGGACTATTCTTTCCAAGTCTGAGTAGATAGAGGACTGAAACTAATTCTTGGATTCCCGGCTTTGACTTTTTGACCATCTTCAACTCTCGTGCCCGTTTTTCCGGTTTTCGTGAGATTTTTCGTCAATTTCTGTAATAACCGTACCTGCATATCACAAACACAAAAACACACGTTTTCTTTGCATTTGTTAGCTCAAATAGTCGTTTTGGGTAGGTATTTGGTCAAATAATAGTGAGTGAATAAGCACTCACCAAAATCCCCCCGACTAAGGTATTGCCGTGTCCTCACGCAATGTGATCAATTCACGCTCTTAGGATAAATAATTTCAAAACTCTTTTTACTAACTTTGAAAAGTAGCAAAGCGGTTCGAAAGAAGAAGTAAAATCATTTATTCCCGAAAACGCTCCGTTTTCCAAAATTTTTCTTTTTATTCCTTTATTCCACTTATACTTTTTATTTTTGGACTTTTCCATACTTCATACTTGTGACGGTTTGTTGAACTTTCATTATTTTGCAATAATTATTAGGGTCAACGAGTAAAAACACTTCTATTAAGAAGCGACCATACGGATAAAAATCGTCATCCTTGATTTTTCACGAGTCCCCAAACTAAGCGTACAAACGAGATCACAGCTTATCTACAAATTAGATGCTAACACTACTCATAACAGTTACTTGTGGAAACTTCTTACTCCCATTTCCTAGGTTTTGTATCTCAATATTTTATTTTGTTGAGAAATGAATTGCTTCATATTTTCTCGTTTCGATAATTTTTAGTCCGATAGTGATACCTAAGTTAAAACGATAAGTAGTTATTCATTTTCTCTTAAGAACCACTGCAATAGAAATTCGGTCCATTTCAAGGAATTAGGGGTACATACAATATCAAGAATATAAGTTGCGGAGTACGATCACGTGCACCTCATGTGACTGATTACTAATCACGTATCACATGCACCTCACGCGCCAACAACTTATTGATACATACATAGCTCTTATTCAACAATACTACAACTTTCATTTTTTTCGTTTTTCACTTTTTTTTTTCATACTTTTGATACTTTTTTCTTTCTTACTTTTTTTTCTTAACATCAATGGAAGCTTATCGGGTAGCTCCAAAACCACATAGATAATCAACTTTTGACTTTTGATTTTTTACTTTTTCGCTCTTATTTTTGGTGTTCCTTGATATGTACCCAATTTCTAAAGCAAAAATTCTCTTAAGAAAACAAAGAACTAAATATTATTCAAACCGAAATACCACTAATTAACCTAGAACATCTATTATATATTGGTAACGTATCTGATGGGAGTAAAAAGCCACAAGTACCTCTCATGAGCTCTAAAGAGAACCACTACTCCACGTTTAGCATCTAACTTCTAAATAAACTCTATCATTTCTCGCTCTTCGCAATTTAAGATTCCAAATAATGAAATCCGCGAATACTTAGCCGATAATCAGCCACGCATATATAAAGTCAGTTACGGAAACTTGCAAATTCTAGAAGAAGAATTCGCGTTTTCTAGCTCCTGATGTAAAAGACTAGCGAAAGCTTTTAAGCTGCGCATGTATAAAGTCAAGTACGGGAACTTGCAGATTCTTAAGAAAGAATTCGCATTTTATAGCTCCTTGTGTACAAAACTAGCACAAACTTATGTGATCATCATTGGTTAAGGGAACAAGCTAGGGCTCAACACGCCCGGTCAAGTCAAAATATTTATTCCTACTCTCGCCAGCAAGAAAGTCAACAAGGTGTCAAAACACTTATTTCAAACCTTATTATATTTTTGCACAACTTTTTCTCATCTTTTTGTGCTTTTTCATTGCTTTTTCTCAAAAAATTTGAAATTTTTCTTATTTTTTTCAATTTTTTTATTTTTGGTGGAAAAACGGAGTTGCAAGAGTACACGACTTATGTGAAAAATGCAAGGTCAAAATCGAATCGAAGATTCACCCTCCCCCCGACTAGAACGAAACATTGTCCTCAATGTTTTATGGGTTAAGGTAATCCTAACAAAATTCTAGGCCGTTTATTAATTATGCCAAAGAAAACGTTAGTCGATAAGATTTAACGGATATAGGATTTCCAAATAGCACCGATGAATGAGACTCCAAGTGAAGAGATAACGAGCACGAGAGTCATCATAAATCATGGACAATCCTGAACAATCATCACAAACAACCACGAAACACAAGAGTAGAAGAGGCACCCCCTCCTCACATTAGGTGTTAGAAAATAGAAAGTAAGAAGATGAAATTGGATAAGCATGGGTTGCCACCCACGAAGCGCTTGTTTTTGTTCACCGAGTCACATGAGCTTGACTCGATCCCCGAATTAATTCGTCCTTGGGGAAAAACCGTGGAAAAATAATCTCATTCGGGCTTTCATTCAAAATATTTTGAAAAACTTATGACGTATTTGAAAGTTCCATCCCGAAGAGATAACCGCTGGTACGTTAATTTTGAAAACTTTGAAAAACGATACCAGGGTCAAAAACAACATCCTCACTTCCCACGGAGTGAAGGATAAGAGAAATCACACCAAACGTTATAAACGGCAAGAAGGTCATGACAACAATCTTGAAAAATTCATCATCTTGAAAAGAAAATTTCATAATTATGGAATTATGAATCTTATCATTTAAGCTCCTTTTAAAATCTTTTCCGGGTGGGAGGGTCGGGATAAA
The DNA here is from genome assembly GCA_030686995.1 of Artemisia argyi. Taxonomy (NCBI): domain Eukaryota; kingdom Viridiplantae; phylum Streptophyta; class Magnoliopsida; order Asterales; family Asteraceae; genus Artemisia; species Artemisia argyi. The sequence goes on from CM060706.1 coordinate 38,443,610, forward strand.
CTTTTCTTTAAAATTCTCATTCTTAAGAACTCCACCCGGATCATGATCAACTTTAAGATCAAAACTGAAACTTTCATATTCAGATTTAGAAAACTTTTCCATTTTGCATTCAGATTCATCAAAATGAAATGACTCAAACTCCGGAAGAGAGATAAAAGCATGAGAAGTGGGATTACCACGACTCGTCTCTTCCGAGTAATCAAAATGAAAAGCTTCAAACGTCGGATCATAAAAATCATGATGATAAGTGGAATTGCCACTCATCTCCTCAGTCGTGTCAAAGGAGAAACTCTCAAAGTCTGGTAAAAATTCCTCGAGCTCGGGCTCAAGAGGATCGTCAATAGTAAGCTCAATCTTCGTCTTAACTTTATCCGGAGGAATTGACGGTTCATTGTTCAACAAATTGTTAAGAAAAATAGTATCTCCCTCCGAATCAAAGTAAGAATCATCAATTTCAGAAAACGGAATCGTATCAATAGCAAGAAATTCATCGACCTCTTCCCAAAAAGAATCATATTCCTTAGTCGAAGGAAATGATGGGGAAGAGTCGGAGACGAAAGTTTTCACAAAATCATCAAAGGTATAATCACAAACATCGATGCTTTTGACGGAGTACTTCTTCAAGTTCGAAGCATCGGCTTTAAAAATCATAATATCATCATCGTGTCGTAAAGTTAGAGTATCCTCAAAATGGTCTACTAGGGCTTTAGCGGTTCGTAAAAATGGTCGCCCTAGTATTAGAGGAACTCTCGGATCAGCTTCAAAATTGACAACGACGAAATCTGCCGGAAAAGTACACGAATTCACACGAACAAAAACGTCCTCAGCAATTCCAACTGGATGAGTGATCGATCGATTAGCAAGCTCCAAAGTCATTCTCGTCGGTTTAAGAGCCCCCATTCCAAGTTGTTCGTAGATCGATAATGGCATGAGGTTTATACTCGCACCCGAATCGGCCAGGGCATTACAAACTTCTTGATCTTTCAATGAACAAGGAATGAGAAACTTTCCCGAGTCACCAAGCTTTTCGGGAAGCTTCTTAAGAAGAATCACGGAACATTGAGCATTTATCGGTGTTTCGGCTAATTCAAGCAATTTCTCTTTATTACTTATGAGGTTTTTGAACGTGGAAGCAAATTTCGGCATGTACACAAGAGCATCCATAAAACTTATATCAAAGTGCAACTTTTGAAAAATATCCAGAAATTTTTCCATTTGTATTTTAGACTTTGCACGGAGCTCTTCATCATTAAATCGTGACGGATATGGCAATTTAGACTTGTATTTCACATTATTCTCAAAAACAACTTTTTCTGTATCTTTCGATTTTTGGACAACCGGAGGTTGGACGTTTTCAGCTCCTCCATTATTAATAGGAGGAACCGGGTCCTTTGTCGCCTCGGTCTCACAGTCTACTACCTTGGGTGGAGATGAAGAAGAAGAAGAGGTAGTAGGAACTGTGGGTCCCTCATATGTAGCACCACTGTGAGTTATGATCGCCTTTACTTCGCCCCTTGGGTTTGCGATCGTGTTGCTTGGCAAAGATGTAATACCCGAACCCGAGGGTCGATCATTTAAACGTTTGTTGAGATCATTGATTTGATTAGCTAACAACCTTGTTGTTTCCTCTTGTTTTGTCATAAAAGCTTGTTGGTTTTGAAGCAATTGCTTAATCAAATCTTCCGTGGGCGACGGATTTGGAATAACAGCTTGATTTTGATTATTGTTGAAATTCTGCCCACGGTTTTGGTAATTACCATTATTTTGATTTCCATGATTAGCGTTCTGAAAATTCCCTGGGTTTCCTTGGTTTTGATGGTTTTGAAAATTGTTCCCTTGAGGCGGGCCTTAATTATAGTTACTTTGAAAACCCCGGTTTTGATTAAACCCTTGATTATGATTTTGAAAACCATTATTAGCTCGACTTTGATTTTGATTTCCTTGATTATTACGATTCTGCACATTATGATTCTGATTGACTTGGTTTGGTTGTTCGAAACCGGGTGGTCCAAGAAAATGAGAAGAACGGTAGCTGAGGAGATTACGGTCTCCTTGAGGTTGTGGGTAACCGGTGTTACCCGCTTTGCAGCATACGCGTTCTCACGAGAAAAGGCACCTGTGGCCGGACATTCATAATACAAATGTGGACCACCACAAGTCTCACAACCGCGACTAACCACATTGACTTGATGGTTTGGTTTTTCAATGGACATTGCGTCAACTTTCTTTGTTAAAGCCACAATCATATTTACCAATTCATCATTATTTTTACCATTATTAGAAACTTGAGGTTTATTCCTTGACATTCTCACACGAGCTTTATTCTCAATTATCATGAAAGCATCATTTGTGTTCCTAGCCAACAAGTTACCACCCGCAGCAGAATTAAGCGAATCTTGATCCGTATGACATAACCCATTATAAAACGTATCAATCTGCTGAAGGTCGGTAAACCCGTGGTTCGGACATTTCTCCTTCAAATCTTTGAATCGGTCCCAAGCTTCACTAAACGTTTCATCAAAAGCTTGTTGGAACCGAAAGATTTGAGAACGTAAGTTAGAAGTTTTAGAGGGAGGATAGAAGTAATTCACAAACTTGGAAGCGAGATCATTCCAAGTGTGAATCGAGTTCGGCGGTTCCTTTTCCAGCCAAGTCCGGGCTGCTCCTTTTAAGGAGAAAGGAAATAACTTCAATTTCACCACATCGTGAGGAACTTGGTTCATTCTAATCGTCTCAGCGATGTCGGTGAAATTTCTGATGTGAGCATAGGGGTCTTCGTGATCGAACCCGTGAAAGGATATACCCGTGATGAAATTGAGTAATCCGTGATTAATCTCAAAATTGGCATTGATGTCCGGAATCACAATAGCTCTCCTCACACCATTGAATGGTGATTGAAGTTGTTCTTCCATTGGGCGCGGATCAAATGCCGGTTGTTGTCCCATCGGCGGGATAACATTGTGCTGCGGACCACCCATCGGCGGGGGTCCGTTGTGTTCGTTTTGGTTCATCTCCTCGTCGTCAAGGAAATGAACCCGACTCGTATGTCGTAAAATCCGCTCGGGGTTAGAGAACGGAGACGTAAGACTCTCAAATGAAGATCGGGTGTGCATACACCACGAGCAAAATTAAAAAAAAAAATAATGAAAAAGAAAAGAGAAAATAAAATCTTTTTGTGTTTTTTTTATATTTTTCACAAAAACTTATTATTTCTTTTGTTTTTCTTTTCTTAAAACGTAATATTAATCGAAAACCGTTTCTTTCAAAACCATGCGCGACGGGACGGGAGAGAAGAATGGATCTCTCTTCAGCTAGCAATTTAATGTCTTAGCTATCCGTATTTCCCGCTTATTCGGTTGTAGTAAATGAAATAGTCCGATAAACAACTAAATTACGTTTTTGTTGTATTGCGAGACTTATTTGGTTTACAACGCCCTTTCTTTCGATCGAGTCGAGGCTGTAACTTTTATTATTTTTTTGGTATTTTTGAAAACACTTTAGGAAAAGTGTTTTTGATTTTTCAATTTTTATAGAAATCTATATACAAAGTAGAGGAAGGCTTAACAAAACACGATTTTTCAAAAAGATATTCAAAAATTCACTTCGGCCTTCCCCGGCAGCGGCGCCAAAAATTGATTCGTGTGAAAACCAATTATTATAATTATAGTATAGTATCGAAGTGATCCGCGTAAAATACGGATCACCCGAGTCGTTTTCCAACGAAGGCGAATGGAATCGAGAATATCGATTCGTGAAATCGTGAATTGTAAAGTGAGAAAGTGAAAACTAGCAATCTAATAATTCACGTAATCACAAACAATGATGAAATATGCAAAGATTATAAGCTAATTATGCACCGAAATGAAAAACGTAAAAACGGAAACGCAACCGTAAAATTTAAAACGTAACGTATTGGAAATTTTTTCTAAAAATTTAAAACTAATAAAAAGAATTTTAAGAAAAAGAAAAATATTTTTTAGACTTTTCTTTTATTTTCTAGAATTAATTTCCTATTTATTGAATTAAAAATGAATTAAAAATAGAGAAAAATAGAAAAACAAATTGGAAAAATGAAAATTAAATTCTAAAAATTCTAAAATATTATAAAAGAAATTATAAAAATCTTTTTGTATTTTTCAGAACTTTTTTTTAATTTTTTATTAATTTTTGGTAATTAAAAACTATTTAAAAATTGAAAATAATCAAAAGAAATTAATAAAAATAGTAAAAATGGTTGGAAAAATCTGGAAAAATTCCAGAAATTCTAAAATAATAAAAAGAACTTAAAATAAAATTTTGAAGTAAAACTAAAAAGTGGAACTGCTTATTTTTAGAAAAACTGCTTATCACAAGTGCTTATTTATAAGCACTTGTGAATAAAACTTGATGAAACTTCACACACCAACTAAAAATGATTTAATGAACTCTGATATGAAAGAAAATGACTAAGAACTAGCTCAAATATCACAAATGCAACAACTACGAGTTAATAAGCCAAGAAATTAAGCACTAGGCAATAAGCAGAAATAAACACTAGTATTCACAGAAGCAAATTGTTCAAACACAATTCAAGTACTACTCAGATTAAGCTCAAATCACTACACAAATAGAAACTTTAACACAAATTTGCAGGCTACTGATTACAAACAGAAACTTGTAGAAACTTAGTAACTACAAAGGTTAAATAAGCTGTAAAGATAAGCTCAAAATGAAAAGCTTAAGAGGGCAAAAGCTACCCTACTACCATGTAACTACAAAGCAGCAAAGAAAAATGATCTCTAATTCAATATACTAATCTAAATGATGCTTTAAAATCAGTCACTCACTGCTTGCTCAGGGGAATGCAGTCCTAAAGCCTACTTTGAGCTTAAATTTCAACTAGCAAATGATTTCCAATTTGAGATTTTCTTTTTGATAATGTTAAACAAGCAACAAGATAACACGGAAAAACAGTTTTCAACAATTTCCAATTACCAATGAGCTCCAAAACTTATCTGACATTTAGGCCTACTGAAACAGTTTATGAGTTTAAAGTGCAGTGATGAGTTTTTACCTAAATGATTTTTTATCTAATATACTTATGCAGGGTTCCTACGTATGAAATATTAGACTATTATGAACTAATTTTAACAACTAAAATGCTCTAAATCTAAATTACCCTATATGATCAAATGTTAACTGTTTGATTATCATATATTCAAGTAACATGAACAAGGGCAACCAATCTACTTGAAACAAATACAAATCACTCCTAAACTACTCAAATAACCAGATGACAGCAAATTGAAATCCAATTAACGGCCTAAAACTAGTTTGACTATCAGAAGTCAATAGATCCAAAGCCCCTGAATCAGATGACTACACTATCCATGATCTATAAGCTATGAGACAATGATTAACACTTCAAATCTCTATACTACTTACCTGATGGACTTCCAAAATTACTTCAGAAACAATATCAACTACCAGTAATAACCAGTTCCATTCAATAAATCAGTACACAGATCCACAAACTATTAACACAAATTATGCAATAAGCTGTCTACTATTGTTACTCTAGATCCAAACTAACAGTTGCACTAAACTAAATTCAAACAATCATATATCAATCTAAGCTAAACTAACAATTATATTAAACTAAGTAATACTAATCAGAATCAACTCAACCACTTTATTTAAACAAACTTCAGATCAAATTATCACAAAATAAGATCAAAACTACCAAATCTACTATTATGAACTTGAGTTGAAAAGAAATTAATGAACACTTACAAAGCTATTCCTCCTCAGCCACAATTGAGGAGGATTCACTATGCTTGCCTATCTTTATGATAGGCAGAGATCATCCCTTGTTACCTTAGCTTATCAATTGCTTCCAATGATCAAATGATTCAACAGTTGACTGACTTAGTTCAACAATGGATTATGACTCAAATTAAATCCATTAAAAGCTAAATAGCTCAAATGGATCTATAAAAGTAAAAATAAGCTCACTGTATGCTTTAAATCTAATATGTAAACTTATTTTTTTATTTTTTTTATTTTCTGATTTCTTTTATATTTCTATTTTTATGAATTCTAAAATAACATATAAGTATAGATGAAATTTAAGCTGACTAACACTAGTAAAAGCAGATTATGAAAGTAAATTTAAGCAAACTAAGCTGGAATATAATGAAAGACAAACTAAGATTCAAGGTAATAAAGAAATTTTATTAAAATTCAAAAGAAATTACATTCACTAAGCTAAATTACATAACCTGAATACATTTTGACAGAGTAACCTTACACTAAAAACCTACTACTCTCTAAGCTACTGAGCACCTCTTTTTATAGGCAAGGTGAGGAGTGAGGGTTACGGATTGCCAAGCTGGCAATCCGTGTGCCTGTGCTTGTTGATATCAATCCTGAGCCATTAGATTGCCTCTAATCATTGATCCCTTGATAATAGCCCTTGGATTTCATCTGATGACGCGTTCCACCCAATCATATACAGCCACGTAGCCCCCCGTGTGTTAGTTTGAGACTCTGACACGCTCTGACACTCTGACAATCATCTAGAATCCAATTGATTGTACTATATTACCCTTACTCACGGTAATTAATTGAATTGGGGGTTAGGGTTCTTGTGGGGTGAATAGTGATTATCTGAGAGTGAATTTGGGGGACGGGGTGAATTGGGGGAAATGGTATTTATATTATTATTGCGTTGACTGGGTAAAAGTTGTGGGTTGACCGAGGTAAAGAATGGGCTTGGGTTTTTTATATTATGATTGGGCTTTGGTATTTAAGAGTGGGCTTTGAGGTTATGATAATGATTTAACACATTTGGACCAGGCCTGTGTTTCTTTTTCAGATTTTTTTTTGGTATTGAAATAGTTCAAGGACCATATATGTAACTTTCTGAAATTTCAAGGGCTGAACTAAACTTTCTTCAAAAATATATTCCAGGGACTATTCTTGCCAAGTCTGAGTAGACAGAGGACTGAAACTAATTCTTGGATTCCCGGCTTTGACTTTTTGACCATCTTCAACTCTCGTGCCCGTTTTTCCGGTTTTTGTGAGATTTTTCGTCAATTTCTGTAATAACCGTACCTGCATATCACAAACACAAAAACACAAAAACACACATTTTCTTTGTTGGATTTTGTTTGTTGGATTTAGTATCGTGATCGAGTCTTAAATAAACATCTGTTGGGTGTTTTGTTAAAAGGATAATGGTTATCTTTTCTTATGTTTGCTGTCAAGAACCACACCCAAACTAGTGGGATGGTCTAAATATGTTTTGGTTAAGTCAAGTGAGTCATGGCTTGGTTTTAGCCAAACACCTGGATAGTATTCGGGTGGCGTGTGGCGGCGGTATCGAACACAACCAACAGCCATAATGCGAGGTCAACCCAGGTCATTGGATGAGCCCAATCCCGAGGTCGTAAATGCTCAAGTCTTACTTCACTTTGGGGTCAATAGGCATGTAAACTGTTGAGTACTTTTCTTCCTCTCGTTAACTGCTAGACATTTTCCTCTTCTTTTTCTACTGGATATTGTATCTATATTCTGGCCAAGCAGAAATACCAAGTTGGACTCGTGTGTGTGGACTGGGTCGAAGCCCAGCAGGCCCACTCAAATTCTGCTCCATTTCGAATTCTGTTAAGGGTGCGTTTGAAATCATTACACACAAACGGTTTGTAAAACTTTGACTTAAGATAATAGAGAATATGGATAAATGTAAACCTGGAATGTGATCTTTAATTGTGTCGAGCCACATTAGTTGTTTCTTTTGATTTATTACGTCACGATTTAAACGATACGACTCCATTCTTATCACTCGACCACGAGTTCGCGACATAATCTATACCGAGCTTATATATCTCACTTATAAGCAAGACTATATATTCATACAATTAAATCATGTAAAATGAGACTATATCAAATCTTAAGTTTTGAACTTACTATTACTGTAAATGGTTCACACCCTCTTGTAATTAACATATTTTGGCATATAAATATTTACTTGAGTTTTATAAAATACTACGGCGTATCATTTGTGCAAGTCACGCCCAACTTTCATAAAACTTTTACATTTAAAATACTTTTGACAACTCTAATAAACGGACAATAAACATTTTTAACTAATATACATTTTCGAAGTATATGTTACTAGTTTAATTTAAATATAAATACTTTAAATAAAACCATCACTTAATTATATATTTTTATAAATACACTAAGTTAAATACGTATACGTTAAAGTCATTATTTTCCGCCAACGTCTAACAACCATTGAAATTATCTTCCCGTACATCGTCTTTTAGTTATTGTTGAACCAAAGGTTTATTCATCCTTAATATTTATTATTGTTTACCTATATACAATTCCAAGAGCCAATACACTCAAACATTTAGAAAACCGTTTTCAAACATAAATGCTGCCACACGAGCAACAATAACGCAACACTTTAAAACCCTTGATTTTAATTAAATTTTGTTGAGTCTTGAACTTAAACTATGAACTGAATCATGCCTTACTAATCTTGGTTGCGTGTTGGTGCCGAACACTATCTGATTTGTTGCACTATCTGACTGCTATTCATTGAGGTGAGTTTATAGCCCCACTTTTACTCTCATTACATGTTTATTAAACTCTGGGGTGAGAAACATGCAAAACTTTTATTTGGACCTGAACTGCACTCATGTTTTTATCAAACTATTATGTAGGATTAGCCTAAGACACTGAATCCCACAATGCCCAAACTCATGAACTGTCAATTCTTGCGGGAAAGCGCGAATGCTATAAATAGATCTATTGGGGATGACACCCCCGTTCGGTTTGGCCGGATAGGCAAACGCGAGCGTATAACATGTCGAAACACGAGTGTCACGGGATAGACACTTACAAGGGCTTTATATAATGTGCTTCTAGAGCATGCACACTGTCAAGCTTCGGTTGCATGAACTTAGTGCTGACGTAATAGACTTCACTTTTGAGTGACACTATATTAACATGTTTTGATTATGGTCCAACTATTGTTTTATATTCAAACCTATAGACTCACCAGCTTTTCGCTGACCTTTTTAAGCATGTTTTTCTCAGGTGCATAACTTTATGATATATGATGATTCAAGGCAGGGTTGGGCATTGGTCATAGACTCTCACCTTTTGTATTATGGGACAACACTATTTTGGGACTTGTATTCCGCAATTCAAACAATGATGAAACTCGTTTATCAAATAAATGTATTTTTTTTAAACGGATAATATGATCCGTTCTTTATTACCTTATATTGTGATTCCAATTTGGTAGCACCCCATGACCCGAATGCTTCCGCTATACTGATTTTGGGGGTGTTACAGATTGGTATCAGAGCCAAGGTTATATAGAACTAGGTACATATAAACCCTAAACTATATCCGCTTTTTACAAAAACAACTCCCTATGACCGCCACTTGCCTGCTTGCCTTGCTTGTCACTTTACTTGCTGTTTATTTGACATAGCTATATGATATACCTTACAGTTTGTTGATTTCACTTTACTACATGTACTATAAGTATTTTCTGTATATCTATAGATACTTGACTTACGCTACATACTATAAGCATTTTCTATATACTCATACAAACATACCGTACTTGTCACACCTCACCTTCCTTCACGTAATTTCACTACCTGACTCTGAGTTTGAACGCTCGACCAGTTCTGTTGAAACATCTATTTTACCATCATCTAGGAACTCATCAATTTATTTGATCATGACCTCAACCTATCAACTTAAAACATGCCTCCTCGAAACATCTACTCTTAGGACACATCACTACTAGTTCTTTCTCCCATTCCTTGTTATCTTAAAGGGACATGTTGTTTGGAAGGCAAGACCTAGTCTGCACAGCCACATATCGACTCCTAACCTATAACAAGCTTGGTTGTATACTCTTTTGTGTCATTCCCTCTGTGATTGATCTCATTCGTGTGCTCTATTTGTGGTGATAATACTCTTGCGTCATAAAAACGTCTCATTATGGGATCTTATTTATCTTCACCTCATTTTGTGTTTGTAGCAAAATGCCTCCCAGAAAGAAGTCAAACAGAACCGCACGAGCCAACCCAGGCCCAGCTAGGGCTACAACCACTATTCCACCTACTGTTAACCAGCGATGCTAGACCAACTGGTGGGCGAGAGAGTAGCTGCAGCTTTAGCCGCAGCCAATGCTAATACCTCAACCACCGATGTTGGCACTTCAATACCAAATCACAGTAATGGTCGAGGCTGCAACTATCAAGATTTTCGCAAGATTATGACTGGGTGTTTCAGAGGATCCGAAGGGGCGGTGGTATTGGTCAGATGGATTGAGAAGTTGAAAACTGTGTTTAGGATAAGTAGTTGTGCGAATAAGGATAGGGTCAAATATGCATCCTTTACCTTCATAGATGCTGCTCTAACCTGGTGGAATAACTATCTGAAGTCTGCCGGTTATGACATCGCCTACTCAATGCCATGGGAAAACTTTAAGGAAATGGTGCTCAAAAAGTAGTGTCCCTGCAATGAGGTCATGAAGCTAGAGGTTGAATTTTGGAATCTTAAAGTTAAAGGTACCAACATGGCTGCTTACAACCAGCGTTTTCAGGAACTAGCTTTGTTGTGTCCTGAAGTGGTCCCGACTGAGACTCGTTTACTTGAAAGGTACATTTGAGGATTACCCCAATCCATCAAGGGTAGTGTCACTACCTCCAAGGCTGCTGACCTCCATGAGGCAATGGAAGTGGCCAACAAGTTGATGGATCAAATAATCAAGGATACCGCCGAGAAGGTGACAAAAGGAAATGGGATGATCACTCCGGGAACAACAGCAACAACAACAACAATCAGAACAAGCGACAAGTGGTCGCCAAGGTTTATACTGCTGGGTCGGGAGAGAAGAGGTTTATGCAGGGAAGTTACCTTTGTGTAACCGTTGTAACTACCATCACAATGGGAAGTGTGCTGAAAAGTGACACAACTGTCAAAAGATTGGACACATGGCGAAAGACTGTAGGTCTAAAACCGTCGCAAGAGCACAAACAATACCAGAGAATAATTAGAAGGCTGAGGTGACCTGTTATGGGTGTGGAAAGAAGGGGCACTACAGAAACGAGTGCCGGGAACCGAAGTACCAGGAAACTGTGGAGCAGGAGGAAAACAGGACTTGAACGTGATATCAAAAGGTCGGCTGCCTCGAGACCTAAGTTTAGACTCTTTTAAGTTCCATTCCTATAAGACTTTATTAGTAACTCCTTGTAAACCTCATCGTATTGTATGGATTTGGTGTACGTTTATCTTGAATTGTAAGCTTATTTGACTCACAACTATCTGCCATCACATATCACACTAGATGTAACAATCGTCGCCATTGCACTACTTATTTTACTACCACCTAATTAACAAAATTGTTATCATGTTACGACTATTTTGTTAACATATCATAAGCTGGTTTGTTACCTTGCTACCCTATTATAACGTAATAAACTATGTTGTTATTAACATACAAACTGTTTACAATTATCTTACAACCCGTTTTGCTCCTACCCTATGAACTATTTCACCACTATGTCACAAACCGAACAAAAATTTGGCTATCATGTTGTAAATAATAAATTTTCTTTAATCCCTATATACTGGTTTTGGAAACCGCCTCACAAACTATATTGCTATCACTTTGTGAAAAATTTACTCACCTGAAAAGTGTTTCATGCTACTACCTCATAAACAGAGTAACCGATATTTTTCTAAACCCAGCGTTGCATTGTCAGACCTTAATTATACAAAGCCTGATCACCTGTGTATAATTCAGGTAGGACCATACTATGCTAGGATTGGTCGCCTAAAATTTTTATCAAAGGTCAAACACTTTATTTTAACGAAATCAAAGTTCGCATGTGCGAGTACATAAAAGTAGTGCAAAGTCATGGCAACCACAGTAACCAATAGGACACCAATACGATCCCACCACTTAAAATTAACCTTATCTCGCATACTGTTCTAAACCGACAAGGAGAAGTTACCCCACTAGCCATCATGAGGCAACCTACCGAAGAGCATAGCCACAATCAACAGGATTACCTACGATTACGACCTTAGGATTTCATACGAAACTCCATCTTATAACGCCTCATTTCCTTTTGCTACTTCCCATTTCGAAGAATCTTACCGTCAAACAAACAACCTCCGAGTTCGATAGCTACCGGATAACTCATAAACCCGCGTGTGACCGAAGCATACTCTCACTTGAAAGCTTCTACGCCGATCGTTACGACGACTACATCGAGTTCCTTAATCGTACATTGGATATTGAGTACCTTACTAAATCGACCAACTGATTGCTAGTAGCAACCAACACCATTTTTCACGATTGTACTCCAAAGCTTTCCAAACTACTCATTTAACATCGACCTCATGCCAGTTTCACTTGGAAGCCCTGATGTCATCAATAGTATTGATTGTGCATCCAAGTAAATAAGATCCCATAAGTAGACGTTCAGGTGAAATACCTCTGGAGGTAACGCTCGGAAGTGGAAAGCTTGCAAGAACGGAAATCCTCAATTTTGTCATCGTAAAATCAAAGTCACCCTACAACATGTTAATCGGACGAACTGCTATGCAAAAGATGGGCATTGTGGTCTCTACAGTCCATGCAACAGTGAAGTTCCAAACAGCCAATGGTGTCGGAACCATATTCTCTAGCTATCGCGAATGGAAACACCAGGAAGCCCAAAAGGATAAGGGAGATGGTAATCAACGGTGTGCAATGAACGTCAGAGGAGGCTCCGACCCCAAGGGGTATGTGGCACTAGACAACCCCCGTCCAGTACGAAAGGTGGAAATGGGAAAGCAACTCCCTACCACTTTCAGAAAAAGATTGGAAAAATTGCTCGAAGCCTATGAAGATGTGTTTGTAGGAAAATATTCAGACATAACAGGAATTCCAAGGTTGCTCACAATCAATGGTAGACCTTTTAACACGGAACATAAGCTAAATGAATCCAAATACATCAAACCGGTCAGGCAGAAACCTCTTCAAGTGACACCTGAACAAAGAGCAGCAATCAAGAAAGAAGTAGAAAAACTCACAGCTGCAGGAATACTTCGAAGGGTATTAAATCCGCGATGGGTTACTAACCCAATTGCAGCCCAACGGAAAAATGGAGAATGGGTACTAAAGGTTGACTTTAAAGACATCAACAAAGTTTGCCAAAAAGGAAGCTATTTGTCGGAAGGAGAACAACAACCGCCACCTGGAGTTCGTTGGGAATGTTTCCTTAATACAAACATGGGATGCCATCAGATACAGATGGCACAGGAAGATGAAGAAAAAACATCCTTTCATGTAGACAGTAGCTCCTACTGGTTTAAACGCCTGCCTTCTGGTTTACGAAACATCAAAGCCACTTACAATAGGCTGATCCAAAGGGTCTTCGAAAAACAGATAGGGAGGAACCTAAGAATTCTCGGCGAATACTTAGTCACCCAGAGCAAGACAAAAGAAGACCTCCTTCATGATGTAGAAGAAACCCTCATACAACTAAGGAAAATCAACCTAAAGCTAAACCCAAAAATGTGTTCTTTCAGCATTGAAAAGGAAGGGTCAAACGAACGCCCGTTCGTAGGGCAAATGATTAGAACCAATCCAATCAATGAGGAAACCTTCTCAAAAATGTAAACGTGGGGAACGCAAGGGAAGACTCAAAACCTAAAAAACGACTTGGAAACACTGAAAGCATTCCTGTCGAAAGGTGTCAATAGATCTTCATCTCTCTACAAGGTCCGCAATGAAGTCATTAGCGACTTATCATATCCTTGGAACAAGGAAGCTGAAACATCCTTCCTAAGATGGAAGAATTGCATGGAGATCTTACCAACAGTTGCACCCCCAACCAGAGGAGAGGGTTGTTCCTACACATAGCAATGTCCCCTGATGAGATCGGTGCCATGCTCTTCGCAGAAAGAAGACATATACAGATACCAATATATTTTGTAAGCAGAGCTCTATCGTACGTAGAACAAAGCTACACAACAGCAGAAAAGCTAATCCTAGCCTTAATCCATGCCACAAGACGTCTCTGAAGGTATTTCAAAGATCACCCTATCAGAGTAATCACGGATAAGCCATTCGAAAGGATAATCCTGAACCCTGAGGGAACGCGGAGGATGGACAAATGGGCTAAAGAATTGGAGGAATATGACTTAGAATATAGAGAAAACGATCCTTTCGAAGGACAAAGTAATGAACCAGCTGAAACATGCGAATCAAATATGTCCTCCAACAAGAAAGTCCTCCGAGCCAAACTAAAGGAAAAACAACACATATATGATACAGAGACGCGTTCGGTCCCACACAACCAAGAACATCTCGAACTCGGAACAGAGCAGCAGGCTTCGACAAAGTAACAAACCTTTCTCGCTCCGAATCGCAGGCTCCATAGCAATATGACGGCCGTTTATAATAACAAAGGAAGCTTCCTGGAACATACTCCAAGGAAGAATATATGGAATGAGTCAAAAGTAACTACCCTCCTACGGCGTATGAACGACTTGCCATATCCTTCGTAAGTCCTACGTACAAGACTTACAGTTTTTTTTCTTATTATGTATTAAACTCTTCTCTTTTGGGAAAAAAAGCATTAATGGTAGGCGTCTTAGTATTCATTTGTACAAATGATGTAATCCTCCCCTACCCACTTAATGATATCACATATTTCCCTCGAATCTTTTGTCACATATAACTAGAAAGACTTGCTCAGCCAAGTAATTACAAGTTCAATGTTTGAAGGATGATACAAGATACTTATATCTTGTAGGCTATTAAACATCCAATACAATTCACATTAACTTTCCTAAATGGTCTTAGGGTATGCGAAGCCCTTCGCACTTAAAGGATGAAGACAGAGCGAGTCGCAACCCTCTGTCAGCAATTAAATTATACGATTGCTATAAAATCTTGGTTCAAAATACACACAATAAGGCTCCTTGTTCTAAGCCTTAGGATGTATATTTACGTTTAATTAATAAACGATGAAGAGAAAATATATAAGCAAAGATGGGAAACACACCCATTAAACTTAACCATTAACGCATCATATACTTTCCGCTGCTCAAAAGATGATCCACATCTTTGCTTATATGTAGGGAATGACCTTCGAGACAACAGCAACCCTATCTCTTTTAAGCGCATTATATTTGTGCCTGAGGCCATCGAGATCTTCGCGAAGCTTGACCTTCAGCTCACCCAGCTTCGTCCTCTCTTCTTCGAGATTCCCACACTTGATCTCTAGCTCAGCAATCTCCTCTTTGTAACCCACGACCTTTGCCTCCTCCTTTCGAAGCCTCTTACATTCTGTCTTTACTTTGTTCAGTTCCTTTTCCAACCCTGCAATGTCAGAACAAAGGTCTTGTACAAGGGGATTCTGCTCAATATCCCTCAAAGCTTCTTCACACTAAGCTTGAACCTCTGCAAACCCTTGGTCCTTCTTCTTCTCTCTTCCCAAAATCTCATACATCTTCTTCCTAGCAGAAGCAAGGGTTCGTACCACCTCCCTTGTTCGAGATTTGAGATGATTGTCCAACACAACTTGCCTTGTATAGCTTTTATCGTGTAGATCGCACAACTCCTCAATGGGCATGTTGGTTAGCACAGACTTCCAGCTCGGAGGGGTAATATGCAAGGCAAGGCGATGGCATGCCGAGGCATCAGGAAGCTCTTTGGTATTCGAAAGACCTGAGGAATATATAATCAATTAGAAGACATGTACAAATATCCCGGTCCAATCAATAGCACATATACTTACCATGGATGTCTTCATCCAATGCTTCAGCAGCTTTCTTGGTAATAATCTGACCTTTCTGCCTGGTGTTCCTGGAAGGAGGTGTTGGCAGAATCAATTTCCTTTTGGGAGTGGGATTTATTGGCTTGGCACTCGTACCCTTCCTGTTTCGAACCCTGTCAGCTATGCCAGAAGATGAGCCAATAATGGTCACCTGATCATCCTCGAAGAGAGGGTCATCGGACTCAGCAACATTCTCTACCAACTGAGAAGTCTCCTCTGCAATCACTGGCTTCAATTTTTTCTCTGGTTTAGAAGGCTGCATGGAAGCTATGGGCTCCACCATTTGGGCATCGTCCTCCTGATTATTAACTGACACCGAGGGTGAACCAACCCCATAGCTAACTTCCTCAGGATTCCTCGAAAGAAAGCTCGTCTCCCTGGCACCATCGACAACAACAAAGTTTCGGAAAGACATTCCTGCAAAACGAAAGAAAAAAGATAAATATCATCAGATAAGTTGTTCAAATTTATTTAAATAAGAGTATACATACTTTTTCCATCACAAACAATTTCAGGCTTCATGGGGGAACCCTCCCAATGGTCAACAATACCAGCCATGTAAAGAATGGGCTCAGGGAAAGACTGAACATTCACTGGATGACGAACAAGACGTTGATACAATTGATTCCTTCGAACAGTATAAGGTAACTCATCGTTGAAACGTTTTTTATCAAACCTGTATGCTTCGTTCACTAAAGCAGGGTACTCTGGAGGTATTATTGTATCCTGAATGTAAAAGAAACTCCCTTTCCAGTCTGTAATGTTTGTAAAAGGCTTTACCAATATGGTTGGGATATCAGGATCCCCTCTTTTTGCCAAAGTCAACCAATCCCCACCCGGATACAAGTTCGTAAAACCCCTAAGCACTGTCAGTGTAGGCTCATATCCATAGGCTTTGCACATCACAATGAATGTTGTCAACTTAGCGAGGCCAAATGGGTTGAACCTAGAGATGTGTACTTGATAGTATTGCATAAACTCTAAAATCAAAGAGTGGACTGGTATTCTAAAGTTTGACAACTTAAAGGCATGGGTGTATAGACCTACATATCCCTCAGGAGCATCAAATATCGTTTGATTTTTACTAGGGAGCATAATCTTAAATTCTTTTGGAATAGGATAATCCTCAAGAAAAACACGTAATTCATCTTTTGATAAAGTACATTTTTGTTCTTTAATCACAAATTTGTTATTTTTGGACATATTGATTAACGAAGAATGATACTTCTACGATGAAATATAGTTTAACGAGGAAGAAATTTACCTTTTTTCTTGCAAAGGATAATGACAGATGATACTATGTGGGTTTTGATTACACACAGTGAGGAAGATGAAATTTTGGGCGCAGTGAAAAAGTAAATTAGGGTTTGGATGAAGCGAATTTATATTGCTTTTTATTTTGACCCTCACCATACACGTGTCCCTCACGTTCTAATCTATTCGGATTTCAAATTGGGTTTAAAAAATGACGGGACGTATGGGGATTACCATTGCTTTGGCAAGTGGAGATATAATACAAGTTAGTTAGAGGGTACTTAAGTGCATTTAATGCGTACTTTTCGACGATAAATTCTTTTGCAGGGTCATACGAGCTAACACGGTTAGTTCACTTGATGATAGAGTTGAAAGCCACATATTCTTGTGCGCATATCTAACTTTCAACTGGGGGGCTTGATGATGTACCCTCCGATTAGCTCGAAGGACATCCCTTCGAGTCTGATCGTAACCTACATAATCGAAGGCTCTGGCTAGCCTCCTAAAACTTTCTTTGGCATAAAACTAATTATCAATGATCTAGTTACCAAGTGGGAATTTGCCAATTGATACGTGGGAATCGCACCAGGCTTTACTTCTCAAGGGATCTAGAGAAGCTTACAACCCCCACCAGACAGTGTACCTGATCGTTGTAGTATAGTATAGTGACAAGTACCGGGGGATTGATCGTTCAGCTAGGAATAGTGTCGCTAGGATTAGAAAACCTAAATACTAGTTCTAAAGATGAGGGATGATTATTTTTGTATTTTTATATTTTTTAGAAAGCAAGTAAAAATCTCGGGTTTGAAGGATTTGGGCGGAATTAGTTGCTAGTTAACTAACCCAATACGAAAGATGCAATCAAAATAAAATACTAGAAATGAAAATAAACTAAATTAACTAAAGTTGTGAACAATAAGTGGAGAAGTTGTGTTTACTTAGATTTCACTACTCCCTAGATATCTTTTACACGTTAATTACTTGTTATAGTTGCGTGGATGACGGAGTGTATTCCTTAATACCATTCATGGGGTGGCGCACTTAATTCCCCAATCCTATGAGTGCCTACTTCACTCCTATGTCGAGCCGGCTAAGAAGCTCCTAACATGGGATCATTAGAATTTACTCATGCATTAAATACAACCAATAAAACCTAGTGCACGTCAGTTCATGTTTCCTAAGATGTTCAAGCATGTTACCAATTGGAGATCTGCCAGTTTTCTTAAGCCTAACATCGAAATCATTCATCCAATACAACCATAAACAAGTAATCAACACATAATTAACATCTAGGTTTCATTAGATCTAAGCAAACACAAGATAGATCTAGCCTAGCATGATGGAATTAAGACAAGAACAAGATATAGACAACCAACACATAGACATATTGATTGAATTAAAAGAATACTTATCTCAGTTACACATGAAAGGGTTCAAGGGCTGAAAACCCTTGAAAAACCTGTAAAGTTCGTACTAAGTTCGGCCTTAGGGTTTGTCCAAAACTTCTCTCTTTTATGAATGAAAATTAGAAAACTATATATAGGAAATTGAGGCTGACGGCGTCAAGACCAAATTGGTGACGCCGTCATCTCGCCGCCAAAATACTTCTCGGACTGCCTTGATCTACTTCTGACGCCGTCACGTTATAACTTTTTCCAGGCCGTCACGTATTTTACTCTTGACGCTCTACCTTGTGACGCCTTCATTTCTGTACTGGGTCGTCATGGAAATTACTCTTGACGTCGTCAGGATTATACTCTTGACGCCGTCACCTATTGTTCCCCGCAAGGAAAATTAAGTCTTTGGCGTTTTCTTCACTTTTATGCTCCAAAAACGTCCGAATTGCTTCCTTTTTCAGATTTCACTCCCAAAGTACCTAAAATCACAAAAGGAACGATTTAGGGCAATATTTGATCAAATAAATTCAATTCCGGGCTTAAATGACCCCCTAAAAGTGGTTCATTTTTTGCCTCATCATATACTCTTACACTTGAGATTTGCTTGTCCTCATGCAAATGCGCTTTTATTCTACTCAAAATACAAGTTAGGGGTCATTTAACACTAATATAAAAGTAATTACAACAAATAATCGTTCCACTAAAGACCAATAGACAAGCACGGAGGTCATACACTAGCACCTCACAAATAGTGTTTAGATACTCACATTCTCGGGTGTAATAAAGTATAAATTACAATATGGAAACGGAAGATATCTCTCACTACCTGTCATAGCAAAATAGATTACCATAGGCTTGGGAAAGGATCAAACCTCCACCACATGGCGTAAGCACCTAGGATAAACTATCAAAGAGGTCTTTTAAAGGGTTGTAACGTTAGGTGTAGGGATATGAAATACACGATTTTGTTGGATAAAGGAAGTTTTACTGGTGGCGAGCTAACAATCTTGGTTAATTACATGTACAATGTGGCGTTGTTAAGCCAACACTAGACTCGACTTAAGCTAATAAATTAAAAATAACAAAAACATAAAAATGAACATAGAATAAAAAGGGATGGTAGTCCGTATGTTTTTTTTTTTTTTTTTTTTTTTTTTTTTTTTTTTTTTTTTTTTTTTTTGCATACACTCTTACCCTACCATAAAAAATAATACATCGTAGGGAATAAACATTCCCCTTACACTTGAATTTTTACATACTTTACAATAAACTAAACTAATGACTCGAATTAAGAAAATCAAAACACTTGGAGTACTTTTAAGATTAACGCACATATGGGGGTAATAATATGATGTTCTTCCCCATTACTCCATAAAATAAGTACTTTACCCATGAGTCCCAATCGTCCCAAAACAATATGTACAAGGATATGACTCGACTTAGCAACCATGTAATCAATTAGAAAGTTAACTTAGGGTTTAACAAATAACAATAATGCACTAAAAATGAGCGCATACACGGAAGGCTAAGGCGATTTGGGTGTACATTTAAGTGGAGTGTAACAAATTCTTCCTTTAAGTAAGATGCTTAAAGTTAGAAACGAAAAGATAGGCTCGGAGGGGTGTACTAGGGGTTTCGTGTACTAAAAATGAGTACAACGCTAAAGTGTGGGAAAAATTGGTTGACTTAACTAGCCAAGTAATATGACTTAAATGGTCAAGTAATTATGATACGGGTTTAACACAAGGGTGATCCTAATGCCTCTTATCATGTAGTAAATCCTATTACACGAATGTAGTCTCACTAGCGGTCTCGGGATGCTTCACTAACGCAAGTTCTAGAATCTAAATGCTACCGGTACACTCATAAGCACTAATAGTGAATGCTTTTCCTATCAAATCTAAAGGCAAACCTCACATATTTGGGTGGAAAATTTTTCTGAATGATACGGTTATGTGCTAGTCATACAATCTCCTATCCATGAGACGCTTGCTATGGCTAAAGTTTCACTCCTAAATGTTGTAAAAATTTTTAAATTTGGTGCTAAAATTGCACTAACAAGTATTTCTCATAGTTTTATTACACATATACCATTAAACAAAACAAACTCAAGCGAAAGTGTATCTGTAAGGTATCATCATTTTACCCTCCCCTTACACTTAGGATGAACATTGTCCCCAATGTTCAAGTAAAGAATGTAAAAGTGAAAAAGTAAAAAGAATGAAATCAAATACTCCCCTAATTCGCTCGGTATGGATAATTAGGTGGCCAGGTTAAATCTTCCTCCAAGAAAATGAACAATCAAAGCTTCCCTTCCAGAATATAAATCATCTTCTTGTCATACATAACCTGTGAATCCTGAGAAAATAGACAAGACAACCTCCCATAAAATCGGCGGCAACCTACATAAGTTACTAAATCCTAGAAAAAAAAATAAGATATAATGCTTGTGGAATGAAGTTTGCAGATTTCCTGGAGATTATAAAACTTAATAATTCAACAAAAACCATAAGACTCCGTTAGAAAAACAAAACTGGTAAAATTTCCAGATTTTTACATGTGACGCCGTCAAGAGTTATCTCGTGACGCCGTCAGAAGTGACCTGCAGAAATTCTTGTGTTAAGTTTCCGGAAAATTTCTGGAAAAACTTGGTCCTACTTCCTGGAAAATCCTGCAAAACTTCATTATGACTCAATACAAGCATTTGACTCTAACAAATACGAATATGCATGTTCATTTAATATTGTGGAGAATCATGATCGGTTTGTTTCTTAAAAACATATTTGGGGTTTCCCCTTACACTTATCTTTTGCAAAAATACTTTTAGGTGGAGTTAAGACTAGGCCAAAACAACAAAGTAAAATATTTCCACTATTTAATTGAGAAACATGATCTACCAACTATAAAAATAAAGCATGCATACGGAAGCAAATAACAAACAAACAAAATAAAATCACACAAAACATGGGTTGCCTCCCAAGAAGCGCTTTTCTTTATTTACGAGTCTTGTAGCTAGACTCAAGGTCATGGGTTAACGTGTATCGCTTATGCTTACATAACCAAGTGTGAGCCATCTAATAGTCGCCTCATCTTTCTTATAATCATCTCCTAACTCTAAGCATCCGCGATAGTATCTTTTATTCTTTTCATGAGTATACTTAAGTCCTTTTCTCTTATCATTCTCACTTAGCATTTCTATGGGCGGATACCTACTACACTTTTCCATGGAAAAATCCTTGAACCTAGGGTGTGTGCGGGGCATTTGATAGACAAAATCTTCATCCCCATCCGAGAATGTAATTAACCCTTCTATGAGTTTTTCATCGAGGTTGGTCAACCGTTTGAAAGGTTTTCCAAACACAACTTGGGTCAACTTATCATCAATAAATTCTCCTAGATTCTCCATAACCATGAACTCAACAAGATAAACCAAGCTTCCTACAAACACATGCAATGGTATTGCCCTAGCAATAATGTTTTCTCCTTTGTATTCTAACTCATCTACCATGATTTTATTGTATTCATTACGCGAGATTATGTTCATTGGGAGAGATGAGTTAAGATAGGCGTTAAAGCTTTTAAATCCGATCTTACAAGGAAATTGCATATTAAATGAACTATCACACTCAAACCTAGTTCTAGGGTCGACATACCTAAGAGGGTTTATTTCTTCTTCCATCCTATTCTCATTAATCACATCACCATCATCAAGATCCTCGTCGGAGTCTGAATAGTAAAAGGGACTAGCCCTACGGTCATCATCATGATCAGACTCCTCTAACTCAGAATTATTGTCAAAGTGGTGGTTGGGCGAGAATTTAGGTGGGTTCTCATTCTCAACTAAAGGGAGTGGGGCGGGCATTTGGAAAATCCTACGATGAAAAACACGAATAACAGGAATCAAACGATCAATGTTATTGTTATCCATCGAAATAGTTTACGAACAAAGGACACAAAGAAATAAGATAGACTAAAGAAAACCTAAAAATAAAAAAATCTTACTAGAAAGGAATCTAGCAAGTAGACCTAATAAAAAGAGATTCTAACCTAGACAATAACTATTCCCCGGGCCGCGGCGCCAAAAACTTGATACGTGGGAATCGCACCAGGCTTTACTTCTCAAGGGATCTTGAGAAGCTTACAACCCCCACCTGGCAGTGTACCTGATCGTTGTAGTATAGTATAGAGACTAGTACCGGGGGATTGATCGTTCAGCTAGGAATAGTGTCGCTAGGATTAGAAAACCTAAATACTAGTTCTAAAGATGAGGGATGATTATTTTTGTATTTTTATATTTTTTAGAAAGCAAGTAAAAATCTCGGGTTTGAAGGATTTGGGCGGAATTAGTTGCTAGTCAACTAACCCAATACTAAAGATGCAATCAAAATAAAATACTAGAAATGAAAATAAACTAAATTAACTAAAGTTGTGAACAATAAGTGGAGAAGTTGTGTTTACTTAGATTTCACTACTCCCTAGATATCTTTTACACATTAATTACTTGTTATAGTTGCGTGGATGACGGATTGTATTCCTTAATACCATTCATGGGGTGGCGCACTTAATTCCCCAATTCTATGAGTGCCTACTTCACTCCTATGTCGAGCCGGCTAAGAAGCTCCTAACATGGGATCATTAGAATTTACTCATGCATTAAATACAACCAATAAAACCTAGTGCACGTCAGTTCATGTTTCCTAAGACGTTCAAGCATGTTACCAATTGGAGATCTGCCAGTTTTCTTAAGCCTAACATCGAAATCATTCATCCAATACAACCATAAACAAGTAATCAACACATAATTAACATCTAGGTTTCATTAGATCTAAGCAAACACAAGATAGATCTAGCCTAGCATGATGGAATTAAGACAAGAACAAGATATAGACAACCAACACATAGACATATTGATTGAATTAAAAGAATACTTATCTCAATTACACATGAAAGGGTTCAAGGGCTGAAAACCCTTGAAAAACCTGTAAAGTTCGTACTAAGTTCGGTCTTAGGGTTTCGCCAAAACTTCTCTCTTTTATGAATGAAAATTAGAAAACTATATATAGGAAATTGAGGCTGACGACGTCAAGACCAAATTGGTGACGCCGTCATCTCGCCGCCAAAATACTTCTCGGACTGCCTTGATCTACTTCTGACGCCGTCACGTTATAACTTTTTCCAGGCCGTTACGTATTTTACTCTTGACGCTCTACCTTGTGACGCCTTCATTTCTGTACTGGGTCGTCATGGAAATTACTCTTGACGCCGTCAGGATTTTACTCTTGACGCCGTCACCTACTGTTCCCAGCAAGGAAAATTAAGTCTTTGGCGTTTTCTTCACTTTTATGCTCCAAAAACGTCCGAATTGCTTCCTTTTCTAGATTTCACTCTCAAAGTACCTAAAATCACAAAAGGAACGATTTAGGGTAATATTTGATCAAATAAATTCAATTCCGGGCTTAAATGACCCCCTAAAAGTGGTTCATTTTTTGTCTCATCACCAATCAAAGGATTAAGCCCTTCGGGGTATCTCTCGATAAGTTTTATGGACGAACAATGCCAAGTCCAATACTGGTGAGACCAAGTCTTACCCACGTCTCCTCTTCTTCCTTAGCACCCCCGCTAAACCCGGAGGAGTGGGACACTAAACCCTAGCGGTTACCACAAATCATGGGACGCCCCCATGATCTCTCTCAAACGTGTGACCACTCTCCAGGACCGTTTTCTTCACCTATAAATAGTCCTGGACGATGACAAATCTGGTATGCAATCTCTCTCACCTTACTTTACTAAGTTTACATTCAAAACTCTCATACCGATCACTTATTCACACGCCGGAGGTGGTTCGCAGGGCTCACCCCCTGCGCAATCACTTAACGTAGTGTTTTAGTATTTCTTATTTCAGGTTATATCCAAGCTTGGCGTAATCATAACACCCATCATTTCCTTTGATCACCATCGAAGGCCTGGTAGTGCGATATATTGTACAATCAGCTATTGTATAAACATGTAAGAGATAATTAGTCGAGGTTCTTAGCCATAGTGATCACTGTATATCTGTTAATTAATTGGTTCTCATATTTATGACAAAACTTGGTTCGTTACATTGAATTATTGGAACTAAAAGCCTAGTGTATTAAAATAGTTAAGTAATAAATTCAAATGGTGTAGATGACACAGATAGTAATCGACATTCTGGGGTCTGATCAATAAGACATTGTGCTAAATTACACATGTGTTAGCTTTATTGTACAAATCTTAGTTATATATTGATGTAATTGTAGGAAAACGAGCAAATGTGCAGTTTTCTTTTGGATTAAAAGGTGAGTACAATGTTTACGAAAACCTGGTACATGCCAAAATATTTTCTTTTAGAGACTTACTTGTATCGTAATTGTTTATATACATGTTTGCTCTAAATTATTAATTGTTTTAAAGATTATATGTATGTGCGCTTGGTGATTATTATGAATTGTTGAAATATTTATAAGACATTGTTATATGAAAACCATGAGTTGCTTGAGAGCTTATTATGATCCCATAAAATATAGATTACGTTATGATGAATAAAACATTGTGAGTTACATTAATGATACAAGAGATAAAGATAATAAATAAATATCAAAGATAAAGATAAAGTTTATTGGTGTAAAGATCATGACCGAGCTTGGTGTGAGGTGGCGCATGACTATTCTAGATGGACTTGTGCAATATGGTGTGTGGTTCGCTACATACTGGAGAGCGGCACGTGGCATACGGGGGTCCACATACTAGTAGTACTGTTCGAAGTTAGAGGGAGGAGCCTAAGACCAGATATGGGCATCCGTTTGTACCTTTGACGTGACGATGTTTTGGAATTACATTTATATGTTTCCATTTAGTCGGTTGTAGTAGGTGTTCCCCCATCTATTCTTTGTGTCACGGGTTGACCCCTCGTGGTACATGGATAGTCAATGGACTCCCTGCGTGGTAAATATTATTTGTGATAAAGATTAAAGATAAAAAGATTAAAGATTAACGAATAATAAATAATAATTGATATGAAAAGATTAAAGATTAAAGATTAA
Organism: Artemisia argyi; assembly: GCA_030686995.1. Lineage (NCBI taxonomy): Eukaryota > Viridiplantae > Streptophyta > Magnoliopsida > Asterales > Asteraceae > Artemisia > Artemisia argyi. The sequence goes on from CM060706.1 coordinate 38,469,179, forward strand.
CTAAGATGCAATCAAAATAAAATAACAGAAATGAAAATAAATCTAATTATACTAATGTGGTGTAACAATAACAGGGAAAGTTGTGTTTACTTAGGTTTCATTACTCCCTAGATATCTTTTACAGGTTGATAGCTTGTTACAATTGCATGGATGACGGGTCATATTCCTTAATACTAGTCGTAGGGCCGCGTACAATATTCCCTAACTCTATAGGATCCTACTTCACTCCTATGTCGAGCCGTTAGAAGCTCCTAACATGAGATCATTAGAATTCTCCTACGCATTAAATACAACCAAAAATCGTAGTACACTTCCGATCATGTTTCTTAAGATGTTCAAGCAAGTTACCAATGGAAGTCTACCAGTTTTCTTAAGCCTAACATCGAATACAATCATCCGTAACAACTATAAACAAACAATCAACCCATAATAAACATCTAGGTTTCACTACATCTAAGCAAACACAAAAGTAATCTAGCCGAGCATGTTAAATTGAAGACAAGTGTAAGATATATTCAAACAACACATAGACAGATTGATTGAGTTGAAAGAGTACTTATCTTAAATTGAACATGAAAGATTCAAAGGGTTGAAACCCTTGAAAAAGCTGGAAAATTTGACCTAGCGCTTTTCCCTCAAAGTTGCACACTAATGAATGAAATTTGGAAAACTATATATAGATTTTACAGGGTGACGGCGTCATCTATTGGGTTGTGACGCCGTCAACTCACCGCCTATAATGAAATCGTATTGCCTAGATCCAATTGTGACGCCGTCATGTGTAAATTTCTTCTGGGCCGTCACTAATACTTGGACCATGACGGCCTTGGGTGACGCCGTCATCTCCAACGTACAAAACTCTCTGGATCGTCACGTGTATTGTCTACATCCACCTCTTTTGTTACTCTTGACGCCGTCATGTAGAAGCTCTTGACGCCGTCAGGTACTGTTCCCAGCAAGAAAAATTGAGACTTTGCCGTTTTCTTCACTTTTATGCTCCAAAAACGTCCAAAATGCTTCCTTTTCTATATTTCTCTCTAAAAGTACCTAAAATGACAAAAGAAACGATTTAGGGTAATATTTGATCAAATAATCATGAATTCGGGCTTAAATGTCCCCCTAAAAGTGGTTCACTTTTTGCCTCATTAGCAAGTTATAGAAGAATTAAAAGTTTTGGTAAATTATAGGGTTCCTTTTGAACAAGTACTTAGATGAGGAGTAAAGTGTAAGCTTTGTGATACAATTCGGTTTTTATAAAATGTTGTTGAGGAAATCACGTCTAAATAGGTTGTCGATATATTTACTTGCCAAAGTTATAGGGAATAATCGAACCATATATACAAATGCACGCCATTCTATTCACAATTCTTAAAAAAAAACCATAAACACCGATTGACGAGGCATAGAGAATGGCGGCAGTAAGGGTGATGCTTGATCAAGGTTTCAGTTGGAATTTATGTGACGAATCTGGGGTAAGTTTCTTAGTTGGTTTCATCTCGCATACTCCTATTGTATAAACATGTAAGAAGATAATTAGTCGAGGTTCTTAGCCATAGTGATCACTGTATATCTGTTAATTAATTGGTTCTCATATTTATGACAAAACTTGGTTCGTTACATTGGATTATTGGAACTAAAAGCCTAGTGTATTAAAATAGTTAAGTAATAAATTCAAATGGTGTAGATGACACAGACAGTAATCGACATTTTGGGGTCTGATCAATAAGATATTGTGCTAAATTACACATGTGTTAGCTTTATTGTACAAATCTTAGTTATATATTGATGTAGTTGTAGGAGAACGAGCAAATGTGCAGTTTTCTTTGGGGATTAAAAGGTGAGTACAATGTTTAGGAAAACCGGGTACATGCCAAAATATTATTTTTTTAGAGTCTTACTTGTATCGTAATTGTTTATATACATGTTTTCTCTAAATTATTAATTGTTTGAAAGATTATATGTATGTGCGGTTGGTGATTATTATGAAGTGTTGAAATATTTATAAGACATTGTTATATTTAAACCATGAGTTGCTTGAGAGCTTATTATGATCCCATAAAATATAGGTTGCGTTATGATGAATAAAACATTGAGATTTGCATTAATGATACAAGAGATAAAGATACAAATAAAGATAATAAATAAATATCAAAGATAAAGATAAAGATTATTGTTGTAAAGATCATGACCGAGCTTGGTGTGAGGTGGCGCATGACTATTCTAGACGGTCTTGTGCAACATGGTGTGTGGTTCGCTAGACACTGGAGAGCTTGGTGTGAGGTGGCGCATGACTATTCTAAACGTTATTGCTCGAAGTTAGAGGGAGGAGCCTAAGACCAGATATGGGCATCCGTTTGTACCTTTGACGTAACAATGTTTTGGAATTACATTTATATGTTTTCATTTAGTCGGTTGTAGTAGGTGTTCCCCCATCGATTCTTCGTGTCACGGGTTGACCCCTGGTGGTACATAGATAGTCAATTGACTCCATGCGTGGTAAAGATTATTTGTGATAAAGATTAAAGATTAACGAATAATAAATAATAATTGATAGATGGCATATAAGGATTCTGATATAGTTGCTATATACCTTATAGTGTGCACCATTCGATTTATGATGTTGTTTAATTATAAATTTTGAAGTATGATATTGTTGAGCTAAATGATTTTGAGTCGTTTTGCTGTTGTAAAACCTTTATGCTCGCCAGGCTTTATCGCCTAACACTTGTTTTTCTTTGGGCATGTATTCCATATAGGTAGTGAGGAAGGATGTCTTAGCTACGTGATTGATGACCTGGGTAGATTGCCATGAATAAAGAGATCGAAGTTAGATCTAGATAGATAGACATTTATTATATTATTACTTATTTTCTGATAACGAAGAGTAACACCTTTTGTAAATTGATTTTAACTCTATATCAAGATTAGTTGTCATTGTTTTTATTTAAACAATGTATTGTTTGGATTTCCGCAGCTAAATAAATAAATTTTTTGAAATACATTATTTTCTAAATTAGGGTGTTACATCTGTGGTATCCCAAAGACTCTCCATTTGATTTGGTGTCATACTTAGATAGTGACTATGCTGGTGCTAGTATGGATAGGAAGTCAACAACAGGTGGTTGTCAATTCCTAGGGTGTAGGCTGATTTCATGGCAGTGCAAGAAGCAAACTATGGCGGCCACTTCTACTACTGAGGCTGAATATGTGGCTGCTGCTAGTTGTTGTGATCAGGTTCTTTGGATTCAGAATCAGCTACTTGATTATGGCTGTAACTTCTTGAATACCATAATTTTTATAGACAATAGCAGTACTATGTGTATTATTAAAAATATAGTTCAACATTCTAAAACTAAACATATTGAGATTAGACTAAGAGATTGTAATGAGAAAAGGTTAATTCAGTTTGTTAAGATTCATACATATAACAACTTTGCTAATTTATTAACTAAAGGTTTCGATGTGGGGAGGTTTCAGTACTTAGTTGCAAGTATTGGAATGCTCAACCCTTAAATGTTTTGACCTCTATATGTTTTTGTAAATAAAATGGATTTGTACTGCTAGGTTTCTCCATGTGTACTACTTTGTATAATCGGTACTGCTAATGCAAATTGGCTTTGTTAAGCAAATATGTTAGTCAAGATTGATAACTGTCAATATAGAAAATGCTTTGTCTTGTGTTTTCTTTGGTTTTGGACTAACACTTAGAGGTTGACAAAGTAATTTGTGAAGAATGGTGCATTGAATGAGTTATGCTTTGGTAGTTTACAGTGTGTGTCTCTTACCACACAACAAATGGTTATTGGTTCACCATGTTTAACACACATCAAGAACCAACTAGTACAGAGCAAACGGTTTCTGGTATAGACTCATCAAATCCATTTATGGTTGATAGTTTACCAAAAAACTATATGGTTTTCAACTCACCATACTTCACAGTAAAGAGTTGGCTAGTCCAAAGCAAACGGCTATTGGTAAAGACATATTAAATCTGTTGATAGCTGATAGTTTGCTCAATACTATAAGTGGGCAGTGTTGTTTTCAATCCAAATTAAGTTTATACTACTCCCTCAAAATTTTTGTCAAAAAGTTTGTACTGCTAGGCAAAAGTTTGTATTGCTGGCGTAAAACTTTGTATTGCTGAAATAGCCGTTACCACTGTTGTATCAGTAACTATTTTTTAAACTAGTCGTTGGGTAAAACCGTGTTTACCATACTTACAGGGTTTTTATTTTTGGATAATTACATCCTTTTCTAAATTTTAAAGATTCTAAGGATTTCTTCTTCTTTAAGATAAAAATTATCCTTGCACAAAATTCTCAAACCCTAACAGTATTCCTATATAAACTCAATTGGCTCTCCTTACCTTCAATTCACTTCTATTTGATTCTACTTTTCTCCTTAAACTCAATGGCAAATCTTGAATTTATTAAAACTCATAACCAGATGGCATTCTTGGAGAAAACAGAGAAGGGTGATTGTCCAATCTTTCATGAGATTGTGGACCTCCTGAACACAACTCATATTAGGTATGCTCTCACTTGTAACCCTACTCTATATGTCTCTCAAATCACAAAGTTTTGGCAGACTACAACTGTCAATACTAGTGAGAATGGAGACATAGAATTGCATGCAACAGTGGATGGCAAGCAGTTCATTGTTATTGAGAAGTATGTTAGGAGACATCTCCAATTAGCAGACCTTAAAGGTATCCATGATTTGCCAAACACTGAACTTTGGCAAGAAATTGCTAAGATAGGGTATGATACATATGATTACAAACTTACTTTTCAAAAAGGATGTTTCTCACCCCAATGGAGGTTTTTCATCCATACCCTCTTACAAAATAGGACTTAAAATTTTTCATAATTTATTTTTGAGGGTATGGTTAGTAATGTGAAAAGCAAAACCAAAATTTTGATGTATCCATGATTTATTCAAACATTTTAAAACAAATGGCAGAATGAACTTAAATCTCATAAGAAAACCTTTCCAACACCATGCCTGCAACAAAAGCTTTTTCAAAACATGGCAATGGCAGACAAATTGTTTAAGGGGGTTGTTCAACCTCTTTTTCCAGAAATGTTGGCAAGGAATCAATCTTTTCAAGGTGAAGGTCCAGTACTCCCAACTGAGCCCCAACACACACCCATTGTGGTTCCAAATATTGTTCATACACCCCTTTTCACTAACACCTATAGGAGAAGAATCACAAAGGAAACTGTGATCACTCAATCCAATGTTTCTACTCAGACCCTTGGAGCAGATGAGACTATCAATGTTGACATAATGGAAATGGCTACCACTACTGTGTCAAGTTTAGTAGCTTCACAGGACAGTGGTAACATCAATAAGACCACTCCCATGGAAATACCTAATATGTCTAGTCCTATTGGATTGGATGCAGGTGGTGGAATCCCAAGCCCCATGATTGATATGGGTGGCTCAGATACTCCTCCTTTGGTTGAGTTTGAGTCCATGCCTGATGCATTATTTCATCTCGTTTTTAAATTTATAAACTTGTAAATAGTAGGACTAACACATACTCACGGGCAGTGTACCCGATCATGTGAAGTATAGCCTTAGATAAATTCGAGTGTCGTCCCAAGAGCTGTTGTTCTGGCTAAATAAGGTAAAGTGTAAAAGGGGTATGATATATGGTAGAATTAATAAAATGAGAACATAATTAAGCAGATTAAGAACTAAAGACAAGATAACTAAAGGGATAACTTATTAAGATATAAGAATGAAGTAAATTCCATGTTCCTTGGGTCTATATAGTGGGTAAACATTGGCTAGACTCAGATTATCAAATTGTCAGCCCTATCTTCCATCTTGCCCTATTCCTGTAACTTTTACCTAACAAGAGTTCGCTGGATGGCCTTTGCCTACGAGATGGAAGAGTAAATAAGTGTCATGTTTAATAGACTTGTTTAAGTGAAACCCGGCCTTTCAGAACTTAGGTTTCCTCTAATTTCTTAAGCTTCTCTACCTGATAAGTGCTCGTTACTTAAAATTCACACATGAGGGTGAAAGTACTATGGCTAATTCCCATCATCCCTTACAACCCATTCGTCCAAGGTCCTCTGGTCAATTCTCCCGGCTTCCTAGAAACTATCAGGCTTTAAAACTACCGAAACAAAAGGTTTACAAACAAGTAAAGAAAACTTCTATATAAAGAAACATAAATGATAAACTAAACCAAATCTTAATTAACAAAGTGAATTCATGGAATGATTAAATAATAGAGTGTTGATATAAATAAATGACTAAAAACGTTATTCATATCTTTCGATATATCTATGTTTTGATAATCACAAAATGAAAACTCACCAAACCAAAGATTATGACATAAACAAGTATTTAGTAGTAAATACTCATCTTTACCATCTAATCACTTAAGGTATGAATAAACAAAGTGTCTAATGCATTATAAGATCGAAGGAACACTTTTGTTAATCACTAGATATTTATAAAATGTCACAAAACATTTTGTTAATCACTAGATATTTATAAAATGTCACAAAACATTTTATAAAACATTTTTGGCATTAAAAGAATATGTTTAATTCATTACAAATTTATGAATTCAAATTTTCAACCAAAAATGGCAAATCTAATCCAGAAAAATTTCACTCACAAAAGGACAAGAAAATCCAACGTTCAGGAGGGCGGCCCCCTTAATTATACTAGGCGGCCCCCTTAATCATTAAGGGGACCGCCCCCTAATTAAGGGGACTGGCACGCTCCAGAACAGTATTTTTTGGCCCTTTAAATACTGGATTATTCCACATATTTTCTCACCTTTTTGCACTAAAAACTTTCTGATCTAAACATCCATTTCCTTCCTCTAAAAATCCTTTGATCTTATATACATTGATCTTTGTTTCAAAGTGATTCAAGCCTCAACACTCAAGTGCAAAGAGAAGAATACTTCTATTAGAAGTATTACAACTTAGTATCATCTTGCTATCTAAGTTGTTTGTTTATTTCATCTTGTTGATCCTTCATATTTTGGTGAATAAGGTGTATGTATTAGTTAGCTAGATTGTGTTATAAAATCTAGAATTGTTGTAAGTGTGAAGTGGAACTTGAAGTGAAGAAGTAGTGTCTCATAGTAGTGGTGATAGGAAATATTAGCAATAGTGATTAGTAGTGAAGAAATTGGAACTTCCAATTTAAGAAGACATTGAAGTCTAGAAGTTGTGAAGACGTTAAAGCCTTGAAGTTGTGAAGAAGTTAGAGCCTTGAAGTTGCGAAGAAGTTAGAGCCTTGAAGTTGTGAAGAAGTTAGAGCCTTGAAGTTGTGAAGGTGTTAGTCCTTGAAGTTGTGAAGAATTTGTGAAGGCGTGAAGATACTTGTGGTGTGAAGAAGTTTTGAAGAAGTGAAAAGGTGTGAAGAAGGTGTGGTGTGAAAATAGTTGTGAGATTGGTTCTAGCTACGATTAGAACTCGACATTTTGCTTAGTGTCGTAAATCGGTGTAAGCTTTGGTGTGTACGGTTTTCTCCGCCATAAGGGAGGTTATTGACTTAGTGAAGAAAACTCTCGAGTTCGGTGCTCGGGGAGTGGAGTAGGGCAAGGAAGGTGTCCTTGTAGCCGAACCACTATAAATCCTTTGTCTCTCGGTTTGATCTTTCCATCTCTCACTCTTTGCTCGCTTACTTATTAGCTTTTCATATATAGTTATAATTGTGTGTTGTGCATATATTGATTTTACATAAAGATCAAACTAAAATTCATTCATAACATTAATCTTACAAAAACAAACCAAGTACATAAACTTATATTGAAACATTTATACATATATATATGCTTATATATATGATATATGAAATCATAAATTCTTTTCCAACATTATCCATAAGTAGTGTTTATACAAAATCATAAATAAACTAGTATCTACACTTTTGCATTAAAGAGTTTTGAAATTGTACATTATACATAAGTAGTGTTTATACAAAGTCGTTAATAAACTAATATCTATATTTTTGCATTAAAGAGTTTAGAAATTTTCGTCTAATCTTTAGAAGCTAACTTTTACAAAACAAATAAAACGAAAAAGACGTAAAACTATTCAATCCCCCTTCTAGTTTTCCACAATTGGTATCAAGAGCCACGTCTAGCAAGATTTTTAAAATATATTGTATTTTAAAACTTGTAACGATCTATGGAATTCGAAAAATATCTAGAAGGGGAATTCACGCAAAAACCACCATTATTTGAAAATGATCATTTTCTTGAATGGACAAATAAATTTGAAAATTATGTGAAATTAATAGACCTTGATCTTTGGCGTATCATTTCAATTGGTAATCTTCAACCAACTAAAATGGATTTTGAAAATCAATATAATAATCTTCAAACAATGATTGATAAAAATACTAAAGCTAAATTAATAATTTACAAAACTCTACCAAGAGTTGAATATGAAAGAGTACTCTTTTGTAAAACGGCAAATGATATTTGGAAATGTCTTTTAAAATTCACCAAGTGAAATGTAAAACCAAAGATGACAAACTTAATGTTGCACAAGAATTAGTCACTCTAGAAAATTTGCTAGACAAATATTTGGTTGAAATAAACACATGTACTACTAGTTCAAATGTGATCATTGAAGGTACCAATAAAGAAGAGCACATGTGTCAAATCCGAAGAAAGAGTGTTAATAAATTACGGTGCAACAAGGATGATGAAGATGATGAAAATATGGCTTGCAAGAATATTCAAACAAATGTGAATACAAGTATTGATGGCAAGGATTATATGCTCCAAGATCCAAGCGAAACTACAAACAAAACATGGAGCGACATGGACAATGGAATTGATCACCGTATAGCATGTGAAGAATGTACAACTACAAATAAGGTACAATCCAAAACCAAACATTTTTGCTATTATCAATTTATATTAGAATTTTCAAAAATGGAAAACAACTTCAAACATTTTTGCAACATTGACTCAAAAATTATTTTTAAAAACGAATCTTCAACATCCGCTGAAAACAACTTTGAAAAAGAAATAATTTTAGAAGATAAAATGTCCAGACTTGAAAGTAATATTGAAATTGATCTTGAATGTAAAAAATGTCAAGACTACAAACATGAAATTAAAATGGAAAATGAAAAAGCAAAAACATTGGCAAAATTCAAAAATAGTTCTAAATCTTTAAAATATCTTCTTAACATTCAAAAGTCATTTTATGATAAAACCGGTTTAGGATTTACTGCATATGATTCTTTAACAAATATATCAAAACAAATAAAATTTGTTAAACCTGGTGGAGAAATTTAGAACTAATATTATTTACACTCATTACTTATTACTCTAGTCAAGAAAGTCATTGTTTGTTGATTAAAACAAACTATTGATGAATTCTTGTACTTCACGACGACATCCTCATCATGTGCATTTAAATGCCATGGATGTTCTCAACTAACCAACTCGGACCCATGAGAATCTGGGTACCAAGCTCTTTATCATGTTTAGGTAATTAACGAACGAAGAGTCTATTTCATTTTGGATTGCTCACCTCGCTCTATTACTTTTGACGGCTATTGGTTCCTATCTCTATGTTTCACATTCTGCACATGATTTGCCTATGACGTTGTTGCGGTCATTTATTGTCTCGGCATTTTGTTCTTCATTCTTAGAGTATTGGTTTCATGGTGTGTCCGTCACTATTTCAAGATGAAGGCTCCAAAGCACAATTATTCTTAATCTTCACGACTTGTGATGATTGGTGTGATCAATTAAGCATTTCAGATCAAGCTCCCTTGATTTCTATTGCGTTGGAATGTCACTTTGCTACTTCGACATGTTTTGGGCAAACTTTTAAGATGTCTTCCATTTCTCTCATGCCCACTCTTAAAGAAAAGCTGGACCTGAGGTAAGTTTTCTTTTAAAAAACTTGCCAATATTACATTATATTAAAGAATGCTTTAATTAGTATGTGAATATGATTTAATTTATAAGTTGCCATGCTGTTAGATCATTAATACTAATATATGCATATATGATATTAGGATTATTAATCTTCTTGTTGTTTAGTCTATTATCATTTTTCTTAGTCTTCATTTATATTGAAGATCCTCTATGATCTATAATAGAATACTTTCCATTTAAGCTATATGATCTTACTAGTTGCATTTATAGATGTATTATAATTGAGGCTTGATATTATGATGTTCTTTGTATACATACATATATATATACACATGTCTATCTTGTATCCATAAATGATTTTCTTTGTCCCTCTCTATCTCATTGCATTTAGATCATTAATATCTACCATCTCTCTTTCATATCTTTAGTTGTCATTAGAGATGATTATATGTGACAATGGGCTTAATTGATTCTCTTGAGCATGATAAGTTTCCATTTCAAATCCTTCACTTGCAATTTCTTGTTATCATAATCAAAACATCATGTTTAAAACCTCTCTCTCTTTGAATAAAAATCTTTCAAATATCTATATTATTTTTCTTCAAACAATATGCTTAACTATAATTTTTCATAACTTTATTTTAATCAAAAACAAGATTGAATTTTTTTATTACATGTTATGAAACAAAATTCAATTTATTTTATTGTAATGCACACTTGAATTTATTTCAAAACGTTGTTGAATAAAACTAAAAACGTTTTGCTTAAAACATATTTGATTATCTCACATGTGTCATACACTTCTATGGTAATGACATTCACAATTTAATCAAATCATTTCATGAGAATCATGGCTTGCCCATATGGATCTTGTTTGTAACAAGTCTTGAAGTCCATATAATCATATCCTCCTACTTGTTACTTGTAAGCAATCATCAATATGTTTGCACTAGACTACATGTTATCATCTTCATATAGTTACACATTTAACTAATTTGCTTTATTGCTTCCTTAGTTGCATATCTTAATTGATAAATTAGTAGATAGCATGATGATTAGAAATTTATTGTCTACTTTACTTGTTTCTATATCACTCTCTACATTCATGCATAGCATGCCCTATATTGCCTCAAAGAGTTGAACTTACTTGAATCCAAATTCAAAAACACAACCTTTTTGAAAATTTTCTGCCAAAAACCCATTTCTGGCATTCTGGGAATCACCAGATGGGCGGCCCCCTTAATTTTAAGGGGACCGGCCATCTGATGGTCGGGGATACTGTTTTCTTTATCACTTTTTGACCCATTTCACCCTATACTTCCCAAAATTCACAAACATATTTTGTCCTATACTATCCCTCAAAATTTACCTTCCTAAACCACATTTCTCATACACTATAAATACCCTCTTCCCATCATTAATGCCATCACACCCAAACATGTCATCTCCCAACAACCAAAAACCAAAGATTTCAAGAACCGCAAGGATCTCCGTCAAACCCGTTTGGAGGAGGAAACTTGATTCTTGTCATAACTCAAGTGATGTTGTTCCAAGTCAACCAACAACTAAACCTCAAACCCACACTAATGACTCATCTCACAACCTATCATCCACTCATGCCCTCATTAATGCTTCTTCTTATGATAAGCATGCTCAATCCCAAAACAACAATCCCAATCTCTCAATCAATACTTCACATGATGCTCATTCAACAAAAACACCACTCACTCATGAAGAACCTCTTCCACCCATATCATGTTTTCATGACTACCCAAGCTCAACCATGTCTCCACCACCAAGAGTACCACCACCACATCCTACAACTTCACATGCCATTCCTATGTTGCATGTTCAAACCTTCACCCAAGACAACTATCATGTCCACCATCATCACCTTCCTCCGAACACTTGAAGTTCGTTGAGGAGCTAAAAGAGGCTCATGAGCTTAGTGCTCTTTTAGCATTACATCTTGCTCAACGCAATTTGGATCCACTCCAATCAAGCTCACCATCATCACCACACAACATCAACCAAATTGAGAAGCATGTTAACAATTGTCCTTATTGCATCTTCCTTCAACAATAAACCATTGCATTGAATGAGCACTTCACTTGGATTGAGTATCTTCTTACTAGATCTCAACAAACACCATCACTTTAACAACATTAAAACCCTCAATCAACAAACCCAACTTCAAATCCACCACCTACAGGCTCCACATCTCCAAACTCACCAACATCCATGCAACCAAAAGTTTATCTCCACTAAACCACCAAGCATTTTATATGCTTATGTTTCTCATTTTCAAAATAAAACTCCTCAACCATTTTGGGATTCAAGAAAGTTTGGTGACACTCCTTGTTGGCACATTAGGATGCTCCACTTAGTTTAGTATTCTATATTTATGGCCTTTGTAACAATGATTATGGGTTGACATAATCATTTTCTATTAATGAATGACTTAATATGTGTTTCTTACTATCTTTTGCCATGCTTATTATTTGTTGGTATTATGATATATGTGTCTGCTTGTGCCATGCTTGTGCTTCTAATATTTTTCTTGCAAGAATTCCAATACTCGAACCCTTGGTGCCCTCAAACGAGGGGGAGCATACATCAAGGGGGAGCTTGGCTTAAACCTTTTTGATTCTACAAAAAGGGGGAGAAGTGAATATAAACTCACTAAATACTTTGTCTAAAAATTAATTCTTGGATTTAATGAGTTTAGGTTTTGTAATTATTAAAAAGGGGGAGATTGTTGATATAAATAAATGACTAAAAACGTTATTCATATCTTTCGATATCTCTATGTTTTGATAATCACAAAACGAAAACTCATCAAACCAAAGATTATGACATAAACAAGTATTTAGTAGTAAATACTCATCTTTACCATCTAATCACTTAAGGTATGAGTAAACAAAGTGTCTAATGCATTATAAGATCAAAGGAACACTTTTGTTAATCACTAGATATTTATAAAATGTCACAAAACATTTTGTTAATTACTAGATATTTATAAAATGTCACAAAACATTTTATAAAACATTTTTGGCATTAAAAGAATATGTTTAATTCATTACAAATTTATGAATTCAAAATTTCAACCAAAAATGGCAAATCTAATCCAGAAAAATTTCCCTCACAAAAGGACAAGAAAATTCAACGTTCAGGAGGGCGGCCCCCTTAATTATACTAGGCAGCCCCCTTAATCATTAAGGGGACCGGCACGCTCCAGAACAGTATTTTCTTGCCCTTTAAATACTGGATCGTTCTACATATTTTTCTCACCTTTTTGCACTAAAAACTTTCTGATTTAAATATCCATTTCCTTCCTCTAAAAATCCTTTGATCTTATATACATTGATCTTTGTTTCAAATTGATTCAAGCCTCAACACTCAAGTGCATAGAGAAGAATACTTCTATTAGAAGTATTACAACTTAGTATTATCTTGCTATCTAAGTTGTTTGTTTATTTCATCTTGTTGATCCTTCATATTTTGGTGAATAAGGTGTATGTATTAGTTAGCTAGATTGTGTTATAAAATCTAGAATTGTTGTAAGTGTGAAGTGGAACTTGAAGTGAAGAAGTAGTGTCTCATAGTAGTGGTGATAGGAAATATTAGCAATAGTGATTAGTAGTGAAGAAATTGGAACTTCCAATTTAAGAAGACATTGAAGTCTAGAAGTTGTGAAGACGTTAGAGCCTTGAAGTTGTGAAGAAGTTATAGCCTTGAAGTTGTGAAGAAGTTAGAGCCTTGAAGTTGTGAAGGTGTTAGTCCTTGAAGTTGTGAAGAATTTGTGAAGGCGTGAAGATACTTGTGGTGTGAAGAAGTTTTGAAGAAGTGAAAAGGTGTGAAGAAGGTGTGGTGTGAAAATAGTTGTGAGATTGGTTCTAGCTACGATTAGAACTTGACATTTTGCTTAGTGTCGTAAATCGGTGTAAGCTTTGGTGTGTACGGTTTTCTCCGCCATAAGGGAGGTTATTGACTTAGTGAAGAAAACTCTCGAGTTCGGTGCTCGGGGAGTGGAGTAGGGCAAGGAAGGTGTCCTTGTAGCCGAACCACTATAAATCCTTTGTCTCTCGGTTTGATCTTTCCATCTCTCACTCTTTGCTCGCTTACTTATGAGCTTTTCGTATATAGTTATAATTGTGTGTTGTGCATATATTGATTTCACATAAAGATCAAACTAAAATTCATTCATAACATTAATCTTAGAAAAACAAACCAAGTACATAAACTTATATTAAAACACTTATACATACATATATATATATATATATATATATATATATATATATATATATATATATATATATATATATATATATATATATATATATATATATATATATATATATATATATATGATATATGAAATCGTAAATTCTTTTCCAACATTATCCATAAGTAGTGTTTATACAAAATCATAAATAAACTAGTATCTACACTTTTGCATTAAAGAGTTTTGAAATTGTACATTATACATAAGTAGTGTTTATACAAAATCGTTAATAAACTAATATCTATATTTTTGCATTAAAGAGTTTAGAAATTTTCGTCTAATCTTTAGAAGCTAACTTTTACAAAACAAATAAAACAAAAAAGACGTAAAACTATTCAACCCCCCCTTCTAGTTTTCCGCATAGAGTTCAAACTTTGATTAGACTAGGATTGCTCCTAGCTAATGACATGCTATTCCTTCGGTCTTCTTGAGCTTCATTCTTCTTCTAGGTCATTCTCCCTAAACCATAGTGAAGGTTTGGAAAAGGGGAGATATCTCAATTAATGAAATTTTTCTGGTATTTATAATGCCCGTCTATACTACGGCATACTCATTAGGTCAGACTACGCCGTAGTCTTTGTTCTTCTCCACTACACCGTAGCTTGATGAATTGCTACGTCGTAGAATTCTAATAAACTCATCTACGCCGTAGTTTGGTGACTTACTATGGACGTAGAACTCTTGTTGCCACATCTACGCCGTAGTTTGTTGCATGCCACGGCGTAGTTTTCTAAAAATACAATTTCTTTCAAATAATAAAATTCTGCGGCGTAGCCCCATCATCTAGCTAGGCCTTAGTCCTTGTATTTTCAGAACGAACTTGTGAGTAGATTTAAATTTTTAGTAGAATAACTCCAAATAATCATAAAAAAACGTTCATTAGCTCTTTTCTTGACCTGAAATGAGATATAAAGAAATAAGAGCATAAATGAAGGTAATTGAACACAATATGATGTCATAACAGGGGAATTTGACACTAAGAATATCAGGACTTTTTAATGTTATCAAACATCCCCCTACTTAAACTCTACTTGTCCTCAAGTAGACCATTATAAAATGGTATCTTCCTTATTACTTAGAAGATACACTTTTAAATTATTACAAAATGCTAGAACAAAATTAAGCCGAACACCTCACGAAAAGAAGGATAGAAATTCACTCATACTCTCCCTATTCTAAGTGTTCAATTTCGGGGTGCTCTCATATACGCTCAGTCATAGCATGCATCCTATCATAAGCTTGGTATTTACACAAATCTCCACCACTAGAGCTAAGGTTAAAACAAATTTTGAAAGGCAATACTTGGTGAATGAATTTGAGGTTAAAGGTGTAATGTTGTTACAATCTTACTACGGCGAGGGCGACAAAGACCATTAATACATGACCGGAACGCCGGGCAAGATACTAATGACTGCTCGACTTGTAGTATATCTATTTTGAGCACGTTAATTAATAAGTTTGTTATTCAACTCACTAATAAGTTCGCCTATAATACAAATGAAAAACATATTATATACGTTTAATATTTAAAATATCCTCGTGCCATTTAAGCTCGCGAGCCTAACTGAGCTTTGTATATAAAGCTCGGGCTTGAGCTCGATTAATAAATGAACCACAATTAGGCTCGTGCTAGTTTAAGCTCGCCTAGTTGCAGGTTTTTACCAATCTAATTTCGAGCTTTTCACGAGCGACTTGACTAACTTCTACCCCTCATTGTAACTAAATTCAGACGTTAGGCACCTTAAAAGAAATTATATCTAAACTTTTTTCGACTAAACTCATTGTCCCCTTTGATTTAAGTGAGTTGAGATCAATATAGATCTTGTATTCTTCATAGATCTAATGAACAAATCCCAGCTATTTTTCATCAAAATTTATAAATAAAAAAAAACCATTTTTCACCATTTAAAAAAAAATATATATATATCTTGCAAATGGTAAACCGTTAAGCGATGAAAAATAAACTATCGCGATGATTTTTTTTAATTATTTTTTAGTAGACGGGCACTTCGATATACTTTCGACGAACCTTTTTTCGACTTTGTTTTGGTGTTAAAATTGCGTCTTTAAAAATCATATGTGATTTACGTAAATTTCAACGTTTACAAAAGAAAAATGTAAAAAAAAAAAAAAAGGTTCCTCGAAAGTATATATAAAAGTGCACATCTATAAATAGATGATTTAATTCTAATCGTGTTGGTATTATTCTTTTCGCGTAACGATTAACTGTTTATGAGATATTAATTTTAAAAAAAAATATGAAAGTTCATTTTTTTTTTTGTTTTGATAAAAAATGTATCACTAGGATTGGTTTATCAAATTTTAGAAAAATATATTTGATCTACATTGAACTTTTCTCTTATTTAAGTACTATTTTAACATGTTTTACAGACCCACGAAGCACACATGTTTTTATTTTTTAGAAAGCTAAAGTTATTTTTCTTTTAATTTTTATTTTTGATAAGAGCAAAACGAAATATTTTAAGACCACTTTTGGGATCAACTTACAATAAAATGCTTCCCATCTAAATGATGGGAGCCGAACACCAACTGTTAATTTATTGCTCAACAAGTTTTTCACACTTTATACCGACTATATCACAATATATCCCACAAATGCCTCTAACGAAGCTTGAACCCACAACTTCTAGGTTGGTGGACAACTCACGTAGTTTTTAGTAACTACTATGAAGGGAAGCTTTTTTGCTAAGCTGAAGATGTGAAATTGAAGTTAGCACAGGAAGATCGACGAAAAATTGAAGAGCTGAATCCAAGCCTAGATTCTGTAAGGTCAAACTGAAGAAGATTGTCCTCAATTTGATGCCCTCCAATAACGATCGGTATTGTAGTTGTAAGATTGGCTCTTGCTTGTACAAAACCAAGGCACATAACATCCTCATTTACTGCAACCATGGAATTTGCGCCAGATATCCTCCAAACATTTCTGCTTTGCAACACGAGGTCGATCGAAGGCACAACAAGACCTCGAGAGGTTCTTCTGATGTTCTTAGAACTAAAACATGCTCCAAAAGGCGCCACATTAGCAACCTTTTGTACTTTCTTGGACATTTTTTGCACAAATGCCGCTATAAGAGCATCATAGATAGAACTTTCCAATACGGTGTAAGGATCAGCGGTGCTTATAGCCGTCCCACCCAAACCTTGAGCATTGATGGACAACAAAGTCTCGTTGAACCCGCTGACACGTTTGCCACTGACATATATTGATTTTACTCCAATATAGTATTTAGGAGAGGCGTCACCAGCGAACCCACTTTCACTAACCGGGTTTATAATGAGAGGTGTGTAAGTAAAAGAGGAAGAGGCACCAACATTTGGACTTAGGGTATATGGTCCATCTCCAAAGAACACAGCACCACTTGATGTTGTTGAGGAACTTAAACATAAAGCAAATTTCCTATTGAATCCAAAATACGAAGACAATTGAGCCGGAAGTGACATCCCAGTCCGTCCAAGGCCAGCCATGCCAGTAACCTCATCAGCAAGACCTTCATTAAGAAAATCAGTACCACAGACAAAATAAACACTGGGGACACTAACGGACGGTAGAACATTCTTCCCGTCAGTCGCTTGTATCATGAATACGTCCCCATGGATCAGGCCACCAGTGCCTGCAGTATTAGAAATAGTGTTGATAGGGAAGGTGCTACAAGTGTTATTGGCGCAGTCGAGAGATGGTGGACCAGGACATAGAGTGAGACATGAAGTAGTGTTAAGAAGTTTGCATTGGGGCGACCCACACGTAGCTGGAAGATAGCTAGATGACGTGTAGCTTCGTTGGCAGTTAACCCACATGAATTCACCACCAAGATCGATTGTTAATTTGACAGGGACAAGAGGCGTTCTTTGAGAAACTTGGGTGACATATTGAAGTGTTTTGGCATCTTTGGTTACTTGGAGAATGGGTCGTGGTGTTGTTTCAGCTGTAGACCATGACACAACTAATAGAAAAGAACTCAAGACAACCAAAGGATATAATGAACAAGAAATAGTCATGAATGGAATTTTTGATGTAGATTTGAGTGAGGTTGATACATGGCTTAAGAAGTATTTATAAGCAGTTGATGCTCAAACATCCACCAAATCCATGCGTTTAGCTATTTCCTTGACCAATAATTTCTTTTCGAAGTAGTCTAATTTCTTTTCGAAGTAGTTTATATATATTTGACCAACAAATGCATGGTCATGTTTGATCAAATAATCCTAAACTAAACACTACTTTTGCTTATTTAAGTATTTATTACTCACTCCGTCCCAAAATATAAGTCTTGTTTGATTTTTTGAATCTTATTTATATTATATAATATTTGATGCAAATAATATAAATAAATTATGTTTTAAATATATTTTTTATTGATATAATTTTAATCAAGTATTATACAATACAAACCATAATATTTAAAGTCAAAGTTAAATTTATAAAATCAAACTAGACTTATATTTTGTGACGGAAGGAAAAATGCTTAATTTGGGATATAAAGGTATAATGTGACATGTTCAAGAAAAAACCAACAAAAATGACCATTTTTCAATTCTAACACCATTCAGTGTAATCAAACTACTCATTTTTATCACAAATTCGATGTACACATAACTTTTTGCGATTTATAAAAACTTTTTTTGTGAGATTTTCCATTCTTCTGTTGGTGTTTGAAAATTTTTGGAATTTTTTAGTTACACTTTTGTTTATAAGAGCGGGAGGTGCAGCTCCCCAATGGGGTTCGCCAGTCCATCATGGCACCTCGTTGTACCTCGGCACTGCACCCCATCCTCTCAACTATTCTCGCCACTCGGAGCTTCATTGTCTGCACGATGAGGGTAATACTTGGTGTGGTTTTTTTTTTTTTTTTTTTTTTTTTTTTTTTTTTTTATGTGTGTCTGTAGTCTGGATTGGTGTGTGTTTTAGTGTGTTTCGAGAGGAAGAAGGAGATCCAAATTTAGAGTTGGTGTTTTTTATTTTTTTTGGTTTTGGTCCTCGTGTTTTTGTTATTTTCGGTTTTGGTCATTGTGTTTTTCTTTATTTTATTTACGGTTGGTGTTTTTTATTTTTCTTTTAGTTACAAATAACATTTTTATATTTAGTTATTTGTGTTGAATGAAATAAATTTAATTTGTCTGAATATAAAATTAAAAAAAAAATTGTAAGTGGTGGGTACTAAATGAGTAAGATGAAGTTAGTTGTTAGTGAGCTGAGTTACTTGTGGAGGTTTGTTAAAGTGATGTGGCACATCATGGGCCCCAAATGACGAAGGGAGGGTGCTCACTACACCTAGTGCTCTAAGTGCAAAAGGAGTAATAACATATTATAACACCAACACCCCCGTCACGTCAGCGCCACATTATCTTAACACCAAATAACATACCACCAAAAATACCAGGAACTCATAACACCTAATAACACAACTTTTTACAAATTTACAAACTCTATCCTCAACAAATTCATTTATTAAAAATTCAAACATTTCATTAATAAAACTAAACATTACAATACGAAATAAACACTTTACAATTGGGAAAAAAAATGACATAAAAGAAATTACGAAAGAAACTACGTAATGAAACATACGAAATAAAATACGGTAAGTAGATAATTTAAACTAGTCGGTTGGTGGATGTTGCAACTTATATTTATTTTTGATTCTTTGTTTTTCCATTTTGATCCAATGCGCCTCCTCCAGATCTATGTCACTCATTTTCATACCGAGAAATTTAAATTCTTCCAAACACGTAGTCGTCTCGTCTTTCACTCTAGCCGCTTCGTACGCTGCTTGGGCCGCTTCTCGTCTAAGTCGAAGCTCGTCTGTCATAGAATCCAAATTGCTTGACGCACTTCCCCCGATGCTAGTCGATGTATCGGACTTTTGTTTTTTCCCGGTGCGTGCTTTCCCGGCCGGACATGGTCGTGCATCATGACCGAATAGCTCTTCGTTGGTTTGACCGGGGACGTCTCCGGTTAAGTCAATCGGTTCCAGCGCGTCCCATTTTGGACTTGCCCTAAAAAACAACCACGTATCCTCTTGACCAAACGAAACACCTTTGTGCTCGTCACGATAGAATTGTCTAGCATGCCTCATATCATCTATTTCACCTTCACCACTTTTTGTCAAATGTTTAGCACGTTTGTAAGCCGCTTCGAACTTTTGGCAACTTGCGTTCAACGTATGCCACTTGCTTGATAGCATATCTTTGTTACGGTTTTGGAAATTTTTCTGATTGAACTCGTTCATAACCCGATACCAAACGTGGTAGACTTTTGAGAAACTCCAATATTATTCTTATGCTCGGAAACGGCCTCCCAACACACGGCAAGTAAAGATTCTTCTTCCGATGTCCAACGTAACGTAGTATTGCTCATGTCGGGAATTTTTTCATCATACACTTGGGTTTCTTTGGGTATTTTTTACATACGTTTACCTCCACGTTTATGTTTTCGTGGAGACGTAACTTCGGGCTCCACGTACGCCGCTTGTGAGGATTGGGTTTGTGGTGCTGGCGGTGTTTCAATTGTTGAGTGTAAGATGATGGAGCGAATGATGACTAAGGGCAAGGGTGTGGTGATAGAAGAAATAGTGGATGATGATGTGAATGATGCTGCTAGAAAGAATGTTGATGGTGAGACTTGAAACAGTGGGAAATTACTATTGTTAGAGTGTCATAAAGAGTGGCGTAAGACAAGCCAACTTGAAAAGGCTGGACCTGTTTTTGATACTGATTCTGACAGTGACTTCCCACCAACATTTTTTGCCGAAAAAATGATTGCAAATCATACAAAAAGGATGAGTGATGAGTTTCAATTCAGAAGGTTATTGAAAGAGATTGGCCAAGAGTTTATGGTGGAGGATTCAAGTGAGGAGTCTACAGATATGCTCGATTTTGATGATGCGTATTATGATGACACAAGTGATGAAGAGGTGGATCAATGAACTAGTGCTGAATGGCATGATGAAGAGGTGGATCAAGGAACTAATGCTGAATGGCATGATGATCCATACCATTTAGTTGATATTCTTGAACATGAAGAGCCTCAAGAGCCTCCTGAACCTGAAGAACCTCAAGATCATCAAGAGCCGCAAGAGCCTTAAGAAGCTCAAGAGATTAGTGACATGTTTGCTGAAATTGATCATGCATTGGATGAACTTGATGATGTAGTTGTAGTTGAAGAAGGAACACAAATGTATGCTATTTTTGCTCAACCAATTAGTTTCAATTTGCTTCCACTTGTGGTAGTTGGTGAAGAAATGTTTGCAATTTTGGAAGTTGCTGAGTTTGATGGTGATGATGGTGAACAAGTAGTTTCTGATGGTGAATAGAGAGTTTGTGATGGGGATGTGATTCCAGATGATCAGTGTACTAAAGTAGTTGGAGATGGCGAACAAAGAGTTTGTAATGAGGCTGTGATACCAGATGATCAATGTGTTGTAGTGGTTGGAGATGAGGGATGTATACCAGTTGTTGATGGAGATGTGATTAAGGGTGAAGTGGTTGCTAAACAAGGAGATAAGCCAGATGGGGCTGTGATACCAGATGAAGTGCTTGAAAAAAATGGAATTGGTCAAGATAGAGTGCTTGCAGAGGAAAAATTTGAAGATCAAGGAAGGTCAATCAAGAGGAGAAGACTCATGGCTGACAAGACACCCAAGAATGATGCTAAATAATGGTTATGCTTTTATGTTTAGGACAATAATCTGTTATACTTCTGCTATGGTGTTGTAGTGGAACTGTGGAAGATTATAACAGTATGTACTTGTTCTAAAGTTTATCTACCGGTTATGTAATAATTTACTAGGGTCAATAGTTGCATAACCTTCTATCTAATATAATGGAAGCCAAAAAACTAGGCAATTTTGGGATGTGTATGTTGGTAACCCAACCGTTCAGAATTTATTACCCAAACATGCCTAAAAAACATTTCCATATGTAATTATGCCGCCTATTTATATGATATAACCAAAGTAACTTCCTCATTCATCTATTAACAAAATCACAAAAACAGAAGTTGTAGCAAAAGGTATAAGAATGTCTCGTTTTGTGCTTCTTGAGGAACTAGCGGCGGCTGCTAAGACAACTGAGTTACCATTCACAATGACTGTTTATTTTGATAGGGAGACACAGCGGGATATGAAGTATGCGAAAGATCTGATAAAGGCATATGAAGAGTTGCTTGATATTGTTAATCAAAGGAACAAGTACATACATGAAATGGAACTTGTGCGTCCCTCGGTGCAGAAGTTCAAGTGTTTGGAGTATTTTAAGAAGCTTCAAAAGTCCGACGTTATCGAGCTTTTGGAATTGAAGAAGAAGATTGCCGAAGCGAAGCTGAAGGCTGTTAACAAGCATGCATTTGTTAAAGGACTTTAGGAGTATGTGATTGGGTCATTGGGATATGGTAACCATGATGTATTTAGTTGTTGAAGTATAATGTTTATGCAAAAGGATCAAGGAAGAATTATGTTATGATGCTTTGTTAATTATGTTATCTAGTTTAATAAAAGCCAACAAACTAGGCAATTTTGATTAATTGTGTGCAACAGGTATGTTGATTTGCAAAAGTCAAGCATTATTTTCAATTTGGTCAATTCTGGGTAATTTTGTGCATTTAAATTCATGTGCAAAAGTCAAAGTTGATTGTCATTTGCAAAAATCAAAGAGGATCCAAGTGAATTTGGGCAATTCTGGGTAATTTGGGTGATTATGCAAAAGTCAAAGTTGATTGTGCGCGTATATTCATGTGCAAAAGTCAAACTTGCTTGTCAATTTGGGTAATTTTGGGGAGTTTTCTGCATGTACATTCATTTTGTGCCGTTTTCGGTAATTACTTCCAAAAGATAACGAGTAGCCAAAACAGAAGATCAAGATCAGTTGAATTTAAAACCATCCACTTAACCATTCACCATAAGGTCGGGTACATGAGCCACTAGAAACAAAAGACAAACATTAAACAAAGAAACTACCTTAACTGCCACAAAATGGCCACACAACATCCTCAAAACAAACACCCTTCAACAACGACGACACAAACCCATTACCTTCATCCGGAACAATCACATTTCCGGCATCATCCACAGGTAGAGGCTGCAACAGGCCCTGGGTAGGCGGCAGGAGGCTCTGGGGAGGCAAAAGCAGGCTCTGGGGAGGCGGCATCAGACTCTGGTACTCCTGGAACTCCTGGTACTCTGGCTGATCAAAAGTGGTAACATAAGCTGAAATGGTGGTGGGGTTCATGTTTTTTTTCCTTTTTGTGTTTTTTCGACTACCACCTCCAACATGGATGTTCTGGAGAACGCCACCATGAGTCCAGTGTCTATGACAGCTACGGCAAAAGTGACGAGGCTGTGATACGGTGTAGTTGTTGTAGTAGCAGAATTTAGTGTCATGTGAACTACAACATGGACATTGACGTCTTCCAGGGATTTGTTTTGTGGTTGTGGTGACCAAAGTTGATGTTTCAACGTATGTGTTGGTGGTGGTGGTTATGGTGATGGTGGTGGTTATTACTGCAGTGTTTGGTGATGATTCCATTTTCTGCAATCCGTGTTTTTTTTATTGTTACCTCGAGTCGTGTTTTGCAAGCGTGGGTTGTTAGGGGGTTTATGGGGTTAAAAGTTATAATTTATTTTGAAAATTTAGCCATTGAGGTCATGTCGCATTGAATCCCAAACACAGAGGTTATTATGGCGGCAACTGATTAAATATGAACAGTAAATACAATACTACCCTCAATGACGTAGCACTTAACGAGGAAACTAACGGAAAAACGCTCTCGGTGGCTATTTTGCACTTTTACGAAACGTTAATGGCAATTTTGCACGCCTTTATGACTCGGTCTTATTTTTGCGATTTCGTGATACTTTAGTGACCATTTTTGCAATTTACCCTTTTTAATATATAATGTACAATGATGTTTAACTGTTTAAGCATATTTTGAGAAAATATGCAAACATGGCCGGATTTGAGGGTGTGCCGAGTGTGCAACCGCACAGGGCCCCCAAATTTTTAGGGCCTCCGATGATGTTATAACTAAAGGGTTGATTTGTTGAGCGTAAAACTGATAAGACTGTATTCATAGATTTAAGCGACGTTATAAAAATGTAACAGAAATTAGTTTCAGATGATTCCAAGAAAACAACAAAAAACATAGTTATAGACTTGTATGGCTGAGGAAGATGATATCTATAGGTAGTATTCACTCGGGATAATCACCAAAATAGACCGGGCAACATGGTGAATTTGGTTCGTGCCTCCAGATCCAAAAATGTCTGTTTTAGACAGGGCAACTGGGCAACTCGACCCATATGATGACAAGTGCCCCAGTTGCCCAAAAATTGACGGTTGTTGCCAAAAAAACTGACAAGTTGACCAAAAAACTGACAGACAATCAATACTTGCCACTTGCAGAAAGTGACACTTCATCAGTTGCCCAGTATAAAAAAGACATTTTTGGATTTGGGGGAAGGATTCACTATGGTTGGCCGGTCTATTTTGGTGATTATCCATATTCATTTTGCACCCTTAGGTTTATAGTTTTTCACATTTGTATCCTAATCTTCTTGTTTTGTTCTTAAATACGTACACGTGGGTTTACAAAATATACACTCTCGGCCCAAATTCAAGAAAATTGTTACAATTAGCCCAATTGGTTTCTTAAATACATATTCTTTATCTATAGAAAAGTTTCGATGCCTTCAGATATTATTTATTAATGTAATAACTAGACATGTTAAACAACATTATATATATGCTTTCGGATATTTATCTTATTCATTAAATCGTCGTGTGCTTCGGCATGATCCACTATCGTTGTTGTCGTTGCATAGTTACCTTTTACTATATAATTATTTTACAAATATTTGAATTTTTTCTCGTTGTTCAAGAGGCCTGAATGACACAAGGCTTCCAAAATTCACAGAACACCCCTGCAAATATACAGTTTTAATAATGAATATATATGTAATTTCCTCTTAATTTAAGTACCACTTTAACATTCTTTAAGGACCCGGGAAACACACGTGTTTTCATTTTTTAAAACTAAAGTATTGATTTATTTATTTTTTTAAAGCAAAGCGAAATATATTAATACCTAAAAAAGAGGGGATCAACTTGCAACAAAAGGCTTCCAAGATGGGAGCCAAACACCCAACCGTTGATTTATTGCTCAACATTTGTTAGATGTTTAACGAAATAATCTATATATTAAAAGTTCCACGAGTAAAAATAATATTTAATTCGAATTTTTACCGATAACTCAAAATATTACTACTAATATGCATGGCAGGATAATTTAGTAACGACTATGAAGGGAAGCTCTTTTTGCTAAGCTGTTGATGTGAAGTTGAAGTTAGCACAGGAAGTTGATCGACCAAGAAGTGAAGAGCTGAATCCAAGCCTAGATTCTTTAAGTTCAAACTGAAGAAAATTGTCCTCAATTTGATGCCCTCCAATAACGACCGAAATTGTAGTTGTAAGATCGGTTCTTGCTTGAACAAAACCAAGGCACATAACATCCTTATTGACTGCAACCATGGAATTCGCGCCAAATATCCTCCAAAGATTTCTGCTTTGCAACACGAGGTCGATGGAAGGCACAGCAGGACCCAGAGGGGAGCTACCAATGTTCTTGGAACTAAAACATGCTCCAAAAGGAGCAACGTTGGGAACCTTTTGGACATTCTTTGGCATTGCTTCCATAAACGCCGCTATAAGAGCATTGTAGATAGAGCTTTCCAAAACGGTGTAAGGATCAGCGGTGCTAATCGCCGTCCCACCCAAACCTTGAGCATTGATGGACAACAAAGTGTCGTTGAACCCGCCGACACGTTTGCCACTGATATTGATTGATTTTACTCCAATATAATATTTAGGAGAGGCGTCACCAACAAACCCACTTTCACTAACCGGGTTTATTATGAGAGGTGTGTAAGTAAGCGAGGAAGATGCATCAACATTTGGACTTAAGGTATATGGTCCATCTCCGAAGAACACAGCACCACTTGATGTTGTTGAGGAACTTAAACATAAAGCAAATTTCCTATTGAATCCAAAATACGAAGACAATTGAGCAGGAAGTGACATCCCAGTCCGTCCAAGGCCAGCCATGCCAGTAACCTCATCAGCAAGACCTTCATTAAGAAAATCAGTACCACAGACAAAATAAACACGAGGGACAGTAACGGACGGTAAAACATTCTTCCCGTCAGTTGCCTGTACTGCGAATATGTCCCCATGGATCAGGCCACCAGTGCCAGTGTTAGAAATAGTGTTGATAGGGAAGGTGCTACAAGTGTTATTGGCACAGTCTAGGGATGATGGACCATGACATAAAGTGAGACAGGAAGTGGTGTTAAGAAGTTTGCATTGAGGCGACCCACACGTAGCTGGAAGATAGCTAGATGACGTGTAGCTTCGTTGGCAGTTAACCCACATGAATTCACCACCAAGATCGATTGTCAATTTGACAGGGACGAGAGGCGTTCTTTGGGAAACTTGGGTGACATACTGAAGTGTTTTGGCATCTTTGGTTACTTGGAGAATGGGTCGTGGTGTTGTTTCAGCTGTAGACCATGACACAACTAATAGAAAAGAGCTCAAGAAAACCAAAGGAAATAATGAACAAGAAATAGCCATGAATGGAATTTTTGATATGATGTTGATCGATATATTTGAGTGAGGTTGATAAACGGCTTAAGATGAATTTATAGGCAGTTGATGCTCAAACATCCAACAAATGCATGCGTTTAGCTATTTCCCTTGACCAATAATGTCTTTTCGAAGTAGTCTATATTTGACCAGATATTGTTAAGTTCCTCATGAAACTTGACTTCATATTGTTAATACCTGTAATTGTCAGGTTTTTTTTGTTTTCTGTCATTAAAATACTAATTTGCTAAAAAATAAAACGTTTATGTCTTCGTTAAACTTTGTATTTTTCTGTATGGGAGAGAATATTATCGCCAATACATGGTGGTTCTAGGCAATATGTGTTCAAACCGTGTTTTTCCTTTCGGTCATAGTCGATCAAAATAATCCAAAACTAAACACTACTTTGCTTCTTTTAGTATTAGTTTTAGATCGTGGTACATGCACGAGATTTTGACATAAATCACACAAATAATGTATTTGTATTAAAAAGTAATTATAAATAATTCGCGGAAACGTTTTGTGTTGGTTGTGTAGAAATGCTTTAATCTTCTTCTGTTCGAGGCAAGTTGAATGAAACATTACATCCAATAGTTTCGTATGACAATTTGAAATGGAAAATAAATACATGACAAAAGTATTTATGTTGATCATTATCTTTGTAAATGATAAAGTATAAAAGCTTTAATTTCACTGATGACATAGTCTTTAAAGCATTCGTAGCAAAACTAGAGTAATACAAAACTAAAATCTAATGTGCTAACCACAATAGTCTTGGGCAACAAAATTAAAAGGAGTCAAGAGATGATCGTAAGTTTACTCGTTTTTCAGGTTGCTGCACGCAACCGACTAACTTAATGGTAACAACAACATCCAATTGTGTTGCACACTCAACAATCTCCTTCCTTTTGGTTGATGACGCTACTGAGAGATATTCGACATCAATAACTTTCAACTTTCTTTTCAAGATATTATAGGCTCCGATGCCAGCTGCTTCTTTATTTTTCTTTAACACATGGCCGGCACTTATGGTCAAAAGTATTGATGAGGAGGTTTGAGCTAATGCGTTGTTTTAAAATATTCTTGAAAAGATTAATCCATTCTTCAAGAACTTATTTGTACATGTTAACTTACAAATAGGCAGCATATCAAAGCTACGCAAAAGCCTTTTGCGACTTTCAATTTCAAAGATAGTAAGACCATACAACTTTTAAAGTAGTTCACTAACGAAATTTATAAATTTGAAGTCACAGTTGTGCATGGCAAACAATGTACCTGTTGTGCATCATGAGAACTTTCAACACCTTGGCGTTGTGATTAACAAATTTCATTAACCCATTTCCCAGGTAGTGATGGGTCTTCTTGTCTGAGGCGTACCGGATACTGGGCATTTGAGTCTCACCCTTAAACTTTGTTGAAGAATGTGGTTGTTAAGTCAAGGGACTCAAGTTGACAAGTTTGAAAGTCTTCAACAGGTTATAACAAAGTGATGTAGCTGAGTGACAAGTTAAGCTAAGCTAGAGGGCTAAAGTGGAACTTTGGCTTATATAATCATCTCATCCGATTTAGGGTTTCATTAAGTCACATCTATCTCTCATATTTTCTCTCTGAGTTTTATACACAGTTGTAGTTGTTGCTTAGTATTGATATCAATTTGATATTTGTTAGTCTTCTATCATTGAGGATCAATCTCCTTATTCGATCTTTAAGTTCTGAGTGTTTGAGTGATCTTGTAGTGAGGATTTCTTGGTGTCTACCTAGTAGAGACCAGTCTTTGTCTTTTGTATTTGTATTGGTAAGCACCCAATTGGGGACTTATCTTCTTGAATCATTATAATAAAAAGACGCGCCAATGGGTGGTTGGCTGGGTGTGCATGTGATTTATAGTGTGTACTTTACCATATTTACATGGTATCAGAGATCACGGTTCTGATCTAGTGTTTCTTGAGATTCTAGGGTTTCGAAGGATTTTTGGGGTTTTTTGCAATTGAAGGTGTAATTGGTTTATTGAGGCTGTTTTCTTAATGGTCGTTGTTGATTTAGTCTGTTTAGGCTAGATCTGGTTATTCTTGTGGGATTCTTGGTTAGGGTTTCTTGAAACCATAATTTTGGTTTTGGGGATCTTTATCCCTGGTGGTTGTTAGTGATTGTTGGTCCCATTCTTGGTCATATTAGCACTAGACTAAGTGAATCTAGTGTTGTTGTGGTTGTTCTCTCACTGGTTATAGCACTGTAAGTTGTTTTCTTCTTTAAGACAACATTTGCTCAGTTTATAAGGTGCAAACGGGGCGGTTAACTCCTTGATCTGCCTACTTGATTGGTACGAATACCTGCTCTGGCTGCCCACAGTCTTCTGGCTGGCATCTTGTTGTTCTTAGGTGTGAGTGTAGTATACTTTATTTTTTTACTGTTATTAGTTAAGTCTGTTGAGTCTAGGTCGAAGGATGATAGGAATTGGGCAGTCTTGGAAGTTGGTTGTGATTATTGATGGTTATTTTTTTTTTTGTTATTTTTGTTTGTATATCTGTTAGTTTCTTCTTGTTTGTGTTTTTGTTTGTTTTTCATTATGTCTGCTGGTGATCCTAGTGGGAGTAGTACTCCTGCTTTGATTAGTAATCTAGATGCTGGTAATCCTTTGCATATACAAACTAATGATAATAGTGGCACTGCATTATTTCCATTTAAATTACTAGGGACAGATAATTATAGAATTTGGTATGGTGCTAAGAAATTGGCATTACAAGCTAGGAATAAATATAGCTTTGTTGATGGTACTTGTTTAAAAGAGACTTTTGTTACTAATGATGTTCTTTCTGCCCAATGGGACAGATGCAATGCCATTGTTTTAACTTGAATTATGAATTCTGTGTCTCAAGATGTTTATAGTGTATTCTGAAAATGTTGCATCTGTTTGGAAAGAATTAAAAGAAACTTATAACAAAGTTGATGGATATGTGATTTATAATTTGTTGCAAAAAATTAACTCTATGAAACAAGGTGGTAGTTCTGTTCCTAATTAGTATCATAGGCTAAATTTTTTATGGAGAGAATTTGATGCTTTAACTAAATTGCCTAAATGTACTTGTGAGGTTAAATGCTCTTGTGATGCTAGTAAAGAATTAGGTTTGCATCAGCAATTGATGAAGCTGATGCAGTTTCTCATAGGTCATGATGATTGTTATCAACCTGTGAGGACTGCATTATTGACCAGGGATCCTTTCCCTGAGGTCAAAGATGCTTATGCCATTGTTTCTAGAGAGGAATCCCACAGAAGGATTCCTGAGTCCTCTAGTGTTTCTGAATCTAAACTTAATGCTTCTTCTTTTGCTGCTAAGTCTTTTAACAACAATAGAAGAATGTATAATAACACTAATAACAACAATAGAGGTACTAGTTCTTATTCTAATATTGTTAATAGAGGTCCTAATCCTAATCTAAATTGTAAAAATTTAGATTGAGGATAATCTACTGCAATTTGGTCTTTCTAGATCGAAATTAGGATTCAGCTTGCCACTCTTTCAATTTCATATTAAATGCCTAAAGGGGTTTAAAGCGTGAATCGTATATGAACTCAATTGTCGTATTTTAGGGGTCTTTGGTTTGTAATTCCATGTTTCGTAATAATTGATTCAATTATATGGATCGCTACAATGTTATACTAATCTTAATCTACCAGAAAGCAAAGCGAGTTCTAAACTAAGATTGAATTACTAAAATTGCTGCTGTGTTTGTCCTCAAATCATATAAATGCTATATTGTTTCGTGTGTTGTTCAAAAGACAATAGAATTCATTGAAAACGTTATTATTTGATAGAATATAGTAGTTTTACAAACCGACTAACGGGTTTTATGGAAAAAAAAAAAAAAAAAAAAAAAAAAAAAAAAACATTGCTATTTTGTTGCAGGATTTACTTACCTAACCATCGATTTCAAATTCTTATTTGCTCACACATTTTATAGCATGTTAAATCCTCTTATATCACTAGTTGCTTTACTTGCATTTTTCTATATACTACAGCCTAGTCGGCCTTTAGATAAACCTGCAGAGTATATATAAAGAATAAATTGTTTCATGGTGAATACGACATAACCTTCTACATGCTTCCATTTTATATAATCTCTGTACAAGTATGTAATAAGCACCAGGTTTATCCTTGGAGTATACTAAAGATTTATTTTGTGTCCTTTTTTATTTAAGAAGTAAAAGCAAGATTTACGGAGTATTAGAAAAGAATAAAATCACACAGTACATGACGACTATGATGAAAAACACTGGAATAATAAACCATAAAAAAGCGAAAAACATAAGGACGGAGAGTTCACGTGATGAGAATCTTTCTAAAACCTAAGAACTTTTTGTGAAATTGAAGCTGGAACATGCGGTGGATCTACCAAGAAGCAAAGAGCTGAAGCCAAGCCTTGATGCTGAAAGATCAAACTGTAGTAGATTTTCCTCAATTTGATGCCCACCAATAACGATAGAAAACCTAGGTCGATAATATGTATCTGCTTCCACAAATCCCAAGCATAAAACATTCTTTTTCACCTCAACCATACTGTTGTATCCAAATATCCTCCAATACATGCTCTTGTTTTGCAACCCGAGGTCAATGTAAGGTACAACAGGACCCAGGCGGGTACTACCAACATGTTGGAGTTTATGGATATATATTAATAAACGTATGTCTAGAATCGAACTCGAGACCTCGGGATTGCACACGTTACGAATGAGTATTAAGAAATAATAATTAATATATTTATATATTTATTATTATACACAAGTATGTAACGATCGTTGGTATTTACCGTTAATGACTCACGACCGTTAGACGAATATAAGGAAAGAATTATGTGATAATAATTGGTAAGTCAAGAAGCTTCCGGATTCCCTTTGGGACTACATTGCCGATCGGTTGGGCTTGGGGAAACCCAATCCCACACCAACTTGAGCTCCAAGTTATTAACACTATAAATACAAATCAAGGGTCATTAGTTTTCGTAACTTTTGTACACAATACTAAACCCTAATTTGTGTTTTCTTTCTTTCTTTGCTAATCGGCCGAACACCCCTTCTAGGGTAATTCGACTTTTGTTTTATAAACAAAATTGTTTCTTGTGTTGTTACTAGCATCACCTTAATACGGTTTAGTTCGTGTGTACAAAGAACGAGGCAACAACATACTTTTGTTGTTATCAAGGGATCGATTAACAAAACGGTAAGGGGTTAATCATTGATCCATATAAACCCTAATTAGGGTTCTTCATATTGTTAAAGACAATTGCTTTTGATTCTTGTTCGGGCTAGAATCACTAAAGGTACGCTCTCTTTATGTTTCAGTTAATTAATTATGAGTATTCGATCTTTTGCTTCCGTTGTGCGTTGTTGATGTTTATATGTTTAATTATGTAATTGTTATGGTACTTAAATTCTAACAGTGGCATCAAGAGCGGTTAATACTGTGTAATTAATTACTGAAACACATAAAAAATTTGTAATCTTTGATTATTATTGCATGCTTAAAGGTTTCTTGGTGTTAATTTTTGAAACCCTAAAAATATTTTTTACTGTTCACGAACACTGTTCACGCGGTACTGTTCACGTACTGTTCTCGTTACTGTTCACGTTACTGTTCATCCGAAATTTTTTTTTTAAAAAGGTTTTATAAAAATTGAAGAAAGCCTAGGTTGCATGCTAATATTTTTTTTATGTGGTTTAATCATGAATAATTGTTATGTGACATGGTTTATGTGCGTATCTTGTGACCTAATTGGTAATTGTTATGCTTTGATCCATGACGAAACATGCATGTTAGTCATGGGTTATTAATTGTTTTTTAATTGTTAAGCTTTGTCACATGTTTATATAGATCTTATATTGGGGAAGACCCCATAATTATTAAAATCAATTATGTGCTATGTGGTATGTGATTAGCTTTGGCCTACGCAATTGACTTGTCAATGTATGTGGCTCACTTCCATTAAGAGGTGAGGGCCCTAGTTAATTATATGCATATAAAAACCTAGAATTGGTTTTATTATGATCTTTTTAACAAGGTTTGCATGTGGCTAATTGTTTCACGTTATTATTATTAGTTGTTTATTTTTCTTTTAATTACTTGTTTTTATTGTTTTCTTAATTGTTTGACTTGTTGTAAGCAATAAAAAGGGTGATTTTCATAAAAGAAAATAATATAGACTAATAATGGTGAAACCCTAAGTGATAAAGTAAGAATCTTGCAAGGTCTTAAGTGCCGCTAGTGGTCTGATTCGCACGGTAATCAGCTCCCAGGCGAGACTAGCAAAATTCATACTTTATTACATGATTTTGAGATTGAATCCATAAACTTTTGCTTGATTGATGTTTTGTACAAATATGCTTTTAAAATTAAGTCATTTAAGACGATATTCATAACCGTGATTTGAAGGCTTAGAAAAGAGCCTTAGAGTCTGCCTTGGTTATCACAATCTTGAATATGTCTTAAACGAATTACTTTTAAAATCATAATTGTAGAAAGTCATCTTAGGGTTTTTTTTTTAAACCTCGAGTAAAACTTTGTGTATTAATTTCACGAATTGGTAATAAAAAGGTTTTGAAAACTTATGTTATAAAGATGAGTGCATGCATCTTTATACATGTTTTGATTTTCACATCAAAAATTTATACCCTAAAATTTAAGTTACATGCCATCTAACTATAAGAAACACTTAAAGTTATTATTTAGTAAACGTGAGACGCAGGCTAAATTTTAATGACAATGTAAATTTCCGAGTGTGCGTGAGACCACACATGGAGAATTTGCAGTTTCTAAGTTAGACGACTTAATTAAGTTGATGCGTGAGACCTAGAGCTTAAGGCATGAGATGGGATGAAACATGCTTACATGACAAATTGATGAATCAATTTGATGTAAATCCCATAATGATCTAGGAATTGGAAAATTGTTTGCCAATTATTGTTAGACAGATTACCATCTTTTATACTTTCACCACTAGCAGATCAACTGATGTGGTAGAATCTATGTAAAGTTGGATCCTAGATTTTCAAGAAATTAGTTGGTTATATGAATATAACCTTGGGTATTATATTTTCTTGGAAATATAAATTATCGAAAATACTAAAATTAAATTTTGTAAATTATTTAAATGTATTAATGCAACTCAAAACCGTAAACGTAAGTTATTCTTTTAATTGATCTACACCCGTTTGGGTTTTTGGTTAGAGTCAATATTTACAAAAAGAATAAATATAGTCTTCTTTCCATTACGATAAGTGTGAGACTTAAATCTTATTCCTTTTCATGAATGAGAAAGGTATAATAGGATGATTAGAATTGTCTAAATTCTAAATACATAACTCATAGCAAACTTTAATAGTAAGAGTATATGCACCTTATGAGTTATTAAATTAGAAACTAGACTGATTACTGCATAATGGTAAAAGACGAATTAGATTATTTTATCTAGTTGTTTTGGTTTGACCATTTACAGATACTACATACAATTGTTGGAATGGTAAATCTATAAAGGAAGAAATTGCATGCCCAGTTTTTTCAAGTTAATAGTTTGGAATGTGATGAATCACATTTATGTAGTAGATTACATCCTTTTATAACCTATATAATTGTTTGAATGGGTTTTCTTAAAAGATGTAGGAAAGTAAATAGTACACTATTTCTTTCACTGATTAATGAAACATTTACAATGTTGTCAAATTCAGTGGGAGTATTGTGTTCTTATGGCTGAATAAGGGATTATTATAATGTTCTCTAATTCAGTGGGAGTTACAAGACTTTTGTCTTGATTGTAACTCAGATTATCTTTTGAATGTCTCAAGATAATTACTTTCCAAATATAGAGACTAATGTTTTCAAGGATAGTCATGTACGTTTCCTTGATTGATTGAGTAAACTCTATATCTACTAAGTTATGTTAATGACACAAATCATATTGTTCACATTAACAAACGCGTGCGTGTTGTTTATGTGGTACATGGTGTTGTACCATGCACAAGTGGGAGAAATCTTCATTATGTGCAAAGTACAACACATAAGAATATGATTTAAAGGATTCTCTTAACTGCAAGTAAGAGATTATAATTCTAATTAGATTAATACATCTAATCTTAGAAACACTTGGTGTTAAAATTTAGTAAACTTGAGAAGCAGACTAAATATTAACAACAAGGTGAATTTCCATGTATGTGTGAGACCAACATGGATAATTTACAGTTTCTAAATTAGACATCTATTAGAACAATTGTGTCAAATAACAATACTACTTCAGCTTTAATATTTATGTATTGTTGAAATGACATAAATGCATGAAGTAATATAAAACTACTTCAATAATTATGTATTCTTAGAATGACATAAATAAATGAAGTAGTGTGTTAACTTGAAAATAGAATTGAAACCAAATGATGGTGTTCATGAGTACTTTAATACGTGTTTATACTTTATTGTATAGTTATAAACATGAAGTCTTCTAAGTAGTACAAGACTTATAATAAAGTAAGATGTTAGCTTGTTATGGTCTTTTAATTAAGACATATACAAGAAGTCATTGAGTTGATCAATGATTAATAACGAATAGTGAATTATAACACGTTTATGTTTTAATGTGACATAAACATAAAGTGACTTGATTAATAAGTACTTGGGTTATAAAGCATGCAATTGGCTTGAAAATACTATTACACCATTAAGTTGATTTAGTTGGTAAATAGACAAGCTAAAAGATATATGGTTATCTTACATATTGTTAGATTGTCTTACAATATGAGTTCTAATGAAATACTAGATTATAGTATATTCAGTTAGGAAATCAAACCCTTGTTGTAGTGTTTGGTTCAAGATAACTACATCTTCTTCCAAAAGTTATCAAGGTTAGAAATTGAGTATGGCTTGAATATACTCAATTAGACTCCTAGAAGATTAATAAGACGTTATTGAATTATGAAATGTGATGAATTACATTAAGTCTTAAAATTGAAGTTCTGAATTTGTTAAGTTACTTATGTGAAGGTTATTAACAAAGAGCTATCAATGCGTATTTGTAAAGTCTTAAAAGAGAAAATTGGATTGTTGCTCTAATTGCTAAGTACTTATATTCTATATAATGCTAAAGGCAAGTGGGAGTATTTTATCTTGAAAAGATAGAATTACAAGATACATAATCTTCTAAAACCACACTAGTTAAAATCATGATGAGGCTTAACATGTAAATGATAAACCTCAAGATGATGGAATTATCATTCATAGATCCACTTGGATATCTCAGATATTTAATTAATATGCTGATGATTATATGATGTAGTATTACCAAAATAATGAATTGGGTGAATTACTCATATTATGAATGTTAAAGATGCAGTTCATAAAGATATAAAAATTTGGTTTATCTTAATTCTTAATAGTTAGAGAATGATGATGAGTTTATTCAAAGATAATGTAACCCTAGTGGTTAAATCTTTGAGTAGAAATCATATGGACAAGATTGTACACATATCTTAATGAATATCTCATGACAAGATTATTAATCATACTTAAGCAATTAACTATGATTGAATACTCTTTCTTAAGTACATTAAAGATATAAAGATGGTAATTGTCATATTTACATGAATGTGAAATTTGACAATGGAATATCAAAACTCTTTCTTGAATAATTACTTGAGCGAGGACGATAAGTAATCAAAAAGGAGTTTATGAATTCATGCAAATCTTTGAAAGTGTACAAAATGCAATAATCCAGGAATGGATAAATGCATGCATCTAGGAGATTATTCTTATGATAAATTATTAAATCTATGTTTAGGTTTATAATTAAAATAAGGTAATTTCTAAGTATTCCTGAAAGCTAGTAGGAGTATTATGTTTGATTTACTAAATCATATATGTTGTATAACATATAAGAGTAACATTCCATATAAGTAAAAGGTTAGACTTAATTTGGAATGAAACGTTACTTGAAAGATTTAGGAAATATAACATACAACCTTGAAACAAAAGTTTATTATTAAATAAACAAATGCGGTAAATAAATTCTAAATAGAATATGATATATTATTTAGGATGACTAAATGGATATACATATTTGTAAAGATCAAACATGAATAAAATCTAAGTTTGACTGAAGGATTTTCATGTGCATTATATTATTGTTGTATCATGCTTAAGTGCTTAAATGATTTGACAATATTTGATATCCAATTAAAAGTTATTGTATAACTTGTGTAATAGATATTCTAATGGAAAATGTTTGAAATTAGAATAATGATCCTCAAACTGGAATAGCTCCTAATCATTACACATTGGATATTAAGTTTACGGAAATTAAGAGCATATTGTGATTATATACAATGATGCTGGTTTAATTGAGATGACACTCAATAACTAGTCATAAAGGATATCATGAGAACTAGTTATGCTCAACTAAGAGCATAGTTGCATTAAACATTAAAGAATTAGAATACTTTAAACTTTAAAAGGTTTGAAAGTTTGATTGTCATAAGTTGGTGATTGAGGATATCACATTATTTATGAAGAATTATGTAGCTATATCAAGATAGTTGGATATACACATACAAGAATTTTAATTATTGAATTCTTGAAAGAAGTATTCTCAAAATTCAGATAGATCAAAGTTAGATGAAATTATGCCATGTCAACAAGTATGATTACTTGAGGCATAATTGTCTTCAAGTTATTACTTGAGACAAGATTCATTAACTAGAATTATCATGCATTGATCTATTTTGGTATTTGGATAAAGGACATTAAGCAATTATTATTTATAATGAATTAAAGTACTTAGTATGTTTGTTTTCATTAATAATAAATTGTGTCCTATATTTGCATGTTTAAATCCGTGAATAACTTAAATTATTCTAAATTGTCCATTGTCGATTAATGATATGGGAATATCATTAAACTAAGACAAATCTGAGTATTGGTTAGAATATACTTGAAAGTATATTGATGCGTTGACATACCAATTTCACATGATATTCGATGAATTGAATATAGGACTTATCCCAAATACATGATTTTACTTTATGGATCTTGTCAGTAAGTAAATCATGAATTTGTTATCCTCAGACTTGAGATACCAGATAAGAGTCATGGATGTAGTGCATTTTTGTGAAGCAATCTACCGCTCACCGTAACAAGGAGTTATAAGGGTTGTTTTCAGAAGTGTTGCAAAGTCCATGGGTTATTCTTGTAGTCAAGAAAGAATTTGTTCCTTCAAATTCATTTTGAAGTTTAATACTGTTGGGCCCCTCGTAGGGTTGTCAAGATGTTTGCGTGCGCACGCCCAAAGTCTATCTGGAATACGTTCAGATGTTTTGGTAATCTTGCTCAATCATAAACAACGAGAAACAGAATTGTTAATTAAAGAATGACTAAGATCCATATCTTTATTAACGTAGTATTAGAAACAAAAGGATGATAATAATAATGATGAATCATTATAGGTTTTTCCAGGAAACCTTCCTCGAGTTGATCTAGGGGCATTGGCGTGTTGCTAGACGCTTACCAATGTCATTATGTTATTAATAGATATCCAAGTGGGAGCTGTTGGAGTTTATGGATATATATTAATAAACGTATGTCTAGAATCGAACTCGAGACCTCGGGATTGCACACGTTACGAATGAGTATTAAGAAATAATAA
This sequence comes from Artemisia argyi, assembly GCA_030686995.1. Taxonomy (NCBI): domain Eukaryota; kingdom Viridiplantae; phylum Streptophyta; class Magnoliopsida; order Asterales; family Asteraceae; genus Artemisia; species Artemisia argyi. Next base: position 38,507,680 of record CM060706.1, read on the forward strand.
TTAATATATTTATATATTTATTATTATACACAAGTATGTAACGATCGTTGGTATTTACCGTTAATGACTCACGACCGTTAGACGAATATAAGGAAAGAATTATGTGAGAATAATTGGTAAGTCAAGAAGCTTCCGGATTCCCTTTGGGACTACATTGCCGATCGGTTGGGCTTGGGGAAACCCAATCCCACACCAACTTGAGCTCCAAGTTATTAACACTATAAATACAAATCAAGGGTCATTAGTTTTCGTAACTTTTGTACACAATACTAAACCCTAATTTGTGTTTTCTTTCTTTCTTTGCTAATCGGCCGAACACCCCTTCTAGGGTAATTCGACTTTTGTTTTATAAACAAAATTGTTTCTTGTGTTGTTACTAGCATCACCTTAATACGGTTTAGTTCGTGTGTACAAGAATGAGGTAACAACATACTTTTGTTGTTATCAAGGGATCGATTAACAAAACGGTAAGGGGTTAACCATTGATCCATATAAACCCTAATTAGGGTTCTTCATATTGTTAAAGACAATTGCTTTTGATTCTTGTTCGGGCTAGAATCACTAAAGGTACGCTCTCTTTATGTTTCAGTTAATTAATTATGAGTATTCGATCTTTTGCTTCCGTTGTGCGTTGTTGATGTTTATATGTTTAATTATGTAATTGTTATGGTACTTAAATTCTAACACAACGTTCTTGGAGCTAAAACATGCTCCAAAAGGTGCAACGCTAGGAACCTTCTTGATATTCTTTGGCATCGCTTTCACAAATGTTTCTACAACTGCACTATAAATGGAACTTTCCAGCACGGTGTAAGGATGGACCGTACTAATTGTTGTCCCACCGTAGCCTTCAGCATCAATGGACAACAACGTTTTGTTAAACTTGACAGGTTTTCCACTGATTTTGATTAATTTCACTCCAATGAAGTACTTGGGAGAACCGTCGACACCAGGAGGTGAACTTTCAGTAACACGGTTTATGATGAGAAGAGTGTAGGTAAGAGATGATGACACATCTACATTTGGAAGGAATGTATATGGTCCATTTCCAAAGAACACTACACCGTTAGATCTTGTTGACGAACTCAAACATAGAGCAAATTTTCAATCAAATCTAAAATAAGAAGACAATTGAGCTGGTAGTGAAACTTGTGTCCTTCCAAGGCCAGCCATGCCCTTAACCCCATTAGCAAGACCAGGTATAATATTATGGGATAATTACCAAAATAGATCGTTGACTTTTTGACTAGTCACTTTGTAGACTTTCAAATTTCACTTTTCAAAATTAGATCAGGGCAACTTAAAAAATGAGCGACTCAATATAAACGCGATACGTGTCCTTAAAAGATTCTAGATTCTGTACTATACATTCCAAAAAGATTATAGATTCTGTACTATATTAATAAAATATTCGACACGTGTCGCACATATATGAAGGTTGCTCAGTCGCCAAGTTGCCCTGATCCGCCGGAGGAAAGTGATTTAAAAACATCTATTCAAGGAATGTGTTTTGGGCGACTGATCTATTTTGGTAATTATCCCTAATATTATTGCTACCACAGACAAATATAAATTCGGAGATGGTAACAACTCCTAAAACTTTCCTGCCGTTGCTGGCGTGGATTGCCAACACGTCTGATCCAACAGGGCCAAAATCTTTACTATCAGTGACAGAATTCATGGCATCATGTGTACATGTATCATTGGTGCACCTAGGGGATGGTGGCCCAGGTAAGAAACATGTAACACAAAAAGGGGTGTTGAGGAGTTTGCATGGAGTGGAGCCACAGGGGGCAGGGCGATAAGTGGTAGAAATGTATGTAGGGCGGTCAGGGGCAGAGTATGTTGGGTCACAATTAACCCATATGTAGTCGCCACCAAGATCGAGGTTAGCTTTAATGAGATGAGAGGTGTTCTTTGGGAAACTTTGGTTACATATTGACGTGTTTTCGCATCTTTGGTTACTTGCAGAAGAAGCATATTTGGATGAGATGATGGTTTTTCTGCGGATGAAGACACACTGAAGAGAAACAAACATAAGATACTAAAACATATCAAAGAAGAAAAGCAAGAAGCCATTGAAGATCGAGTTGAATGGATTTTTTGATTGAGAATTTGAGATATGAAATAGGCACGCTGTGTTTGACAATTTATTGCCAGTGGATTCTGAAACCCTTGAAAATCAGTGCATTTGTTAATTACTAAACGAATAACACATGCTCTATCGAACTATATTATATGTTTTTCATTTGCAGATCGGTCAAACCATGTAATGTGTATCCTCTGGATCAATTCTGATCTACATATGTGAAAAGGTTATTTCTTTTAAGGTAAAGTACATCTTTTATTGTACTACATTAATTACTCCTATTTTTAGAGCATCTTTCCCTCCTTCATATGTCAGAAGTTCCATCGTTAATCCGTCGCCAATAACCATTGTTATTATCGTCTTTTTCATTTTGCAAATTGCTCGAACATATAATCATCCAGCCCGAACATCATCTTAAGTAAGTACATATTTTTACTCCCTCCGTCCGTAATACCTATTTTCATTGTGAGATGTCTCAAAATAATAAATCAATCAAAAGAGAGTTTAGTGGGTGAAGATAATATTTAATTGGTTAAAATGTATGTTTTTTATCTGGGATAATAATTTTGAAACGGAGAGACTATGTTTCTTGCTACTATTTTTTTGTTTAATTTGTCACCTAACGCTTTTGTTTGTTTTTGTATCATCTTAGGAAACTTGAGAATGATTTGCATTATCTTGACATCATCCATCTATACTACTAGTACAATTACAAACACACCCTAACTCCCGTCTTAAAAATATCCAAGCCTAACTCCCATCCTAAAAATTTCCTTGAAAATTCATCCAAACTTAACTTTCTGTCTTAAAAATTGGTCCAATCCTCGAATTTCTGTAATAGATGTTCTTAAACTCCTCTGAATTACCCGCCACTAACATTCTCTCTTCTCTTCTGCAAGTTGCCAAACAATACATTATAGCGGCATCTCGGGTACAAAGTCTGTTATTCAAACATCATAGCGACATCAGCTATGTAGGATTTTTGAAGTTGTTGTGAGGATCGTGATCTAGGTGTTGGGATGTGATATGCATCATTTAAATTGTGTACGTTTTACAATATACATCATCAAAGAGATTTTGTGGTATGCACATAATTATTTATGATGTCTATCATGTGCATTTCTTGTAGATTTAGGCATCTTTAGGGGTCTCGTTTACTTAATCATGCAAGACGGCCGATCAGGTTTTGTTTAACTGGATAGCAAGCCACGTAAAAATGTTAGGTTAGTGTATTCTGATTGAATTCGTAACCCTCTCTCTTATTGTCTATCATAATTTTTCGCTCATTGTTGTCATGAAGTTCTAGGTTCTCACCTGTTTGTCCAATTTTTACTGGATCTATATATTTTATCCAAAAGCTTATATGGCGTGATAAATGGAGTATGCAAAGAAAGATAGCTAAGTAATGGCTTCTAAATGGCGTGATAAATGGAGTATGCAAAGAAAGATAACTAAGTAATGGCTTCTAAACGTCAATGTTCTTATGATAAGGAAGATGAAGTAGGCATAACCTACTATTAAAAGATAATAACAATGTTATTATTATTATTATTATTATTATTATTATTATTATTATTATTATTTTATTTTTATTTTTTTTTATTAAACCATCACTTTTATTAACAAAAAATAGGTTTTTTTACAAGAAATTGGTGGGGAGCCGAGAAACCAACTGGGCCCCACACCTCTAGCAATAGCGAAACCAATCCTATTAAAAATATGAATGGCAGCCCGCGCTCCAATGTCTTGAGTCGTTGAGAAACGTCGAATACGCTTTAGAAGAGTTACTGCATCTTTCTCAAGTTCTCCAAAAGAGGAGAAAGAGAAGGGGAGGAACCCATATCCGATGTCCACACATTTGGCCTCATACTTGACACGTTTACGTTGTGCAGCTTTAATAACTGCACGACCTGGCATAAAATCAATCATACCAGATTGCGTCAAAGGTGACGACCCCGTAAGATCAACACAAACATCAAGCCCACCATCCCAAGAGTAAAGTAATATATCAGCTGGACGCAAAGATCTATCCATATCACCATAAAGCCCAATATCCACCTCCTTACGAGCTGAAATTCCGGACCGAGAGCATATATCAACAAGAACATCACGCACAATATTATTATTATTATTATTATTATTATTATTATTATTATTATTATTATTATTATTATTATTTAGAATTTTTTTTCACACCTATACAACCAATCTCAAAATATATCTCACAAATGCTTTCAGAGAGGCTTGAACCCACGGCCTCTAGATTGGATGGCAACTCACATATCATTAGACCAAAGGTCTTTGGTTTTTCATTTTATATTTCACCACAAAGAAAACTTAATTTGGAGATATGTTTTGGTGCCACACTATAAGCCAAGTAACTGAACATCATCCTCTTAATTATAAGTTGGCTGCATGGTTTCTTATATTTCTTTAGTACCCACGAAGCACATGTATTCATTGTTTAGAAAACTAAAGCGGCATTGATCGACCATGTTTATCCATTATTTTTTTGTTAATATATAGTTAAACTTCTTTTATATGTGTTACGAATTATCCCTATAATAGTAACTTCCATGAGTAATGAAAATATTTGTTTCAAAAAATCAAATAATAATTTCTAGTATTTAAAATAAATGCATGGCGGGTTCATTTAATAACGACTATATATGATGGGAAGCTTCAATTCTTCATCTATCAAGCCATTGGTTTGAAGTTGAAGTTAGCACAAGAAGTTGACCGACCAAGAAGTGAAGAGCTGAATCCAAGCCTGGATTCTGTAAGTCAAACTGCAGAAGATTGTCCTCAATTTGATGCCCTCCAATAACGACAGGTATTGTAGTTGTAAGATCGGTTCTTGCTTGAACAAAACCAAGGCACATAACATCTTTATTTACTGCAACCATGGAGTTTGCACCAAATAACCTCCAGACATTCCTGCTTTGCAACAAGAGGTCGATGGAAGGCACAGCAGGACCTAGAGGGGAGCATTTTCTATACTCTTTGACGTTTGGGGTTCCTATCACGATATTTACACAACAGATTAGTCTCATAATGTTTTAAGCATGACTTGAATTCATAACTATTTGATAGAGGAGCATAATCACACATGGGTTACCTACACAAGCCCTTTGGTTTGTATCCTGTTCTTGCTTAGCTTGTGTCTCACAAGAAAAAATGGAATCGAAGCTGTTCTTAGAAGAAGTCATCTAAAGGAAGTTGGCCATACAAATTTGCAATTCTTTATTAACAAGGAACCACATGACATTATTTTTTTAGAAAGTTTAAGTAGAATAATCATGGTTATCTACTTATCCTTTACTTTAATTTCTTTAATATGTGTATCTATTCTAACGTGTTTTGAAATTATTAGTTCTGTTAGCTTTTGAACTTTTTAAATGTTGAAGGATGGCTATCACAAATTCCATACAAGTAAATTTATTCTTATTAGAAACTCAAACAGTAACTCAGGAATTACGATACATCGCAGGATCATTTATTCAAATTGACTCTCCTTCAATTTTAATTAAGTTTTCTATGCAAAGTTGAAGTTGGCACATGAAGTTGATCGGCCAAGAAGTGTAGAGCTGAATCCGAGCCTTGATTTTACAAGATCAAACTGTAGTAGATTATCTTCAATTTGATGCCCTCCAATAACCACAGGAATCAAAGGTGTAAAATCTGTTCGTGCTTCAACAAATCCGAGGCACAAAACATCCTTATTCACCTTAACCATGGAATTTGCTCCATTTATCCTCCAGACATTCTTGCTTTGCAACACAAGGTCGATGGAAGGCACTGCTGGACCAAGACGGGTACTACTGATGTTCTTGGAGCTAAAACATGCTCCGAAAGGAGCGACATTAGGAACCTTTTGGACATTCTTGGGCATTGCTTTCACAAATGCTGCTACAAGAGCACTGTAGATTGAAGTTTCCAAGACCGTGTAAGGACTGGATGTGCTAATTGATGTCCCGCCCTCGCCGTCAATATTGAAGGATAAGAGAGACTCATTGAACTTGACACGTTTGTCATTCACTTTGATCGATTTCACTCCGATGTAGTACTGAGGAGACGCCTCTCCCACAAACGAACCTCCGGTAATATTGTTTATGATGAGAGGGGTGTAGCTAAGAGAGGATGATGCATCAACATTAGGACGCAACGTATAAGGTCCATCTCCAAAGAACACCGCTCCACTAGATGTTGTTGAGGAACTCAAACATAAAGCAAATTTCCTGTCGAATTTGAAATAAGAAGACAGTTGAGCCGGAAGTGAACCATTTTTCCTTCCAAGGCCAACCAAGCCAGTAACTCCACTAGCTAGACCAACATCAAGAATATTGTTACCACATACGAAATAAAAGCTAGGAACTGTAATGGCAGGCAGAACTTTCTGTCCATTGGTAGACTTTATAGCAAGTACATCACCCCAGACCAATCCGGAAGTGCCTATGTTCCCAAAGGGGTTGTCAGGGAAGTGAGCACAAGTATTATTTGAGCAGTCGTATGATGGTGGGTTAAGACACTCGGTGGCGCATGCAAAGCTATTGAGAAGTGTGCATTGAGGAGTTTCACAAAACACTGGGCGAGAGCTAGAAGAAGTGTAGCTTCGCTCGCAGTTGACCCACATGAACGGGCCACCAAGATCAATGGTTAGTTTAACCGGGACGAGAGGTGTTCTTTGGGAAACTTGGGTGACATATTGAAGTGTTTTGGCATCTTTGGTTACTTGGAGAATTGGACGAGGTGAGGTTTTCGCTAGAGAACAAGAGACTACTAATAGAAAAGAACACAAGAAAACTAAAGAAGATGAAGAATAAGAAGCCATTGAAGAGATGAGTGCTGGTAGTGAATGTAGCAAACCGTATTTTATAGGGCCCAAATGCTCAAACCTTCATGAATGGATAGATCATGGTTTTTCTTTATTAATTTTCCCGAAACCAACTAGTTATTTCTATATTGTTTAAACTTGACTAGATCCTCATAACAGGGTGTAATTATGGGTTTTTATTTATATGTTTTTAAAAACTATTGTTTACATATTAAAGTTGCTATATTATATATTGACCTCTGTCTTTAGGTGACCAGTGGTGGAGAATCTTAGCAAGTATAAGACGGCCATAATTAAGCAATGTGGGTCAGACTTGCTTTCCATTTGATCAGAACTGATGCTCTAACTAGGGTTATTGTAAGGCCGGGCACACTCGTGACCTCCAATGATTTTTATCTGATTGTTACATCAGGTTGTTTTTTTTTTTTTTTTTTTTTTTTTTTTTTTTTTTTTTTTTTTTTTCCTAACAACCTACAGACAACTATTTACCACACTAAAATAATCTTCATCTATTTTAATTCTTTTCAACTTTTTCCAACTAACAAAATTTAATTTCATTGCATATTTGTTTTATTTCTTTTCCTTTTTTTTATAGAAGTCCAAATTACAAATAATAATTTAAAAAAATTACAAAACTAAAGTTTAAAAAAAAAGAATAAAAAAAACACTTAATAATCACAGCCTAGCCCACTTTACAATAATTATTTTTTTTTTCTTTACTAAATAAGAGTACAACACACTTTACAATTATTTTTCGCCCGAATTAGTTAGGGTTTTGGGTTTCCCATCAAATTCACGTTTATTTTTCATCCCTAAGGGTATGTTTCGCAGTAGGAGCTGGAGCGGGTTGCTGGAGTTTTTTCTACATGCTCCTTCAACTATCATTCAATTTAATAGCTTATTTTTTTTACATGCTCCTTTAAGTTATGTCAACTAAACGAGACTTATTTTTAATGATAGCTTCTTTTATTTTATTTTTAAATAAGCACAAACTATGATAAGTTCTGATAAATTCGCGCATCAAACATGTTCGTGCTATAAATGTTCTTGGTGAATAGAGCAAGCTCTATTTTATGGGTGTTGGATGCTCAAAATACATGACTATTAATTATTAGTTACCATGAGACCAGTAAGCTCTTTTTTTATTCTTTAAAATTGACTTGATACTTGTAACTGCACGTGCTTTACTAGTTTTTGTGTGTATGTTTCAGAAAACTATTATTGCATACAAATTCTAGTTGCTATATTACATTGACCTCTTCATTTATCTAGGTAGCATGTGGGAGAAATATTCGCAAAAGAAATAATAAATCTCTTTACCAAAATCTTCTACTAAGGGTATATTTGGCACTAGTAGGAGCTGAAGCGGATCGTTAGAGCTGGTTGCTGGAGCATGTCGCTTGAGCTTTTTTCTACATGATCCTTCAACTAGCATTCCATTTAGTAGCTTATTTTTATTACATGCTCCTTCAAGCTATGTCAGCCAAACGAGACTTATTTTTAATAGTAGTTTATTTTAAAAAAAAAAATTAAGCTTATGCTATGAAAAGCTTTGATAAGTTCGCGCGACAAAGATACCCTAATCGTATTACCTATACATAATTGTGACACTTATCCATTAAATAATTTTCTCTCTTTGCATCCTCAAATAAGTTTTACAAGTGTTACTATTTTATAGATAGAATGATAAGTAGAAGGATTTGACATTTCTCTATTAGTAAAATAAAGTGGCCACAGGCACCACCATATAGAGATTGAAAGCATCTATAGGCTATTATTTACGATACCTACAACTTCTAATCTCAACCTCCATATTCCAACTAATCCAATGGATTTAAAGTTTTTATTTATTTTTATTTATTTATTTTATTTTATTGGCGCGCAAAAGGTGAATATTATATTGTCATTCCAAACTTTACATCATAAGATTTACACTACTAAAATTGGACACACCTAATTCAGAATACAATAATAGGAAATCCAAACACCCAATATCTGCTAGAACATCAGATATCAAACAAGGATACAAAGAAACAGAGGAAAACACACTCTGCACCACTCAGCTTCTCAAGTTGTATTCACCTTATAAGCACCATTGACCATCCAACTATATTTTCACATCAGCTTTCCACAAAGTCCATTCAACCAGCACCCACAACAGACAAGGCAGAATAGGTGTGTGGCTTCATTAGGATTTAAAGTCTAGTTGAAATCTACATTCAAGAAAATTATGCTTCTCATATCTTTAGGCATTTTAATACCACGTTTGAAGCCCGGCAAACTAATTCCCATAACCAATTTACTCAACATAAGCGACTACAACAGTGACGGAACCAGGGGGTGTCCCGAGGGGTCCCGAGACATCTATGGATTTTTGTTGCGCAATGTTAATTTTGTTAAAAAAAACCTCGATTTTTCTTAAATGCATCTGATCCCTAAAACTTGTGTTTGTAGTATTGTTTAAGTGCACACAGTCGTTTTGTGTCCTGGTTTCGTCCCTTGACTAGTATCATATATAGCTGAATTGGGTTCCCACACTGACTTTGGATTTTAAAATTATTAATTTTCATTTTGAATCTATAACTAGTTATATGTTCTTGTATGTTGGTCTGAATTGGTGTTTCTAGGTTTAGACAGTTATACTATGACTATGTTTTGCAAATGTAGTTGTGAACATTAGCAGCACTGAGTTGTAGTTGTGAGCTGTGAGCAGTAGCCACAGCTCACTGCTCACCGCTCACAGCTTCATAAAAAAGCATTGGAAAAATGAATTTTCCTAAAAAATAGCAAAGCTCACAGCAGTAATGCCAAACGAACATTAAAAATCAAAAAGCTCATTGTTTACCGCTCATTACCTCAAAAAGCTCCAAAAACCTTTGCTCCAAATATAGCATATATATATTGCATTGTCTAACTTAAATAAATAAATAAAAGTTCCAGTATATTCTCTTCTTATATATTCTCTTCTTATAAATTTGAAGTATACGTATAAAATTCATATACTTCGACATGTTTGTTATCTATTTAAAATTTTCGTTAATAGAGCTAATCGAGATTCTAGCTTTGTGGCCGGGTGTGGTGTTTTATAATAAGTTTTCATACTGCGTTTTTTTTTTTTGGGTAAAAGGGAACTTCCACCCTGGCAAAATATATTAACAAAAAAAACCGTTTCAAGTACAGTGGAATGTGGCTGAAACGCCACATTAACCTCAAGCAACCGCTTGAACAACCCCTATATCATTTATGACATACCATAAATGAACAACTAGCTACCAACAACTAGAACAACCATTGAAAACAAAAGCGACAAGCAAAACAAATAAACAAATCCAAATAAGGAGATTACTTCCTCGAACGGCCTTGAAGCTTGAAATCAAACTGCTTATTATATTCCTCAAATTGCCCAGGTAAATCAACGACCTGGGCCGCATAATCATCAGAAAAATAGCCTTCAAGCTCGTGATGTCCTCCAGCTGAAGAAATGTAACTATTCATAGGATCATTTGGCTCAAACACCTCATCTTCACTTTCAGAAACAACCACTTCACCCACCTTAGAGAATGGGTTACCCTTCCGTATACCCACCGGAACGGGTTTCCCATTATCATCTACAAGGGTACCTTTCCCTTCAATAATAAGCTGTTCAAGCTTCCCAATTTTCTCAACAATAGGAGTGGTCTGCATAGGCGACGGAGAAGTAGTTTTAGAAGAACTAGAAGTAACTTCAAGAGAATCTGTAGTGCCAATCACAGGTTCCAAAACCGAATCTTGTGCCTTAAGCACATCAAAGCTGTTCTTCAACTCAACAAAGTTGATATCCTCCACCCAATTATTATTCTTACCTTGGTCATCCCGGGAAGGAGCCGTACTACTAGTAGGATCAATCGTAGGTTCGTTACAAGAAGTAGAACCTACATTAACAGTTGGAGGACTTATATTTGATTGGTTAGACGTCGACGCTCCTCCATTCTTTGACTTAGTAACCGGCCTATAGTAATACGAAACTTTAGGCTTATGAAACCGAATCCCATCAACCTGACGATTAGTACCATGAAGCTTACCTTTACCTTTCTTCTTAGAGGGTTCAACGAAACCCTCTTCATCAACCAACACATTATCATTCACAACCGGTTTCACTCGCTTAGGACATCCATCATTTTTGTGATAAAAAACTTTACAAGTCTCACATCTTGGCGGCTTCCACTCATATTCAATATCAATCGTTACCAATGAATGACCGGACCCATTAGGGGAGGGGATAGCAACCACAAGAGAGTCAAGTAAGGCTTCCTTTGAAGACACTTCCACAAGGGCCCTAGCATAGGAAATACGACCCCACGACTTAAGGCACATCGTACTCGTGTAGGAATCAAGCATGATAGGACGACCAATTTGCGTTGTGATCAAACTAAGACCAACCTCAGAATACGCCACAACCGGAATATTATGAAGTTTAACCCAAACAGGAGCTAAAGTTATATCTTCTTTTGTAAGAGTAGTGTTCGGGGTCCAAATATTCAAAAAGATAGGAACCAATCGTATCAACCATGGACCTTCTTCTAACACCCTTTCCATACCCTCTTTGGTTTCAAATTGGAAAAAGAAAAAACCATTATTAAGCATAACCCTTTGTAAACCAAACTTTGTCCAAGTATTTCGAACGTAATTTTCAACTACCGGGAAAGCGAGTCTCTTACCAATGAAATAACCATACAACGTATTAGCGAACCTAGAGTGTACCTCATTGACAGCTTCCAAAGGGATGGTGACATTAGCACCAGCCACACAATTTTCGTTTCGCATCTCCGAAATCTTAACGGTCTTCTTAAGTGTTTTATCCTTGAGCATATCCGCAAAAGATAGAGGATTAGAACCTGATTGAGTCTTTGGCACACTCGAATCAGCTGTACCCGGACAAGACTTTCCATCATCATGAGCCTCCTTGTGTTGTGTCGCCTCATTATCAATGTTAATAGGAGTCGTATCAATCATATTCACATCAGATTCATACTTTTCAGCCAACTTAGACGCACTACTATAACCACCAAGATCATGTTCCAACGTTCCCCCGCCTTTATCCCTCTCTCTCGTAACACCCATCATGAATAATTCACAGCAACAAGACCCTCAAAACCGCATCCAGACCACCGCCAAAATCACAAATCCTACTCGAGTTTAATATTGAATGAGCACCAGCGAAACCCTAATAATTATTAGTACGAAACTAAATTAAAACCAAACCACAATAGAATATATCAATGTTTTGCCGTCAACAATATTAAATCTTGCCACTGACCCACGATTTGTAATAAAATAAGACTGCCTATACCAAACTCTCTTGATCAATATAATGAATAATATCACAACCGACCCACTATAAAAATGGACCAATTGAGAAACAGAATATATTGAATCAACCAATGAGAATCAGTAGGTAACAATGAAGTTTAATATCACTTTGATGATTAATGAAGAAGAAACGAATGATTGGAATGGAGCGTATTTTCTTCAAAAATCGCCAAACGTAAGAGAGAGTTTTTTAGGGTTTTTCTTTTATTTTCATACTGCGTTGTATTTTTAAGCTACCTGCAAGTATTCTTAGTGAAATCTATTAGCCATTAAACAAACTTAGCACATAAATTGCACCTTTTTCTCTTTCATAATACTTGCCATTGACCTTGCAATATATATTTAGACATAAAACAGTAAGGCGTTATGAGTTAGACATGTCAAGAAAAGCTTAGATAGGTGTTGATTTTTCATCTTCATATATATGCAAATGCTCTATTAATCAATTCTGGTTATTGGTTAATTAGACATGTCAATAAAAATTTAGATAAACGACAAACTATAGAATAAAGGTAAAGCGCATGTGAATGACAAAAGCTAAAACAAAGTTCATTAAATAAAAACACTTGAATGACGCTTATTAATGTGGAAAAAAGTGCACGTGATGGGAATACTTTGAAGTTCTAGGAAGTCGATGTGAAGTTGAAGTTACCACAAGTGGTCGATCTACCAAGAAGTGAAGAAGTGAATCCTAGCCTTGATTTTGAAAGGTCAAACTGAAGTAAATTCTCTTCGAGTTGATGCCCGCCGAGAACAACCGAAAACCTAGGTCGAAAATCTGTACGTGCCTCAACAATTGCAAGGCACAATACATTCTTTTTTGCCTCAACCATTGAGTTCACACCATATATCCTCCAGTAAACACTCTTGTTTTGCAGCACGAGATCAATGGAAGGCACAGCGGGACCAAAACGGGTGCTACCAATGTTTTTGGAGCTAAAACACGCTCCAAAAGGTTTAACATTTGAAACCTTTTTAACATTCTTCGGCATTGCTTTCAAAAATGCTTGGATGACATTTTTATAAAGTGAGCTTTCTAAAATAGTGTATGGATCGGCAGTGCTGATCGTTGTCCCACCATAACCTTCCTCATCGATGGTTAACAACGTTTTGTTGAAATTGACAGGTTTGTCATTGATTTTGATCGACGTAACTCCGATGAAGTACTTAGGAGAGGCGTCGCCCACAAACCCGCTTTCAGTAACAGAGTTTTGGATGAGGGGTGTGTATGTAAGCGACAATGATGCATCGACATTTGGAAGCAATGTATAAGGACCATTTCCGAAGAATACAACCCCACTAGCTCTTGTGGATGAACTCAAACATAAAGCAAATTTCCTATCGAATCTAAAATAAGAAGACAATTGTGCTGGCAACGACGCACCAGTCCATCCAAGCCCGGCCATGCCAGTAACCCCACTAGCAAGACCATCTGCAAGCCAATTGGTTGCACATATAAAATAAAGTCTAGGGACAGTAACGACCCGCAAAACATTCTTCCCATTACTCGAACGTATGGTGAATACATCCGCACCAAGCTGGCCGGGAGTACCTCTATTAGCAATGTTGTTACTAGGGCTATGGCTACAAGTATTATTGTAGCAGTCGGGACCAGGTGCAGAATAACACGCGGTGTCACATGCAGTAGTATTGAGAAGTTGGCATGGAGCTGAGCCGCACGTGGCTGGGCGATAGCTCGAGGATTTGTATCCTCGCTCGCAATTGACCCACATGTATTCACCACCAAGATCAAGGGTTAGCTTAACCGGGACAAGTGGTGTTCTTTGGGAGACTTGGGTGACATATTGAAGTGTTTTGGCATCTTTGGTTACTTGCAAAACAAGTGCTTTTGGACGTGATGTTGTTTTGCCTAAAGATGAAGAGACGAAGAGCAAAAAACAGCACAAGAATATCAATGGAAAGGATGAAGGCGAAGACATTATTTTTTAGTAGATAATTAAGATGTGAATAGTATTGGTGAATGGAGGCAAAGTAAGCAGCATTATTTATCTGCGGTTTGAATGCAAACATCGATGAGATAATTGCATTTGTTTATTTTATTCACCGAAGCTAATGAGTTTTGCATACCTTTTGCACGTGAAATTATGGACATGGTCTACAAAACTTTAACATTTACCAATAACTAAGAGCATCTACAATGACACCAAGTCATAAAGACTTAGAGCATTTAATGTCATTAATGTTACACACATTTAATAACTAAAGCTTTTAGGAATGACTTGGAGTTCACCAAGTCTTCTTAAAAAGCTTTACAAAAAGCTTGTCATGGAATACTAAAAACCATCCTCAAAAGCTTTTAGTAATAGTGAAAAGATTTTGCTTGTTTGAGCCACCGGAGATGCTTTAAACATATATCAAGCAACTTGTATTTTATTATTGGATTAAAGTGCGTGAATTTATAGTGGACATGGCTCTTCAGTCAAAAACAACGAGTTTTATATAATATTATTGTACCATATTATCTGTAGGTCGGTGTCAACTTGGCCTTCTTTTTGGTTTCACGCTAGTGTCTTCTTTGATAATCTAACAAATGACTAAATAACTTGCTTTTGTTTCTTAAACCCCGGTAACTATAGTTTGGACGGTGATGCTGCTCTAAAAGTTAATAATTTGGAGGCCCTAATGTGATTTTTAAATTGTATTATATTTCAAACTAAAAGATGTGCTAGTAAAAATTTGACCAAATTATCATGTAAACTACCAATGTTTGTTGATTTTGAAGTCTTGCTACTAGTTTGGAAACCTTGTGAAGTAGCAACTCTCGTACATCCTCTAAATGGCTTTCTGGCTCTCTAGAGTCAAGTTAGAAAGTGTATACTTTTTTTCCAATCGATCGAGGAGAGATAACAAATCAAAGTAAAAAAGAATTACTACAAAAACAAAGGGACTTGAATTGAATCACGAATACAAAACGAAAAATCAATGCAAAGTGCACGTCATGGGATAACAATTTTTGCAGTCCTAGGAAATTGATGTGAAGTTAAAGTTAGCACAAGTGGTCGATCTACCTAGAAGGGAAGAGCTGAATCCTAGCCTTGATGCTGAAACATCAAACTGAAGTAGATTATCTTCGAGTTGATGCCCTCCGATAACAATCGAAGACTTAGGTTCAAGTTGTGTCTGATATTCAACAAATGCGAGGCACAAAACATTCTTTTTCACCTCAACCATTGAGTTCGCACCAAATATCCTCCAATAAACACTCTTGTTTTGCAGCACGAGATCAATGGATGGCACAGCAGGGCCTAGACGGGTGCTACCAATGTTCTTGGAGCTAAAACACGCTCCAAAAGGTGCAACATTGGAGACCCTTTTTACATTCTTCGGCATTGCTTTCACAAATGCTTGAATTACATCTTTATAAAGTGAGCTTTCTAAGAGAGTGTAAGGATCAGCAGTGCTGATAGTTGTCCCGCCATTACCTATTTACCTTCCCCATCGATGGTTAACAATGTGTTGTTGAACTTGACAGGTTTGTCATTAATCTTGATCGACGTCACTCCTATAAAGTATTTAGGAGAGGCGTCGCCCACAAATCCAGTTTGGCCAACTGGATTTATGATGAGGGGCGTGTACATAAGAGACGATGACACATCAACATTAGGAAGCAAAGTGTATGGTCCTTTGCCGAAAAACACAACGCCACTAGATTTCGTTGATGAACTCAAGCATAACGCAAACTTCCTATCAAACTTAAAATAAGAAGACAATTGTGCCGGTAACGAAGCTCTAGTCCATCCAAGCCCAGCCATCCCAGTAACCCCACTAGCAAGACCTTCTGCAAGCAAACTGGTTCCACAGATAAAGTAAAGGCGCGGGATAGTAACCACCTGCAGAGCATTCTTTCCATTACTCGACCGTATGGCGAATACATCTGCACCAAGATGGCCGCTAGTGGCTCCCTTCGAAATGCTGCTGTAAGGGTTGTGGCTACAAGTGTTATTGGTGAAGCATGTAGTGCTATTGAGAAGTTGGCATGGAGCTGAGCCGCAACGGGCCGGGCGATACGTTGAGGATTTGTAACCTCGCTCGCAGTTGACCCACATATAGTCACCACCTAGGTCAAGTGTTAGCTTAACTGGGATGAGTGGTGTTCTTTGAGAAACTTGGGTGACATATTGAAGCGTTTTGGCATCTTTAGTTACTTGCAAAACAAGTGCTTTTGGACGTGATGATGTTTTTGCTAAAGATGAAGACACAATGCATAGAAAACAGCACAAGAAAATGAAAGAGAATGAAGAAGCCATTGACGAATGAATGAAGATGCATGCTATTGATTTAATGGGGGCAAAGCTGCATTTATCATGGTGGGAATGCTAATATCGATGAAACAATGCATTTGTTTATGTTATCTCGTTGAAGCCAATGAAATGTCTACCTCACTTGCACGTGAAATTGTTGCAGGATATGGATTACAAAATTTATACATTTTTTTACTGGCAAGTATTTAATATCATTACTAAATTCTGTTTAGAATCGAGTACCACAGTGGGTGATTATTTATACTGGTCTCTTTGACCAAAGCTCGACCACCTTTCAATTTTATTTATTGTGGGTCATATGTATCCCATTATCTAACTTTCCATGTCAACTTGGCCTTTTTATATGCAATTATTAAGTGTTCTTAGTATTATTATTTTACTTTTTGTTTTTCTTCTATATTTTAATTAACCAACAAGTAAATGCTTAGTTTGTTTATTAATGTTTTAGGTTAACATTAAATTATCTGTTGTTTGTATATTAATAAGCTATTAATTTGAAATTCGTACGTAGATCTGGGTTTGGGAAGAGAAGTCTATTATTATTATTATTATTATTTTTTAATTAGTATTGCATTAAACTAGCAAGAAGCTAAAGGAAACAAATTACACGGATGAAGAAGACAAAGCATTATAGGGGTCACTAAACCAATCTAACCAATTAAGAGAAGTGTAAAATTGATTTCATCGATCTTAATATGAGTACGAGCTGACGATGAGAATATTAATCTGTTTATGTTCGTTTGTTTTTGTAATAGTGTTTAAGTATGTTAAATTATCAGTTTTAACGATTTAAATATTTGATTGTCGCATTCATGCAAAAAAAGTAAACTTGTTTAAACATAAACTAAACTTGTTTACACATAAAATAACATATTCTACAATATAATTGGTTGAATATTAAAAGTATCTTAAAGACAAAACATTCACATTGGCAATTTTCACCAACCACAAAAAATACCCGATACCAACACTATAATAAATAGGTTAGGGTTGTGGTTAAATGGGTGATCGACATGTCTAACTCGTTTATTAAGAGGGTGTAGGTTTGGTTGACATATACAACCCATTAATCTGTTTAAAATATTATAGCATAATAATGTATCCGTGTTTGGTTTTAAACATAGATTTTTTACACGGTTAACTAATTACGTCAATTGAAATATATAAATCCGTTAGCTGACACCCGTTAATATGAATACAAAAGGAATCGCCACCTTAATAATTATCATATTGTACATGTTTTATTTAAGAAAGAAGATGAACTAATTTTCTTTGAACGTGCCATTAATATGGAAGAAATAAAAAGAAAAGAAAAAAGAAAAAATAAAAGTTAAAAAACAATTAAAAATGGTGAGACACCCCTCTACGTTTTGTTCAACAAGAAGTTTTTATTATTATTTTGTAAGCATTGAATTAATCTCATACTTATATATATCCAGAATATCTTGTTGCGTGCACCACCTACGAAATAATCTTGTCAAAAACTATTAAAGAAAGATAACAATTGGTGCTAAGTAAGCAAGATCAATAGAAAAAGGTCACCAAATATCAACCTTCAATATCATTATTCAATGTATTACTAGTATTATACTTCATCTACTTGTAACCAAGTTTTATAAGTGTTTCAGCTTAATCATTCAAACTTTATATTATTATATTCTTGTGAAGTTTTTTTAAAATTCGGGTATGGTTAAAGTATCTTTTTATGCATTATTCGTGTTGTATTTTAATAAATACTCACTCTTAACATACAACTACTTCTAACCAACTTTATGTACAATCAATTAATGCACGACTGAACATAAGAAATAGCCAGGAAATATTAACAAAGTATGAGAACTGTTATGTTCAAGTAATTTGATGATAAAAATTTCACGTAAATGGAACACTATTAAAACTTTGAGTGATTTTTATAATCAAAATAAAGTTACAATTGCTAAATTGAAACAAATCATAAATGAAACACCATTAAAAGAAAAATGATTTTTATGCCTAATTAGCAAGCCTACTTGTATGCCTAATGATTTGATTGGTTGATTTAAAAAAGTAATTGGTGAGAATTTGGAGTGAGAAAATGTATAATAAAATTGTACAAGTAATTTATACGTTAGGTATGTATTTAGGCATTGATTGTAAGCCTAAATAGAATTACTCCTATTAAACTTTGAGTGATTTTTATAATCAAAATAAAAATAAAGTTAAAGTGACTAAATTGAAATAAATCTCAATTTGGTTACTATTTAATGATTATCACTCATTTAAAATATATTAGACGAATACATGCCTAAAGTGACAGTGTATAGCAACAAATAATTATACATGTGAGCTTGTGATTTTAGTGTGACCTTTGGTAGAGAGAAAATAAATAAGAGAAATGAATTTGGATCAAATTCTCTTGTTTGGTAGAGAGAATAAAAAATGTTTAGAATAGAAGAGAAATTAGTGGAGAAATAAAAAGAAATTGATAGTGTAATTTGGTTAATCTCATTCCATAATTTTGGTCGAGAATATGGAAGAAAAGTTTTTTCTTTTTTTTTTTTTGTTCTTTTTTTTTATTTAACTTTTTCTCGTAATAGCTTCAAACGATAATTTTATTACAGAATGTACTTCGTTAATAAAATTTTATGTAAACAAATTACGTGTGTAATATCATGCCCTCAAAATATTTTGAAAAAAAAATATGTTGGTGAAATTATCATAGTATAATCCTTCCTTTTTTATTTATATGTTTTTCAAAAGAAAAAAATATATATATATATTTTATGATTATTTTATATTTCAATTCTCTAACGCCACCAAATAGTAGAATTTAATGGATTTCTCATTCAATTTCATTTCTTTGATTTTTATTCTCTACTTCATCTATGATCTCTAAAATTCTCTCTACCAAATGCGATACTTACGAGTTTCATTTGTTGTCATTGCGAGAGAAAAATGTTCATGTGTTATAAACGAAAACTGATAAAAGTTTAAGTATTTAATGATTTAACAATATTTTATCGTTTGAGGATTTGTGTAGTTTCAAGATTTCTAGTTCAAAGATTAAAGAAAAGTTATTTGCCATTATCTATACTAACTATAAAATGAAAACAGTCAAAGTGAAATGTGAAATGTGAAAAATAGTCAAATCTAAGAAAAACTTTAAAAAATATTAATAGAAAAACCTACACAATATTTACATACAAATCGTACACTCGTCTCTCTCTCTCTCTCTCTCTCTCTCTCTCTCTCATACACATAGATAAGAGATATAAAACCCTAGCTTTTCTCAGTCGCCGCCCCTTTCGCCTCCACCACCGAGATCCTACCCCCAATGAAACAACTACCATCGAGACCCCACCCTAATGACCACCGAAACCCCCACCAAAACAACCACCACCAATTTTTATTATTATTTTTTATCTATTTATTTATTTTATATAGATCTAAGTTTTTTTTTTCAAGTTTTGATGGTTTTTTATAAAAGGTTTTTTTAATCTATCGATT
Source organism: Artemisia argyi (assembly GCA_030686995.1). Lineage (NCBI taxonomy): Eukaryota > Viridiplantae > Streptophyta > Magnoliopsida > Asterales > Asteraceae > Artemisia > Artemisia argyi. The sequence continues at coordinate 38,527,721 of CM060706.1, forward strand.
TGAGTTGTTCTAACATGTTTGACTTTTTTTCAAATTCAGTGTTACCGGAAAATGTTCCTATCGTTGTTTGCTAGAAAATGTTGTCGTCGCCACCAAGATCAGTAAGCTTTTCTACAAGTTTCTTTTTGAGGTTTTATAGTTTTTTTATGATATTTTTTTTGAGGTTTCCGCAGCCTCGCAGGAATTTTAGGAGTTGCCGCTGTTTTGTGAGGTTTATAGATCCACACGTTTTATGAGTTTTTTAAATATGCCGCTTGTGTTTATAGATATACATATGTTACAAGTTTGTAAGAGTTTTTTTGACCTTTTTTTTCAAGTCGACGCCGCAATCTCGTTGGCATTACTACTGCCGCCGTTGCTTTGCAGGGATATGCGCTGCCACCATCAAAATCTGCTTCCCCCAGATGTATAGATTCTTCAAAAAAAATTGTTATTAAGTATGTTGTATAAATATTTTTTTTTAAATTAGATTGTGTAGTATTTTCTATAGATTTGTTTAATATTTGTTCTATACATTTATTTGTAAGTTTTTTGTGAATTTCGTTATCTAAGTTTGTTGTAATGCTGTTATTAATTGTTTGTTATATTTTTTTGGATATTATAATAATTTGTTAGTAGGTAAACATTTATATTGTATCTATATTTTGTTAAAATTGTAGGCATATGTGAGTAATTTTTTTATGTAGATTTTTTAAAGTTATGTTGGAAGTATATCGGATAAAAATTATATTAATATTTTAGTTGATATTTTGAAAACTTTTATTGATTTCGGCAATTAATAAATTTTTTGAATACTGACTTTAGTAAGTAGTAAATTTTTGAAATATTAATCTTTTTAATTATAAAATTCGAGAATATTTGAGATTTGAAAATTATCTAATTTGAAATTCTTTTTAAATCTGAAATCTTTGAATATTTTTATCATTGACACAATAAAGTTTTGAAAATTTTGAACAAACGGTAGAAAAATTTTCAAAATTATCTAATTTAATGTATTTGAAACTTTATTTGTGAAATTTTTTAACACATTAAAATTTCAAAATTTTATTTGTTACACTTTCTCACATTTTACATGAGTGTTACATTAGCTTTCTCTTTTATTTTACTCTCTCTCACTTTTCAACCGTAGTGGTCATTATCACCCTCACTTTTCATTAAAATACTCATTGTATACAATATACCCTATAAAATACTTCACACACTCACAAACCAAATTAAAAATAATAAAAAAACACTACATTTGACATAAATGCTAAAAGGTGTCCCGGTCACCATTATTGCTTGGTTTGTGCAAACCTCGCGCATGAAGATGAAAAAAAAAATGGGGTGGGGTGGGGTGGGGTGGGGAGTGAACTGGAGCTTTGTTGAGAGGGGTCACCTTTGATTAGTCTAAGAGTAGACACTTATTCAAATAACGAAAATATTTGAGTTATCTTAAATCCCAAAGTTTATAAAAGTCAATTAATGCATACCGATCGAGCCCACAGAATTTATTTTTGATTATCAGAAAACGAAAGAACTAAATGATTGATACAGCTTGTATATACGCAATTACACGTTATTAATATTGACCAATTCCATGAGTCGTGGCGGCCTAGAGTTAAAATAATCCAAGTTGATCACGAGATTGCGTGATTGAAATGACGACGTCAATTTCCCATAAATAGCCTCCTTATCCACCCTCTATTCTTCACATCTCATCTCACTAACAAACAATCCATTCAATGGCTTCTTGTTCGCCATTCACTTCTATTTTCTTATGTTGTTTTCTATTAATCTTGTCTTCATCTTTAGGCAAAACAACTTCACGTCCAAAAGCACTTATTCTCCAAGTAACCAAAGATGCCAAAACACTTGAATATGTCACCCAAGTCTCACAAAGAACACCTCTCGTCCCGGTAAAGCTAACACTCGATCTTGGTGGCCCGTTCATGTGGGTCAACTGCGAGCGAGGCTACACTTCGTCGACCTACAAACCCGCGCCTTGTGGCTCAGCTCCATGCAGACTTCTTAACACGACATCATGCACCGTATCAACAACATGCGATCCTCCTGTCCCGGATTGCTTTAACAACACTTGTGGCGCGGGCCCGGATAACCCTATAGCGAATACTGGCACTCATGGCCAGTTTGGTGCTGATGTTTTCACGATACAATCGACCGATGGGAAGAATGTTCTTCGCGTTGTTACTGTCCCACGACTTTATTTTATATGTGGTAATAATTTTGTTAATGATGGTCTTGCTAGTGGTGTTACTGGCATTGCTGGTCTTGGAAGAACGGGAGCCTCATTACCATCTCAATTGTCTTCTTACTTTCGGTTCAATAGGATATTCGCTCTATGTTTGAGCTCGTCAACACGATCTAGTGGTGCAGTGTTCTTTGGAAATGGACCTTATACGTTGCTTCCAAATGTTGATGCGTCGTCCGCTCTTACTTACACTCCACTGATCGTTAATCCAGCTACTGAAAGTGGGTTCTTGGGTGATGCTTCTCCTAAGTATTTCATTGAAGTGAAATCAATCAAGATTAATGACAAACGTGTCAAGCTGAACAAAACTTTATTGGCTGTTGATTCAGAAGGTAATCCTGGGACAACAACCATTAGTACTGCTAATCCTTACACTGTCTTGGAGAGTTCAATCTACACCACCTTTGTATCAGCATTTGTTAAAGCTATGCCAAACAATGTGGAAAGGGTTCCTAATGTTGCACCTTTTGGAGCATGTTTTAGCTCCAAGAATATTGGCAGCACTCGTTTGGGTCCTGCTGTGCCAACCATTGATCTCGTGTTGCAAAGCAAGAACGTGTGGAGTATATTTGGCGCAAACTCGATGGTTGAGGTGAGTAAGGATGTTTTGTGCCTTGGATTCGTTGAAGCGCGAACAGATTTTCCGCCTAGGTTTTCGATTATTATTGGAGGTCATCAAATTGAAGACAATTTACTACAGTTTGATCTTTCGGCATCAAGGCTAGGATTTAGTTCTTCACTTCTTGGTCGATCTACAACGTGTGCTAACTTTAACTTCACATCAACATTGTAGAAGTTAAAGGCTTTCCGATCCCTTTCTATAGTACTTAAATAAATGGCCCATGGATGGGTCCGAGCTTGTTAAGTTACTTATTTTCTTGCTTTCATATTTGTTATTTTGTATTTATTAAGCCTTGTAATGAACTTTTACTACTAGTATATACTAGGATATCAAAGTCCACCTTTCTATATTTATCGTCAATCATATAAGGAATTGAAAAACATTCAAGTGCTGATCATTCTAAGGCCCGTTTGGTTTGTAGGTGAGTTTTGGATTATGATTCAGATTTGGATTTAAATTGGATTATGATTTGTATTTGGATTTAACGAGTGTTGGTCCCCGCGCGTTGCTGCGGAATTCTTTTGTAGTCGTTAGCTACTTAATGTGAAGTTAGTTACCTAGTACTGACTTTGCAATTGATGTATAACATGAAGGACCATTTATGTAAATTATGTGAAGATTAAATTTGCAATGAACCGCTGAGATGAAGGACAAAGTGCGTACATTTTTTTTTAAAATGTTAAAGTAATGGTCGTTAGTTAACGGCCGTTAAATAACTAACGACCGTTAGTATTAAAAAAAAAATTATTGTACAAACCACTGTAGCAACTACTGTACAAACCACTGTAGCAGCTACAGTGGTCGGCACTATTATCCTCCTCACATTTAGTATGTATATATATATATATATATATATATATATATATATATATATATATATATATATATATATATATATATATCAATGTTGCAAAAATCGTGAATCGGTCCTGAGGCGGTCGAGGGCCGAGTTGCGTTTTTTAGCCGATTAATCGGCCCAAAACCTTGTAATCGCCGATTAATCGGCCGACTTCCTTGTAAATGTCTCCAAGTTCCAGGGCCTTGTAGCTTGGAATTAGCGATTACAAGGCCTTGTAGGCCATTTTTTGCAACATTGATATATATATATATATATATATATATATATATATATATATATATATATATATATATATATATATATATATATATATATATATATATATATATAATGTAGGAGAAAGAAATGATATTAATAATATTAATAATTTTATATAAGTATATAACAATATTGAAATAAAAAATATTGTATTATTTAAAGTAAATATAAAAGGAGATGATAGAAGTGTAGTATATGGGGCCTACTAAAAAATGCTAATACCTACCAAAACACATCAAATTGCTATCTTTCAATTTTTGATAGATGATTCCATTCCTCCTTTTAAAATTTACAACGAAACAAATGTTGAGTGTCACATCAATGCAAAACCCATAGTAAATGTGCATACCAAACACACCTAAGTGATTCTATATACAGTTAATAGATACTTAGCTAGACAAAACTCAATCTGGCTAGAGTTCTTTTTTTTGTTGTTGTTGCCAAGTCTTCATTTAATATCCGATAGAAAAAGACGTTAGATAAGAATACACAATGGATTTGTTTATTAGTTTCTTCTTGATTACTATGTCTTCAAATGTAATATACTCATTTTTTAGACAAATTAAATCATATTAACTCTATGAGTTGACATAACTAATCTTGAACCATTAATACCAAATAAGTGTACTTTTTTTTTTTTTAAGACTTCATTTAATATCCGATAGAAAAAGACGTTAGATAAGAATACACAATGGATTTGTTCATTAGTTTCTTCTTGATTACTATGTCTTCAAATGTAATATACTCCTTTTTTAAACTAATTAAATCATATTAACTCTATGAGTTGACATAACTAATCCTGAACCATTAATACCAATTAGGTGTACTTTTTTTTTTTTTTGGCAAAAAGAATATGTCATTAACTTCAACATGAACGTTGAAAAAACAAGTACTATACTTGAGATAAGATCTCGCTTCAGGTGACAAACCAAGTGAAGATCTCACCCAATCAATCTACACCATAGTTTTAGTGAAACATAAACGATGACTAGGAATTATAGATCGGACCAAAGAGAGCAAGTGGTTGACTCATCCACATATGAATATCATTGGAAGAACACATCTTGGAATCCAAAGCCCATTGAAAGCTTTTGTGCTTGATCTTTATTATTGTATCCAACCAATATGTAACCTTGTTATTGAAGACTAGATTGTTCCTTGCAAGCCACACATACCAGATTGTGCATGACCCAACGAGCTTCCGTCCCTTGCTAAACCAAGGGCTTATGCCTTCATTCCAATCCCTAACATATTGATGAAAGGTTTGAGGCAGAACCCACTCCACTCTCCACCAAAGAAAAAGACTTCTCCAAATCTCATTTGTCCACTGACAATGAAGAAGCAGATGACGAATAGATTCCACATGGTCATTGCACCATAAACATGGATCTTCAAGGGGAGCTAATGAAACATGTCGGAATAAAGGTTATGTCATTTATTATCCTTGACTTAAATGATTAGGAATAAATTGGGTCGTATGCCTTCCCATGGTTTAACCCATGTCATTATCAGTGAAACTACTCATAACTATATATTCAAAAGATTTTGAGCCCTTGATGATAATAACTATGATGTGTAGGCCCAAAAAGTGCCCATGAAGTGATGAAGATTTGCATAGTGGATTTAGTGACCGAGCCGTTTTCAGGTTTGGTCATGAACTTCATGTATTTAACTGTGCTGCGTAATTCTCTTTCTAATATAGCTATGCAATTATATCATAAATTACGCTACTGAACCACCATGTTATCCTTGACATCTACTCGATGCTATCTGTTGCAACGCACATGCATTCTGCTAATAATTATTCAATGAATTATGTTTTTAGATCCATCTATAAATCATTTATTAAATTATTATTTCCTTATTTAAGTTGAATTTTGAAATAGAATTTATGATTGCATTCATGGTTCATGATGGATATTTTGTGTATAAGGTAAAATGGATTACATAAGGAAAGAATAGAACGACTAACTATCTTAAATATGAAAATAATAAGTTAATAAATTATTTTTATACACTGCCACTAGGCAGTATATAACAAAACCTTACATTAAAGCTTTATTAACTACAAAATGTTGCACGTTTACATTTCTTGCATATGCAAGTTAACCCAAACCTTATTCGTCGATATATTATTATACATGGGCCATTAGTTCATTTGTTATGTATTTGTAGGCCTAGCCCACCTACTTTAGTTCTAGAATTATCTTTTATAACCTATTTACTGAGTGGGTAACCTAGTGTGAAAGTAGGGAATTATAACCTCCAATATGGTATCAGAGCTAAAAATGATACTCCTCCGGTGATACACAATTTATAATATATACCCTAGTGATACACAATTTCTTTTTTTCTAATATTATTAAACTACTTATTGTACATAATCAATTCAACCTATACCTCCACTCTTAATCTACGGCCTCGTGATGTATGCTAGATTTCACATCTGATCTCACTGATATCCTAAACTCTCTCATGGCTTCTTCTAATTTTCTTCCTTGCCTTTGTTTTTCTTGTGTTCCTTTCTACTAATTGTCTAATCATCGGTAGCCAAAACCTCATCCTGTCCGAATGATCATTTTCTGCAAGTAACAAAAGATGAAAAAACCCTCAAATATATCACCCAAGTTACCTAAAGGACTCCACTCGTCTCAGTCAAACTAACCATCGATCTTGGTGGAGACTACATGTGGGTCAATTGTGATGTGGACTATTCTGACCCAAGTTACCCTCCCACCTATATTTCTTCCACTTATCGCCCTACTCGTTGTGGCACTGCTTGATGAGGCGAAAAATGATCCGTTTTTAGGGGGTCATTTAAGCCCGAATCCGACTTTATTTGATCAAATATTGCCCTAAATCGTTCCTTTTGTGATTTTAGGTACTTGGAGAGTGAATTCTGGAAAAGAAGCCATTTTGGACGTTTTTGGAGCATAAAAGTGAAGAAAACGGCAAAGTATCAATTTTCCATGCTGAAGACACTAGGTGACGGCGTCAAGAGTTACATCCTGACGGCGTCAGACATCAAGAATAAAATACCGTGGTAGATGACGGCGTCACCAAGGCCGTCACGTGTAAACTTGTCAAAACTTGCGCGCGGAGTAGCTGATATTGTTTTGGTCATAACTTTTGCATACGAACTCGGATTTAGGTGATTCAAAAGCCCACGCGAAGAGGACGAAGAGATCTACAATTTGGTGAAAAAATGGTCTTGACGGCGTCAAGAGTATGGGCTGACGCCGTCACGAAGGGCCGACAGAAAACATGCCTATAAATATAACTTCATAACTTCACTTTTTGTAAGCCCTAAACCCTAAGGTCGATTCCTGGGTTTAGGTGGGTGTTTTTCCAGCAACTTAGAGGGTTTCAATCACTCCATAAACATCATGTATTGGTTTGATGATTCTATCTTAATTATGTTTTCCATTATCATTGTTGTTTGCTCTTCTTTGATGATGATTTGCTAATTCACCTTGTGTCTACTTATGATTATGTGAAACTTGTATATAATTAATTAGATCTCATTGATTTCTTGTTGATGTTGTGTCTATCTCCATCAATTAAGGCGTGACAACTTCAATAGATCTAGTTGGTTTAGTTTATAATCCTTGTTTCCTATTAATTCTTGTTTTGATTGAATGATTTATATGTTAGGCTTAAGAAAACTGGCAGATCTCCAAATGGTAACATGCTTGAACGTCTTAAGAAACATGAACCGAGGCGTACTAGGTCTTTATTGGTTGTATTTAATGCATGAGCCACTGTTTACAATCCCTATAGTTGTGTTGGGCATGGTGTAGGAGGAGATAAGAGCTCATAGAATTGGGGAGTTATGTATGCTACCCCATGAATGGTATTAAAGAATACAACCCGTCAATTAAAATAAGGTTACAATTCAATAGGTAGGATTGGATAGCTAGCAAGGAGTAACATATCATGGGTAGACATGATTCACTTATCTTGTAGAACCTTAGTTTAGTTTTCTTGTTAATTAGTTTAAATAATAGCTTTTGGGTTAGTTGATTAGCAGCTAATTCCGCCCTTTCTTCCAAAACCCGAGATTTTCACTTGCTTTTCATAAAATATAAAAACATAAAAAGAATCGTCCTTCACCTTTAGACCTAGTTAGATTAATTTCAATCCTAACGACACTATTCCTAGCTGAACGATCAATCCCCCGGTACTTGTCACTATACTATACTACAACGATCAGGTACACTGCCTGGTGGGGGTTGTAAGCTTCTCGAGATCCCTCGAGAGGTAAAGCAAGGTGCGATTCCCACGCATCAAGTTTTTGGGGCCGCAGCCCGGGGAATAGTTATTGTTTAGGTTGAATTTGATTTTTATTAGGTCTACTCATTAGATTCCTATCAAGTGAGATTTTTTCTTTTTATTTTGTAGCTTTCTCGTAGTCTATCTTTTCTTTGTGATTTTGTTTGTAACTTGCTTCAAATGGACCTTACACTTAGACTTCTAAGATTGCAAGATAGGGTTGAGCGGCTAACACACCAAAGAGTTCAAAATACCTTATTTAGAGACACCTATGAATCATATGAGCCTTCACCTAGGATAGATTCTTATGAACAACCTCCATGTTTAAGATCTAGTTTTAGTGAGGCCAATAGGAAATGCGACCTAGTTTGCCAAGGAATTATGGAGAGAGCCATTGCAACAAATCATAAGTTGGATGAAGCACTAGGTTTGCTATTATCACTACCTAAGAATACAATTGAGGAGGATTTAGCCGAGCATGATCACATTGATCAAAAAGACCTAGGTTCTATGATTGATGATAATGAATCTCAAGAAACAGATGATGAATCTCTTGGGCAATTTGTATATAGCAGTCAGAATATTGAAGATGATCCTTATGATTCGGACATAGAAGTTGAGATGCCTAGAGAAGCACGTGAGATACTTGGGAGAATGTTAGGGCTAGATCCTGATGTATGGAATGATGAGGTGAACAACATAAGCCCACAAAATACTCAACCATCATTTGAGGCACACGCACCGCCCGTGACTTACCCGGAAGAAGTAGAAGAAACTTTAGGAATTCCGATGGAGGTAGAACCCTTGGACCAGGCACCACTTGAGGATATAGGTTTGAACACTTGTAGTGATAACCTTACTCCTAGTTCTAGAGAATTTCCTAGTGTTGATGAACCGGAACCTCAATCTTTACACACCTTTCCATCCTTAGATATATTTCTAGGAGACAAAAGAGGAACCGACCCACCCATCAACCAATATTATCCGGGTAGTTTTAGGATGAAGGAAGCCATTCACTCACCCCCTTCACCTCACGTGGCATATTCACACCCTAAGGGTGTGTATCGTTACTTTCACCCACACTTGATCCTAAGTGTAGGGAGAACCTCCGCTATTTCCGTTAAATAAGGGTAGAGTCAGGCTCGTGACTCGAACAAAAACAAGCGCTTCTTGGGAGGCAACCCATGTTTTGTGTGTTTTTATTTGTTTGTTTGTTTGTTTGATTTTATTTGTTTCCGTATGCATTTTTATTTTTATTGTTTGTGGCTCATGTTTTAAAGTAAATTGTGAAAATGCTTTATTTTGTTTTTAACTTCGTCTTAATTGCATATAAAGGTATTTTGCAAAAGATAAGTGTAAGGGAGATCCAAATTTGTTTATAAGAACGAAATTGAACATGAACCACAACAATATTAAATGGACATGTGTATTAGTACTTGTTAGAGTCAAATGCTTGTATCGAGTCATAATGATGTTTTGCAGGATTTTCCAGGAAGTAGGACGAAGTTTTTCCAGAAATTTTCCGGAAACTTAACATAAGAATTTCTGCAGGTCACTTCTGATAGCGTCACGAGTTTACTCTTGACGGCGTCACGTGTAAAAATTTGGAAATTTTACCAGTTTTGTTTTTCTAACGGAGTCTTATGGTTTTTGTGAATTATTAAGTTTTATAATCTCCAGGAAATCTGCAAACTTCATTCCACAAGCATTATATCTTACTTTGTTTTCTAGGATTTAGTAACTTATATAGGATGCCGCCGATTTTACGCGAGGTTGCCTTGTCTATTGTTGTCAGGATTTACAGGTTATTTATGACAAGAAGATGATTTATATTCTGGAAGGGAAGCTTTGATTGTTCGTTTTCTTGGAGGAAGATTTAACCTGGCCAACCTATAATCCATACCGAGCGAATCAGGGGAGTATTTGATTTCATTCTCTTTACCTCTTAACTTTTACATTCTTTACTTGAACATTGGGGACAATGTTCATCCTAAGTGTAAGGGGAGGGTAAAAAGATGATACCTTACATATGCACTTTCGCTTGAGTTTGTTTTGTTTAATGGTAGATGTGTAATAAAACTACGAGAAATACTTGTTAGTGTAATTTTAGCGCCAAATTTAAATTTTTTTACAACATTTAGGAGTGAAACTTTAGCCATAGCAAGCGTCTCATGGATAGGAGATTGTATGACTAGCACATAACCGTATATTCAGAAAAATTTTCCACCCAAAAATGTGAGGTTCGCCTTTAGATTTGATAGGAAAAGCATTCATTATTAGTGCTTATGAGTGTACCGGTAGCATTTAGATTCTAGAACTTGCGTTAGTGATGCATCCCGAGACCGCTAGTGAGACTACATTCGTGTGGTAGGATTTACTACATGATAAGAGGCATTAGGATCACCCTTGTGTTAAACCCGTATTACAATTACTTGACCATTTAAGTCATATTACTTGGCTAGTTAAGTCAACTAATTTTTCCCACACCCTTAGCGTTGTACTCATTTTTAGTACACGAAACCCCTAGTACAACCCTCCGAGCCTATCTTTTCGTTTCTAACTTTAAGCATTTTACTTAAAGGAAGAATTTGTTACACCTCACTTAAATGTACAACCAAATCGCCTTAGCCTTCCGTGTATGCGCTCATTTTTAGTGCATTATTGTTATTTGTTAAACCCTAAGTTAACTATCTAATTGATTACATGGTTGCTAAGTCGAGTCATATCCTTGTACATATTGTTTTGGGACGATTGGGACTCATGGGTAAGTACTTATTTATGGAGTAATGGGGAAGAACATCATTTATTACCCCCATATGTACGTTAATCTTAAAAGTGCTCCAAGTGTTTTGATTTTCTTAATTCGAGTCATTAGAATAGTTTAATGTAAAGTATGTAAAGATTCAAGTGTAAGGGGAATTCTCATCCCCTATGATGTATTATTTTGGATGGTAGGGTAAGAGTATATGCAAAAAAAAAAAAAAAAAAAAAAAAAATCGAAAAAGCAAGAGAAAAAGAAAAAAAAAATAGAAAAGGAAAAAGAAAAAAAAAACATACGGACTACCATCCCGTTTTTATTCTATGTTTATTTTATGTTTTTGTTATTTTTCATTTATTAGCTTAAGTCGAGTCTAGTCTTGGCTTAGCAACGCCATCTTGTACATGTAATTAACCAAGATTGTTAACTCACCACCAGTAAAACCTCCTTTATCCAACAAAACCGTGTAATTCATATCCCTATACCTAACGTTACAACCCTTTAAAAGACCTCTTTGATAGTTTATCCTAGGTGCTTACGCCATGTGGTGGAGGTTTGATCCTTTCCCAAGCCTATGGTAATCTATTTTGCTATGACAGGTAGTGAGAGATATCTTCCATTTCCATAATGTTATATTACTTTATTACACCCGAGAGATGTGAGTATCTAAACACTATTTGTGAGGTGCTTGTATATGACCACCGTGCTTGTCTATTGGTCTTTAGTGGAACGATTATTTGTTATAATTACTTTTATATTAGTGTTAAATGACCCCTAACTTGTCTTTCGAGTAGAATAAAAGCGCATTTGCTTGAGGACAAGCAAATCTCAAGTGTAAGGGTATATGATGAGGCGAAAAATGATCCGTTTTTAGGGGGTCATTTAAGCCCGAATCCGACTTTATTTGATCAAATATTGCCCTAAATCGTTCCTTTTGTGATTTTAGGTACTTGGAGAGTGAATTCGGGAAAAGAAGCCATTTTGGACGTTTTTGGAGCATAAAAGTGAAGAAAACGGCAAAGTATCAATTTTCCATGCTGAAGACACTAGGTGACGGCGTCAAGAGTTACATCCTGACGGCGTCAGACATCAAGAATAAAATACCGTGGTAGATGACGGCGTCACCAAGGCCGTCACGTGTAAACTTGTCAAAACTTGCGCGCGGAGTAGCTGATATTGTTTTGGTCATAACTTTTGCATACGAACTCGGATTTAGGTGATTCAAAAGCCCACGCGAAGAGGACGAAGAGATCTACAATTTGGTGAAAAAATGGTCTTGACGGCGTCAAGAGTATGGGCTGACGCCGTCACGAAGGGCCGACAGAAAACATGCCTATAAATATAACTTCATAACTTCACTTTTTGTAAGCCCTAAACCCTAAGGTCGATTCTTGGGTTTAGGTGGGTGTTTTTCCAGCAACTTAGAGGGTTTCAATCACTCCATAAACATCATGTATTGGTTTGATGATTCTATCTTAATTATGTTTTCCATTATCATTGTTGTTTGCTCTTCTTTGATGATGATTTGCTAATTCACCTTGTGTCTACTTATGATTATGTGAAACTTGTATATAATTAATTAGATCTCATTGATTTCTTGTTGATGTTGTGTCTATCTCCATCAATTAAGGCGTGACAACTTCAATAGATCTAGTTGGTTTAGTTTATAATCCTTGTTTCCTATTAATTCTTGTTTTGATTGAATGATTTATATGTTAGGCTTAAGAAAACTGGCAGATCTCCAAATGGTAACATGCTTGAACGTCTTAAGAAACATGAACCGAGGCGTACTAGGTCTTTATTGGTTGTATTTAATGCATGAGCCACTGTTTACAATCCCTATAGTTGTGCTGGGCATGGTGTAGGAGGAGATAAGAGCTCATAGAATTGGGGAGTTATGTATGCTACCCCATGAATGGTATTAAAGAATACAACCCGTCAATTAAAATAAGGTTACAATTCAATAGGTAGGATTGGATAGCTAGCAAGGAGTAACATATCATGGGTAGACATGATTCACTTATCTTGTAGAACCTTAGTTTAGTTTTCTTGTTAATTAGTTTAAATAATAGCTTTTGGGTTAGTTGATTAGCAGCTAATTCCGCCCCTTCTTCCAAAACCCGAGATTTTCACTTGCTTTTCATAAAATATAAAAACATAAAAAGAATCATCCTTCACCTTTAGACCTAGTTAGATTAATTTCAATCCTAACGACACTATTCCTAGCTGAACGATCAATCCCCCGGTACTTGTCACTATACTATACTACAACGATCAGGTACACTGCCTGGTGGGGGTTGTAAGCTTCTCGAGATCCCTCGAGAGGTAAAGCAAGGTGCGATTCCCACGCATCAAGTTTTTGGGGCCGCAGCCCGGGGAATAGTTATTGTTTAGGTTGAATTTGATTTTTATTAGGTCTACTCATTAGATTCCTATCAAGTGAGATTTTTTCTTTTTATTTTGTAGCTTTCTCGTACTCTATCTTTTCTTTGTGATTTTGTTTGTAACTTGCTTCAAATGGACCTTACACTTAGACTTCTAAGATTGCAAGATAGGGTTGAGCGGCTAACACACCAAAGAGTTCAAAATACCTCATTTAGAGACACCTATGAATCATATGAGCCTTCACCTAGGATAGATTCTTATGAACAACCTCCATGTTTAAGATCTAGTTTTAGTGAGGCCAATAGGAAATGCGACCTAGTTTGCCAAGGAATTATGGAGAGAGCCATTGCAACAAATCATAAGTTGGATGAAGCACTAGGTTTGCTATTATCACTACCTAAGAATACAATTGAGGAGGATTTAGCCGAGCATGATCACATTGATCAAAAAGACCTAGGTTCTATGATTGATGATAATGAATCTCAAGAAACAGATGATGAATCTCTTGGGCAATTTGTATATAGCAGTCAGAATATTGAAGATGATCCTTATGATTCGGACATAGAAGTTGAGATGCCTAGAGAAGCACGTGAGATACTTGGGAGAATGTTAGGGCTAGATCCTGATGCATGGAATGATGAGGTGAACAACATAAGCCCACAAAATACTCAACCATCATTTGAGGCACACGCACCGCCCGTGACTTACCTGGAAGAAGTAGAAGAAACTTTAGGAATTCCGATGGAGGTAGAACCCTTGGACCAGGCACCACTTGAAGATATAGGTTTGAACACTTGTAGTGATAACCTTACTCCTAGTTCTAGAGAATTTCCTAGTGTTGATGAACCGGAACCTCAATCTTTACACACCTTTCCATCCTTAGATATATTTCTAGGAGACAAAAGAGGAACCGACCCACCCATCAACCAATATTATCCGGGTAGTTTTAGGATGAAGGAAGCCATTCACTCACCCCCTTCACCTCACGTGGCATATTCACACCCTAAGGGTGTGTATCGTTACTTTCACCCACACTTGATCCTAAGTGTAGGGAGAACCTCCGCTATTTCCGTTAAATAAGGGTAGAGTCAGGCTCGTGACTCGAACAAAAACAAGCGCTTCTTGGGAGGCAACCCATGTTTTGTGTGTTTTTATTTGTTTGTTTGTTTGTTTGATTTTATTTGTTTCCGTATGCATTTTTATTTTTATTGTTTGTGGCTCATGTTTTAAAGTAAATTGTGAAAATGCTTTATTTTGTTTTTAACTTCGTCTTAATTGCATATAAAGGTATTTTGCAAAAGATAAGTGTAAGGGAGATCCAAATTTGTTTATAAGAACGAAATTGAACATGAACCACAACAATATTAAATGGACATGTGTATTAGTACTTGTTAGAGTCAAATGCTTGTATCGAGTCATAATGATGTTTTGCAGGATTTTCCAGGAAGTAGGACGAAGTTTTTCCAGAAATTTTCCGGAAACTTAACATAAGAATTTCTGCAGGTCACTTCTGACGGCGTCACGAGTTTACTCTTGACGGCGTCACGTGTAAAAATTTGGAAATTTTACCAGTTTTGTTTTTCTAACGGAGTCTTATGGTTTTTGTGAATTATTAAGTTTTATAATCTCCAGGAAATCTGCAAACTTCATTCCACAAGCATTATATCTTACTTTGTTTTCTAGGATTTAGTAACTTATATAGGATGCCGCCGATTTTACGCGAGGTTGCCTTGTCTATTGTTGTCAGGATTTACAGGTTATTTATGACAAGAAGATGATTTATATTCTGGAAGGGAAGCTTTGATTGTTCGTTTTCTTGGAGGAAGATTTAACCTGGCCAACCTATAATCCATACCGAGCGAATCAGGGGAGTATTTGATTTCATTCTCTTTACCTCTTAACTTTTACATTCTTTACTTGAACATTGGGGACAATGTTCATCCTAAGTGTAAGGGGAGGGTAAAAAGATGATACCTTACATATGCACTTTCGCTTGAGTTTGTTTTGTTTAATGGTAGATGTGTAATAAAACTACGAGAAATACTTGTTAGTGTAATTTTAGCGCCAAATTTAAATTTTTTTACAACATTTAGGAGTGAAACTTTAGCCATAGCAAGCGTCTCATGGATAGGAGATTGTATGACTAGCACATAACCGTATATTCAGAAAAATTTTCCACCCAAAAATGTGAGGTTCGCCTTTAGATTTGATAGGAAAAGCATTCATTATTAGTGCTTATGAGTGTACCGGTAGCATTTAGATTCTAGAACTTGCGTTAGTGATGCATCCCGAGACCGCTAGTGAGACTACATTCGTGTGGTAGGATTTACTACATGATAAGAGGCATTAGGATCACCCTTGTGTTAAACCCGTATTACAATTACTTGACCATTTAAGTCATATTACTTGGCTAGTTAAGTCAACTAATTTTTCCCACACCCTTAGCGTTGTACTCATTTTTAGTACACGAAACCCCTAGTACAACCCTCCGAGCCTATCTTTTCGTTTCTAACTTTAAGCATTTTACTTAAAGGAAGAATTTGTTACACCTCACTTAAATGTACAACCAAATCGCCTTAGCCTTCCGTGTATGCGCTCATTTTTAGTGCATTATTGTTATTTGTTAAACCCTAAGTTAACTATCTAATTGATTACATGGTTGCTAAGTCGAGTCATATCCTTGTACATATTGTTTTGGGACGATTGGGACTCATGGGTAAGTACTTATTTATGGAGTAATGGGGAAGAACATCATTTATTACCCCCATATGTACGTTAATCTTAAAAGTGCTCCAAGTGTTTTGATTTTCTTAATTCGAGTCATTAGAATAGTTTAATGTAAAGTATGTAAAGATTCAAGTGTAAGGGGAATTCTCATCCCCTATGATGTATTATTTTGGATGGTAGGGTAAGAGTATATGCAAAAAAAAAAAAAAAAAAAAAAAAATCGAAAAAGCAAGAGAAAAAGAAAAAAAAATAGAAAAGGAAAAAGAAAAAAAAAACATACGGACTACCATCCCGTTTTTATTCTATGTTTATTTTATGTTTTTGTTATTTTTCATTTATTAGCTTAAGTCGAGTCTAGTCTTGGCTTAGCAACGCCATCTTGTACATGTAATTAACCAAGATTGTTAACTCACCACCAGTAAAACCTCCTTTATCCAACAAAACCGTGTAATTCATATCCCTATACCTAACGTTACAACCCTTTAAAAGACCTCTTTGATAGTTTATCCTAGGTGCTTACGCCATGTGGTGGAGGTTTGATCCTTTCCCAAGCCTATGGTAATCTATTTTGCTATGACAGGTAGTGAGAGATATCTTCCATTTCCATAATGTTATATTACTTTATTACACCTGAGAGATGTGAGTATCTAAACACTATTTGTGAGGTGCTTGTATATGACCTCCGTGCTTATCTATTGGTCTTTAGTGGAACGATTATTTGTTGTAATTACTTTTATATTAGTGTTAAATGACCCCTAACTTGTCTTTCGAGTAGAATAAAAGCGCATTTGCTTGAGGACAAGCAAATCTCAAGTGTAAGGGTATATGATGAGGCGAAAAATGATCCGTTTTTAGGGGGTCATTTAAGCCCGAATCCGACTTTATTTGATCAAATATTGCCCTAAATCGTTCCTTTTGTGATTTTAGGTACTTGGAGAGTGAATTCTGGAAAAGAAGCCATTTTGGACGTTTTTGGAGCATAAAAGTGAAGAAAACGGCAAAGTATCAATTTTCCATGCTGAAGACACTAGGTGACGGCGTCAAGAGTTACATCCTGACGGCGTCAGACATCAAGAATAAAATACCGTGGTAGATGACGGCGTCACCAAGGCCGTCACGTGTAAACTTGTCAAAACTTGCGCGCGGAGTAGCTGATATTGTTTTGGTCATAACTTTTGCATACGAACTCGGATTTAGGTGATTCAAAAGCCCACGCGAAGAGGACAAAGAGATCTACAATTTGGTGAAAAAATGGTCTTGACGGCGTCAAGAGTATGGGCTGACGCCGTCACGAAGGGCCGACAGAAAACATGCCTATAAATATAACTTCATAACTTCACTTTTTGTAAGCCCTAACCCTAAGGTCGATTCCTGGGTTTAGGTGGGTGTTTTTCCAGCAACTTAGAGGGTTTCAATCACTCCATAAACATCATGTATTGGTTTGATGATTCTATCTTAATTATGTTTTCCATTATCATTGTTGTTTGCTCTTCTTTGATGATGATTTGCTAATTCACCTTGTGTCTACTTATGATTATGTGAAACTTGTATATAATTGATTAGATCTCATTGATTTCTTGTTGATGTTGTGTCTATCTCCATCAATTAAGGCGTGACAACTTCAATAGATCTAGTTGGTTTAGTTTATAATCCTTGTTTCCTATTGATTCTTGTTTTGATTGAATGATTTATATGTTAGGCTTAAGAAAACTGGCAGATCTCCAAATGGTAACATGCTTGAACGTCTTAAGAAACATGAACCAAGGCGTACTAGGTCTTTATTGGTTGTATTTAATGCATGAGCCACTGTTTACAATCCCTATAGTTGTGCTGGGCATGGTGTAGGAGGAGATAAGAGCTCATAGAATTGGGGAGTTATGTATGCCACCCCATGAATGGTATTAAGGAATACAACCCGTCAATTAAAATAAGGTTACAATTCAATAGGTAGGATTGGATAGCTAGCAAGGAGTAACATATCATGGGTAGACATGCTTCACTTATCTTGTAGAACCTTAGTTTAGTTTTCTTGTTAATTAGTTTAAATAATAGCTTTTGGGTTAGTTGATTAGCAGCTAATTCCGCCCCTTCTTCCAAAACCCGAGATTTTCACTTGCTTTTCATAAAATATAAAAACATAAAAAGAATCGTCCTTCACCTTTAGACCTTGTTAGATTAATTTCAATCCTAACGACACTATTCCTAGCTGAACGATCAATCCCCCGGTACTTGTCACTATACTATACTACAACGATCAGGTACACTGCCTGGTGGGGGTTGTAAGCTTCTCGAGATCCCTCGAGAGGTAAAGCAAGGTGCGATTCCCACGCATCACTGCTCCATGCAAACTCCTCAATGATACTTTTTGCCAAACTGTATGGACCTCTACAGGAGTCTTTAACTCCTACAATGACACTTGTGGCCATTACTCACGAATCCTGCGGCTCACAAGTCATACCGATGGTGGTGGTGAGTTTGGGGCAGATGTAATCACGATCGAGTCCACAATGGGAATAACATTCTGCGAAATATTATTGGCCCTCGCTTTTATTTCCTTTGCAGTAATAATTATCTAGAAGTGAGTCTTGCTAGTGGATTTATTGGCATGGCTTGCTTTGGAAGAAGTGGTGCTTCACTACCATCCCAATTGTCTATTTTTTAAAATTTGATAGGACATTTTCTCTCTGCTTAAGTTCTTCAACAACATCTAGCGGAGTTGTATACTTTAGAAATGAGCCATATATTATGCATCCAAACATTGTCCTCTCTTACCTACACCCCCTCATTATAAACCCGGTTACTGAAATTAAGTCTCACAACGCGCGTGGTGCCTCTCCTAAGTACTTCATTGGAGTAGAATCAATTAAGATCAATGGCAAAAGTGTCAAGTTGCACAAATTTTTGTTTTCCATCGATAATAGATGTATTAGTGGGACAACAATTAGCACCACCGATCCTTACACTATCTTGGAAACTTCAATTTACAATGCTTTCATCGTTGCATTTGTGAAGGCAATACCAAAGAATGTTCAAAGGGTTCCTAATGTTGCACCATTTGGAGCATGTTTTAGCTCCATCGACCTTGTGTTGCATACCAAGAGTGTCTACCGGAGGATATCTGGTGCAAACTCTTGGTCAAGTTGCAAAAGAACATTTTGTGTATCAGATTCGTTGAAACACCTTTTGAACAACGATTTAGACCTAGATCTTCAATCGTCATCGTAGGACATAAAATCTAGGACAATTTACTACAGTTTGGTCTTACACCATCAAGACTAGGATTCAGTTCTTCACTACTCGCTAGATCAACTGCATGTGCTAAGTTTAGTTTTACATCAACAGCTTAGAACTTAAAAAAAAAAAAGGTATGTTGTCACTAATAAAAGGCCTCCTCTCCTAGTACCTAATACATGACATTTCTCGGGTCCGAGTTTGTTTATGCTTTCTTACAATTTGCAATTTATTATATTAATGGAATTTTTTAATTGTCCAATTGCTTCCAATGTACTAAAATTACCTTTAATTTTGTCTCTCCCGAGTACTTCATTGCAAGAACTTACAATGTACTAAAAACTACCTCTTTTGGTGTATAAAGTGTGTTATAAATGAGCTTAATTTCCAATGGAAAACGATACAAAATATAGTCACGCCAAGTTAGCATTTGTGTGTGAAAAAAACTGACAAAATAAATGAAAGATTGTGTACATAAAACAGAATTTGTGGTCAATCTAACTGTTACGGAAACCACATAACAAGCTATCATGTGTATTAAAGTATATATTGTTACAACTATTCAATTTGTAGGAATTGTGAGTGTCTAGAAGGGGAAGAAGAAGGCGAAGAGGACGTTGTAGCGACACATGGTTTCAACAAGCGAAGCGTAAGAGCACCGGAAATGGCCCCAAGTGTAGGAGCGGTTAGATATATCCATAAACCAGTGAAATTAAAAGACACTATAGCAGGTCCCATTGACCTTGCTGGGTTCATTGATCCTCCGGAAATTGGCCTATCATATGAAATTCAAAAAGAAAAACATTGCATCAGTTTGAATTAAACCGATGATTATTACTTATTTTATTTGTTTTGTAGACTCTAAAGGGTTACCCTGTGATTAGGACTCCAAGCGCAATTCCAACCGCTACAATGAATCCAGAAAATTGGGTTACCTGAAATATTTCAGAATAAAAAGATGTTATTGTTCTCATATACATTTAGACATCATATGAACCACTTTGAAATTTTTAAAAAGTGAGCATTCATGTTTGCAACCATCACATATCACATGATAACTTATCCAACAACTGATTCTAAGATAGATATGGTTATGGTTATGGGTCCAAATACCGTCTTCCACGGTGTATGGGGAAGGTTGAGACGTGGACCTCCTGGCCTTGCAAGGGGTGATGATCGAACCCTTGACCTCTGTCTCCAGAGGCAAGAGTGTTAACCACTTGATCCAACCTTGCTCTTTTGATTCTAAGATAGATACTTCCACCAAAATGAAACATCACTCTTTAATGAATGCTAGAAGACAGCAAAGGAATTTTTCAACCAACAATGTAGCTAGAGGGAGGCAATCTACAGTGCATTGAACTTTAAGAGTTGAATGAATTGCGTTGAATCTAGTACTATGAAATGAGATATTAACACGTACTTTAATTTGTTATTAGTTAAAAAATAAATTTGAACTCCTATCGACCTTGCATTGTGGATGCTTTTATAGACTAGCATTATCAAATTGATTCATCAATGGACGTTTGTGAGACTAAGTCTTAATAAAGACAAATAGTTGTTTTAAAGGTGATGTATAATAGGGGTGTGTCTATGCCATTGAAAAACTTAAGAGCAAGGTTTTATGAATACCGATGGAGGTGCATGGACCAATGAAGCGATAAGAAATAGCACAATGAAGGATGCCGTAAACTCCGCCCAGAATGCCGCACTGCATCCCACAAGTGGTCTCGTCATCATCATCTCCGATTTTAAGCCATACACCAACTTTCCAGCATACGACGCCAATGTAGAACCCGCTACTTGAGCCACTATATACAATGGTACCTTTACCAAACAAAAGAACCATTAAATCTTTTGTTTAGCCAAGTTTTTTCAAAAAAAGATATCATCACACAATTACCCTTTTCCATGGAAATGGACCAACAGTAGCAAAAGCTATAGTGAATGCCGGATTAACATGAGCACCTGAAATATGGCCGATTGAGAAAACCACCACCACCACTGCTAATCCTGCTGTGACTGCGTACTCGAGTAGACCTACACCTCTCATTAATTCTGTGCTTGCTATTATCCCAGATATGCTGAACATGACAATAAAACTCCCCAATGCTTCTGCTACAACCTGCAATTTTTATACACCAATTCCCGTCATCAAAATCTTTTTTAAGTGTTTGCATTCTGAGATCACTTCTAATTAATGCAGTTTCTTACGACTCTGATAAGTGTTTTGTTCATTGTGAGTGGAAAGCATAAGAAGAAGGGACTTTTAACAAGAACTTCTTCGCTTTGGCCTCTTTCAAGTGTATTTGAAGAACCAGTTTCCTGATCAAACTTTGATCGATCGCTGGTCGATACATCTTCTAGAGCGTCACATATTTGATCCTCTTTAAACAAGCTAGTCATTATAGATATTGATCTCGAAAGTATTGTGAATCAGATTAAAATGTATCTAGAGTTGTATAAATAAATGTGCATGTGTAGAGAGTTGTTTGTTAGTCACACAGTTGAGGTTGGGTTTGATTAGTGTTTGAATTTAGGAATTTTAATTTGCTGTGTTTCTGGCTGAAAGTCGTTCAACTGTGCATTAACATGCTTCTTGGGTGGCGATTATGAGAACAAATTATGTCAAGCAACTATTTTAACCTTTCTATATCTTACAGACAACTAGTGGAACATATTTAAGGGATTCTAATTATTACACTTACACAAAAGAAAATTAAGCACCAAGAAATATATAAATCACCTCTAGCGAGAAGCTACAAGGATACAACCCTAACAAAATAACGAAGCACCAATCAATGGGGAATACAGGCAGGGGATATATTATATTTTGAACGGCTAACAATTGATTTCAATCAAACAAACTCTAGCAAGACGCTAGAGAAATGAAAGCAAGATGGTTACAAAGAGTTCATACAAGCCTTTCTTGGATCGAAAATCATATTTAACTAAATAGGAATCGATTCGCTAATCATACTAACAATTCAAGAATGTTAAATAATTTTGATTATTTTTCTGGAGTATCTTTTTTTGGAGGTTTTTAATCAAAGAAAATACAATTTCTAAATTTCCATATAGCCCAAAGTTGTAGTTTGAGTGACTACATCAAAGCAAACCTTAGTCAAGACGATTAGGTTAGCCGAATCCCACCAAGAGAATAAGTTGAGTAATCTTGATCAGGTTAGTCATCAAATCCGCACCAATTGATAGAATCTATTTGGAACATCACAAATGTAATTCTGCTCAAAAGAAATGTCATGGGGTTAGGATACTGAGTTTATACAGATTTGTGATAATAATTATCTATTTAACGTAATCATTACTATTTTTTAAATATTAATGATGATTTTAAATTATTACGGAGTATATAAGTAGTTACGATTTGATAAACTTGATTAAAAGTCTATAAATCTAGGACATTTATGAATTTGTACCGATTACATTTTAATAACGATTACATAAGTAAATGATGATAATTAAGGTGTCGAGACTCCACACGGTATCCTTTATGAGAGGAAGATCAACAAACGAAGATCATTTCTCTTCCTAACACAAGATCACCATATATAGAATTGTGGAAATGCATTTTCTTTTGGTGGAATGTCCATGTAACACCCTCAAAATTTGATACAGCGGAAGACTCAACAAGCTTTCGGGGTGCTACGGGGATTGGTATTCATTCAAAGTCATGAAAGAACGAGATAAAGTAAACATAATAAAAATACAACCACACGGGGTTTTAAAGTTTACATTTATCCCAAAATCATCCAAAGTCAGGCCCAAAAGAAATAAATATAGGTCCACAATAGTTACCAGAGTTTTAGAAATATAGATCCATAACCGGGTGCCAATGCCAAGCCTCCAATCCCAAGCATCCATAGAGCATCACTTAATTACCTGAGAAAACATGCTAAAAGTCAGCTTTCGCTGGTGAGATCATAGGTTTAGATTCATAATTCAATATAGTGGACATATACGCAAAACGCTTGCTAGCTAGACTAGGCCTCAATCATCCAACCAAAATAATCCAACCAAATCAAATCATTCCTATAGGTGCACGCTATAGCTCAAATCAATCCAATCAATAGCTTACCTAGCTCAAGTCTAGGCCTCGCTCTAAAACCAATCCAATAGCTTACCTAGTTCGGGACTAGGCCTCGCTCAACAACCAATCAATAGCTTACCTAGTTCAGGACTAGGCCTCACTCAATAACCAAATCAATAGCTTACCTAGCTCAGGTCATAGCTTACCTAGCTCAGGTCTAGGCCTCGCTCAATAACCAAATCAATAGCTTACCTAGTTCGGGACTAGGCCTCGCTAAATCCTACCTAGTTCTATAAGCATAGCAAGTTTTAAATAAACAAAGCGATAATAGTCCACATAAAACATTTGCACGTTTCTCACCCCAAGTATTGAAAACAAAGTTCAAGAGTAAAAGTGGGGCTATGACTCACCTCAAGTCCAGAAAATCCTCAAAAGAAATCGATAGAAGAAAGACGTAAGTAATCTCAAGCAACTCACGTAACGGCGACTACAGACTCGGCACTTCCTAACAATATCAAACTCGTTCAGAAATCATTTCTTCAAAATCAAATATTCCCATTCCCGAACGTAATCCATTTTACTTTCCAAAAATATCCATTTCTCGAATTAACTTCATATCAATTTGAAATTCGACGTTTGGTATCCATATGGGTGAAGGGTCGACACAACTCAAACCAAAAAGCCACAACAAGCAAAATAATAAACCAACTATAGGTCTAATGTTAGCCCAACATATTATTTAAATAATTATCGAAGCTTATCAAATCCGTCGATTTAGTAATCTCCCATATTTATTTACGTAATATATCGTTCCAAAATTATACCCAACCTAAAGCAAATTGCACAAAAGATTCTATTTGATATATATCGTAGTCCAATGAATTCCCTATATATATATATATCGTCGAATCGGCCAAATTCCACGAGACATATAGTAATTTATTACCCTAAAATATACACCACATCCTATGGGCGCCGTGGGATACGATGCCCATTTATATACTCATTTTATATCGTCAAATAACTCGATCTAGAATAAGTCACTTGATATATAAAATGTTTATATTAATCGTCATATATCCGTGACAACACAAAAGTCACAATATAAAGCCCACTTGGACTTTAAAGAACCACAATTCGTATAACTCGATAAGTTTCTAATTTATAAACAAAATCATATTTTTAATTATTATTTACCCGACTTATTATTTCGCCATTATTTATATAGTTATTATTTATAACAATAGTCCGACATTTATTACACTATTTGCATAGCATAATAACTATCGTTATATCATTATAACGTTTACTCGTGATCGTTTTATTATTAATATACGCATATATATATATATATATATATATATATATATATATATATATATATATATATATATATATATATATATATATATATATATATATATATATATACATTTAACACGTCTATATACGTATATAAACGATTATATTCTCAATAATATTATTACGAGTATTATTTTTAATATCGACTTTTAAATATTTATCGAGTCATAGAATTTGGTCACATGTCCGAGTCATGACCCTCGGCTCATAGTCCAAGTCCAAATAATAAAAATCAAGCCACAATAATAAATCAACTCCGTCCAAATCAATCCCATATCCACGTGCTACAACATGAGGGTCCGACTACGGCACCCAACTAACCTATCTCTGTCATCTAATTGACCGTCTCACAATCGGTCCTCAATTCCATACTCGTCAACACAACTCCAATAATACTCACAATCAAGAAATACCACATCGAGTCCGAATAATATACCAATGTCCAACATCACAATCACAACAAAATATAAATAATAATCACAAGTAACATATTGTACGAAAACCAAGTAAGCAACGGGTTGAGTTACCAAGTCAACCCGGGTCAACATATGCTCAAAATATGAAACGGAAGCCACACCCGAGACTCATGAGTCTCGGCTACCTCCTTGAGCTCAACCGAACCAAAACAGCCCCTAGGGGGTGTCGGCCAAGAAACCAAACGACCCAAAATGGTCGACCAATCATAACCGAGAGCAACCAAACATCACAAATGGCACCAAGATCAAATATACACATCAAAGGTCAAAAAATCGACCCAAAAACAACCCAAACCGAGAGCACAAGCTCTCGGCCGGTTCTCAACCCATCGGAAAAACATCACCCGGATACCAAACCTCCATTTAAATCGTTATTATCAAAACCCATTTAATCCTTAAATCAAAAATCATAAACCCGAAAAGATAATGAAAACCGTGACCCAAGGTCGCGGCTCAAACCCACATCTCGAGTCAAAAACTCGACCTACCTTCAAAAACCAAAGCCAAAACGAATAGATCTTTAAGAAATAAAAAAAAGTGGTGATGAACTCGTGAGGATTAAATTCGAAATATGTGTTAACGGGGGAGTTAGAGCGCGTGATTGGTACCAAAAGATAGATCTCGAAAAGATGGTGAAGATGGTGGTGTTGTTTTTAGTGTGAGGGTGGCGGTGGCGGCGCTATGGTGGAATAAGGGTGGCGGTGGTGTTGTGTTAAAAAAGAAGAGAGGGAGAGAGAGAGTGTTGGTGAGATGTAGGTGATGGTTGTGAGTTGCTAATGAAAACCGCAGGCCACAAGGACGATTTTTGTTATTACTCTTTTAAAAAAAATAATAAACTTTTCTAATATTAATAATAATAATAACGGGTGTAGGGGATTTAGTAGCCCGGTGCCAATACACGGACTAAACCCGAAACTTAAATAACCAAATGTCTTTCAACCGAACCCGTTCCAAAAATAATAATATCCGATCCAATAATAAAATGAAATTAAAATTGTTAGGTTAACCTAGTGTCAGAGTCAATGTAGTGTCAAAAATAACGATCTCACAATAAATCATCACGACCGAATCAAACCAAACCGTAAATAAATAATCAAATCTCATAAATATCGTATGATTAAAAATCACGTACCAACGTTCGTAAAATATCTCGTCACAATAAACTTTCAAAAATTCCAAATTTATAATTTTTAATGTAATGCGGGTTTTAAAACGGCTCCCTATTTTGCCAGTTGTCACGGTCCATCATCTTAGCATCAGCAAGCTTCAAGATCTTCTTAACATATCAGGATTTCCATCTCTCAGAAAGAATCAGAAAGTCTTATGAAACTTTGATGCATAGCGCCCTATGGATAATTTAGAGATAAAAAACGAGATCATTTCTAGTACAAAGAAAAGGCAAAAATAAATAGTATGTGACGTTATAAAGCTCCTTTTTTTATTATTGTTATTAACTTCAAGTAGTAGAGTTAAAATTTTAACTTAGAACACATATATAAATTGAGCTTGTCATCGAAGCTCAACCTTATGATAAGCAAAATGTCGTTCAAAAAAAGAGTTAAGGCCTTTTAATCTTTAGGGAGTTAACCAAATTTTGTGACTGTCACGAATATACTTTTAGAATTTAAGTGATCATTAAAATATTGTTTATTAATTGATGTGTATTTAGTTTACTTAATGAGGTTCGATTTGATACGTTTTTATTTCGGTTTGGGTAAAATAAAAATGTGTCCCGGAAACCACCACACCGTTCACTAATAACAGACGTATAAGTGGATATTTGACGGACAAAATGATCTTAATGGGCCGGAGGCACGGTGTATATTTTTAATCAATATCAAAAGACTCAAAACTGTTTACTGTTTATTGCCTTGTTCATGCATTTTGAGTTGAATTGATATATAACCATTGTTTTAAAATTTTAAATAATATCAAAATCAGACCATACCTCTAGAGACTATGTTTGAATGATAATGACGATGTTGAAGTCGCATTTCAAGGGTTATTATAAAAATTGTTGGCAGGTTTTGTCGAAGTACAACAATCTACACATTTCGTTTTCTGAAAAAAGCACTTGAGTTGATGTTTGGCATAGCTTCTATAATATTTATTTTTGAAATAATTTTGATAATGTACCCGATTACAGCCGGCGTCTGGCGTCTGAAACCTAATAATAACGCTCGAAGTGATCATTGGCGTAAAGCCTACTAGGCTACTGTAAGGAAATCTGTTAATACACAATAAAAACCTATCTCAATGAGCCTTATCTTCCGAGAAACTTAAGCCTCTGAAGAACCTTAGGCTCTGAATTACTAAAGGACAAACACAGAATATTGTGTGGGCCCACCTTAGACGACGGGTTTTCAGTATTCCCGCAACCGACAGTTGCACATGGGCATGTTTCGTACAAACAAGGAAGGACAACGTAGCCTATGCTCGAAGCCTTCCTATTCCCCAACGGGACCGTGCTCGTTTCTAACCTATCCGACATATGGCATGACCTATAATATCCCTAGGGATTGCCTATAAATACCAACATCATATTCACATTTCAGGTATATTCTCTCTCACACTTTATTTCTTTAAACACATCTCATTCACAAACCGATGATTTATTCTCACCCCAGAACCGGTTCACATGGTCAACACCTATACTCCTACTAACGTAACGTGTTTCCTCGGTCTTATTTCAAGTCATAACAAGCTCTTACACTACAACAAAAAAGTCATTTCTAGACACTTAATGCTTTACACTTTCACATAGTGCGTAAATTTTACTTAGATTATTTTCATTTATAGAGTTAGATTATTTTCATTTATAGAGTAAATTGCAAAAATCGTCCTTGTGGTTTAACCAGACTATAGATTCAATCCTCGACCTTTCAAAAGTGCAGCGTAATGGTGATGTATGAATATAAAACATATATGAAACAAATAAACGCATCGGAAAAACATCACCAACAACGGATCCATATAGCCATATGATCAATCAAATAATAAACAACAACATGTTATACCTTTGTAGCGTGATCGGTAGAATCATATGGAGACCATCACCAACACCATTAACCACCTATGAAACCAAGTGACCAAAATAGATCACCTCTATGATGGAAACACACTACACGTCATAGATCACCACCAGATGCTAGTCTTGACCCCGTAACACGCGATCTAGCCTTGAAATACACTAGAATAAGGTTAGATGAGATCAAAAACACCAACCCCTAATATGGGTGTGTGTTATTTCGTGGCTCTAGGGTAGAGGAAGGAGGAGAAACATATGGTAAGTTGTTATTATGATTAGTAAAAATTAAAGACCAAATCAAGGTTGATCTTTTCATAATCATAGTTACACTTAGCACCTCGATCTTTCTCCCTCGTTCCTTTATCACTTAGGCTTGCCATGGAGACCCTAAATGGGCTTGCCCATTTGTTAGTCCAATCCAATAAACTAAGTACTAGCTTAGTTATTAGTAGCTCGTTATTGATCCCGAGTTACGTAGTCGTATATATAGTGTAAATACGATAAATACGATATATATAATGGTGTCTCTGTGTATAAGTGTGTGACCCCATAGGCTCACATATGTCTAGCCATATAATTATTTATTATGACATGAGCATACTCCAATAGCTCCCACCTGCGACGTCATAATAATCAAGTAATTATACAAGCAAAGGTTAGCGTCTAGCAACACGCCAATGCCCCTAGAAATATGTGAGGGAAGTTTCTAAAACGTCTCATTTAAATGGTTTATATGCCATCCTTCCTTTTGTTACAGATACTATGTTGAACACTAGACATGGATCAAAGTCATTCCAATTGTTCAACTATTATGTTTCTCGATCTAGATGTTGAACAAGATTACCAAGTGAATTAAGATTCATCTTAATCTCATTTGGGTACGGCCATACAAACATCCGTTCAATCCATCGAGGGGCCCAATAGTATCTAACTCCATGACATGTGGAGGAACAAATCCTATTTTGACTACACGTGTCATTCATGTATTTCAAATCACTCCTGAAAATGGTTTTTATAACTACCTTATTCAGGACAGCGTTTAACCATATCAAAGAATAAAATTCCACACATGCAAGACCTACTTGCATCTCAAGTCTAAGGATAAGAGACATAACCATTTGCGAGATTCACTATTGATGCCGATCCATGCAGTGAAATCTCGAAGGTTGGGTCAGTCCAATGTTCATCACAATGAACAACATATGAGTTTGGCAAATAAATCACCAACACGCTCACATTTGCCTTAATTAGATGATACTCCCATATCGTCAACTGGCAATGGACAATTTTAAAATAAATAAATTATTCATGGATTAAACATGCAAATATAGAACACAGTAGTATAAATGAAGACGATTATACCCGGTATATCAATTCATTATATAATACGACTGCTTACAGTTTCATTATCCAAATACTAAATCAGATATGCACAAGACTACCTATAGATAGGAATCCGATGTTTCCACCATGATCAATTTTGTTGTACAAGACAACAAGTAGTCATCTGAGTAAACTTTGAGAATACTTATTTCAAAATTCAAAAATGTTTTGAATGATGATTGTCCTTTTGTATGTATGCAATCAAGTACAATACGAGTATTGCAACAATACATTTCATGGTGTGTTTGAAGCTGGCAAAACACCTACTTTAGACAGTCATAATAATAGTTTCCCAAACTGTAAAGTATTCTTATTCTTTTAATGTATAATGCATTAATACTCTCAGTCGAGCACATCTAGTTAGAGGTGTCATCATTCATGATGTCATCCTACTACGACTAGGGTTGAGCATCATCTCAGTTATATAAGCATCAATGAATGAAAACATAACTAAGATCCTCAAATATCCGTAAACATTTTAACAAATCTTTGGTCCTTTGCAGGTCCATTAGGTTGTTCGTTTAACAATTATCTAATGACTTTCACTTATATATTTGTTGTTATCAACTCATCTTTGCATTCATGCAAATGATATATATAATCCAATACATAATACGACTTACATAATGAATCCTTTAGTTAAACTTAAGGTTTTCATTCATGCATTTAATCTCATCATATAAGATTGATCATTGAGACTCCCCTCAATGACATGTCATATTGTGTTTAGATTATTAACCGCTTATGTTTATCCTAATAAACACATGCAACAAGGTTTTATGTTTTATTTCCTAAATTCCTTAAGTGAAACTTCATTACAGGCTAAGGATTAAAGTCTAGCTTAGATGGAATATTGTTTCTTATATGTTAACAACATATGAAATTTAAGGAAATAAATGCATTGCTCCTACTTGCTCTCAGAGTACTCAGGAGTAATCTTATTTAATCAAAATCAAATTAATGATTTCGTAATTAACTTAAGATCTCTGCTCCTAGATGCATGATTAATCCACACTTGGATTCTTATATCTTGTATACATAAATAAAGATTATATAGATTCATAAAACCTTTTGATTACTCATCGTCCTCGCAAAAGTAATCAAAAGTGTTTTGAAATCCTATTGTCATATTTCATTTACATGAAAACAAGTATGACAATCAATCATCTTTATACATTTCATGTTTGTAGGTAGGAAGATTTAATCATAATCAATTTCTTGAGTACGATTAAACTCCTTCTACTACGCATGTATTAAATGTGTGTACAAGTTTGTCCTTTTGAGTATTCTCATCAAGAAACTCATTTTAAACCTCACAGTCTAACTGATTTGGTAAGAGATCAATCAAGCTCCATGAGTGATTGTCTTTCAAGGACTTCATCTTATCATTCATAGTTTTGAGCTATTCATCAGATTCAAGATCTGATAATGCATCTCTTTAGTTAGCAGGTTCACTATGATCCTCCAACTTATGTCCCTTAACATTGATATAAAATATATCATTCAGGTGTTAGGGGTATCCTTGCGGATTTATGAACGAGAGATATCAATCTATGGTTTAACATATGTATGTTCAACCTTAGATTGACATTAGCAAGTGTACTCAGAAGGTTGTGTATTTAGCTCTTGAATGACTTCAAGATCTAAAGGTGCTCCCACTTGCTTTTGTAAGTGGAGACTAATCTCCAAGTACTCAGCATCTTGATAACAATAAATTATTTTCAAGTGGGACATCCAAAATACATCGTTAGTTCTTGATTCTAGTTTGTTAATTACTTACTCCTATGTATTTAACAAATTCAGAACTTCAATCAAGACATAATGGGATTCATCCCATTCCATAATACAATGGTGTCTTAAATTCCTTCTGGGTTGGAACCATATTGGATATACGCATGGCACATCCAATTTTCTAACCTTGATTGCTTTTGAGGTAAAAGAGTTTAAATCATCAAAGATCAAACAATATCCATGATGGACATACCATAAAGTTGTGGTATTCCACGTGGATAGATGTTGTGAGACTATCACACAACTCATTAGATGAACTTATACTCTTTGTCTTATATATCTGCCAACCAAGTCATACCAGATGACATCAATAGTATTTTTTAGCCTACTGCATACTTTATATTTAAAGTCTTTGACCAAGTCAATGACTTCATGCGTATGTTTTAACTAGAAACATAAACATTAAATGTTTTATTATACGTCGTAAGTGTACATGTCTTTAACAAGAAGACATAACAAATTAACGTCTTTACTTTACGTTATAAGTCTTTCAACAATTAACAGAATTGATGTTTATGTCTTTACAAGAGACCTAAACATATTCAACTAAAGTAATTATGAGTGCCGACAATTGGCCTCAATAGTAATTTCAAGTTAATTACATACTTCATGATTATGAATTTACAAGAAGACATAATCATATTTACTAAACAATTCAGCAAATATGTTGAAGTAGCTTTTCATGTTATCTTGACATTTTTTCTAATTAGGGCAATATACATTTTATGTGTATAAGTCCTAGTAGAACCTTATTTTTCTTACCTTGCAGTCAAGAAAAAAACATTAGTCATATTGTTATATGTTGTACCTTGCACACAATTAAGATTTCTCCCACTTGTGCATGGCACAACATTATGCAAGCAAATATGACAATGTCACAGATAACATATGATTTTAGTCAAAATCAAAACATAGATGTGTAGAACTTTATCGCTTTTATAATGAATCATGCATAACAATTTTGTTGATAACATTTCAGGACGCAACATCAGGAACGCGACAAGTTATCTAATAAAATTCATGCAATGGTTCTCATAAAAACTATGATGCTTCATATGTGGAAAGTAATGTATTATTTCAAGACAATCTAGAAATAAGATGGGCAACTTGTAAGTTAATAGAGCTTACAACTCCCACTGGATTAGAGAACATTACATGTGTTTCGTCACCAGTAACACAATCATGTAGCTCCCACTGGATTAGACAACATTAAAAGTGTTACATCACCAGTGGAGAGTGGGTGATGATTGGATACTTTCCTGCTTTCTTTGAATATCTACACATTATTGCTAATGTGAGTCACTATGACTAGTAACATGTACTTAGGTATTCAAGGAAGTGCATCAAGTTCTAATATATAGATGATGGGCTAGCCATCATTTTAAACTTGAAAATTAGTCCACCATGTTTATCGGGTTAAGACACATTGCTAGGTAATCATGCTAGTAATTGCCTTTACCACTTTTCGGTTTATTGATATTTCCGTTTTCTAATTATTTTAACTCATATTAGTTTAGTAGCTATAGAAAACATGTTCTCTAGTTATCCAAATATCTTATATTTCTTCAAGGTTTCAAAACCGGAACTAGGGTTATAAAACGAACTTGATGGAATAAGATGTGCAACCAACTTAACCGTTTTGACTTTTACAAGACATCACGATTTCTAGAGTATGTGTGCTTTGAGTTTGATTAGAATTAGGATAATTCAAATCTTCCTATTATGGTTTTTCCTCATAAGGAAAAAGATAGGAACAAGTCTCTTTCTTACAAGGAAAGGAAGACTTAGTTTGATCCTTTTAACAAGAAAAGAACAAACTTTTGTTTACGTTTTATGTTGCATTAATTCATTAATTTAATTCTCAAAGTTCATATTTAGTATTTTCGATAATTATCCTTTTATAAATTAATTACCCCATGTTTACAATTTGAAACAATTAATTTACGTAAAAGGCTAAGATTCACATTGTGCTTCTACTATCACATCAGTTGATCTGCTAGCAATAGTAGATTCAATTGGTAGGCGACGATCACCAATTGCATTACAAGTGCAACTCTTAAATCCTTATGGGACTCATGGCATCTAGTGTCAAACAACTAGTGTCATGTAGGCATGTTTAGTCCCATTTTTGCCTCGGGCCAAGGTCTCACCGCTTAACTCGATTAAGTCATCCAATTTGAGAACGTGCGAGAATATATCTAGGTCTCACGCATAGAGAATAGTCACCTTGGGTTACAATTCAACCTAGGTCCCACGCATAGGCAAAAGGTAATTGCAAGTGTTCTCAATATTGGACGGCATGACTTAAATTTTGACGGGTAAAAGTTTTGATGTGAATCAAAAGGTGTACGAAAGAAGCATGCATTCATCCTTCGTAGCACAAGTTAAAAACTTTTCTTAACTTAAGTCTAATCATTGTTTTAATTTATGTGTGTCAAGTTGTCCATTTTCATGACTAATATTAATCCTACATGGATAATAAAGTTTGGACAATACATAAATAAAATAACATACACAACAAGTTTAGTAAAAAACAATGATTTTAAGTTTCAAAAACTTAGTAAAACTAGATCATAAGACTTAGTTTTGAAAATGGTTTGTGTTTCGTTTTAAGTTTATAGAAAACTATTTGCAATTTTACATATGATAACAAGATATATAAAAAGCAAAATCACAAACACACAACCACAATATGCAAAGCCTCAATCGATGAAAAAACCTATGCTTGGTCTCGTGAGCCATCACGAGAACCAAGAGTCAACTAGGGACAAACCACACAACCACATGGAGGACTCCCACTTGCTCCAAGACAATCAAGAGCAAGTAGAAAGCCCATAATGCACATGAAAAGTAGTTGCTGTCCTTCCAGAATTTCTGTGTTCGGGGGCCCAAAAGTCCATGAAGGAGGCTTCCTCGGGCTTAGCTCAAAACTAGAAACTTGTAGGCCCATGTCTTGAGTACCTGTAAAACAAATTTCGGCCAAAAATACCTTACCAATCACCGGGAAACTCCGTTTTTCCAACTGGTGTTCCAGCAGTCTTTTTTCGGCAAAAATGTCTTTAACTCTTTCGCCTTTCGCCACCAAGCCACGATTACATGATATTGAAAGTAAAATACAACTAATCTACTTTTAAACTACTGTAAAAGTGCCTAAACAATGGCTACAACCAAAAAGAATATCATTACAAAAATGCTGAAACAATGGCAAAAACCCCAAAACACGAAATTAAACAACATTCACAACAATCCAAGGCAC
This sequence comes from Artemisia argyi, assembly GCA_030686995.1. Taxonomy (NCBI): domain Eukaryota; kingdom Viridiplantae; phylum Streptophyta; class Magnoliopsida; order Asterales; family Asteraceae; genus Artemisia; species Artemisia argyi. Next base: position 38,562,428 of record CM060706.1, read on the forward strand.
AAGTGGTCTAGGTTTTCATCGGCTTTGCATATACACATAATAATACCATAATATAATGATTAAAACATGGTGTTGGCTAACTCCATGGACAAACATGCATGTATTTGCCATGGAAACAAATTAAATAACAAGAAATAAATTGTTAGCCAACGAAAACGAAGAAATAATTGACAAGAATTAAAACCCCGTTAGGTACGTGATGAGGCGAAAAATGAACCATTTTTAGGGGGTCATTTAAGCCCGGAATTGAATTTATTTGATCAAATATTACCCTAAATCGTTCCTTTTGTGATTTTAGGTACTTTGGGAGTGAAATCTGGAAAAGGAAGCAATTCGGACTTTTTTGGAGCATAAAAGTGAAGAAAACGCCAAAGTCTTAATTTTCCTTGCTGGGAACAGTAGGTGACGGCGTCAAGAAGAAAATCTTGACGGCGTCAAGAGTAATTTCCATGACGATCCAGTACAGATTTGAAGGCGTCACAAGGTAGGGCGTCAAGAGTAAAATGCATGACGGCCTGGAAACACATAACATTTGACGGCGTCAGATCTGGATTAAGGCAGTCCGAGATTTATTTTGGCGGCGAGATGACGGCATCACAAATTTGTTCTTGACGCCGTCAGACCCTATTTCCTATATATAGTTTTCTAATTTTCACATTAAAGAGAGAGAAGTTTTGGAGAAACCCTATGTACGAACTTGGTACGAATTTTACAGGTTTTTCAAGGATTCTTAGACCTTGATCCCTTTCATGTGTAATTGAGATAAGTATTCTTTTAATTCAATCAATATGTCTATGTGTTGGTTGTCTATATCTTGTTCTTGTCTTAATTCCATCATGCTAGGCTAGATCTATCTTGTGTTTGCTTGGATCTAATGAAACCTAGATGTTAATTATGTGTTGATTACTTGTTTATGGTTGTATTGGATGAATGAATTCGATGTTAGGCTTAAGAAAACTGGCAGATCTCCAATTGGTAACATGCTTGAACGTCTTAGGAAACATGAACTGACGTGCACTAGGTTTTATTGGTTATATTTAATGCATGAGTAAATTCTAATGATCTCATGTTAGAAGCTTCTTAGCCGGCTCGACATAGGAGTGAAGTAGGCACTCATAGGATTGGGGAATTAAGTGCGCCACCCCATGAATGGTATTAAGGAATACAATCCGTCATCCACGCAACTATAACAAGTAATTAACGTGTAAAAGATATCTAGGGATTAGTGAAATCTAAGTAAACACATTTTCTCCACTTATTGCTCACAACCTTATTATAATTTAGTTTATTTTCATTTTTAGTATTTTATTTTGATTGCATCTTTAGTATTGGGTTAGTTGACTAGCAACTAATTCCGCCCAAATCCTTCAAACCCGAGATTTTTACTTGCTTTCTAAAAAATATAAAAACACAAAAATAATCATCCCTCATCTTTAGAACTAGTATTTAGGTTTTCTAATCATAGCGACACTATTCCTAGCTGAACGATCAATCCCCCGGTACTTGTCACTATACTATACTACAACGATCAGATACACTGTCTGGTGGGGGTTGTAAGCTTCTCAAGATCCCTTGAGAGGTAAAGCCTGGTGCGATTCCCACGTATCAAGTTTTTGGCGCCGCAGCCCGGGGAATAGTTATTGTCTAGGTTAGAATCTCTTTTTATTAGGTCTACTTGCTAGATTCCTTTCTAGTAAGATTTTATTTTTTATTTTTAGGTTTTCTTTAGTCTATCTTATTTCTTTGTGTCCTTTGTTCGTAAACTATTTCGATGGATAACAATAACATTGATCGTTTGATTCCTGTTATTCGTGTTTTTCGTCGTAGGATTTTCCAAATGCCAACCCCACTCCCTTTAGTGGAGAATGAGAACCCGCCTAACCTCTCACCCAACCACCACTTTGACAATAATTTTGAGTTAGAAGAGTCTGATCATGATGATGACCGTATGGCTAGTCCTTTTTACTATTTAGACTCCGACGAGGATCTTGATGATGGTGATGTGATTAATGAGAATATGATGGAAGAAGAAATAAACCCTCTTAGGTATGTCGACCCTAGAACCAGGATTGAGTGTGATAGTTCATTTAACATGCAATTTCTTTGTAAGATCGGATTTAAGAGCTTTAACGCCTATCTTAACTCATCTCTCCCAATGAACATAATCTCGCGTAATGAATACAATAAAATCATGGTAGATGAGTTAGAATACAAAGGAGAAAACATTATTGCTAGGGCAATACCATTGCATGTGTTTGTAGGAAGCTTGGTTTATCTTGTTGAGTTCATGGTTATGGAGAATCTAGGAGAGTTTATTGATGATAAGTTGACCCAAGTTGTGTTTGGAAAACCTTTCAAACGGTTGACCAACCTCGATGAAAAACTCATAGAAGGGTTAATTACATTCTCGGATGGGGATGAAGATTTTGTCTATCAATTGCCCCGCACACACCCTAGGTTCAAAGATTTTTCCATAAAAAAGTGTAGTAGGTATCCGCCCATAGAAATGTTAAGTGAGAATGATAAGAGAAAAGGACTTAAGTATACTCATGAAAATAAATAAAAGATACTATCACAGATGCTTAGAGTTAGGAGATGATTATAAGAAAGATGAGGCGACTATTAGATGGCTCACACTTGGTTATGTGAGTATAAGCGATACACGTTGACCCATGACCTTGAGTCTAGCTACAAGACTCGTAAATAAAGAAAAGCGCTTCTTGAGAGGCAACCCATGTTTTGTGTGATTTTATTTTGTTTGTTTGTTATTTGCTTCCGTATGCATGCTTTATTTTTATTGTTGGTTGATCATGTTTCTAAACTAAATAGTGGAAATACTTTACTTTGTTGTTTTGGCCTAGTCTTAACTCCACCTAAAAGTATTTTTGCAAAAGATAAGTGTAAGGGGAAACCCCAAATATGTTTTCAAGAAACAAACCGATCATGATTCTCCACAATATTAAATGAACATGTATATTCGTATTTGTTAGAGTCAAATGCTTGTATTGAGTCATAATGAAGTTTTGCAGGATTTTCCAGGAAGTAGGACCAAGTTTTACCAGAAATTTTCCGGAAACTTAACATAAGAATTTCTGCAGGTCATTTCTGACGGCGTCACGAGTTAACTCTTGACGGCGTCACGTGTAAAAATCTGGAAATTTTACCAGTTTTGTTTTTCTAACGGAGTCTTATGGTTTTTGTGAATTATTAAGTTTTATAATCTCTAGGAAATCTGCAAACTTCATTCCACAAGCATTATATCTTATTTTGTTTTCTAGGATTTAGTAACTTATATAGGATGCCGCCGATTTTACGCGAGGTTGTCTTGTCTATTTTCTCAGGATTTACAGGTTATGTATGACAAGAAGATGATTTATATTCTGGAAGGGAAGCTTTGATTGTTCATTTTCTTGGAGGAAGATTTAACCTGGCCACCTTATTATCCTTACCGAGCGAATCAGGGGAGTATTTGATTTCATTCTTTTTACCTTTTCACTTTTACATTCTTTACTTGAATATTGGGGACACTGTTCATCTTAAGTGTAAGGGGAGGGTAAAATGATGATACCTTACATATGCACTTTCGCTTGAGTTTGTTTTGTTTGATGGTAAATGTGTAATAAAACTATGAGAAATACTTGTTAGTGCAATTTTAGCGCCAAATTTAAAATTTTTTACAACATTTAGGAGTGAAACTTTAGCCATAGCAAGCGTCTCATGGATAGGAGATTGTATGACTAGCACATAACCGTATATTCAGAAAAATTTTCCACCCAAATATGTGAGGTTCGCCTTTAGATTTGATAGGAAAAGCATTTACTATTAGTGCTTATGAGTGTACCGGTAGCATTTAGATTCTAGAACTTACGTTAGTGATGCATCCCGAGACCACAAGTGAGACTACATTCGTGTGGTAGGATTTACTACATGATAAGAGGCATTAGGATCACCCTTGTGTTAAACCCGTATTATAATTACTTGACCACTTAAGTCATATTACTTGGCTAGTTAAGTCAACTAATTTTTCCCACACCATTAGCGTTGTACTCATTTTTAGTACACGAAACCCCTAGTACACCCCTTCGAGCCTATCTTTTCGTTTCTAACTTTAAGCATTTTACTTAAAGGAAGAATTTGTTACACCTCACTTTAATGTACAACCAAATCGCCTTAGCCTTCCGTGTATGCGCTCATTTTTAGTGCATTATTGTTATTTGTTAAACCCCAAGTTAACTATCTAATTGATTACATGGTTGCTAAGTCGAGTCATATCCTTGTACATATTGTTTTGGGACGATTGGGACTCATGGGTAAAGTACTTATTTTATGGAGTAATGGGGAAGAACATAATATTATTACCCCCGTATGTACGTTAATCTTAAAAGTGCTCCAAGTGTTTTGATTTTCTTAATTCGAGTCGATAGATTAGTTTATTGTAAAGTATGTAAAGATTCAAGTGTAAGGGAAATGTTCATTCCCAATGATATATTATTTCGGATGGTAGGGTAAGAGTGTATGCAAAAAAAAAAAAAAAAAAAAAAAAAAAAAAAAAAAAAAAAAAAAAAAACGGACTACCATCCCTTTTTATTCTATGTTTATTTTATGTTTTTGTTATTTTTCATTTATTAGCTTAAGTCGAGTCTAGTCTTGGCTTAGCAACGCCATATTGTACATGTAATTAACCAAGATTGTTAACTCGCCAACAGTAAAACTTCCTTTATCCAACAAAACCGTGTATTTCATATCCCTACACCTAACGTTACAACCCTTTAAAAGACCTCTTTGATAGTTTATCCTAGGTGCTTACGCCATGTGGTGGAGGTTTGATCCTTTCCCAAGCCTATGGTAATCTATTTGGCTATGACAGGTAGTGAGAGATGTTTTCCATTTCCATATTGTAATTTATACTTTATTACACCCGAGAGATGTGAGTATCTAAACACTATTTGTGAGGTGCTAGTATATGACCTCCGTGCTTGTCTTTGGTCTTTAGTGGAACGATTATTTGTTGTAATTACTTTTATATTAGTGTTAAATGACCCCTAACTTGTATTTTGAGTAGAATAAAAGCGCATTTGCTTGAGGACAAGCAAATCTCAAGTGTAAGGGTATATGATGAGGCGAAAAATGAACCATCATTTAAGCCCGGAATTGAATTTATTTGATCAAATATTACCCTAAATCGTTCCTTTTGTGATTTTAGGTACTTTGGGAGTGAAATCTGGAAAAAGAAGCAATTCGGACGTTTTTGGAGCATAAAAGTGAAGAAAACGCCAAAGTCTTAATTTTCCTTGCTGGGAACAGTAGGTGACGGCGTCAAGAAGAAAATCTTGACGGCGTCAAGAGTAATTTCCATGACGATCCAGTACAGATTTGAAGGCGTCACAAGGTAGGGCGTCAAGAGTAAAATGCATGACGGCTCGACATAGGAGTGAAGTAGGCACTCATAGGATTGGGGAATTAAGTGCGCCACCCCATGAATGGTATTAAGGAATACAGTCCGTCATCCATGCAACTATAACAAGTAATTAACGTGTAAAAGATATCTAGGGAGTAGTGAAATCTAAGTAAACACATTTTCTTCACTTATTGCTCACAGCCTTAGTATAATTTAGTTTATTTTCATTTTTAATATTTTATTTTGATTGCATCTTTAGTATTGGGTTAGTTGACTAGCAACTAATTCCGCCCAAATCCTTCAAACCCGAGATTTTTACTTGCTTTCTAAAAAATATAAAAATACAAAAATAATCATCCCTCATCTTTAGAACTAGTATTTAGGTTTTCTAATCCTAGCGACACTATTCCTAGCTGAACGATCAATCCCCCGGTACTTGTCACTATACTATACTACAACGATCAGGTACACTGCCTGGTGGGGGTTGTAAGCTTCTCAAGATCCCTTGAGAGGTAAAGCCTGGTGCGATTCCCACGTATCAGTACGTGTTTCCTATGACTTAAGGGTCAAAACCCACTGATATTAGGACCTTCCAAATACCATTTAACCACAGAAAATATGGCCTTAGGGGCTGAATTAAGACCGTTTCAAAAACCGATAAAAAACATGCGTTTTAGGCCATTTTTTACGTACCCGACAAGTAACCAATTAGCATGTGCATAACAAATGGCCATGGGACCAAAAAGTGCAGATCATAAGACCCCTAAAGGGTCGTTCTATGAGGAAAAAATTGGAGCCCTAGGGTTGTTTTAACCATGACTTCAAAAATCATCAAAAAACACCCGTTTTAGCAATTTATGCATACCCGATAATCATATGCCACATATGATGGCTCGTGATACCACTAATGGTGATGTATGAATATAAAACATATATGAAACAAATAAACGCGGCGGAAAAACATCACTAACAACAGATCCATATAGCCATATGATCAATCAAATAAAAAACAACAACATGTTATACCTTTGTAGCGTGATCAGTAGAATCATATGGAGACCATCACCAACACCATGAACCACCTATGAAACCAAGTGACCAAAATAGATCACCTCTATGATGGAAACACACTACACATCATAGATCACCACCCAATGCTAGTCTTGACCCCGTAACACGCGATCTAGCCTTGAACTACACTAGAATAAGGTTAGATGAGATCAAAAACACCAAACCCTAATATGGGTATGTGTTATTTCATGGCTCTAGGGTAGAGGAAGGAGAAGAAACATATGGTAAGTTGTTATTATGATTAGTAAAAATCAAAGACCAAATCAAGGTTGATCTTTTCATAATCATAGTTACACTTAGCACCTTGATCTTTCTCCCTTGTTCCTTTATCACTTAGGCTTGCCATGGGGGCCCTAAATGGGCTTGCCCATTTGTTAGTCCAATCCAATAAACTAAGTACTAGCTTAGTTATTAGTAGCCCGTTATTGATCCCGAGTTACGTAGTCGTATATATAGTGTAAATACGATAAATACGATATATATAATGGTGTCTCTGTGTATAAGTGTGTGACCCCATAAGCTCACATATGTCTAACCATATAATTATTTATTATGACACGAGCATACTCCAACACATCGATCATCCTATAAGAAACTATCGGTTGCATATTCAGTCATTGGTTAAAGTTAAATGACCAGAAGGCTCTCGTCTTTCAACCCCTTAAATGGCTAAAGACAAAGGGTTTTTTAATCATTTATCTTTGGCCAGACACTGAAAACACAACCCAAAGTTCTTCACATGGACGATCACTGCACTTTTGAAATATCATGGACGAAACCTGCAATTTAGTCAAATCAAAGTGATGATTTTTATAATTCACTCACATTTATATGTGTGTAAATTTTTGTAACATTTATAACTGTGAAGAAATTTTACATAACAAAAGGCATTAAAAAAAAGTTCACATTTATGATTGTGAAAAGATTTAAAATTCGCCCACACTTAAAAGTGTAAAAATTAATTTGTCACACCTAATTTTCTCACACAAGAGAAAGTGTGAAGAAAATGAGTGTAACAAATTAATCTCCATACTTTTAAGTATGGAAAATTTTAGATTTTCTCACACTTTTAAGTGCGAGCTTTTACATTATGTGTGAAAATTAGGATAATTGTTTAAATATCTTCACACTTATAAGCATAATATTGTTAAAACCATTACAAGTGTAAATAATTTAGTAGAAATTTACACACTTTTTAAAAGCGTGAAGAAATAAGTGTGAACAAATGACAAATTTTTTGTAGTGTTATAAGTATCCAATCTAACATCCACATAGGTTCTGATCAAGGGTGCAATCTAGGGCTGAGCAATGGGTCAAATCCGACCTGAACCGAATAAAGGTAAAACGTGAACCGAGTAAAATGTATCAAAACAAAACCGAATTGAACCGAGTAAAACCGAAATAATTATACAAAAACAAAAAACCAAACCAAAAATGGTCGGTTCGGTTAGGTTCGGCTCGGTTTCGGTCGGCTTGTCGGTTCGAGTGATTTTGCTCAGCCATAGTGGAATCTATTTTACGTTTAGATTTTTTAAGTAATTTACTTATGGCCCCCTAGGTAAAAGACTAAAAGATCATGCTTGTTGATGGTGTACCCTAGTACTGACGAACCTTAGCCTCCGTTGGGTACAACACACGTACGCTTCCACTTAGAACCTAGTCTTAAGAACCAACGGAGCCTAGCCTCCGTTAGGTACAACAGACATACATATTTGCTTAAAAGCTTTGTCTCTAGAAAGATGAGCTAACATAAGGAAATCCGTCAATACACACAAAATATATCCTGCACGTCGTGAAGGAGCGCAAGCCTATGATGCTGACAATGGAACACAAACCTCCAGCTAATGAAGTACAAGCTTTCGATGCCAATGGGGCACAAGCCTCCGATGCTGTAAATGGAGCACAAACCTCCAATTCTGCCAATGGAGCATAAGCCTCTGAAACATTGAAAGGAGCCTGAGCTTTCGACCCACACTTTAATGATAGCGGTTCCCAGTCTTCTATCTACAATATTGTGATCCAATAGCACGATCACATGCTCATCGCATAACCTCCCCTTGACATCAATCACCCACATGCAAGGTCTAGGATTAACTGACATAATCTTGCCTCCATCCTCCAATATAGCTGAGACATCTGGCACAACTAGAAGCATCATTGGGTTTGCCTCTAAATGATAATGTAATTCACACATCTCAGGTATGCGCTCTCTCTCTCTCTCTCTCTCTCTCTCTCTCTCTCTCTCTACCATTATATTTGATGACTGCTTCTTATGCCTGACGGTTCCCGAGGCCTCGCCCCTGCGTTCTGGTTAACGTAGCGTGTTATCTTTCTTATTTTCCAGTTCTTAACCGACTCAAGATGACACCGTCCATCAAGCCTCCTTAAAGCTTCCAAACCAGTGGTTCTGAGTTGTGTAACCCGTTGTACGATCACTTGTCAAAACTTATGAGTCTCATATATAAAAAAGAACCTTTATTTTGCGAATGGTCCATTGGTTTGTATAGCAAGTCAGTTCATTTATATGTACTCTTAAACCTCATGCCATATGTGGAACCAACATGTTGACCAATTTCTAGTCTTTTGATATATATTTTACCCCACCACAAGAATATAGTGCATTCCAGTATTTAAGTGCACAAAGAAGGATTAAGATTCTTTCATGTTTGGTATGAAGATGATGCGTCATGTTAGTTTTATTTAAAAGTGAATTTCATCATAAAAAAAACACAAGTCCCACACTAAGAGCATCATATTATACTTTCATCTCACAAAAATATCAGCTTGACATATTATATGTTCAAAGTGAACATTAAAGGATATTTATCTCATAAAGAAATAGATACTTTACTTTATAATATGAATTCTTGCATGTACAAAACGTTAAAAGGATTTGCTAATGGGTGGTTATTGGGTGGTTATTGGGCACTTTTTATAGCGTAAATATTTGAAAAGTTCGATTGTATTAAATTGAAAATCACTTTTAATTATAGTAAATTTTACATGTAATGTTTATTAAATACATTTCTAATTTGAAAAAGGAATGTTTGAGTATATTAATTATACGTTAAATACATGTACGGATAGGTTCAAAGAGGAGAAAAGTTAAGCTATCCATAGGGTAGTCTACCCACTATGAATTAAAACATAATAAAAACACAATTAATGATTTGTTGGAGGAAATTCTCTCTCAATGAATCAGTGTCACCTCATCCGGGTAAACTACCCGTGAGTAGGTGTATCCATACCCGTTAAAAGATGCCCAATACTCACTTATAAGCAAATCCCAAGTAAAAATTCAGAAGAAATCGCGTTAAATGCGCCTTAGTCGGGTCAATTTATCTCAGAAGAAATGGCGTTAAATGCGCCTTAGTCATGTCAATTTATCTCTTAGACAATTACTATACGTCTATACTGCATCTAATAAAATCAGCAAACTTTAATGTCAGCTCCACTTACCAACATGAAGTATTAAAAAGCTCATGCAAGTTCGCACGGTCACTAAATATAGGGCTTCTTTCAAGACTAGTTAATGCATGTTTCTTTCAAGATATATTAGATTACTACAATATTCTAGAGTCTTAGATACGGCAATATTTGATAAACTCATACACAAAGATTACCATTTATTCTTTCAAGATATATTAGGGGTGGCATCCTTCACGGTAAATTGGATCGGCAAGCCTTGCCGATCGGCTAGGTGTAATGCCAGCTTCTCGGTTAGCAACAATCGGCTACGATTTGGAGTGAAGCATTCCAAAAATTTTTTGATCGTTGGCCATTAATGTATATAGACGTTGGGGAGCTTTTCCAATATATATATATATATATATATATATATATATATATATATATATATATATATATATATGGAAAATGTTAGCTACAATTAATTGTAGCTAACTCCCTACATTTTTGTGTTATATTATGTGGGTCCCTGAGTCCATTTGTGGGTCCCTGATTTATTTTTGTGGGTCCTGAATATTTTCTTATGTAATTTTATTAAAGGATTGTAGCTAGTTGGCTACAATAATTGTAGCCAACATATCCCCATATATATATATATTAGTATACAAAGATTGCCATTAAAAATTCATGTTGAGGTATGGTAAGACATAAAATGTGTTGGCATAATATTATTGGTTGTTTTTGCAAAAGCTTGAGGCAAGATTGTCACCCCCTTAGATTAGTACTAGTACAACAATATTCTAGAGCTTAAGGGGGTGACAACTATGCCACACCATAATTCATCATCATGCAAAATTAACCAATAAAATATTGTCAACACATTTCATAATTCACCATACATCACTTTCATTTTTTAGTGGCAACGATGATTCACCATGCCTCACATAATTTTATTATTTTACCTCATCTTCAATTAATGTTACAACTTTCGAATGTTGAAAAGCAACAATCATGCCGATTCGGTAATGTATACCGATTTCCTTGCCTTGACTTTGATGCCGATCAAGTGGTTTGTGGATGCCGATCGGCATTGGCCAAACCGGCCTAACAACAAGATTTGGATACATGTCATTAATAACAACATGTGTCAAGTAATAAATGAATTAGACATATTTTTAGTTATACATTTTAAATATATATATCATTACGTACTACTTTTGTTTATTTAAAATAGTGCACATTTCACTTAAATTCAGATCGAAATAACTTGTAAAGCTTGTGCTAAAAAACAATTTTACAATAAATAAGTGAGGAGATTGAGAAAATATGAAATCACAAAATATTCTCAAAATTGTATCGTAGCCAAAATGATATAAGTAACTATATGGCAAAAATGTTTTTCTAGAGTCTACATTTAAGTGGGGCACACATTTCCAGTTTGAGATGCTATTTGAAGTATGATTGAGATTCTTTTAAGTTAGAATGAACATTACCGATCATGTTCTCTCACAAATAAAGTTGTGGGGTTTACTGTAAGCTCCGATCTTACTTTTATTTGTGAGAGAAAATGACCGATCATGTTCATACAAACTTGAAAGAATTTCAATCTTCTTAATTAAGTGCGAGAAGAGTCAAGAGAAGCAGCTAAGGCTGGTGGTAGTGGGTCGGAAAAAGTCGGTCGACCAAATCGGTCGATCGATTTAGCCGATCGATATTGCCATTGTGGGACTTCGAGCGCCGGCCAAATTTTCCCAATATCGATCGCTTAAACGATCGATTTTTTCACACCTTTATTTCGTATAATCCCATTTTCAAAAACAAATGTTACCGTTTGATTAAAAAAAAAAAAAAAAAAAAATTACCACTTTCATCCTATAAATACTCAAATTAAACTCACTTTCAAACATATATTTTCAAACATAATTCAAACAACAAATCAAACAAACAAAAAATGGCTTGTAAACTTTCTCACTCTGTGGAACAAGTTTAAAACTATGTCAAAAAAACAAGTCGAAATTGATGACAAGGAACGCCAGAATGCAATTGTCGAAGTTATTAAGAAGTTTGAGCTGGCGAAGTTACGCAAAGACCGCCTGAGAACACGATACGAAGCTTGCAAAGATATCTCTGTCGAGAGAAAATATGTGATCGACCAGTTTTTGTACAACGAGTTTCGCAAAGACGCTGATGTTGTTGAAACATTGTGGGGTTGTGTGCAGCAGATTGAGAACGAGAAATCCAACAAGATACGTTGGAGTTTTGAAGAGAATGTGCAAGCTGCTGATACACCACAACAACAACAACAATTTGTGCACGGTGCATCAAGTTCATCTGCACCAAGCGTTGTTGAGCCACAACAACAGCAACCTCATCTTGATAACTTTCAGCTAAGTTTTGAGGAAAATGTGAAACCTGCTGATGATGACTGAAATTCTGAGGACGAGCGGGAGCTAAGCAGGATGGAAGCTGATTTAGAAGCAGAGAGGTTTGCGAGGTTTGATCCGTATGACGACGGTTACCGCTCCGAGAACTCGCAGACGTGGGATCACCCAGATTATAATTGAAGTTTTAGTTTTTAAATTATTATTGTAATGTTTTAATTTCTGTTTATGTTTTTATTAATAAAAAATTTACGTTTGTGTTAAAAGATCCCGCCCGAATTTTAAATTTCAAACATTCCGCATTGTATTTAATTTTTGAATTTAAAATTTATCCCGCCTTCTATTTGAATTTTGAATTCAAAAATATCCTGCTTCTTATTTTTATCCCCTATAAATACCACACAATACAACATTTTTCTTCACACACTCCTAAAGCATTTCACACACTCCTAAAGCATTTCACAATGAATAATCGGTGGTCAATGGAAGAAGAAGATCTGCTAGCTCGCGTATGGCTTGAAGTTAAATATACCGGAGAGCTTGTGAACAGACGTTCTTTTTGGACTGAAGTTACACACAGGTTCAACAATCAGACCAATGGTGACAACCGTAATAAAAATAGTATTACGGCTATGTGGAGTAGAATGAATGCTGAATGTCGTAGGTATAATGCCATTTACAAAAAGTTGTTGCGTACAAGTGAAGACCCTTGTCGTCTCAGCAATGCAAACCGAATTTATTATGAGCGCTATGGGAGAGGGATATACTATCAACATGTGTGGTTCGTTCTAAGAAACACAAATGCATGGGACAGAGACGATGAGTAATGGGAGACCCTTGTGTTATCGTGTTTTATTTGTTTTTCGTATCGCGTTTTATTTGTTTTCCGTATCGTTTCGTTTATGTAGTATTTATGTTTTATTAATAAAATTTGTGTTTGTGTTAAAAAATAGTTTTTTTTTTAAAGAAAAAAGAAAAAAAATGATGATGCAATATGGGTTGCCACTATGATGAGAGAGATGAATATGGGTTGAAGAGAGAGAAAGCTGAGGCGGCAGCCGGAAAGATGATGCAATATGGGTTGCCACTGTGAGTAACCTAAGTTCTTGTAGCGGTTGATCATGACAAAAGCAACAAGTGGCGAAACGTGTCTCGATTCGACATGAACCCACCTTTCACGTAAATATCCTCCCATCCACTTGTTGGAGTAATAATGTGAGCGTGAAAGAGGGTAACCGAGCATCAATGCTCTGTATAATTCTATAGCAACAATTCTTTTTCCTTTTTTTTTTGTTTGTTTGTTAAATATCTTGCTAACATTGTTCATGTCGAGTAAATTAGTAATATATTCTTAATAATGGACATGAGCTGAAAGTATTCATTTTGGATACCGTTATTCTACAAATTCACTGATTATACTCTTTGTGTTTATTATTTGCAGAGACATTGCAGACAAACAACACACACAATTTTCTTTAAATACAATTAACACACGATGTTACTAGCAATATTCGTTTTTTTAAGTGAACCGACACTTACGGTTGTACAAAACAGGGCTTCTTAACCGATTTTTAATCATTTGGAAAACAATTATTTTTTAAATGATTCTTAATTGATGGGTGATGTTGACCTGACCCCCTCTACCCCTAGACTGCACCAGGGCAGTCCTTGTCCCCCTTTTGTCCCTCACTTTTTCTAGTACAGCATAACTTTTTATCAGTTTCTGTTTCGTATTTTTGACAGTTTTAAGCATTTGGCATATTAAACTTTATATTTTCTGTTCCGCACTTCTAGGTTTATAGCTTTTTGATATAAACAAAATTATAAAAATAAAAAAAAAATAAAAAAAAATAAAAAAAAAATAGAGGGGTCCGGCTAAAAAATAGAAGAGGGTCCGGTTAACATGTACCTAATTGATAGACATCCAGAAAACAACTTTTTCTGTAACATGTTATAGTATAAACTAGTACTACTATAAAGATACACAAGGATAATGTTGTTACTTGAACGGAACAAAGTCTCTAAAAATAGTAAAAAGGTAAAAACGACTCACACGTGTAATGACAGACAAGTGCACAAAGAGGCATCCAGTTAAATATAGAAGCCGCCAGTACGGACTGGTGCACAAACGAAAACAAAGTCAAATACAGTGCATCATACGAACTAGTGTCCTGTACTCGATTAAAACACTTAGTGGTCGACATGTGATATAAATGATATTTTATTAAAATTAAATAAACATGTAATGTTTAAAGGTTGATCCGGATGTATACATTTTTTTTTTCTTCATCTTCTTCTTGCTAGATCTTGCTTAGAAATAAATCGAAAACGTTTTAAGTCCCACAAAGAAAACTTCAATTTGTCTACTCTTTCTGAATATTGAGATCGGAAACCTAATCTTTGCGAAAATCCTCCTAAATTACGTAAAGTGAGATACTACTATATGTTACAAAATTTTTAAATGTGTAATAACGAGGATGTCTATCCCGTGTTGCGGTAGTTCTAAACATGTACAGGGTTATGTTAGTTATGCCCACCTCCTATGATAAGACATAAGGCGGGTAAAAAAGATTTTTTTTTGTCCTTTCAGAGTTTACAAAACAACATAATTTTTTATCAATTTTTGTTTCGTATTTTTTGTGAATTTTAAGCTTTTAACTTATTAACTTTATATTTTTTTTCGTACTTTTAGATTTATAGTCTTTTATATAATAATAATAATAATAACAATAACAATAATAATAATAATAATAATAATAATAATAATAATAAATGATAAAAATCGAAAAAAAGAATACGAGGGTGTCATTTATTAAAAAAATGGGGGTGGGTGGGAATAACCTCTCCTATATATCTTTAACGACTACATAAATTTGCATTCAAGTGCGTTTGATTCTATATATTTGCTTTTGCCGATAGAAAAAAAATGATAGCTCACATCTTCTATGTTAACCATTTAATTGTATGAGTTACTTAGTCGAATGAAAAATCTCACTTCACAACATACTATAAGTTTAGTTTCCTAAGTAGAGTTTTAAAGTTAAGCTTAAACCACTTTTACTCGTAGAACTAATTTAATTTTAGATAGAAGTCGATAGTCAAGCTACTTATGGAACCATTTTCATCATTTTTCAGACATGTTTGGTTCCCCTAATACATCCACCAAATTGGCTATTGTTGGTGATAAATCGAATGGTAACAGGCATGTTTCCTATGTTAATCGTCTAAATAGTGAACAAAGTAAGAAAGTTACTAACTTTTGTACTTTAATCGCCACAGCTGGTAATGGAGCTTCTGTTGCAATATCAATAGAATCGGTCCTAGAGGTCAAGGAGCATTTTGAGAACCCTTTCTATGGGTTCTTTCTGGGTAAAAGAGTTGCGTATCGTGTTGTTGAAGACTATGTTAAAAATGCGTGGAGTAGATTTGGTCTTATTCGTACTATGATGATTTTGAATGGTATTTTCTGCTTCAGTTCTAATATAGTTCTGGAATTAATGCTTGAGGATGGACCATGGATTATACATAATGTGCCATTGATTCTTCGCAAGTGGTCTTCTTTGGCGAATATGTCTAAGGAAGACTTGAAGAGCGTACCTATTTGGGTTAAACTCCATAATGTTCCTATCACGACATTCACGAAGGATGTATTGAGTGTTATTGCTACAAAACTTTATACCCCATTAGTGTTAGATACTTATACAACCTCAGTGTGTATGGAATTATGGGGTCGGTCCAGTTTTGCGAAAACAATAACTAATCTTCATGCTAATGTTGAGTTAAAAGACACTTTTGTTGCGGCAGTGCCTAAAGTTGAAGACAATAGATATATCTTGCACTCTATTAGAGTTAAGTACGAGTGAAAACCGACTAGATGTTCAACTTGTAAGGTTTTTGGTCATTCTTGGATCAATGTCCTAAGAAAATTGTTTGGGGGTGGGTTATATTTTGTTTGGTGGCTTTTACAATATTTTTTTTGTTTTAGTTTATTTATTTATTTAGTTTTAATTAATCTGATCAAAACATAACATTTCATTCTTATAAATTTTATAGATGTATTTTGTAAACATTTTGCAATTGTAGTATAACTCAATTGTTATGTACTAGATATGAATGCAGTGACGCAAGTCACCTATGTTAGGTTATGACATGTAAAAAAATATGCACATGGGATACTTTTGAAAATTGGTAACACAATGTGACATTTTTCAGTTCACATACTCAAACAAAACTTTAGGCTACTCACAGTAAGGAGAGAATCCTTCTCAATTTCACTGTCACGTTAGTTTTCTCTCTATAGCTACCTACATGCAATTAGATACCCTAGTAAAGCGACCTACATTACAAAAAAAAAAAAAAAAAATACACCACAAATATTCATTTTTAATTAAATAAAACAAACACAAAACGTATAGCCAATCGGTCATCCAAGCGACCCACATCCAAAAAATAGCATAAGTCGATCGATCACATAACATAGCCACACAAGGACGATCGACTGCAAATCGATCGCATAAGTTGATCGCTTAAGCTTAATGCAGGTAGCCTTAAAGAATTTGTTGCCCCGAACACAATCTAGTCTAATATACTACTACCTTGGCTATTTCTACAATTAAAAGGCAGTATGCAATTATACAATCATAAAATGTCTATAAATATAAGTTCAGAAAATATTGTCTCTTTGAACCTACTTGGCTAGAATCTTGCTAAAATTTCTCTTTTGAAATAACAACAATAATAATAAACTAGTAATAGCTAGAATAAGAACGAGGATTTTTTTTACCCCTGCTCTGCAGGGCCTGGGGTTAATCTAAAGATTATTCGTGCAATCAGAAATAAACAACAGAGACGATTTTTGCTATTTTGTAAGACTCTTTCGGAAGTGAAAGTAAACTGTATGTAGATATACATATATATATTTTTGTTATAGAAACAGCCACAGGGTTTAACACAAGGACAATTTCTGCAATAACATGTAAACGATTTTTTTTTTTTTTTTTTTTTTTTTTTTTTATTTAAGCAAAGAGGCATTTGATTTAACGCAAGGATAACTACAGCAATCACATGTAAACGGAAAGGGCTTCTTTTGAAAATTTTCAAGGACTATTATTGCAAGTTTGCAACACAATTACACTGGGAGGGGCTGCTTTTTTTCTTTGACTTTAAGTGAACAAAAAAGGCTCATGTTTTTTACAATATTAAAATAAAAATAAAATAAAATATTAAATTTAAAAAATACGAATCTCCACATATTATTCGACAATACGACGGGTCAGATTTTCCGCTTTTGTTTTTGGGTGATGAATGACAAGTAACATTATCTTGACCTTGAATTCTTGATACTTATACAGTTATGCTAGCAAAATAAAAAATGATTACATGCAACTTTTTATTTTATTTTATTATTATATCCTTTTTACATAATTGCATTCAACTCGACATTTTATAGTTTATCACGCAAGTTGACAATCACTCAATGTAAATTCTCTACTTTCGACTATATAATCTTATCAACTCTACCATTCGTCATCACTTTCATTTTGTAACAACAACCCAAAAAACAAAAAAATGCACCACCTAAAGATACTTTTCTTGATCACATTATCCTTGTTTCACAATGTCTTATCCCAATCTTCGCCTTTCAATTCCTCAGTTATACCAATAAAGAAAGATGCATCAACATCTCTTCACAAGGTTTCTGGATCGTTTCGTATACCACGGGACGACGGATATAATCTACTAATCGATCTCGATGCTCCATTTTTATGGCGAGATTGCGTTTTGAACAATCCACCTAATGTAGCATGTGGATTAGAAGAAGGGTGTAGATTTCCTGTAAGATGTGACAAACCTTTATGCAAAGAAGCACGGTCTTATGATGTCGATCCTACTTGTCCTCCATTAAGTATCGCTGATAAATATGGTTGTGATATTTGTGCGGTCAACCCATATAATCCGATATCAAAAGTTTGTAAACTGTCACAACTCACGACAGATTTAGTGACAGTTTACTCAACTGATGGTCGCAACCCAACGTGGGGTGCGAGATTTCCGTTTGGAACGGAGATGGTGATATCATGTGCACCTAAAAATATATTACCATCTTTTCCTAATGATGTTCATGGAGTCGTGGCGTTTTCGTGGTCCTCGTTGGCTTTTCCTAAACAACTTGCAGATCCTAATGTGGCTGATAAGTTTGCGCTTTGTTTAGCGTCGACTTCGTCGGCTGTCGGTGTGTCATTTTTAGGCGACGGGCCTTTTTACTTTACAAATTTACCGAAAGTTGATCTTAGAAGCTTTCTTTCTTACACTCCAATGATTAGAAAGGATTCTAAATCACTTGGATTTTATATTCATTTAAAACAAATTTTAGTCAAAGGGGCGCCGGTTGCTTTACCGACACTAAAAAGCCAGTCAGTAAAACTTAGTACTATTGTTCCTTACACTTCACTAAGAAGTGATATCTATAAAACATTTGTGACAAGTTTTTCAAAGGCTGCATCAAACATTCCTAGCGTAAATGCGGTTAAGCCCTTTAGTCTATGTTTTAAATCTACCGCGATTTCATCTGTTCCTAAGATTGATCTAGAAACAGAAAGTGGGAAAATCTGGACGATTTCTAAAGAAAATTCGGTGAAGGACGTTGGGAATGGGGTCTCATGTCTTGCGTTTGTCGATGGTGGTTCGAAAGTTAAGGATGGTATTGTTATTGGGACTTATCAGATGGAGAATAATTTCTTGTACTTCGATCTAGAGAATCAAAAGTTGGGGTTCAGCTCGTCATTGTTGGCTCGAGGAACGTCTTGTGGTAGCTTCAATTTCACAGAATTACCGCGAACGAATTGACTTCGAGAACGCTAAGGGGCTGTAGAATAATGAAACACATATTCATCTTGGTGAATTAAGTATTGTGTTTTTGTTTATAGTTGATATATCCCCTGTGCTTATTTGTGCAATATTGATTCCTATGTGTATTAGTATTACACCGCTATAAAAGTATCGAACTTTGTGGTTTCACTGGTTTGTGATCTGTGTAGTGGGTATTAAGTTTTTTTAATTTTTGTATTTTACACAAAAGGTTAAACTCTACCAAAAATAATAATAATAATAATAATAATAATAACAAAAAAAAAAAAAAAAAAAAAATCCTATTTATTGTTAAAAAAAAATAATAATAAAAAAAATAATAATAATAATAATAATAATAAGGTGATCTGCACACCTGAGAACATTTCTTGTTAAAAAAAAAATAATAATAACAATAATAATAATAATAAAAAGAAAAAAAAAAGTTGAAATTAACATGGTCTTTCAGGAACTCGAAGAATTGACGAACTGGTTGATCTACTCAGATCTGAAAGTGGATGAAATCGACGATTGAAAAAAGTCGATACAGGAAAAATGGTTTTTCAAAGGGAGGTGATTTGCACACTCCCAAAAATGATTGGCACACTCAAAATGTGAGTGTGTTGACATTTATACCCTTACAGGATATGAATAAGTCCAAATAATGTGAGGATATAAATGTCAACACACTCAAAATTTGAGTGTGCCAATCACTTTTGAGAGTGTGCAAATCACTTCCCTTTTTCAAAGTACGGTTTCAGTTTCTATTTTAATATATCAGCAATTAACCGAGCCAAACTGGCGTATTATTTAACCAAGTATACAAGTTAGGGCTGTAAATGAACCGGACGAACACAAACGGAGCCTTATTCATGTTCGTTCATTTAATTTTAACCGGACAAATAAACGGACTCGGACGCTTAAACGGATAAATTTTCTTGTTCATGTTCGTTTATTAAGAAAATGAGTTGTTCATGTTCGTTTATGTTCGTTCATTAAGACACTAAACGAACGCTAAACGAACATAAACGATCGAACATAAGTGAAAACAGACAAACAAACATAAACTTTGTTGAATTCTTCACAATATAATGTTTTATAAGTGTTGTTTTGTTTAAACAAACCAATTTTTAAAATTATAAAATTATAAGATATGATATATGAACATAAATAGATAAATAAATATAAACGAACATTAACGAACGCATAATCGGATGTTCACGAACATAAATGAACGGACGAGACTTTTGTTCATGTTCGTTCATTTAACTAAACGAACGTAAAATATTGTTCATGTTCGTTCATTTAATAAACGAACGAACATAAACGAACTTTTTACCGAACTGTTCATGAAATGTTCACTGAACGTTCAGTTCGTTTACAGCCCTAATACAAGTATTGGGTGATGATATATACACATATGAATTTACTTTGCACACATATAATTAATGAATAAGGGCAAACAATACTCATTATTACATCCGTTTCATAATAAGTGTCCACTTTAAATTTTCAAAGCCTTTCTCATTCAACTTTGACTATAAATATTTATATTTGTGTTATGTAATATTTGATGAAAAATATGTAAATGGATTGAGTTTTAAATGTATTTTCATTGATATAATTTTCATCAAGTATTATATAACATAAATAATAATATTTATAGTCAAAGTTGAATGAGAAAAATTTTGAAAATTCAAAGTGGACACTTATTGTGAGACGGAGGGAGTATATTTTATGTGTGCAAAGTAAAAACTCATGTGTACATATCATCATCCATATCTATATATGAATTCATTATATTCTAGAATTTGTAAAGGCATTTTTCAAACTAATATATTTTTTTGAACCGTGATTTGAATAGAAACTAGCAAGAAGTTAGAAATATAAATTACAAAAGTGAGGAAATAGCGTTACAATGTCGGTTAAATCACTCTATCCAATTTAAAGATGACTTCCTACCTCTACTAAAAATCCAATTGAACGACAAGAGCTTGACTTCGTTGAAGATGAGATCTTTGTGTGGCCTCTTTACAGAGAAAGTTACATTGTTCCCGTATTTCCAAAGGGCCCAATTAGTGGTTTGGATTACGACATCAAAATATGACTTGTCTTCAATACAGGAATGATTTTCCAAGTACATCATATCATTGAGGCTAGTTGGTGCGACGTTGGTTAAGTCCCACAATTTGAAGACATCTATCCAAATATCAGTTGATAGATTGCATGAGACAAACAAATGGACTTTGGTTTCAACATCATCATCGCATAGTAAACATACTAAATTTCGACTAATATACATCTGTCAAAATCTAAATGTGATTGAAACCAATAAAGCTAAATAAAATATTTAAAGTTAAATTATGGTGCTAGTCGTTTTCAATGTGATTGTTGCATGTGATGAGCGTGGCTGTTATAACTAGGCAATTTTACTGAGTTAAATCTCTTTAATGTGGTCCGGCTTAGAGAGCTATGTGCAATGGCTGTTTTAGGCGTACTATAAGTGTCGGCATGCACGTTAGCTTTTAACTTATAATATTTCAATAACATAAATCCTGAAAAAACCCTCCTCCTCAACTATAACATGTTATAGACTTTAGTGAGTTTCAGCTTTTATTTTCTTTTTTATTTTTTATAAACTTAACACATTTCATCTAAACTAAAATTCAAATACGATATATTAAAAATATACAACAAATTTATAATATGATACAACAAATACATAAAAGCTAAAACAAGCTAAACTAGGAACAACATTTTGCTCGTATCTCTTCTTTCATTTTGTTGATCAAAGCCGCATCTTTCTGTCATCCTTTTGGTGCTAGTAGCAAGAAGCTTCAATTCCTCGAAATCTTTTTGGATAGCAAGGAGGTCTTTTTTATTTTTTTTTATTTTTTTTTATTTATTTTATTTTTTATTTTTTTATCACGAGCTTGTCGCATTTACTCTTGGACCATCTCCTTGAAACCTTCTCAACTTGACGAGGATCTCACTGTTGTTGTAGAGTTCCTTTTTTTACTCTTGGAAGCCCTTGGCTTGCAGGAAGGACGTGATTCTGGATCATTTCATAATAGATTCTTCGAGTCTTCAACATCATCAATCGTACATAGCATCAACCCATTTCAAGTGATCTTTCAAGGCATCCCGGCCATGCATCTGATTCATCATGCAAGTTGACAATACTTTAGCGTACATATATTCTTAACGGATAAGCACACTAAAGGGACCCGGTTATAAAGGAAGCCGCCAATGCTACCTAGTGCTCGAACGAATAACTGGTCAAATACAATGTGCATCCCAGGTGGCGTATATGTGTTCAATCAAAACACTAAGGATCAATTTATAATATTTATATTGTTTTTATAATCATTTCTAAAGTCGTTTGTGCTATTACATAAGTGCTTAATTAAATAGTTAACAAAACGAGTTCCTCGAGCCTCATTATTCAAAGAGAAGCTAATATTAATTTTTACCAGTTTGTACATAAACTTTAAAAAACGCTAGAAGTTTGTACAAAAATGTACATTAACTTTTGTGGTATGATAGTATCATTTGTGCGATTAAATTATTGCTAATTAAATTGTTACAAAATGAGTTCCCTCATCTTCATTATCAAAAGATGCGGTGATATTATATTTTTTACCGGTTCATATATGTTAGCTTTTGAAAAATGCAAAATTTTGAACAAAATGTATCTTTATTGTGGTATGATAGTATCATTCGGGAACATAAGTGCTTGATTAAATAGTTAACAAAACGAGTTCCCTAGCTTCAATTCATTATTAAAAGATGAGGTAATATTATTTTTTACCGGTTATACTGTAACTTTTAGAAAATGCAAAAATTTGAAAGAAAATAAAATGTTTATTAGGACACTGGCAGTCATGTTTCCAAAAACATTCATACCTCTGAAATCCACCAATAATATCATTCCACCTCATTCATACTTTTTTCATACCTCCCAACCCCATTTTAGTGGCAACCATGCCTTTTTTATACCTCCCAACATTTTTTTTAATAATAAATTAAATTAAACAATTTAAATAAAACATAAATATTTCATTAATAATTAAAATAACTTTACATAATACTTGGGAAAAAAAATACATTATTAAATCTAAAAATCCGTAGGCCATCCATATGTCTCCGCGTACCCACGTTTTGTCTTGATAATGAAATCTCGCATAATCTGATTGGTTATGTGTTCGTGCGGCTCGTTGTAGAATTTCAGTGCCCGAATCATAGCCTTTTCTTTAGCATTTTCGATTTGTGTCTGCAGCAACTGGTGGGACAATTGATCCTTTGCACGTTTATCTGCCATGGCCTCATCCAACGCTAGTGCTTTCTTTGCCGTATACTGCCCAATAAACTCAGCAGCACTATTCTTTGTCGACGCCTCACTAGCGGTCTTTTTTCCTTTTCTTTTTGAAACAGGAGTTGTGTCGTCATTTAGATCCGGAATAACAGGATCAACATTGTCATTGCTTCCGGACCCATAGAAGCTAGATTCCGACGACTTTCTTCGTTTGTCGGAATGATCCAATGAAGATACTTTTTCAAAACATGGTTGCTCCAACCATTTCGATTCATCCTTAACAACCCTCCACGCTTCAATATGATTAAACGAAGCACCCTTATTCCTCTTACTATAATCAGACATGGTTTTTTTACAAGACGTTGACATCGTCACACCCACTCTCACGAATGCGATTCTATAAAAATTAACACAATTATATAAAAATTAACACAACTATATATAAATTAACACAATTATATAAAAATTAACACAACTATATATAAATTAACACAAGTATATAAAAATTACTTGTTGGATATGAAGGCCGTTAAAGACTCCCATTGCTTGATTCAAATGTTTCCACTTTGTGTTTAACGCATGTTGAGTTCGATTAGTATTTTTAATTGTGGCTTTGAAATGCTCCAAAATTCTTTCCCAAAACTTATCTCTTCCTTGTTCATTCCCGACTTTTTTACATGTCGAGATATGAATCCATGCTTTGGCCAAAGCAACCTCTTCGATCGACGTCCAACTCTTTTTATCCGCTTTAGTTTTCCCTTTAGCCACTTGAACATCTTCATCTATATATATATATATATATATATATATATATATATATATATATATATATATATATATATATATATAACAAATAAATAACGAAAAAAAATACATATAAAAAACATAACAAATAAATAACGAAAAAAAAACATATAAAAAACATAACAAATAAATAACGAAAAATAAAACATATAAAAAACATAACAAATAAATAACGAAAAAAAAAAACATATAAAAAACATAACAAATAAATAACGAAAAATAAAACATATAAAAAACTATAAAAATTAAATAACGCGTATAAAAATATATATATATACCAATTTGAGTTTGTTGTTGCGTTTCGGGAACAAAATTGTTGGAACCATAGTTTTACTATTTTATGAAGTCTCGGTCATTTGTAATAATGCTAGGTTGCTTAGTTATTATTTACTATCATTTACATTTTGTATTAAGTTTACTAGGCTTAAGAATGAGGTCCATGGGCCTCAAGCCCATACGTTTCATGTAAAGGGAAGGAGTAGGAATGTTGCCCTAGCTCCTTTCCTATAAATACTAGTCTTAGGCCTCTTGTAAACTTGGTTGGTTATTTGAAAACATTAAGGAAACTCTTGCATTTCACGTTCTCAAATTTCTCATAATCATCCCACTCTCATTCTCATCTCATTTCTCTTATCATTATACTTGTGTTTACAAAATGGTGACCTAACAAGTGGTATCATTCGCTAGAGGAAGGTGTAGTTATTGTTTTTTTTTCATTGATTTCTTTCTTTACAAATCGTTTTTTTTTTCTCTCGAATTGTTTGTAAAAGTTTAAATTTTTTTGTTTGTTTCTTGGTTTTTCTCACATCTTTGCTTACAAACTTGTGTTTAAAATCAAAACAAACCAAAAAGTTCCAAATTTTTTACTAAATTATTCGATTTTAGATAGTTGTACTTTTATCGAAATCTTCTCAAAGTTTGAAATTTTTCTTAAAGTTTTCTACTTTCTTTAAGATCTACTCATTTTATACACAAAAGTACAAGTATCTTGAAACAAAAACGAATTTAAGGATTGCTTTCTTTGAAAAACAAAACCTACAAGTTATCGAGAACCTACTTTTGGCCTATTTCGAGATCTTCTCAAAGTGCACTACCTCGACTTCGTTTGTGTGGACTCGGTATTTTCTTTCTTGTATAAGAAAGTTAAGTACTTCGACTTTTGGGAAAGTTTTCGAAATTGTATAATTTCGAAAACTAAGTTTCGCAATTTTGTGATTTTTCGAGAAATCCTACATTTTTTCGAAAAGTTATCGAGAAAATTATTTCAGTTATCGAAATCTTATTTTTCGATATACCTGATTAATTATCGAAATCTTACTTTCTCGATAAAACAGCAAAGTTTCGAAATCTTTTCTCGATAAAACCCACTTAATTTTCGAAAACTGTGTTTCTCGAAAATCTGCCAAGTTTCGAAAACATATTATCGAAATCTCATTTGAAGTTGGGCTAAGTTTCTCAATACTTGGTTAATTCTACACTTTCTACAAGATCCATTTCTACACAAGTGTTCTAAGATGTCTCAGCCACCGAATCACTACTTTCCTCATGTTCAACAACAAACACCTCAGCAACAACAACCTCAGCAGTATCAGCAACAACATTACCTTCCGCACCAGATGAATCAACAACCTCCTAAATACAATCCACAACAACATTACCTAATGATGCAACAACAGCTCATTCCTCAACAACAATCATATCAAGTGCCACTACAAAACACTCAGTTTTCCTCCAAACAACCTCACTGGTTTGACAGAATGTGTGAAGTTATTACAACTCAACAATCCCGACATGAGGCAGGATCACTTGAAACACCTCCAATGCTAACACCTGGGAACTATGTTCAATGGTCAAGTCGATTCTTAAGATTTCTTGAATTAAAGAAACCTCATGGGCAGTTCTTAAAGCAAGTGATACTTGAAGGACCATTTGAGTGGCCAACAAGATTTGAAGCTGGTGATCCAAATGCTGACCCTCCACGTCCTCCTGGTGATAGACCCCTTCCAGAAACTGCACTCACTGAAGAACAGAAACTACATCGTGAAGCTGATCAGTATGCAATGGCTTATATACTTCAAGGTATACCCAATCCGATCTATCGCAGTGTCGATGCTCAGAAAATAGCCAAAGCAATGTGGGAACACGTTCATCTCCTCATGGAAGGCACTCAATTGAACAAAGATGACATGGAATCCAAGCTTTACATGGAATACACTGACATCACAATTGAACCTGGAGAGTCACTTGAATCCTACTATCATCGTTTCACAAATGTGGTTAATGATCTGGAACGTCACAAAATCACTGTACCAAGGATCGCTGTGAACTCCAAATTTGTGGGTAGTCTTGGCCCTGATTGGCATAAATATGTGACATTTGTTCGTCAAACGAAGAATCTTCATGATGCTCCATATGGTTTGTTGTATGATTTTCTGAAACACCATGAACCTGAAGTGGAAAAAGATAGAGCTTTACGAGGAGGATACACACCAACATCAGCACCAAATTCCTTGGCTCTCGTAGCTCAATCTCCCTATGCTCCACCACCAATGTCAAATCATGCATATGTTCAAGAGCAGAACTACTTCAGTTATCCACAATCTTCCACCTCGAACCAAATGATCCCTTATGATTCATCTCTACAAGATTCTTCTACTCTACTTGTTCCATCAAACAACAATGATGCTGTGTACTACTCCAACTCCAATGATGATGACGATGATGACTTTAATACGTTGAATCAGGGACTTGCTCT
This sequence comes from Artemisia argyi, assembly GCA_030686995.1. NCBI lineage: Eukaryota > Viridiplantae > Streptophyta > Magnoliopsida > Asterales > Asteraceae > Artemisia > Artemisia argyi. Next base: position 38,589,406 of record CM060706.1, read on the forward strand.
TATTGCTCGTGCATTCAGTAAATTCTCCAACAAAACAAACAACCGTCAACGTTCATCTTCAAACACAAGAAATCAAGCTGTTGTTAATGATGGAAGAGTGGAAATTCAAAATCGTAGCTATGGTCGATCTGGTTCAGGAAGCTCTTCAGGAAATTATGGGAATGGTCAAAGGTTTAGTAACAATACCGGGTTCAGAAACAACTCAGCATCTCCTCAACAAAGGTCTGACTCAGTTGCTACAAGGAACTCCAGCTCAGGGAATGCAGTTTGGTGCTACAATTGCAATGAACAAGGTCATATAGCTACAACATGTCCCAAACCGAGAACTCGGGGAAGTAAGTTTCACAAGCAGGCATTACTCATGGCTCTTCAAGATGAAAAAGATGGACATTTCCCTGAACAGGACAACAACTTCATGGCAAATGTGAACAACGATGATGACATGGAAGATCTGGAAGCCAATGCTGCTGTGATGCTTATGGCCAACATGCAGGAACTTAAGCTCAATGATTCAGGTCCAGTGTATGACACTGACGGCTTGTCTCAGGTACATGACCTTAATGCATGCTTTATTAATGAAATAGTCTCACCTTCTGCTTATGAATCAGATATGGCGCAAGTTGTTCCATCTATATCATCTTCATCCTCTCAAAAAGATGAACAAATAAGCACAGTTGTCATATTTGATGATGACACAGTTGTTTCATTTGATGATCCAATTGAGAATGATAAACATGATAATTTAGAACAACATGAACCATCATTTGATCCAGACCCTGACCTCATATTGTTATCTAAACAACTGGATGCTCAACAATTGCAAATAATCAAATGCAACGAGAAAAACAAAGTTTTAAAAGAACAAAATGCGTCATTTGCAAGAGACATTGAGTGTTATAAAATTCAGCTTTCAAATCAAGATGAAAAGATTAAACACACTAAAAGTTTTGAAAAAGCTTTTCAAGATTCTTACAACAAAGAACAAGATCTTCAACGCAAAATACAAGATTTAATTGAGTCACACGGAAAGTTGATTTCGAAACTTGAAAGTGAGAAGGGTGAATTGAAAAAACAAGTTGAATGTCTTCAAACTGAACTTTCAAAAACAGAAACAAAATTGTCAAGTTGTCAAAAAGATTTTCATGAACATAAAATACGGAAAAGGAAGTACATAGACAACTTACTCGGTGATATTGTTGATCTTGAAAAACAACTCAAAGAATTTCGTAACATTGTTTACAAACACGGGAACTCTGTCACAACAATTCAGAAATTTACTTTAAAACCGAGACCCAATTGCGGATATGCACTTGGTGATTACAATTCAATGTTTCTACACACGGCATTCAAAGAAATTCCAAAAATTTACAGTATGGATTATTTTCTTGATAATACGATAGTGCGTGCTGTTGTTTTTGAAACTGAGGAAGAAGAAGAACTTGAAGACGAGAGTCGATCAAAAATGAGTCAAGTTCAATATTGGACACCATATGACTATTCAAAAGCTCCTCCAATTTCAAAATCTTTTGTTACTCAAAAGGAATTACCTGAGAAATCATGGTTTATCGAAGAGTCATATGTTTCATCTCACAATGTGGCTCCTGTCCCACATGTAGCACAAATAAATGGTCCTTTACCATCATCCGGTGTACTTACACCTTTACCAAAATGTCGTGTCTTAAATTATTTCAAAACCTTTATGGAAGACATCGATATTTTGGAGGAAACAATTGAACGCAATTCAGAAATAAAAATTGAAACTTTTCAATCCGCTTACGAGCGAGAAAAGAGAGATATTTTTCAAAAACAAATGAAACCAATTGTTCAACACCTTCGTCTATGTGCTACACGTTGGGATCAGGAACTTCAAAAGGAGGTCAAAAATATGATAAACGTTTTTGATACTGCTGAAAATGAGATTTTGGTCCAAAAGCTACAAACTAAAGTTTTCAAAAATGATGCTGATCGACTCTTGGAACAAGTTCTCTGTGCTGATATTTTGTCTGTTATCATGAATGATCTTTATAATTCTGGTACTTCTATGCTTAAGCATCATCATTGTGTGGATAATAATTTGTTGAATGAGGAAATTGAGACACTTAAACTGGAAAATGAAAAGTTGAGAATTAAAAATGATGATGTGACAAAACAATTTTCAAAAGAAATTTGTCAACTTAATCAAAGGCTTGAATGGTGTCAAGCTAAAAGTCTTGAAAGGGAATTGAAGTTTCAAAGTCAAAATGTTTCAAACTCTTGTCAGATTTGCAAAAACAACGAGTCTTTAAAAGGTCGATGTTTCCAATACGAGAAAGAAATTGCGGATTTAAAAATTGAAAACGCCGAATGGCAACAAAACCGCGACGACATCAAATATTGCAATGGTTTACTTGAGTCTGAAATTCAGGACAAAAATCACATCATCATTGATTTGAAAGAGAAAGTTAAGCTACTTCAAAAAGGAAAAATGGTTGAAACCACGGTGATAGCACCAGGAATGTATCAAATAAACAAAACTGATAAAGGAAAGGTTGTTCAAAACACTAATGTTGATAACTCCACTTCTACAGGACTAGTCTCCACTTCTAGCGTTAGCAGACCCAAGCGAAAAAGTAAAAAGAAGAATAGGATCTTGCAACGTAAGAGAGGACACCTAGAAGCTCAGGAAGTAGAAGACCAACTTAGGACTTTGAATAAAACTCATGTTGCATCAGATTTAGATTCTAATCTGGCAAATTGTAATCAAAATCTAAATGTAACGAATGATGAACCTTTGAATGTTTTGAATATTAATGCATCTTGTGTGTTTTGTCGTAAAAGCGTATCATCTGGTAATCATACAAAATGTTTAGCTAATTCTCTTCTAAATCGTCATAAGAAACGTAGGACACGCATTCCTTCTAGGCCCCCTAATGCCTCTAAGTCTAACTTAGGAAAGCCGTCTTCTACGGTTTCTAATGAAGCTGAAGTTACCCCCATAGGTACCGAGAACAAATCTAGGAATGAGCCACCGACTAGTGCATTTAACATTAAGAAAGCAAAAACTAGTTGGAATTGGCAACGTTGGTTACAACACAAACCAGACTTTAAATGGATTCCTAAATTGTTGAATATATGTGTTACTAACCAACAGGAACCCGCATTGTCTTTGGGTTCCACCCTTACTTCTGTTCCACCCGTGTCTTCTTCTGGTGATGCAGGTGGTACAGATCGTTCTCTGGATTGTTGATAGCGGATGCACCCGACATATGATAGGCAATCTTAAACTGTTGAAAAACTTTGTCTCAAAGTTCATTGGCACTGTCAGATTCGGGAATGATCATTACGCACTTATCATGGGATATGGTGACTTTATCAGCGGGAACATTGAAATCAGTCGTGTTTACTATGTGGAAGGCCTTGGACACAACCTTTTCTCTGTTGGTCAATTCTGTGATGGGGATCTAGAAGTTGCATTTCGTGAGAAAACTTGCTTTGTTCGTGACTTACTAGGAAACGATCTAATGTCTGGCTCACGCGGCTCCAATCTTTATACAATCTCAATGTCAGATATGATTGCAACATCTCCGATATGTCTTCTCTCCAAAGCTGAATCGACTAAATCTTGGTTATGGCACAAACGTCTTTCGCACTTGAATTTCAGAACCATGACTGACCTTGCTCGTTATAAACTTGTCGATGGATTTCCAAGATTCCGTTTCACCAAAGATCACTTATGTCCAGCCTGTGAACAAGGCAAAAGTACTCGTGCTCATTTTCCGTCTAAACCTGAGCAAAGTACGAATCATGTCTTACAACTGCTACATATGGATTTGTGTGGACCGATGCGTGTTCAAAGTATCAACGGTAAACGCTACATACTCGTAATTGTGGATGACTTCTCCAGATGGACTTGGGTTTATTTTCTACGAAGTAAAGATCAAGCTCCTTCGATGATCATCACCTTTCTCACCAAAATTCAAGTTCAGCTTCGCAACACAGTACGAATCGTCAGAACTGACAATGGAACTGAATTCAAGAATCAGACACTTCGGTTTTACTATGAGAAAGTGGGAATTGAACATCAAACGTCTATACCTAGAAGCCCAGAACAGAATGGTGTGGTTGAAAGACGCAACAGAATGTTAGTGGAAGCTGCTAGAACTATGTTGATTAATGCTCAATTACCAGATTACTTATGGGCAGAAGCTGTTTCAACCGCATGTTATACTCAAAACCGTTGCATGATCACAAAACGCCATCGCAAAACACCATATCAAATTGTTCACAAAAGGAAACCGAACATCGATTACTTTCATGTATTTGGAGCACTTTGCTATCCGAAAAATGATCGAGATGATTTAGGTAAACTCAAAGCTAAGGCTGACATCGGAGTGTTCGTTGGATATTGTGAAAATTCCAAAGGTTTTCGGATATGGAATCGTCGTACAAGAGAAATTCAAGAAACCATTCACGCTAATTTCGATGAACTCACCCAAATGGCTTCTGAGCAACACAGCTTAGGACCCGAATTTAACCGTCTTAACTCTCCGGCATCTTCAGCTGAACCATTGCCACTTAACCGCAAAGAATTAGAAACCTTGTTTGCTCCACTATTTGATGACACAATTGAATACCGTCCTACTGAGGTCTCACCAAATTCCGCTGCTCAACCTGATCACATTCCAGTACCAGACTCACCTCAACAAACTTCTACAAGTGTTGAAAGAGACGGTCCTCCAATTGTATCACCATCTACAGCAGAACAAACTGGTTCTACTTCCCTCCATCCAGCTGAAGATCCAACACCACAATCAGTTCCACAATCCGCAGAGCATGATCCTGATGCGTTCATTAATCCGTTTGCACCAGCTACTACAGTTCCTGATATAGCTGAGTCGTCAACACGCAACTTGGATCCTGCCAACATGCGAGATACGTATCAACTACACCCTTCAACACATAAATGGACTCGTGACCATCCGCTAGTTCATATTATTGGCCATCCAGATGCACCTGTTATGACAAGACAACGACTTCACACCGATGGAGAAACTTGCATCTACGCACTCACAGTTTGTCATGAAGAACCCAAGAACATTAAAGATGCAATGACCTATGACAACTGGATTGAATCTATGCAAGAGGAATTTCAGCAATTCATAAGATTAGAAGTCTGGGAATTAGTTGAAAGACCTGACGGAGTCTTTGTCATCGGATTAAAATGGATCTGGAAGAATAAGCTTGATGCAGAAGGAACAATCATCCGCAACAAATCACGTCTGGTAGCGAAAGGATACTCTCAACTTGAAGGTCTAGACTTTGCTGAATCCTTTGCTCCAGTGGCACGACATGAAGCTGTTCGGATCTTTTTGGCTTATGCTGCTCATAGGAATATGGTGGTTTACCAAATGGATGTGAAAACTGCATTTCTGAATGGAGAACTCCGTGAAGAAGTTTATGTCAGCCAACCTGAAGGCTTCGTTGATCCTGAGCGTCCTAATCACGTCTACCGACTCAAAAAGGCTCTCTACGGACTCAAACAAGCCCCACGGGCGTGGTATGACAAACTGTCCACTTTCTTACTGGCCAATAAATTTTTTAAAGGATCGGTGGATCCAACACTGTTTACAAAAACCTACGGGGAGGACTTACTTGTTGTTCAAATATATGTCGATGACATCATTTTTGCCTCAACAAAACGAAGTTACTCTAATGATTTTGCAAAATTAATGAAAGATAATTTTGAAATGTCCATGATGGGTGAACTTACGTTCTTTCTAGGATTACAAGTTCATCAATCACCCCGTGGTATTTTTATAAATCAGTCCAAATATGCTCTCGAAATTCTTAAGAAACATGGAATGATGTCTTGTGATACTTTTAATACACCAATGGGCTATACCACAAAACTAGATGCTGATTTACATGGGACTCCTGTTGACCCTACCAAATACCGAAGTATGATTGGGTCCCTCATGTATCTCACATCTAGTAGACCTGATATAGTATTTGCTGTCTACATGTGCTCTCGCTATCAGTCCAGACCAACTGAAAAACACCTCAGTGAGGTCAAACGAATCCTTCGATACATTAAGGGAACCATTAACTTGGGAATCTGGTATCCGAAGGATTCTGGTTTTGAACTAATTGCTTTTTCAGATGCTGATCATGCAGGATGTTTAGACACACGCAAAAGCACATCTGGTGGATTACAGTTTCTCGGAGACAAACTTGTGTCATGGCAATCTAAGAAGCAGGACTGCACTTCACTATCGTCTACGGAATCTGAATACGTAGCCATGTCTGCTTGTTGCGCTCAAGTCATTTGGATGAGATCACAACTTAAAGATTATGGCTACCTATTCAACAAGATTCCCATCTACTGTGATTCAAAGAGTGCAATTGCTATCTCCTGCAACACTGTGCATCATTGCAAATCCAAACACATCGATCTCCGATATCATTTCATCAAAGAGCATGTGGAAAGGGGTACAGTTGAACTTTATTTCGTTGGAACTGAGTACCAATTGGCAGACTTACTTACCAAATCTCTGGCACCATCCAGGTTTGCTAGTCTAGTCCACCAAATTGGTATGAGATGTTTGACACCAGAGGATCTGAAAAAGTTTTTAAAACACCACTGATCGTCAAACATCACAACTATCTTTGTATAATAGTTTGTTTTTCTTTCTTTTCTATAAACTAATATAAACACAAAAAGATTTTTCACATTCTATCTTTCTCAAAAAAAAAAAAAAAAAAAAAAAAAAAAAAAATGCAAGTATATCGCTTCCATTCAACACCTTGTTCATACTTTACAAGTGTTGAGGGGGAGTCACGCTTAAATCTTTTACCAAATCTAAATGGTATACTTGCATATTTCCCGCATTTTACGGTTCTTCAGAATGTGTGGACGATTTCTTTTACGTCACTTTGTCTCATTTGTTACTTAATCTTCATAAGTTAGGCATATCTTAATGGTACTTATGGTTTGCAAGAAACTTTAGGACACTAACTTGTTTCTTATAAAAGTATAAGGACTAAAAGTGACTAAAATCAAACCTTTTCAAAATAAATAAAACAAACCGTACCACCTTTAAACCCACAGTTTCACAAAAACTTAAACCTTTCTTAAACCCTTTCAACTAAACCTACGGCTCTCAATCATTCGTGATATCCACGACTTTGATCATTAAATTGTAAGTTCTTATGGATTCACTAGGGCATTTCAAACATAGGATCTTGGTTAATTAGGTTTTCAACGGTTCGATCTCTTGATTTCTTGATGTCGAGAACTAGGGTTAGGATTTCGAAAATTACGGTTAACATGTTGTGATAGTTAATTCTTGATGGGGTTTAGTTACTTGGCTTGTTTCTAACACTTTCTCATCAGTTGTTGTCTCATTCCATCATGTTTACTTTGTTTTCGATTTCAAAAGAATGGGTCGAAGTGGGTTATAAGCTTCTGTGATTATTGGGTTGTTTTTAGTGGTGGGATTTGCTTCTTAGGTATCTTATTTGCATGTTTAATCTAGCTAGGATAATTCTCACTGTTTGAACACGTTTCTCGAAATATTTGCATGCCTCGTTCGTTATCATTATCGAGATAAATGTGACTCTTGTGTTGTCTACTGTGCTATGTGTGTTGTTATGCATAATACATGTAGTTGTGATATGCTTGAACTCCATAATTCTCATTTGTCTCATATTCGTGAAGATTATCGAAAACATGTTCTCGAACATTATCGCAATCTTTGTATTTTGCCTAAAAAGTGTTTAATTTACCTTGGTGACAGGCCAAGATCATAGGAAAAGTACTTTGTGAAGGAAATGTAAGGATGACTTCTACAAAATACGAATTAATTCTTGTATAAGAATTTTTTCGAGAAACTGAGTTTTATCGAAATCTTTTCTAAATATCGAGAAACCTAAGTTTTTCGAGAAATATTGTTCAAAGCTCATAGTTTTTCGAAAATATAATGTTTTCGAAATCTTTCTGAGAACTCTATTTTTTCGAAATCTTCAGTTTCTCGAAATTTTGTTTTATCGAAAATATTAATGTGGTTTCTCGATAACTTTAAGTTTTGTCGCAAAACCTGATATAGGAAAGATCTCGATAACAGTTCTCGATAAAATGTCAATTCTGAGGAATTTTATCGAAACAGTCACTTTCTCGATAAGTTTCATCAGTTTCTCGAAAAACATCTATTTTTCGAAAAAGTAAGAAATCTCGATAAAAGTCAGTTATGTGGAATTTTTTCGAGAAAGTGACTTTCTCGATAAAGTTTCACCTTAAAATTTTTCGAAATCTGTTTCTTTACTCAAGTTTGCGATAAAAGGTCTTTGATATATGTTTTCATAATCTTGTCTGGCATTGTCATGTTATACCTATATATCATTGGTGTGATTCATTATTGTTGTGTAATGAGATGTAGTTGTGAATTGTACTTGTCATGTTGTGCTTATTTGCAATATGCATTATTTGGTTCATAACAAAATGTCACATTTGTGCTTAACTGTCTCAAGTAGATATCTGTATCCAAACTCTAAAATGTGCTAACACATAACAAATTTGGATGTTTGGTTTATGGTGATACTTTTCAGATTAACATGGCTGAACACAATGAGAACGTTGCTGAACAAACTCTTCCATTACTCACCTTGGATGACATCACTCCCGAGAACTACAATGTCACAATTGGCAACAACAATCCCAGAGTCGATTTCAACAAGTTGAATATCACAGAGAAATCATGCAAGATTGTGAAAGATATCCTACTGGCACATCCATGCAAACCACTTCTCACCTGCTCTACTTCAGTTCCACTGTTCTACCTTCATCAGTTCTGGCTTACTGCTCGGGCCAACTTGGATGATGTGTCTTTCACCGTTACATTAGATAGCCAAGATTACTCTGTAGATCATGACGTTCTTCGAACAGCCCTTCTCATGCCACAAACTGACAACGAATTTGCTCCGATACTACCTGACCTGGAACTTCTTGACTTCTTCATTGAATTAGGATATAAGGTTGATGATGATGAACCTCTAATCAAGCTTTCCAAATTTAATGTCAAGTATATCCCTCAGCCTTGGAGAACATTCTGTCTGTTGGTTGTTAGATCTATATCTGGAAGGAAAAGTGGTCATGAACATCCAAGGCTCGAACACCTGCAAACATTCTGGGGAATGGTGACTCTGACACCGATTGACTTTGCAGTTCCTATCATGAATGATATCGTCTACAGTATTCAGACCGACCGTGTGAAGACTATGATACCATTCACAAGATTCACCAAGCTTATCATTGAACATCTCTGCAAAAGTTCTCCAGAATTCATCAAAAGGATGGCTGATCCTAATGAGCCGAAGCACCTCTTCGAGGACGACTTCACCACCTCATTTATCAAATCGACCACTTCCTCAACCAAGATCAAAGGAATGAGGATTCCCGAATACCTTCTGAATGACAATATTAAGAAAAGGGCAAACTTCAAGTTGTATGATCTGGCTTACAAAGGGGAACTGGAAGAAGCAACTATAAAGACTCGTAGCAAAGGAAGTGTAAAGTCTGGGAGTACCAAGAGCACCACTGGATCACCTCATACAAGATCTAAGTCTGCTACAATGGCAAAACCCAAGACTACTACCACACCTAAACCTACATCCAAACCTAAACCTGCTACCAAACCAAAGAAAAAGGCAACTCCTGAGTACTTTATTCGGGATGAACCTACTCCTCCACCTTCTGACACCGAGTCCGAGTTTGATACTGAATCTGATGAAGAAGAACCAGACTATGAACTGAGATACAGAGCACCTGATGAAGGATTTCCTGCTACAGAGATTGCCGTACAACAAAGTCTTGAAACTTATGAAGAAGAGACAAGGAGAAGAAAAGGAGTCACTATCAATGAGCCGAATGATGATGAAGACGAAGCAATCGTTGAACCGTTGGTCGATAAACGCAAACTCAAAAGTATAGTTGTCGACACTAGAGATGAAGAAAAGCGGCTTAGGAAAGAACAGAGGAAAGCAAGTCTTGAAAGCCGACTTCTATCACACCCTCCAACACCACCACCTATTGATCAGTCAGAACATGTAGGGGCTACAAGCAGCATGGTTCCTCCCACAACGTCAGAATCAGCTCCACAACCTGATGACAACGTTAAGGATACTGACAAGGCTGAAGATGTCCACATGACAGAGACTGCTACTTTAGAGGAGAATGTTGGCGGTCAAGAGAACTTAGCTACGGATCAGGAACATGAATATCTTATTACTCCAGAGTTTCTTGCACGAGAAGCAGAGGAAGCAGAGGAACGTCATAGAAAGGAAAACGAAGAGAAGAACGCGTTCGACACCAACATATTTCTTAAGTCATCTTCTCAGCAGACTTCCTCAGCACAACCTCCACCTCCTCAAGACTCTCCACCAAAGGATCCGACTCCTCCTGCTTCTTCTTCGGACTCTCACAACGAGTCATCGTCCGAATCATCACCCGAGCACTCATCTCCCACACCTTCTGAAACCGCATCTAAACAGCATTCGATCAATGAACCAAAACAACAAGTTGATCTTCAGGAGCAAGTGAACAAACTCACCAACATGGTTACCAATCTTACCAAACAAGTTGAGGAATTCCAGGAGTCAACGCAGCTGATCGACAAGTTCTTGAAATCTGATTATGAAGGTTTTATCAGAACTGCAACACATGATTTTCTCACTGAAAATCTGGTTGAGATGATCACTCCTGAGGTAGCAAACCTTCTCAAACCAATCAATGACAACTTGGATCACAGAATTAGAAGTGTTACGAGGAAAATGTTGTCTACTACACCATTCACGCTTCACACCGCAAAATCTTCTACTGTGGCTCCAACCGTCCAAGAATTGTCCTTCAATGACATGCTTGTCAAACTCTTCGACAACCTTGCCACCAAAACCACCCAGACAGCTGAAGAAAAAGGCCTGTATGATGCTATGGTAGCTTATATGTCAAAAGAGTCATGCAAAGATGCTGCTGGAACCCGAAAACGGACAAGAAAAGATGACGATCCTGACCCAAACTCCAAAGGCAAGAAACCTAAGTCTGGAACAGGTCCCTCATCCTCTCTACAACCACAAAAGGACTCCACTCCTCCTGGAACTCAACAACAACCCTCAGCTACTGGTAAAGGTCAAACTGAAGATGAAGATATTTTCATGGAACAAACTGATGACTTCCAAGATCAACATGACACCGATTACCGTGCTCCACCTACTCATGATTCTCATGCTGGTCCATCATCACCGTCCAAAGCCAAAGACAAAGATGCTACATCCAAATCTAAGAAATCCAAGAAGAAAACACGTCATTCATGGCTCGACAATGATGACAATCCTCAGAATGATTGGCTGACAGAAATGGTCCAAGCTCAACCTCCTCTGGAAGATGAAGAACCTCTTCCTGGTAACACTCTTCAGTTCACCCAGGTCATTATGAAGGATCTTCACATCAACAAACTCACAAAGGCGGAGCTTAGAAGAATCAATAGGGACGCACAAGAATTCCTCAAGAAAAGATCTGGAAACAAAGTCGAATACGAATATCACATGCAGAATATAGCTAGTGCAATGTCTGCCGACTTTGACTGGTTAAATCCAGAAGTGAATATCGATCTAAGTTCCAAGAATCATGAAAAACCTTACTTCACCGACTGGACCAAACCATTACCATTGAAAGGATTTCCAGACAAACCTAAGATACCTTACAGCTTCTTCTTCAACAAAGATCTTCGTAACATCCAGCTCACTCAAGAGATATCCAAGAAGAAATATGCTTCCTCACTCACAATCTCAGTACCAGCCGCTAGATACGAAATTCCAGCCATTGAAGAAACCACCCGTATTTTCAGCAACTCCATCGTAGCTTACGACAGAGATGCTCTACACGGAATTCAACATTGGCCTGATCGTCGTCGTCTCGGTTATACCAGCAGATTAGGAGAAACATCATTGGAAAATGTGAAGCAGAAATCTAAGATCATCGCTATCTTGGAGATTCAGCAGTCAAAACGGTTTAACTACATTTTCATGCGTGAAATTGTTGTTAAACGACAAGATGAAAAGAAGTACAAGTTCTCCGAAGCCGACTTTCCCAACCTTAATCTCAATGACATCGAAGATTTGTATCTTGAAAAGGTTCAAAGTAGAATGCGCGGATTCGATAGAGACGTACAGTACAACTTCATGGCATCACTACTTCTTTACATCCGACGACTGATTGTTCAAGAAAGAGTGGAAGATCTTCAGCTTGGAGTGGAAAGTTACCAACAAAAGATCAATTTGACAAAGCCACAATTCTACTTTGATGGTCTCTATGACACACCACAGTTTACTCTCATCCAAGAACCATTTGGTTTCACCTACATCAACAGCAAAAAGCTACAAAGCTTCATGAGGTTCGATGAAGTACACAAATTCTGTGATGTTACACTCAAATCAGTTCGTGATGGGCTTGTCAAAAGGTTGAATGATGATCGCCGTAAGATAGCTAAGGGGGAACAACCTAGATGGAAATCCAGCTCCAGAAGACAAGTTCGTAACTTTGTCTTAAAGATTGAAGAAAGGTTATTTCGACGGGAACAGATCAGTCGACTGGAAAGCTACATCGGTGCCAGACCATCGTTTCCTGTCAGAAACTTCGAAAGACCAGAACCTAAGTTCACTAACTTCGATGCTCCACTTCCGGACGAAGAATAACTTGGTACATTTGGTCATATTTTTTCATTATCAATTGTTTCATTGATTGAATCATTTTTCCATTATGGTTTGTGCACGTATTACAGTGCACAACCCGTTCTTGTAAAGAAAGGACCCTGAGGTACGCTTCAGTGCCTCAATCCTAAACATAAGGAGCGAAGGCTTCTTACTTTTGAGTAGAATTAATCAAACTTTTATGATTTTCATAATTCTGCTCAAAAGGACAAGTATTTCACCTCAATGAGACCTAATCACTTGTTGAGGGGGAGCACTTGTCAAAATTAATACTTTGCTCAAACTCGAAAGTTCTTTGTGAATCTCCCCGTAAGACTCAAAAGGCATATTTTAATCTAAAATTTGTGTCAAAAACATCATTTTATATGCTATTTTTGAGGGGGAGAAAATGAAAAAGTGATTAAAATATACGAAGTCAAAGCTTTAAGTTGTATCATGTGCGAGCTAGACTCAGTATTAACCCAGGAATTGACGAAATAATACAAGTTAGTAACATCGAAAGGACTTATCCTCGACGGGTAATAACATCAAGTTAGTTACTAGAGCTAGTTGTCACCTAAAAGCTGACAATGTATCTCTTTAACTAGCCACGTAAGCGTGTCTCGAAAAGGATATGTCTGAGTAGAAATGTACCGTCTCGAGAAACTTTCTGTGAACTTGATCAGGCCGGGTAATAACTTCAAGCTAGTCTAACTAGTGATGTAAGCGTGTCTCGAATCGGTCTTGTTCACGGAAAGTGGATCAATTCAAAAGTGCTTGCTCCTCCCGCATGTGCAAATTTATTAAATACTTATGAGCACATGTGCAGGGGGAGCCCTTCAAAAGTGTACACAAAACTCTCAAAGTGTTAACCAAAATATTTGATTATCACAAACACTTTGAGAGATTTTCAATCAAAGGTTTCTTGGCTACTGTCGGAGTTATAAGGTGTTTAAGATAGGAATATCCGTCCTATGATCCGCCAGAGCCGGAGGGATCTACCCAAGGACATCTCCCATAGTTAGAATTAGAAGTCCTTAGGTATGATACGAAAGAAGGAGAAATGAATGAAAGGGAAAGAAGGAGTTGAAGAATTAAAAAGAAAAGTAAAGAAAAGGGTGAAAAGAAATAGCCCTCCATATGTTCAACCTTAGGGCAGACACCGGGTTCAATACGTATGCTACTGGTTGTTGCAAAAGACAACACCGGTATTGAAGATTAAGCCGTCATGGACCCAGTGACGCAATGCACTAAACCTTCTTAACCACTCAAGTTCTCTTAAAAGGACTTGTTTCATTCTCACGGGGAACCCGCGTAACCTATCAACCTATCTCTTAGAGACGGTTGATATTGAAGCAGGAGACACCTCCCCAGTCTTCGCATAGGAAACCTATAGAGTCTAGAGCCATGAGATACATCAAAGATCTCTTAGGAACACTTAGTATTTCTGCAACTGGTGTTCTACATCAATGAGCATCAGTTGTAAACTATCGAGTCCTTCGCAGATCTTAGCAATCTGCCGAGAACGTTTATGAGAGGATTACTTAGGTATTTCTCAATGATTGAACGGAAATCCTGCCAGGGTCAACATCAAACAGCCCTGACAGCAGGTCACTTCGGTAACCCCACAAGGGTTACGCTTAGTGTTTGCGGTGGTTCCATTACGATCTACAGTCGTGGAGTGATCCCCAGCGACTCACCCAGTCATTGAGCTACCTAGTAGGTCTCGTAAGCTCCTTCGGGAGTATCTGATATGGGAACGACCTGGATAAGGATTAGAAGGAGTCTTCACAATATGCTGTTGATGAGCTCTAATTCCTTATCCGTAAGTACCGGTGATTTATTGCTAACTGTCTACTCGCAGGTACCTCACTTCCATGATGACGGATTCCACATGCTCATACATGCATCTTGCTATCATCAAAAGCTCCCTCAAAGATCAAAGCAACACAAAGTTCAAAGAAAGATTCTACGCCAAAAAGAAGAATCTACAAAGTATAAAGACCAAAGATCTTAAGTGAAAGAAAGGGACTACATGCATGTATAAGTCAGAATTCAAAAGATGTATGAGCATGTTGGAATGGCGGACAACCACCACAGATGCAGGAGTGACGAACGGCAGATTACTTCATAACATAATCACTACAACATCATCAAAGAACAAAGACAAAGAGCAGAGTATATCCATCATTATTATCAATTCTAAAGACGTCTGAAGCTATGAAAGTCAAAGATTACGACAAAGACGTCAAGCAACCATGATGACCGACCCTTAGGGGGAGATTGTTGGAACCATAGTTTTACTATTTTATGAAGTCTCGGTCATTTGTAATAATGCTAGGTTGCTTAGTTATTATTTACTATCATTTACATTTTGTATTAAGTTTACTAGGCTTAAGAATGAGGTCCATGGGCCTCAAGCCCATACGTTTCATGTAAAGGGAAGGAGTAGGAATGTTGCCCTAGCTCTTTTCCTATAAATACTAGTCTTAGGCCTCTTGTAAACTTGGTTGGTTATTTGAAAACATTAAGGAAACTCTTGCATTTCACTTTCTCAAATTTCTCATAATCATCCCACTCTCATTCTCATCTCATTTCTCTTATCATTATACTTGTGTTTACAAAATGGTGACCTAACAAAAATCAACGTCATCATCATCGTCGTCACCATATAAAGGAAGTTCGCGTTCCACACTTGGTTCACGACGGGAAGGACCTTCACGATAGTCAACAAACGGGTTGAAGTCACTCGTCATCGATATGTTATATTGGCTTGGGTTCATTGCGGGTGGAGGTAGTTAAAAGATTGAGGGTATTGTTGATGCATCGGTTGTGGAGGTTGGGGATAATATCCCGATTGAGGGTATTGTGGATACGCCGGTGGTGGACCTTGCGGACGAACACGAGGACGGTAGCCACGTCCACGACCTCTTTGTGTTGAACCACTTCTTGATTTCCCACTTTCCATGCTTCAAAAACTATATGTGTAAAAAGTGTTTGTGTTTATGTTATTGTTTGGAAATGAATTGTGTTTGAAAATGTTTAAATGTGTAATATATATAGGATTTTTTTTTTGGCCCAATGCACGCTCCAATACAAACTCCAACGGCTCAAAAATTAAATTCACAACGGTCAAATATCACTTGCAACAAGAATGCCTCGGAGGCAAAAATTGCCGCTCAACTGTTGCCCCTGGCCATGCCGGTGGGGTGGCGGCGGTGTTTACCGCCGGCATAGGCTTGCCGGTGAGGCATGCCGCCCCCATTGCCACCCTTCTTAGTTGTCGTATAGTATCATTTTTGATATTGAATATGTACTGCATTAAATAGTTACGAAAACAAGTTCCCCCAATTTCATTATCAACGATGGGGTAATATTAACTAATTAAACCGACTTACACATTAACTTTTAAAAAAGCTAAAATTTGAGCAAAAATGTATATATCTTTTGTGGTATGATAGTATCATTTGTGATGTTATATGATTAAGTAGTTATCAAAACAAGTTCACCCAACTTCATTATTAGAAAAATGTGGTAATATTACTTTTTGCCAGTTTAATTATATATTAACATTAAAAAAATGCTAAAGTTTGAACAAACAAATATATTTGTTGAGTATGATACTATCATTTGTGATACTAAATAAGTGCTTAATTAAACAGTTAAATAAAGGAGTTCTTCAAATTTTATTTTTAAAATATTGGGTAATATTTTTTACAAGTTTATTAAATATATATATATATATATATATATATATATATATATATATATATATATATATATATATATATATATATATATATATATATATATATATAATATGATAAAATTTATTTGTTGTGGTAAGTGTTTAATTAAATTGTTAGCAAGAGTTCCTCATCTTTATTATTAAAAAGGGGAAATATTAATTTTTACTAGTTCATACAGTAACTTCTGGAATATGATAAAATTCGAACAGAAATATATATTTGTTGAGACAGTTTTACGCTAAAACTAAAAACCAAACCGTATATTTTGGTTTTTGAAAACTACAAACCTTTTATACATAGTTTGTTGATGAAGACTTTAATAGTAGTCAATCGCAGCGGATAAGTGTATATTTGAAAAAGAAAGTGATTTTCTTCTATGCAACTTTCGAGACTTATAACTAAGCTTGACATAGGCGATTTTTGATAGAATTTTATTCAAAATTTAAGTACAAATCCACGGCCGCTAACGATATTAGTTCACTCTAAAGAGTTTTATAAACTTTACTTAATGTCAGCGTCATTGGCTTCATAATTCAATTCCCTCTAGGTTAATCTTTATTTATACTTATAATCATATATATAGGGAAGGAATGCTACATCCACTCACAAATTTCACACAAATCACCCACACGTTGAGGTGTCACCCACTAATTAGTGGAGTTTATTACAATTTCTCTCTCTTCTCTCTCACACCACCAATTAGTGGATGACACCTCAGCGTGTGGGTGATTTGTGTGAAATCTATGAGTGGATGTAACATTCCTCTATATAGAGTACATATGACAACTCATAACCAAACCCTAAAGGACATCGACCCAACACAATTATATTGGGACTTAGGCTGCTTACAGTAAGGACCTATAATCCTCCTCATTTTCTATGTCACGTCAGTTTTCTGTATCCAACGATCTGCAGACGATTGGATGCCCCAGTAAAAATGACTTACACTGCAAAAAACATACCCCACAAATATTATTTTTTAATTAAATAAAACATACACAAAACACATAAACACTCGGTCACCAACTCAACCAAGTTCCAAAAAAATCATGAACCGATCGATCGCCAAGATTCCACCACATCAAGAACGATCGAATCCGATCGAATGAAACAATCGATCGATCGATACTACTGTGGCAGCCTTATAATTAAGTGCCTAATATTGTGGGCCAATATTATAACAAAAAATGAACTTTAGATGGCGTGTACAGGTAAAATTGATTTCTAAATTTAATGCAGTTTTTTTAAAGAGTAGTAATTGAGAGACCTAAAATATGTGTCTAAATTTATATCTAAGCCTGCGTGACATTATTCTGATAGTTGTAGTCAGGGAATCCTCTTTTCTACAAACTATCAAGATCATGCCACATATTTTTAGACATAAATTTAGGCACACAACTTAAGTCTCCGACTCATTTTTCTTTCTTAAAATTCAATATTGTGAAAATATTATATAAAAACTATCATATTTAATTATCAGAAGGTTTAAACTTTTTATACCTCGTAAACTATGATGAAACAAATTGCGATTACAAGCCACATTCAGTCTTTTTAACCGGTTAACTTCGTGATATTACCAACTACTGACTTTATATAAATATTACTACTTAAGCATGCATTAGGGGAATGACTTCCTGTTACTATATGAAATTGTTTTTTACGTATTAAATTTATTTCAACTTAAAATTATGTCAAGAAAAACATATATTGAAAAAGGAAATGCTAACAATAGTCCTTAGGGTTGTTGTTAACAGCCAAATCTTCACAAAATCGTTTCATATTAAGAAATAATTAAAGACAAGTTTGGCGTTTTTCGCTAATATAACCGATAGGAAGAGTGGATTGTATTTTTATTTTAGATATTTTAGCAAATTGTTAGTGATCTTGAATGATTTTATTTGAACATTGTGTAATGTCTGAACGTAAATTTTGATAATTAGTTGTTAATGACAACTTTAAGAGCTGTTGTTAGTAAAACCTTGTTGAAAAAGACTAATGATTTATGTACTCTCATTTTTTTTTTTTTATTATTGTTATTTATTTTATTTTTTTTTTAAAAAAATGATACATGAACTTAAGTATGTACATAATTGTGGACATAAAAACATGTGGCATGATCCTGATATGTTGTAAAATAAGTGGGTTCTTGTCTGCAGCTATCAGAATGATGCTACGTGCTTTTAGGTCTACAATTAGGTCTACAATTAAGTCCATGTATCATTTTTTTTATTTGCACATTTCAAACTGTACTTTAAATACTTGTATATTAGTCATATGCTGCTTCTGAAAATTGTATATTAAAATATGCGAATAAAAAGTAAAATGTGTCGATCAACACTCATTGAAAAAGCATCACTCGTCGAGAATTCTAATCACATGGTACTCATCTTCTTAATGCGAGGTACCCAAATCATGACTTGGTCAAAATACGACAAGCACACAATGAGACACTCGAAGTAATAAAAAGAACCGCCAGTGCTGACTAGTGCTCAAATCATCATGACTTGGTCAATTACGATGCATGAATCATGATCCGGAGTGGTGACTGGTGAGTGGTAGACATGCATGTGACTGTGATGTACTGGTTACTTTTTAAAATAAATACTGGAGAAAAGTCCAAAATACATCCCTGAGGTATCTCAAATGATACGTTTACATCCTTTTTCTTTTTTTGTCTCAAATATCATCCCTCCGTTAGTAACTTTGGAACAAATACATCCCTATGGACTAACGATGCAAAATTTTGCCCGTTAAGTACCCACGTGTTAGTCACGTGAGGGGTATTTTTGTCTTTTTTTTATATAAGAGTAATTACATATGGTCCTTGTGGTGGATAGCCTGGAACACAAAAGAAACAAACACAACCTTAGCTATCTCTCTCTCATCTTCATCTTCATCACTTCTATATCCAGCCACCACAGCTCCACCGCCCCTATATCCAGCCACCACAGATCCACCGCCAATATGACCTCTATATCCACCCACATTAAACACCAACATCACCTCTATATCCACCCACTTTACTACTCACATTACGCCCCTATATCCAGCCACCACAGCTCCACCGCCGGCCACCACACCACACGACCACCACCATTTGAATCCCCATCATCTCCTCTTCTCGATCCACTACTACACACGCCCTAAACTTGAGTTTTTGACCTCGTTAATAACCAAATGCGCCTCATTTTTCGTGTTTTATCATCATCATCATCTTCTCGATCCACTACTACACACCCTTCCCCATCTCATTTTATCATCATCATCATCTTCACCAAACGCGTGGTTTGACTCGGTCGCGAGTCAAACTCGTGACTAACGTTGGTGGTCACGGGTTCGAACCGTGACCCTTGTGGTTTGATTTTTCTTTGGGTTTCAAAAAGGTGGTGATGGAGGTGTTTGTGTGGAAGTTTGGTTTTGGGTTTCAAAAAGGGTCACGTATGGTTTGTTTTGGGTCGATTCACAGAAAAAAAAAAAAAAAAAAAAAAAAAAAAGAAGGACAAAAATGGAGTTTTGGGTTTGCTTTGTTTGTTCGAACAAGAAGAAACAAAAAGAAATATGGTTTGGTTTTGGTTTGTGGTTTTTGGGTCGAGTCAAGGAAAGGAAAAAAGAAAGAAGAAGCAAAAATGGTTTTTGGTTTGTGGTTTGTGGTTTATGCTTTGTTAAACAGGAAGATGGTATTTTGGTTTGAAATGTTTTGGGATTTGCTTATTTACTTCTTCTAGTAGTTTTAATGGGTTTTGATAAATAAAAACTTGAAAAACTTGAAGGTATCGTGTTGGTTGTTGCTACCTCTGTTATTATTGATT
Source organism: Artemisia argyi (assembly GCA_030686995.1). Taxonomy (NCBI): domain Eukaryota; kingdom Viridiplantae; phylum Streptophyta; class Magnoliopsida; order Asterales; family Asteraceae; genus Artemisia; species Artemisia argyi. The sequence continues at coordinate 38,609,681 of CM060706.1, forward strand.
TCGTACTGAGTTGTTGATCAGGAAGCTGCCGTTTCAGAGGCTAGTGAGGGAGATTGCGCAGGATTTCAAGACGGATTTAAGGTTTCAGAGCTCGGCTGTGGCCGCGTTGCAGGATGCGAGTGAGGCGTATTTGGTTGGACTGTTTGAGGATACTAACTTGTGTGCGATTCATGCTAAGAGAGTGACGATTATGCCCAAGGATATGCAGCTTGCTAGGAGGATTTGGGGAGAGAGGGCTTAGGGTTATTGTTCGGGTTTATGTTTTGTGAACTCGTTGTGTTTCAAATGTTTTAGGTGTTTTAGATTGGGTCTGTTGTGTGATGAAATGATGTATAATCAGTGATTTTAATAGAATTGGTATTTGGATGTTAATTGGAGCTGTGACTTCTACTTTTGTTGTTGTTGCTACCTCTCTTTTTGGGTGTGTAAAAAGACAAAAATACCCCTCACGTGACTAACACGTGGGGTACTTAACGGGCAAAATTTTGCATCGTTAGTCCCTAGGGATGTATTTGTTCCAAAGTTACTAACGGAGGGATGATATTTGAGACGAAAAAAGAAAAAGGATGTAAACGTATCATTTGGCATACCTCAGGGATGTATTTTGGACTTTTCTCTAAATACTGTAAATAAATAAACACATTAAAAGGTAACGTTCTGATGGTCGGACTTGTTTAGCAACTTGTATAAGTTGCTGGTACTACATTATTTAATTTCCCTTTAAATCTTGCTTCATGAAAAATTAAAAACGCTTGATGTCTTCTAAATAAAAACATACTTATTTTATTTACTCTTTTAAGAATTATCAGTTGGAAATTAAATACAATACAATTGCGTATCGTGCCCTCATTTTTTATTTATTTATTTATTTATTATTATTTTTTTCTCTTTTCTTTTTTGAAGAGCTGTCCGTTTGTGAGAAACTTATTATTAGATAATAATTCCAAAAAAAGAAGTAATATAGCAGACAATAAGTATAAGGGGAAAAAAATCATTCCAGATTTTATGACTAAAATAACAAATAGAAAATTTTAATATAACAACTTCTAAATTATTTTCAAGAGCCCCTGCGGTTATTTCAAAATCACTAGTTTCGTCCTTCGACTTTATTTTTTGCATAAGCTATCCTTATCTTGAAAACTTGTAACACTAACTGTCCTTATCGATAACACCAATGGTCCTTATCCATTGAAAACTTGTAACACCAACGGTCCTTATTGATATCGATAAGAACCGTTGTTGTTACAAGTTTTTAAGATAAGGATGGTTCGTGTAAAAAATAAAATTGAGGGATGAAACTAGAGATTTTGATATAATCACAGGGACGAACGGTGTAATTTACTCTATTTTCAAAGTGTACAAGTTAACTCAAAAGGTCAAATAACAAAGTGTTGAGGTAATTCTTTGTACCTGAACAATATATATGACAATATCTTTCGGACTTGGTTCCGTAAGGTCCTTTAGGTATATGTATAGATGAAACATACGCGTTAGACTCGCCCCAGGTGTGATCCCAAGCCTAAGCTCCGGCATGAGAGTAAATAAGGAATTCAACCCGAAGGTTGGAGTAATAAATATAATTGAAGGTGCAGTAAATGCTACCTGTGTGTGAATAAACGCAAGGGTATGTATACTACCCTGGGTACGATACCTTGTTACTGTTTTAGCACTGTTCTTGACAACTAGAGGATGGTGAGCTGAACTACCCCTAGACTAAGTGTCAGGTGGCGTGGGCGTAAGGAGACAAGATCCTATGAAATCAAGAAAAGAGGCGGCGTACCTTTGGTCCTTTTCACTAACCATTTTGTAGAGAGGTGTATAAATCACAATAAAACATCATCAATATGAGTAGTCAAAATTCTCATTTCCCTTAATTAGAGGTGTTGAATGCAATCACATGTATAGTAACGACATCGATTAATGTCGATGCTAGCAAAATGAGTAATCAATGAATGAACGAATGATTACAACCTAACATATCACACTATCTCTACTTTTGCTTATATAATCATGAGCCGTTTTCAAAACTATTCCTCTCTTGGTTTTTGCATTCACTTTTTGAAAAAAAATAAAATAATAAATAAATAAAAAATCGTGTCCGACCGTTAGACCGTGCAACCCCATACAAATCGTGACACATGTCCAAAGTTAGGTGATCGCACAAGACTAAAATTGAAAACTTTATTATTATTATTATTATTATTATTATTATTATTGTTATTATTATAAACCGTCACTTTTCATTGAAACCAAGGAAATTACATGAAATTGGAGGAGAGTCTAGACATAATCTGTGCTCCCACTCCTTTTTGAATGCACAAACTAACGCGATGAAAAATAAAAGCACCGCTCTTAACGTTGTTAGAGTGGCTGCTAGCAATAGTCCCGACACGCGAAAGTGTATTCAAATCTTCCACATCAAGTTCCCAAAACGTGGAAAAGGCGAACGGGATGAACTTGTATCAATTGTCTTCACACTTGGACGCATACTTCTTCCTTTTCTTTTCCACAGCATTATTCAAGGCAGCCCCAGGAGCCCATGACGTTACCCCAGTCCCAGCAAACGGAGATACCCCAGTCATATCCAGACACGCGTCCTTACCTTGTAACCAGTTAAATAGAAGCACATCTGCAGGACGTAATTCTCTCCCCTCCTCTGAAAGAAATCCCATTGGAGCCTCTTTACGCACCATAATCCCAGCTTTAGAACATATTATTATTATTATTATTATTATTATTATTATTATTATTATTTACCTAAAAGTGAATGCAAAAACAAAGAAAGGACTAGTTATATAAATGGCTATAATCATATCAATATCAGTTCCATACTTCCATCATTCATCATCGCCTTCTTGAAGCATCTTCAATTTTTACGCTATATTTGTGCACTATTATAATGAAAAATAAGAGTCATTTTAAAATATGATTAAACTAAAAAGTATTTGCTCCAATGTGTAATAGTAAATGTTGCACTAAATCCTTAATTACTTCCATCAAAATTATCAATACTACTTATAACAGAGAAAACACTTTTTTTTTTTTTTTTTTTTTTTTTTTTTTTTTTTTTTAATTTGCAAAATGTTTTTGAAAAATTGTTATACTTTTTTTTAACGGCGGGTTAGTTGTTAGATGTTAGTTGTTAATTGTTATTTTAAAAAAAATATAATTGTAATATAAATTAGTTGTAATGTAAATGAATTGTAATATATATTAATTATAATTCAAAATAATAATAATAATAATAATAATAATAATTATTATTATTATTATTATTATTATTATTATTATTATTATTACTACTCCCCTGTCTCATATTAAGTGTCTACTTTCAAAATACACAAAGTTTTAGGAATAACTACACTCTCCACCATTCAAATATTATTTTTACCCATTAAAGTCTCATTTCATTGGTTGGATTACAATACGGACACTTAATTTGGGATATATCAAGATTTCATTGTGCACACTTAATATGAGACGGATGGAGTATTATTATTATAACAAGGGGTAATTCTATATATGGACAAAGCAACCAACGGGTAGCTTTTTTAGACAGGAATCTAAATTTTTCTCAAACTAGACATGGGCTATTTTGGATCTGGGCTACCATAGTTAAAATTATGACACATGTTGATATAAATAAATGACTAAAAACGTTATTCATATCTTTCGATATCTCTATGTTTTGATAATCACAAAACGAAAACACATCAAACCAAAGATCATGACGTAAACAAGTATTTAATAGTAAATAATCACTTTCACCATCTAATCAATTAAGGTATGAATAAACAAAGTATTTTGTGCAATTTATGATCAAAGGGATACTTAATTAATTATTACAAAGTTTATTTAAGTATATAAACATATTATATATTTTTGAAAAACACTTTTGGTAATAAAAAAAATATCTTATTCATACTAAATATATGAATTCAAAATTTTAACCAAAATCAGTTAGTTTTTCACCAAATAAACTTTCCCCACTAAAAAACAAAAAATCTGGCCGTTACAGCTGGGCGCCCCCCTTAATTATAAGGGGCGGTCCCCTTAATTTTAAGGGGCCGGCCTTGATTTAAGGGGACCGGCACGCTCCAGTTATCAGAATTTGTTGCCTATAAATACCACCTTAAATCTTGAATTTTCCTCACCTTTTTGCACTAAAAACTTTCTGATTCAAACATCCATTTTCATTTTAAAAATCCTTTGATCATATAATTCATAAGCCTTTGTTTCCAAATGATCCAAAGCCTCATTCATTCAAGTGCAAAGAGAAGAATACTTCTATGCATCAAGACTATGAGTATTACAACTTAGTATCATCTTGCTATCTAAGTTGTTTGATCATTTCATCTTGTATATAATTCATTTTTTGGTAAATATAATGTATACATTGGTTAGCTAGATTTAGATATAGGATCTAGATTTGTTAAATGTGTGAAGTAGTATTAGAAGTGAATAAGTAGATGTGGATAGGATTAGTGATAGAAGAAATAAGAAGTGGTAGTATATTGAAGTAGAGATAGTTGTGAAGACAAAGAAGTTGAAGCCTTGAAGTTGAGAAGACATTGAAGCCTAAAAGTTGTGAAGTAGTATATATCTTGAAATAGTGGATAGAACTAAGTAGTGAAGGTGTGAAGAAACAAGTGGCGTGTAGAAGAAGTGTTAGGAAGTAGAAAGGTGTGAAGAAAATAGGTGTGAAGTAGAAAGGTGTGAAGAAGTATTGGTGTGAAGAAGATTGGTGTGAAGAAGGTGTGTAGAAGTTGTGTTTGAGTTGTGACGAAGTTGTGGTGTGTAATTTGGTGTGTAAGGTTTTCTCCGCCATAAGGGAGGTTTTTGATCTAGTGAAGAAAACTCTCGAGTAGGTGACTCGGGGAGTGGAGTAGGGCAAGGAAGGTGTCCTTGTAGCCAAACCACTATAAATCCTTTGTCTCTCGGTTTGATCTTTCCATCTCTCACTCTTTAATTATTTACTTGTTAGCACTTCATACATAATTATAATTGCTTGTGTTGTGCATATATTGATTTCACATAAAGATCAAACTAAGATTCATTCATAACATTAATTTTACAAAAACAAACCAAGTACATAAACTTTTATTAAAACATTTATACATACATATGCTTATATATGATATATGAAATTGTTAATTCTTTCCCAACATTATGTATAAGTAGTGTTTATAAGAAAACCTTAAATAAACTAGTATCTATATTTTTGCATTAAAGAGTTTTGAAATTTACGTCTATTCTTTAGAAGCAAACTTTTATAAAACAAATATAACGAAAAAGACGTAAAACTATTCAACCCCCCTTCTAGTTTTCCACAATTGGTACCAGAGCCACGTCTAGCAAGATTTTTTAAAATATATTGTATTTTAAAACTTGTATCGATCTATAGAATTTGAAAAATATCTAGAAGGGGACTTTACGCAAAAACCACCATTATTTGAAAATGATCATTTTCTTGAATGGAAAAATAAATTTGAAAATTATGTGAAATCAATAGATCTTGATCTTTGGCATATCATTTCAATTGGTGATCTTAAACCAACCAAAATGGATTTTGAAAATCAATATAATAATCTTCAAACAAAGATTGATAAAAATACTAAAGCTAAATTACTTATTTTCAAAACTCTACCAAAAGTTAAATATGAAAGATTATTTTTTTGTAAAACGGAAAATGATATTTGAAAATGTCTTTTAAAGTTTCACCAAGGGAAATGTAAAACCAAAGATGCTAAACTTGATGTTGCACAAGAATTAGTCACTGTAGAAAATCTAATAGATAAATATTTAGTTGAAATAAACACACGTACTACTAGTTCAAATGTGATCATTGAAGGTAGCAATAACGAAGAAGATGATGAAAATATGGCTTGTGAGAATATTCAAACAAATGTGAACACAAGTATTGATGGCAAGGACTACATGCTTCAAGATCTAAGCGAAACTACGAAGAAAACATGGAGCTACATGGACGATGTAATTGATCACCGTATAGTATGTGAAGAATGTACAACTACAAATGAGGTACAATCTGAAACTAAACATTTTTGCTATGATCAATTTATATTAGAATTTTCAAAATTAGAAAACAAATTCAAACATCTTTGCCACATTGACTCAAAAATGATTCTTAAAAATAAATCTTCAATATCCATTGAAAACAATTTTGAAAAGGAAATAATTTTAGAAGATAAAATGTCTAGACTTGAAAGTAATATTGAAATTGATCTTAAATGTAGATATTGTCAAACTACAAACATGAAATTAAAATGGAAAATGAAAAAGCAAAAATGTTAGCCAAATTTGAAAATAGTTCTAGATCTTTAAAATATTTACTAAACATTGAAAAGTCATTTTATGATAAAATCGGCTTAGGATTTACCGCAAATGATCCTTTAACAAATGTATCAAAACAAATAAAATTTGTTAAACCTAGTGGAGAAATTTAGAACTAATATTATTTACATCCATTATTTATATTTCTAGTCAAGAAAGTCATCGTTTGTTAATTAAACAAACTATTGATGAATTCTTGTACTTCTCGATGACATCCTCATCATGTGCATTTAAATGCAATGGATGTTCTCAACTAACCAACTCGGACCCATGAGAATCTGGGTACCAAGCTCTTTGTCATGTTTAGGTAATTAACGAACGAAGGAAATACTACTTTTTGGATCGCTCTCTTCGCCTTCTTTCATTTGATGACTATTGGTTCCTATTACTCTGTTTCACATTCTACATACGATTTGCTTATGACGTTGTTGCGGTCATCTATTGTTTTGGCGGTTTGTTCTTCATTTTTGGAGCATTGATTTTATGGTGTGTTCGTTACTACCTCAAGACGAAGGATCCTTGTATTACCACTCTTGATCTACACGACTTGTGATGATTGTTGTGATCGATTAAGTTTTTCGGATCAAGCCTCCTTGATCTTTATTGCGTTGGGATTCTACTTTGCTACTTCAACATACTTTGGGCAAATTTTAAAGATGTCTTCTATTACTCTCGTGCCCACTCTTAAAGAAAAGCTGGACCTGAGGTAAGTTTTCTTTTAAAAAACTTGTCAATATTACATTATATTAGAAGTATGATTTAATTAGTATATTAATATAATTTAATTTATAAGTTGCCATGCTTTTATATCATTAATACTAATATATGCAGACATGATATTAGGATAGTTAACCCTCTTGTTGTTAAGTCTATTATCATTTTTCTTATTCTTCATTTATATTGAAAATCATCTATGATCTATAGTAGAATACTTACCATTTAAGCTATATGACCTCACTAGTTGCATTAATAGATGTGTTATAATTAAGACTTGTTAGTAACTTAATATTATGATGTGTTTTGTATACACACACACACACACACACACACACATATATATATATATATATATATATATATATATATATATATATATATTCATATGTCTATCTTGTATCCATAGATGATTTACTTTGTCCCTCTCTATCTCATTGCATTTAGATCATTAATATCTACCATCTCTCTTCCATATCTTTAGTTTCCATTATGTATGATTATATGTGACAATGGGCTTAATTGATTCACTTGAGTATGACAAGTTTCTATTTCAAATCCTTCACTTGAAATTTCTTGTTATCAAAATTAAAACATCATGTTTAAAACCTCTCTCTTTGAATAATAATCCTTCAAATATCTATATTATTTTTCTTCAAACAAAATGTTTAACTATAAGCTACCATAACTTTATTTTAAGCAAAATCAAGATTGAAAATTTTTATTTTTCAACATGTTATGAAGCAAAACTCAATTTGCTTTATTCTAATGCACACTTGAATTTATTTCAAAGCATTGTTGAATAAAACTAAAGACGTCTTATTTAAAACATATTTGATTATCTCACTTGTGTCATACACGTCTATGGAAATGACATTCACAATTTAATCAAATCATTTCATGAGAATCATGGTTTGCCCATATGGATCTTGTTTGTAACAAGACTTGAAGTCCATATAATCATATCTTCCTACTTGTTACTTGTAAACACTCATAAATATATTTGCACTAGCCTACATATTATCATTTTCATATAGTTGCATATTTAACTAGTTTGTTTTATTGCTTCCTTGGTTGCCTATCTTAATTGATCAATTAGTAGATTGCATGATTATTAGAAATTAATTGTCTACTTTACTTATTTCTATAACATTCTCTACATTCATGAATAGTATGCCCTATATTGCCTCAAAGAGTTGAACTTACTTGAATCCAAATCCAAAAACACAACCTTTTTAAAAATTTTCTGCCAAAAACCTATTTCTGGCATTCTGGGAATCACCAGATGGGCGGCCCCCTTAATTATATAAGGAGGCCCCCTTAATTTTAAGGGGACCGGCCCCTAATTAAGGGGACCGGCCATCTGATGGTCGGGGATACTGTTTTCTTTATCACTTTTTAACCCATTTCACCCTATACTTCCCAAAATTCACAAACATATTTTGTCCCATACTATCCCTCAAAATTTACCTTCCTAAACAACATTTCTAATACACTATAAATACTCTGTTCCCATCATTAATGCCATCACACCCAAACATGTCATCTCCCAACAACCAAAAACCCAAGATTTCAAGAACCGCAAGGATCTCCGTCAAACCCGTTTGGAGGAGAAAACTTGATTCTTGTCATAACTCAAATGATGTTGTTCCAAGTCAACCAACAACTAAACCTCAAACCCATACTAATGACTCATCTCACAACCTATCATTCACTCATGCCCTCATTAATGCTTCTTCTTATGATGAGCATGCTCAATCCCAAAACAACAATCCCAATCTCTCAATCAATACCTCACATGTTGCTCATTCAACAAAAACACCACCCACTCATGAAGAACCTCTTCCACCCATATCATGTTTTCATGTCTACCCAAGCTCAACCATGTCTCCACCACCAAGAGTACCACCACCACATCCTACTACTTCACATGCCACTCCTATGTTGCATGTTCAAACCTTCACCCAAGACAACTATCATGTTCCACCACCATCACCTTCCTCCGAACACTTGAAGTTCGTCGAGGAGCTAAAAGAGGCTCATGAGCTTAGTGCTCTTTTAACATTACATCTTGCTCAACGAAATTTGGATCCACCTCAATCAAGCTCACCATCATCACCACACAACATTAACCAAATTGAGAAGCATGTTAACAATTGCCCTTGTTGCATCTTCCTCCAACAACAAACCATTGCATTGAATGAGCACTTTACTTGGATTGAGTATCTTCTTACTAGATCTCAACAAACACCATCACTTGAACAACATCAAAACCCTCAACCTACAAACCTAACTTCAAATCCACCACCTACAAGCTCCACATCTCCAAACTCACCAACATCCATGCAACCAAAGGTTTACCTCCATTAAACCACCAAGCATTTTATATGCTTATGTTTCTCATTTTCAAATAAAACCCTCAACCATTTTGGGATGCAAGAAAGTTTGGTGACACTCTTTGTTGGCACAATAGGACATTCTACGAAATTTAGAATTCTATCTTTATGGCTTATGTAACAATGATTATGGGTTAACATGATCATTTTCTATTAATGAATGATTTTATATGTGTTTCAAATTCTCTTTCGCCATGCTTATTATTAGTTGTTATTATGCCATATGTATTTGCTTGTGCCATGCTGGTGCCTCTAATATTTTTCTTGCAAGTATTCCATAACACGAACCCTTGGTGCCCTCAAACGAGGGGGAGCATACATCAAGGGGGAGCTTTCATCTTATCGGTTTAAACCTTTTTGATTCTACAAAAAAGGAGAGAAGTGAATATAAACTCACTAAATACTTTTCTAAAAATTAATTTTTGGATTTAATGAGTTTAGGTTTTGTAATCATCAAAAAGGGGGAGATTGTTATAAATAAATGACTAAAAACGATATTCATATATTTCGATATCTCTATGTTTTGATAATCACAAAACGAAAACACATCAAACCAAAGATCATGACGTAAACAAGTATTTAGTAGTAAATAATCACTTTCACCATCTAATCACTTAAGGTATGAATAAACAAAGTATTTTGTGCAATTTATGATCAAAGGGATACTTAATTAATTATTACAAAGTTTATTTAAGTATATAAACATATTATATATTTTTGAAAAACACTTTTGGTAATAAAGAAAAATGTTTTATTCATACTAAATATATGAATTCAAATTTTAACCAAAATCAGTTAGTTTTTCACCAAATAAACTTTCCCCACTAAAAAACAAAAAATCTGGCCGTTACAGCTGGGCGGCCCCCTTAATTATAAGGGGCGGTCCCCTTAATTTTAAGGGGGCCGACCTTGATTTAAAGGGACCGGCACGCTCCAGTTGTCATAATTATTTGCCTATAAATACCACCTTAAATATGGAATTTTTCTCACCTTTTTGTACTAAAAACTTTATGATTCAAACCTCCATTTCCATCTTAAAAATCCTTTGATCATATAATTCATAAGCCTTTGTTTCCCAGTGATCCAAAGCCTCATTCATTCAAGTGCAAAGAGAAGAATACTTATATGCATCAAGACTAGGAGTATTACAACTTAGTATCATCTTGCTATCTAAGTTGTTTGATCATTTCATCTTGTATATAATTCATTCTTTGGTGAATATAGTGTATACATTGGTTAGCTAGATTTAGATATAGGATCTAGATTTGTTGAAGGTGTGAAGTAGTATTAGAAGTGAAGAAGTAGAGGTGGATAAGATTAGTGATAGAAGAAATAAGAAGTGGTAGTATATTGAAGTAGAGATAGTTGTGAAGACAAAGAAGTTGAAGCCTTGAAGTTGAGAAGACATTGAAGCCTAGAAGTTGTGAAGTAGTATGTATCTTGAAATAGTGGATAGAACTAAGTAGTGAAGGTGTGAAGAAACAAGTGGCGTGTAGAAGAAGTGTTAGGAAGTAGAAAGGTGTGAAGAAAATAGGTGTGAAGTAGAAAGGTGTGAAGAAGTATTGGTGTGAAGAAGATTGGTGTGAAGAAGGTGTGTAGAAGTTGTGACGAAGTTGTGGTGTGTAATTTGGTGTGTAAGGTTTTCTCCGCCATAAGGGAGGTTTTTGATCTAGTGAAGAAAACTCTCGAGTAGGTGACTCGGGGAGTGGAGTAGGGCAAGGAAAGTGTCCTTGTAGCCGAACCACTATAAATCCTTTGTCTCTCAGTTTGATCTTTCCATCTCTCACTCTTTGATTATTTACATGTTAGCACTTCATACATAATTATAATTGCTTGTGTTGTGCATATATTGATTTCACATAAAGATCAAACTAAGATTCATTCATAACATTAATTTTACAAAAACAAACCAAGTACATAAACTTTTATTAAAACACTTATACATACATATGCTTATATATGATATATGAAATTGTTAATTCTTTCCCAACATTTTATACAAGTAGTGTTTATAAGAAAACCTTAAATAAACTAGTATCAATATTTTTGCATTAAAGAGTTTTGAAATTTACGTCTATTGTTTAGAAGCAAACTTTTATAAAACAAATATAACGAAAAAGACGTAAAACTATTCAACCCCCCTTTCTTGTTTTCCACAACACATGTCTCATGTAGTACTGCTTTGTCGTATTATGTCTTATTGTAACTGACATATATATTCTATTCTTGAAATTGGGCTACCTACTTTACCTTGGGCTACTTTGGAATTGGGCTACCCACTTAACCTTCTCCGACCACTACCTCCGAACTTCAAACCCAGAATCCGGCGGCCCTTCCGGCGGCCACCACCACCATCCTCCGGCAACTACAACCACCATTTGCACTAGATATTAATTCATTTTATTGGTGTTTAGTGGCTAAAGATTTGAAAGTAAATTACAATTTTTTAATAATGATTAATACTGATTGCTTTGAAATGGATTTTTGTTTCGAAATTATGCAAATATTTGTTTCATCTTTGGTACATAAGTAGTATGGTCGGTGTTAGTAATTTAATATACGAAATTCACAATGATAGTTTTATATTATAGCTCAAAAGTAAATTGGATTATAAGATGCTTTTGTAGATCTTAATGTTGTCATAGATTTTTCCCTTGATTAAAAAATCAGTTTCATTCTAATTTAAAGTCAAAACGCAACCATCCGACTCTAAAACGTTAAGCCGCACTTTTTGATTAAATGTTGTCTGGATGTTCTTATAAAACCTAATAAGATTTTGATTTCCAGGATCTACTAAAGGTAAATGAAAGTGAGGCTAGACCAGAATCAGGTAACCCTAAAACTCCATCTATCAATGAAGAAACAAGAACAGGAGAATCTGAACAAGAAGCAACAAACCAACAACCTAAAACCCTTAAAAAACCAGATAAGATTATCCCCTGCCCTCATTGCACAAGCATGGACACAAAATTCTGTTACTTTAACAATTACAATGTAAACCAACCACGACAACTTTTGTTCGTATAATCCAACCACGGATCAAAGACAAAGTGGGTTTGATGTGGTTTTAATGTGGGAGATGGCAGTGTAGTGGCAATGGTGGTGGTTACTGGTAGTAACGACGGCTGTGTTAGATGGGAGGGAGAGAGAAAATGAGATTAGGAGTTTAGGGTAAGGAGGGTGATTGGTATATATGTAATAAGTAATGAAAAAGAGGGTAAATATGTAATTTAAACTATACACGTGTCAGGATTTTAACTTGGTAGCCCAAATCCAAAATAGCCCATATCCAGTTTGAGAAAAATTTAGATTCTCGTCTTGAAAATATTAACAAGTGGGGCTACTTGTCAATTTAGAGAATTACCCTTATAACAATAATAATGAGTTAAATTTGATAATAATAATAATAATAATAATAATAATAATAATAATAATAATAATAATAATAATAATAAGTTAAATTTGATAAAAAAAAAAGATAATAGATAATTATTTATATAATAATAAAATGATTAAATTAAATTTAACTATATACTAAAACCCATTAGGTTGTGGGCCCAGAGGTATTTTAATTAATGGGTAATTAGGCATCTAATTGTCTTTCTCATTGGTTGGGCAGGTGCATTTCACTAATTGTGGTGTAGGAGGCATCATATGATTGGTCTCTTTTTTTATTACTGACTTAATATCCTTCATTATATACAGTGCCCATGAATAGTAACATCTTACCACATGTGAATGATGCACCGTTTCGAACTGTTTATATACGTATTTTAGACTGTTTTACACTGTATCATACGTTCAGTCCATTCATTTTGATACAACACATGTAATGCAACTATTAGGAACGCTTTCTTTTTTCACATGGTTCATTAATTACACATTGTACTACGTCAAATTTGATCCACAAGAACAAATTTTATATAGATTATCTTTGTTCAATAATCTTCTTTTCCAAGCACAAAATTTTACTAGAAGTTTTTCTACTCCACCTTTTTCTTCACTACCATATTATCTATTTATATAAAAGAAAAACAAAACGCCGCCGTTTTTTTCTCCATTTTCCCGCCCTTTTTTTAGCCCATTTTTTGGCCCATTGCGATGGCCTTATTGTTGGCCTTTTGGTTGGCCCAGTTTGCCGCAGGTTATTTATGTTGTGATACTTTGGTATCACGTGCGCTTAAAAATAGCGTGTCGATCATCTATTTGGTCTTTGCTACTTTTCTCAACTACCCATCTAAGATTTGCAGAAGAGATTATTCATGGTACAATTTTGCACGTGAGGTGCACATCCAAGTACAGCTGGAACCTTCCTTATCATGCTTTTAACTTATGCAAAGGGTTCAAACACAGCCAAAAAAACACCATGTTTACTTACTCAAAGAACCTGTTATTGTCAAGAAATCATAATCAGTGCAACAAGGTTTGTATAAAAACAGATTTGCTTATGTCTCGCCAATTGTCCTGCTATATTAACATGCTTTTATGCATTTTCCCTGCTTGCAGGAACCAGCTCTTGCTTTCCTGGCAAAAAAAAAAGGTGTACTTTAACACATCTGCTTTTGTACATTTTTATTTGCATGTTGTTTGTAGTGTTAAATGTCATTGTTAGAGTTTCAAGGTTTACACTGGAGCTTGCGTTCAAGTTGCATGTAGACATTAATGATGCATGTGTATATTTACTCCTCACATATACATGTTAGCTTCCTATACATGATGCTATATGTGCACTGCAAGTTGTTTGATGCTTATTATCTTATCTCAGTTTAAACTTGCAACAATACAAGAAACATTGCATCCTCTTTCAAACCAATGCCTTTGGAACTTGCAGAATGCTTAGTATTGTGCTATTAGTATGAAAGTTAAAAAAACCAATGCCTATGAAACTTGCAGAATGCTTAGTATTGTGCCATTAGTATGAAAGTTAAAAAAAGGCCAGTGATGTGTGTATTTACTTCTCACAGATGCATGTTAGCTTTCTACACATGATGCTATAGATGCACTGCAATTTGTTTGATGCTTATTATGTTATGTCAGTTTAAGCTTAAAAGAATACAACAAACATTGCATCCTCTTGCAAACCATTGCCTCTGAAACTTGCCGAATGCTTAGTATCCTGCTTTTAGTATGAAAGTTAAAAAAAGGGTGGTGCGTAGGGTTACCTCTGTAGACATGAACCTATCAGGGTTGTCAGCCAATGTTATTGTTGATGACATTAGACGCACTTCTGTTGATGAAAGCACATATTCTTCGCTACCTGTTATGAACAAATCTTTAGATTTAGAATCGCAAATAGATACTGCAAAGGCTATATTGCCTCTTCTAGAACACAAGAATAAATTAGGTAAGAAAGTGTTGGATGTTGTTCCTGGAAATGGCGAAACCACCTCCACACAAAGCCTTATGTCTTTTGAAGCATATGAAAGAATGCCTTCTCTTTTGAATGGAAGAAATGATTCGGTTCATACTACGGATGGTCAATGTCCTAACTTCAACGTCTTGCCTCATCCGTCCACAGACAATATAGGTTAGCACCATCTTTCACCTCTGCCGTTTTTTTATGCTTGCTAAATTGCAACACAACTCTGCCATTTTTTTTTGGCCTGTTAGAATGTAACACAGTTGTGGTCTAATTGACTTTTAAATGTTTATATTATGTTTCAGTTTTAGAGACTCATATTCCATCTCCTAAAAAAGATAAAGGGAAGTGGAAAATGTATGACCTTTGTGATGCAGAAACGCCGTTTGTAGAAGAGTCGAGTTTTCCGCTTTCTTCGGACAGCATGCATTATCATACAGAAACGACATTTGTAGAAGAGTCGAGTTTCCCACTTTCTTCAGAGAGTATGCATGACCTTTTGTTAAATGGAGGCGCTGATACCAATGAATCTCGGTTACTATGTAATTAGCAATTATTTCTTAATTTGGTTTCTAATTGGGCATGTTTCTTTTTTACTTTTCTCTAATATTTCTTCGTATTTTTGCAGGCTCAGAAGATTTTACCATCATAGACAATCCT
Organism: Artemisia argyi; assembly: GCA_030686995.1. NCBI lineage: Eukaryota > Viridiplantae > Streptophyta > Magnoliopsida > Asterales > Asteraceae > Artemisia > Artemisia argyi. Next base: position 38,625,161 of record CM060706.1, read on the forward strand.
CAAAGACCTGCAAATGGCATAAATGCTTTGTCAAATGAAGGTCATTTTTTATTTATTTTTATTTTTTTTATTTATTTATTTTTTTTGCTTTGCTTATCCGTTCAGGTTTTCAAACATCTGTTCACGATTTATATATTTAGTATTTACGTACCGATTGCAAATGATGTTTGTGCAGTTGACCAAGTAACTTCGGCGAATCAAGGCCTATTTTCCTTTCATACGGCACAGTCAGTACCAACATCTGACAATCAGTTGCAGGCTCCAAGTACTAATTCAAGCTGTCGTCCACAAGGTTCTTCAGGGCTTTTTTTTTTTTTTTTTTTTTTTTGCCAACTATCTTCTTTTTCCCATTACCTTTTCAGCATAATTTATAAGCTGTGTTTTTTTACGATTTTAGTTACGCTGCGTTCTTCAAGGGGAAGGCAGCAACGCATGCGTCGTGGGCGTAATGGAGTTACAGCATCACGGCAAGGTGTGTTCCTAAGTACCTGTATCGTGTTCGGTGTACACAATACGCAATGCACAGACATCTTCAACATTTTTTCCTTACAATTACATCTATATGTTTCATATACAGGTCTTCCGACCACATATGTGCATATGGGTCGATGTGATCAGATATGCCGGCATTGCAACGCTGTTTTCTGGTATGCTGAGAGAGTTACTTCTACCCGCGTAACTGTTCCAGAATACCATAGATGTTGCAACGCCGGAAATGTCAGGTTGGAAAGTCACCGTCAATATCCGCCGTGCATAAAGCAGTTGTTCACCGACAGACATTTTTTGGATAATATTCGGGCCTATAATCAGATGTTTGCAATGACATCTTTAGGTGCTGAAATAGACAATTCTGTTAACAACGGCCGTGGTCCTTATGTCTTCAAGGTGTCCGGTCAGATGTACCATTTGATCGGATCCATGTGCCTAGAAACAGGGTCACGTCCAAAGTTCCTACAGCTGTATATCTATGATACAGACACTAAGGTCGCAAATCGATTGGAAAAGTTTCAGAGTAAAGGAACCGGTCTAAGGGCAGATATCGTGGAAAATCTTATTGGCTTTTTGGACGAGCACAATGAGTTGGTCAAGTTGTTCAGGACAGCGCGTGATAAACTGGCCGAGGCTGACATACCGGAATTTAAAATACAGCTATTTGGTGTCGTTGGGTCAAGGCAGCATGAACTACCATCTGGAGATTGTATTGGAGCGATTGTTTTTCAGGAACAACCAGATGTGAGAACTGATTTTGATGTTATCATTGAAAAACATGATTAGCAGCCAAAGAGGGTCAACAAGCTAAATGCTTCGTATATGTCACTTCAGTTCCCTCTGATTTTTATCTATGGCGAAGAAGGTTACCATTTGAACAGATTCCTCTTTACACCGAGGGCTTCAGAATCCGACCCACCAAAGAGAATGACGAGGAAGATGTACTATGCCTATCAGCTTCACGATCGTTATAACCATTATACCCTTCTAACAAGGAGTGGCAGATTATTCCAACAATATGTCGTAACCGCTTACTGTAGCATTGAGCAGTCAAGGCTTGACTATATCAGGCAAAAGCAGAATGACATTCGGAACGAGTTTCTTGCAGGATTACATGATGCTATCTCGCGCGGTGAACGTGAGGGGTCAGATGTCGGCACACGAATCATACTTCCTTCATCATTTGTAGGGGGGCCTCGATACATGTACAGCTACTATTTAGATGCGCTCGCTATATGTCGTGTTTATGGAAATCCTTCATTCTTTACTACATTTACATGTAATGTTAATTGGCCTGAAATCCAAGAATATATGGAAGCCTTTCTAGACGTCCCCGCTGCTGACAGGCCATATGTTATTGATCGTGTGTTTGAAAGAAAGATACATGATTTGGTCAAGTTCTTACGAGAGTCTAGGCCTTTCGGCTATGTTCAAGCAGGTACCTGTCAAATTATACCAATACATCTTTTAGATAAGAAATTCTGCATATACTAAACACTTAATTTATTTTTGTTTTCATTCAGTGCTATATACAGTGGAGTTCCAAAAACGAGGCTTGCCTCATTGTCAGTTGCTGTTATGGATCAAAGAAAGCTCGCGGATACAATCACACGAAGATGTGGACAAGTATGGGTCTGCAGAATTACCGGACCCAGCAACTGATCCAGAAGGTCACACAGTTATCGCGGAATTCATGATGCATGGCCCATGTGGCCTGGTCAATAAGGCGGCACCATGTATACGTGATAGTGATACCTGCAAGAAAATTTTTCTAAAGCCCTTTTGTCCTGCAACATTTATAGATGACAGAGGGTACGTGCATTATCGGCGAAGGAGTGAAGGTATTAAAACAGTTAAGCAAGGTATTGAGCTTGACAATGGGTACGTCGTTCCTCATAATCGTTCTCTATGCATGAGATTCTACGCACATATCAACGTTGAGTACTGTGAATGGTCAATGATGATAAAGTACCTGTTTAAATACATTGCTAAAGGCACTGACCGTATAATTGCTCGAATTACAAGAACACTTGGAGATGCAGGTACAAGCAGAAACCATCAGCCATTGCAGTTTGATGAAATACAGAATTTCCAAGATTCTAGGTATGTTGGTCCGCACGAGGCACGCTGGAGAATTCTTGGGTTCAATATACATAGCAGAGATCCAGCCGTCCAACTTCTTGCAGTGCACCTTCAAAATATGCAAAGAATCACTTTTAGAAGCCAACAGCAATTGCAAACAGTTGTGGACAGTGAATATAATAAGAGGACGACGCTAACTGAATGGTTGTACTACAATACTTATAATACAGATGGCCGCCACCTAACGTACCTAGAGTTTCCTAAAGAGTTCGCATGGCATACAGACGGTAAATATTGGCAGCGCAGACTGCACACATCAACCACAACCGTTGGTCGCTTGGCATATATCCATCCTGCTTCTGGCGACATTTTTTACCTCAAGCTCTTGCTCTGTCATCAAAAAGGTAGACGATCCTTCCCTCATATCCGGACAGTTGGCGATGTCATTTACCAAACAAATAGGGCAGCGTGCGAAGCAATGGGACTGTTGGGAGGTGACCAAGAATGGAATATAGCTCTGCAAGAAGCATCTTCACCAGCTACTCCATCTCAAATGAGAAATTATTGTCAAATGCTAATCTTTTGTGAAGTTTCTAACCCAGTGACACTATGTCAGAAGATATTCCACTGATATTGGCCGAGATGTTGCAGATCCCAGGCCTACATATTAACGCTGATGATGTACACAGTGGTCTCATGTTTGAGCTAGAAGGAATCCTCAATTTCTATGGCAGATCAGTTAAAGATTTTGGTTTTGATTTGCCTCTGCCTGAATTGATGCGGGTATTAAATAACAGGGCAGTAATGGAAGAAAGACCGTACGACCGTGATTTGTTGAGAAGTAAGAGAGAAAGACTAATTCCCCATTTAAATGAGGACCAGCGCAGGGTTTTCGATGAAGTTGTGAATGCTGTTAATAACCGCCGACAAAAACTCTTATTTGTTTGGAAGACTATAATTTCTACGTTAAGATCGAATGGGAAAATAGTTTTGGCGGTTGCTTCTTCAGGTATTGCTTCATTGCTCCTCCCAGTAGGAAGAACAGCTCATTCCAGATTCAAAGTACCCATCGATTTAACGGACGAATCAATCTGCAGCATCAGAAAAGGTACGCAAGTGGCGGACTTACTTAAACGGACTGACCTTATAGTGTGGGACGAGGCTCCTAAGAACGATAGGTGATGCTTTGAATCACTTGACCGTACATTAAGAGACATATTGGATGTTCCAGACGCTTTGTTTAGGAATAAAACAGTTGTTTTGGGAGGAGATTTTAGGCAAACACTTCCTGTGAAGAAAAATGCTCCAAGACAGGAGATTATTGGTTCCTCAGTCACGCTATCATACTTATGGCCTCATTTTAAAATCATTTCCCTCAAACAAAACATGCACCTACGGCGGTCAGGGCTCTCACCTAAAGAGTATGAAGCAACAGCCGAGTTTTCTTGGTGGCTAATGCAAGTAGGGAACGGTACGATTGGAGACGCAGATGAAAGTGATCCAGAAAATACGTATTGGATCCGCATACCAGGCAGATATTGTATTCCTGATAGCGAGACAGCAATGCAAGAGCTCAATGATTTCATATATGACAACGAAACATTGCAAAGGCCAACTGCAGAGTCACTACAAGAAAAAGCTATAGTATGTCCCACAAATAAAACCACAGACATTATAAATTCCACGGTTATGGATATGCTAGCAGGGGATGCATACACTTTTACAAGTGTTGATGATGCTATACCGAAGGCAAACGATGGAGGCGCAATTGAACTACTATACCCTCAAGAATACCTAAACACCCTTTCCTTTTCAGGACTACCACCTCATAAGCTTACACTTAAAATAGGTGCACATGTAATGCTATTAAGAAACCTTAACCTAGCCGGTGGATTGTGTAACGGAATGTTGGGAATTAAACTAACAGTACAAAATGCTAGTGTTGGAGTTCCCACTGCTTGAAGAATACACTAGCAGTGGAAACATTATTCCTACTACTGAAGAATACACTAGCAGTGGAAACATCATTACCACTGCTAGTACAAAGTTACCACTGCTAGTACGAAGATAAATATAGAAAAGATTTTGTGTATATCTTATTCTGTTAGAATATACTTATCTTGTAAAGGACTCCTTGTTTCTTATAAAAGGAGATCCTAGATTAGGGTTTTATATATCAGTCGTCATAGATCTTTCTAATACGTTTTCTTAGAGCTTCAAGGTGTAACCCTAGTGATATTATAGATCACTCGTATTATTATCATTAATAATATTGGAGCTATTTGTTTGTTACATACATTGTTCTTACATACATACAACTGTTCCATTTACAATCAATCTTCTAAGTATCATTAAGTAGATTCCGCATACTTAGTGGTATCACTCAAAGTATCATTATTAACACAAGTTCAAGGTGTACACGATCCAACAAGTGGTATCAGAGCAAGGTTTTGATATTTTGATTTAGAAGACCCTAAAGTTCACTCAGAAGAATCAATGGAGACAGAAACCAGAGTGAGCTTTAATTGGAGCTTTATGACTCAGGATGGAGAAGATGATTCAGAATCTGCAATGCTTGCTACTGAGCATGCACTCATGGCATTCTCTGACACTGAGGTACATACTGATAATGCTTGTTCTAAAAACTGTAAGGCCTTAAAAGAGTTAGAGATCTCTAAAACACAATATGATGCACTGATGCTAGATTTACATCATACTAATTATAATTTAGCAAATCATAAAAGAGGTCTAGGTGTTTTAGAAAAACAGATAGAGCATTATAGGGCTAATGAATCTAAGTTCAGTGATGACATTGCTGTTTTAAAAAGAGACTTAGATTTTTATGTTGAAGTAAATAAAGCTCTTAGGGAAGAGATTGAAAAAGTTAAAAAGGCTAGTGAGAATATTCAAATAACTAAGCAAACACTAGACCATCAATCCAAGAGCATTGATAAAATTTGGGAAGCCCAAGTAGTGAGCAAAGCTAAATCAGGTCTTGGATACAAATCTGTTCCACCACCTCTAAGAGGTGTTCCAGCACCTCCTGGCATTGACCTAACTCACACAGGCTTAGAAGAATTTCAGGATCCACCCATGACCTATGGACCAAAATTTGTTAAACCAGTTGAAACTGAAAATGTTCAGGTTGAGGTTGAGACTTTTGATAGTGCTAGTGACTCATCTCTTAAAGATGAATGTTTGAATGTTGAGTCTAAAACTAGTGTTACTGAAGATATTAAAGTTGAGGAAAGAAAAAGTATTCCTGAAGAAGTCAAAGAGAAGCCTAGGACACAGTCAAATTACACTAGGCCTACTACTAGGTATGCAGAGATGTACAGGTCACAACCTAGAGGTAACCAAAGAAATTGGAATAATATGAAATCCCAACAGCTAGGTAGTGATTTTGTGATGTTGAATAAAGCGTGTTTTGTATGTGGTAGTTTTGATCATTTGTCTGCATATTGTGAATATAATCCTTGGAAAAAGGTAACTTCAAGGGATACAAGGGTATTTGGGAACAAACAACCTAGAGTGAACAACTATGTTTCAAATCAAACTCACTCTAATGTTAAAATTATACCTAGATCAATTGTGTTGAACTCTGGTACAAGACAATTTTGTCCTGCTAGACAAAACAAAACTATGTATCCAAGACCAACTGTTTCAAGAGCAAAGCCAAACTTTTCAAATTATAAGCAAGCTCAAACAGTTTACAAGTCCTTTTTCAATAAAACAGCTTGGTATAATCAAAAATGGATGCCTAAGGTTTCAACTGCTAAGCCAGCAGTTCCCACTGTTAGGCCAAAAGTTCCCACTGATAGGCAAAAGAAAGCTGTTAAGGGTAATATGGGAAATGGCATGAAAGGTACAGCACAATGGGTTTGGAGACCAATAACAGGTGACAAAGCATCTATGGTATTAAAGAAACACACTTATATTGATGCAAGATGGAGAGTCAAGTCAGTAATGGCTTGGGTTTCCAATGTTTAGTTGTCTGTTATAGTATGTTTTGTTAGTCATATTCATTATTGTTAAAAGGAAAATATTTTGTCTTGTATTTTCTTGGTTTTGGACTAACAAATGCAGGTTGATAAAGCAAATGATTTGGAACTATCAGATTGCTTGATATGTGAATTGGACTGTATGCTGATATAGAGATTGGAGTGTGTGAACTGGACACACAACAAATGGTAATTGGTTCACCATGTCTGACCCACACCAAGAACCAACTAGTCCTGAGCAAACGGCTACAGGTAAAGACACATCAAATCCGTTCATGGTTGATAGTTTACCAAAAACTAGGTTATCAACTCACCATACATCCTTGTGATCAAGAGTTGGCTAGTCCATAGCAAACGGCTCATGGTAAAGACATATCAAATCCGTTGATAGCTGGTAGTTTGCTAAAAACTATGATAAAAGCAGTTTTACTCAAACATATTTTTACCACTGCTTTTATTATTTTTACCACTGCTGGTTCACAGTTACCACTGGCAGTGTAAAATTTTCCACTGTTGTTCTAAGTAACTAATTTTTAATATGTGTAGATGCAGGACATGTGTGTTAACATCATTAAGACCTCTACCATGGCAACACCTAATGTGTCTCATCCTTTTGGATTGGATACAGATGGTGGAATCCCAAGCTAATTGAAACATTGGGTGGTTCAGGAGTACTTCCTAGTCCAACTAGGGGAGAAACTGAATCTATGCTCCATGATGCACCTCTCCCAGAAGTTAACACATCTGGAAGTGCTGAGGGTAGTTTGCAAATAAAGGATTTGATGGAACTGTGTACCAAATTATCATAAAAGGTGGATACTCTTGAAGAATATAATGCTGCATGATAATGTCAAGAGTTTGAAAGCAAAGAGGAGAGTAAACACAGTGGAATCTTCAAGTTCTATTGAATTTTATCTGATTGTGATGATTTTGGTGGTGATTCTCCCAAACAGGGGAGGAAAAATGATGATAAGATTCAGGGGAGGATTGCTCTCAGGTCAAAGAAACTCAATTTGATGCAGATATAGAAGTTATACTGATGCACAAGTTTCTACTGATAGAATACCAGTTTCTCCTGATGATAGCAATTCCAGGCAAAAGTAAAGGTATCATGATTGAAGCAAAAGAAGAAAGTACTACATACAGAAGAGTTCATCATTTTGAAATATGAGAACTGCATGATTGAAAAGATAAGTGTTTGGAAGAATCCCCCCAAGATCAAGGAGGAAGTTTAATTCAAGAAACTTGTGGATTTGCAGAGGAATCACAAGTTTAGGGGATGATTGTTGGGAATTAAACTAACAGTACAAAATGCTAGTGTTGGAGTTCCCACTGCTTGAAGAATACACTAGCAGTGGAAACATTATTCCTACTACTGAAGAATACACTAGCAGTGGAAACATCATTACCACTGCTAGTACAAAGTTACCACTGCTAGTATGAAGATAAATATAGAAAAGATTTTGTGTATATCTTATTCTGTTAGAATATACTTATCTTGTAAAGGACTCCTTGTTTCTTATAAAAGGAGATCCTAGATTAGGGTTTTATATATCAGTCGTCATAGATCTTTCTAATACGTTTTCTTAGAGCTTCAAGGTGTAACCCTAGTGATATTATAGATCACTCGTATTATTATCATTAATAATATTGGAGCTATTTGTTTGTTACATACATTGTTCTTACATACATACAACTGTTCCATTTACAATCAATCTTCTAAGTATCATTAAGTAGATTCCGCATACTTAGTGGTATCACTCAAAGTATCATTATTAACACAAGTTCAAGGTGTACACGATCCAACACGGAACACGTATGATTGTCACACGGATATACAATAGGCATATTGAGGCACAGATAATAACAGGTACAAGAATGTCCGAGAAAGTCTATCTGCCTCGCATTGTATTGATCAACAAAGACGAAAAGCTACCATTCATATTTAAAAGAAAACAATTTCCTATTAAGGTTTGCTACGAAATGAAAATCAACAAAAGTCAGGGCCAATCACTAAACAAGATAGGTGTATACTTACAAGAACCTGTTTTTGGCCACGGGCAATTGTATGTTGCATTGTCAAGAGCAACATCTCCTGGAGGTTAAAAGATGCTAATCAAACAGCGCTCGAATAAAGATAGAAATACAACTAAGAATATTGTTTACAAAGATTTTTTGCGCATGGTTACACTTGCTCAGGTTCTTTACATATACACTTAACATGTACATAGACCTTTATGCAATTGCACAATACCAGGGCCAATGACCTACTACTTATTGTCATAAATTTTAATTGTTACTTTGCAATGCTAGCCAATGACCTGCTACTTATTGTCATAAATTTTAATTGTTACTTTTTATGTGTGTAAGATGTAATGCTATGAATTATATGCCTATTCTTTGCCTAGATTAGATTGAATGATACTCATACTTATAAATTTACAGATGTATTGCCCTTACAATCTTACACATACATCATTAACAATTTTCATTTCATACACAGGAAAATGGAACAGGTCTCTAGCATTATCACAACATCTGAATCTACAGGGAAAGAAATCGCTACACATCCAAAAGATATTACCCTTGCTACGATAAAAGCGACAGATACCGATAAAGCTATATACGTGAAAGCATACCTAAAATGGACACCTACAAACAAGCTCGGAAGACCAGTCTTATTCTGTTGTCTGTTAATTGACCGCCAGGTATAATGTGATACTTCACTTTCCAAACGCAAAATTATGTTTCCATACTGATTTCAAACTAAATTTATTATTCGGTATTTTAACTACAGGGGGGAGCTATACAGGTAAATGCGAACATACGCGAAAAAAATAAATTCAACAGCCTGCTCCAGATCGGTAAAACTTACAGAATAACTGGATTCGGTTTTCAAGATGCTAAAACATGGGTGCAAGTAGTGCCACACTCACTTTCGTTGGTTTTTGGAACATATACAGACATCAGGGAGATACCAGCTGAAGGATTCCCAAACGATTATTTCAACTTCAGCCAATATAGGGACCTGTATTCAAAAATTGATGTCAAAGAAGGTCTTCTAACAGGTATGTAAACAAAAATAAAACATATATAATGCAAGTGTAACTATGAAACATTAAATCTCTGTTGGTGTTTACAGATTATATTGGCACTGTCCAGTATGTAAGCGACATACAACGACCAGTAAAAGCAACACAAAGTTCTTCGATCTGGCTGGACATTGGTATTCAAAATCTAGAGTGAGTCTTACCGATTTTCCTTTAAAACTTGCTTTTTCTATCTTCCGTAGCAAATAACCTATGCTTATAACAGTGGCCGCACAGTACGATTCACTTTGTGGAACGAAGAAGCAAATGCTTTTAACAGTGTAGAGTACGATAATGCAACAAAGCCAACAATTATAGCGGTTAGCTCATGTTTGGTAAAAGAATATGGAGGTATACACATTTTCCTACACTTAACATTTACCGTTTTACTTTTCATTGCTAACAATTACATAAAATGCTACAGGCCTAAAACTTTCTAGCACACCTGCAACGTGCTACTATTTCAACCCCGACATACCAGAATGCCGAGAGATCCTTGACGTGTAAGTAAACAATCAAGTATGGCAATAGTATAGTCCATAAAATAATAATGCCTAAACTACTATCAAATGATAATACAGGTATGATCAATTCATAGTGCCACCAGTAATAACAAATGTGCAGCGACAAAAATGTTCAGATCCAGAGCAAGAAAAAGAACGGAACCGTGTTACCTTAGCAGATTTGGTTGCAGAAGATCCACTGAACCAGCAGGTAGGCAACGGCTGCACTAAAACCATACTCAAACAAAAAAAAAATAGTAACAACCAAAAATTTAAAATTGCAGAATGTGCGGTTCACTGTGATCGCTACCATTGACAAAATCGACACAAAAAGACCATGGTTCTACAAAAGATGCCCAGATTGCAAATCCAAAATCTTTGAACGACATCCGCATACCATGTGCACTCCACCGACCCCTCAAAATGACATCACCTACAAGTAACCTACTCTCTTATTACACTTTTATGCTGCTATAAAAATCCTAATTTTTTACCAAATAGCTTCACTGAATATGATTATTGCATAATTTTTTTTACAGCTATTGTTTCAGAGTGCATTTATCAGATGGCACTGCCACTGTACCCATGACATGTTTTAGCAAAGAGGCAAATTCACTGGTCAAAGACTGTAATGAATTAGTGCACGACATGGCGGACAAATGTTTATACGACTACCCAGCAAAACTGCTTAGTTTAGAGGGTCAGAGAAAGATTTTTCAGCTACATTTTGATCCACAATGTACAAAGGAAAACAAATTTTCATATTGGATACCTGTTGGGATGAAATGAAATTGCTCACAGCAGGCCCCTCTAGCACTGCCATTCCAATCCCTGAGACAGAAGGCAATAGTGTGCAACCTGTTCCAACAACCATCACTACACCAACTGCACCAATTACAACAGTTGAAAACAAAGAATATCCAGCTACCACACCCAGTGAAACAAATGTCTTGCCAAACACATCCAAACCAAAAAATGAAACAGGAAAGAAAAATATTCGCAAGGCCCTTTTCCAAGAAGACGAGCATGGAATCGCAGAAGAAAGCTCAAAAAAGACCAAAAAGTAAAACTAAACAAGGAATCTTGCAAGGTGTATATGCAACCTATCTGTGAAAACATCTATGAATGATATTTTAAGTCAGTGCACATTAGTAAAGTGCAACTTTAAAACACTACTTATGTCCATATCTATGGCTGCTACTTTTGTGTTTTGTAAGACGCCTAAATGTGATAATATATGTTAGTTTTATGTCAAATGTATGTTATCTTTATCTCTTATGCATTAAAACCAATACTGGAAACAACATCCGACAGACTAAAACTTTGCCCTTCTTCAAGCAATTAGAGATGTTTTTGCATTCTATAAGTTACATGTTGCCATTCTTCAACAAAAAGTACCTATCAACTGAAATAGTAACAATTGTTGCTGTTGAATTATTTGTATCGCATAAATTGTTACCTTCTTTCTCATGTCTAATTTTGCATACTGAATACTATATAGCTAATAATCAAGCAAAACACATTCGATCCATAATAAACGATACTTTTATAAATGACACCTTGCAAGGTGAGTTCTTACATAGACAAAATGGTGCCAGTACAAAAGTTGCCTAATGGCTATACAAAAAAAAAACATAAACCCTTGCATCATATTTCAGATTAAACATAGCTAAACCATACCACAAACACTAAGACCCATACATTTACCCAGAAGACCAAAAAATTACCACCCAAAGGACGCTTCACCAGTCACTCAAACCAGAAAAGATTAATCTTTTTTTCCTTCCTTCCTTTACGAGCGACATCCATAGCCTTGATTAACCCAGCCAGTACTTTCTTCTCTCTTTTCCAGGTCACCTTCAAACGCTCCAAGCCTATGTCACCATTCTCATGTAAAGGTAAGAAGCCCTCTCCTTCTTCCACCAACCCCTCCAACCATTTAACCTTCGCAGATAGTTGATCCCGCTGCTCCCCCAAAACCATCAACAGCTGATCATTCTCAACATCGTCTTGGGTAAACGCCGCATTCAAGCAATCATCAACCTCATTGGAATCGGCAGCAACCTTTAGCTTTTGGAAATTAGGAGTACGTGCAAGTGCATACGCTGATATTCTAGGTCGTGATGCCATCGTAGAAAGAAATTGCAAAACCACAGTTTAGATGGAAGCAGATGCGATTAGGGTTTTGTTTTGAGTAAAAATAAACAAACACCCCCTTTTTATTAGCAAATAGGGGTAAACAAAACGCCAAAAAAAACGGAGCCCAAAAAATTGCTACAAAACTTTAAAAAAAAAACGTATTAATACAACTGTATATTTAAAAAATTTATTTATACAAATGACTAAATAATTAAAACACACACAAAAAAAATACATATATACCATAAAAAACATAAATGGTTTAATGTACAAAAATATTATACTATTTGCAAAAAATATATAACATAATATGTATGAAAAAAATTATTTGCTCAAATTATTTGCTAAAATTTTGTGTGCATTTTTAAAAATACTCCGTGCATAAAAGAAACTAAACATATAACAGCTACATGCTCCGTGAATAAAAGAAACGAAACATGCTAAGTATAGAATGCGTTGTGAACAATAATGCAAAAACGGCTAAATTTAAGGGTGCTACATTTTTTACCGGCAAAATGTTATGCTTTAAACAGGCTCACCCGCAACGCGGCGATCAGCACCAGTCTCGTCATACTTCAAGTTTGTACCATCTACCGTTTGATTCACTGAGAAAACAAGGCAACAAAAAATAAAAATAAAAAAAGAGAATCTTTGTCAATAAGGTATGACATATGCCATTTTTAAGATAGTTTATTCTTTCCTTTTCACTGATGCCTGTGAATACAACAACCATTCACACTTTTGATTCTTTTCCTTTCATTTCTTTTTTTGGTTTAATACAGGCTACACATCAGCTGTTTATTCACACCCATCTTTTAAATATAGAAGGCACTTAAACAGGTAAGACATAGAGCATCATTGGTACTTTTTTTTACCCTTTACCTACTACCTATATTGTGTTTACTGATCATTGGATTTCCTATGTGGTTTAAAAAAAAAAAAAAAAAAAAAAAAAAAAACTTGCTTATGTATCACATTTATCATATTCAAAAAACTTATTTGGAATTTGTTTTATGCAGGTATAACAAAGAAACAAACCCCTAAAAAGAAATTTCGAATCACTATAAAAAAAAGAAAGAGACGGAAACAACTGAAACAACAACAACATCACAACAATTAGCAACAAAAACAACAGCACCAACCACATCAACAACCACGTCATCACCAATGACAAGGTCAACGGCAAGAAAATCAACAAGCACACCAACAAAAACAAAACCAAAGCCAACAATACTCGTTACACCAATAAGTCAAAGGTCACCTGCAAAAACACCAACACCTGAAACAACACCAAGACAAACACCACCAACCAATAAAGGTTCAACTCTGTTATCACCAATGATATCACCAGTGATGTCACCAACACCTGAAGGAACACCTAACATATCACCAGTGATACAACAAACAACAACAGCAATTGTTGTTGCAAATATGGGAGATGAAGAAGAAGAGACAGAGACTTCAAAAGACAAGAAAAAAGGGTCGGTGCACAAGGTTGAAAAGACAACGAAAACAATTGCCAAGAAAAAACCAATAGCAAAAAGGAAAACAACAGAAACAGAATCCCCAATTGCAACAACAAGAAGCAAAACAAAGAAACAACGATTAGAAGAAGAAGAGCGAAAGAAAAAAGTGCCCGGAAAAAGAAAAAGGGCAGAAAAAGATAAAAGAAAAGGAAAAAAACAGTGGAAGATGAGGAAGATGATGAATTTGTTGCTGAGAAAAAGAAGGGTAAGGATAAAGGAAAGAAAGAATTGCAAGAGCAAGATACAGATGATGAAGATTTTGAGGTCGAGGTGAAAAAGAATAAGAAAAAGGGTAAACAGAAAATGGAAAAGGAAGAAGATGATAAAGCAATATGGTTCAAGTCGTTAAGAGCAAAGACGACTGTAAAACCCTTTTATGAAGCTACACATAAATTGAGCCCAGAGAGAAAACAACGGGTGAGAGAAATAGGCTTTGGCTCATTACTTGGGTTCCCATATAACAAGTTTCCCACAAAACTACCATACTTCCTATTAAAAAACTTGGATGAGGATAAAATGCAGATAAACTTGCCAAAAGGTGGGGTTATCAAAATAACTCCAAGGAAGATTAGAGAAGTACTGGGAATCCCAATGGGACCAATACCATTCTATGCTGAGACAAAAAGGTTGCCAAAGGACTCAGTCTACTGCCAATTCATGGCACAGCTGCCACGCGACACAAGGCAAAGAAAACCAACACTTTTATCAAACATAATTCAAAAATCAGAAGGAACAGACTTCATTTTTGATTTGAATTACTTGATGCTCTTTGCAAACTGCCTTGTGTCTTGCAAAAATTCAGCAATGTTGCAGTATGATGTGCTGGAAAACATAAAATCATCAGAAGACATACACAAGATAGATTGGTGCACATACATATGGAATTGCATGAAGAATAGCAAGAAAAAGTGGGATGATAAAACGTTTGAAAATTGGTACTACGGACCCCATGTGACATTCACAGTAAATAAAAGTTAACTTTAAAAAATAAGCTTTATATGAAATCTGTTGTATAGTATCACCAGTGATAATTTCAAAGTTTTATCTTTTTATAAACTAGATTTAATTTAGAATTGATTTTATTAACTAATTGTATTTTAATGAAAGTTTTGTTTCATTGAAAAACAGCTTATTTACTTGCATTACATGAAATTCGAAGAAATGGATGTTCCACGGAAATGGCCAGCCATTAAGAATTGGAGACAAGATTTTATAGAGGAAAGGCAGGAGAAGGAGATGGATGCACAACAGTTCGGCTTGGTGATGGTCATTGAAGAAGATGAAAATAATCAAGAAAATGAAAATCAAAAGCTGAGACAGGTAAGATATCACTAGTGATAAATTAGCTTATTAAAAGATATAACTAGTAATGAATACTTATGTTTATTTATTTACAAACAGGACATATACGACACAATAAAAGAAAACTTTGAAAGAGTTTTAAAAGAGAAAAGAATTAGAAACTTCCATCAAAGTAAGCATGGAAATGTACCAAGGGGATGAAATGATAGGGAGGTTTTTAGAAAGGTTCAATGCAGAATTCAAAATAGGAATAAGAACTGATGAAGTTGGAAGATTAATAGAAGATGAGGCAGGCCCTAACAAAAGAGAAGATGAAGATACTGGAGAAGAAGATGGGAGTAGTGATAATGATGAAGATGGCAATGATAATAATGGAGGAGGTGATGAAGATGGAGAAGATTATGACATAGAAGATAATGAAAATGAAGGAGAAAATTTGGATGAAAATTTAAACGATGCTGCCATAGAAGATTTAGCGAAGGAAAAGGACGACACAGAAAAGGTAAGACATATTCAGTAGTTATGTAAATGCAGTATCACAAGTGATACTTATGTGTATATTGATAATATGCAGCCTGTTTCATATGACTTTATTAACAAATAAAAGTAATGTATAGTATCACCTGTGATATATTGAATAGTTTTGTTTATGCAGTATCACAAGTGATAAAATACCTATATATACTTAATTTTTTGTTTCAAATTAACATACAGGCAGAAAAAGAAGCAGCAGAGAAAGAAGCTGCAGAAAAAGAACATCAGAAAAACCAGGAAGAAGAAAAAGTTAGATTAATTCAATACTTATGTGTACATTGTTAATATGCAACCTGTTTCATATGAGGTATCAAATGTCATACCTAATATGGTCTTTATTAACAAATGAAAGTAATGGATAGTATATCCTGTGATATATTAAATTGTTTTGTTTATGCAGTATCACAAGTGATAAAATACCTATATATACTTAAATTTTTGTTTTAAATTGACATACATGCCTTAAAAGAAGATGCAGAGAAAGAAGCTGCAGAGAAAGAACATGCCAAAAAACAGAAAGAAGAAAAGGTTAGGTTAATTCAATACTTATGTGAACATTGTAAATATACAAACTAATATGGTCTTTATTAACGAATGAAAGTAATGGATAGTATCTCCTGTGATATATTAAATTGTTTTGTTTATGCAGTATCACAAGTGATAAAATACCTATATATACTAAAATTTTTTGTTTTAAATTGACATACAGGCCTTAAAAGAAGCTGCAGAGAAAGAACATGCCAAAAAACAGGAAGA
This sequence comes from Artemisia argyi, assembly GCA_030686995.1. NCBI lineage: Eukaryota > Viridiplantae > Streptophyta > Magnoliopsida > Asterales > Asteraceae > Artemisia > Artemisia argyi. The sequence goes on from CM060706.1 coordinate 38,641,582, forward strand.
AGAAAAGGTTAGGTTAATTCAATACTTATGTGAACATTGTAAATATACAAACTAATATGGTCTTTATTAACAAATGAATGTAATGGATAGTATCTCCTGTGATATATTAAATTGTTTTGTTTATGCAGTATCACAAGTGATAAATACCTATATATACTTAAATTTTTTGTTTTAAATTGACATACAGGCCTTAAAAGAAGCTGCAAAGAAAGAAGCTGCAGAGAAAGAACATGCCAAAAAACAGGAAGAAGAAAAGGTTAGGTTAATTCAATACTTATGTGAACATTGTAAATATGCAACCTAATATGGTCTTTATTAACAAATGAAAAAAATGGATAGTATCTCCTGTGATATATTAAATAGTTTTGTTTATGCAGTATCACAAGTGATAAAATACATATATATACTTAAATTTTTGTTTTAAATTGACATACAGGCCTTAAAAGAAGCTGCAGAGAAAGAACATGCCAAAAAACAAGAAGAACAAAAGGTTTGATTAATTGTATAGATTTGTTTATGAAGTATCACAAATTATAAGATACAAATATATACTTAATTTTTTGTTTTAATTTTAAAAGCAAGCCAAAAAAGAAGCTGCAGCAAAAGAAGCAGAAGCTAAAAAAGAGAGAGAAGAAAAACTTAAAAGATCAAAAGAAAAAATGCTTCAAAAACAAAAAGAAGCCACTGAGAAAAAAAGACAACAAGAAATACAAAAGGTAAATAAAATAAAAAACGGTATAATAAAAAAAATATCTCAAGTGATACAATATAATAGTCTTTTAATTTTTAATAAAACAGGCTGCAAAAGAAGAAGCAAACAAAAAGCAAGAAGAAATAAAAGCTGAAAAAGAAAAAGCTCGGATAGAGGCTGAAAAGGAAGCAGCTGAGAAAAGGAAAGCAGCCGCAAAGAAGCTTAACGAAAAAAGAGCAAATGAAAAGGTTAGATACTTTTAATTTTAAATAGTTATCTTTAAGCAACAAAAAAAATCATAAGGATATAATTCGTGAGTGGTATGTTTTTGTTTCTCTTTACATTGTGGACATATAGTTTGGTTTAGCTTATTTTAAAAATGGAAACATTGAACAGGCTGAAAGAGAAACTGCAATTCAAGAACATGAAAGCCCATCAATTCAAGTAAAACCATTCGGAACTGGAAAGGACATTGTTGAAGCAAGCATCAAAGAAAATGAGATAAAAGAAGGAAAAAGGAAAGTAAAACCGTCAATGTACTTAAAGTCACCGTATAATAACAAAATGGCTAATGTGATGGAGCCATTGACAGAAGATGAAACACTGTTAGCATACATCGTGTTTTCAATGGAAGGATACATCCTGTAAGATTCTTATATTTTGCTATTTATATTTTAATTTATGTTTTTCTTATCACCAGAGATATTTATATATATAACAAAGAAACTGACATATATCATATGTGATACAAAAATACAGAGACGAGTTGTTTGATGATGGAAAGGGAACAGTAGTACCAAGAATAACATCACAGACACTTTCGCCAGGGATACAAATTGAAAGCCTTATAATTGACGCATTCCTTGCGGTGATGAATGAAGAAGAGAGAAGGAAACTTAAGAAAGAAAAGAGAAGATACTACTTACCATTGGCTGCAACGGTAAATATATTTAAAATAACAAAAATAAATGTATGTCTAAAATTTCTATGATCTAAATAAAAAAAATCATTTTAAATAAACTTTTCGTATATTGTGATAAAAAAGCATCCGGAGGTTGCAAAGGAGGATAAAGACCTGGACAAACAGATTGAGCAGTTTATGGATATACTAAACAAGGATGAAACAAGTAACAAATTGAGAGATGTAAACTTGGTATTCTTCCCCATCATAGCTCATGGACATTACTATGTCATAGTATTCAAACTTGAGAAAGGTCAAGCAATAATACTGGACAACAGTATATCTGATGGAGATTACGACTGAAAATACAAAGCAATTTTTGTTTTTGTGGTAAGTTACATCTGGACTGATCTATAATTGTTTTTTGTTTTATTTGAATTAATATCACTAGAGATAGATTTTATTTTGTTTTTGTTCTATTTGGATAAATATCACTAGAGATACATTTTATTTTAATAGAAGAATTTTAATTTTATTTGCAGAAAGAGATGCTTGTTCATTACATGATGAGAACTAAACACCCAGCATTGAAACAACTAATCAAAGAAGCGAAACCAAAGATACCAAGTATGAAATGGAAAACAAAAGAAAACAAGATAGATTGTGGCCTGTATATGATGATGCATATGGAGATGTTTCATGGTGAACTTGGACTAAAATGGAAGACAAACATCTTGGACGAAAGAAACCGACAATATGCTGAACAGATTAAAAAGATGAGGATGAGGTATGCTGCCAAGATTCGCTTACACGATGTGAACAAGAATAGCAAGATGACGTCAGATTTCGCTATCAAGTTTGCTGAAGAACACAGTGATAAAGAAAATATGAAGTTGATGGTTGAAGAAGCTATGAAGAAAAAGGCAGCACAAGAAAAGCATTAGTTGAATTTAATGCTTTTCCAAAGACAATTTATTTCCAAAAACAATTTATGATTCTGTTTTATGTATTTTAGATTTCTAAACTAGGATTAAGTATTCGATAAGCAAAAATCCATTGAAGCACTGCCGAGCCACGGAATGTGACAGACAACTGTCCAAGTTTGGGGTTACCTAAGAATGACGGGGGCATTCTATTAGGTCCTGAACCACATTCTCTGGTGGTGGAGATTGTGTTATATTCTGTTATGGATATTGCAAAATCTGAATGCATCTAGGATTAGATGATAGCTATGCAAAAAAACTATGAAATCTTTGTATTTTCTTTGTTCTGCATTTTGAGAAATGAAGTCAGTTGAAGTATTATATTTAAGGTTTTAAATGCCTTTGAATTATATGACCAATGTACGATTTTAAATGTATCACTGATGATATCTCTTACTTCGTATATATATATATATCACAGGTGATACCTCATATTTTGTATATAGAAAATCTAAAAATTCTTTGGGCAAGTCTCTAAGCACAAACTATTTGGCCCAGTTAGTAAGCCCAAACTATATTTAATTATTGAACTATTAAAGAAATTCTTAATAATATTTTCAAAACAAAAACTAAAGCACAAAAAATTTTAAAACATTTATATAACTATTAAAAAATAATCATATCTCCAGTGATAAAAAAATATTATAAATAAATTAGAAAAAATAAAAATACAAGGACCAAAAGTGTAAAATTGCAAAAAAAAAACCCAAATACCCAAATAAAAAATTACTGAATCGACAGCTTTGACCTAGATCTGCAACATAAACCATCAGACAAAACACACACAAACACACACACCAACCATACGTCTAAAAATAAAATTGAGTAAAAGATGAATGAATTGGGAGCTGAAAAACAAGATAAGGGGAAAGACATTGAACAAAATGTAGATAACGGTATGACAATCATTTCAATCAAATTTAAATATGTTTTGTTGTTGTTTCATTTGCTTATTTTCTGTTTAAACTTGATTTTTTGTTCTTTAATATTGTTGTTAAACTTATGTCAATCAAAATCCTAGCATATTATGAACTATTTTAGCTTAAAAAACAAAATAGTCTACTTTAAGGGGTGTTTGGTACAAGTTAATTATAAATCTTATAGATGGTTTATTGGCATATTGCTAACTTATCTATCTGTGTTAACAGTCTTAGGTTTTTAATTTAGATTTTGAGTAGCTTCTGATTAGCTTAAATTTGGTTCATAAGATTTGGTGTTAAAAATGCAGACAATAAAACAGAGGAAAAAAAAACAAAAAAGAAGAAAACAGTTGCCAAGATTAGACTGTAAAAAAAACGTTATGGAAGAGGATTAGAAGAACAACAAAAAAAATTAGAAGAAAAAAATAAGAAGAAAATGCTGATGAAGGAAGAAAGGACACAGGCGGAAAATTTTGAAAGAAATGATGAAAAGGAAGAAGCAGAAAAGAAAGAAGGAGAAGAACAATCTAATAAAAAGGTTAGTATCTGTAACACCCCGTGCCCGCTTAGACCAAAAAAATTAAAACTTTACGCACCAAAAACGTGAACTAAAGCTGACCTTTTGTTACTCTTTTACAATCTGACAAAAATCTATAAACATTCAGACCTTGAGACTATTTTTAAATAAAACTAGACTCAATTACCTTCAAAACGACGGGTGGCACGACCCGTGACTCCTTACGGATTAAAAGATATGATTTTTCAAAAACTGACAAAATCTGTCCAAAGTTTCACTCCCAAACCGAAATTTGGGAGTATTGGTCCCATACCGAAATTTGGTGTACCCCATACCGAAATTTCACTCATTTTCACAATAAACAACCCATAGTACCTTATTTCCATACCAAACTCACTCAAAGTCATTAAAATCTCATACTAAATCATTTACATAATCAATCAACCCGTTTGCTAACCCAAATGGGTAAAAACACACTTAACCCAAACACCTCTTTTTCTGCATAATCCTTTTATGCTTCTTTCGACCCATTTTCCGGAAAAACAACTTCAATGACTCGACAATTAATGAAACTTTCCAGATTTACTTGTTATATGATTGGGCTTATTTTCATATAAAGACATTTACCATTTGACCCTCAAAATAGTGCTTTACAAATGACGGGTTTTGTGCCAAAACCCGTTTCGACCCATTACATGCCATAAGTCACATACGACTTCCATAACGCTTTAAACTTAACCAAAATCGTTAACATAACATATAAAACTTGTTCCATACACATATGACCCGTTTAAATCCCAAAATGGGTAGAAACACGTTTATGCCAAACACTCCCTTAACTTTTCCCATTTACACATAAAACATACTTTGACACAACGGTTGACCATCAAAACGTTAGGACAACCTTGGCATACTCTTTACACATTGTAGAAAGACTCTCGGGGTTACAACCATGACTTGAGCTCGGTATTCTACCTAGCTCAACTATCTTACCAAAGTCCTTCTACTTCACATATCCAACCTTAATCCTTATCCAAGCCTTCCATAAGTGCATACCAACCTACAAAAGGTTAGACAACTAAACCGTAAGCACAAAGGCTTAGTAAGTAAACGGGTATAACATAACATTACATATCAATCACACATTACACATCATAACTATCAATCCATAACAACCATAAACATGAACACATACCTCTAGCCACTTAAGCATCACCATACTATCTCATCACACCTAAACCCACTTAGCTAACACTTCACTTGCTAGCTATGCCAAACTAGCCTTATAATCACTTTCACACAACATATATCTTCCAAACCATATCAAGATAATCATATAACACATAATGGAAATGAAATCAACATAACATCACATTATAACCGGTTACTTACCTTAGCATCCAAAGCTAAGCTAAAATCATAAAATCAATATCATCATCATCATCATCATTACTAGCCATCATCATCATCAATCTTTATCATCTATCAAAACCTAAAACATAACAATCAATAATCATAAACAAGGGTTTATACAAAACCCATAAAAACATGCTCATCTTCCATTCTACATCATCATATGATCATATCTTGATCATATGATGAAAACCCACTCAATCCATAATCTATAACTTCAATAACCTCAAGAATATACATACTTACTTGTGGAGGATCATAGCTAGGAGAGTCCATAATCATGGAGCCTTCATCTTCTTCACCTTAAGTCATCATCTAGATTTTCCCTCCCTTTCTTCTCTCACTAGAACCGGACTTCAACTCCATCTAAAATGGTGGAGAAAAGTTTAGAAATTACTAGCTATAACTAGTTAGGTGGTATCTTTGGGCTAATGGCAAGAATGGCCCTTCTAGTCTCTTTCTTCTTATTTAAGGCACAACTAACTTAACCACATGTTTAATAATTGGCAACCTAGGCCCCCTTTAGTTGCGCATCATATTTACATAACTACATTAGTCATACTTTGACTATTAATTGACTATCGGGTTTGACCATTGCGCAACGAACGTTGACTGGCCAATCACATGAGGTCTTTATCAGTTTCATCTAGGGTGGGGTCCCAACACCCGGGAAACGGGTCTAACAGTATCACTGGAGATACTTTGAATATCACTGGTGTTAAACAAAATACTAATTTAATAAAACATACTTTACATTATGCCACAGGTTGAAAATGAAGAAGATGCAGCAAAAAGAGAAGAAAAAGCAAATGGGAAAAGAAAAATAGATGAAACTGAGGTTGATGATGATGGAAATGCAAAAAAGAAACGAAAGTGGTATACATTGTTGAGGGCAAGGGCAACAATTAAGCCCCTATTTGAAGCAACGCATGGACTAAGCGTTGAAAGAAAAAGATTAATTAGACATATGGGGTTTGGAGACTTGATTGATTTTCCAATTGAAGAATTACCAACAAGGCTAGCATTTTTTATAGTAGACGGCCTCGATGTAGAAACAATGAATCTTAGGCTTCCAACGGGAAACTTACAAATATCTCCACAAACAGTGAAGGTAGTTCTTGGGTTACCTAAGGGAACAAGGAGGTTGGAAAAAATTAAGGACAAACAGAAAAGAATGATACATTTGAGGAAAAATGGAAGGAACAATACAAAGACGAAAACAAGTTGACAATAAATGCAATATCAAAGCAGATAAGAAAGACAAGAAACACAGATTTCATCTTCAGAATGAACTTTTTGATGCTAGTTGCAAATACATTGGGAGAATGTGATAACAACTCTGTCGTAAAAACAACAGTATTGGAAAACGTACTTGAAGAAGATGACGTGACAGATATAGACTGGTGCACATACGTGTATGAATGTGCAAGATTATCTAAAAAAGATTGGGTAACAAGAAAGAAGGATAGGGCAGAAGTCGTCTATTACGGACCAGTAACATTCTTGACGGTAACTCCTAAATATTTTTTTGATTTTTCTTTTAAGATACTAATACATTAATTTTATTTGTTAAAAATTAATATGAGATATCACCTGTGATACCTCATAAAGAATGTTTTTTTATTTATGTTTCATCTGTTAAATGGTTGATGAAACAGCTTGCATATTTACAATATACAAAGTTTGATGCAATGAATGTACCAAGAAGATTACCGGCTTTCAAAAGCTGGAATGCAAACCTGCTGAAAAGCAGGGAGACTCTAGAAATGGATGTAACAAAATACTTTGGAATGGTCGAGATAATAGGAGCTCTGGGAGGTCTAAATAAAAAAGAAAGAAGTGCTCAAAAAGAGGTAAGTGTATGATATCTCTTGTGATACTAGATTATAATATGCAGAATAATATTCTATGACTTTATACTAGATTATAATATCTCTTGTGATATTATTTTATGATATCTCTTGTGATACTAGATAATAATATGCAGAATATTATTTTATATTATCTCTTGTGATATTATTATTTTAAATTGATTTACATGAAATTTGTCAGATGTTAGAAGATAAAATAGAAAGCATTTTGAATGAGAAAGAATTGTTCGAAGAAACAATAATAGATACTATATTCAGGTTTGGGAATAACAGAAGGCTTAATGAATATAGAGAGAGATTCAATCAAATTTTCAGAAACATAAATTGTAAATCATCATCGACAAAATCAAGTTGTATCAAATTTGAAACAAGTGATGATGAAGATGACAACAATGGAGATCAAAACGCAGAATGTGCAGATGATAATGGAGAATCTATGATAGTTGATAATAATGAAGGTGACCCAAATATCGAAAAATCAGAATCAAACTTTGAAAAAGATGAAGGGATTGGAAATGATAAAGATGACGGGAGTAATAATATAAGGGATGAAGCTGCAGGAAACAAAGAAGAAAACAGAAGAAAAAAGTATGTAGCTTCAGAAAACAATGAAGCCAACAGTATAAACAAGGATGAAGCTCCAGGAAACAATGAAGGAAAAAAAGATGAAACAAACAAGGTAACAAGTCAAAAAAATGAGAACGGGGAAAAAATTCAAGATGAAATTTTTTTTGGGATGATGCATCAATTTTTGACGAATTGCTGAATAAAAGTGATGAACAAATTAAAAATGAATTCAGAGAAATGAAAGAGAAAGAAGCCAAATTGGCTTCAAAGAACTTGAAGACTTAACTGATGAAGAATTCTTTGAAGCTTTCAAAGATAGTGAATGTCAGACATTTGGAAATGAGAAAAATGTCGAAGAAAAACAAACGGAACAAGCGGGTGAATCTTCACAAAAATTAAAAGAAAAGGAACAAGAAGGCCCATCTAGTTGTCAAAGTAGGGAGCACATTTTTGTGTTCACACCAGGAGGATCTCAGCCATCATTTAATCTAGGATTTGATACCCTAGAAGAACAATTGAAACCATTCAAGAAAACAGAATCAAATGATGAAGAAACCCAATATCGGTGCTTGCAATCACCCTATATAAACGAAAAGGTCAGCACGACAGAAAAGCTAACAGAGGATGAACTGCTATTGGCAAGAAGCATCTTCTCTATCCAAGGAAATGAAGCGTAAGATTAACTTTAAATATTTATGAACTTGAAATTATCACAGGTGATACATAGTATCACCTGTGATACATGAAAAATGAGTAACATATGTAGATTCTTATATTTATCACCTGTGATATTGTCAAAACAGATAACAAGTTTTCAAGGACCAAGGAGTAGAATTAGTGAGAATGAATGTACAATCACTAGCACCAGGATTGAAAATTGAAACTCCTGTGATCGACACATTTGCTTCAATCCTAAATTACGAGGAATGGCTATCAGATAAAGAGATAAAAAGGCATTACTTTTATACATCAATGATGGTAAGATAAATATTATTTAAAATTAATTTATTATACTTGAATGTATCTTATCTATAAACGTAATTAAATTTGTTTTTAATTTTCAAGCAGCTCCCGGGAATAATACAGGATGATCCAGAATGCTTGCTTACAAAGGTAGATAAACAATACGATGAGTTTGCAAAGATGATTGCAATTCAGATGGAAGACGCTATAAGAAAGCTACAATTTGAAGACGTTGACCTGGTATATAATATGAATTTATAAACTAATCAATGTACTTATTCTATTATTTTTAAAACTTACATCATTTTATATAAATTAAACAGGTTTTCTTTCCAATCATATCACATGAGCATTACTACCTAATAGTTTTCAACATCATCAAAGGGACATCCGTGATAATAGATAACAGTGATTCAGATGTAACATACGAAGGAAAATACAAAGAAAACTATGAGTTTGTGGTAAGAAAACACTATAATGAATGCTTCATATATAATCTCTTTGTGCAAAATAAATTAAGCATGTCACTTGTGATACTAGTTTATAAATAACACTTTGTATCTTAATTTTCAGAGGGGTGTTTTTGCAAAACATTTGTCGACATATCAACATCCAAAAGGAGATGAATTAATGAATCAAAAAAGAAAACCAACAATCTTAAACATGAGTTGGAGGACAAAGAAAGAAAAGATAGATTGCGGTTTGTACATGATGCTGCATATGGAACATTATCAGGGAAAGAGTGCAACAAAATGGGAAACATGCATGCTAAAAGAAAAAGACAAAAATCACAGAATGCAGATAAACAACTTGAGAGCAAAATATGCAGCAAAGATAATGCTTCATGAAGTAAATGATAACCAAAAAATGATGTCAGACTACGCTTTAAAGTTTGCAGCTGAAAACTCAGACGAAGAAGAAGCAAAAAAATTGGTCGAGGAGGCAATAAAGAGAAAGATTGCTCAAGAAAATGAACAGAGACAAAGAGAAAATGAAAAGAAGTAGTTAACAATTTGAGATTTAGTTTTGGAATAGAATCTTGTAATTGGCAATCAAAAGATGTAAAACATTAGTTTTGGGTAACTTGAAGTTGTAAGACAATAGTCCCTTTATTATGGTTTATCACAAGTGATTTATCACATGTTCATAATGTTTATATTATGCTTTTCATAATTCAATATCACAGGTGATAAAACTAAAATAACACTTGACATGATATAAACTAATAAATATAAAAAAAAAGTATCACAAGAGATACACAGAAATTCAATCATTCTAAAAATAACAAAAATAAATGTCACAAAAAATTAAACACTTTAATCTGTTTATATTTTGCTTTTCATCATTTAAATTCTTTATCACAGGTGATAAAAGTAAAATAACACTTGAGATCAAATAAACAAAATAAATCCGAAAAAAAGTATCACAAGGGATAAACAGAAATTCAATTATTCTAAAAAATAACAAAAACAAAAAATGTCACAAATATTTAAACACTTTAATGCTTTATCACAAGTGATAAATGTCACAAATATTTCATAAAGTCACAAAAATAAAAAAATAAACCAATCACTAAAAATCAAACTTCAATTGCTCAATCACCTCCGCTTCCACCTGCTCCATCACCACCACTTCCGCCTGCTCCATCACCTCCATTTACACTTGCTCCACTCCTCTGTGGACAAGTACGCCTGTTGTGATCAGTCAACCCACAAATACCACATCCCTTCTTCTTCTTATTATTTTCCTCAAGTGCTATCTCACGCCCACTCTTAATACGATCCTTCATATATCCCTTATTACTAGCTCTTGAAGGATTTCTAACATTATTTTTAGTAGGCTTCTTAACACCCATAAACTGATGAACCATTTGAGCAACTGTGCGAGGAGGAACTTTTGGCAACTCAGACTCAAATTCTGACACTTTCTGAGCTTGCCTACAAAAGAAGTTAGCTTTGGTTGATTCTCAATCATCAAACTTACACACGCCTCAACTAAACTAGACGCCTCAATAGCAAGCTTTTCTATCTCTTCATTCTGTTGACCATAACGTGCCTTTTGCCTCCTCAAATCAGGTGGAATCAAATCCCTTGTCCAACGCGTGAGTATATACTGATTTGGGACCTTAAGCACATTACAATACTTGAATACACATAAAATATGACGACATAAAATCCCGCAGCGGATAAAAAGCTGACAACAGCAAGCAACTGAACCATCTAATTTGTTATGGACCACCTTCATAAAAAAAATAAAATAAAATAAAAAAATGATACACATAATAAAACAGGTGATGCCTAATATCACCAGTGATACCTCATATCACATGTGATACTTAAAACAAAAAATACATGTAAAAACACAAAAATAAAATGTACCTTGTACCGTCCAGCGTCTTTCTGATACAAGATAATCTCTTCTTTAACATTCTCTGAAGTACTTTCTTCTTCATCAACAACTTCTGGAATAGTACCAGGAACCAATTTTTGCTCAGAAATAACAGACACATCAGATACCTCATCACAAGTTTTCGACTCAATAGAACATAACTATGACCCAGCAATTATCTCCTTTTGCACAAGCACAAACAACTTGCGAGTGTAAACCCTTGCTGCATGAACTTCAATTTCCAATGGCGTCAACAAAGCAGGGAATGAGTCAAATGAGTTATGATCTAGTCTTTCTTGTACATATCTCTGTTTCTCCATTGCAGAATCATATAAAACCATAAACTTAACAAGTGTAGAAGTAGGATTCGTGAAATGCGAAAAGAAAGAATTCTCACTCTCCGACCTCGATGTAGTCCTCATCAATCCACAAAGTGGAGAATCAACAAAGAATGTGGGAATCCATGAAGATCTAATCATATACATCTTGTTCAACCACTTGTGATTTAGAAGATTAAACTCTACCATCAACTCATTCCATCTGAACTCAAACTCCTCAGGACCAATGTACATATTCCAAACAATCTTGCTAAATTTAGTCTTGAAATCAGTATCATCATATATTCTGGAAACAATCTGAAAAACAACAAAGTATCACAAGTGATACAAAAAAAGAATCACTATACAGAAAAATGCAAAAAGACAATAAAGTATCACTAGTGATACAAAAGAGAATCATTAAACAGAACTGTGCATAAAAAAAATAAAATAATCAAAAGGAGATAAACAACTTCTAAAAATTTATAAGAATAATTAAAAATGAAAATATCACAGGAGATACCTTAGCTGGAAGCTTTTGCATGATCTGCCACATGCAAAGCCTGTGCTTGGAATCAGGAAGCACCTCAGGAATCGCATTCCGCATTGCACCATCTTGATCAGTGACAATGATATTTGGAGAACGAACAAATGCTTTCTTGAACGCTTGCAATAACCATATGTACGATTCAGTAGTCTCATTCTTAAGAAGACCAGAACCAACAGTAACACACTTCCGGTGATTGTCAATAGCAGTAAAGGGCACAAAAACCATACGATATCTGAGAAAAAAAAAATCTCAGGTGATTGTCATCATTATTCAATGAAAATATAACATGGTTAAAAAATAAAACATACTTATTAGTCTTGTAAGTGGCATCAAATGAGACAATATCACCAAACTCTCTGTAGTTACACTTAGCAACCTCATCAGCCCAAAACAATCCACGAAGCTCAGCATCTTCAACAAAATAATCAAAAGAGAAGTTCGACGTAAACTTCATCCGATCTTCCATACGGTTAATAAGCATCTGAGCATCACTATCACCAATGAAACAATTTATACCACGAGTAAAATTACAAAACTCGATCTACGTACCATGAACAAACGCCGTAGATCCTTTCAACCCAGAATACAAACTATGAGCTTTAGTCGCACCAAGATTATGATTAGCTGCTTTCATAATGAACAGATGTTCATGGTATGGTAGCTTCCTCTCACTTTTTGACAAATGTTTGTACTCTATACGATCTAGTGCGTGATTATGTTCAACAACAAAGCTAGTAAGCTGATATTGAGGTGTTCCGGGAATCATATGGAAAACTGCACGCGCTTTGCAACCAGTTACCCTAAAATTTGAAGTCCTAACATGCTTATCACCTTTCTTACGAGCTAAAGTATTCAAATGAATTCTCTTTGGGCAACCTTCCCTATTGTAAACTAGATACTTCTCTTTTACAAAACCATCCCTTAACCTTTTCTGACTAGACTTTCTAATACCAAATCCAGCCTCAGAAGCATATTTCGCATACATACTAATGCATTCATCAACAAAATTATAAACACTCAAAAGCTTTGGTAAAACACTGGCAGAAACTCTAGGAACCCAAAAAACCGATCCACCAGGAGTATCGATAAAATCATGATGAGCAAAAGATTGAGGAGTTTTAAGAACACGAGAAGCTGAAAAAGAAGGTGGTAAAACAAAAAATCAAAAGCATGAAACAAAAACAGCTTATAAAAACATATCACTGTTGATACTAAACATATATCAACAACAGGCTAAAAAAAGCAAATGTATCACTGGTGATATGTTTTATAAGCAGTTTAACAAATAATTAGAAACAGCTAAACAAACAAGTATCATCAGCAAACTAACATAAACAAGCAAACATATCACTGGTGATATGTTTCATAACATGTTTAACAAATCACTGGTGATACTGCACAATTATCATCATGTCTAAGTTGTTAAGACTAACGGCACAAAAGCATAAAGACAAAAAATAGCTAATAAAAACATATCACTAGTGATACTAAAACATATATAATCAACAGGCTAATTTAAATAAGCAAACATATCACTGGTGATATGTTTCATAAGTTGTTTAACAAAATAAATATGAACAGCTAAACTTATCACTGGTGATACTACACAATCATCATCATGTTTAAGCTGTGAAAACTAACGGATCAAAAGCATAAAACAAAAACAGCTAATAAAAACAAATCATTTGTGATACTACACATATATCAACAACAGGCTAACCTAAATAAGCAAACATATCACTGGTGATGTGTTTCATAAGTTGTTTAACAAATAATAATGTAAAATCTAAACATATCACTGGTGATACTGAACAATTATCATCATGTTTAAGATAATAAGCATAATAACACTATAATCAACAGCTTATCGTCAACAAAAAACAGAAAAATAAGCTTAAAAATCAAAATTAAACTCACATGATGGATTATCATCCTGAGAATGCTTAGAAGAAGAATAACTGTAACTACTACCAGAATTATCACAAACCGCACCAGATACATTACCAGAATCATCGTAAACAGCAACAGCTAAATGATCGGTTGAATTAATAGAAGATTCTGAAACCGAAATAGCAGGTTGATTAAGATCAAAAATCGCCATGCGCAAATCAATTGGGATAATGAGCAATCAATTCGAGCTGGAGAGCGGTGGTGTTGTGGTGGAACCGACGGAAGAGTTGCGGTGGTGTAGCGGTGGTGTTGTGGTGGTAAATGATTATGGAGGGAAAATGTAACTGATTATCGAGGGAAGTCGGTTAAGAGAAAACACACAATTGGTGTATGTGAAAAAAAAGCGAATGAGAAAAAAATAAAAAAAATAAAACTTTATATAGGTGGGATAAAATTAGGTTTAATTGATTAAATCTTAGATTAATCTAGGCCATTAGATCAAAAAGGATGGAGGGTGGGGATTTGTCCATTTGTATGCACCAAAATAAGGGTATGCATTTGAATTTTCCTCTAAAAAAATATTACCAAAAGAAATACATTTTCTTAAAACCTCACAATAATAATTAGGGCAATATCCTTTTCCATAAATATATCTCCTTCATACCTGAATAAATACCTTAAACTAACAAAAAAACTACCAAAAAATCCTTTTTTCCTTTCCCGAATTTGTTTGCCAAAACCAATAATAACAAGAAACAAACTTCGTGAACCAGTGTAATGGAACAATAGTTAATTATCACTTTATTTTGGCAAAATACTAACCATCAAAAAATATAGTGTCACAAAGTAACAAAAAATAAATAGCTTATCACAACAAAATGGTTACTCATATACAATATATACAAGTGATTCTACAAAGGACACTTCCAAATTTTACAAGAAAAAAAAAAAGTTAATCAATGGATCAAAAACAAAAGGGTCACTCATTTACAGTATATACACATAATCCGACATAGGAAACATTCAAATGTTACATGAAAAAAAAAATTAATCAATGCAGGAAAACAAAAATTATATAATAATTTAAACTTTTATTAATACCAACATAGCATTCAACAACTTCCAGTTACACTGGAAATCCCATACATACAAAATATAAGTTATACACTACCCAAACGACCATAACATAGAAAACTAGATTTTTTACACTAAATACTGAAACACAAAAGCATAGTAAACTTCAACATAGTTTAACATACATAAGACATAGAGATAAACGACCTTATTTGAGCTTCTTCAATTTCTTCAACATCCTTCTTGCTCTACAGCCCTCAACACTGCCAAACACTTTTCCACAACAACATCGCTCCCAAGCTTCATTAATTCAAGAATAATTCCATGTCTATGTTCCACCCTAGCCTCAACCTCTTCAATCATCACCAATTTCATATGCAATTTTTAGACACTTTGGAAACCTGGGTGACAAACTTTCAGAATCAAACCGCAAATCTCTTCTTGACTTGAAAGCCTTCTTCCCGTATTCCTCAACCTAGGATAGATTAATTGACTGTGTAAGCACTCTAAGGTAGCTATGTATCTTTAATAAGGTTACATTTCTATCCCCTTTTCCCTCAATTACTGATATATGTAAGTACGCAATGGTGTTTGGGCCTTTAACAAGTGCAAATAAAAAACAGGTCTATACTCCAGCAACCCTTAACACCATTTTGGCCCAAAAGTTAAAAGCCCAACCAAAATACTAATAACCTAATTAACATAATTTACCTCACAAAATTTCACTTTCATATTAAAAACCAAAACATACACAAGATTAAAAAAAAAACCAAAACATACATAGACATATTGAATGATTTGAAAGAGTACTTATCTTTAATTGAACATGAAAGATTCAAGGGGTTGAAACCTTGAAAAGCTGATAAAATTCGGACTAGGGTTTATTCCCTCAAAGTTGCACACTAATGAATGAAATTTGGAAAACTATATATAGATTACATAGCGTGACAGCGTCATGTATTGGATTGTGACGCGGTCAACTCGCCCCCATAATGAAATCGTATTGCCTAGATCTACTTCTGACGCTGTCATGTAGGATTTTCCTCTGGGCTGTCACTAATACTTCGACCATGACGGCCTTGGGTGACGCCGTCATCTCCTATGCACAAAAACTCTCTGGATCGTCACGTGTATTTTCCACATCCACCTCTTTTGTAACTCTTGACGCCGTCATGTGGAGAGCCTTGACGTTGTCAGGTACTGTTCCAGCAAAGAAAATTGAGACTTTGCCATTTTCTTCACTTTTATGCTCCAAAAACGTCTAAAATGCTTTCTTTTCCAGATTTCTTTCCAAAAGTACCTAAAATGACAAAAGGAACGATTTAGTACAATAATTGATCAAATAATCTCGAATTCGGGCTTAAATGACCCCTTAAAAGTTGTTCACTTTTCGCCTCATCAAATACCCTTACACTTGAGATTTGCTTGTCCTCAAGCAAATGCGCTTTTATTCTAATCAAAATACAAGTTAGGGGTCATTTAACACTAATATAAAAGTAATTACAACAAATAATCGTTCCATTAAAGACCAAAGACAAGCACGGAGGTCATACACTAGCACCTCACAAATAGTATTTAGATACTCACATCTCTCGGGTGTAATAAAGTATATATCACATTAAGGAAATGGAAAACATCTCTCACTATCTGTCATAGCAAAATAGATTACCATAGGCTTGGGAAAGGATCAAACCTCCACCACTTTGCGTAAGCACCCAGGATAAACTATCAAAGAGGTCTTTTAAAGGGTTATAACGTTAGGTGTAGAGATATGGAATACACGGTTTTGTTGGATAAAGACAATATTTATTGGTGGCGATTTAATTATCTTGGTTAATTACATGTATAATATGGCGTTGCTAAGCAAAGACTAGACTCGACTTAAGCTAATGAATCAAAAATAACAAAAACATAAAATAAACATAGAATGAAACGGGATGTTAGTCCGTATGTTTTTTCTTTTCTGTTTCTATTTTTTTTTTCTCTTTTTTTTCTTCTTAATTTTTCGATTTTTTTTCATACACTCTTACCCTACCATCCAAAATAATACATCATAGGGAATGTACATTCCCCTTACACTTGAATTTTTACATACTTCACAATGAACTAATCTAATGACTCGAATCAAGATAATCAAAACACTTGAAGTACTTTTTAAGATTAACACACATATGGGGGTAATATAAGATGTTCTTTCCCATTACTCCATAACATAAGTACTTTACCCATGAGTCCCAATCGTCCCAATCGTCCCAAAATAATATGTACAAGATATGACTCGACTTAGCAACTATGTAATCAATTAGATAATTAACTAAGGGTTTAAACATGTAACAATAATGCACTAAAGATGAGTGCATACACGGAAGGCTAAGGCGATTTGGTTGCACATTTAGGTGGGTTGTAACAAATTCTTCCTTTAAGTAAAATGCTTCAAGTTAGAAACGAAAAGATAAGCTCGGAGGGGTGTACTAGGGGTTTCTTGTACTAAAAATGAGTACAACGCCAAGGTGTGGGAAAAATTAATTGACTTTACTAGCCAAGTGATATGACTTAAATGGTCAAGTAATTATGACACGGGTTTAACACAAGGGTGATCCTAATGCCTCTTATCATGTAGTAAATCCTACTACACGAATGTAGTCTCACTAGCGGTCTCGGGATGCATCACTAACGCAAGTTCTAGAATCTAAATGCTACTGGTACACTCATAAGCACTAATAATGAATGCTTTTCCTATCAAATCTAAAGGCGAATCTCACTTATTTGGGTGGAAAATTTTTCTGAATGGTACGGTTTTGTGCTAGTCATACAACTCCTATCCATGAGACGCTTGCTAAGGCTAAAGTTTCACTCCTAAATGTTGTAAAAAAATTTAAATTTGGCGCTAAAATTACACTAACAAGTACTTCTCTTAGTTTTATTACACACCTACCATCGAACAAACAAACTCAAGTGCAATTGTATCCTATAAGGTATCATCATTTACCCTCCCCTTACACTTAGGATGAACATTGTCCCAAATGTTTAATTAAAGGATGTAAAAGTAAAATAGGTAAAAGAATGAAAACAAATACTCCCCTGATTCGTTCGGTGTGGATAATGTGTCAACTAGGTTAGATCTTCCTCCAAGAAAATGAACATTCAAAGCTTCCCTTACAGAAAAATAAATCATCTTCTTGTCATATATAACCTGTTAAACCTGAGAAAACAAACAAGGCAACCTCGCGTAAAATCGGCGGCAATCTATATATACTAACAAATCCTAGAAAACAATTTAAGATATAATGCTTGTGGAATGAATGTTTGCAGATTTCCTGGAGTTTATAAAACTAAAGAATGAACAAAACTTTAAGACTCCGTTAGAAAAACAAAACTCGCAAAATTTCCAGAATTTTACACATGAAGCTGTCAGGAGTTAACACCTGACGCCGTCAGAAATGACCTGCAGAAATCTTTACGTTAAGTTTCCGGAAAATTTCTGGAAAAACTTATGTCCTACTTCCTGGAAAATCCTTCAAAACATCATTATGACTCGATACAAGCATTTGACTCTAACAAATACTAATACACATGTTCATTTAATATTGTGGCGAATCAAGATCAATTTTTTTCTTAGAAACAAATTTGGGGTTTCCCCTTACACTTAACTTTTGCAAAATACCTTTATATGAAGTTAAAACGAAGTTAAACGACAAAATAAAGCATTTTCACAACTTTAGTTTGAAACATGATCTACCAACAATAAAAATAAAGCATGCATACGGAAGCAAATAACAATCAAACAAATAAAAATCACACAAAACGTGGGTTGCTTCCCAAGAAGCGCTTTTCTTTATTTACGAGTCTTATAGCTAGACTCAAGGTCA
Source organism: Artemisia argyi (assembly GCA_030686995.1). NCBI lineage: Eukaryota > Viridiplantae > Streptophyta > Magnoliopsida > Asterales > Asteraceae > Artemisia > Artemisia argyi. The sequence continues at coordinate 38,660,496 of CM060706.1, forward strand.
TGGGATATCCTACATGTGTGAGCTCCTCGTTGAGGACATCTTTGAGATCAAACTTGGGCTTCAACTTCCTATCGGTTTACTTGGTACGGTATGACCTCTCAAACTTTTCTCCATCCGGATCATATAAAATCATCTTCATATGCCATGATCCGTCAACTTCCTTAGGTGGCTTGTCCCACTTCCATTCACACTTAACCCCTTCCCTTTTCCACTTTGTGGAAAACTAGAAGGGGGGGTTGAATAGTTTTACGTCTTTTTAATTTTATTATAAAAACTTAGTTTAGTTTTAAAACCTTGTTTGCTTTTAAAACTTTGATTCAATCTTATGTGAACTCAAATCTTGAACAACTATGTCTAAGTATGAACAATAATAATATAAGCTAAGTATGTGAAATCAACACATGCACAATATAAACAATTATAGCTATATACGAGAGATAAGTAAGTAATCGTTTATTTTATAATCTTTAGTTATATTTTGTATGAAAACTTTACTTGATCGAAATAATCAATTATATGTATGATACCTTTTTAGTTTGATTGTTAAACCTTTGTTTTGTGAATGAAACTTTCATTTGATCTTTAAGTAAAATCAATACTAGCACTATATGAGCAAATATATATATATATATATATATATATATATATATATATATATATATATATATATATATATATATATATATATATATATATATACGTCTACGTCTACAAAAGTAATAACGATATAAGCAAGATAATAAGTAAGATATGGAAAGATCTAACCGCGAGACAAAGGATTTATAGTGTTTTGGCTACAAGGACACCTTCCTTGCCCTACTCCACTCCTCGAGTCACCTACTCGAGAGTTTTCTTCACTATGTCAACAAGCTCCCTTATGGCGGAGAAAACCTTACACACCAATATACACACCACAACTTCGTCACAACTTATTTACACCTTCTACACAACTTCTTCACACCTAGTCACTACTTAATCACAACACTACTTCTTCACACCTATCTATCTTCACAACTATCTACTTCACAACAATCTTCTTCACAACTATCTACTTCCCAACTTCTCTACTTCACAACTATCTACTACACACTCACTCTATCTACACACCTTGCTAATCTATCTTTTGTCAAATATTCACAACTAGTTACACAAAGAAATAGATATAATGTATGATGCTCTAACAACTTGGATGTGGAGGTCACAACAAGTTGTAATACTTCTTCTCTTGAAGGATTGAAGTATTCTTCTCTTGCACTTGAAAGGTAGAGGTTTGGATCACTTTGAAACAAAGATTTATGTATGTATGATCAAAGGATTTTAGAGAATAGAAATGAGATCTAGAACAGAAAGTTTTGGGGTGCAAAAGGTGAGAAAAATCTGTGGAATGAACCAGTATTTATAAGGGAAAAAATACTGTTTGGGAGGGTAGTCGGTCCCCTTAATTGGGTGCCGGTCCTCTTAATAATTAAGGGGACCACCTAGTATAATTAAGGGGGCCGCCTAATAAAAAAATATATTTTTTCTTCAGATTTTTTGTCTTTTTGTGGGGGAGGTTTTTCCTGAAGAATGTAACCGTTTTTTGGGTTGAAATTTGAATTCAAACTATTTATTTTGAATAAAACATTTCTTATAAATACAAAATTGTTTTTTATAAGTTTAAAAATGTTTGTCCCACTTTAATAAAATGTAAGGTTTGTAAAAATAAAAATTCCTTTGATCATAAAATGCATTAGACACTTTGTTTATTCATACCTTAAGTGATATGGATGCTAAAGCAAATATTTACGACTAAATATTTGTTTACGTCATAATTTGTAGTTCAATGAGTTTACGTTTTGTGATTATCAAAACATAGAGATATCGATATATTTTAATAATGTTTTTAGACATTATTTATATCAACAATCTCCCCCTTTTTGATGATTACAAAACCTAAACTCATTAAGTCTAAAAATTAATTTTTTTTGACAAGTACTTATTGAGTTTATATTCACTTCTCCCCCTTTTTGTAAAATCAAAAAGGTTATGCCGGCTAGCTTCATAAATGAAGTTAGACGGGAAGAAAGCTCCCCCTTGATGTGTGCTCCCCCTCGTTCGATGGCACCAAGGGATCGAGATATGGAATGCTCGCAAGAAAAATATTAGAAGCACAAGCATATATAGAAGAATATGCAATATACAAATAACAAGCATAACAAACAAATATTAAGGATACATAACAATTAATTCAAAGAGATTATGTTAAAGATCCTAATTTGCCAAAAAGAACCATCGGACTTGCTTGTAACAAAAGGTTGGTTGATTCGTATTTGAAAGTGAAAATCATAAGCATATAGTATGCTTAGATGGTTGATGATGGAGTGTTTGGAATGAAGATGGTTGAGTTAGGGTAAAGTTGTTTTATTAATGGAGGTATATCTTTGGGTCATGAATGTTGGAGAGTTTGGTTGTGGAGAGTTTGTAGCGGAAGAGGTTGATTAAGGTTTTGGATGTTGTTCAAGTGAGGGTATTGGATGTGATCTAGTGAAAAGAAATTCAATCCAAGTGAAGTGTTCATTGAATGCAATGGTTTTTAGGAGAAAGATGCAACAAGGTCAATTGTTGATATGCTTCTCAAGTTGATTTATGTTGTGTGGTGATGAGGGTGATCTAGATGAAGGTGGATCCAAATTGCGTTGAGCAAGATGTAAGGCTAAAAGAGCACTAAGCTCATGGGATTCTTTTAGCGCCTCAACGAACATGATAGTTATCTTGGGTGAGGGTTTGAACGTGCAACATAAGAATGGCATGTGAAGTTGTAGGATGTGGTGGTGATACTCTTGGTGGTGGAGACATGTTTGAGCTTGGGTAATCATGAAAACATGATATGGGTGGAAGAGATGCTTCATGAGTGGATGGTGTTTTTGTTGAATGAGCAACATGTAAAGTGTTGGTAATGAGGATGGGATTATTGTTTTGGGATTGTGTATGCTCATCATAAGAAGGAGCATTAGTGGAAGCACGAATGGATGATTTGTTGTTAAATGGATCATTTGTGTGAGAGTGACGTTTAGGTGTTGGTTGATTATGAACAACATCGCTTGAGTTGTGAAAAGATTATGAGGTTTGAGTGTAATGTAGAAGGATATGGGTGAGTAAAGGTTTTTGATATGTAATGTTGGTGAGAAGGAGAGTGAGGTGTTAGGTATGTAATGTTGAATACATAGGAGGAATTTGGTGTTGGATGTTTGACAACATCATTTGGTTTGACGGGCTTTTAATGGAAGTTGGGCTTTCTTCTCCAAACGGGTTATGATGAGTGTGTAAATACTCATCATTTTGAGTCAAATCTAAGCTGCAAAACGATCAAAAATACTCAAAAACGCACCAAAATGTGAAGAAAATCCCAAAGATCGTATTTTATATGTTTCTTATGCAAAACGAATGAAAACAAACGAAAAACGAACAAAAGTTACATAAATGGCAGTTTCAGTCCCCCGACTTTCAAAATTTTACAAAACTAGTCCCTGGTCAATCATTTTCAAAGAAAAGTCAACTCTTACTTTTAAAAGTCAAAATAAATCAGAAATGATCTTTGGGTAAAAACTTTTGGAAAAATTACAAGTTTGGTCCCTCAACTTTGGCAAATTGGCAATTTTGGTCCCTGTGTTTCATATGTGGAAAAGTTGTATTTTTGGTCCTTTGGTTTCTCTAACTTGACTGAATTGAACCTTGGTTGAAGTTTAAAAGATGTGCAAAGATGGTCCCTCAATTTTCAGCTTTGTTACAAATTTGGTCCTTGTGGTTTTACAATAATAAACCAAACGGATCACTTTACAAAACAAAGGCATGTAGTTAGACTTGCCAAGCCCACGTTTTAATCCAGGCCCAAAGCTTAACCCACAACCCACCCTTTCACGTTTATTATCCCTTTCATCCCTGAAACTAATAACCCTAACCCTAATAAAAAAAAAACGTACGCACTCCATCTCCTCCCATCTCCTCCCCACTCACAACCTGAAGAATAAAAAATACCTGTACTTCCCTCCCCTCGTGACTACATCCCTCCAAACTAACCATCACCATCCCCTCCCATCAACCTCAAAACCCACTCCCCAATCCCACTACTCCCCTCCAAACTATACCTAACACCCATCATCCTATCACGAAGTGACAAGCTGGAGATCCACCTCTCAATTGGGCGCCAAATGAACAATGGAAGGTCATGATGTACTCAAGACTCATCAATGGTTGTGATTCATCAAAGAAAGCACAAAGGTTTTATATCTCAGTGAAGAAGCACATTGAAGATGAAGACAAGAAGCAAATTCGTACCTACCATCTCCTTAGTTTTAGTATAAATAGGTAGTTTATTGTAGCCTATGGCATCATCAACTTATCTTTTTAATTTATCATCTGTTTAGTCTTAGTTTGTTTTAGAAAGTTATTTGTAATTCGAATCATCCCAAAGTTAAATGAAAATTGCTTTTTAAGTTCATTCCAATCTCTGTTTACTCCTATTTATCTACTGTTGTATTACATTTTGTTTGTCAAAAAAATTTCATTTGATACCTGAGAAAGAAAATACGAGCTCAGAAAAAAAAAAAAAAAAAAGAAAAGAAAAAAATTCAGAAAAGAAGAAAGAAAAAATATATGTGAAGAAGCTTGGATGGGAGCAATGGTTTAGAACCCATGGGGGTATTTAGGTTGTACTTGGTTTTTGTTCAGCTGCTCGCTTGGAATGTCAAGTAGGTCTTTTGTCAAATAACTTGATCTTAGTTTATCTTAGTTGCTAATTGCCTTGAATGTTTCTTGATTTCTGTTGTTTAAGCTTGAATTGGTTTAGCTACTGAACTCATCTCTTAGGTTTAGGTTAGGGTAATTGAACCTCAACTTTGGAAGTTTGGAAGTGTAAGGTAAATACAACTTAGGATCCGTATGACATTTAGCCCAAATAACTGGATAGCGTAATAAGATTGGTTAGTGTAGTCTCAATTTAGGGTAATGCATCAGTCAAAGTTGATTAAGATTTATAAAAGTCTAAGTGTCTAAATTCTTGAAAAGTCAAAGGTCACCTTACTCAGTTTTTGCACAGATTTTAAATCACTCTCTAGGATTTATTAGTGGATGGAAATAAAATTGGTTTGTCGATTTGAGAAGTCTACCAGCCCGTGTGTTAATCTAAAAAAGAAAATCGAAATTCGGAATTGTTTTACTCGTTGAAAAGTGGTCTCGAAGTCGGCTGCCTGACACGTTGCCCTTCATTTTCAGTTTTGAAAAAAGTTGAGTGGAGTAGGAAATGTTTATCGGTTGGAGTTAGGAAGTGATCTCAGTAGTTTTGGAAAGCCAACGAAGTGGTGTTTAGGGAATTGTTTTCAGTTTTGGTCGAATAGCTTATTTGGGCACTTAATTTTAAGCTCGAAATAGCCACTGTGGCTATTGTTGCTGCTGCTACTCCATTGTTTCTTGTTTCATGATCTGAGTAATCTTTGCTTATTGGTCATTATTGTTTAGTTCTTTAATCTTGTTGTTGTTATACTTCTTGTTGTTATTTGTTGACTGCCAAGGTTGTGTTTGTATTGGGTTAAAAGAAGTCTACTCGAATCAGTCCTTCAAACTTTGTTTGCCTTTGTATTTTGAGTTTGTGAGTTTTGAAAAATAAATAGCAAAAAGGGGTGTACCAGGGATTCGAACCCTGGTCACTTGGACCATATCTGACACACCACGCACCACACCAATACCAACTGCACCCTTGGACTTTTTGTTAATTTAATTACATGCTTAATCCTTTTAAAGTGGTGCTTGTCTGTTTGATTCTTTAGCTTATTAAAAACTGCTTAAGCCCTTATCAGCTTATCAGAAGTAGCTTTTTCTATATTAGAATCTTTCCTACGTTTGTAACATAAAAAAAATAATTTTCAGTAAAATTTCATATTTTTAAAGTTTTTAATTTATTTATTAGAATTTAATTTGTAATTTATAGATTTTAATTCGTAATAAATAGGATCTTTGTTAAAAACTTTATTTTCTTTTTTTTTTCAAAAATTTTCTTATAACTTATATTACGTTAGAAAATTAAATAGAACCTGGTAGGACGTTTGTGGTTTAAAATTCACGTTTTATTTTGCGCACTCGCGTAATTTTTAAATAAACGTCGCGTTTTTGATTTAGTTAACGTTTTAGGATTCCCAACACCTAATTATGTTTTCCCGTAGTGTTTTAGGCTTTTCTAGTTAAGTTAGTTGCCTTAGGTTAATTTACGTTTATTTTCGTTCGTTAAATTTCAAATTCGATTAGTTTAACGTACGATAAAACCAAATAACATTTCCAATCATACAAGATTTTAATCCGAATCTCACTCGAAGCTTTCCATTCACACCTCGTTGGGGTACGACCCGGGAAATCACTTCCCGGTCTCACAATTTGAATATCACTTTCACAAGTTTTGCGAGGTAATCGTTTTCCTAAACGGTTTACTTGTATTACTTCACGTTTATTTGTCTCACGACAAGTTAAACTTCACGTTTGTTGATATTTTGATAAATTGTTGTTTGCACACACCAAAATACAACGAATCAAATGGCGCCGCTGTCGGGGAGGCTGTGTGTCGAAAGTCTCGATAAGGTTTAGACGATTAGTCTTGTAGAACCTTCGCAAGAAGTTACGCTTTTATAAAACGTATAAAAAACCAAAAATATTTTCCTTTTGTTTCTAGTATATGTATTATATCTATATAAGATAAAGAAAAACACAAAAAGATTTTCCCCTTTCATTGTTTAATAAATACAAAGTTAAAATCTTACCACCGCAAACCAAGGCAGAACACCTACCAACTGGGGGAGTGACCATAATAAGTTCCCAAACAAAAGATCAAAACTTGCCTTTGTATCACTTGCGTATTGGAAAACTTTTAAACGAGAATCACACTTTAAGAGGAGTCGAAACGGTATGTGGCGATCCAATGAACTTCGCCCAGTGAGAGATCCATTCTTCTCTCCCGCTCCTTTGTGCGTTTCTCTTTAGAAGTTAACCTTGCGTTCTTGATTATTGGTTTAAGTTCCCTTGTCTTTAAAGTGGTATTGTTTTAATTGATATTTTTGTGGTGCATGCGCACACGTTCGTCTACGTCAACGAGTCCTTTGCAATCGCTAAATAACATTCCAAGAAGAAGGCGTAATCGTCGACGTACCAATCGAATAGCCGAACCCGAGTTTCGTGCTATTCCAATCATGGCGGCCGAGCCCACTATGAATGAGCTTCTCCAAGCACCCATCGAGGGTTACGGAGATGCTATCATCATTCCAGCCATCGTGGCTGACAATTTCGAACTTAAGACGGGGTTGATTAACTTAGTCACCTCGCGTCAATTCTATGGTTTCGAGAGGGACGATCCTCAAGATCACATTCGATGGTTCAACAAAATCACGTCGACCATCAAATGCAAAAATGTCCCTGAGGAGGCTATCAAACTTCTTCTCTTCCCGTTTTCCCTCGATGGGGCTGCCAAAAATTGGCTAGACAAACAACCTCCTCGATCAATTGAAACATGGGAAGATTTGGTTAAGAAGTTTGTGAACGAATTCTTTCCTCCATCAAAAACCACCGCCCTCAAGAATGAGATCATGAAATTCACTCAAAAGTTTGATGAATCATTCGGTGAGGCATGGGATCGTTACAAGGACATGCTTCGTAAATGTCCTCATCACGGTTTTTCCGAGTTGATGCAACTCGACACTTTCTATAATGGTGTGAGCCAAGTCGATCAAGACTCTCTTAATGCCTCCGCGGGAGGCAACTTCTTGAATCGCACCACCAAAGATGCTTTGATGATAATTGAAAACAAATCCAAGGTCCGCATTCCACGAAGCAAAACGGTTGTTTCGCAAATTAATGTTGGTCCTTCTTCCTCATCACCCGTGGCTCAATCTAGCACCGATGCTAGACTTGACAAGCTCACGGAAGCAATTCATGCTTTGGTTCTCACCAAAACAAAGAAAGTCTCTTCTCAACCTGCTGAAGTCAAAAAGGTTGACACTTGCGTTACTTGTGGTGGTCCACACGCTTACTACAATTGTACTGCCACCGATGGCAATCCTTTTGAAGTCAATGCAATAGTCGGTAATTCCAATCAAGGAGGTAACCAAGACCGTCCTCAAATGGAACAAAATTACCGTACTAACAATCAAAGTGGTCCACCCGGTTTTTCTCAACCCAATAATCCAAATAGATTCAATCAAAATCAACAAAGAAACACGAATGTTCAAAACCAATTTCAGGCCCCTATAAACCAATATCAAAATCAAGGGGGAAATTACAACCAAGGTTCTCAAAATCAAGGAAACTTGAATAGAAACCAAGGTTATGGTAATTTCAATCAAGGAAACAATCTTCATGGTAATCAAAACCATGGAAATTTTCAAAATCAAGGTTTCAATCAAAACAACCGAGCTCAAAATTTGTCTCAAAATCAAGCCGTTGTTCAAACTCCATCACCCATCGATGAGTTATTGAAACAATTTATGAAAGCTCAAGAAGAAACGAACAGGTTGTTGATTGGTCAGATTTCTGAACTAAAGAAGTCTTTAAATGATCGACCTTCGGGATCGGGAACGCTACCTAGCAACACGATCGCCAACCCGAAGGGCGAAGTAAAGGCGATCACAACCCGTAGTGGTGTTTCTTATGATAGACCCGTGATTCCTACTACCTCATCTTCTTCTCCTCCTAAGGTAGTGGAACGAGATCCGAAGGCGACAAAGGACAAGGTGCAATCCTCAAGCCCACAAAGTACCGCACACGTCCAACCTTCGGTCGTCCAAATGTCAATTCCCGAGTTTGTTCTTCCAAAGAGCATTTCTAAGCCTTCAATTCCATATCCTTCGAGGCTTAATGATCAAAAACTCCGTGATAAAACTGATATCCAAATGAAGAAGTTTCTTGAAATATTTCAAAAACTTCACTTTGACATTAGTTTTATGGATGCTCTTCTTTACATGCCAAAATTTGCTTCCACATTCAAGAGTCTCATTAGCAATAAAGAAAAATTGCTTGAACTTGCTGAAACACCAATTAATGCTCAATGTTCAGCAGTCCTTCTCAAAGAGCTTCCCGAGAAGCTTGAAGATTCTGGAAAATTTCTCATTCCTTGTTCTTTGAAAGATGATCAAGAGGTTTCTTATGCTCTAGCCGATTCAGGGGCTAGCATAAACCTCATGCCTTTGTCAATTTATGAACAACTTGGAATGGGAACACTCAAACCGACTCGTATGACCTTAGAGTTAGCTAATCGCTCTATTACTCACCCATTCGGTATAGCTGAAGATGTATTTGTTCGTGTGAATACGTTTATCTTCCCTGCCGACTTTGTGGTGGTTGATTATGAAGCTGACCCGAGAGTTCCTCTCATCCTAGGGAGACCATTTTTGCGTACAGCAAAAGCCCTAGTTGATCATTATGAGAATACTTTGACCTTGAGGATTGATAATGAAAAAATGATTTTTCACACCGATGCTTCCAAGCATAAGAAACCTTCGGTTAAAAGCATCGATGTCATTGATTTCTCCTCCAATGGTCATTCTTCTGTGCTCCCCAAATCCAAAGAACCTAGTAGTGGCAGTACCACTTCTAATGTTGACTTTCTTCTTGAGGAGTTCTCCGATGAACTCGCTCACATCGATCCACTTCCATCGGGAAGTAACGACGATTTCTTTGACTTTGAATCCGATCTCAAGGAAATTGAAAGTCTTTTGTATCATGATCCATCACTTAATCCTAACTCCCACTTTAGTGATTCTCAAAGTGATGATGATCTCTTCGATTTTGAAGCCAATCAAAATGAATGGAAAAATCTTTTGTATGGCGAATCTTGTGATGACGAAACATTTGATGATAAGAAACCAAAAATGGAAAATGTAACTGATGAACCATCAATGGTTTCTCATAATTTCTCCCTTTTAGAGGGTGATTCACTCTTCCCTTCCGAGTCTTCCATTGAGCATCATTTTTTTTGTGAAAACAAAGTATTCAATCCAGGAATACTCGATGATGTAAAAACTCCTTTTACAATGAAAAAGAATCCCGATAAGAATTTCAAGTTACAAATCTCATCTGAGAAACTTTCAATTATGGAGAAAAGTGAATCACCTCTATTCTGTCTCAACAATGATCTCACTCATGATTATGTTGATCATGACCCGGGGGAAGATGTATTTTATCATGAAAAATATCTTAATGATGAATTTACAACAACTCTCCCTCCCGGGATTTCTATGAGCTTACATGTTAAAATTCCAATCTTGCAAAGAAAGCTCAAGTTCATGAACAAAGATTCCAATATCTTTGTTCCCTTCATCACATTTTGTGTGATCTCTCTTCTTTCTCATTCCCTTGGGAGTGAGAACACTATCTTTGACCCCGGTATTCTTTCTACTAGTTTTCACTATTAGAATACCGGCGGTTATCTCATCGGAGTGGAACTTTCTCGTGCTTCATATGTTTATCCAAATATCTTGAATGAAAGTCCGATGGAGATTGTTTCTTCCACATCTTGCTTCCCCAAGAACCAATGAATTCGGGGATCGAGTCAAGCTAGCGACTCGACAAACAAAAACAAGTAACAACAAACATGGGTTTTCACCCGTGTATCTGATTTCCTCCTATTTTCTAACACCCTAGTGTGGGGGAGTGGCCACCCCCCGCAGCTACTTGAGTTGTATATATCTTATTTCAAAAAAAAAAAAAAAAGTGTGTTTGAATAAATAAAGTGAAAAATACAAATGATATTCCCACAGTTAGCTTTTAATATTCTCGTCTTTCATTCAAAATATCGGCATAATCGTCGGGACTTTGAATATTGAGGACAATATTCAACTCTAAATGTGGGGGAGGGGAAAATTCTAGCGAATTTTATCAAAATATACCGTCTAGTACCCCCATTTTTGGCCAAAATTTTTCAAAAATTTTTCACTTTATTTCAAAATTTTTGTGGTTATCAATTCGCCTTGTCTAAACGACAAAAGGGATTGGCTAATCCAGGAGCAAACGGCTCTTGGTAAAGATAACTCAAACCCGTTGATGGCTTGCAATTTGCCAAAAATTGTATGGTTCCTCAACTCCCCATCATCCTCAAAAGCTAATAAGTTGGCTAGCCCGCAAGATTATGGCTTGTGGTAAAGGCTGTGGAAAAACCATAATTGGTAATCAACTCACCAAGATGTTGACTGTTCCATCAAGAGTTGGCTAGTCCAAGAGCAAACGGCTCCTGGTAAAGACAAATCAAATCCGTTGAAAGCTGGTGGTTTGCTCAAAATCACACGGCTATCAGGTGAGCCACAGTTCTTGCACCTGGCTACTCTAGAAGTGATGGCTTTTGGTAAAGAGACTTCAAATCCATTAATTTTTCTCAAAAAGATTGCTAGGGACTAGCAATAGTTTAGTTTGGGGGATTGATGAGTGTGTAAATACTCATCATTTTGAGTCAAATCTAAGCTGCAAAACGATCAAAAATACTCAAAAACGCACCAAAATGCGAAGAAAATCCCAAAGATCGTATTTTATATGTTTCTTATGCAAAACGAATGAAAACAAACGAAAAACGAACAAAAGTTACATAAATGGCAGTTTCAGTCCCCCGACTTTCAAAATTTTACAAAACTAGTCCCTGGTCAATCATTTTCAAAGAAAAGTCAACTCTTGCTTTTAAAAGTCAAAAATAAATCACAAATGATCTTTGGGTAAAAACTTTTGGAAAAATTACAAGTTTGGTCCCTCAACTTTGGCAAATTGGCAATTTTGGTCCCTGTGTTTCATATGTGGAAAAGTTGTATTTTTGGTCCTTTGGTTTCTCTAACTTGACTGAATTGAACCTTGGTTGAAGTTTGAAAGATGTGCAAAGATGGTACCTCAATTTTCAGCTTTGTTACAAATTTGGTCCTTGTGGTTTTACAATAATAAACCAAACGGATCACTTTACAAAACAAAGGCATGTAGTTAGACTTGCCAAGCCCACGTTTTAATCCAGGCCCAAAGCTTAACCCACAGCCCACCCTTTCACGTTTATTATCCCTTTCATCCCTGAAACTAATAACCCTAACCCTAATAAAAAAAAAAAACGTACGCACTCCATCTCCTCCCATCTCCTCCCCACTCACAACCTGAAGAATAAAAAATACCTGTACTTCCCTCCCCTCGTGACTACATCCCTCCAAACTAACCATCACCATCCCCTCCCATCAACCTCAAAACCCACTCCCCAATCCCACTACTCCCCTCCAAACTATACCTAACACCCATCATCCTATCACGTAGTGACAAGCTGGAGATCCACCTCTCAATTGGGCGCCAAATGAACAATGGAAGGTCATGATGTACTCAAGACTCATCAATGGTTGTGATTCATCAAAGAAAGCACAAAGGTTTTATATCTCAGTGAAGAAGCACATTGAAGATGAAGACAAGAAGCAAATTCGTACCTACCATCTCCTTAGTTTTAGTATAAATAGGTAGTTTATTGTAGCCTATGGCATCATCAACTTATCTTTTAATTTATCATCTGTTTAGTCTTAGTTTGTTTTAAAAAGTTATTTGTAATTCGAATCATCCCAAAGTTAAATGAAAATTGCTTTTTAAGTTCATTCCAATCTCTGTTTACTCCTATTTATCTACTGTTGTATTACATTTTGTTTGTCAAAAAAATTTCATTTGATACCTGAGAAAGAAAATACGAGCTCAGAAAAAAAAAAAAAGAAAAGAAAAGAAAAAAATTCAGAAAATAAGAAAGAAAAAATATATGTGAAGAAGCTTGGATGGGAGCAATGGTTTAAAACCCATGGGGGTATTTAGGTTGTACTTGGTTTTTGTTCAGCTGCTCGCTTGGAATGTCAAGTAGGTCTTTTGTCAAATAACTTGATCTTAGTTTATCTTAGTTGCTAATTGCCTTGAATGTTTCTTGATTTCTGTTGTTTAAGCTTGAATTGGTTTAGCTACTGAACTCATCTCTTAGGTTCAGGTTAGGGTAATTGAACCTCAACTTTGGAAGTTTGGAAGTGTAAGGTAAATACAACTTAGGATCCGTATGACATTTAGCCCAAATAACTGGATAGCGTAATAAGATTGGTTAGTGTAGTCTCAATTTAGGGTAATGCATCAGTCAAAGTTGATTAAGATTTATAAAAGTCTAAGTGTCTAAATTCTTGAAAAGTCAAAGGTCACCTTACTCAGTTTTTGCACAGATTTTAAATCACTCTCTAGGATTTATTAGTGGATGGAAATAAAATTGGTTTGTCGATTTGAGAAGTCTACCAGCCCGTGTGTTAATCTAAAAAAGAAAATCGAAATTCGGAATTGTTTTACTCGTTGAAAAGTGGTCTCGAAGTCGGCTGCCTGACACGTTGCCCTTCATTTTCAGTTTTGAAAAAAGTTGAGTGGAGTAGGAAATGTTTATCGGTTGGAGTTAGGAAGTGATCTCAGTAGTTTTGGAAAGCCAACGAAGTGGTGTTTAGGGAACTGTTTTCAGTTTTGGTCGAATAGCTTATTTGGGCACTTAATTTTAAGCTCGAAATAGCCACTGTGGCTATTGTTGCTGCTGCTACTCCATTGTTTCTTGTTTCATGATCTGAGTAATCTTTGCTTATTGGTCATTATTGTTTAGTTCTTTAATCTTGTTGTTGTTATACTTCTTGTTGTTATTTGTTGACTGCCAAGGTTGTGTTTGTATTGGGTTAAAAGAAGTCTACTCGAATCAGTCCTTCAAACTTTGTTTGCCTTTGTATTTTGAGTTTGTGAGTTTTGAAAAATAAATAGCAAAAAGGGGTGTACCAGGGATTCGAACCCTGGTCACTTGGACCATATCTGATACACCACGCACCACACCAATACCAACTGCACCCTTGGGCTTTTTGTTAATTTAATTACATGCTTAATCCTTTTAAAGTGGTGCTTGTCTGTTTGATTCTTTAGCTTATTAAAAACTGCTTAAGCCCTTATCAGCTTATCAGAAGTAGCTTTTTCTATATTAGAATCTTTCCTACGTTTGTAACATAAAAAAAATAATTTTCAGTAAAATTTCATATTTTTAGAGTCTTTAATTTATTTATTAGAATTTAATTTGTAATTTATAGATTTTAATTCGTAATAAATAGGATCTTTGTTAAAAACTTTATTTTCTTTTTTTTTTCAAAAATTTTCTTATAACTTATATTACGTTAGAAAATTAAATAGAACCTGGTAGGACGTTTGTGGTTTAAAATTCACGTTTTATTTTGCGCACTCGCGTAATTTTTAAATAAACGTCGCGTTTTTGATTTAGTTAACGTTTTAGGATTCCCAACACCTAATTATATGTTCCCGTAGTGTTTTAGGCTTTTCTAGTTAAGTTAGTTGCCTTAGGTTAATTTACGTTTATTTTCGTTCGTTAAATTTCAAATTCGATTAGTTTAACGTACGATAAAACCAAATAACCTTTCCAATCATACAAGATTTTAATCCGAATCTCACTCGAAGCTTTCCATTCACACCTCGTTGGGGTACGACCCGGGAAATCACTTCCCGGTCTCACAATTTGAATATCACTTTCACAAGTTTTGCGAGGTAATCGTTTTCCTAAACGGTTTACTTGTATTACTTCACGTTTATTTGTCTCACGACAAGTTAAACTTCACGTTTGTTGATATTTTGAAAAATTGTTGTTTGCACACACCAAAACACAACGAATCAGGTTATTTGGTGGTTTTGGTTTAATGGGAGAGGTCATGAAGAGATGAGTATAGATTGAGAGGAATGAGAGTGTTTATAATGTAGGATTAGTGGGATTAAGGATATATAAATTTTGATAGAAGGTTTAGGATAAAATAGGTTTATGAATTTTGCGAAGTGTAGGATGAAATGGGCTAAAAAGTAGAAAAAGGAAACAACACCTTCGACCATCAGATGGCCGATCCCCTTAATTGGAGGCCGGTCCCCTTAATAATTAAGGGGGGCTGCCTTATGATTTAAGGGGGCCGCCCATCTCGTGATTCCCAGAATGCCAGAAAAGGGTTTTTGGTAGTGAATTGCAGAAAGGTTATGTTTTTGGTTTCAAACAAGTCCAACTCTTTGAGGCAATTAAGCATATACTAATTATGTAGGCAATTATATAGCCAAAGCATGTTAATCAAAGAGATTAAGTAAACAATCAATTTCATCTAGCATGCAAACATACTCATCAAACAAGTAAAATATAAGTGCTAGGAAACAATAAGCAACATCAAGTATTTCATAACTACATAACTATGAGGATTAATCCTAATGTGTATCAATGTGCAATAAGTGGGTAGTTATGATAGCATGGATTTCTAAACTTGTTACAAACAAAGTCTTATTGAACAAACCATGGTCCTCTTGATTTGATTTAGTTCACTTATAAGTGTCATTTATATAAATATAGATGAAAAATATGAGATCACCATGCATGATTTTAAAAGAGACGTTTTTAGCATTATTCAACAATGTTTGAAAGTAAGTTTTCACTTAGATGTGAGAGTTATTTGAATAAAATAGATTGGATTTTTACTTCAAAATATGTGAATGAACGGTAAAGAATATTTTCCCAATCTTTAGTTTTGATCAAAACAAAATTGTAGATATTGATAGTGAAAACATGTTATTTAAAAGTGGGATAGTTATTTGAAAAATTATTTTCCAAAATGTGAGGTTTTTGCATATTTTTAGAGATATTAGATTTTTGACAACAAATATCATAAATCAAATATTTAAAAAAATGTTTATTAAAGATCTCATGCTCAAGAGGATTGGTTAAGCCTATTATTATCTCATGCTATCGTTTCTACATATCCTATGATCCTAAAGGAAATGAAGACGATAATTTATATGTTAGATGCGAGAGTGTTGAATGGGGTATAACCTAACATCTATAGTTCCTTTGTTTTCGCACGCTTATCTAACTTAATGTCATAGTCTACGAGAGCTTGTTTCATCCATAGTTTTCTTACGCGAGGGATCTAATCCTACTTCTATATTAACGATCGATCCACTTAACTCATTTCACTTCATCACCATGATTTTGCTAATAGTGGATATAGAAGATTTCCATTTTCTATTTCGTTCGGCAATGAACAATTTTATATTATTCCTAGGAGAGTCAACCAATGATGTTTCTAAGTTATAAGAATATTAGCTATTATGTACACATATATGTATAGCTAAGCATTAATCTAACTAATCATATATCTAAGCATGCAAATTATAGCGATGAACTTAAAAGAAACGCGTACCTTTTAGTCTTCAATAGAATATCTTCAAGCACTTTAAGTGACCATGTTGACTTATAGAAGTCATTTGTAGATGATATTCCAACTTCTTCCAAGATTGACAGCTTAGCCACTTGGTTCCCATTGTCTCATTGGTCCAAAGTTGTTTGGTCCAAACATATTCAACATTTGGCTAGGATGCATGTATGGTGGTAGTATTCCCCAAGGATTGTAACTTGGTTGATAATTCCACATTTGATGACTAGTATTTTTGTAGTTTTGTCTATTTTGGTTTCTTCTAGGTTGAGGTGTTTTAGATCGAGTATGAAGATTATTTGGTTTTCTCGGTGGTGGAGTTTTAGATCTTAATTTCAATTTAGAGGATCCTACTTCGGTCTTTAAGGATGGTTTATAAAAAGTTTTTACTTTTTCATCATTCGCAATGGGTATTTTTCTATCTTTTGTAAGTATATACTTAGGTTTTGATTATAATAATTTTTGTTTACTAGATTCACATTCAAACTTTATACTTTTATTTTCACTAGTTGAAACATTAGTTGAGGTTAATCCTAGACCGGTTTTATCTCCCGAAGTTTTTTGAACACTTATTATTTTCTTAAGTGGGTTACTACTATTTTTAAACTTGTCAAGTTTGAAAATTTCATCTTTAAGTTTTTCGTTTTCATTATTAAACTCTATGCATGTTTTACATTCTATAAAAACTTATTTTCCTTTTTCCAAATGTTGTAGTCTAATTTTTATTCGAATACTTCATTTTCTAATAGATTATTAATATGTTTTAGTGACTTATTTTTAGCTATAAACTTTTGACCTAATTTGCATAACCTATTATATTCACTATCTAGGTCTTTTTCGTCTAATGATAAATTTTCATCACTAAAGTATTTGGTTTCGGAACGTACCTCACTTGATGTCTTAGCCATAAGACATTTCTCCTTATTTGTGATTTCTTTCTCATCGTCATCGCTATCACTCCAAACTCCTCCAACAAACGTCTTTTGATTTTGATTTCTTGACATCATTGGACATTTTCCGATGAGATGATTTGGATCACCACATTTGAAGCACTTCCTATCACTTTTGCCATTTTTGTCATCTTTATTTCTTTGGTTTGCTTTCCTTTCATCATGCGGTTGTCTAACGAATCTTTCTCGCATTTTGAAGAATTTCTTGAAGTCTCTTACGGCCATCGCATATTCTTTGTCATCACTTTCGGAGGTTGAGCTATCCTCATTACTAGATTCCTTCCTAGTTTTCAACGCAATTCACTTGCTTTGCTCTCTTTTTCCATTGACCATCTCGGAGTCTTTCTTTATTATTGCTCCGTAGACTTTCAGGTTGCCGATCAACTCATCAAGTTGAAGAGTTGACAAGTTCTTCGATTCTTCAATCGCCGTAACTTTAGCTCGCCATTTTGGATGAAGAGCCCTAAGAAATTTCCTAACAAAATTCTTACTAGAAAAATTCTCATCAAGTGCTTTTAAACTTGTGATGCTAGTGTTAAACCTAGCAAAAGCATTATCTATTGATTCCTTCTCCGGAATCGTAAATTGTTCATATTGTTGAACAAGAAGATCTATTTTGTTATATTTAACTTCACTATTACCTTGGTGAGTGATTAGTAAAGAATCCCAAAGTTCTTTTGCGGTTTTACACATAAAAATTCTTTCATATTCTTTGCGTGGTAACGCATTATAAATAACCATTTTAGCCGCATTATTTTTTGCTAGTTTCTTTTTCAAATCATCATTTTGTTTTTCAAAAGATACAATTTCATCCATTTTAGTTTCAAAATTATATTGAATAAGGGGAAAATCACCAAAGGTAATGACATGCCAAAGATCAAGATCTTTTTTATTTCACATAAGTTTCGAATCTATTTTTCCAATAAAGAAAACCATCACTTACAAATAGTGGTGGTCTTTGCATAAATTGCGCTTCTAAATATTTCTCCGATTCCATAGATCGATACAAGTTTTAAAATACAATATATTTTAAAAATCTTGTTTAACCTGGCTCTGATGCCAATTGTGGAAAACTAGAAGGGGGTTGAATAGTTTTACGTCTTTTTAATTTTATTATAAAAACTTAGTTTAGTTTTAAAACCTTGTTTGCTTTTAAAACTTTGATTCAATCTTATGTGAACTCAAATCTTGAACAATATGAACAACTATATCTAAGTATGAACAATAATAATATAAGCTAAGTATGTGAAATCAACACATGCACAATATAAACAATTATAGCTATATACGAGAGATAAGTAAGTAATCGTTTATTTTATAATCCTTAGTTATATTTTGTATGAAAACTTTACTTGATCGAAAAGATCAATTATATGTATGTTACATTTTTAGTTTGATTGTTAAAACTTTGTTTTGTGAATGAAACTTTCGTTTGATCTTTAAGTAAAATCAATACTAGCACTATATGAGCAAATATATATATATATATATATATATATATATATATATATATATATATATATATATATATATATATATATATATATATATATATATATATATACATACGTCTATGTCTATGTCTACAAAAGTAATAACGATATAAGCAAGATAATAAGTAAGATATGGAAAGATCTAACCGTGAGACAAAGGATTTATAGTGGTTCGGCTACAAGGACACCTTCCTTGCCCTACTCCACTCCTCGAGTCACCTACTCGATCGAGAGCAATGTTCTGAAAGGCTCAAGGCGCAAAGGGGGTCAAAGAGCCTCGAGTCGAAGCGCAAACCAAGGCGCGAGATTCATAAATATGAGGCGCACTATATATTTAGGTTTTTTTTATAACATATGTGACAACTTATGCTGCTTAAATAACACAAAATTATCAATATTCAATGCATAATGCCACTTAATAGTTATTTAAACCCAAAATATTAAGCAGGCAACATGTCAAAATCCATGAACTACCCTAAATTCCTGAATATACATTACAATATATGAGTTTATGACTTATAAAATTTAACAAATTATCATGTATCAAACTATCAACTATCAACAACAAAAAAACTATGTTTGTTTGGTAACACTTAACACTAAAGAAAAAACATTTGTATCTGTTAATAAGCTAGTATTCTTAGTCATTAGATTACAAAAAAAACATAGTTCTTTGTTGATTGTGTGTTTTATTTATTTTCTAAAATATCAAGGTTATTAGATAATGTATAACTTAAAGGGCCAAATGTATATAACATGTAAGCCCAAAATGTATCTTACTATTAAGAAAAAAAGGCCAAAACCCCGTTACATCTTCTAGGCGCACAAATCCCCAAGGCGCTAAAGCGCAAAAATCCCCAAGGCGCTGCGATTTTTACGGGATTCATGCATGTCGTGAGCCTCGATCTAAAAAAATCCCAAAGGCTGGAGCCTCGTGGGATTTAGGGAGTAGGCGCGCCTTAGGCGCGATTTTTAAAACTATGCTCGAGAGTTTTCTTCACTATGTCAACAAGCTCCCTTATGGCGGAGAAAACCTTACACACCAATATACACACCACAACTTCGTCACAACTTATTCACACCTTCTACACAACTTCTTCACACCTAGTCACTACTTAATCACAACACTACTTCTTCACGCCTAGTCACTACTTAATCACAACACTACTTCTTCACACCTATCTATCTTCACAACTATCTACTTCACAACAATCTTCTTCACAACTATCTACTTCCCAACTTCTCTACTTCACAACTATCTACTACACACTCACTCTATCTACACACCTTGCTAATCTATCTTCTATCAAATATTCACAACTAGTTACACAAAGAAATAGATATAATGGATGATGCTCTAACAACTTAGATGTGGAGGTCACAACAAGTTGTAATACTTATTCTCTTGAAGGATTGAAGTATTCTTCTCTTGCACTTGAAAGGTAGAGGTTTGGATCACTTTGAAACAAAGATTTATGTATGTATGATCAAAGGATTTTAAAGAATAGAAATGAGATCTAGAACAGAAAGTTTTGGGGTGCAAAAGGTGAGAAAAATCTGTGGAATGAACCAGTATTTATAAGGGGAAAAATACTGTTTGGGAGCGTGGTCGGTCCCCTTAATAATTAAGGGGACCACCTAGTATAATTAAGGGGGCCGGCTAATAAAAAAAATATTTTTTCTTCAGTGATATGGATGCTAAAGCAAATATTTACGACTAAATACTTGTTTACGTCATAATTTGTAGTTCAATGAGTTTACGTTTTGTGATTATCAAAACATAGAGATATCGATATATGTTAATAATGTTTTTAGGCATTATTTATATCAACACACTTGTTCATCTCTAGGTTGATAGGCATTACGCTTAAGAACTCAATCATTTTCCTAAAGAGTAGGGGATCCTCAAAAGGGTCTAGTTCCTCATCTCTAGCTATGAGTTGTTCCACCGAATGTATTTTATCGATGAAATCTTTTTCGAGATAGAATGGGCGTTGAGGTCCTATAAAGTTTTTTCTATCCAAGGCCCATATCTAGATGGTCTCCTATCATCTCTACCCAATGTGGTGTCGGTTCGTCCTCACAATCGTAGCTATGCTTCCTAACAACATTAACCGACCAAGTCTCACCCTCTCCTACGGCTATTTTAGACTCTTTACAATCTATCATGGCACTAGCGGTGGCTAAAAATCCTCTTCCTACTAACAATGGGCATGTAGTTTCACTAACCATATCTAGGATGTGAAAATCCGCTAAAATAGTTAACTTTTCTACGTGAACAACTACATCCTTGATCATACCAACCGGGTGGGCAATACTCCCATCCGCTAGACCAATTAGTACTTCCGTCTCCTCTAACTTTCCTAGCTTAAGAGTGGTGAAAAGGGATAAGGGAATCAAGTTGAGGCTTGATCCTAAGTCGGCTAGTGTGTCGAAAGCTTCGGATTTTCCTATCTTACAAGGCAAAACAAATATACCCGGATCATCAAGCTTCTTAGGCAACTTGTTTTGAATGAAGGCGATCCCATTTTTACCCAATTTAAATTTCTTATATTTTTCTAGTAGGGCACTATAGTAGAGGGCACAGGCTAAGACATCAATGACGGGGCGTTCAAGGTGGAGCTCCTTGAATTCATCGTCAAGGTCTTGTGTAGGAGGTGTTTCAACTATGTTATTGACCGGTTTGATATCGGATGTTTTATTTAATTGGTCCTTTTGAAGAATTTGGTTGCTTGAAACACGTGCTCATTGCTTTGACCAAATAGTATTGTGGACAAGAAGTAGGTGATGAAACTGATGATATGGCATTAACGTTTAGTTTTGGGTTCTTGACCGTGTCGCTTGGGAGTGCTCCCATTTCTCGGTCATTGAGAACTTTCAACAATGTATCTATTTTAGTGGTCATCTCGCTTTGATTTTGTTTGAAACCGGCTTCAAACTTAGATATGCGAGCTTCTTGAGATGCCATAAACTTGGACATCAACCCTTCATGATTGTTGGTACTACCATAGTTATTGGAAGGATTGTTGTTGAAAGTACGGTTAGCGGGTGGACCGTTTGGTTGGTAACGATTAGGTAGATTGGAAGAATTGTTTTGGGGCATGTTTTGGTTTTGCTTCCACCTAAGGTTCGGGTGATTTTTCCAAGAAGGGTTGTAGGAATCACCGTAAGGGTTTGGCTCGGGTTTGAAAGTGTACCACTTATCTCCCACTTCGTCGGTACGCGAGGATGCGTAGTCCGCAAAAGCTTGTCTGGGGAGTTCCACACAATTACGAGTGTCATGGGGACCACTACATAATTCGCATGAAGAAGTGATCTTGTTCACTTGGCTTGAAGGCTTAGGAGCTTCATAAGATTTCATGAGAAACTTGACTTGGTCCTCAAGTTCAATGATCCTATGGTCAGGAGTGCTAGAATTGTTCAAAGGCAAGGATATTGCCTTGACCGTTTTGTTGAAATCACGGGGATCATTCCAACTTTCATTGTCATAGAGAGCAAGATCTTCTATGAGTTCCCATGATTCTTCCGCACTTAGATCACGTAGCTTGCCACCGGCCGATTGGTCAATGGTTTGCCTTGTGGGGAGATCGATATGGTCATAGAAGATTTGGACTTGGAGCCAAAGATCTATGCTATGATGAGGGACTTTTTGGAGTAAGTCCTTGAAACGAGTCCATGCTTCATATAGAGTTTCACCTTGACGTTGTTGGAATATCAAGATATCATTTCTAAGCTTGGTAGTTCTCCCCGGTGGGAAAAATTGAGCAAGAAAACGAGTGGTGAGATCATCCCATGAGGTGATGGATCCCGCGTGTAAACTTTCAAGCCATTGACTAGCTTGATCACGTAGAGAGAATTGGAATAGGCGTAATCGGGTCGACTCTCTAGTTGTAACATCAAGGTCTATGGAATCTACGATTTTAAGGAAATCCTTGAGATGTTAATTAGGATCTTCGGAACGAAGTCCATGGAATGCACATCCGCTTTGCACCAACCGGAAGGTGTCGGATCGCAAGGGGGACACATTGGCTCCTTGAGTGTGCTCAATAGTGTTTCGATAGCCTTGGTGGCTAGGACGAGAATACTTTCCTAAAGTTCGGGGCCTAGGAGGTTGGTTTGCTAGTAGTGGGTTTTGTGGGTGGTTTTGTTGTGGTGGGTTGATGGGTTCAAAGATGCTACCACCTTCCATGATGTCGGATGGTAATGGTTACGAACAAAGACACGAAGAAAATAGATAGACTAAAGAAAACCTAGAAAATAAAAATAAAATCTTACTAGAAAGGAATCTAGCAAGTAGACCTAATAAAAAGAAATCCTAACCTAGAAAATAACTATTCCCCGGGCTGCGGCGCCAAAAACTTGATACGTGGAAATTGCGTCCTCGCAACAGGTTTTACCTCTCAAGGGATCTTGAGAAGCTTACAACCCCCACCAGGCAGTGTACCTGATCGTTGTAGTATAGTATAGTGACAAGTACTGGGGGATTGATCGTTCAACTAAGGAATTATGTCGCTAGGATTAGAAAACCTACTAAACTAGGTCTAGAGGTGAGGGATGATTCTTTTTGTATTTTTATATTTTATACAAAGCAATTAAAATCTCGGGTTTTGGAAGAGTGGGCGGAATTAGTTTCTAGTCAACTAACCCAATAAACTAAGATGCAATCAAAATAAAATAACAGAAATGAAAGTAAAACTAATTGTACTAATGGTGTGGAAACAATAATGAGAAAAATTGTGTTTACTTAGGTTTCATTACTCCTTAGATATCTTTTACAGGTTGATAGCTTGTTACAATTGCATGGATGACGGGTCATATTACCTAATACTAGTCGTAGGGCCGTGTAAAATATTCCCTAACTCTATAGGATCCTACTTCACTCCTATGTCGAGCCGTTAGAAGCTCCTAACATAGGATCATTAGAATTCTCCTACGCATTAAATACAACCAAAAATCGTAGTACACCTTCGATCATGTTTCTTAAGACGTTCAAGCAAGTTACCAATGGAAGTCTGCCTGTTTTCTTAAGCCTAACATCGAATACAATCATCCGTAACAACTATAAACAAACAATCAACCCATAATTAACATCTAGGTTTCACTACATCTAAGCAAACACAAGAGAAATCTAGCCTAGCATGTTAAATAGAAGACAAGCGTAAGATATAATCAAACAACACATAGACATATTGAATGATTTGAAAGAGTACTTATCTTTAATTGAACATGAAAGATTCAAGGGGTTGAAACCCTTGAAAAGCTGATAAAATTCGGACTAGGGTTTATTCCCTCAAAGTTGCACGCTAATGAATGAAATTTGGAAAACTATATATAGATTACATAGCGTGACGGCGTCATGTATTGGATTGTGACGCGGTCAACTCGCCGCCATAATGAAATCGTATTGCCTAGATCTACTTCTGACGCCGTCATGTAGGAGTTTCCTATGGGCCGTCACTAATACTTGGATCATGACGGCCTTGGGTGATGCCGTCATCTCCTATGCACAAAAACTCTCTGGATCGTCACGTGTATTTTCCACATCCACCTCTTTTGTAACTCTTGACGCCGTCATGTGGAGAGCCTTGACGTCATCAGGTACTGTTCCAACAAGGAAAATTGAGACTTTGCTGTTTTCTTTACTTTTATGCTCCAAAAATGTTCAAAATGCTTCCTTTTCTAGATTTCTTTCCAAAAGTACCTAAAATGACAAAAGGAACGATTTAGGGCAATAATTGATCAAATAATCTCGAATTCGGGCTTAAATGACCCCTTAAAAGTGGTTCACTTTTCGCCTCATCATTACCTAAACGGCTGAATCTACTTTTTGCCTATCTACTCGACAGATGACACTATAAAGATCGCAGACTGGCTTAAGGTGGTTCTGATATCTGGTTTGGGGCAGACTATGAATTCTAGGACTTACCGATGTATGTTATGCTATCGGCTAGGGTTTCCCCTATTTTGTGTTCAGAGGCTGTGCTCAGCTTGTTCTAAGGTCCTTACGGGGGATATTTATTTGGACCATGTTGTATCGTGAGCTGATATTATTGCTATTAAACATCAGCATAACGTGGTGCGCGATACTCTAGTTGACATCTGCTCTCGGTCAGGGTTTTGGCTCATAAAGAAGTTGACATCGGGCTTTGTGTAGAAAAGGACAAACCCTTACGTCCAGCTGATATGTTGTTCTACTCTTGGGAGATTTTTGTGTTCAGAGGTCGTGCTATAGCTAGAGGAGTGGGGGCTCAGATAGTTTCGCGGCTCCCCACTAATTTCTTTTAACTTCTATAACTTTCTAATAAAGTGATGTTTATACCATTTGCTTTCTCTACTTTTGGGGAATTAGATATGGAGGCTTTGGATACACTTTCACGTATTAAATCTATTACCATTACCCACTCAAATAATGTTAAGAGTGGCGTTTTTATCTTTAATATATTAAGCTTTTGTATTCAGAAAGGAGTGGGAGCGCAACTTGTGTCTAGACTCCCATACAACTTTATGTAATTTATTATGTTTCAATAAAATCATATTATTATTATAAATAAATAAATAAATAATAATAATAATAATAATAATAATAATAATAATAATAATAATAATAATAATAATAATAATAATAATAATAATAATAATAATAATAATAATCATCATATCACTACAATTTCTACTAGGGGCGAATTATGGCGGTTCTCTTCCTCAGGTATCCTTCTGATCGACCCTTTCCTCTTTGATTCATCATATGGATCATACATGTTGGTATTCGATTATTCTAGGGTTCCTGTTCGCTCCTACTGTTACAATTTTATTTTCTTAGGGTTTCGTTTGGTCAGTTTTCTCTTCTAGGGTTTCTTTTCGAGACCCGTTTCAGTTTGTTTACTGGGATCATTTTGTTTCTTCAAAACATTGGGTTTACTTAGTTTGTATTGTGGTTTTGATTCATCTCGGTGGATTCTTCTATTATCAGGCCTTGGTTTCTTTTACTTGTTGTCTGTTGTGGTGCTTTGACTATTTGGGTTCTATTTGTTCCCCTCGTATCAGCAGGTTCTACACTATCAGGGTACTGTGATTTTGCATCGACTATCAGCAGGTTCTATACAGCAGGTTCTATACTATCAGCAGGTTTACAAATGGTACCTGCGTTTCAGTTCTAGGGCTTGTCTGTATGTGCAGTTTGGTTCGTTGTTAGTTTTACGTTTTTAGGCTGCTGCTTTTGGCTTCTGCTACAGTGCTACAGTGTGCTAAAGTGATGCTACAGTGTTACTACAGTATTGCTACAGTGTTTTACAGGTTCTGCTACAGTACCAGGGTTTGATTTGTGTTTTCGGTTTGGAGTTGGTGCTTCCGTTTTGGCCTTTGGGTTGGTGTTTGTGTTTAATTTCCTATGACTATTGTGAGATTTCACTGCCCCTTCGCGGGTCTTAGTGGGTGTCGTGATGGGGGTGGAAATGGACTTACTAAAACTTATTTGATCACACATCTTCGGGATCGGCACTTCAGTGGTGAGGCGCAAGCTATCACTAGGCATTCTCTTGTGTCGGATTTGGTTATTTTTTAAAGGGCTAAGGTTACTCTTAAGCGTATGGGATTGTGGTTATGTGGTGGTTGCTTCAATACGCATACTTTCCGGGCTAAGTGTCGGCATGGTAGGGGGTCTGATTTTGTGTCACCTCCTGATTGTGGTGATGGTGTTGTTCGGTTCGTGTTGCATGATCTCACCAAACCACAAAATCCTTCTCATGTTGCTCTTGTTGAGGATTTGGTTTCTAATGAGCTTGGTGGTTTTGATTTACATCTCCTTGATACTCTATTTTCTAAGGGGTTGCGTACTGTCAAATCCATCCCTCCTAAATGTCGTTTGGGGTTTTCTCGGGTTTTGAAAGGAGCTCTTGATAAAGTGGTTTGTTCGCCTGATGACATTTCGTGCTGGGTTGGTTTGTTAGTCTTGCCTCTTTGCCTGCTTAAAACCTTTTGCCCGAGGAGTAGTCAAGAGTGTAGGTCTGCTACTAAGCGTCAACGACAAGAAGAGTATATTCTTAATGCAATTTCATCTTGGGGCACACCTGGTGGTAGTTTACAAATTGTGCGTGAGGTTTTAGCCAAACCCCCCCCCCCCCCTTTATGGTCTAACATTGATGAGGAAAACTTGGACTTGGGTGATCGTAATATCAAGCAGTGTAAGAGGAAGATTTGTGATGGCCATTATACTGCTGCTGTCAGAGTTCTTTCTTCTTCGGGTATTGCGGCTTATGATGGCACTACTCTTGAAGATTTAAAAGCTAAGCACCCTTTTCAATCTACTTCCCCTTTGCCATATGTACCTATTGATCATCATTACCTTTCTGCATCTCCTGCTATGGTCCTTGATATGATTAAGAGTTTCCCTCGTGGTACTTCTTGTGGACGGGATGGTTTGCGTGCCCAACACCTTTTGGATTGTTTAAATGGTGCTGCTGTTGCTATCTCTGATGAGTTAGTCGCTTCTATCACCCAGGTGGTGAACCTTTTTCTTGAGGGTAGATGCCCAAGGGTGTTGGGCGAGTATGTTGCTAGTGCTCCTCTCACGCCTTTGGTTAAACCAGGAGGGGGGATCCGTCCTATTGCTGTTGGGACTATTTGGAGGCGATTAGATGATTGGCCATTCTTTGGATGGTTATTTTGATGGTTTTCAATTTGGCGTAGGGGTATCGGGAGGTGGGGAGGCAATTCTTCATGCTGTTAATCGGTTGATTGAAGACTGTGGGGGCGATGTGGGTTTATCGATGTTGTAGGTGGACTTTAAAAATGCCTTCAATATGGTGGATCGTGCGGTTATGTTACGGGAAGTCCGCCTTTGTGTTCCGGCTATTTCACGTTGGGTGGAATTTTGTTACTCCAGTCCTGCCAGATTATATTATGGCGAGCATACTTTATGGTCGCACCAAGGGGTGCAACAGGGTGATCCGCTTGGGCCTCTTCTTTTTGCTTTAGTGTTACATCCCTTGGCATGTAAGATTAGAGACTCCTTTACCCTTTCTCTTCAAGCTTGGTATCTGGACGATGGTACTACTATTGGTGATACTTTGGTTGTGGGGAAGGTTTTAGAGTTGATTATGATGGATGGACCTAGTCGTGGTTTACACCTCAACGTTGATAAAATTGAGGTTTTTTGGCCAAAGGAAGACCCCAGGAGCAGGTATGTTGGTGTTTTCCCTCCTAATATTTCTCGCCCTTCACATGGTGTTAAATTATTAGGTGGGCCCGCCAGTGTGTACTTTGAGTTTAGTAATAAGCTTGTTATGAAACGGGTTGCTAAAACTATTGAACTTATGGTTGCTGTTGTTACTACGTGCATGTGCTGGTATTTCCAAGTTGTATTTTTCTATGCGCACATGTCCTCCTCGGGTCTTTGAGGATGCTCAGGTTTATTTTGATGCAGCCCTTCGTTCTTCTTTGGAACGTATTGTCACTGCTTCTGGGCCTGGGTTTGGTGCTTGGCAATGGAGACTTGCCACCCTACAGTTTGCTTTCGGGGGACTTGGTGTGTATTCTGCAGGTGATGTCTTGAACTATGCCTTCCTTGCTTCTAGACTTCAATCAGCCAGCTTACAGACTAAGCTTCTCCGTAGTTCTGGTATTGTGACTACTGGTCCCTTATTTGATAATGCTTTGCGTACTTTTAATGTGAATATGGGAATTGATCTTTTGAGTAACCCTAGTGAGATCGCTGCCCCCAAACTTATGAAGAAATTGGCAGATATATATTTCACACGTGTTGCCCGAACGGTTGAATCCACTTTCCATTTATCCCCTAGACAGAAGGCGTTATGGAGCTCACTAAAAGAGGATTACACGTCAGATTGGCTTAGGGTGGTACCGATATCCGGATTAGGACAAACTATGAATGCCAGGACTTACCGATGTGTGTTGTGTTATCGGTTGGGTGTTCCTCTTTTTACTATCCAGGTGTCGTGTTCAGCTTGTTCTAAGGTTTTTTCTGGAGATATTTTTGGGGATCATGCTATTTTATGCGTAGGTATAGTTGGTATTAAACATCGGCATAATGTTGTGCGCGATGTTCTTGTTGATATATGTTCTCAGTCCGGAATTTCAGCTCGTAAGGAGGTTGATATTGAGCTTCATGGAGAAAGGGACAAAACCTTACGTCCAGCTGATATGTTACTTTATTTTTGGGATGGTGGGCTTGATGTTTGTGTTGATCTTACAGGATCGTCACCTTTGACGCGTTCGAGTATGGTTGATTTTTTGCCCGGTCGGGCAGTTATTGAAGCCGCGCAACGTAAATGGGTCAAGTACGAGGCTAAATGTGCTGATATTGGATATGGGTTCCTCCCATTTTCATTCTCTTCTTTTGGAGAACTTGAAAAAGATGCAGTGACCTTATTAAAGCGTATTCAATGATTTTCTATGACACAAGACATTGGAGCACGTGCTGCCCCTCATATTTTTAGTAGGATTAGCTTTGCTATAGCTAGAGGTGTGGGGGCCCAGTTAGTTTCTCGGCTCCCCACCCATTTCTTATAAATCCTATTTGTTTTTAATAAAGTGATGTTAAAAAAAAATAATAAAATAATAATAATAATAATAATAATAATAATAATAATAATAATAATTTATAAACAATGATACTTTAAAGTACAAAATTCTGAATTAGAACGTATGTTAAAACTTTCCATCCAACTGTTATGTAATCTGAGTTCTCTCACTTGATGTATTTGGAGTGACTGTGTTAGAATTACAACGTAAACCAAACAATTTACGTAATGTAATATGAATTACAATTTCATCCAATCTGCAAACTAAACAACCCATGTAATGTTATCAAATTACAATTACATCGAATTACATAAGATTACAACAAACCAAACGAGACCATAGTGTCTAGTTTTTAACCGTGCATATATACATGAGAATTATGAAATAGAGCATATTTTTTCAAAAATACAGATCTACTAAAACTTCACTCATGTTTTTAACACATGAGGAACCAATAGTTACGTGGGACAAGTTATCCCCGTCCCCTCCCCACCTTTATATATATATATATATATATATATATATATATATATATATATATATATATATATATATATATATATATATATATAAAAGGAAGGGATCAAGTAAGAAGAATAATTAAAATAAAAATGGTAAGAAGTAATTCTAGCCACACATTTCAAATTAGGAGGGAAAATTTGAAGGAAGATGCATCCACTTTTGTAGGTGCATCTAAAATGTGTGGTTGTAGTTACTTCTTATCATTCTTATTTGATCCTCACTCTCTCTCTCTCTCTCTCTCTCTCTCTCTCTCTATATATATATATATATATATATATATATATATATATATATATATATATATATATATATATATATATATATATATATATATATATATATAGTTAGGATCAAATATGAAGAATAATTAAAATAGGAAGGATAAGAAGTAACCACAACCACACATTTTAGATGCACCTACAAAAATGGATGCATCTTCATTCAAATTTTCCCTCCCATATAAAAATGTGTGGCTAGAAAGTATAAAAATGCATCTTCATTCAAATTTTCCCTCCCATATTACTTCTTACCCTTCTCATTTTAATTATTCTTCTTATTGGATCCCTACCATATATATATATATATATATATATATATATATATATATATATATATATATATATATATATATATATATATATATATATATATATATATATATATATATATATACTAGACTTCAAAGCCCGCCCGATGGGCGGGCATGACTTATGATTATAATTTGGATGGTTTTATTTAACGTAAAATTATATTTTAAGTCGTAGGTTTTTATTTATTTATTTATTTAAGGATATTAGTTTACGGTTGTGTATTTTTTTAAGGAAGTTAATTTTAATTTTGATGTTGTCAATTAATCGGGGAATATTTTTAAGCACGTCATTTTTATTTATTGTTGCTATAAATTTTAAGTGATAGTTATTTCAATAAGACATAACTTATAATTATTGTTTTGAAAAAATAAGTTAATGAAAAATAAGATATAAACGTACCAAATTTTATTTGAATGCATTAAGGACGAAAGGAAATAAACGGTTATTGAATAGGAGATAAACAAAGTTTCAAAGTCGTACGCAAAAACAAAGTATCAAAGCATAGCCCGTTCGATGGGCGAGCAAGCCTTATAAATATCGCTAAAAAACTTAAGTTAACAAAAACATAAGATATAGGTATAACCAACACTCAAATGAGTCTTTCGAAGATGTGCATATCCAGCTGTCTAAGCGGGAATCATTCCTTCTGGTACTTGTTGCGTCTGCATCCCTTTGTTCTTCTGGTTCAAACTTTACTGTGATGTTTTCACTGTGTGCATTCAGACACATTTGTTATTGCAGAGTAAGAAATTAAAAAACCAAAAATTAAAGTAATTATAGGCCACCTCGTCCATTTTGACACCCATTTATCCGTATTAACCAAATTAACTTACCCACCCATTTTTAAACATCTAATTATTCCTTAAGGTAAAGGAAATAGTAATTATATAATGATAGCCTTTTTTAAGTAATATAAACTTTTGCTATATGGGGTCTTCATACGAAATGAGTATAGAAGATCACAACATCAAAATTATCACAAAATATCAAACTATGTGCCGGGAAGAATGATAATTAATATTTGTTGAGGGTTATAAAAGGATTATCACGTTAGGTTTGACTTGTGGAACGCCCAACTTTTCGAGTACTCATAGTCTCCAAATGCATTTTCTATATTTCTATGACATATGCAGATTATCAAATCAAAAGCAAACGTATTACTTCATCTCGAATACCATAAGAATGCGAAAAATGTACCTAAAAAACATGATGCCAAATATTTATTACGTTTCATTCTATTTTATGTATTCTATGTTAGCAATTTTGTCTCTACAATAAGATATATATTTAATCACAATGTATAAAATCATGGGGATAAACATAATTTTTTTCTATAGGCAACATACTGTCTTTTTGAAGCACACTTGGAAATTTCATATATTAGTATACTATTATGGCAAAGACTTACTCAAATAGTCAAATATATTAGCTGGTTTTGGTGATAAGTATATTTATGATGTAAGAGTTATTATTAAACCAAGACACAATGTGCCAAATGATTATCAAGATAAGAACTTTATTAAATTTCATTATTCATCCCTTCAATGCTCAAACACACCCATTCCTACTTTTACTTGTTTACCAAAAAGCCACAGTGGAAGCGTGTATGGTCTTTGGTTCTATAATCTAATTGATTTATAATAATAAAGATAATTTTGTATCAATAAAACACGTTCCTTAAATATCATCACGATTACATATTCTAAATGATTGAACTATCTTACATTACTGACTACCAATGGATGCTCTAACAAAACAAACATATAAATGGTTGATAATTTACATGTTACCCGAATCCATGCTGAGTTCAAGCAATATCGCAACTTGCTCACTCTTCACTTATCTTTTGGCACCCGTAGATTCCATGAGCACATTTTGAAGATGTTTATTTTAATTATGCAAACCACTATTGTACTCTTGCAACCTCTTATACATGTCCTTTTGCATTTTGACCTGAAAATCCCTTTTAGAACATCCATTAACTAAACAAATTAAACCTTACTTTTGTTTCCTATAAACGAATCAGCAAACTCATCCACCTCTACCATAATGTTGAAAATTTGCGATGATAGACGCCACCATTAACACTTTGCATATAATAAAGTGTCTTAATGCAATATGACAGCAAGGTTTATGAGGTTTAGAAGGTTAACGTTAAACAGTGAATTGGAGAATGGGGTTTGGTGTTTTCGGTTATAATTTATGGTAGGTATGTCGTAGGCAAATGACTTAAGAATAAGTGAAGTGCTCACCTATTAATGCTACAACTGGAAGAACGCTGCCGATAAACATGCTATACAGAACTCATAAAACTAAAGTTCGACTAATGAAATTCAGGACTTAGGTAACTTGCCTTTAAAACAAAAAGTGTTTTAGCAGAAAGGTTGCAACTCAAAATCATTATTCCTGGCAACCTGCATTTTTGAATAAAAACATTGAAGTTTTATAGACCATTATACATAAGCCTCACAGAAACAAACATTTGATGAGTTTACCCTTTAACAGCTACAAAAATTGATTAGCCAACTGAATATACCATTTTCTCGACAAAAACGATTCAATGTAGACCGGCTAACTGGAAAAAAACATGTTTAGACCAAAATTATGCTTATGCCATCTGAATGTTAACTAATGAAAGAATGTTAATGGGAAATAAATATTCTTTATACACAACGTTGCATATCAAGATAGCATTAATAGTAATGGTTTGTGATGTAGGGAAACATCAGCGTTGCATATCAAGATAGCATAAGTATAGTGGTGTGCACCAACCGAATCATTTAACATCTTGAGCATCTAATGACTTAATGAGTTATAATGCATAAAGGGATTAGTATTTTGGTATCCATTAATTGATTAAGTGGTTACAAAAGAGTCATGTAGAGTAATTGTCAAATTACCTTCTTTGTTTCACGGTGTGTAAATCTTTGGAAATGTCATTCTACGCTCCTGTAATTTAAACTCGTCATCCAGCAGCCACAAAAACCAAATGGCTCCCTTCAAAATTTTGACGGCAGGATCTTCTACAAATTAACATAAAGTCGTCATATTCATTTACTTCTTATCATTGTCTTTTGTATCTAGTCTTGTAGCAAGGGCTGGACTGATTACCATCTCTCTTATCATACTCATAACGCGGCCTGCATACTGGTACCTCTTTAGTCATATGTGGTCTGTTGTATTGATAAAGCTAAATGCATAAAAGTGAAACAACACGAAGATGAGAAATGCAGCCCCTAAATTATTGATATCCTACTGTTCTAAATTGCTGGTCAACTTCATTTTTGTTCAGCAATAGGAACAAAAGAACGTCAATTTTTTCCGTATAATTTCTGAGAAATTTGTACATCTATCATAGTGTGACACTTTAGGGACGTCTTCCCATTTTCAGATAGTTAATGGGCGTGTTTAACCTAACTGATATCTGAGGTCACCTAATATCTTGCAAATTTCGGTAGTGTCCTATTAATATCTTTAAATCAGGGGAGATTCAACCTTTAGCTGATATTTGTTGTATAATGAGAGCCATTATTCATCTGGTTTATCTATGCAAATATCCTACAAAACCATTACTCATTGCACAATAAAACTCCTTGTGTGATATAAAAAAGGGGGAGTTAGTATCTTGAGCTGCCACATATACCTTTAGCATATCACCAATATTGCAGACAATTGTTCTAGGAATTGGAACTGCTGATATCCATTTGCCTGAAAGGTTTCTTACCTTCACAAAATCCAGTTAAGTAATTGTAAGGTAACAAACCATAATAGTACACTTAGATCACATGCCTAATAATCAATTAAGATCCCATTTTGACCAGCGTCAAAATAACCCAATCTGACCCGTAACTAAATCCAGCCCAACCCATCGAACTTGTCTACATACCTAAATGGTTTGTGGCAAACTATAGTTCTATTATGTATTTTGAAAGCGTGAACGGTGGAGCCATGACCCCTGCATTGTTACTTTTGACAGCACAAATAATTTATATATTTATATAGCAAAAGCTAAACTCAACCTTGATATACACTTCTTATAATTGTGTGATTCAATAGGTTGGTTCGACCTGAAGGGAATGCAACTTATTGTTGCATTTGAGTTTATTTGATAACATTTAGTCATATAGTATTTATCTGTGTATTAGGAGGTTCAAGTGGTATCGACGCTGGACAACACGAGTCCTTTCCATGCAAGGTGTACATGTGGTTATGGCAGTAAGAAATACAGAAGGTGGTACAAAAATTAAAGAACATTTACTCAGTGAGATACCTACTGTTAAGGGTGATGTAATGGAGCTAGATCTCAGCTCTCTTGCATCTGTAAGGAATTTCGCAGCCCATTATTACTCCTCGAAACCTATAAACAGGTTATGGGTAGAAAATATTAGGTAGCAACAGGAGAATCTCTTTTTTTAATTAATATGTCAAAAAAAAACCCGAATTAACCTACTATGTTGCCATGTACCTTGTCACTCTCCGGAATCTGTATCTACGAACAAAAAAGACACGTAAGCTGCTTCAAATATAAAGATTTAAACTGAAGCAAAAAAAAAATACCTCTTTTTGAGCTGAAAACACTTCATCTACAACATCAGATTCTAAATGATTTCGGAGCAATTATTACAATAATATACAATATAATTACGTAGTGGGTATCCTAAATTATTGGTATAGTAAAATATGATAACCCATTGTAAAATAATGTTTAGAAAATATTTTATATAATGTTTTAAAAATGGTACCCATTATTAACATATATTTTAATTAAAACATTTTATTAAAATGGGCTTTACATAGTGAGATAAAGCACTATTATACCTCTAAACATTATATAAAATATTTTTAATAAAATATGTTAATGTGTAAAATGCTAAAAAGTGATAAAAATTACCATCCATTTCTCAGAAAATGCCTTCAAAGTCTGATCTTTGGTAAGGCAATAAGAGTCCTAGAGCTGTTTTTATTTGCTCAATTGTGACGGCCATCATCGTCTTCCTTACGGCTTCTATCCTCTCATCAGAAGCAATAAACTGAAAATATTCCAGAAAGTATAAATGCTTTTAAATTATAACAATACTAATGAGGAATAACTCAACCGTAAATTGTCATAAGATTTAAATCCTTGATGAGTGGCCAATCCTTTATAGAAAATTTTCTTTTAACTATGGACTATTCAGTAACATTACATCTTTCTAATTCTAATATGTGTAATTTTTAAAGTAACAAATGAATAAGATTATCATATGCTCAGTCCTATAAAGACTGAGCAGGGTTAATAATAATCTGTCATAACATACCTAATAAAATCTTATAGTTGACGTTCCCAGGTTAACGAATGTTTTTTGCTTCCTACTCATAGAAGAATGCAGCCCCAAAACAGCTTGTATGAGTAAAGCAGGTTGATCAAAAGAAATTTGCTCACTTGAATGGGTGAGTCACTCCCTTTTGAAATAACTTGTATTTGTAACCACTGTAAAAAGAAAATGTATTTTTTGGAACAATGGTGATCTTCATGTGGTCATGTAATGAAATAGGTGCGATAACTTACTATAGATTGTGGATGTGGATGATTCGTCGTATCACGCATCTCCTTATAGGGTCGGCCGATACAATTGGATGACTGATTCTTTGAATCTTGCTAATGTAGTCCGTCGAGATAAAATTTAGTTATGTTAGCATGTGTATATTCCTGAGGCACGTACAGGGCAATTCTTCTTGCTAAACAACAATGATGATATCTAAATGTATTTCCAAACAGAGAAATTCATGTGCAGTGTATTAAGAAAGAAGTATTAGCCGGGTTGACCCATTACCTGGCCCTCCATTCGATTCAAATGCAATATAAACTACTTCAAACTCCAACTAAAAACGTAAATTTTAATAACATAATTCATACAAAACTAAAGCTAATAGAATCAATCAAATAAAGAGATAAGTAGCACATTTTTTTATAAGTAGCTTAAAGAATAAAAAAGGATTCAAGAGGCTGATTGGTGTGCATTTCAACCACTGTTTAAAGACGTCTATTATCGACAGTCAGCAATAAAAAGAATACATTACAGAACTTTTTTTTTTCAATGGGGTAGTATGGCCACGCTAGTTTCTGTTAGGCCGTTAATGTTTTTCCTCATTTGTTAGTATTATGGCCTACTGGCCCCCCAGTTAAAAGTTTCCGAATGTATAAATTCTAATGCACACAACTTCGTTAGGATTTCTATTAAAAGTATTTACCAGCAGATTATTATACTTATAATATTGTTTTTTTACTTGCCAAAAATGCATCATTTAATTTGTAAGAATCATTTCAAAGATAGTATTTATGCGTCAACCCAATCTGTATGGACCATTGCGGCCATACTAAAAGATGACTTGCTTTATACCGTATCCGGCTTGACCTCTAACTTCAGTCACATCACCTTACTTTCTCCGCCAAACCCATATATATAATGTGAATATATATCCACGACCTTTATAACCCAAATGAATAGCTTGAAATTACTTGTTAGTCACATGACTCATGTCAGAGTATTTGTTTTCAGTGAGCCTGTATCCTTAATCTTTTTCTTCATTTTGTATAAGCAATCCTCTAATGCAATGTACTCATCTGCTTTCTTCTTGTATTCTTGGTCCTCATGTTTGTACTTCTCGGAATCTTTTATCATCTTTTCTATCTTTTCCCAGGATAGTTTTCCATGTTTATTGGTAATTGTAAGTTTCTCCATCTTGCAGACGATTGGTTGTCTTCCATTGAGGTTTGCTATTGGTCGGGTCATCCATAACGTGAGAATGCAGGTTTGCAGGCCGCGATTGCGCTAAACTGAGAATAAAAAGGCATGTATTGTTTATTATTTGAGAAAATCATATTTACTTGGTTCATAATCATCAAATGCATATGCAACTGACCATATGGAGTTATACTGGTCATCAGGTCTTCTGAACCATCAGAAGTTAAGTCTGCAGGCCACAATTGAGATAAACCCAAAATAAACAAAATATTATACATCAAGAAAACCAATAATGTAAACACGAAAACCGAAAACTTTGAAAGAAACTGTATGTGTACTTATGCAGATGCAACTAATCATGGTGAGGTGTGCTGATAACTGGGTCATCCATAACATGAAAACGCAAGTTTAACATATACACAAACTACACCTTAATATAACAAAAAAATTGTCTAAAATCAAGCATAACATACTAAATATTCAAATCATCAATTGTTATTATAATCATAAATCAATATATATACACAAATCTAACCTAACAATAGATATTCGACACTGATAGCTCTTAAATCATGCAAAATTTAACAAAAACAAAAGTCATGTGAACAAAAACAATTGTATACCTCTCAATTTAGGTACTTTGTTGCAGATTTGATATTACAAAAACCCTAACCACAGTACCTACAAACATACATATAAATAGATTTAAACATAAGCATATGAGAGTTATATACTTTTAACACATAAACTTAAGATTACTAAAACAACATACCTGGATATCGGATTGGTGCTGTAAAAAAAAAAAAAAAAAAAAAAAAAAAAAAAAAAAAAAAAACACAATTGAATAATAGTTTTTGTGTATACATGAAGCCATTATAAACAACATACCTGGATACATATTACCAACAAAGAAGATCGACGAACAACCTGCACACGTGATCTGTCAAAAAAACCATAAAACAGGACACAAAGATTGGCAAGCACACATAATATTCATAAAAGTTATACAACATACGCATCCTGTTATAGATATTAGCAACATGCAATATTGAAAAATCAACATGATGAAAATCGATGTATACCCACTTTTTTGAATTTCATAGATAGTGAAGAGTAGCAATATACCTTAAATACTATAGTCTCAGAAGCCTCATCTTCTTCATCCTCGTGTTTAAAACTGAATACGATGGAGAAGAGATACTCCAATTAGGGTTCTTGGGTTTTGAAAAAAATGATATACCGTGTATGATAATGAACTGTTTCATTCTTTTGTTATACGCTATAATCGGTTTTAATTAAACTCTAATCTCTATTTGACAACCTTGACAATGCAATATCAATTATAACTTGCAAATTTTATCACAACCATTAGAATGCTCCAATGGTTGAGGTGTTGTTTATTTCTGCCTCTCATCCCAAGTTCGAATCCTGTGCACTACATTTTTACAATCCGAAATTTAGCACATCAAAAGTATAAAATTAATTATAAAATACGAAATTAATTAAAAAAAAAATACTTACATGACAAAAATGTGATGACATAATTTGTGATGACATGGAAAATGCAAATAAAATAAATTTAAAAAATTTAATTTACAAACGAAATTAATTAGAAAAATACAAAAAAATTACAATGTGATGACATGGCTGATAAAAAAAATTACAATGTGATGACATGGCTGATAATGGTAACAATGTGATGACATGGCGAAATATGAATTACTGGGCATTGACTGGACAATGACTGGACATATCCTTCAAATGCCTCATGTTATATATAATGTATATATATATATATATATATATATATATATATATATATATATATATATATATATATATATAGAATTGAGTTCATATAAGATCAATGTTAAAATTATAAAAATAAGATCCATTCAAGGACCAATAGGAGAAGGGCAAGTGGTTTTTGCTTATTAAAAAAACTGAAAATTAAATACATAGCCAAGAGGGCATTATGGGTATTTTGTACATCAAACACTAAATAACCTAATCATCTCTCATAAACCGCCTCCCATCTTTTCTCTCTCTCTCTCTCTCTCTCTCTCTCTCTCTCTCTCTCTCTCTCTCTCTCTCTCTCTCTCTCTCTCTCTCTCTCTCATCCCACAAATTCCGGCGACCCAAAATCATAACCAAAACGCTAATCGGCCTCCCTATCTTGTCAATAATCTGTCGCCATATATAGCTCCTTTCCGACCGATCTATTCCTCTCGACCAAAAACATAGATCGGCCTCCATCCATTCTAGTTTATCCAGCGAACAAAACAGCGATCTATTCAAAACCATGTATCTGATCGGTTTATGTATCCATCCATTCTCGTTTATCCAGCGACCAAAAACATGTATCTGATCGGTTTATGTATCGGATTCAGGGTAAAAAACGCAGGGATTCCGGTGTACCGGAATCTGCTGTTGTTCATTTTTGGTTTTGAAGACTTATTTTTTAGAAGTGAAGCAGTTTTTGGTACACAAGTCGGTATATGTATCCATATTTTTATGTATCGGATACTGGGTTAAACACGCGGATTTCGGTGTA
This sequence comes from Artemisia argyi, assembly GCA_030686995.1. NCBI lineage: Eukaryota > Viridiplantae > Streptophyta > Magnoliopsida > Asterales > Asteraceae > Artemisia > Artemisia argyi. The sequence goes on from CM060706.1 coordinate 38,700,128, forward strand.
CCGGAATCTCCTGCTGCTCGGTTTTAGTTTGAAGATTCATTGCAGTAGTGTAGTAGTTTTTTAGATAGGTTCTTGGAACACAAATTCTTTGAACACAATTTTTTAGATGGGTTCTTGGAAAACAAATTCTTCATACACATTTTTTTAGATAGGTTCTTGGTACACATATTATGGGTAAAACGTGCGGATTCCAGTGTACCGGAATATGCTACTGTTCGATTTTGGTGTGAAGATTTATTTTATTAGTGTAGCAGATTTTTTAGATAGGTTCTTGATATATAAAGTGATTATATTCGAGTGTATCTGTATATTTTTGAAATATGTATAAAGTGTATCTATTTGAGGTGTAATTTATATCAGATTTTTTTATTGTGTAACAAGTGTATTTGTTTATTTTTGAAATATATAAAGATCGAAAACAAAAAAATGTATCAGTTTGTAAAAAAAAAAAGGCCTGGTGAAATATGTATTAAAAAAAATGGTTGGTGAAAAGAAAATGCACCAAAAATTAATTCAAAAAATGTGATTTCAATTGTCCAAACTACCCTTGAAACTCTATTTAATGGCTATAATGTCACTCATTTAATGCTAATCTCATCTAACACAAATACAATGATCCAACGGTCCATATTGGGTCTTACTTTTAGAACTTTAAGAATGATCTCACAATAACCCTCCCCTATATATATATATATATATATATATATATATATATATATATATCAAAAACTATAAACCTGAAAGTATGGAACAAAAAATATAAAGTTTAATATGTTAAACGCTTAAAACCGTCAAAAATACGAAACAGAAACTGATAAAAAAAATTGTGCTACACTATAAACAATGGGGAACAAAGGGAATAAAAGTACAAACCTCCTAGTAGGGTGGTTTTGTATAAGACAACCCTAGTTACGTTTTAATGTACGGAAGTTACTACTTGAAAGGATGAATGAACATTTGTTTGCTTTGTCTTATTTGGTCTACGTATTATTGGAACAAAGAACATTTGGGATTATGCAGGATTATAAACAAAAGATCCTTTTTTTGCTCTCTTTAGCCCAATCTCTTCTTATCTTTGGGAGGTCTTCCTCCACTAGCATGTTTTTTCGGAAAACTCAATTTATGCTGGTGTGGATGGAACTAACCAGTTGATCGATTAAGCCCATTCTTGAACAAACAAACTTATATTAGAAACAATTACATTACAATTTCACTTTTGTGAATGAGAAACATATAGATTTGAATATTTCAAAGGATGAATCATGAATCTAACATATTGGAATTTGATCTAAAAATCAAACAAATTCGTGTAATCTTTCATTGCGTTGATGAGAATGAGAACTTACAATTCACGTGTCTTATGCTTTCTATCCTTGATTCCTAATGATGACAGTGAGCCAAACGAAGACGTGATGATGGAATGAATATGATGGTGGCTGCATGAATGCTATTATTTTACGAAATAATAGCTGATGTTATTATTCATGTGAGACTAACAAAGATTATACCCAAAATAAATTCATCATTACCATATGACAAGTACATCGTTTACAAACTAGTGAAATGAGGAAATTCAGTACTTTCATTTGCGACAAACATGGGAAAGAAATTAGACACATCACAATTTATTTTATGTTACCATTAGCATTCCAGAAGCAAGTCATTCTGGAACTTGGTGAAGTTAAAACTGCTGCGACAGCAAGGAAGAGGTGAAACCCAACGATTGATTCTATAAATCGAAGATCAAGAAAGTATTCTCCATCTGATGAGTCCCGATCACAACGACATCTTTTACTCCTGATCCACCATCGAGAAAAGCAAGGCATGAGACGCCATTCCCCATGTACTTCATCGAGTTATGTCCAAAGATTGTCCAGATTCTCCCACTCTCGGTTTCAAGATCAATCTTAGGAACACGCCACCACATACTACCAGGTCCAACTACAATAGATTTATAACATAGACTAAAAGGTTGAATTGCGTTTAGTTGAGGAATGAATATTGCAGCTTTTGAAAAGCTTGCTATAAATTCATTATAGATATCACTTCTTAGTGTAGTATAAGACACAACAGTACTAAGCTTCATAAAACTATTTTTTATTGATGGTAAAGTAACTGTTTTACCTTTGAATATTATTCGGTTCAATCGAAAATAATATCCAAGGGATTTGGGATCGGTTCTGTTCATTGGAGTGTATGAAAGAATGGGTCTAAGATCAAGATTCGGATTATAAAATTGCCCTTCCCCTATAAATGCCACTCCAAGAACCGATGAGGAGCTTGATAGACATAGTGCACATTTATTTTCCGGTGTAAGGACATTTTATTTGACTCGGAAATGCCAACGCAGATCACGAAAAGGTTGCAACACCCCGGACACCTTTAGGAAAAGATTTCAACAAAGAGGATGGAGCGCATGATAGTACATATTGCTTTCGAAAGGGATAATATACACTTGTACTAGGGTTGGTCTCATAGAAATTTACCAAATCAGTGGTTAACTGTGATATTTTTCATTATTTCGAGATGGGATTGAAGGGGGTGACGGCGCATATTTTACAACCATATTTGGCTGTGATATTGAGAGAAGGGCATATCGGATTGTTATAAGAGTGTGCTTCTGTGCACAAAGTATTGTCACAAGATAAGGGAAATATGCATCCTTCCTCTAAGCCACAAGCTACACCACATGGGTTACGCATAACGCAATCTCTCCATGTGAAAGGAGCGTCGAGATCGATGAGGTAATATGGCTCTCCTAGTGGTTTTGCAAATGATAAAGAAATTTTATGAAGAGATGTTTTAGCAGTGGCGGAGATAGGGAGGGGGGCCAGTGGGCACGTACCCCTCCTCCAAAAAATCTGTGTGTATAAAATTTTCAGTTTTAGGGGTATTTTGGTAAAGTTGCCCCCCACCCCTCCCCCCAAAAAAAAATAATCCCTTTGAAAGTCAAAGTCTTTGTTTAGTTGCAGTACAACACTTCATGAAAGAAAGATTAAAAAATGACTTTAAAGACCATAAAAAATGACTACAAACTCCAAAGACCATAACATTCATTTGCTCAAAAAAAAATAAACAAAGACCATAACTTTCATTACTCCACGCAGCAGTGATCACTGATCAATCCATTATTATTTTGGGAAATCTTCAAGTAAGTCTATATTGATAATTGATTCATGTATCTTTTGTTGTCTCTTGCTCTTTAGTTAATTTATAGAGATAGAATTGATCAGTTTTAATGTGATTAAATTAGAGTAGTTACTAGTTAGGTTATCTAATATTTTTTGGGGGTTTATCTAGTTCTTGTTAACTTGATATAGGCTTAGAAGTTAGAGCTTTTAATTTCCAGAATTGTAGCTCTTTTACTTTGTTTGATTGTTTAATTTCTCACTCCATGTTAGGGCTAAGACTATACTAATTCAAATTTAGTTATAACTAAGCTCGATTTGGTTTAAAATAGGATACATGGACTGATGGACAGATTTTTGATAATAAAACCAAGACCACAGTCAGTGGAAACACCATGTAATGGGGAAAATTCCAAAAGAAGTCGTGAAGAAATTAATTTAGATGATCTTCCCGCCGATCCCATGGATCGAAAATGAATATCTAACTATAATCCTAATGACTGTGAAAAGGTTCGAAGGGCATACTTGTAGAGAGGTCCTTATCAACCTAGTGGTCATAAGTTTCCTCAAAAGATTATTGGCAAGAAAAAAAAAAAGTTTAATGTCAATTGGTTTAAGCTATACAAGCCGTGGTTAGAATATAGTGTGAAAGGAGATGCAGCCTATTGCTTATATTGTTACTTATGTGCCGACGATGTTGTTGAAAGTGATGATACGAGTTTCGCAAAGGGAGGTTTTAAAAATTGGAAAAAACCTGAGAAATTTCGAATTCACATTGGAGGTGTAAATAGTTCTCATAATCAATGTCGACAAATGTGAAGATTTGATGAATCAAGATCAACACATTGAGCATTATTTTGTTAAGCAGACTGATCAAATGAAAAGAGAATATGAAATGCGGTTGCTTGCTTCTATTGATTGTGTTCGTTGGTGTTTACATCAAGGTATATCTTTTCGGGCTCATGACGAATCTGATGACTCAATTAATAAGGGAGACTTTAAAGAGTTGCATAAGTTTTTGATCGAACACACTGAAGAACCAAAAAAGAGTATCTTACTAAACGCACCAAAAAATAACAAGTTAACCTCACATGATATTCAGGTAGATATAGCATCGGCTTGTGCTAGCGAAACAACTAAGGTTATTGTTGACGATATTGGGGATGATTGTTTTTCTATTCTAGTTGATGAATGTCGAGATGTTTCTACAAAAGAACAAATGGCTATTGTTATTCGATATGTCAATCACAGAGGTATGGTTATTACATAACCTCGTATGCCATTTTCTTATGATTATTTATGTTACTAACTCTTATATTTTTTGACTTATGTAATTTGAGGTAACATTGTTGAACGATTTCTTAGCGTTTTACATGTTACTGATACTTGCTCTTCGTCTTTAAAAGAAGCAATTGGGAAATTACTTTCAAAACATAAGTTAACCTCACAGTAGATCCAAAATGAATGTGATTATGTGTACAAGTGTGGTTCCACATGAATTTTGGTTACTAACATATAGCTTTTAATTGAACTTTTAACCTTAACAAATAGTAAGTGCAGCTAATGGAGTTGTTTACTCCAAACTTGTTTTTAGGTAGACCTTGTCGTTTGGCTCATAAAGTGACACTCCTACATCATTATAAGTTTGAAATATTTACAACGGTGATAGATTGGGTTCTTCAAGAACTTAATAACAGGTTTAATGAGGTCACAACAGAGTTGCTAATTTGTATGGGTTGCTTAAGACCAGACGATTCCTTTTCGGCTTTCAACAAGGATAAGTTGCTTCGTTTAGCCGAACTCTATCCTTCAGATTTTTCAGAGTTAGATCGCGTGTACTTGGATAATGAGCTTGAGATATTCATATTTGACATGAAATCTAATCCTAAGTTCGCTCAATTAAAAGGAATTGCACGCCTTGCATCAAAGCTAGTCAAGAAAAAGAAACACATTATATATCCTTTGGTATATCGACTAATCAAATTGGTTTTGGTATTACCCGTTTCAACAGCTTCAGTCGAAAGGTCATTTTCAGCAATGAAGATTGTAAAGACTCGCCTTCGCAACAAAATCGAAGATGAATGGATGAATGATTATTTGGTTACATACATCGAAAAGGAGGTGTTCGAAAGTGTTTCAAATGACCTGATAATGCGAAGGTTTCAATATATGACAAACCGTCGTTATCAGCTACCAAATAAGTCGTAAAGTTGTCTTTCTTTCTTTTTTTATCGTCAACATAATGATTGATACAGTGGCATTAGTTTTTGTATCTATACTCTAGTGCGCTTTTATCATTACGTATATATATTGCTATGGAAAGTTTTTGTATCTGCGCTTTTATCATTACGTATATATATTGCTATGGAAAAAAAAATTATGGTTTCATTTTTGCCCCTGGAAATTATTTTCTGGCTCCGCCCGTGTGTTTTAGCATCCTTTTTTATGGGTATCACTGAGGTACTGAATGTATTTTGGGATAATATTGGACGATGGAAGGATACTAATATAAAGAAAAATAGTTTATTAGATCCATAAGATTTTTCTAGTTACCAAAACGAACAATGATTCTGATAAGAGGGTTGTGTTCATAGGCTATGTATATATGTAGAAGTCGAGGAATTGCTTAGATTTATGTTACCAAATATTTAGTTTTATTATGCGTTACAAGGAAGATTGCTTTCAGTGTAACCAATGTGGTAAAGAAGATGAACTTTCGCCATTAAAACAAGTATCTCCCACGGATATATGATCACTTTGTATGGCAAATTATAAAATTTCATGTTGCTAGATTTTACTATTTGTTTTGTAATAGTAGCGTGGTTCATATATAAGGTAAACGCCGCCTCTGGGCGCGTCTATATGGGTCACTGTAATAGGTGAGGACGCATCCTCGGTGCAAGTGTTAGGTCACCCGTGTGTAATTACAAGTTAACTAAATATCTCTGTAACAAGTGATCATAAAACTTGCAAAGGTTAACATCATAATATACTATAAGTACGATTATTATACTTTCACTACAGCATATGATCGATGTAAACAGCGCACACTTCGAGATATGAACCCATTCAGTTTTGACCGGGTAAACCACGTACTTCGCAAAACACTATAGATCCATTGCACTTGACTGATTCTCCCTTGGATTGTTGACTTTGTATTGGGTATTTTTAAATAGACATATAAACTTACTTAAGATATTAATTGAAACATTTTTTTAAAAAGAATATATATAGCATCAAGTGTGTGTTAGGGAGAAAGTGATACAAGCGTATATGCTGTAGAGTGATCCAGTGACGAAGCTAGAAAATTTTCAGTAGGGTGTCGGGATCTAAATTATTTTTTTTCTTTCGGATCGGTGATTCGATTCGGGTCGGGTCAAAAATTAAATACTATTATGATATATATATATAAAAAAGTTTCAATCACTAAAAAACTAAACATTTGTCCAAGACAACTAAATTGCAAAGAACTTATATTAGTGGTATACGATTGACGATTCCTGCCAGGTTATTGAACTTTCAACCCCATTTTCTAATTTCTAATTAAACCCATAATTTCTACTAAATCCCTAAATAAAAGACAAGTATATTTAAAGACAACAAACCAGAAGAGCCGCTGCAGGTGGCGGCAGGCGTGGCGGAGGCTGGTCAGCGATGGCCGGCAGGACTGCAAGAGCCAGGAAGGTGGGAGGAGATGAGGGTCGAAGGGGGAGGGTTTGGGATTTGGTTAATTGGTTTGTTAATTGTTATTGTTTCGGGGGTTTTTTTTTTTTTTTTTTTTTTAATTATTATTTTTTTTTTAATGGGCTAAGTAATGAATTTTAGTTTGGGATTTGGTTTGTTAATGGATTTTAGTTTGGGTAGATGGGCTTATATAAAATGTAATGGATCAATTTTATTGTTTAATGTATAAAAAAATTCACAATTAAAATGAGGAGTCGAAACCGAATACACCGAAATTTTTCTACACGAAAACTATATAACCCTACATCGCAAAAAAAATTTCGGGGGGTCGGGCGCCCCCTCCCACCCCTATATAGTTGCGCCTATGGAGTGATCAAAATATATGAAATGAGTTTGGGAAGATTTGTGTTGTAAGAATTCGTTTATAAGTTTTTAATTTGAGGTAAATGGTAATAATGGTGGTGGTGGAGGAGATGTTGAATAGAGGGGTGTTTGGAATACATGGTTTTTTTTTTTTTTTTTTTTTTTTATTATTATTATTATTATTATTATTATTATTATTATTTTCGACAATAGGAAATGTCTGGTACTATTAGTGTTATAGAAGAAATGCCAAAAAGACGAAAAAACCCTCGCAGCTAGCTAACAAGATTTTTAAACGAGCGTTAGAATTTTGGATCCTCAATTAAGCAAAATGAAAAGGTTGGGGACTATCAGTGTAATCTTGACGATTTTAAGACTAAATATAAAAATAACACCGACTTGGCGGACTAATGTGTAATTTTCCTAATTATTATTATTATTTATTATTATTATTATTATTATTATTATTATTATTATTATTATTATTATTATTATTATTATTTATAAAACATCACTTTCATTAGAAACAAAACTATAAGATTACAAGAAATTAGTGGGGAGCCTCGAAACTATCTGAGCTCCCACACCTTTGGCAATAGCAAAACTAATCCTACTGAATATATGAGCAGCAGCGCGCGCCCCAATGTCTTGAGTTATAGAGAACTTCCGGATCCGCTTAAGTAAGATTATCGCATCTGCCTCAAGTTCCCCTAAAGAGGAAAAAGAGAAAGGGATGAACCCATACCCAATATCCGCACATTTAGCTCCATACTTGACACGCTTACGTTTGGCGGCCTCAATCACCACGCGACCTGGCACAAAATCAATCATACTAGTTTGCGTGAGGGGAGACGACCCCGTCAAATCAACACATACGTCCTGTCCTCCATCCCAGGAATAGAGCAAGATATCTGCTGGCCGTAAGACTTTCTCCCTTTCTCCACCCAGCCCGATGTCGACCTCTTTACGAGCTGAGACCCAGATCGAGAACATATATCAACTAAAGTATCTCGCACCATGTTGTGCCGATGTTTTATTATTATTATTATTTTTTATTTTTTATTTTTTTTACAACCAACACTTTTATTAACAATAAATATGATTTTACAAGAAATTGGTAGGAGCCGAGAAACCAACTGGGCCCCCACACTTTTATTATTATTATTATTATTATTATTATTATTATTATTATTATTATTATTATTATTATTATTATTATTATTATTATTATTATTATTTTATTATTTTTTTTTATGAAACCAACACTTTTATTAACAATAAATAGGATATTATTATTATTATTATTATTATTATTATTATTATTATTATTATTATTATTATTATTATTATTATTATTTTTTATTTTTTTTTTATTTTTTTTATTATTTTTTTTTTTAATAATAATAAGATTTTTCATTGAAATCATGAAAATTACATGAAATTGGAGGGGAGTCTCGATACTATCTATGCTCCCACTCCTTTTTGAATACAGTAACTAACACGATGAAAAATAAAAGCACTGCTCTTAACATTGTTAGAGTGGCTGCTGGCAATAGTCCCAACACGCGAAAGTGTATTCAAAGCTTCCACCTCAAGTTCCCCAAACGTGGAAAATGCGAAAGGGACGAACTTGTATCTATTGTCTTCACACTTGGATGCATACTTCTTCCTTTTCTTTTCCACAGCATTACTCAAGGCAGCCCCAGGAGCCCATGACGTCGCCCAAATCCCAGCAAATGGAGAGACCCCAGTCACATCCAGACATGCGTCCTTGCCTTGGAACCAGTTGAACAAAAGCACATCTGCAGGTCGTAATTCTCTCCCTACCTCTGAAAGAAATCCCAACGGAGCCTCTTTGCGCACCATAATCCCGGCTTTGGAACATATATCAACGAGGATATCACGCACCAAATTATGCCTGAACTTAACCCCCACTTCGCTAGCGCAGTGGACCGCGTGATCCCCCCATTGGTCCATACGGTGTACATTGCAACTCGGGCATAAGCTGCCTTCAGGGAACAAAGGAACCACAAGCCTGTAGCATAACACAGATCGAAATTGGCGAGGATTCATCCTTTGTCCTAGACCGTCGATAGGGATGGCGAAGAGGAAGTCCTGCGCATGTGGGGCGCGAACACTACTAAGTATAGCCACCTGCCTTGGACTTAACGAGTACTTGGTAACAAGGTCTTTCTCAATGACACCGAAATAACACTTTGCCAATTTTTGCATCATTTGGGGGGCAGAAGCGCCCCCGGTGGCAGCGAGAAAGTCGGTGTTGCAGGTAGCGTTGAAATTATCCAAGGCATGCTGGAATGAAGGGCCATGTGAAACAACGCCGGTTTTGGCAAGTATCTTCTCCTGTAAGCCACTCGTTTGCATACGAGAAGCAAGAAAGGCATATTGTATGATATCTCCCGCTGAAAGGATACCGAGACCACCAAGTTTTATTGGGAGAGTGGCAAGGCGCCACTGCCAATCGCCAAACCCTGGCCCTGAAGTAGTAACAATCTTCTCCAAGGAGGCACGTAACGTCTGATCGAATTGAGCTTGGGCCTCTGATAAGTACAATGGGGAACATGTTCTCAAAGCGTAAGATAATTTTGAAACTCCTGCACAATTACGCAAGAGGAGCAGTTCGCATTGAGGGTCATTAAGCTTGCTAATAGCCTCCATTAAAGATATAGTTTTAGAGACTCTTTTGGAAGCTAGGTCTCGACAGAAACTATCATCCAAGCTGACAGACCCCCCTAAAAGTTTGACGCCATGGAGCGGGCGAGCAATATTTACAGGGAACACACCATCCGCTCTACTCCTAGGGTCCTCCGCAGGCCAGAAGAGTTCAGTCTTATCAACATTCAAGAACAACCCACGAGCGGGGCCCTCCGTCCTGATGATGTCCAACGCCTTAGCGACCATGAGGGTATCTCCAACAATAGTACCATCATCAAGGTACCACGCCTGAAGGGCCAGCTCACAAGAATGATTAATAGTATGAGCCAAAGGGTGCAAGGCTAGGGCAAACAATAAAGGGCCCAGCGGATCCCCCTGTTGAACCCCCTGACATGACCAGAGGATGGAGTTATCATAATAAAGCCTGGCCGGGCGTGCATAGCAAAACTCAACCCAAGGGGCAATAGCCGGGCAATGCGTTCTAGTTTCCTGTAGTAAGAAACTCCTCTCTACCAGATTGAAAGCATTCTTAAAGTCCACCAAGAGCATGGACTGTCCAACAACATCGCCTTGAGACTCAATAAGCCTATTCACAGAATGGAGGACGGCCTCACACCCCCCCGGGACTCCAACCCCGAATTGGAAATCCTGCAGATATGAATTCATGGAGTTACCAACCGATGAGGAAGCAACCTTCGACACAAGCCTTCTCCAAACCGTACCAACAGCAATAGGCCGTAGACCCCCACCGGGCTTGACCAAGGGGGTCAAGGGGGCACTAGCGATATATTCACCCAGCTGGATGGGGCACTTACCGTTGAGGAACAAATTAACAATACCGGTGATAGACCCCAGCAAGTCATCGGCGATGGCGGTCGCCGCCCCACCCAAGATATCCATCAAATGTTGCGCCCGAAGCCCATCACGTCCACACGACGTCCCCTTGGGGAAACTGCGAATTCTGTTAAGCACCAAATCTTTATGGACGATAAGGGCATCTTCCTAGAAGGGAAAAGATGGCAGGGTGGGAGGGGGTGCAAAAGGGTGCTTGGCCTCGAGCTCCCGCAAGGTGTCGGACGTGGGTGGGGCGATGCCCGAAGATGTGAGCACCTTAATGGCAACAGTAAAGTGCCCGTCCCCGAGTTTGCACTTGCATTGACCCACATTGACTCCGTCTGGATCTTTCTGTTTTATCACCCTATTGGAAGATGGAGGCATAACGGTCAGCCGCTCCTCAACCAAACCAAGCCTGTCGACGGGATCCTTCCATCTAAGAATGGCCCGTGTAATGCTATCAAGCTGGTGTCTCTCTCTCTCGCCGGATCGTTGTTGAGCTCTGTTTGTTGGCACAAAGGTAGACAACACACAGGGTGGCAAAATGAGGAGTTGTACCCATGCAGATAGATCTCCTGGGCGCGCAAGGACCTTATCTAACGCCCCACAAAAGATCTTAGCAAAACCCAGCCGCGCCCTAGGGGGGATACATTTAACCGTACATATCTTCTTTGAAAACACCCGATCAAGTAGGTTGAGGTCAAAACTGGACTCAACACCAGGAGGGGGCATCCCAGAACCAACACCCCCAACAATCTTATCCCCAGCGAGTGTACCGCCCGGCACACCTGTGATGCTAACCTCGACATTGTTCAGGGCTGGTCTAAGAGGCATAGGGATGCCGTGGATCGCCAGTTCGTCAAAACTGAGTGCGAGAACCACGTCACCGAGAGCATGTCTGCAATTTTTACTGAATGTGTGCGTACAAAAACACACCCCGCAAAGCCATATGCCTTCCTGATGAAGCGCCTGGTCCATGGTAGAGAACAAGGAGGGATCACTCGCGATACGCGCTCTGTGGGTAGCCTTCAAAGCATCAGACTTGAAATGGCGGGTGCCCAAATGGTCAATAAAATATTTCTTGGTGAAACCCTTCCCGCTACACCCCTCGTGCCCTTGAAGCGGGCATGAAATACGAAGGCCCGCCATGATTTTTTTTTTTTTTTTTTTTTTTTTTTTTTTTTTTTTTTTTTTTTTTTTTGTAAATAGCGCTTCCGAAATAAATAATATGAAGCCCACAAGTGAACAAGCCCACACGGCCCACCAAGAGAATCACAAACAAAGTTAACCAAGAAAACCCAAAAGGGGCGGGCCCACTTGGACTAAACTCAAAATAGATACTGGGAGCCAACCACAATCAAGCCAAAGCCAAAAGGGGGTGGGCCCCGCACCGATATTATCCAGAAAACCACAGGGTGGTAAACGCAATCCACATCCAGCCCAAGAGCAAACCGCAACCCTTAAACCTTCTTCTATATATATATATATATATATATATATATATATATATATATATATATATATATATATATATATATATATATATATTGAATTTGAAAACTATACAAACCAACAAACCGCAAAACCAACAAACAAAAATCCACTCCAAGGGAGCTAACCGCAACCCCTATAGCCAAACACCACCGGGGGGACCGACCACAACCCAGAAACGGATTGGTTTCTACACCACGTTCGCCTTGGCCAGAAGTAGAAAACACAAGCCTAGCACCTGTGAAAACCGGAGCAGGAGTGTCACGCCACGCACGCAACAAAGAAGGAAAATATACACGGATGATACGGGGTATATACAGGTGGTAGTGTTGAACAACAGCCGGGTGAACGAAGGTTGAGGACGAGGACAAAGAAGGAGGATCAAGACGATCCATTTTCTCCAGGAATCCCCCACACAACCAGACGATCCATTATTATTATTATTATTATTATTATTATTATTATTATTATTTAATAAACATCACTTTAGTAGAAACTAATAGGATTTACAAGAAGTTAGTGGAGAGACAAGATACTAAATGAGCTCCTACTCTTCTAGCTATAGAAAAGTTAATCCTACTAAACATACATTATTATTATTATTATTATTATTGTTGTTGTTGTTGTTGTTGTTGTTGTTGTTGTTGTTGTTATTATTATTACTTTATTAGACACTTATAGGATTTACAAGAAGTTAGTGGAAAGTCGAGATACTAACTGGGCTCCCACTCCTTTAGCTATTATTATTATTATTATTATTATTATTATTATTATTATTATTATTATTTTATTTTTTTATTATTTGTTACTACCTCCGTCCCATAATAAATGTCCACTTTGACTTTTTTTAGTCTTCCTTATTAAACTTTGACCACAAATATTTATATTTGTGTTATATAATATTTTTATGAAAAATATATAAATGAATTGGATTTTAAATGTATTTTCATTTGGTATAATTTTCATCATATATTATATAATACAAATAAAAATATTTACGGTCAAATTAAAGCAAGGAAGACTCAAAAAATTCAAAGTAGACACTTATTATGGGACGGAGGGAGTATTTATTATTATTATTATTATTATTATTATTATTATTATTATTATTATTATTATTATTATTATTATTATTTTTTGTTGCCCACATGCACCTACCCAGTTGTTCCGAATCGTAATAATTACGTGAGTAAATTACACCATTCGTCCCTGTGGTTTTAGTGAAATCCCTACGCTCGTCCCTCCCTTTTTTTTCTTGCATGATTGATCCCTATATTGAAACTATTGCACACCATTCGTCCTTATCGCTAACTGTCGTTATCTTCTCCGTTATCTCTTAGTTGTCAAGTGGCAACATTAGTCCATTAACCAAACGATCGTTTGCAACGTTAGTCCTTTATACTAACAGTCGTTTATAATTAAATAAAAATTTGGTTTTCTTACGTAACTCATCTGTTCTCTTACGTTTTTATTTTTTTTCGGCCTTGTTTGTCCGTTTTCGTCCATTTTATACGTTTTTGTCCGTTTTGCTACGTTTTCGTCCGTTTTAATACGTCTTCATCCGTTTTTTTGCATTTTTATATGTTTACGTTTGTTTTTACACATTTTTGTCTGGTTTAACAATTTTTCGTCTGTTTTCACAGGTTTTCATCTATTTTTCTTACGTTTTCGTTTGTTTTTATACATTTTCGCCCGTTTTGGTATGTTTTTATCCATTTTTGCACATTTTCAACCATTTTACACGTTTTATTACATTTTTGATCGTTATTATACGTTTTCGTTTGTTTTATTACGGGCCGAAAACTTATAAAAATGGAAACGCGTAAAAACAAACGAAAATGTATAAAAACGGAAGAAAACGTAGCAAAACAGGCAAAAACCTATAAAAACAGACGAAAACTTATAAAAACAAACAAAAACGTAAGAAACATGGATGAAAACGTGCAAAATAGACGAAAACGTAAGAAAAACGGACGAAAACATGCAAAATAAATGAAAACTATAGAAAAAACGTGTAAAAATAGACGAAAACGTATAAAAACGGACTAAAACGTATAAAAACGCATGATAACCTGTAAAAATAGGTGAAAACGTATAAAAACGGAAAAAAAAAAAAAAAAAAAAAAAGAAAAAAAAAACGGAGCAAAACGGATGAAAACGTATAAAAATGGACAAAAACGGCTGAAAACGAAAAAAAAACGTAAGAAAACGGACGAGTTACGTGAGAAAACCAAATTTTTATTTTATAATAAACAACTGTTAGTATAAAGGACTAATGTTGCAAACGATCGTTTGGTTAATAGACTAACGTTGCCACTTGTCGACTAAGAGATAACGGAGAAGATAACGAGTGTTAGCGATAAGGACGAACGGTGTGCAATAGTTTCAATATATGGATCAATTAGCAAGAAAAAAAAGGGAGGGACGAGCGTAGGGATTTCACTAAAACCACAAGGACGAATGGTGTAATTTACTCTAATTACGTGGTATAAAAAATCATACGTCTCCACATTTTACTCGACATATGCTTCTGGTCAACTTTTGCACATCTAGTTTTGAGTGTTTAACGCAATCAATTTACTGATGCAGCACAATTAAATAATAATAATAATAATAATAATAATAATAATAATAATAATAATAATAATAATAATAATAATAATAATAATAATAATAAAAAAAAAATAAAAAATAAATAAAAAAAAAATGTTACAACTAAACATTTTCCAATTTATTGTCCAAGTTGACAATACTATGGCCGTATGCCCGTATATATAATCTTACAAATACCAACTACACCACCATGCACATTCAATTCGTTTCATTGTTAGAAACTTAAAATGTATCACGTAAATATATTTTTCCTCATCACGTTATCCTTCTTTCATAATGTCGTATCCCAATCTACACCTTTCAATACCTCAGTTATACCCATAGTCAAGGATGCATCAACATCTCTCCACAAAGTTTCTTATACGTTTCGGGTGCCAGACTCGGACACAACAGCATACCTACTAGTTGATCTTGACGCACCTTTCGTATGGAAAGATTGCGTGTTGTTCAACCCACCTGATGTAGCATGTGGATTAGAGGAAGGATGTAGGTTTCCTTTAAGGTGTGACAACCCTTTATGCAAAGAAGCACGGTCTTTTAAAGTCAATTCTACGTGCCCGTCGCTCAATATCACAGCAAAATATGGCTGTGATATATGTGCGGTTAACCCATCAAATCCTATCTCGAAAACATGCAAATTATCACAGCTCACGACAGATTTAGTGACAATTTATTCAACGGATGGTCGCAACCCAACTTGGGGAGCGAACTTTCCGTTTGGAACCGAGATGGTGATATCATGTGCACCTAAAAATTTGTTATCCTCTTTGCCGAAAGATGTTTATGGAGTTGCGGCTTTTTCGTGGTCCGCATTGGCTTTTCCTAAACAACTTAACGATCCTGATGTAGCTGCTAAATTCGCGCTATGTTTTGCGACGGGTTCATCGACTGTCGGTGTGGCATTCTTAGGCGACGGGCCTTTTTACTTTAGAAATTTACCCAAAGTTGATCTTAGAAGCTTTCTTTCTTATACTCCGATGATTAGAAAGGATTCTAAATCGCTTGGATTTTATATTCATTTGAACCAAATTTTAGTCAAAGGGGCGCCAGTTGCTTTACCGACCCTTAAAAGCCAGTCAGTAAAACTTAGTACTATTGTGCCTTACACTACACTAAGAAGTGATATCTATAAGGCATTTATGACAAGTTTTTCAAAGGCGACAGCAAACATTAATCCTAAAGTAAATGCGGTTAAGCCCTTTAGTCTATGTGTTAAATCTAGCGCGATTTCATCTGTTCCTAATATTGATCTAGAAACCGAAAGTGGGAAAATCTGGACGATTTCTAAAGAAAATTCAATGAAGGACGTTGGGAACGGGTTCTCTTGTCTAGCATTTCTCAGTGGTGGCTCACGAGCTAAGGATGCTATTGTGATTGGGACTTATCAGATGGAGAATAATTTCTTGTACTTCGATCTAGTGAATCAAAAGTTGGGTTTCAGCTCTTCATTGTTGGCTCGAGGAACGTCTTGCGGCAGCTTCAATTTCACAGAGTTACCCCGGTCAAACTGATTACGAGAAAACTGGTTACGAGAATTGTGGGGGGGGGGGGGGGGGGGGGGTAATAATAGAATAAGCTTCTTACATCGCAAAAAAGTATTGAAGTTCGTTGTTTCACTAGTTTGTGAAATTAATTATATACTTGCCAATAATATTTATTTTAAATTCTGTTTTTCAACATAAAAAGTAAAACTCATTCAGCAGTGAATATTGGTAATAATAGAATGGGAATATATTAGCTACAATTTATTGTAGCTAATTGGCTACAATTTTAAGCTAAAAAATGTGGGTCCCTGATTTTTTTGTGGGTCCTGATTGTTTTTTGTGGTCCCTGGTTCATTGCTAGTGTAATTTTTGTGAAGGATTGTAGCCATTTGGCTACAAAAATTGTAGTCAAGATATCCCCTAATAGAATAAGCTTCTTACATCGCAAAAAAGTATTGAAGTTCGTTGTTTTACTAGTTTGTGAAATTAATTATGTACTTGCCAATAATATTTATTTTAAATTCTGTTTTTCAACATAAAAAGTAAAACTCATTCAGCAGTGAATATTGTTAGTTGTATGTTTATCTATTAAGAGTTTGAGTCCATGTAATATTCGTATGGGTTAAGGCTCAAGTCTAGAACAGTTTTATATTGGTATTTATATATCACGTTTCATTATTAATGATACACATGATTTACTCTAAAACCTACAAATTTGCTTTGAGGTGTTTCAGGAATTCACTTGTATTTTTAGTGTGAGAGATTGATTTTTGTGAGGACAAAAAAAATATAACAATTAAATAAAGCACAAAAAGAAGAATAGCTGACAAAGGCGCTTATGGTTTCACGAAGGGTTTATCCTCATACATTTTCTTTTTATTTATCTTTTTAATCAAAGAAAAATTTACATATAATAACTTTCTTTTTACTACTATTTATCTTTTTAACCAAATAAAAAATTACATGTAATAACTCATCTAATCATTACTCTGTTATACATTTACCGTGAGAAACAACGCCGTTTTAAAAGGCTCCAAAACAATGCCATTTTGTATTATCATTTTTATTCTATGATGGGTTTAGAACTGCACCGTTTCATGTTTGGTTACAACTTAGGTGCAAAACGATGTCGTTTCTCTGTAAAGTTTGGCTAAGACGTGTCTTATACAAGGGTTACATGTCTTTCAAATAGCCTTTTCAAGAACACGTGTGCTTCTGATTCTACATACAAAACCGTTTTTAATATTTAATCACTATTTTGGAGAATTATTGGTTTCTTAATGTTGTAGTTAAATTCTAGATTGAAAGAAGGGGAGAAATTGATCACAATATTCCATGATTCTTTTGGCAAATGATCGGGTTTTTTGATGTTGCCGTCTTATTCAAGATTGAAAAGAAAGAAGGATCATATATACAAAGATTGCATGTACGAGGTTTATCCTTTTGTGGAATTGGTAGTTTTGTCTAATGTATAATGGTTTGGCTTCTCTTTAGTTTTGTAATCAACTCATGTTTTTCTAAGGATCATATTTGTTTGTAGGTGGATTTATATATATGTGTTTTTGTTTGTTTAAACTTCGAATGTCTTTTAAAAGTTAATCTAATTATGTATGTCTTTAGACTCATGTTCTATGGTGAAAGACTTTGATGTTAGGGGTAGTAATTGTGTCTTTTTCTTTTATGTGTGTGTGTGTTTGTATATATATATATATATATATATATATATATATATATATATATATATATATATATATGTATATATATATATATATATATATATACTATTTATAAAGGAAAAACAGTCAAAGTGAAAAGTTGAGTTTTCAACACTTGGTCATATGAGAGAAAAATAATGTAATTAATACTTTAAAACACCCAATTATTTAAAAGTACAATGATTTATTCACATTGTACAACCAATTTAAAACATATCTACCAAATTAAATACAACCAATTAAAACAATTAATACAAATCATAAACCGGGTTGACCCGGGACGCTTCAAACCCGGCGGATTGACCCGGTTTAATTTGACCCGTTTTCGATCCAACCTAGCAAGTTGACCCGGTTTAAATCGACCCATTTTTCGACCGGAACGGTTCAACCGGTTGAACCACTCGGGTCGAACCTGGTTTCAAAACATTATATTTAATTCCCAAATATTCAAACTTTTATTATTTTTCGTTTATAACCTATAAACTTTTTTTATCAATAAACTATATGTCGCTATAAAATTCCGTTGCTATGCACGGGTACTCGTATATATATATATATAGACTGAATATGATATTGTCGTTTTATATAAGTTTTTTGATATTCTTTTAGATTTGCATGTTGAATATCTGAAAAGAAACTTAGTGAATGGTTACTGTTTTTGGCTATGTTTTGTTTTTAAATATTTTGCTATATGGATGTATATTATATTACCTTATTTAGATATTTTTAGTGTTATAAATCTGTGGCTATATGGATTTGTTTGATATTGCTTCATCTAAAGTTTCGATAATAGTATTCAGGATTGTTTGTTATGAAATCTGTTGCTAAATGGGTTTTTGAATAGTTATTGATTAGTCTGTTAAAGATTTTGGTGGTTGAAATGCATTTTGCCATTTGCATTGTTTCAATTGAAATATTGAGTTTGGTTGATGCACAGGATTTTGACGGCCTTAAATTGGATTGTGTGGATAATAGAAGTGCTAAAAGGAGTATGGCTGGCAACATCATTCCAACTGTAGGCGATACCCGTGATGACGAGATTACGTCACCATGTATATGGTTCGTTAAGTAAGTACAAAGCTGAAGTTGTTGCTAATGGTCGTATTCAGCAGCACGAGATAGATTATGATGAGAATTTTTGTCTGGTTGTTAAGCCGGTTACTATACGGATTGTTTTAAGTCTTGTTGTCTCTCGAGATTAGCATATTCATCAGCTTGACGTGAAGAACGCCTTTCTTCATAGCCACTTATATGATATCGTCTATATGCATTAGCCGCTAGCGTTTGTTGATTCTAATTACACTGATTATGTTTGTCTACTTGCAGCTTTCGTTATATAGGCTTAAACAGGCCCCTCGTGCATGGTTTCAGTGGTTTGGTAGCTTTGCTACACGGATCGGTTCTCAGCACAACAAAACTAACACATCTCTATTTGTCTTTCAACGGGGTTATGATATTGCTTATCTATTGTTATATGTGGATGATATTATTTTTACAGCTTCTTCAGTAGCTCTTTTACAGCACATTACTGTATTACTTCATAGTGAATTTGCAATGACTCATCTTGTCTTTCTCAACTATTTCCTAGGTATTTCTACTCAGGGATCAGCCTCTGGCATGTTCTTTTCACAGTTAAAATTTGCAGAGGAAATTCTTAAGCAACCTCATATGCAAAATTGTAACCCTTACAGGACCTGTTGACACTGAGTCAAAGCTTGGCCCTAATGGAGATCCTATCAATGACCCTACTTTATACCGCAGCCTTACATGTGCTATTCAGTATCTTACTTTTACGCAACCAGATTTGTCATATACTATACAGCACGTCTGTCAATATATGCATGACCGTAGTGACCCACACTTTACTACTTTGAAGCATATTTTGCGCTATTATCGTTCATGTACTCCAGTTTCATGTCTCGAATACTGCTCAGCTTACTGTCTATACTGATGTCAATTGGGTTGGTTGCCCTACCACCCAGTTGTCCACTTCCAGGTATTGTGTGTTTCTTGGTGATAATCTTTTATCGTGGTCTCTGCTAAGCGACATGTTATCTTGTCCCGTTCCATTGCTGAGGCAGGAATATCAAGGTGTTGCAAATGTTGTTGTTGAGACTGCTTGGATATGCAACTTGTTACATGAGTTATATGCTCCTTTGTTTACTGTCACTTTGGTTTATTGTGATAATGTCTGTGCCTTTTATATGTCTTTGAATCCGGTTCAGCATCAGCGTCGTAACACATCGAGATTGATATTCACTTTGTCCGTGATTTTGATGCTTCAGGAAAAGTTCGTGTTCTTCATGTACATTCGCGGTTTCAGTATGCAAACATTTTTACTAAAGGACTTCCCGCTTCTTTGTTTATTAATTTACGCTCCAGATTGAACGTTTGAAGACCTCTCGATCAAACCGTGGAAGAGTATTAGCGTAGCAATATTTTTATTTAGCTATTGCCCGTTTATAGTTTGTAGAATGATCATTTTCCTTTACTATTACTAGTGCCTGCCTTTTAACCGTGCATATATACAAGAGAACTGTGAAATAGAGCATATTTTTTCCAAAAATACATATGTACTAAAACTTCACTCATGTTTTTAACACATGAGCAGTGGCGGAGATAGGGAGTGGGCACGTGCCCCTCCTCCCAAAAATCTGTGTGTATAAAATTTTCAGTTTTAGGGTTATTTTGGTAAAGTTGCCCCCTCCCCCCCCCCCCCCCCTCCCCCAAAAAAATATAATCCCTTTGAAAGTCAAAGTCTTTGTTTAGTTGCATTACAACACTTCATGAAAGAAAGATTAAAAAATGACTTTAAAGACCATAAAAAATGACTACAAACTCCAAAGACCATAACATTCATTTGCTAAAAAAAATAAAGACCATAACTTTCATTACTCCACGCAGCAGTGATCACTGATCAATCCTTTATTATTTTGGGAAATCTTCAAGTAAGTCTATCTTGATAATTGATTCATGTATCTTTTGTTGTCTCTAGCTCTTTAGTTAATTTATAGAGATAGAATTGATCAGTTTTAATGTGATTAAATTAGAGTAGTTACTAGTTAGGTTATCTAATATTTTTTGGGGGTTTATCTAGTTCTTGTTAACTTGATATAGGCTTAGAAGTTAGAGCTTTTAATTTTCAGAATTGTAGCTCTTTTACTTTGTTTGATTGTTTAATTTCTGACTCCATGTTAGAGCTAAGACTATATTAATTCAATTTTAGTTATAACTAAGCTCGATTTGGTTTAAAATAGGATACACGGACTGATGGACAGATTTGTGATAAGAAAACCAAGACCACAGTCAGTGGAAACACCATGTAATGGGGAAAGTTCCAAAAGAAGTCGTGAAGAAATTAATTTAGATGATCTTCCCGCCGATCCCATGGATCGAAAACGAATATCTAACTATAATCCTAATGACCGTGAAAAGGTTCGAAGGGCATACTTGTTGAGAGGTCCTTATCCACCTAGTGGTCATAAGTTTCCTCAAAATATTATTGGCAGGAAAAAAAGAAAGTTTAATGTCAATTGGTTTAAGCTATACAAGCCGTGGTTAGAATATATTGTGAAAGGAGATGCAGCCTATTGCTTATATTGTTACTTATGTGCCGACGATGTTGTTGAAAGTGATGATACGAGTTTCGCAAAGGGAGGTTTTAAAAATTGGAAAAAACCTGAGAAATTTCGAATTCACATTGGAGGTGTAAATAGTTCTCATAATCAATGTCGACGGAAATGTGAAGATTTGATGAATCAAGATCAACACATTGAGCATTCTTTTGTTAAGCAGACTCATCAAATGAAAAAAGAATATGAAATGCGGTTGCTTGCTTCTATTGATTGTGTTCGTTGGTGTTTACATCAAGGTATATCTTTTCGGGCTCATGACGAATCTGATGACTCAATTAATAAGGGAAACTTTAAAGAGTTGCATAAATTTTTGATCGAACACACTGAAGAACCAAAAAAGAGTATTGTGGAAAACTAGAAGGGGGGGTTGAATAGTTTTACGTCTTTTTCGTTTTATTTGTTTTGTAAAAGGTAGCTTCTAAAGTTTAGACGAAAATTTCAAAACTCTTTAATGCAAAAATATAGATACTAGTTTATTTACGATTTTGTATAAACACTACTTATGTATAATGTACAATTTCAAAACTCTTTAATGCGAAAGTGTAGTTCTAGTTTATTTACGATTTTGTATAAACACTACTTATGTATAATGTTGGGAAAGAATTTATAATTTCATATATCATATATATAAACATATACATATGTATAAGTGTTTTAATACAAGTTTATGTACTTGGTTTGTTTTTGTAAGATTAATGTTATGAATGAATTTTAGTTTGATCTTTATGTGAAATCAATATATGCACAACACAAACAATTATAATTATGTATGAAATGCTAATAAGTAAGTAATCAAAAAGTGAGAGATGGAAAGATCAAACCGAGAGACAAAGGATTTATTGTGGTTCAGCTACAAGGACACCTTTCTTGCCCTACTCCACTCCCCGAGTCACCTACTCGAGAGTTTTCTTCACTAGATCAAAAACCTCCCTTATGGCGGAGAAAACCTTACACACCAAATAACACACCACAACTTTGTCACAACATAATCACAACTTCTTCACACCAATTTTCGTCACACCAATTCTTCCTCACACCTTTCTACTTCACTCCTAGCTTCTTCACAACTTTCTACTTCGCTCCTAGTTTCTTCACAACTAACTACTTCCTAACTCTTTTTCTTCACGCCACTTGTTTCTTCACACCACTTGTTTCTTCACACCTTCACTACTAAGTCCTAACCACTACTCCAAGATACATACTACTTCACAACTTCTAGGCTTCAAGGTCTTCTCAACTTCAAAGCTTCAACTTCTTTGTCTTCACAACTATCTCCACTTCAATATACTACCACTACTTATTTCTTCTATCACCAATCCTATTCACGTCTACTTCTTCACATCTAGTACTACTTCACACCTTCAATAAATCTAGATCCTATATCTAAATCTAACTAACCAATGTATACTCAATATTCACCAAAGAATGAATGATATACAAGATGAAATGTTCAAACAACTTAGATAGCAAGATGATACTAAGTTATAATACTCCTAGTCTTGATAAATAGAAGTATTCTTCTCTTTGCACTTGAATGAATGAGTCTTTGGATCACTTGGAAACAAAGGCTTATGAATTATATGATCGAAGGATTTTTATGATTGAAATAGAGGTTTGAATCAGAAAGTTTTTAGTGCAAAAAGGTGAGAAAAATTCCAGATTTGAGGTGGTATTTATAGGCAACAAAATCTGACAGAGGAGCGTGGCCGGTCCCCTTAAATCAAGGTCGGCCCCCTTAAAATTAAGGGGACCGCCCTTTATAATTAAGGGGGCCGCCCAGCTGTAACGACAAGATTTTTTGTTTTTTAGTGGGGAAAGTTTATTTGGTGAAAAACTAACTGATTTTGGTTAAAAATTTGAAATCATATATTTAGTATGATTAAAACATTTTTTTTATTACCAAAAGTGTTTTTCAAAAATATATAATAAGTTTATATATTAAAATAAACTTTGCAATAATATCCCTTTGATCTTATAATGCATTAAACACTATGTTTATTCATACCTTAAGTGATTAGATAGTGAAAGTGAATATTTACTACTAAATACTTGTTTACGTCATGATCTTTTGGTTTGATGTGTTTTCGTTTTGTGATTATCAAAACATAGAGATATTGAAAGATATGAATAACATTTTTAGTCATTTATTTATATCAACAAGTATCTTACTAAACGCACCAAAAAATAACAAGTTAACCTCACATGATATTCAGGTAGATATAGCATCGGCTTGTGCTAGCGACACTACTAAGGTTATTGTTGACGATATTGGGGATGATTGTTTTTCTATTCTAGTTGATGAATGTCGAGATGCTTCTACAAAAGAACAAATGGTTGTTGTTATTCGATATAGCATCGGCTTGACTATTGTTTTTCTATTCTAGTTGATGAATGACTTATGTAATTTCAGGTAACATTGTTGAACGATTTCTTGAGGTTGTACATGTTACTGATACTTGCTCTTCGTCTTTAAAAGAAGCAATTGGGAAATTACTTTCAAAACATAAGTTAACCTCACAGTAGATCCAAAATGAATGTGATTATGTGTATAAGTGTGGTTCCACATGAATTTTGGTTACTAAAATATAGCTTTTAATTGAACTTTTAACCTTAACAAATAGTAAGTGCAGCTAATGGAGCTGTTTACTCCAAACTTGTTTTCAGGCAGACCTCATCGTTTGGCTCATAAAGTGACACTCCTACATCATTATAAGATTGAAATATTTACAACGGTGATAGATTGGGTTCTTCAAGAACTTAATAACAGGTTTAATGAGGTCACAACAGAGTTGCTAATTTGTATGGGTTGCTTAAGACCAGACGATTCCTTTTCGGCTTTCAACAAGGATAAGTTGCTTCGTTTAGCCGAACTCTATCCTTCAGATTTTTCAGAGTTAGATCGCGTGTACTTGGATAATGAGCTTGAGACATTCATATTTGACATGAAATCTAATCCTAAGTTCGCTCAATTAAAAGGAATTGCACGCCTTGCATCAAAGCTAGTCAAGAAAAAGAAACACATTATATATCCTTTGGTATATCGACTAATCAAATTGGTTTTGGTATTACCCGTTTCAACAGCTTCAGTCGAAAGGTCATTTTCAGCAATGAAGATTGTAAAGACTCGCCTTCGCAACAAAATCGGAGATGAATGGATGAATGATTATTTGGTTACATACATCGAAAAGGAGGTGTTCGAAAGTGTTGCTAATTTGTATGGGTTGCTTAAGACCAGATGATTCCTTTTCGGCTTTCAATGAAGACCGAATAATCTTAATACATTGCTTCATTTGTAAAAGTTAGTACATAAAGGACCAAACTTGTTAGTTAGAAACTTAATAACCGAAAAGTAGTTATGGTAGTTATTTCGGTTTGTGAAAGGTTGTGTCGGTTCAATATACCGATTCTAAACCTATATATATGTGTATTTATGGATCGAACAAAAGGTTACAAGATTAGACAAATAAAAACATAGTTTACTTATTCATTGATTTGCAACTTCATATTATCGATCTAATTTGGGACAACAATTGGCATCAAGAGCGAAAGGTTATACACATCGAAAACAATCTGTTAAACATCACAAAAAAAACCTTAACGAGGAGGCCATTTTGAACACGCTGAGAAAGAGACTCTCGCTGGTCTTTTTTCTTTGAGCGAAGGGACTTTCGTTTTCTTAATTCTTCCAAGGAAATAAACGAGTGTGAATAAGGAAAGCGTAGAAGAGATAGTGCACGATCTGTTTTGCGTAGAAGTTGCAAGCGTACAACATCAAACGTTATTGGTGTTGAGGAAGAAGAGTGGAGACTTTGTGTGAACCGGTTGAGAAAAAAAAGAGACACAAAGCATATTGGGACGCGAATTCTAGAAGCGCGTGAGACGTTGTTGTAAGGATAAAACGTATATGTTGGAACGAGGAGTGTGTGGAGTTCGTGTCGTAGGAACACAAGGACAACAACAACGTAGAGAGAAACAAGACGAAGGACTGATTTTGTTTCGTTGGAACGAACCGAGGAGCGCAACAAACATTTTGTTTTGGGTTCGGTGCTGTTACCAAAGTGTGGTAACACAAGGTTGTGTCTAGGAGACTGCGTGATCTCAAAATACCGAGATCAAACACACAAAAGGAAATAACGTGTAGTGTGGTAAAATTTTGTTTACTTTAGTCGAATTCAAAAAAAAACAACAACAATTCGACAACAGCAGTAACAAGGGAAGCCGAGAGGTTTTGTGAATCATAGAAAGGTTCGGACAAAGCGTGAAGGCAGCGGAACTAAGGAATATAGACTCGTTGGCAAACAAGAAATACAAGCAATTCGACAAGTTGGATTAGGAGGAAGTTGTGCGTTTTTCTGTTAGTTTCGAAAACAAGGACAACGACAACAACAAAAAGAAATCCGAGAAGTGTTGGTTAAGTTTGGAGTCGAATAGCATTTGGAAAAGGCAAGGAGGCACTAAAATTTTAAAGGAATTGGGCGCGGGAAAAAGGAACAAAGTTGGTGACCGATTACAACAAATTGAAACAATTGAATACATTTCGTATTCAATACAAATTTAACGAGGTCACAAGTTTCAAATTTTCTGGATTTCAATTTATATTAGAATAGTATAGATCTTATTAGTTTATACTATTAGGAAAATCCCGAGAACTATTAATTGATCCCGTATTATTAGGAATTTCCGAAAACTATATATATATATTCCATATTAGGAGAAACCATACTAAGATAATAATCCCCATACGAATTAGAAAGTGAAAGTAATAAAGAACACTTTTAACATGGTCGGTGATGATACTAGCACATCTAACACACCAAAAACCGTAATACCGATTGCACAATATCAATGCCCAAAATTGAAAAACACATATTACACGGTATGGGCTATACAAATTAAGGCAATACTAGGTGCACAAGGTTTATGGGAAACAATTGAATATAAGGATAAGGCGGACGTAGATAATAATAAGGATAAAGCAACAATTGCTTTCTTATACCAAGCGTTAACCGAAGATGTGATCTTACAAGTAGCGAGTTGTAAGACGGCTAAGGAATTATGGGAATCATTAAGGAAGAGACACGTTGGAGAAGAAAAGGTGCAGCAAGCACGACTACAATCATTGATGATTGGATTTAACTCACTTCAGATGAAGGAAGATGAGACGGTGGATGCATTTGCAGACAAGTTGAACGGCTATGTCACGAAGGCAAAAGAACTAGGGAAAACACTAGATGAATCACTTTTAGTTAGAAAACTATGAGACTTCACACCAGATAGATTCATACAGATAGTAGCATCCATAGAACAAACAAATGATCTAGACGACATAACCCTAGATGAGATCATTAGAAAACTCAAGGCGTTTGAGGAAAGGATAAAACTTCGAAAGGGAGGACAAGTTGAAGGCCAGGATAACTTACTTTTCGCACATGGCGAACACTCAGATAAAGGAAAGAGTTTTAACAAGCGTGGAGGTAGATCGAACTATTCTCAAAGAAACTGGCGTAAAAATAAAAATAGAAACAACTCGAATCATAAAGAAAACCAAAATAAGAATTCGAGTAAGTTTGATTATAGCAACGTAAGGTGTTATAATTGCAATAAACTTGGACACTTTCAAGATAAATGTAGATCAAAACCAACAACCCAGGAACAATCAAACCTTATCTTAGAAGACGATGAACCATCACTATTAATGACTATGCACGAAATCGAACACCAGGAAGTGTTGTTGAATGAAGGTCAAATTCAACCAGGGAAATATGCTTCAAAGGATGCAAGCATATGGTATTTAGATAATGGTGCAAGTAACCATATGACGGGAACTAAGAGTCATTTTAAGGATATAGATGAAAGCGTAACAGGTAAAGTACGTTTTGGAGATGGATCGTATGTACAGATAAAGGGAAAAGGCTCTATATTATTAGGTTGTAAAAACCAAGAACATAAGGTAGTAACAGATGTATACTATATACCAAACCTTAAGAGCAACATACTAAGTCTAGGAAAACTTACGGAGATAGGTTGTAAGGTAATAATGGACGAAGATAAATTAACTTTGTATGATAAGAGCATGAAGTTGTTGATGAAAGTAGAAAGATCTAAGAATAGACTTTACAGTATTGGATTACAAATAGACACACCTATTTGTCTCTTAGCAAATGTAGATAACCAAGAATGGTTATGGCATGCTAGATTAGGTCATCTAAATTTTCATGTTATGAACAAGATGACTAGGAAGGGTTTAGTGGATGGAGTACCTAGAATAAACCATGCTGGACAAATCTGTGATGCATGTTTATTAGGAAAACAAAGCAGAACACCATTTCCAAACCAAGCTAAATTCAGATCTAAGAACCCGTTGGACTTGATATATGGAGACCTCTGTGTGGAAAACTAGAAGGGGGGTTGAATAGTTTACCGTTTAAAATCTTTTTAACTTGTTTAGTTAGCTTTGAAACTTTCCGTTTGATCAAAGATATATACACAAACACAATTTATAACATGCAAGTAAATGAAAGAAACGATCAAACCACAACACGAGTATTTATCGTGGTTCGGCTACAAGGACTCTTTTTCCTTGCCCTACGTCCACGCCCCCGAGTATCCAACTCGAGAGTTTCTTTCACTAGTCAACAAGATCCTTTCACCGGCGGAGAAAACCTTACACGTCGCTTATACTTTTACCGACACAAAGCTAGATGTCGAGTTCTTTATCAAGGGTACAACCACTCCCGTTAGTTCTTTTACAAGGGTACAACTACTCCCAATACACTTTGTATTTTGAGGACTAAAATACTAACTGATCACTACTGAAAATACACAATCAAATGAAGTGTAAACTACACAAGTCTACACAATGCTAAGCTAACAAGTCTTGCAACGTTGTGTTGAATACTTGTTACTTTTAATGAGCTTGTGAATCTCTTTGCTACAAAAAGAAACTTCACATATGAAATGTTAAAGGGTTAGATGAAAGAATGAATGTGTGTGTGGAAAATATGATGTAGAGTGATAAGCCAAAAATCAACTTGTGGCTTGGTATTTATAGCAAAGCCTTCTGCAGGCCTGACGGAACCCTCAGATGGGTTCCGCCCATGTACCCCCAGGGTTCCGCTGGGCTTGCAGTTGGTTTTGCAATAAATCTTTCAAACCAAACAAAGTCACATCTCATTACACCTTGCAAACCAAACAATGTCACATCTCATAATATCTAGTCAAACACTAAACTTGCAAGCAACCACATAGTAAGTCAAACACATTTCTTTCTATAAATGTATATTGAAAAAACTTGCCATAAATGTGATGTGACAATTCTATTTTAAGAAATAAAAAGTGTTGTGTTTTATGAAATGTAAAATGTAGCAAAAGTCTAGTTTATGCAAGTCTTTAAAACTAAGATTATGTTTTACTTAGAAACTAAAGTTTACATTTTGTCGTTAACAAAACTTAGCGAAGATCGTAGAATATAAATAATGTTTTTAGGCGATATTTGTATTAACAATCTCCCCCTTTTTGTTGATGACAAAACATAAACTTTGTTTTTAAGTAACTTACAAAATCTTGGTGTTTATAAGACTTAAAAAAATTATATTAAACTTGTTTTACTTAAGTGATGAAAATCATATTAAGTTTTGAAGGTTTAATATATTTCTCCCCCTTTTTGTCGAAACAAAAAGTAGAGTAGCGAAGCGGAATAATGCACTTGCTCCCCCTTGCTTGTTACTCCCCCTAAAAGGAGTGCCAAGATGGGAAACATGGATTTTGATCCTACAAAAAAATTGTTAGTTGGTTATACATATAGTCAAGCTTGTAGTTACCACACACATTGCAACCACAATGACAACACAAAAATGATCAACCAACAATGCACGAAAGTAAGTAGAAAGAAATATCATTCCAAGTAAAATTTTGACTTTGAAAAGTCAAAAGACAAGAAATGTTAAGTATTCTTCTACTTCTAAACAAAAACTGAAAATAACCAAGAAAGAAAAATAAAATCCTATTTTCCTAAATGGGGTAAACGGCCTCCAAAGGTTGTCTAGGATTTGTTTGGGTGGGAAAGAGCATCCAAACATTCTATGACGTGTTGGAATGCAAACCGGGTTTCATCTTGGAATTGGTGAAGCAACGTTTTGATGATTGTACCCATTTGCTCACAATTTGAGCAAACATGGGGATGAGTGGGTGGAAATGGGTTGGTTTGGGTTTCTTGGTTTGAGGGTTGGTTGGTTTTTGGTTCATGGGTGGAGGATGGATTTGGTATTGAGTCAAGCAAGGTGGTTTGAAATTCCATTGCTTGATGAAGGTGGTTCTCAACCATGTTTTGGATTTCCTTATATGAGGGGAAGAAAGACTCAAAGGTTTGGGCTTGAGAATGTGGTGGAGTTGGGTGATCATGGTTTTCAAAGTTTGGTTCTCCATAAAGAGGACCATGGATGTCATGGTAGATAGGGTGAAACAACAATGGTTTGGGTTGATGGTACACTTGTTGTGGTGGTTGGGTGTGGTTAAAATGCTCATTTTGGTCTAGAATTGACCTTGGTGATTCATTTGCAAAAGGTGGTGGTTGTGTAGGTCTTGGTGTAAGATCATTTAGATCTTGGACAAAAGGGTGTGGTGATGTGGGAGGAGACCCAAATAACTCCATAGGTTCAATTTTGGGTAATGGTAATGGTGATGGAGTTTTGGATGGTTGGGTTGGAGCACTTGGTGGAGTTGGGTCAATGGGTGATTTAGTAGGTGGTGGAGTGAGCTCATTGGGTTCATAAGGTGATGGTGATGGAGATGCAAGGTTCAAAAAGTGTTCATTTTTTATAGGTGAGGTGAATTCATCCGAAGATGAGGAGCTTAGGTTGATGGGTTGATTAGACCATAGTGGTTTTACACTTATCCGGGCGGTTTTCTGGATGGGTCGTGATGGTTGAGAGGTGATTGTTGACTTAGTCATGGTTAAAAATGGTTTAGAAGTTCAGAAATTGTGGCGATTTGATAGTGTTTAGGATTGCTTAATTTATAGTGTTGAAGGATTGTAGAAAGGAGTGTTTGGATTTGATGTTAGTCCATACAAAAATGGAGGTTCCTAATGATTTGGAAAACTAATTGTGGGTTGTCATATCATGGAAGTCAATCCAATGAAAATGGTGAAGTGAGAAGACAAGGTTTGCACTAAATGCTTAGTGGTTTTAGTAAATTTGTTGAAGTATAAATCTCAGGGATTTCAAGGATCCTTTAGAAGGGTTCCTTCCTTTATGTGTGAAGGGTCCTTGGGGTGGTTATGGCTATTTTTGAATTTTGGCGGGAAATGGTTTTGGTTGATTTATAAGGAATGAGAAGTACCCTATTGTGCTAAACACATTGCAGGAAATGGGTTTCTATCTAAAAGGATTGGATTTTGGTGTTTGGATTTTCAAATGTTGAAAACAAAAATAAAAATTCTGCAGGCAACTGACGGAACCCTCAGAATACATAGGCGTAACCCATTTGAGGGTACCGTCTGGTCCGTTGGGCCAATTCTGGGTTTCCCAGAAAATACACTGGCGGAACCCAATTTTGGGTACCGCCGGATCCGCCAATGTTGAAAAAAGTGGCAGTCCGCGATTTTGACCCGCGAGACGATTTTCAAAATTTCCGAAAACTCCTAAAATCAAAAAGATAATGCATTTCTGGTTACGCAATGCAAAAAATAGACACGTAAACACACATATCATATAACTTTGACCTTGAGGTCGAGAATTACACTATACTTAGTGAAAATAACATAAACATGAAAATTTGACAAATTGCCAAAAGTTGTCTTCCTGCATCAAAGTTAGATAAAACATGTTCCAAATAGTATCAAACATTGTACCAACCCACAAGTACATCACAAACATTGTTTAAACAACCAAATTAGTTCAAATAGCACCTAGTGCCAAACACTCCTACACACCCGCACTCATTGACGATCGATCTTATTCTTGAGCTTTCCAAGGAATCTTCCAAGATTCTTAAACATCCCCTTTGTTTGCTTGAACTCCTCCGACTCATTAGGAATATCCGGAATTTGGGATAGGTATTCGAGAGGTGGGAGCCTAGAGTTTGGCAAATTGTCATCTTCACTCATTGAGGAAGACGAAGATGAGGTAGGAGGATGAGGACGTTTTCCTTGGGCTTTGTAGACTCTCTTATCACTAAGTGGAACAAAGGTGTGTGGAATGAGAGAGTAGTCAAGACGAAGACCATTTGGAGTTGGTGAAATGGGTGAGATGAACCTAAAGAGACGGGTCAAGAGCATTCCATACAACATAGCCGTTGTGCCATGCACGGGAATGTCGGCCATTCTCTTGGCCATGTAGTAGCAAGGTTGAATGGTTGCCTAACGGACAAGGAGTAGAGCATGTAGCAAAGACAAAGGTTGATATGATCACGGTTTCCTATTGTGCTAATGACATTGGCTCTAAGGACTTCCTCCCATTTCTTGAATTGGGGCTTAAGTTCATTCATTTCCATTCCATATGGGTCCTTATCGACCTCATTTCCCGAACGGGTTCTCCTAGTGTTGGTGGTCCTAACAAAGAGGTGGTCACGAAGTACATCTTTTGAGACAAGAGGAGTGTCATAAGGATGGATGCGGTCATGGAGGTTGTCAAGAGTTGAGAGGGAGTGCAAGTCGGATTAGATGCAAGTACCTCAGTTTGGGACACCTATGATTTGAGCAAACTCCTCAAGAGTAAAGGAGTATTGATGACCACTAGTCCTAAAGTTGATAGACATATGACCATAATCATCCGTGGAGAGGACGGCGGATGCATAGAACTCTAGAATGAATCTAGGACAAATAGGCTCGTCGATATTCAAAAGACACTCAAAGTTGATTGTGGCAAATTCGGCGTAAAGTTTTATGCCTTCTAGGAAAGACGGGTCAATGGTTCTACCCTCATGGACATAGTGTTTTTCTAAGGCTTTGAAAACGTTGACTTGGTTTGGGGTAAGGCCTTTGGTTTTGTGGTGTTTTGGTAGGTACTTAATGGTGTCCTTGTGGTCGTAGTGGGTTAGAGGAGGCATGATGATTCCTAGAACAAAAAAATTTCACATTTTAGTTTAAGTAAACTACCATAATAATGTGGACGTTCTAGTGTGTGCCTATATGAAAACAATGTGGAGGTGCGGTTATCTTGACTCATTTTGATGCTTCAAAAACGTT
Source organism: Artemisia argyi (assembly GCA_030686995.1). Lineage (NCBI taxonomy): Eukaryota > Viridiplantae > Streptophyta > Magnoliopsida > Asterales > Asteraceae > Artemisia > Artemisia argyi. The sequence continues at coordinate 38,732,933 of CM060706.1, forward strand.
TTATAATACAAGTTTTGTTATAAAACAAAAGATAACCCAAACGCTCCTAGTTCAATGTAGCTTCGTTTGAATGTACCCGAAAATACATATTGGTTATGTATTCCCTTTAGCATTCAAGAGACATTATGCAAGTGATGTTTTAAACATAACGTTTTGATTTTGTATTCTCAATGTGAGACGAAAAAATATTTGTCCTACTTGTGAGAAATTTTTGGAAAGTTTGACATGGGGTGTTTTAGCAAACATGTTTATACTAATTAAGAATGCAATTCCTAACTATGGGGAACATGATTAGTTTTGTTAAACACCTAATTTTATGCATGAGTTTCTCGAGTTTAATGCATAACCCCAAGTTTTTGTTTTTGTGCAAAAATAGAATTCCTAGACTCAGATCAGGATTGTAATCAAGTTTAGAATACTTACAATGATGATTGATTTGCAATGTTAGTGAAAGGAAGACCAAGAATTCGTAGGTATGGATGGATGGTAAAGTGAATAGTAACAGTTTGGAAGTGGTGGTATGAGATAATGGGTGTTTGGTTTAATATAAACAAAGATATTGATTTTGCAGGTCGGCGGACCCCTGAGTTGGGTTCCGTCCGTTGTGTCTGAGGGTTCCGCCGACCCTGCTGAGAAAAAGACTTATGGATTTGTTTTGATTTTTGTGAATTTTGTCTAAAGTCCAGAACTACAATGTAGGTTCCATGAGTCCTAAGCCTAGCCTAAAAAGGTTAAAAGGTTCACGTTTAAGGGGTTTTGTGAGAATGTCGGCTATGTTGTCTTCGGAAGATACTTTCTCAATTGAGATATTTCCTTTTTGAACATTGTCACGAAGGAAATGATGATGGATTTCAATATGTTTGGTACGAGCATGTTGAACCGGGTTTTTGCTAAGATCAATGGCACCTTTGTTGTCACAAAGAATTGTGATGTCGTTGAGTTGAATTCCGTAGTCGACAAGAGCTTGCTTCATCCAAAGAGCTTGTTGACATGCCTTTCCGGCCGAAACGTACTCGGCTTCCGTTGTTGAGATAGCAAGAGCCGTTTGCTTCTTAGAGAACCATGAGGTGAGACAATGTCCAACAAAAGTACAAATACCACTTGTACTTTTTCTCTCGAAATATTCACCGGCATGATCCGAGTCGGCATAAACTATGGTGTCTATTCCCGTTCCTTTGGGATACCATAAACCTAAATGTGTAGTGCCCTTAATATACCTAAAAATCCTTTTAACGGCTTCGAGATGGGTAGTCTTAGGATCTTCTTTAAAACGAGCACATAGATAAACACTAAACATAATGTCGAGTCTACTAACCGTTAGGTAAAGTAGACTACCAATCATACCTCTATATTTAGTGCTATCTACGGATTCACTTTCCTCATCCTTGGTGAGTTTAGTTTCCATGGACATGGGAGTTTTGATAGGTTTCGAATCTTCTAATCCAAATTTCTTAAGCATGTCCTTAATATATTTAGATTGGTTAAAGAAGGTACCATCTTCTAGTGGTTTAATTTGGAGTCCTAGGAAAAAGTTGAGTTCTCCCATCATACTCATTTCAAACTCGTCATGCATGATTTTTGAGAAATCCACACATAATTCTTGACAAGTTGATCCGAATATAATGTCATCAACATAGATTTGGACTATGATAATATGTGAATCTTTCTTCTTAGTGAAGAGAGTATTATCAACTAAGCCCATGGTATACTTATGCTCAACTAGGAAGGTTTTAAGTCGATCATACCATGCTTTTGGAGCTTGCTTAAGTCTGTAAAGAGCCCTTTTAAGTTTGTAAACATGATTTGGTTTTTCAAAATCGATGAAGCCCGGTGGTTGAGAAACATACACTTCTTCATTTATGACTCCGTTTAGAAATGCACTTTTGACGTCCATTTGAAAGAGTTTGAAATTATGTGCACATGCATATGCAAGTAAGATTCTAATTGACTCGAGCCTAGCAACCGGAGCAAAAGTTTCATTGTAGTCAATGCCTTCTTGTTGGTTATATCCTTGTGCAACTAGCCTAGCTTTGTTTGTAGACACAATTCCATTTTCATCCATTTTATTACGAAATACCCATTTTGTTCCAATTATAGTTTGACTCTTTGGTTGAAGAACTAATGTCCATACATCATTCCTAACAAATTGGTTTAACTCTTCTTGCATTGCAATTACCCAAGACTCATCTTTAATGGCTTCATTAATATTTTTAGGTTCAATGGTTGACACGAAACAAAAATAGTTGCTTTCAATTTGAACTTTTGACCTTAGTGTTCTTTCGTTAATGTTGCCAATGACACCATCTAATAGATGACTTTTAGATTCTTTGACATTGACAAGTTCTTTGTTTAATAGTTCATCTTCCTTGTCATCACTTAAAATTTCTTGACTTTCTATTGCTTGGCTTTCAACTAAGTCATCATCTACCAAAGGTGATGTCTTAGAGGGAGGTGGACTCTCGTCAAATGTTACGTTCAACGATTTCTCGACTCTTAAGGTTTCTTTGTTCAAAACAATGTACGCTTTACTATTTTGTGAATATCCAAGAAATATACCTTCATAAGACTTTGGGTCAAATTTGGTGAGATAATCCTTGGTGTTAAGAATGAAACATTTACTCCGAAACACTCTAAAGTATCCTAATGTAGGCTTTTTACCTTTATATAGTTCATAAGGAGTTTTATTAAAAAATGGTCTAATTAAGACTCGATTTAAAATGTACGTTGATGTGTCAACGACATTACACCAAAACTTTTGTGGAATGTTTTGTTCATTATGCATTGTTCTACTTATCTCTTGCAATGTCCGGTTTTTACGTTCTACTACACCATTAGATTGAGGAGTACGTGGAGCCGAAAAGTTATGAGTTATACCATTAATATCACAAAAGTTTCTAAATTGAAATTCATTATCAAATTCACGACCGTGATCCGTTCTAATAGACACAATATTAGACCCTACTTGATTTTGAATTTTCTTACTTAGAATCTCAAATTTATCAAAAGCTTCATTTTTACTTTTCAAAAATTTTGTCCAAGTATATCTTGAATAATCATCAACTATGACCAAAATGTAGAAGTTACCTCCATAACTTTGTATAGCGGATGGACCAAATAAATCCACATGCAAAAATTCTAGACACCTAGATGTAGAAACCAAGTTTTTAGCCTTATGGCTACTATGGACTTGTTTACCGACTTTGCAAGCATCACAAAAGTGTTGGTCATATTTCAACTTAGGTAGGTTTCGAACTAAGTCTTTGGAGGAGAGGTTTTAGATTAGTCTCATGTTAGCGTGTCCTAAACGTCTATGCCATAGAGTTGAAGATTCATCTAATGAGGTGAGACAAAGTTTGTCTCTAGATGTTGGATCCATCTTCATGACGTATACGTTGTTCTTAAGGACACCTTTGGCTATGGTTATACCATCTTTAAGTATTTTACTTCCGTTTTCATTAAAAAGGACATTATACTTATTACGACAAAGTTGACTAATACTAAGGAGATTAAAACCTAAGTTATCAACATGAGTTACATCATCTATAAAAAGGGAGTCATGAGAGATTGTACCTTTTCCGATGATTTTGCTTTTAGCTTTACTACCAAACGTAACATTACCTCCATCACATTTGTGATAAGTAGTGAAGAGGCTTTTGTTACCCGTCATGTGCCTTGAACAACTGCTATCTTTAATCCATTCATCCGGTTCCAAACAAACTTTGAGGCACACCTATTTTATGAAAAACACTCAAACATTTGGTCCCCAATTTCTCATGGGTCCATTTTGGTTAAGCATACCATTAACTTGTTCCAAGTATGAAAATAGAGCATAAGGGTTCCATGACATGTAATTTGGAGTTTGGTAATGTCTAGGAGTGTTTTGGTTCCAAACATGTTGGTAGTTTGGTCGAGCATTGAAGTTGCTCTTTGGAAAGGGGATGATTGGTCCCGAAACGGTCAGATATAATTGACCAAGGTCAACAAGTCAAAGACAGCCTCGTTCCAATACTCCAGTGATAGTATAGTGTTTTCCCGGGTCGTTAAAGTCCCAGCGAGATTGAAATGGTGTCGTTTTGAAATCGTTTATGAGTGAGTGGCACTGAGGACAGTAGCCCAGATGATATGGAAATGATTTTGCTACTGTTATTTTGGTATTGGTACACAGATATAATATTCACAAAAATCAGATACTCAGATATATGCACGTATTCACAATCAGGATTCACGTAACAGGAAAAGTGGGGTTTGGTATTTAACAAACTACAGGGGTGCTTTTGACACTTTTTGAAACTTAAAAGTTAAAAAGAAATTGAAAATGAAAATGGAATTATGAAAATGATTAAAATATTATTTAATTAATAAAACTATTTAAAATCTAAATTAAAACCTAATTTAAATCAACTAATAATTATAACTACTTCAAATTAAACTAAAAATTTGCAAAAATAATTTCTAAACTTAAATTAGAACTTGAAGAAAGTATAAAAAATAAAAATAAATATTTTTGTCTTTTTATGGATTTTTTATAAATTAAAAACTATTTAACTTAATTAAACTAATTAAACTACTTTTAATTAATATTAATACTAAATTAACTTAGAAAATTATGAGAAAATTTATAAAATTACTTAAACATCACTGGAATCCTAAAAAATTATAAAAACTCTAAAAATTATGTTTTAAGACTAAGCCACTAATTATTTACTTTTTAATTAACTTAAGTCTGATTTAAATAATTAAAATAAGAAAAATAGAAAATGAACAGTAGAAATTCAAAATATATTTTCTAAAAGTCTATTATACTATATTAGAGCTAGGAAAAATATAAAAACTAAGTTTTACTTTATAAAAACTAAGTATGAGATTTAATACTTAATATTAATTAATAATTAAGAAAACTAAAATTAAATCTAATAAATACTAAATGGCAGAATAAAAATTTGAAAAATTTATTAAAAATACTTTACTATATAAGGTAATTAATAAAAATATAAAAATACTAAATACTTAATTAAAATCTAAAAATGAAAATTGAAATTAAATTGAATTAAATAGAAACTATCACTTATTTTAAATTGGTTTTTTCTTGGATTTTCTTTTACAAACCTACTTAACTACTGAAAATGAGAAACTTTTGTAAATTGGTTTTTTCTTGGATTTTCTTATACAGTTTGACTTTGGTTGACTGTGTGGTCAAATAAGGTCAAATGAGTGAAGGTGGGGTCCACAATGATTGAAATGAGTGCAAACAAGCTCAACAATCTCAAATAAGCCAGAAACAACAAGAATTAAGCTCAAATAAGCTGAATGAGTTCAAATAAGCACTTGAGCAAAACTGAGTTTCACTCAGTTATGGGACAGACTTAAGGGGCTAAACTAGGTGGGGTCCACTGAGTCTTAGGTCAAATGGCTGGTCAATACTTGTACCCTGGTAGGAGGGGAGTTGGCCAAACCAAGATTTAACCTCTAGGGTCCACTGAGGTGGGCTGCAGCCACCACTTAAGGTGGTGGTGTGGGTGAGGTCTGCTATGCACAGGGCAAAGTCTTGCCCTGCAGTCCACTTCCAAGGGCTTTTTAGTCCACAAGAAAAAATCTCAAAATTAAAAGAACCTTTGGAAAATAAAGTTTAGGTGGTAAGGTTTAACTACAAAGATTTTCAGATCATCAATCCAAACACACAAATCACAATTAATCTTGGAATTTTGAGGAAAATCTGAGATCCAACTTTTGACTTTTTGATGAAATCACAAGCTTTGACTTATTTGAGTTTCTAATGGCTTTAACTGATTACAAACTAAGTAATAAGCTAATTTTAAACTTGTTACCACTATATTAACAACTATTTTAACTAATGAGAGTGATTTGGACTCACAAAACCTTCACAGTTAACTGTGAAGGGCAATTTGATGAGGTTTTGACTTTTCTGTGAAACAAAGTTGGTTTTAATGATCTATATTACCAAATGATGCCTAAGGGAAGCTATTTGAGATATGGACACCTTCTGAGAATAATAACAACACAACCAATTAGGCTAATCCAAACACCCTTATACCTAACTGTTTTATGATTTTTCAAAGTAAATGATCACTAGGTTATACAAACTTGATTTCTAACTACTGATTATGATTAAGAGACTTAGTTTAAACACTTAAAAACAGATTATCACTACAATCACACAAGTTCACCACTTACAATTATTAATGCAGACAAATATTGAAATATTAAGTACTATGTAATTTTAACAAGCTAATAATGATTACTAAGCTGAAAACAACTAAAACACAATCAACTAGGCACATATTAACACAAATTAGCAATGATCAAACAATCAAACTCAGGTTTACTCAGAACTAGGATTTAAGTAAAAAATGAAATAAGCAAGTTCTTATAAGGATACCCTCAGCATGAACAGAGGGTTTTCCTATGAAGCCTATCTTTAGATAGGCAATATCCAGCTCCAATCTTGCTCACTAATCCTTCTTCCAACCTGAAAACAAGAATCAAACACCACAGTTGACCAAGTTTGACTTTTTTGTATTTTATAAGTTTTCTATTATCACTGGCTTTTAGAGTCTCTAGAAAGCTTAAATAAGCTTATAGGAACCTAAATGACCTATTTCAGTCCATGAAACTTGCTTCTTCTTCACAACTCAGTACACAAAAATCTCAAAATTATTTGAAAATGGCACAAACTGAAACACCAAATGGAACTTGAAATTGATTGATTAAAAACTTAAAGTTACATGAAAATAAACTATTACAAAGCTTAAAAGTTTAAGAAATCAACAGAAATTCAAATTACATTAAATTCGACCTAAAAAACTAAAAATTTACTAACTAACTGCTTCCTTGCATTCCTCTTCTATTTATAGCCCTTGATTAGGGTTTCTTGAACCTTTCTGAGCATTTTGTGACCCTTGGATTGTTTTGAGACCTTCTAATCAATCTCCACGTGTCTTTGGCGGGAAAATAAGAGGTTTGGGTTTTTGGACTGTTCAGACAAGGGGGTAGCATTTATTGTGGATGTGATAATTAGGTGCAAGGGGGTTGGGCGGTGGCGTATGATGGAGTTTGATGGGACCTGCAAGTGGTGATGGTGGTAGTGGGCAATACCAGGGGAGAAGGGGGGTTTGGCGGTTTGGGTGGTTTTGACTGGTTTTGACCAGGTCAAATAGTTTGACCCGGCTTAGATTATTAAAGGGTGCGTTGGGTTTGTGGTGTGGGCTGGAGTTGCTTGGGCCCAAAGAAAAATAGGATGGGTGGTGGGCTAGACTATGGGATTGGATTATTATTTGTTTTGGGTAGTAGTTTTAAGTCCGGTTTGGTTTTGGTTTAACACAAGGGCCATTTTTGCCAATTAACGAAAGTTGAGGGTGTGATCTTGGCATGCTTCCAAATTATTTCCAAGGGTGAGTTTTGCCATATGTGAATAGTACATGGACCACAGTTGACTTTTTTCCATTAAATTATCACCAGGGACTAATCTTGCCAAATTTTCAAACTTCAGGGACCATTTGTGTAATTTTCACCAAACTTTCCACCAAGGACCAATCCTGTCATAAAAGGTTAGTGCAAGGACAAAATTTGTTTTTCTCAAAGTTTTTCATATCCCAGGGACCATTTTTGACAATTTTCAAAGTTCAGGGACTAAACTTGATATTTTGTGAAACTTTTCACCAAAGGACTAATTATGTAACTTTTTGATTTATAAGGACCTTTGGTGACTTTTTCAAGTTTTTAGAATGACCAGGGACTAGATTTGACAACTTTTGAAAGTTGGGGGACTGAAACTGCCAATTATGCAAACTTTGTGCGTTTTTCATCTGTTTTTGGTATTTTTGCATTTGAAACATGTAAAACACTTTCCTGGGATATTTTCACTATTTTGATTCATTATTGAGTGTTTTTGGATGTTTTGGCAGCTCAGAAATGGTAAAAATGATGAGTATTTACACACTCATCAATCCCCCACACTAAAACATTGCTAGTCCCTAGCAATCTTTTGAGAAAAACCTGATGGATTCGAGAATCTCTTTACCAAAAGCCATCACTTCTGGAGTAGCCAGGTGTAAGAACTGTGGCACACCTGATAACCGTGTGATTTTGAGCAAACCACCAGCTGTCAACGGATTTGATTAGTCTTTACCAAAAGCCGTTTGCTTCTGGACTAGCCAGCATCTTGATGGACTAAGTCAACATCTTGGTGAGCTGATTACCAATTATGGATTTTCCACTGCCTTTACCACAAGCCATAATCTTGCAGGCTAGCCAACTCATTTGCTTATGAGGATACGGGGGAGCTGAGGAACCATACAATTTTTGGCAAATTGCTAGCCATCAACGGGTTTGAGATGTCTTTACCAAGAGCCGTTTGCTCCTGGACTAGCCAATCCATTTGTCATTTAGACTTTGGCGGACTGATTACCACAAAATTTTGAAATAAAGTGAAAAATTTTTGAAAAAATTAGGCCTAAAAATGGGGGTACTTAGAAAGTTTTGTGATAAAATTCGTAAGAATTCCCCCCCCCCCCCCCCCCCCAACACTAGAATTGAATATTGTCCTCAATATTCAAAGTCCCAGCTATTATGCCGAATCTCTGAACGGAAAAAGCTAATATTCGAATCTAACTGTGGAAATATCGATTTTATTTTTCACTTTATTTATCTGTACATACAATCTTCTTTTTTTTTTTTTTTTTTTTTTTGAAGAAACTTATATACATATTTACTTTTCAAATGGTGGGGGACGGCCACTCCCCCACACTAGGGTGGTAGAAAGTAGAAAGAAGTCAGAAATACGGGTGAAAACCCATATATGTTGCTAATTTTTGTTCACCGAGTCACTAGCTTGACTCGATCCCCGAATTCATTGGTCCATGGGGAAAGTTTGGAGATCCGGGACAACCATGGGTGGTATGTCCTCTCCAAAATAATGTTTCAATCTATGACCATTCACTTTGAAGTTGGGACCTTCGGGTTGAGATAACTCAACAGTCCCGTATGGATATACTTTAGCAATAGTGAATGGTCCAGTCCATCGGGTTTTTAATTTCCCCGAGAAGATCTTTAATCTTGAGTTGAAAAGAAGGACTATGTCACCAACGTTGAAAACGCGGTTCTTAATCTTAGAGTCGTGAATCTTCTTTGTCTTTTCTTTGTAGATCAAAGAGTTCTCGTAGGCTTGATCACGAAGTTCGTTTAATTCATTGAGTTGAACCTTACGGTGATCACCCGCTTTATGAAGGTCGTAGTTAGCATGTTTCAAGGCCCAGTAGGCTTTGTGCTTGAGCTCGATCGGTAAATGACACGCCTTCCCGTATATAAGCTTGTATGGAGTACACCCAATGGGTGTTTTGTAAGCTGTACGGAAGGCCCAGAGTGCATCATCTAGTTTATCCGACCAGGAAGCACGGTTTTCACCTACTGTCCTCTCAAGAATCCGTTTTATACCACGGTTGGAAACCTCCACCTGCCCACTTGTTTGGGGGTGATATGCGGTGGAAAGACGATGAGTAACACCGTACTTAAGCATGACTTTTGCAAATTGAACATTGCAAAAGTGAGTACCGCGATCACTAATGATGGCACGTGGAGTTCCAAAACGAGCAAAGAGGGATTTCAAGAATTTCACAACAACTCGGGCATCATTAGTGGGTAAGGCCTTAGCCTCAACCCATTTTGACAAGTAGTCAACAGCCACGAGAATATACTTGTTTCCACGAGAAGATGGGAATGGCCCCATAAAATCAATGCCCCAGACGTCATAGATTTCACAAACTTGAATAGCATTTTGTGGCATTTCGTTCTTTTGTGAAATATTCCCGTGACGCTGACAAGCATCACAGGCTTCGAAATCAAACACCCTTTTGGCGGTGTAGTTCGGACTATGGTGGCCCCCGGTGGGTCCAGCATGGCAAGCCTTGAGAATATCAGCGGCTTCCTGTCCGTATACACATCGCCTGATGACTTGATCGGCACAGATTTTGAAGAGGAAGGGGTCGTCCCAGAAATAATGTTTGACGTCTTTAAAAAATTTGTTTTTCTGTTGGGACGTCATCCCCTTCACGATGAAGTTACCCGCATGGTAATTTGCAAAGTCGGCAAACCATGGGGTAGTAGAGTCACCACGAAAAGTAACCGCACTGAGTGTCTCGAGAGGGAATGATTCATTTATTTATTGTTTCTCGGAAACATCTTGATGTGGGTTTTCTAATCGTGAGAGATGATCAGCAGCAAGGTTCTCAGCTCCTTTTTTATCACGGATAATGATATCAAATTCCTGAAGGAGGAGAACCCAACGGAGAAGCCTCGGCTTTGCATCTTGCTTTGCAAATAGGTACTTCAAAGCCGAGTGATCCGTATACACCACGCATTTGGTCAGGATCAAGTATGGCCGGAATTTCTCAAAGGCATACACCACAGCTAGGAGTTCTTTTTCAGTGGTGGTGTAATGACCTTGAGCCTCGATCATAGTATTACTTGTGTAGTGTATAGGCTGAAAGTATTTTGCTTTTCGTTGCCCCAAGACCGCACCTATGGAAAAATCACTAGCATCGCACATAAGCTCAAAAGGTAGGTCCCAATCGGGGGCAACAAGAATCGGTGCCTCGGTAAGCTTTTTCTTTAATGTTTCAAAAGCTTCGATGCACTCAGGAGAGAAGATGAAAGGAGCATCCTTCTCGAGGAGATGGGTCATAGGCCGGGCAATCTTAGAAAAATCTTGGATAAACCTACGGTAGAAGCTGGCATGACCCAAAAAGCTCCTAACACCTTTTACGGTGGTGGGATGAGGTAATTTAGCAATGACATCGATTTTGGCTTTGTCAACCTCAATCCCGTTCTTTGAGATTTTATGGCCGAGGACTATGCCCTCTTTAACCATAAAGTGACTTTTCTCCTAGTTGAGACTTAAATTCGTTTCTTTGCAACGTTTAAGCATTTGTTCCAAGTGGGAGAGACAGGTCTGGAATGAATCACCGATGACTGAAAAGTCATCCATGAATACCTCCATAGTTTTCCCGATCATGTCAGAAAAAATAGACATCATGCACCTCTGGAACGTGCCTGGAGCATTACATAAGCCGAAAGGCATACGTCTGTAAGCAAAAGTTCGGTAGGGGCATGTGAAGGTAGTCTTCTCTTGATCCTGGGGATCAATGGGGATTTGGAAGTAACCCGAAAAACCATCGAGGAAGCAGTAGTATTCATTCCCCGCAAGTCTTTCAAGCATCTGGTCCATAAAAGGGAGAGGAAAATGGTCTTTACGGGTGGCTTCATTTAACTTTCGATAGTCGATACAAACTCGCCAACCCGTGACCAAACGAGTTGGAATCAACTCGTTATCCTCGTTGGTGACAACGGTAATGCCACCCTTTTTAGGGACACAATGAATTGGGCTAACCCAAGGACTGTCAGAAATAGGGTAAATCAATCCCACATCAAGAAGTTTAAGAACTTCTTGTTTGATAACTTCGTGGATTTTTGGATTTACCCTTCTCTGTTGTTGCACTGCTGGCTTAAAGTCATCCTCCATTAAGATTTTATGAGTACAAAAGTTCGGGCTTATGCCCTTAATGTTGGAGAGTTTCCAAGCGATTGCTTGTTTATGTGACTTTAGAACCTTTAGAAGTGCTGCCTTTTCCTCAAGTTTTAAGTCTTTAGCAATAATGACGGGTAATTTATCATCACCCTCCAGAAATGCATATTCTAGATGAGGAGGCAAGTCCTTGAGCTCAACCTCGGGAAAGTCTTCAGTTATTTCAACATTTTTGACTTCCGCTTTATGAAGTATTTTTGGAGACGGAGAGGGTGAAGGATCGTCATTTAACAATCTTTCAAGGAGAAGAATGACCCCCTCCGGGTCAAGATAGTTTTCATCAACCCCACTTGGGATTGAGCTATCTTGAGCAAGAAAAGCCTCGACCTCTTCCAGAAGGAAGTCACTTCCCTCAAACGGAGTGAGGAAAGGGGAAGGGTCGGAAATGATAGGGTCAGTAGAAAGACTGCCACTGGATGAGAAACCAAGGACTTCTTGAGAATACTCCTCAGACGCAACATCGATGATGTCAATTCGGTTAACCGTTTCAGCGTCATAGTTGGAGGAATATCTTGAAGTCTGATCAAGATTGAATGTGATGGCTTCGCCACCAACACGTAGAGTGATTTCTTCTTCAAATACATCGATTAAAGCACGACCCGTTCTTAAGAACCCCCTCCCGAGAATGAGAGGGACTCGTGGGTCAGCATCGAAATCAACAATCACGAAATCTGCCGGAAAATGGAACTTTCCTACTTTCACGAAGATATCTTCGGCAATGCCGAGAGGACGGGATATGGTACGGTCTACAAGCTCGAGTGTCATGCAGGTCGGAGTGAGAGCAGGGAGTGAGAGTCTTTTCCAGACTGTGTAAGGCATTAGGTTAATGCTTGCGCCAAGATCGGCCAAGGCAAAGCATTCAACCATCCCCGGGAAAATACAAGGAATGAGAAATTTCCCGGGATCTCCAAGCTTTTCGGGAAGCTTTTTCAAGAGCACTACTGAGCAATGCTCATTAAGAGGAGTTTTTGCCATCTCACAAAGTTTTTCTTTGTTGCTTATCAGATTTTTGATTGTTGAAGCAAATTTAGGCATGAGAAGAAGAGCGTCCGCGAAGCTAATATCAAAGTGTAATTCTTGGAAAATTTGATAAAATTTTTCCATCTGATGGTTAGCTTTTTCGCGGTTCTTTTGATCATTCAAACGTGAAGGATATGGAATTGACGGCTTGGGATCATTCTTTGGGATTTCATCAGAACTCACAGGGGGATCAAATACAACTTTCGGCTTACGAGCCGGGACCGGGACAACTTGAGGGTGGACGTTGTTGATACCTCCGTTATTAGTAGGAAGTACCTTGTCCGTAGTAACCTCAGGTTCACGTTCCGCTACCTTAGTAGGAGGAAAAGAAGAGGTAGAAGGAATCGAGGGTCCATTGTAAGATGCCCCACTTCGGGTGGTGATCGCTTTGACATCGCCCCTCGGGTTAGCGATCGTGTTGCTCGGTAATGTACCCGGGCCCGAGGGTCGATCATTTAAAGACTTCTGAAGCTCAGAGATCTTGCCGATCAATAACCGATTCGTTTTGATTTTGAACAGGAGGATTTTGAACACGGTTGTTTTGAAAATTTCCTTGATTTTGATTGTTGTTACCCTGAAAATTGTTTCTCTGATTGAAATTACCCTAATTGTAATTCCCTTGATTCTGGTTTCTTTGAAAATTTCCTTGAAAACCTTGGTTTTGATTGCCATTTTGAAAATTGTTTTGATTAAACTGGCCTTGATTTTAATTCAGGTTTTGGAAATTTGAGTTTTGACCTTGATTAAAATTCTGATTCGCGTTACGGTTTTGATTTTGATTAAAACCTGGAGGTCCGAGAAAATTGTTGGAACGATAGCTTAAGAGATTACGATCCCCTTGCGGTTGGTAAGAATTACCCCCCGTATTGTAGGAACCGTGAGCAGCATATACGTTCTCTGGAGGAAAGCCAGCAGTAGCTGGACACTCGGAATACAGATGAGGGCCCCCACAAGTTTCACAACTTCGGGCCACGGCTTTCACTTGTTGATGTTGAGCCTGATTTTGCATCGTTTGGCTCATTCTCAACACAACCGTAGAAATATCATCCATCTTTTTGGTGAGAGCAATTATTTCAGGAGATGATGATGAGGGAGTAACTGAATGACATGACGCATCCCTCTCCGCAGAGGAATCCCAAAAGTTATGGTGGGCAGTCATGTTCTCGATTAAGTCATAGCACTCCTCGGTACGCCTTTTCATAAAGGTCCCACCAGCAGCAGCATTGAGAATATCTCGGTGCCTCAATGTCAGACCATTATAGAAGGTATCTATGATGGTAACTTGCAACATATTGTGGTTAGGGCACCGATCAATGGCTAGCTTATAACGCTCCCAAGCCTCAAAAAGAGACTAATCGGAACATTGCCGGAAGTTGCTGATATCATTTCGTAACTTGGTAACCATGGAAGGTGGAAAATATTTTGCTAGAAACTTGGTTACCATTTCATCAAATGTACGAATAGAATTTTTTGGAAGTCGGTCAAACCATGCAGTGGCATGATGAGTGAGAGAATAGGGGAAGAGGTACAGCCGGAGGGCATCGTCGGTGACACCATGCTGTTTCATGCTTTGGGTGACCGTGAGATATTTGTCAAGATGCTTATTGGAATCGTCACCTGGTAATCCATGAAATTGACACGAATTCTGGACTTGTTGGATCATGTGGTGCTTGAGGCCAAAGTCCGTAGCCTCAATAGTGAGTGGTGCAATAGGCCCACCCCGCCCTTGCATGGTAGGCTGGCACAGCTCCTCCATCGTTTGGAGATCGGGAGCTGGCTCATCCCTGGGAGGGTCAGGGGGTGGTAAAGGTGGTGGTGGCCCAGCGGCCATTTTGGTCTTTGGTTCTTGTGTGTCAGAACGTATCTCGGGTACGTTTTTCTGATGTTTACATTTTGTTTGTGACCGAGTGCGCATGCACTAAAAACAATTTTTCAAAACAAGATCGAGGCAAAACCACAGTGAACTTAAACCAGAAATCACAAGTGAATGGCTTCTTTGAAAAAGGTACACCACTCACAGGGATATAAAGGCAAGTTTTAATCTTAAGTTTGGGGACTTATTATGGGTTTATTAATTAATTTGAAAAACTGCTTTAGGCTTATGGGTGTGTGTGCAGAAAACTTGGAAATATTTTTGGAACTGATTCGTTAACCGAAATCGTCCCTTTAAGATTACTCGCAGGCTGGCGGGAGGAAGTAAATAGGTTTCCTCTTCAGTTCGCAATTTAATGTCAGAACTTACCTTAAACCAACTGTTTTAGGTTGTAATCTTAAAGAACACGAAGTAATTTAACTTCACAGTTTGTTTTTAATTGTTTTTAATTTTTTTTTTTGTGTTTTCAACACTTCAGGAGAAGTGTTAATGAACGTTTTTTGATATGATTATATTTTTACAAATTTGTGTGAAATTTGTACAGGGAGGGTTTTGAAAACCGCTAAACTTAAAACGATTTTATAAAACACGCAACAACCTCCCCGGCAGTGGCGCCAAATTTTGATTGGTCCCGAAACGGTCAGATATAATTTACCAAGGTCAACAAGTCAAAGACAGCCTCGTTCCAATACTCCGGTGATAGTATAGTGTTTTCCCGGGTCGTTAAAGTCCCAGCGAGATTGAAATGGTGTCGTTTTGAAATCGTTTATGAGTGAGTGGCACTGAGGACAGTAGCCCAGACGATATGGAAATGATTTTGCTACTGTTATTTTGGTATTGGTACACAGATATAATATTCACAAAAATCAGATACTCAGATATATGCACATATTCACAATCAGGATTCACGTAACAGGAAAAGTGGGGTTTGGTATTTAACAAACTACAGGGGGTGCTTTTGACACTTTTTGAAACTTAAAAGTTAAAAAGAAATTGAAAATGAAAATGGAATTATGAAAATGATTAAAATATTATTTAATTAATAAAACTATTTAAAATCTTAATTAAAACCTAATTTAAATCAACTATAACTACTTCAAATTAAACTAAAAATTTGCAAAAATAATTTCTAAACTTAAATTAGAACTTGAAAAAGTATAAAAAATAAAAATAAATATTTTTGTCTTTTTATGAATTTTTTATAAATTAAAAACTATTTAACTTAATTAAACTAATTAAACTACTTTTAATTAATATTAATACTAAATTAACTTAGAAAATTATGAGAAAATTTATAAAATTACTTAACCATCACTGGAATCCTAGAAAATTATAAAAACTCTAAAAATTATGTTTTAAGACTAAGCCACTAATTATTTACTTTTTAATTAACTTAAGTCTGATTTAAATAATTAAAATAAGAAAAATATAAAATGAACAGTAGAAATTCAAAATATATTTTCTAAAAGTTTATTATACTATATTAGAGCTAGGAAAAATATAAAAACTAAGTTTTACTTTATAAAAGCTAAGTATGAGATTTAATACTTAATATTAATTAATAATTAAGAAAACTAAAATTAAATCTAATAAATACTAAATGGCAGAATAAAAATCTGAAAAATTTATTAAAAATACTTTACTCTATAAGGTAATTAATAAAAATATAAAAATACTAAATACTTAATTAAAATCTAAAAATGAAAATTGAAATTAAATTGAATTAAATAGAAACTATCACTTATTTTAAATTGGTTTTTTCTTGGATTTTCTTTTACAAACCTACTTAACTACTGAAAATGAGAAACTTTTGTGAAAACACTTTTGAAAATTGCTTATAAATAAGCAGTAGCACCCCCTTTGCTTATACAGTTTGACTTTGGTTGACTGTGTGGTCAAATAAGGTCAAATGAGTGAAGGTGGGGTCCACAATGATTGAAATGAGTGCAAACAAGCTCAACAATCTCAAATAAGCCAAAAACAACAAGAATTAAGCTCAAATAAGCTGAATGAGTTCAAATAAGAACTTGAGCAAAACTGAGTTTCACTCAGTTATGGGACAGACTTAAGGGGCTAAACTAGGTGGGGTCCACTGAGTCTTAGGTCAAATGGCTGGTCAATACTTGTACCCTGGTAGGAGGGGAGTTGGCCAAACCAAGATTTAACCTCTAGGGTCCAATGAGGTGAGCTGCAGCCACCACTTAAGGTGGTGGTGTGGGTGAGGTCTGCTATGCACAGGGCAAAGTCTTGCCCTGCAGTCCACTTCCAAGGGCTTTTTAGTCCACAAGAAAAAATCTAAAAATTAAAAGAACCTTGGGAAAATAAAGTTTAGGTGGTAAGGTTTAACTACAAAGATTTTCAGATCATCAATCCAAACACACAAATCACAATTAATCTTGGAATTTTGAGGAAAATCTGAGATCCAACTTTTGACTTTTTGATGAAATCACAAGCTTTGACTTATTTGAGTTTCTAATGGCTTTAACTGATTACAAACTAAGTAATAAGCTAATTTTAAACTTGTTACCACTATATTAACAACTATTTTAACTAATGAGAGTGATTTGGACTCACAAAACCTTCACAGTTAACTGTGAAGGGCAATTTGATGAGGTTTTGACTTTTCTGTGAAACAAAGTTGGTTTTAATGATCTATATTACCAAATGATGCCTAAGGGAAGCTATTTGAGATATGGACACCTTCTGAGAATAATAACAACACAACCAATTAGGCTAATCCAAACACCCTTATACCTAACTGTTTTATGATTTTTCAAAGTAAATGATCACTAGGTTATACAAACTTGATTTCTAACTACTGATTATGATTAAGAGACTTAGTTTAAACACTTAAAACCAGATTATCACTACAATCACACAAGTTCACCACTTACAATTATTAATGCAGACAAATATTGAAATATTAAGTACTATGTAATTTTAACAAGCTAATAATGATTACTAAGCTGAAAACAACTAAAACACAATCAACTAGGCACAGATTAACACAAATTAGCAATGATCAAACAATCAAACTCAGGTTTACTCAGAACTAGGATTTAAGTAAAAAATGAAATAAGCAAGTTCTTATAAGGATACCCTCAGCATGAACAGAGGGTTTTCCTATGAAGCCTATCTTTAGATAGGCAATATCCAGCTCCAATCTTGCTCACTAATCCTTCTTCCAACCTGAAAACAAGAATCAAACACCACAGTTGACCAAGTTTGACTTTTTTGTATTTTATAAGTTTTCTATTATCACTGGCTTTTAGAGTCTCTAGAAAGCTTAAATAAGCTTATAGGAACCTAAATGACCTATTTCAGTCCATGAAACTTGCTTCTTCTTCACAACTCAGTACACAAAAATCTCAAAATTATTTGAAAATGGCACAAACTAAAACACCAAATGGAACTTGAAATTGATTGATTAAAAACTTAAAGATACATGAAAATAAACTATTACAAAGCTTAAAAGTTTAAGAAATCAACAGAAATTCAAATTACATTAAATTCGACCTAAAAAACTAAAAATTTACTAACTAACTGCTTCCTTGCATTCCTCTTCTATTTAGAGACCTTGATTAGGGTTTCTTGAACCTTTCTGAGCATTTTGTGACCCTTGGATTGTTTTGAGACCTTCTAATCAATCTCCACGTGTCTTTGGCGGGAAAATAAGAGGTTTAGGTTTTTGGACTGTTCAGACAAGGGGGTAGCATTTATTGTGGATGTGATAATTAGGTGCAAGGGGGTTGGGCGGTGGCGTATGATGGAGTTTGATGGGACCTGCAAGTGGTGATGGTGGTAGTGGGCAATACCAGGGGAGAAGGGGGGTTTGGCGGTTTGGGTGGTTTTGACTGGTTTTGACCAGGTCAAATAGTTTGACCCGGCTTAGATTATTAAAGGGTACGTTGGGTTTGTGGTGTGGGCTGGAGATGCTTGGGCCCAAAGAAAAATAGGATTGGTGGTGGGCTAGACTATGGGATTGGATTATTATTTATTTTGGTTTGGTTTTGGTTTAACACAAGGGCCATTTTTGCCAATTAACGAAAGTTGAGGGTGTGATCTTGGCATGCTTCCAAATTATTTCCAAGGGTGAGTTTTGCCATATGTGAATAGTACATGGACCATAGTTGACTTTTTTCCATTAAATTATCACCAGGGACTAATCTTGCCAAATTTTCAAACTTCAGGGACCATTTGTGTAATTTTCACCAAACTTTCCACCAAGGACCAATCCTGTCATAAAAGGTTAGTGCAAGGACAAAATTTGTTTTTCTCAAAGTTTTTCATATCCCAGGGACCATTTTTGACAATTTTTAAAGTTCAGGGACTAAACTTGATATTTTGTGAAACTTTTCACCAAAGGACTAATTATGTAACTTTTTGATTTATAAGGACCTTTGGTGACTTTTTCAAGTTTTTAGAATGACCAGGGACTAGATTTGACAACTTTTGAAAGTTGGGGGACTGAAACTGCCAATTATGCAAACTTTGTGCGTTTTTCATCTGTTTTTGGTATTTTTGCATTTGAAACATGTAAAACACTTTCCTGGGATATTTTCACTATTTTGATTCATTATTGAGTGTTTTTGGATGTTTTGGCAGCTCAGAAATGGTAAAAATGATGAGTATTTACACACTCATCAGGGGCGTTTGGGAATTAGAGTCTTAGGTCTTGGTTGAGTAGTCTTAGCTCTAAATTCATTTTTACTAAGTCCTACTCCAGTTTTAAACACAGGTTTTGTTCCATTTTTATACGTAACTTTAACAAATTTTGAACGATCCGATGTGGATGGAGTTACTGCTGCAGCAGGCCTGGCGGAACCTTCGAGTCCAACGGGCGGAACCCTGTATTGGGTTCCGTCTGTTTCGCGGGCTGCTGTAGCAGTTTTGTTTGTTTCTAGTGCAATCTTTTCTTGTTTCGTTTGACCCTTTGAAGTTTCTATTTTCATGAATCCTAGTCCTGTTTTATTAAAGGGTGACTTTTGAATTTTCATAATTTCATCCGCACAAGAAATGCTTTTATCGAACTTTTTAAACTTTGTGGTTTGTTTTATTAGATCATTTTGAGTAATTTTAAGTTTCTCAATTTCGAGTTTAAGTTCTTCACATGATTTGCAAGAAGTGTCAATACCTTTACTCTTTTCTAATCTCTTAGCTTTTTCTTTTAATTCATAAACTTCATTTTCTAAAAACTCCTTTTTAGTTTTCAAAAACATATTTTTGTTTATGATTTTTAAGCTCAATTCACAAAGTTTATTATATTCTTTTTGTAAGGTGTCATCATCAATAGAGGAGTAATATGAGTCGGAGAATACCTCATTTGAGTTGTGAGCCATGAGAGCAATATCATCATTCTTTGGCTCATCGTCATCTCCTTCATAGTCACTCCAAGCACCACCCACAAAAGCTTGTTGAGGTTTGCTCTTGGGTGGTTTCGGACATTCTCCTACAAGATGACTTGTGTCTCCACACCTATAGCATTTTCTTTCAACCTTTACTTTCCTATCATCACGATCTTTTCGAAAAGTTTTCTTGTCATCTTTAGGTTGCCTTACAAACTTTCCTCTTCTACGAAAGAAATTTTTGAAGTCTCTAACAGCCATAGCATATTCCTCATCATCAATATCTGAAGTAGATTCTTCATCATCACTTGATTGGACTCTAGCTTTCAAGGCAATGGACTTAACTTTTTCTTTCTTGCCTCTAACTAGTTCCGAATCTTTTTCCATTACCATTTCATGAACTTTGAGGTTTCCAATTAGCTCATCAAGTGACATGCTTGAAAGATCTTTGGATTCTTCAATTGCCGTCACTTTTGCTCTCCACTTCGGATGGAGTGCTCTAAGAAATTTCCTGACAAAGTTCTTACTACAAAAAGATTCATCAAGTGCTTTAAGTGAAGTAATAATAGTGTTAAACCTAGCAAAAGCATTATCAATAATCTCATCTTCGGAAATAACAAATTGTTCATATTGTTGAACAAGAAGATCAATTTTGTTATCTTTAACTTGTGAGTTTCCTTGATGAGTGACAATTAAAGATTGCCAAATATCTTTGGCGGTTTTACACAAAAAGACTCTTTCATATTCTTTCTTAGGCAAAGCGTTGTAAAGCATCATTTTAGCTTCATTATTTTTACCAATCAATTTCTTTTGATCATCATCTTTAATGTTAGTAACTACGTTATCACCATCAATGATTATATACCATAAATCTATATCTTTAGATTTCACGTAAGTTTTAAAACGGTTTTTCCAATATATAAAACCATTTGCTTCAAAGAGTGGTGGTCTTTGCATAGATTTCCCTTCTTTGTAATTTTCAAAATCCATGGATCGTTTCAAGTTTTAAAACACAATATATTTTAAAGGCTTGAGTAACGTAGCTCTTGATGCCAATTGTGGAAAACTAGAAGGGGGGTTGAATAATTTACCGTTTAAAATCTTTTTAACTTGTTTAGTTAGCTTTGAAACTTTCCGTTTGATCAAAGATATATACACAAACACAATATATAACATGCAAGTAAATGAAAGAAATGATCAAACCACAACACGAGTATTTATCGTGGTTCAGCTACAAGGACTCTTTTTCCTTGCCCTACGTCCACGCCCCGAGTATCCAACTCGAGAGTTTCTTTCACTAGTCAACAAGCTCCTTTCACCGACGGAGAAAACCTTACACGCCGCTTATACTTTTACCGACACAAAGCTAGATGTCGAGTTCTTTACCAAGGGTACAACCACTCCCGTTAGTTCGTTTACAAGGGTACAACTACTCCCAATACACTTTGTATTTTGAGGACTAAAATACTAACCGATCACTACTGAAAATACACAATCAAATGAAGTGTAAACTACACAAGTCTACACAATGCTAAGCTAACAAGTCTTGCAACGTTGTGTTGAATACTTGTTACTTTTAATGAGCTCGTGAATCTCTTTGCTACAAAAAGAAACTTCACATATGAAATGTTAAAGGGTTAGATGAAAGAATGAATGTGTGTGTGTAAAATATGATGTAGAGTGATAAGCCAAAAATTAACTTGTGGCTTGGTATTTATAGCAAAGCCTTCTGCAGGCCTGGCGGATACGGCGGAACCCTCAGATGGGTTCCGCCCGTGTACCCCCAGGGTTCCGCCGGGCTTGCAGTTGGTTTTGCAATAAATCTTGCAAACCAAACAAAGTCACATCTCATTACACCTTGCAAACCAAACAATGTCACATCTCATAATATCTAGTCAAACACTAAACTTACAAGCAACCACATAGTAAGTCAAACACATTTCTTTCCATAAATGTATATTGACAAAACTTGCCATAAATGTTATGTGACAATTCTATTTTAAGAAATAAAAGTGTTGTGTTTTATGAAATGTAAAATGTAGCAAAAGTCTAGTTTATGCAAGTCTTTAAAACTAAGATTATGTTTTACTTAGAAACTAAACTTTACATTTTGTCGTTAACAAAACTTAGCGAAGATCGTAAAATATAAATAACGTTTTTAGGCGATATTTGTATTAACACTCTGTGGTCCTATAAGTCCAGCAACACACTCAGGCAAGAAACTAATATTCTTGTTAGTAGATGATTGTACACGTTTTATGTGGGCTTACTTTCTACAATCAAAGGATCAAGCATTTAGTACATTTAAGGAATTTAAGCAGAAAATAGAAATGGAATTAAGAATGAAAGTGAGGATGTTAAGAACAGATAGAGGAGGTGAATTTACATCAAACGAATTCACACAGTACTGTAAGGATAATGGAATAGCACGACAGTTGACAGCACCTTACTCACCACAACAGAATGGAGTAGTGGAGAGAAGAAATAGGACAGTGTTATCAACAACTAGGAGTATGATGAAAGCAATGAAGCTACCCTTAATTTTTTGGGCGGAAGCAGTTAGACATGCTATTTACATATTGAATAGGGTACCTACAAGAGCCCTGATAGATAAAACTCCATATGAAGCACTTTACAGTAGAAAACCGAACTTAGAGAACCTAAGAATATTTGGATGCACAACTTATGCAAAGATAACAATACCTCATTTGAAGAAGCTGGACGATAGAAGCATACCATTGGTTTACTTAGGAGTAGAGGAAGGATCAAAAGCATGTAGGTTATATGATCCAATGACACAGAAGAAGCACGTTAGTAAGGATGTTAAGTTTATGGAAACAAAGCCGTGGGATTGGAATAAGATTGGAGAAGATACAAGTACACAAGACACATTTTGGGCTAGTTTTGTGGAAGAAGGAGTTGACGTTGAGAATGTTACACCAGTCAACACAGTAATCAATGATGATATTGATTTTACGTATCTGGAACCGGATGCAATACTAGATCCAGTTTCACCACACACGCCACCAACATATACCTACGAACCTAACTCAGAAGAGGATGAACAAGAAGCTACTATTAGTTCATTAGAAAGCTCAGATCATAGATTTGATGATACACCGGTACGAGGATTCAAGGAAGTAACTGAAATATATAAGGATGCACGTATAGTAGAAGCACCAAGCCTATTTTTCACAGAAGAAGAACCTCATAATTATAAAGAAGCATCAGTAGATAAGAAATGGATTGAGGCCATGGAGATTGAATTGGATTCAATCAACAAGAACAACACATGGTTTCTTACTGAATTGCAAGAAAACCAAAAGGCAATAGGACTTAAGTGGGTTTTTAAAACCAAAAGGGATGCAGAAGGAAAGATCATCAAATATAAGGCACGGTTAGTAGCAAAAGGATATGTACAAGAGCAAGGAATAGACTTCGATGAAGTATTTGCACCAGTTGCTAGGATAGAAACAGTACGATTGATACTAGCATTAGCAGCATATCATGGTTGGCAAGTACACCATTTAGATGTAAATTCGGCATGTTTACATGGAAATTTGAAGGAAGAAGTTTACGTTACACAACCTGAAGGATTTGTACAGCCAGAAAATTCAGGAAAAGTCTATAAGCTTATTAAAGCTTTATACGGCTTAAGACAAGCACCGAGAGCTTGGAACATGAAGCTTGATCAAACGTTAAAGTCATTAGATTTTAAGAAGTGTAATCTCGAGCAAGCAGTCTATACAAGGAGAAACAAGAATTCTACGATTATAGTTGGAGTTTATGTAGATGATTTGATAATCACGGGCACTCCAAAGAAAGAGTTAGATTTATTTAAATCTCAGATGGAAGAAAAGTTTGAAATGAGCGACTTAGGATTGTTAGCTTATTACTTTGGGATAGAAGTTACACAGACAGGAGGAGAGATTACAATCAAGTAAACAGGTTATATTAACAAGATCTTAAAGGAGACAAGTATGACGGATAGTAATGATACGAAGATACCGATGGATCCAGGTACTAAGTTGGTCAAGGCGGAAGATGGAAACTCAGTTGACGCAACTTACTACAAAAGCTTAATTGGAAGTATCAGGTATTTACTACATACAAGACCATATCTTAGTTATTTAGTCGGACTACTCAGTAGATTTATGCAAGACCCAAAGGATCACCACCTGAAGGCAGTAAAGCAAGTAATTCGATATATCAAAGGAACAAAGGAGCATGGCATAATTTACAAGAAAGAAGGCGGCTGCAAGATTACAGGTTACAGCGACAGTAGTTATGGAATCAACACTGATCAAGGAAAAGGAAGTATTGGGATAGTATTTTATTTTGGAGAGTCACCCATTACCTGGTGTACTCAGAAGCAACCGACAGTGGTGCTATCATCATGTGAATCAGAATTCATGGCGGCTACTGCAGCAGCATGTCAAGCCTTATGGTTAAAAAGATTACTTAGTGAATTAACTGGAAGTGAAGAAAAGAAGATAACGCTGAAGAGAATGGGCACATCAATGTAGAACATGTCAGCGGAGAACTACAAAGAGCAGATATTCTAACAAAGGCTCTACCAAGATTGAAGTTCACGACAATGCGACAGATGCTCAGAGTTCAAGATTTAAAGAGAAGCAACGATCAAGATTAAGGAGGAGAATGAAGACCGAATAATCTTAATACATTGCTTCATTTGTAAAAGTTAGAACATAAAGGACCAAACTCGTTAGTTAGAAACTTAATAACCGAAAAGTAGTTATGGTAGTTATTTCGGTTTGTGAAAGGTTGTGTCGGTTCAATATACCGATTCTAAACCTATATATATGTGTATGTATGGATCAAACAAAAGGTTATAAGATTAGACAAATAAAAACATAGTTTACTTATTCATTGATTTTCAACTTCATATTATCGATCTAATTTGGGACAACATTCAACAAGGATAAGTTGCTTCGTTTAGCCGAACTCTATCCTTCAGATTTTTCAGAGTTAGATCGCGTGTACTTGGATAATGAGCTTGAGACATTCATATTTGACATGAAATCTAATCCTAAGTTCGCTCAATTAAAAGGAATTGCACGCCTTGCATCAAAGCTAGTCAAGAAAAAGAAACACATTATATATCCTTTGGTATATCGACTAATCAAATTGGTTTTGGTATTACCCGTTTCAACAGCTTGAGTCAAAAGGTCATTTTCAGCAATGAAGATTGTAAAGACTCGCCTTCGCAACAAAATCGGAGATGAATGGATGAGTGATTATTTGGTTACATACATCGAAAAGGAGGTGTTCGAAAGTGTTTCAAATGACCTGATCATGCGAAGGTTTCAAGATATGACAAACCGTCGTTATCAGCTACCAAATAAGTCGTAAAGTTGTCTTTCTTTCTTTTTTTATCGTCAACATAATGATTGATACTGTGGCATTAGTTTTTGTATCTATACTCTAGTGCGCTTTTATCATTACGTATATATATTGCTATGGAAAGTTTTTGTATCTGCGCTTTTGTCATTACGTATATATATTGCTATGGGAAAAAAAAATTATGGTTTCATTTTTGCCCCCTGGAAATTATTTTTTGGCTCCGCCCCTGCACATGAGCAACCAACATTTACAATTTCATCTATGGAAGTTTTGACTTGAAAGGATGAATTAAATTTTGTTTACATTGTCTTAGTTGGTCTAACGTACTGGAACTGAGAACATTTGGGATTATGCACGATTATACACAAAAGGTCCTTTTTCGGCTCTCTCTTTAGCCCTATCTCTTATCTTTGGGAAGTCTTCCTCCACTAGCAGGTTTTTTTGGAAAACTGAATTTATGCTGGCGCGGATGGAACTAACCAGTTGAGGGATTAATCCAATTTTTGAACAAACAAACTTATGTTAAAAAGAAATCAGCTGTTACAATTTCCCTTTTGAGAATGAGAAACATATTGATTTGAATATTTCAAAGGATGAATCATGAATCTAACATATAGGAATTTGGTCTAAAATCAAACAAATTCATGTAATCTTTCATTGCCTTAATGAGAATGAGAACTTACAATTCACGTGTCTTATGCTTTCTATCCTTGATTCTTAATGATGACAGTGAGTCAAACAAAGACGTGATGAAGGAATGAAATATGATGGTGGCTGCATGAATGCTATTGTTTTACAAAATAATAGCTGATGTTATTATCCATGCGTGTGACTAACAAAGATTGTACACAAAACAAATTCATCATTACCGTATGACAAGTACATCGTTTACAAACTAGTGAAATGAGGAAATTCAGTACTTTCATTTGCGACAAACATGGGAAAGACATTAGACACATCATAATTCCTTTTATGTTACCATTAGCATTCTCAGAAGAAAGTCATTCACGTACTTGGGTGAAGTTAAAGCTGCTGCAAGATGTTCCATGAGACAGCAAGGAAGAGGTGAAACCCAACAATTGATTCTCTAAATCGAAGATCAAGAAATTATTCTCCATCTGATGAGTCCCGATCACAACTGCATCTTTTACTCCTGATCCACCATCGAGAAAAGCAAGGCATGAGACGCCATTCCCCATGTACGTCATCGAGTTATGTCCAAAGATTGTCCAGATTCTCCCACTCTCGGTTTCAAGATCAATCTTAGGAACACGCCACCACATACTACCAGGTCCTACTACAATAGATTTATAACATAGACTAAAAGGTTGAACTGCGTTTACTTGAGGAATGAATATTGCAGCTTTTGAAAAGCTTGCTATAAATTCATTATAGATATCACTTCTTAGTGTAGTATAAGGCACAACAGTACTAAGCTTCACAAAACTATTTTTTATTGACGGTAAAGTAACTGTTTTACCTTATTCGGTTCAATCGAAAATAATATCCAAGGGATTTGGGATCGGTTCTGATCATTGGAGTGTATGAAAGAATGGGTCTAAGATCAAGATTCGGATTATAAAATTGCCCGTCCCCTATAAATGCCACTCCAAGAACCGATGATGAGCTTGGTAGACATAGTGCAAATTTATTTTCCGGTGTAAGGACATTTATTTGACTCGGAAATGCCAATGCAGACCACGAAAAGGCTGCAACACCCCGGACACCTTTAGGAAAATATTTCAACAAAGAGGATGGAGCGCATGATAGTACATATTGCTTTCGAAAGGGATAATATACACTTGTACTAGGGTTGGTCTCATACAAATTTACCAAATCAGTGGTTAACTGTGATATTTTGCATGATTTCGAGATGGGATTGAAGGGGGTGACGGCGCATATTTTACAACCATATTTGTCTATGATATTGAGAGAAGGGCATATCAGATTGGTATAAGAGTGTGCTTCTTTGCACAAAGTATTGTCACAAGATAAGGGAAATCTGCATCCTTCCTCTAAGCCACAAGCTACACCACGTGGGTTACGCATAACGCAATCTCTCCATGTGAAAGGAGCGTCGAGGTCGATGAGGTAATACGGCTCTCCTTGTGGTTCTGCAAATGATAAAGAAATTTTATGAAGAGATGTTTTAGCGTCCTTTTTTATGGGTATTACTGAGGTACTGAATGTGTTTTGGGATAATATGGGACGATGGAAGGATGCTAATACAAAGAAAAATAGTTTTATTAGATCCATACTTTTTTCTAGTTACCAAAACAAACAATGATTCTGATAAGAGGGTTGTGTTCATAGGCTATGTATATATGTAAAAAGTCGAGAGTTGCTTAGATTTATGTTACCAAGGATTTAGTTTTATAATGATTTACAAAGAAGATTTCTTTCAGTGTAACCAATATGGTAAAGAAGATGAAGTTTCGCCATTAAAACAAGTATCTCCCACAGATATTTGATCAATTGTCAACTTGTATGGTAGTTTATAAAATTCCATGTTGCTAGATTTTACTATTTGTGGTAAAGAACATGTTAGTACTCTTCAATATAATTCATCAAATGCATGTTTGCATTACTGAATATGCTCGATGTAAACGGCACGCACTTTGAGATATGAACCCATTCAGTTTTGACTGGGTAAACCACGCACTTTGCAAAACACTATAGATCCATTGCACTTGACTGGTTCTCCCTTGGATAGTTGACTTTGTGCTGAGTATTTGGTGGCTTTCGAATCGATGTTAGACATATTATCATGTCTAACTTAAAGAACAATCAATGGCCATGATTACTAAATTTATATATACTTGAGCATACTAATCTGTAAGTTATATACATGTGCAATGTTTAGTCAAACTTTAAACAAAAATGGGTTAATTATGCATAGTTGCATACACACTAATCAGCACTGTCAGAGTCAATTACTTGCATACAAATTTGCAGAAACTTAATCACATTCCTACCCTATCAAGATCAAAGATTTTAAAACTTGAAAATAAAAAACTGAAGTTTTGGCACCGAGCCGAAAAACCCCATGAGCAATTATTAGGATGACTAGTTTTTTCACTTGTACCCAAATTAACCTATCTTGACCCAAACCCGTTACTCTATCACTCTTACCGTAGCCTTTTTTTTTACCACATTTGCTTCAATGATCCTAGCATTCAATACAATTCAGCATAAATATGTTTTATCATGACCACTACATTACCTGATGCTAAGTTCAGGCCATTGGCTAAATTACAAATGACCATTTTATAGCCCTATTTAGTTCAAGGAAACGGAATACACAAACATCAAGTATCACTACAGTTGGAACCAAAAGCATCCTACTAGCCAAATGAGAGTAATGTCATATAATATCGTTGAGCATACACCGAGTGTCTTCAAGATATTACAACCATAGTATGATCTTTTGGAGCTTGATACATCCCAATTGTTACATCACCTAAAGCCTCTGCACAAGGCATCAAATTAGATTAATATTAGCAACAACAAATGAAACCATGGCAATACCGCAAGACACTGAATTTCGAAGATTACAGGTCAAAATACAAAAAGTGAAGAAAAATCACTTTCAACCTCTCCTAAGTCATTAAACTCCCCACAAATTAGATTTTTAATTTTTTTTTTTTTTTTTTTTTTTTTTTTTTTTTTTTTTTTTTTAAGATAATTAGATTTTTAATTTATTAGTAATTTTTTTGTAGTTCATGAAATTCGAAGGAAAAAGAATATGAATATGGTCAACGATACCCAAAAAAGTTAACTCAAAAATTATTTTCAAATGTACTAACTCAAAAAGTAATACTAGATAGATTGTTTTTAGGGTTAGATCTGATTAACTGACTTTATTATAAATGACAATACAAATATTCAACAATCTTAGTAGTCAAAAATTTCGTTTTTCCTTTCTGGTGTTGAATGCAACCAACGACATTAATCTTCATGTCGATACTAGCAAACTTAGTAAGAAATGAATGAACGATTACGACCTATCATATTACAGTATATATATTCCTCTACTTTTGCTTATATAATCATATCAATTCCATGATTCATCATCACCACCTTCGTATATTCTTCATGTTTGCAACAACAAAAAAATGCAGCGCCTAAAGATACTTTTCTTTATCACAATATCCTTGTTTCACAATGTCTTATCTCAACCAACACCTTTCAATTCCTCAGTTATACCAATAATCAAAGATGCATCAACGTCTCTTCACAAAGTTTCTTATTTGTTTAAGATACTACGGGATGGTGGATATTATCTACTACTCGATCTCCAAGCTCCGTTTTTATGGAAAGGTTGCACTTTTCATAATCCTCCTGGTGTAGCATGTGGATTAGAAGAAGGATGTAGATTTCCTGTAAGATGTGACGACCCTTTATGTAAAGAAGCACGGTCTTACGATGCTGATCCTACATGTCCTCCATTAAGTATAGCAAACAAATATGGTTGTGGTATATGTGCGGTAAACCCATATAATCCGATATCAAAAGTTTGTAAATTGTCACAACTCACGACGGATTTAGTGACAGTTTACTCAACGGATGGTCGCAACCCAACGTGGGGTGCGAACTTTCCTTTCGGAACAGAGATGGTGATATCATGTGCACCTTCCAATATATATACATCGTTTCCTAAAGATGTTTTCGGAGTCGCTGCTTTTTCTTGGTCCGCATTGGATTTTCCTAAACAATTTATGAAGCCTGATGTCACTGATAAATTTGCGCTATGTTTAGCAACAACTTCGTCGGCTGTCGGTGTGTCGTTTTTGGGTGAAGGGCCTTTTTACTTTACAGATTTACCGAAAGTTGATCTTAGAAGCTTTCTTGCGTACACTCCAATGATTAGAAAGGATTCCAAATCGCTTGGATTTTATATTCGATTGAACCAAGTTTTAGTCAAAGGGACGCCAGTCACTATACCGTCACTAAAAACTGAGTCAGCGAAACTAAGTACCATTGTGCCTTACACTACACTAAGAAGTATTATCTATAACGCATTTGTGAAAAGTTTTTCAAAGGCTACAACAAACATCCCTAGCGTAAATGCGGTTAAACCCTTTAGTCTATGTTTTAAATCTAGCGCGATTTCATCTTTTCCTAAGATTGATCTAGAAACCGAAAGTGGGAAACTCTGGACAATTTCTAAAGAAAATTCGATGAAGGACGTAGGGAACGGGGTGTCGTGTTTAGCGTTTGTCGATGCTGGTTCGGGAGTTAAGGATGGTATTGTTACTGGGACTTATCAGATGGAGAATAATTTCTTGTACTTCGATCTTGTGAATCAAAAGTTGGGGTTCAGTTCGTCATTGTTGGCTCGAGGAACGTATTGTGGTAGCTTCAATTTCACAGAATTACCGCAAACGAATTGATTTCAAGAACGCTAAGGGGTTATAGAATAATGAAACACATATTCATCTTGGTTATGGTTGAAGTTCGGTGTTTTGGTTTATAGTTGATCCCCCGTGCTTAATCTGCAATATTGATATCGATGTGTATTACACCGCTAATAAAAGTATCGAAGTTTGGTCAAAGAAGTTAGAAATGAACAACCACAAGGACGGGCGATAGTAATTATCAAAGTTAAAGGACGAAACATGAAAAATGATGTAAACCACATTAAGAAAATGTGTTATTTACTCTTTACTACTACTAATATATAAGTGTCAAAACTAAATAATGTGATTGCAACCATAAACGCCAAATCATAGTCACATGGAATGGGGATCGTTCCAGTACAAAATCACATATCAGGATCGCGGTTTGCTAGGTAGCTAAAATTTGGTTCTATAGGGGGTAGGCTTTGGGATCGCTCCGGAACGATGTACCATGTTATCGGAACAATGCACCTAATAATAAATATATTTCTTATGTGCTTTGCAAAACGCAAGTTTGTAAAAGGCAAAATAGTTCAATAGTTAATTATTCCTCACAACCTGTAGTTAATAAAATAGTTTTAAGAAAAATAATCATAATTCATAAGTTAACAACTTGAGCAAAATAAGTGAAAGTATATAAAAGTATAAAGTATTTAGTTCTGTCACAGAAAAAGTTAGGAATGATGGACTCTGAAAACTGAATCATGTGTTAGACAAAAATTGGAACGTTAATCAGGCAACAGAGGAACACGAATTGAACACTATGTGAATCAGATACTAACAATTGTCAAAATCGCCAATTTTCACGTACCAGATACCGATCCCAAGCGATCTGGTACGGAATCGTACCTTGTTTGGGAACGGACGAACTGGATCAAAATTTGTGGTATGTTGAGCGAACTATGTGACTATGCACCAAATGTATATATTATGTTAGATTAGGGATTAATGAAATTTCGTTTGCATTGTCTCATTTGGTCTACGTATTGGAACTGAGAACATTTGGGATTATGCACGATTATACACAAAAGATCCTTTTTTTGGCTCTCTTTAACCCTATCTCTTATCTTTGGGAAGTCTTCCTCCACTGGCAGGATTTTTCGGAAAACTCAATTTATGCGGGATTAAGCCAATTTTTGAACAAACAAACTTGTATTAAAAAGAAATCTATTACAATTTCCCTTTTGAGAATGAGAAACATATCGATTTGACTATTTCAAAGGATGCATCATGAATCTAACATATTGGAATTTGATCTAAAAATCAAACAAATTTGTGTAATCTTTCATTGCCTTAATGAGAACGATAACTTACAATTCATGTGTCTTATGCTTCCTACTTGATTCCTAATGATGATTGACGTAGAACAGAAGCGTGAATACAAACCCGAACAAGGGTTTAAACAAATCACAAGGATTTAAAGACTAACGTCGTGAATTTTATTGATTATTGAATGCATAAACAATAACCCAAGCCCTATATTTATTGAAAAGCTAAACTTGTCAGGAAAAGTTAAACCAAATTATTCTAGAAAAAACCAAACATGAAAACTAAAAATAAAGTCACGATCAAAAAAAAAAAAAAAAAAAAAAAAAAAAAAAAAAAAAAGTAACTTCAGTATTCAAGCAGTAGGGTTACTTATGTTGAGAAGTAAGCCTGCTTGTAAACTCACGACCCAAAAGAAAAACCACCAGTAACTGCAGTTGATAACTTGATGTGCTTATGTTGAACAGTAACCTTAGTATGTTTAAAGTAAGGTTACGTTTAAGAGTAGCCTTACTCCTACAACAGGTAATGTCATTCTTTGTTCTCTTCCTGCCATGCTCTAGGTGCTCCAAATAAACCTTTGCTAGCTCGTTAATCATGTCCTCGTCAATGATAGTGAGCCAAACGAAGACGTGATGATGGAAAAACACCAAGGACCTTTCTAACTTAATCAAATGGGGTGACTCGGTCCCATTTAAAACGTTAGGAGATATGCTTTGATGCGGTTGTTCAAACAACGTTTTGGATCATTTGGAGGTACCGAAACCGGTTGTGCTTTGATGTAAAAAGACGAAGAAAGACACATTAAGTGAAGAGATAAAAATCCTTTCACACACTTGGATCCTTCATCAAAATAGGAAATTCATTTCTAATTGGTTTGATTGGCTCTTCGATCCAAAGCTTGCTTGTACAAAAACTATGTAATCGCATTTTACGTCTAGCTTCTTGCTAGTATTGCTTTATATAATATCCGCCGTTTAAAAAAAACGTGATGATGGAATGAAATATGGTAGCGGGTGTGTGAATGCTATTGTTTTGCGAAATAATAGCTGATGTTATGTGTGATTAACAAAGATTGTGCACAAAACGAATTCATCGTTACCATATATGACAATTACATCGTTTACAAACTAGTGAAATGAGGAAATTCAGTACTTTTATTTGCCACAAGCATGGGAAAGATATTAGACACATCACAATTCCTTTTATGTTACGATTAGCTATTCTCGGAAGCAAGTCATTCTGGTACTCGAGTGAAGTTAAAACTGCTGCAAGATGTTCCTCGAGACAGCAAGGAAGAGGTGAAACCCAACGATTGATTCTCTAAATCGAAGAACAAGAAATTATTCTCCATCTGATGAGTCCCGATCACAATTGCATCTTTTACTCCTGATCCACCATCGAGAAAAGCAAGGCATGAGACACCATTCCCCATGTACTTCATCGAGTTATCTCCAGAAATTCTCCAGATTTGCCCATTTTCGGTTTCAAGATCAATTTTAGGAACACGCCACCACATACTACCAGGTCCAACTACAATAGATTTATAACATAGACTAAAAGGCTGAACCGCGTTTACTTGAGGAATGAATATTGCAGCTTTTGAAAAACTTGCTATAAATTCTTTATAGATATCACTTCTTAGTGTAGTATAAGGCACAACAGTACTAAGCTTCACAAAACTATTTTTTATTGACGGTAAAGCAACTGTTTTACCTTTGACTATTATTCGGTTCAATCGAAAATAATATCCAAGGGATTTGGGATCGGTTCTGATCATTGGAGTGTAAGCAAGAAAGGCTCTAAGATCAAGATTTGGATTAGTGGTAAAGTAAAATGGCCCGTCCCCTAGAAATGTCACTCCCGGACCCGATGAGGAGCTTGGTAGACATAGTGCGAATTTATTTTCCGATGTAAGGACATTCATTTGACTAGGAAATGCCAGCGCAGACCATGAAAAGGATGCAACACCCCGGACACCTTTAGGAAAAGATTTCAGCAAAGAGGATGGTGCGCATGATAGTACATATTGCTTTCCAAAGGGATAATATACACTTGTACTAGGGTTCCAACCATTGGTCTCATACCAATTAATTAACAAATCAGTGGTAAACTGTGATAGTTTGCATGATTTCGAGATGGGATTGAAGGGGGTGACGGCGCATATTTTACAACCATATTTAGCTGTGATATTGAGAGAAGGGCATATAGGATTGGTATAAGATTGTGCTTCTTTGCACAAAGTATTGTCACAAGATAAGGGAAATCTACATCCTTCCTCTAAGCCACAAGCTACACCACGTGGGCTACGCAAAACGCAATCTCTCCATGTGAAAGGAGCGTTGAGGTCGATGAGGTAATCTTGTGACCGTGGTTCCGCAAATGATAAAGAAATTTTATGAAGAGATGTTTTAGCATCCTTTGTTATGGGTATAACTGAGGTATTGAATGTATTTTGGGATAATATGGGACGATGGAAGGATGCTAATACAAAGAAAATTAGTTTTATTAGATCCATGTTTTTTTCTAGTTACCACTTACCAAAACAAACAATGATTGTGATGAGAGAGGGTTGTGTACTTTTGTTCATAGGCTATGTATATATGTAAAAATCGAGGAGTTGCTTAGATTTATGTTACCAAGGATTTAGTTTTATAATGATTTACAAAGAAGATTGCTTTCAGTGTAACCAATGTGGTAAAGAAGATGAAGTTTCGCAATTGAAACAAGTATCTCCCACAGATATTTCATCAATTGTCAACTAGTATGGCAGTTTATAAAATTTCATGTTGCTAGATTTTACTATTTGTGTTAAAGAAATATAATTCGTCAAATGCATGTTTGCATTACTGAATATGCTTGATGTAAACAGCGCGCACTTCGAGATATGAACCCATTCAGTTTTGACCGGGTAAACCATGTACTTTGCAAAACACTATAGTTCCATTGCACTTGACTTGTTCTTCCTTGGATTGTTGACTTTGTACTGAGTATTTGGTGGCTTTCGGATAGATGATAAACATATAACATATCATCATGACTAACTTAAAGAAAAATCAATGTCCATAATTACTAAATTTAAATATGCCTGAGCACACTAAACTTTAAGTTACATACATGTGCAATGTTTAGTAAAATTTTACACAAAAATGGGTTAATTATTCCTTGTTGCATACACACTAATCAGCACTGTTATAGTCAATTACTTGCATACAAATTTGCAGAAGCTTAATGACACCCTATCAAGATCAAAGATTTTAAAACTTGAAATAAATATTTGATGTTTTGGTACCGACATCACGATCCAAAAACCCCATGAGAAATTATTAGGATGACTAGTTTTTTCACTTGTACCCAAAATTAACCTATCTTAACCCAAACCCGTTACTCGACCACTATTACCATAACCCCTTTTTTTACCACATTTGCATCAAAGATCCGAGCATCAATATAATTATGCATAAAGATGTTTCATCATGACCACTACATTACATAGAGGTGATGCTAAGTTCAGGCCATTGGCTAAATTACAAATGACCATTTTATAGCCCTATTTAGTTCAAGGAAACGGAATACACAAACATCAAGTATCACTACAGTTGGAACCAAAAGCATCCTACTAGCCAAATGAGTAACGTCGTATAACATCATGCATACACCGAGTGTCTTTTGGAGCTTGATACATCCGGATTGTTACATCACCTAAAGCTTCTGCACACAAAGCATCAAATTAGATTAATATTAGCAACAACAAA
This sequence comes from Artemisia argyi, assembly GCA_030686995.1. NCBI lineage: Eukaryota > Viridiplantae > Streptophyta > Magnoliopsida > Asterales > Asteraceae > Artemisia > Artemisia argyi. Next base: position 38,768,551 of record CM060706.1, read on the forward strand.
TGAAACCATGGCAATACCGCAATACACTAAATTTCCAAGATTACAGGTCAAAATACAAAAAGTGAGGAAAAATCACTTTCCCACAAGATAGATTTTTATTTATTAGTAAATTTTTTGTAGTTCATGAAATTCGAAGAAAAAAGAATATGAATATGGTCAATGACACCCAATCCTGTCTGTAAGTTGTTCAGCACTGCTTTCGTTTGGTTTGCCCAGAAGAGCAACAATAAAGTCCAAAATACATAATTTTGTCCAACTGGGAGAAAACTGCACCTTACACTAAAAAGGATAATATTGCAGGGTGGCACAAAATTGAAGGTGATAGTGAAACTATGAGAAATGCATACTCACGAGGATTGTCATGAATGTCAAATTTAAGGCAAGAACTTTTTTAACTTTTTTGAGTGAAACAGTTAACAAATATATTAATTTACAGCAAGAACTGGAGACAGTAAACTGACCTTTTAGGTTCCTGCCTAAGCATCACCCTGTGGTTCTTGTTGCTGCTGTTGTGGCCAAAGAGGCTGAGCCATATATGGATTAGGCTGCTGTCCATAAAGAGCTTGAGGATCAACAGGCTTACCCATATACATCCCCGAACCACCAACTTGTGGAGGAGGCATATAGTAATAAGGAAGACCCTCGGTTGGGCCCCCAACTGGGACAGGCCCACCTCTAGGCATCGTTGATGCAAGTACCTCATCTTTTAAATCCTCCCTTGGAACAATATCAACTAGAAAGTCGAAGATATCAGTCCTCGTGATTGCAGCTGCAATGTCGTTTTTCTGAAGTGTTCTTCGTTTATTCTCTTCAGTATGATTCCATGACCTTAAAGTCAACTCTAGAATAAACATTTCACATGCACGGGCAAATATGACAGGGGCTTCAGCTGATATCATCCTCACATCCTCGTCTGCCTTCATGATCTTTTTGATCCTTGCCAATGGTAGACTATGGTTTTTGAAGTCAGTTGTCTGCTCGATTTCTTGGTACTGATTTGCCCAGAAATTCTGAAGTTGTTGATGCAACTGCTGCTGTTGTTGCTGATGGATGTGCTGATAAGCAAGTTGCTGTTGTGCAAGCTGTCCTGGAGGTGAAGGAAGACCTACCGACTGTTGAGTCTGACCTGGGGGCCCGGATCCCATCATCTGGTTTTGTGGATATGGGCTTACACCATATGCCATCGCTGAGCTACCAGCTGTTCCCATGTTCTGTGATTGCCCGTGGTCTTGCTGATCCATGTTTTAGATATTTCCAACAAATTCTACACACCGCCAAAAAAATGATAAAGAAACTTAGATTGGAAATATTAGAAAAAAATGACTGAAATTAGCATCATATTGATCATTGACTAGAGGTGGAATAACTAGTAAGCTTTTGGTACGAGTCAAAAGGTGTTATTAACTAAAGCTCAAGTTTCGATCAATTTCCTCCTAAGTTATTGTACCGGTTTGACCAAATCGAGATATCGTATAACTCATTCCGACCCATTTAGAATTAAAGGGGTCAAAATTAATGCCTCTAAATATTATGAAACAAGCAATTAGCATCAATGAAATAAACATTAATGTAACACACAAGAATGCATAGAACGGACTCCAATCCTATACTACATAAGACCTCATTCACAACTAACAACATAAACACACTACGACCCAAGAAAGGTAATTTTGATAATTTAGATACTGTCTAGTGTCTACCCAAGGGGATATGAAATTCCAATATTTGCGTATGAAAGAAATATTCGAAGTTAACACTTTTGACATTAAAAACCTTTGTTACCAGGTGCTACACTCCACAAACAAAATTTAAACTAGTGGTCAAGTATTTCTTGAGAAATATCATAACTAACAAGTTTCTGATGTTATATATACTGACACAGGAACCGAGTCACACAAACCACCAAGGTACAAACCAAGGGTTCAATACAGTCTGCGACAAAAAAACCTTGTACAAAGCCTCAAACATCTAAGTCTCCTCTAGAACCACACACAGTGTAGCAAACTATCCAGCTAGAAATATATTCCACCAGAATCTTCCCACTCTAGAAAGCCAAATTGATTAGAAAATCACGTTTGTACATACTTAGATTGTATTTGTTAACCATAAAAAAAAAAAAAAAAAAAAAAAAAAAAAAAAAAAAAAAAAAATGAGCTCGAAAAGGCTTTCCTTATCCTTGTCTAGATCTCAAGTATTTTACACAAGAATAACATCCTTTGATATAACATCATGCCAACATTTTATCATTAGCTAATCAGCTACGAAGATGAATAGAATACCTTATAATGAATTCTGAAATCAGTAAAAAGACTTAAGATTATGATCACTAAAACACAGAAAAACCGGGATATTCTTAATTTAAATACTCCTAACATGTTACAACAACATGCAGAGAAAAACACTATATATTGAAAACTACACTCTTTTCTCCGAAAAAAGTTAACCAATATATAAAATATACAAAAAAGTGATCTTTCATTTTAGCATCAGCACCTTCGAAATAAGCAATAAACTACACCATCTAAACACCACACAACTTCCACAATCCGTTTCACACTTAATTAAACTCGCTATAAAAACAGAATCAAAAAGAAAACAAATAAAAAAACAATTCATACAAAAGTAATAAGTATAGATACCAATCAATACCTAATTTTCTCAAGCACCTAATTTTCTCTTAACTTTTGCGCCTACAAGTTTTTCTTTAAAAAAATACAAATTTTGTTTTTAAAAATATACTCCCTCTTTTCCATAAAATATCTCTTTTTTTTTTTTTCCTTAAAAACAAATATGGTATGAGTAATATTTATGAGGTTTTAAGGATTGCTTCTTTTTTTTATATTTATGCTTTTCTATACCTATACTACATCTTAAGACTTAAGAAGTAAGTAACGTTGTAAGACTAAAATACCCTTACTTATAAAAGTTTAATTACGATTTAAACCACTTACTTTCATCAATCTCAATTACGCCACTCATATATACATTTAAAAAAATAAAAATAAAAATAAAAATAAAATAATAACAATTGCACACAAATTAAAGCTCCTATACACAATCGTTGCTATGCGCGGTAACCGTCTAGTGGTCAAATATAACTACCTATAAGCTAGTTAAAAATAAGTAGTTCACAAAACAAAAGAGTGTTTGGATATGCTTATTTTCAACCAAATTCATTTATAAAAAGTAACCACTACCAAAAGCGCCCTAGTGGTTTGATCGCGTACATCTGAATCAAAGACTCCCCTTCCCATCTGTTTACTGGTTTCATTTATTAAAGTATTTAAGTTTAAAAGAAAAAAAAAAAAAAAAAAAAAAAAAAAAAAAAAAAAAAAAAAAACTTAAAACTTATAAAAAAAAAAAAAAAAAAAAAAAAAAAAAAAAAAAAAAAAAAAAAAAATCCACATAATCATCATCATCAGAACATATAAACTTGATCAACCACACATGCATATAACAAAAAGATGTAAAAATTAAACATATATTATATATACCTCTTATAGCCTTTAAATTACTTCGATTAAACCCTAGAATTAAAAAAAAAAAAAAAAAAAAAAAAAAGTATCATGTATCAGTAAAATGAAATTGAAATTCGATGATTGAATAAGCAAGTAAGTATAGTGTCGAATCTAACCTGTTGTGAAATTAATTGATTGATTGATTCAGATTGTTAGGGTTTTGTGACTGTTTGTGAGTGTGTCAAAGAGGGGAATATATATGAAAGTGGATGTTTAAGTGTGTGTTTTTTTGTGGGTTTATATAAGAAAAAGTATTTCGGAAAATGTTTGGATTAAAAGGGGTGTTTATTTCTTTCTTATATATACGTGGCGGATTATGGCTTATTTGGTTTTGAGTTAATATTTCATAAGCTTATTTTTTATGGTTTATTTTGCAATTTTTTGACTTATGTAAACTTATTATGAAATACTAAATATATATAAGCCGAGTTTCAAAATAAGTCACAAGCCAACTATATAAGCCGAAACAAACACCCTCTAACTCATATCAAGTAATAAGATATTTTGTGATCCCACCGATCTTCACCTTTTTGAGAAGTAATAAGATATTTTAGTTGCATATAGATACATGTTATAAAAATTTGATAGATTCGTTTTTATCCGAAAAAGTTTGATAGATTTGTTTTGATCTTAATTTTGGCTTATTTTGAGGGCTGAAGTGATTTCTTTAATGTATCGTTTTACTACATGAACTATCACAAATGTTCCAACAATATTTACACCTACAAATTTTTTGTTAGCTAACACATTAACGTGGCCATGCTATTCAGTTTAACTAAAATTAATGTATTTGTTTAGACATTGGTATACTTAAAGGACGGTTGTGGTATGTCGGAAACCTCCAAAGACATATGTAATAGCATAAGCTAACAGGTGTGCTCCCCTTGAAACAACGTGTTCCCTCACGATGCTTCTTAGAGCAATTTTGAGGCTTGATGTAATAGAGCCTTGAAGACGTGCAATCTCCCCAAACGACGTGTTGAGGGTCGATTACACGGTAAGGTGGTTAAACCTTCGTTCTTTGTGTATGAGATATGTTTGTGTGAATATGATTAAGTATGCGGAATCTACTTAACCACACTTAGAAGATTTATGTTTATTGTTATGGAAATGGAATAGTTAACACCAAACGATTCAATATTATTTAAGAAATAATACGAGTGATCTTTAGCTTATCACTAGGGTTACAAAGACCTTGAATCTTATGTTTGTTCTTTCTATTGTCTGTATATAAGAGTTGTGTATGGCATTGTCACACTTATCTACATATCTAAGATTTTCCTTTTATAGTCCAAGGAAATATCTTTTACAAACTACATGACTCAACAAATAACTAGCTTATGACTAATCACTATTCTAGCTTAGTCATACAAGATACATCATGTATCTAGGATAAACAACTCACTTGGAGTGTTCAATTTGATGACTAGAACTAAGATATTATCTTCTTATGCAAGTGTTGAATAAGTCATTCTTATCTACACAGCTGTTTGTTATGAGTCATAGCTGCTGATTCATAGCAGCAGCAGAATCAAGCAGCAGTATTCATCAGCAGTAAGATTCAGCAGCAGAATCACCTTCAGTGGAAATAGTCTTCAGCAGAATCTCCTTCAGTGGAAACTCGCTTTGTGCTTTATCAGCAGAATCATACTTGTCGTATTTCCATTAAACCTTTATGCTGAATCTTCTGATTCTTGTGCTTATTTAATTCCTAACAATCCTCCCCTAAACATGTGAATCGCATTCAAACATGTTTTTCTGAATTAAATGAGGACTTTGTGAAGATCTTTCATACACTTCATTGTCAGATTTGGTTGATCTTCCTTAAACTGGGCTTGTATTTCCTCCCCTTGTTTGAAAGATTTTCTCACAATCATAACATCATCATCTGATCTAGCATTTTTCCATGTTTTCAGACAATTTGTACATGAAGCCATCAATTCCTTAAGAGTTTAAGATTCTGTCCTCATCACTTCTAGGTGTGTTAACTCCTATGAGAGGTGATTCAATGGACATTTTTGACTTATGGTCCATCATTTGATGGTTTTTAAAGTCATCTTTTGAAAATCCTTTTAAGAAACTTTTGCCTTAGCAGTATGTATATGATTTTATTATGAAAAATCATACTGCTTACAACCATTTTGAAAGGATTAAGTGTGTAACAGACACTCAATCAAAATTTCGGTTTAAAGCAACCTCTGGTTGTGTGAGAACCAATGTTTTCAGTTATAAATAACCGCCTGTGTATAGATAAACCTATTCAAAAGGCTTTCTTTACAGGGTTTCCAGCTCGTGGCATTTGTTACCTCTAACACAAGTGTTAGATTCACTTTTGCTCGCTGTTCTTTCTATCAGATATCCGTAGATTAGTCACATTATACTTAAAAGTATAAAATGATAGAAAGTGAGTTGTATCAGTGATTAACTGATCAACTAATTTGTCAATTCAAAGTGAAATATCATAATCAGATTCTAAGAAAGAAGTTTTAAGGATTTTTGAAGTCCCAAACCTTTTCTATCATGAACCTATTATATCAGTGGAAATGATCCGCAGCAATGATCAGCTTTCAGCAGCAATGATCAGCAGCTTTGATCAGCAAATTTCACTTGAAATAGCTTTTCAGCTCAAACATTCATACCTGAAACTGTTAGTCTAAAACCAAAAGAACAAAGTACAAAGTACTTGTCTTGAATTAGAATAATCATAGAACTAACTGTATGAATAACTTCAAATATTGTTAATAGTAGTCTTAAATAACAAAGTTAGATGCATTAACAAAATCTATATACAAAAACACATTATATTGAAAAATTTAAAGATTAAGCATTCCAATACTTGCTACCAAGTACTGAAATCTTCCAACATCAAAAGCTTTGGTAAGAAGATCTGCAAAGTTTTGTTCTGAAGCAATTTTCATTACTTGAATTAACCTTTTCTCATTGCAATCTCTTATAAAATGATGTCTTATTTCAATGTGTTTTGTTTTAGAATGTTGCACTGGATTTTTAATAATGCAAATTGTACTACTATTATCAATATGTATAATGGTATGTAAGAAATTGTACCCATAATCAAGAAGTTGATTTTGAAGCCATAGAACTTGACCACAGCAACTTGCAGTAGCTACATATTCAGCTTCAGTTGTTGAATTTGCCACAATTGTTTGCTTCTTACACTGCCATGTGATAAGTCTGCATCCAAGGAATTGACATCCTCCGGTTGTTGACTTTCTGTCCAAGCTAGCACCAGCATAGTCACTGTCTGAGAATGCTATCAAATCAAAAGGTGATTCTCTAGAATACCATAAACCCAACCTTGGTTGACCTTTGAGATATCTAAAAATTCTTTTGACTGCTGTTAAATGAGAAACCTTTGGAGTTACTTGAAATCTTGCACAAGCACAAACAGAGAACATGATATCAGGTCTTGATGATGTAAGATACATCAAAGAACCTATCATAGATCTGTATGTATGTACATCCACATTTTCTCCATCTGCATCTTTAAGAAGTGGCTTCTCAGGATCTATTGGGGTGCTTGCTATTTTTGAATCAGCAAATTGAAATTTTCTAAGTATCTCTGCAACATATTTGTCTTGACTAATAAATATGCCTTCAGATGATTGCTTAACTTGCAGACCCAAAAAGAATGTAAGTTCTCCCATAGAACTCATCTGAAACTTATCTTTCATAAGTTTTTCAAAGTCTAAACACATCTCCTTCCTTGTAGATCCAAAGATAATGTCATCCACATACACCTGTACTAACAGAAGATCTTTCTTGTGTTGTTTGATGAAAAGTGTCTGATCAATCTTTCCTCTTTGAAATCCATTTTCTAATAAATAGGAAGCTAGTGTTGCATACCAAGCTCTTGGTGCCTGATGTAGGCCATATAGAGCTTTAACTACCTTGTACACTTTGTTTGGATGGTCAGGGTCAGTGAAGCCTGGAGGTTGTGTAACATACACCTCTTCTTCAATTGAACCATATAAAAATGCACTCTTGACATCCATTTGGTAAACTGTGAAGTTCATAAATGAAGCATAAGCTAAGAAAAGCCTAATTGCCTCAATTCTAGCTACTGGAGCATAAATCTCATCATAGTCTATCCCTTCTTCTTGTGTGTACCCTTGTGCTACTAATCTAGCTTTATTCTTAATCACTATGCCTCTTTCATCCCTTTTATTTCTAAAAACCCATCTAGTGCCAATTACTCTTACACCATTAGGTAAATCAACTAGCACCCATACCTTTTGAATTTTGAACTGAAGAAGCTCCTCTTGCATAGCCTCTAACCAGCTTGAATTCTCTAGGGCTTTATGAATATTCTTTGGTTCTTCTTGTGAGAGAAAACATACAAACAAACAGGAGTTTGAAAACTCATGCTGCCTTGAAGCATAAAGGGCATCAAGAATCCCTTTTTGATCTGAAGACATCAATTGTTGTCTTGTCTTCACACCAGATTGTACATCTCCAATCACATTTTCTAGGGAGTGGACTTTGTGAATTCGTGTTTGTGGAGTGGAAGGAACTTGATAATCAGATGGAATATTGCTTAAATCCACCTCATTTTCTGAAAAATCTGCTTTTGTTTCTTCTGAAGGAATATCAGCAGAAACAATTTGCTTATCAGCAGGAACTGTTTGATCATCAGCGGGAACATTTTGCTCATCAGCAGGAACATTTTGCTGTTCTTCTGTTCTTCCTTCTCTGATTTTATCTTCAACATCTTCTTTAGCTTTGCCAGAAGAAGATTCTCCATTGGTTGAAGTTGATTCTTCATTGGTATTTGACCATATTGGCATCATCACATAATCTTGATGTGTTTTCTTGTCTAACCTTGCCTCATCTGTTGCTTGTGAACCTGAAAAATCATTAGTTTCTGCAACAACAGGCACATAATTCATTGAATGGGTTAGAGTTTCAAGATCAAATAGCCATTTTGGTCCTTGACCTTCTACATTAGACTTGTTCTCTAAGAACTCTATATGTAGACTCTCTTCTACTCTCTTAGTTCTTATGTTGTATACTCTAAAAGCTTTGCTATTGTGAGAATATCCAACAAAGAAACCTTCATCTGCTTTACCATCAAATTTTCTCAAATGGTCTAAGGTATTCAGAATTGTCACATGACATCCAAAAGGTCTAAGAAATCCTATTGCAGGAGTTCTACCTCTAAAAAGCTCATATGATGTCTTATTGTGAGGCTGTACTATTAAAACTCTGTTCTGAACATAACAAGCAGTGTTGACTGCTTCAGCCCAAAAAGTTATAGGCAACTTTGAATCAGCTAACATAGTTCTAGCAGCTTCTATTAGTGTTCTATTCTTTCTTTCAGCTACTCCATTCTGTTGAGGAGTTCTAGCAACACTAAATTCTCTTTTAATACCTTTTTCTTTGCAGAAATCATCCATAACTCTATTTTTGAATTCTGTTCCATTATCACATCTAATGACTTTTACTCTTTTGCTTACTAGGTTTTCTATCTCTGTAATGAAGGTCTTAAGGATGCTAGAAGTCTCATCCTTAGTTCCTAAAAAGAATACCCATGTAAATCTACTATAGTCATCAGTAATAACTAGACAAAATCTCTTATGCATTATACTACTTACTGAAACAGGTCCAACTAAGTCCATATGAAGCATAAACAATGATTGATTGATAGAGTTAAAAATCTTGGACTTACAAGAGACTTTGTGTTGTTTGCCTTTACGACAAGCAATGCATGTTTGATCATTTTCAAAACATTTTTGAGGTAAACCTCTTACCAAACCATTCTTAACAATCTTATTTATGGTTTTGAAGTTAATATGACCAAGTCTCCTATGCCATAACATAGATTCATCTAATGTGGCTTTTGCAACAAGGCAAGTTAAAGCATCTTTAGAAACAATGTTATTCATATCAACACTGTACATATTGCCCTTCCTAGGAATTTTAAGAAGTACTTGACTTTCATCAGGCATCTTAAAATCAGGAGAAAGTACAAGACATTCAGTCTCAGTAAAAAGAACATTATTCTTTCTATCACACATCTGTGAGACACTAAAGAGGTTATACTTAAGCTCTTGCACATAAAACACATCTTCAAAATCTAATTTACTGGTTTTGATAGTACCTTTACCAGTAATCTTTCCACCAATTCCTCCTCCAAAGGTAACATATCCACCATCAATTGATTGAAAGTTGGAAAGATAAGACATGTTGCCTGTCATGTGCCTTGAACACCCACTATCTGAATATCCTTGATCTTCATGATCTGTTGGTGAATGTCCCTGCACAAAATAAAAGAATTAGTTTTCTTTGGGGATCCAAGCCAACACTGACTTGGATCTGCCTCTTGCATCAATGAAATGTAATCTCTTGAGGACTGTTGATGCAACATTGGATTTAAGAATCCAACATGCTGAGGCCTTAACAGCATTTGCCCTGTTACCCTTAGCAGCAGTATGCTTAGCAGAAGAAACTACTAGCTTTGTAGTTGTACCCTTTGGTCTCCAAACTTGTTTTTGGACCACTGCTTTTGTTTGAATGGGCCTTTGAACAATATTAGATGCATGTTTGAAAGTTGTTTTTGCACCCTTAATTGTTGATTTTGGGTAAACAGTCATATATGGTTTTTCAGCAGAAACCATTTTCCTTTCAGCAGGAACAATTTTTGCTTTATTAGCAGGAACTGCTTTTGTGACTGTTTTGGGTTTTGATCTTTTAGAATTAGAGTGAAAATGAGATTTAGGTGTTTGCCTTTTGTAGTTCACTCTATTACTATCATACCCAGATACCCATTGGTTGCAGAAAGCTGCAAGATGGTCAAAACTACCACAAATGAAACAAGCTTTATTGTGAAAAGCAAAGTCATCACCTAGTTGGTAAGACTTGAGGTTATTCCAATTTCTTTGGTTACCTCTGGGCTTGTTTGTGGTTCTATATTGTTCACAATATCTAACTGGTTGCCTAACATATTTTTCATTGGTTTTAGGCCTATCAGTATTGTGTTTGACTATCTTAGGAACTCTTGTTCTTGCTTTCTTAACCACTTCAGGTTTAGACATAACCTGTTTATTTACAAAGGACACCTTGTCCTGAAAAAGTAATGTTTTACATGAATATTTACTTTCTTTCTTAGGCTCATCAACTACTATGTTAGAGTTTGGTTGAACTCCATATTGTAACTTAGGTAGCTGAAATTCAGGCAATCCTGAATGTTCTAGATCGATCCCTGGGGGTTTTGGGATACCTCTATAAGGGGGTGGGGCTGCATTATATCCTAATCCTGACTTAACTTTATTATTCACTTGACTGTCTATTATTTTGTTTACATTTTTAGAAGCATGTTCAAGCTTCTCTTTAGTCAATTGAATGTTTTCTTTCTCAGTCTTAACCCTATCCAATGCTTCTTTTAAGGCCTCAATGATTTGATCTTTAAATTGATTATCATTTTCAAGTAAAGTTTTAGCATCAGTAAAGGTAAGTTCATTCCTTTTATAGTGTAGGATTTGCCTCTCTGCAGATTCTAAACCACTTTTATAATTGAAACAATCTAGATCAGATTTGGCGTATCGAACCTTTTGGTCATCATACTGTTTAATTAAGATTTTTAAGTCTTTAAGAGCAGTACAAGTATTTGAACAGGTTTTATGATCATGTACCTCAGGTGCAGTAAATGCCATAAGAGCCATCTGTGAAGAACCCATTTCTTCATCATCCATGAAGCTCCAATCAAAACCTAACCCATCAATTGCTACCATAGCTTTTGGTTCAGACATCTCCCCTGTATTGGATTTTCTTCCAACATCTCTATTTCTGCTATCTTGCTGTCTTGGCCTTCTACATTCTCTTGAGAAGTGTCCCATCTTGTGACAGTTGTAGCATTCTATCTTTGACTTGTCATAACCAGCAGGATCATTGCTACTGATTGTGATCTTCTTCCCCGTCCTTTGATAGAATTTCTTAGCTCTCATGCTAAGAAGAGAAATTTGCCATTTTAGATCCATTTCCTCCAGATCATCATCATTGATCTCTTGAAGGTCTTCATGAGTTAACATGGATCCATTATGTTTGCTTGTGAAGAAAGCACAACATGTTTTCTCATCTAAAATTCCAAAAGTACTGCTTGATGAATTTGCAGCACTTAAACCATCATGAACTTTTTCATTAGTAACTGGAACTGAATTACTAGGAGATGACATAAATGCCATGTTCCCAGTGCTTGAACTAGTACCTCCAGTTTTCTTCAAATCTTGCTCAACAATCTTAAAGTTGCTATACAGATCCATAAGATCCATGGTGTCAATGTCTGACTTGTTCTTCCAGACAACAACATGCATAGCCCATTCTTCAGGTAAGCTTCTCAGAAATTTTGAGTTTAAATCTTCTTGAGGTATTTCAACTCCAAGAATAGCAAGTTGACTCACAATATTCTGTAGCCTGTTGAACATATGGTCTAAAGATTCATGGTTGGTTGATGTGAAATTTTCAAACTGTTGCTTAAGAAGAGTCTTCTGGGTCTTCTTGGTGGCTTCATTCCCACCATACCTTGCAATAATGGCCTCAAATAGTGACTTAGTATCTTTGAATTTGCTGAAGTTTATAAGTTGATCATTTGGAATGGTCATCATCAGCATGCTTCTGGCCTTTAGGTCATTCTTCTTCTTAATTCTGTCTTCTGCAGTTTGTGGCTTGGTTTGCAGCTTATCAACTTCCTTACCATCAATTGTTGATGTAGTGGTTGTAGGCTTGTAAGAATCTCCATCTTCAATGATTTCCCACAGTGCATAATCTTGCACTTGAAAATATTGTTCTATTCTTAACCTCCACATCTCAAACTCATTCTGTTTGAGCATTGGTAACTTAGCAGCAACATTTGTTTGAATAGACTCAACATCCATTTCTAACTTCTTCTTCTAAAACAAAAATATCAACCTGTAGCTCTGATACCACTTGTTGAGGGTCGATTACACGGTAAGGTGGTTAAACCTTCGTTCTTTGTGTATGAGATATGTTTGTGTGAATATGATTAAGTATGCGGAATCTACTTAACCACACTTAGAAGATTTATGTTTATTGTTATGGAAATGGAATAGTTAACACCAAACGATTCAATATTATTTAAGAAATAATACGAGTGATCTTTAGCTTATCACTAGGGTTACAAAGACCTTGAATCTTATGTTTGTTCTTTCTATTGTCTGTATATAAGAGTTGTGTATGGCATTGTCACACTTATCTACATATCTAAGATTTTCCTTTTATAGTCCAAGGAAATATCTTTTACAAACTACATGACTCAACAAATAACTAGCTTATGACTAATCACTATTCTAGCTTAGTCATACAAGATACATCATGTATCTAGGATAAACAACTCACTTGGAGTGTTCAATTTGATGACTAGAACTAAGATATTATCTTCTTATGCAAGTGTTGAATAAGTCATTCTTATCTACACAGCTGTTTGTTATGAGTCATAGCTGCTGATTCATAGCAGCAGCAGAATCAAGCAGCAGTATTCATCAGCAGTAAGATTCAGCAGCAGAATCACCTTCAGTGGAAATAGTCTTCAGCAGAATCTCCTTCAGTGGAAACTCGCTTTGTGCTTTATCAGCAGAATCATACTTGTCGTATTTCCATTAAACCTTTATGCTGAATCTTCTGATTCTTGTGCTTATTTAATTCCTAACACGACGCATCAATACTAAAAAACGACCCTCGAACACGCTTCTTGGATCGAAAAAATGAGAAGTTGGTCTTGGCAACGACCGACTTGTGACGTTGGTTGTTTGTATGTTTGTGTGTGAGAGAGTTGTGATCTTGGTTTTTGTGGGGTATATTTGTGTATAAGTGGTGTATGTTTGGGTAGTAAAGTCGGTGGTCTTATTAGACCTGGTTAGTGGTGATATTGGTGGTTGAGTGAAAAGGTAATGTGACGCTGAGTTGGCAATGATGATGTTGGTCACCATTACACCTAACCTAAGTTGGTCCATTTCGGACACACTTTACTTTCCTTCATTTCCCGCGCCCACCCAATAATAGTTAACCACATGTCTCCACAACTTTTCATCTACATGTGTGCATGTGAGGATTTTTTTTTTTTTTTTTTTTTTTTTTTTTTTTTTTATTATTTTTTATTTTTAATACGCTAACAAAACTAGTAAATGTATAAGGGTTTTCTTGATTCAGGTTTCCTGAGTTGGTAAAAGAACTAAACGTAAAATGAACACTTCATAAATCGATAAGTAAAAAGTTCATTTATGTTTGTTCTTATATGTTAATATATGTATGTTTGTTTATGCATGTTTAACATTTTAATAAACGAATATAAACAAATGCAAACAATCTATTATCGTAATGAACAAACATGAATAAGAAATTATGCCCATTTAAGCGTTCGTATTCATTTATATCTTGCAAAACATAAACGAACGAACACGAACAAGCATTCGTCCAGATCCATCCAAATCATTTACAGCCCTACCTAAAAAAGACAACCCTTTTCTATTCAGATGTGCGCAACGACCGAGTTACTCACATAAATGGCTTTTACCTTTCCCTTACCACTTAAATGTACACACCTAAGAAGCTTTGATTTCATGTGAAAAAATCAAAGACCTTACCATTAGTTAGTAGTAGTAGACTAGTAGTTGTTGTTGTTGTTGTTGTTGTGTTTTTTTTTTTTTTTTTTTTTTTTTTTTTTTTTTTTTTTTTTTTAAGTAATACTTCGAGGGGTCTTATTGCAACTTTCGTAAAACCTCGAAGGCCATTTTTCACTTCTCAGTTCTCACCACAACTACTAAACCAGGAAGAAATGAAAAGAAAAACAGGTGGGCTGAAAAGAGTAAAATAATGAAAGAGGGTTTGAAAAATGGAATGAGATCTGGTCTTGTTGTCATCGGTGCTGTTGCTTTTGGGTATCTAAATTTCCACCTCGGGTTCAAACCTTATCTTGAAAGAGTCCAGTTACAGAACAACCCCGACAACAACAACGAGAATAGTCAAATGAATCAACAATCGAACGAACCAGAACAGGGCCAGCTTGATGTAGTAAATGATTCTGCGGCCATTGTATTAGATGATGGTTCTCCATCTAAGTTTTAATATTATTTTGTACTTTGTTTAGTGATATGTTCAATAAGAATATATGTAAACTGTATCAGTTCCTGGTGAATTGATGTTCATGTTCAACGACTGCTTGCTTATTAGAGGGGGAAATCCATGTATTTGAACTAGATTTCTTTTTTAAAATATGGTTTTTGATTTTTTGAGAGATTAATCCATTGGGGTTTGAGCTTCACATCACACAGACTCAAATTGAGTAATTTTTCTTTTTGGGGAAAAATTGGCATGGTCATTTCAGTGTTGTTTGTTCATTTGCACTTTGCGGGAATTGACCTATAATTAGTAGTTTGTCAAACATTTTAGTAACCTAGATGTGGATGTGGTGGATTTGAAGCAAGGCAGACGGAACATGGTTTATTTACTTGCCACAAATTTACAGTTTTGAAGCGAGCTCCCAAAATTTTACTGCATCAACTCTCTGTACTCCCATAAACTTACTGCATAAACTCTGCAAATATTGCTTCATGCATGGTGTGTGGACTTGGCTCTGTTACCCCTTGTTAAGGTGTTGAAATGGCCGTTATTCACTTGGTTCTATAGAAGATCACTTGAGCAACCATCGTATTAACGCTTTGCTTGTGTTATTAGTGCAATATCATATCAATTGCTATACATGTACAACGTTAATCTCCTTTGTTTCCTAGCTACGGAAAAAGCAATTTGATTATCTAATCGATGCTACCTATGTTGTCCAGTGGATGATTTTGCCAATCTAGTAGACTGAAAGTGGTGAATCAGCCATACGTAGCACAAGAGCGGTTTTGATCCACAAACATTTTCGTAAGTTTTTAACAACGGTATTCAAGTAATTTGAGAAATTCACAATCATTGGTTCAAGAAACTTGGTTACTATCATTGATCGTACATCACCAACACCACATTTTTCTTAAAAATAAAAAGCAACATATAGAAATATAAAGAACTACTAGATTATTAACAATCGAAAATGTGCAATTCTAACAACAGAGTATTACAAATAACATACACCAGCACAACCTATACCCAAACAAAAACATCAAAGAGGGAGATATTTTGACCATCCAAAAGGACAAACACAACAGAAGAATGGTGAAATAATGTAACAAAGGAAACTGTACTAATGAACTACACAAGCTAAACAGAGATATATGAAGACCTGTGGCAAATGCTACAAAAGAAAATTTTAAAACAAAATCAACCCTCGATATATTGAATACAAAACTCCCGACTTCTATTTAAGGGATACTTAACATACACGCAATCAAGTCCAATCAATCATCGGTAATTCTTCACGGACACCACTTGGAATTGGAGCTTGTGGTTTCTGAGTAGGTGGTGGCACCTCTGCTGTTGGTAGACTACTCAATGAACTCACAAAGTCATCCTTTTGTACCATAACCGCATCCGAAAAGTCAACCGAGGATGAGTTGCTCGTTTGACTTTCTGAAAGGACATCAGGTGCGGCAGGTTCAGATTGTACCACATCATTGGCACTTGATTCAATAGAAGCACCTGCTTCTGTTGTTGGTGTAGCAACTGAATCCGGGGCAGGTTGAGCCCCCACGTCCGTTGATAATTCTGCTGGTGGAGCACCAGATTCAGCAGCAGGTTGTGGGACCCCAGATTCAGCAGCAGGTGGTGGGATCCCAGATTCAGCAGTAGGCGGAGGGACCCCAGATTCAGATTCTGCTGTTGGTGGAGGATCAGCGGTTCCTTCAGTAGGTGTAGCACCTGACTCAGCAGTAGGTGTAGCACCTGACTCGGCAGTAGGTGGTGGAGCCGCTGATTCTGGTGGAGGACCTTCAATTTGTAAGGGTTTGGCTGGTTGTTGCAGAGAACCTGGTACAGCAGGCATAGTTTTTTTCTGGATTCCAGGAAGAGGAGCATCTATAGACGGCATTCCCGGGGGAAGAATTTCAATTGGTGGTTTTTTGGCTGCATCTGCAAGACTTGTGAGTTTAGGTTCCTCGAGTGAAGCTAAAAATGCACTTGCAGCATCGGTTTTTGTTGATGGGCCATGTTCTATTTCCTTTTGCAGTGTTTTGTTCCAGGTTTGAACTAGATTCCTTAGTGTAGTTCGCCCATGTGCCTGGAAAGATGAGAGAAGTAATTAGAATTAACATTATAACACTAATAAGATAAAGAACTGGAAGGTTATGCATGGTCATACATGGGCATGAAGTACAGCTTCTGCCAGCATTCCGGTATCCTGCCATGATTTTTCCATAAGGGCATTGTCACCCAAAAGTGCAGCTGCAAATGCAGCCTCACGTCCAAAGCCCACTGATATCAGATTATTCACCAATCCCTAAAAATAGATCACATAGTTTAGTAAGATCCGGAGTAGAGGTAGAGGTGGTTATATAATAGAAGGATATAATTTGAAACATACACCAAGACGAGTCAACTCTCCATGATTTGCAAGACGTAAAGCAAGACCACGTAACTCTTTGCCATGTAAAGCACCCTTCACTGCACCAGCAGCTGCTAACCTCTTAATAGCTTCCCGAGCAACCTCAGCTTGTCCAGTAGCATCTGCTGCATCAATGATATCCATAAACTCTTGAGCAAATTTCACTACTCCATCAACAGCCTCCACAATGTCTTCCTTTTTGGTATTAGTCGTCGTACTTAAAGACATTATATCATTTAAGTTAAGTCCAACAGCATCCTGCCCTATGTTCCTGCTGTTACTCATTGTCAGAAGACACTGGAGAGCTCTTTTCAGATCAGTGCTCTTCATAGCCAAATCGAACTCCAACCTGAAGAATAGAATAATAGTCATTATTAATAGGTTTTAGCGAGTAGATAGATGAGACTACTGGTTCTGGATTCTTATGATGCATGCCGGAATAAGATAATCAGATAGATATTGAATTAATCAAAATCAGATAATCAGCAGTAATAGAATGGGATGCGAGAGACTGTTTAGATGTGATCCTGTTCACATAAACAATTCTGCACACACCTCTTAGATATTCCAGGTAAATGAAGGGCTTCGGTAGCATAACCCATCCCAAGCAAAAACTGGGCTAAATCATCATGGTGCTCTCTACCAAGTCTACTTGCCCTAGAAAAAGAGTGCAAGTCAGAATAAACTTGACAGTCAAATAGTAACACAGATCCATTAGTAAAAAATTTGTGGACATAGCAAATGTACCATTTTACTGCACTAACAGCATCCCCATAGGCAGCTAGACACCGGCAACGAATTCCCGGATGGCTGAGGGATATTGCATGAGCACACATGTACCTATGACGAATACAAGAATATAAGAAGATAATTAACAAATAAAAGGGGAAAGGAGGTCCATCATTCGAACACTCTTATATTAATGTTTTATCAAAAAACCTGAGAGGTGGCCGTTTTTACCCATTCAGATGTGTCAATGCGGGTTATGTTTTATCTCTAACAGGACAAATTAAAAAATATATATACTCCGTACTAGCATTTGTAAGAACACGTGTTAAACTGGTCGAATGGTTAAAAAAATCACCAGAAAGTTTATTTTTAATGCATAAAAAAAAATTAGATTATTATTGAAGCAATTAAATTTTGTAATCATATCAAGAATTGATAGAAATCTTTGCCAAAAAAAATAGTCAGGCCAAACAGATACGACTCCCCCATTTTGCCACCTTCAAATGAGAACATTTAAAGACAAACCTGTCAATTAACCACAAAACACCATCTCTCACACCCACAACTACTAGAGGTCCAATAGGTCGCTTCTGCTCTGCTGGAAAACGAGTGACTGCAACCGCCACCCCTCCACCACCAACAGCTATCTCATCAACTCTTTTACCGTCAGCAAACTTTTGCAACTCATCAGCATCGACTCTAGTTTGTTTAGGCAATGTCAAGAAAGGAGGGATAGACGGTGGATACTGGAAAGATGCTAACCGCACAACCTGACAAGGAGAAGAAATACCGAAGGGATAAAGAAAATGATTTCTTCAGACATAACTGGCCAAACCAATATTCCAATCTTTTGAACTTTTATAACAAACTAGACATAATCGGTTGAATGGTATTAACAAGATCTATATACCTGTAGCATTGGTGGTCTTAGTGATATCCTCTCCTGTGCCTCCTTTTGTGGAGTATCAACTGCAATTAGTGCTAGCTCACCATGCTCAGAAACCGCTCTTGCCTGTGCCTCCTGTTGTTTCATCTCTTCTTTTCTGCGTTTTGTTTCAATATCAATAGGGGCAACACCAGCATCCACAAATACGCACCTGAAGACACACCGCCCCAAAAGGATTTCCGATAAAGTTAGTAACAATAGATAACGATGTTAGGGATATACACACAAGCACAATCATGACTCACTCAATTGTTGTTGGTGTAGCGACAAACAGCTGTCTCCGATGCCAAACCGCACCAGTTGCATGAGGAATCGCCACATCTCCCAAGTATCTAAACTGAGGTCTCAAGGCAGATATGGCAATGTACTGTGGATATGCAAAAGCACAATACTCAACCGTTTGGTCCCAGGCTGTCCATTCTGGCTGAGGCAACATTCCGCCCACAGGTTGAAAGCTTTCCCAACTAAAATCCCAACAGTTCAATTACAGAAATCAACAGTGAGACAAAAACAAAATTTAACATCAATAAACTAATGGCATTCATTTGTACAATAAAAGTTCAGAGATACAAGGATAATATTGGGATTACCTGTATAACTGAAAGTTCTGAGGTGGTGCTTCAGCAGGATTTCTTTGAGAAGAATAACCATCATCAATGGTGCTGAATGAAGAAAGGGCACTATTTCCAAAGCCTGATAAGGGCATTGACTGGATAGATGAGATAGATGAGGCAGCAACAGGACTAATCCTTCTTGAAGTTCGGTAGGTAATACCAAGGAGTGTTCCTCCATGCAATCCAATGACCTACAAAAAAAAAGTCTTAGCCATCAACAAAAAAAAAGTATATTTCTTTAAAAACGTGCGATTAATGATGAGATAATGTTCAGATAACAATATCTTCATTAATATAATCAGAAAACAAATGTATAAAGAGGTCTCTGCATGTGCCTTTTCAGTCTGATTATATGATTTCATATACAGATAATTGGTTGTAATATAAAGGGATGAAAGAGAAAGCGATTCAGCATGCTAACATTAAGAATTATATAATCAGTTGTTCGAGTGTTTGGGTAAATATGATTATTTAAGTAATAACAAGATAGAACGACCAAAAAAAACCTTCTTGTGGTGTAACACTAGAAAGAAGGTATGCCTCCATTAAAAGGAAAGGAATTCCATAAATGTTTTATGATGAATACATTACATTAGAAAAAGGCATACCACAAATAACATTATATTCTCCTTTCACATTTAAGTGGTAACATAATTTTGAAATTTCAAAACAGTTGATTAACCATGGAAAGGCGTCTCAATTTTGAAAAAGATAAGAGGGAATAGAAAGCATACTGGTTCACTGCGTTGACCAATTGACCTCATTAATATGTTGGATGTCCCATCATCCAGCAAGATACGAACTTGAACAGTTGCAGAAGAAGCAGCTGCTGCAGCTGCTTGGGCAGCAGCAATAGCAGCAGCCTCCTTTGCTTTTTTTGATGAACCCCCTTTCGGTAATATGGGCATCCTAGGAGGTGCTGCAGATTCCAACAATGCAAATCTGTCTCGACAAGTATCCCAAGCCAGAAGCCTTGCAGTGCCTGAGTCAACTATTGACCAGTCACTAACCTTGTAGATTGAGAAGTACGGAATATCAGGCCATACAATTGCAATATACCTGCCATAATTGAAGCAAAAATGCAGTCATGATAGAGAATTCACTATGTTATGGAAGTCACTAATATTATTGACGTATCAATTAGCAAGTATAAGGCTGAGCATAATAGAGCGCAGACCGAACCGAACCGGAAACCAGACGAACCGAACAGACCGGACCAAACCCTTTTCTTCATATTCAGTCCTCGGTCCGGCCGGTTCGGTCTTACGCAAAACCGGCCATTATGCTTTGTTGGACCGGAGCGGTCCAACCCGGACATAGACCGAACATTTCGGTCCGGTCCTCAGTCTGATGTTTTGGGCCAAATCGGTTTTTGGTCGGTCCGGTTTTCGGACCGTGATCAGCCCTAAGCACCGAAACACTAAATGATGCCAAGCATGCAAGGGCACACACATTTAAAAATAATGTCAAAAGTAGAGGTGGCAAATGGGAATATGAGATGGCTGCGCGAGTTGGGCTACGAGTCAAACGCATATGGGGTTAAAACCCCTAGTTTTTGGAATCGCAAGTGTTGGATTGGGTTGGCCCACTGACACTTTCTGTAGAATATGGTTATAAATATAGTATTCATTCAACAATAATCTTATTTCTTGAGTAAACTAATTCAAAAGGTTTTATGCTCCAAAACTCCACTTCAGGTGACTTCCAAACAGTTCAAACTAGGTGGCCTGTTAATCTGTTATCTTAAAATCAATTTTCTTAAATTTTCACATTTGATCTGTTAGAGATATAACACAGAATTGGACCCTTAAGAAGTAAAACTAGGTCGTCACAAGTGAAGTACCACAAAATTAACTACAGAAGTGTTGATTGGTTAAAAGTATAGAACGGTACTAATGTTTAATCCACATGCCCACACTATGAAGAGACCCTTGAGAGAAAAACTTACTTTCCAGAACTGCTCACGGATAGAACAGAATATGAATCATGTGGAACGGGAGTGCTAATATGCTTTTTAATCTGTTTAACATTGAGTTGTTCAGAAGGGTCTCCCCTTAATCTTCCTGCATCAGTCAAAGATCCATTACTTCCAAGAGAAGGATTCGCAGCGTTGTTCAATTGAAACTGTAACAGTTTTAGTTCGCGTTCAACTACATATACTGCTGCGTGTTCACGGCTTTCCGGTATTGATGGTAGGGGAGCAACAGCAGGAAGAGACCTAGGATCAAACTCACTGAGTATGATACCTATATTTGTTCCAGTGGCAACTATATGTGGCTGTAAAGGATGTGCAACCATCGAATATACCTAACATTGAAACCGAACAATGATTATTCATGTATACAAACATTTACTCAAGAATACGCAAAATTAAAGAATCCCCACATAATAGTTCATGGTTTTACTAGAGTGGTTTCCAGGAATTGTCTAAACATTAAGGTTATTCAATAATTATGCTCTGCATTTCATCAGCTGTTTTCTCTTAATATAAAAGGTATGCTTTCTTTAAAAGAGAGGCACTCTAACCGGAACTCTAATGGATGTAATGAAAAGCATTGATGTCCAAAATTGTGCTGCTTAATTTTTCATCAGCAACACAAACATCAACATAAAAGAAAGAATGTAAATATGGTTTCTCCTAAATTAATTTCAACAAACAAAATTTACTGTTAGTCGCATACCCTGAGCTTCTTGTGAGGTGCAAGTACTTGTGGAGGAACTAGAGAAGAAAGTTCACATAATGGCCTTGTTAGAGCAGAATAAGTTGGATGCTCAATAGCCCTGCAAATTTAACAAAGAGACAAATACTTACTTGAACATGCAGCATGTCTGTAAAGCTACATATGATTCAGAGGAAAAGGTGCTGACAGTTATCATACAAAAAATATACAAAAAGGAGATAATAGCATACCATATATGTGAATCTTTCACACAAGTTAATATATCAAGGTTGGGTGCTCGAGGATGGCACCAAGATGCCACACTGTGACAAGCCATTTTGGGGACAGGCTTAATACGCCGTAATTCCTGCAAAGACAAGACTAATCAGTTGAGAAGTAGGGATGGCAATCTCAACTTAGTTACTTAATATAAATGAACTAATTTAAGTGATATTTGAACTTAAATGGGTCAGAGTAAAAGAAATACCACCTATGATTGGTAGCATGATTACAATTAATCACTTAGTGATCCCATAATTAGCTTTATGAAAAAAGAGTGGGTACCTTAAATGACATAGTATCCCAGATAGCTAAAGTCTTATCTGCACCTATTGTTATAAGTTGAGGTGCACTTCCACTGACTCTAGATAGCTCTACAGCCACAACACCACCATCATGTGCCTTCAATAGTATCTCAGATGTTAGCCTTTGAATATATAAAGATTTGAAAGTTTGCACATGACTTGATGAACAGAAGAGCTACTACTACAGTAAACAATCAATTAAGCAAACTCACATGCAACACATGACTGCTAATCCAGAATTTACAATGTTCAAGAAAGTATCAGATGCAATAACTGACCAAAATTAAGATTTTGAACACCAATTATATACCATAATCTAAATACTTTAGAAACAAAATTATATATATTAAAACTAATGATAAACCAACATCTTTGGTTCCTGAATACATGATACATTATTAAAAACATGCCGGAAGGTGCAGGGCATGAATGGTGAAAAAAGAAAAGAATAGCTCTTATGAAAAAAGACAACTACATACAAAGAAGACATGCATTTGTAAAGGAACTGATTAAACAATGTATCTTTTGTGTGACTTGAATATGAACACAACCTTTAAGGATAGGATATATAATACAATGACATAGTTACCTTTAAACTCAGCTTAGGCACAAGCTCTCGCGAATCTGGACTATGGTCTGCACTCCAAAGTACAAGTGCACCATCACTACCACCGGAGACTAGTAGAGCCTGTAGTCAAATACAGGAACACACAATAAGAACAACTTATTATACATGCCGTAATAAATAATTAAAAACTTGTAATCATAGGTAAGAGTATCAATGTCGATCGATCTGGTAAAAAATCCCGGTTCTCCAAAAGTTAGGTTATATCAACGATCAAAGAAAGAAAAAACATTTACAATGCTAGCTAATTATTAAAGAATCGAAAATCATAGAAGACAATATAATGCCTAGTTGCCTGCAATACATCTCTCTTCTGTCTCTTGCACTCATTAGATTGAGCTTATATGCAGAAAAATTGCAAGTTGCTACACATATGTTTTTAATTTCTATCTAAATATGTCTGGGTAAAGTGTCTGTATGATATTGAGTCATGTCTAGAGTAAGCAATGAACGACTGTTTTATGTGATCAATCTATATACAACTGTTTGATCTATACACTCACAAGATTTAATCAAGAAATCAGATGCCCTATGTAGAATAAAACCCTTATTTATACCTCTCCTGAAGAAGCCATGAAAGTCATCAAGCAAGATATTGATCCTTTGTGACCCCCTGTGTACCTTCTTACAAGCTGCACCCAAGAAGCATTGTCACACAGTAAGTATGTAAATCAAAGTGAACAGAGTTAGAATCAAAGACAATGGGAGATCTTATTTTCAAACCTTCCACGTTATCATTGAAAGGACTCTAATCACACCATCTGATGAACCAAAAGCAACAAGAGGGCCATCTCCACCACCCGACTTGGAGAGAAACTCCATACTGCAAGAACAAATAAAATTATAAAAATGTTGTATCTTACCAATAACATCATGAATTGGCAAATGTAAAGTCTAAGCATGGGAAAAAAAGAAGAAAAAAGAACGCACTAAATTTGAAACCACTCATTATTGCAAACTTTTATTCATCTTTATACCCTATAAACAAGTTCACTTATTTTCCAAAAAGCGCCAACTGTGTCGGATATTTCAAACAGTCCATATACTATTACAGCTTACCCTATCATATACTTTAAAATTACAAATAAAATGTCCAAGGTAAGCTCAAATAATTATTAATCAATTTAAAATTGAATGTAGATGAGCGCCATACAAAGGATAACAGAAATACGTAAAACAGCTAGTTTGAGTGTGATTTACATGGGCTTTGTATAGAAGTAACATAGTAGATTACAGTATGTCTGCCTTTTTGCCGTTATTGCCCGTTCACGGACTTGGCCGCCCATAAGCATAAGGCCATATGTACTATATAAGATATATAACAAAAGCATCACAATACACCAAACGACTCATCATCTAATAAGATGAGCAGATCTAGAAAAAACATAACTATACAGAGATATGTGGCAGGTAAAAGGTGGTAACCGCCAGTAGAAGTGTCAAAGGAGATGCAGGAAGATAAATTCTTGTAAAACAAGTATAAACATATTGGGGTATGCATCACTATGCAAAAGAAATATAAATTGATTATATCATAGATATTCTTATGATATAGGACATCCTATAACCACTACGTCCAACTTAGCTATCATTGATACAAGCCAAATATTTTAAAGATGCCTAGGAATTGTATTAAAGTCTATTTAAACTTATGTAACTGAGCTTTAATGCCTAAAATCAAGAATGTATATGACATATTTCATCTTTTAGGAAAGCACATATAACAAAGGTTTACTTTGGTATTTTCCCTGTTGAATAATAAATAGATAAAAATTAAAGGTGAGATTATGACTTGCCAGACAAGTGATCGGTTGTCCAAATCCTGCTTGGGCACATCCCGGCCGCGCATTGTTACCAAGTCCAAAAATATGGCCTTATTTTCACAACAAATGACAAGAAAATGTCTTCCTTTTGTTAATTGAGCAGGAGAACTAAACGCCGTAGTCAATTGATTGACTGCTGATGGTGGTTCAGCAGCAGCAGAACGGTTACGCCAAAGTTGCCAAAACCGTACATCATCATCATAAAAGCTAACCTGCCGTACACTGAATGACATATATCTTTTTAGTTATAGTAGTCAATTAAAACCCATCAGACATAAATGAAACAAGAGATTAATGTGTTCATTACCTCCCCCCACG
The DNA here is from genome assembly GCA_030686995.1 of Artemisia argyi. Classification (NCBI taxonomy): domain Eukaryota; kingdom Viridiplantae; phylum Streptophyta; class Magnoliopsida; order Asterales; family Asteraceae; genus Artemisia; species Artemisia argyi. The sequence continues at coordinate 38,793,875 of CM060706.1, forward strand.
TAGGGCTTCTGTTGGTTTCCCTTTAGACTCTGTTACATAATCATAAACCAAGATCTAAAAGCATTAATTTCACCCCTGAGATAAACACAAACAGGAAAAATAGACATGCTTTTCAACAGGATGCCAATCATGCTCAGGGTCACATATCATCAAGCACCAAAAGCTCCTAGAGACCAATCTTCAGTATTTTGACTAGGATACTCTACACTTATTGTTAATAAGGGTTTTCGACTATTCTCAGTTGGCTAAATCTTGGATTTAAAATTTTAATTTACTGCCAGATATGAGCCTATATGATTAAACTTAACATTGTTAGGATTAATAGAACATATTTTGACATGAATCGAGACACTTTATAACCTATTAGCGTGCATGTTTATGGTCCACATTTGTGTTGTACCAGAACTGGCAAAACCATATAGCATTAGGTTTCAACATGACTTCAGAAGCCCAATATGCAAGAAAATATATTTTACATCAACACTCAACAGTGCTCCTTGATTTTTAACAATAAGTATAAGGCATGCATCCATAAGACATGTTAGGGGAAATTGCGAAGTAGCCATATTAACTTACAACATAATGTTCTCACTGCTGGATGATTTCATAATTTCCTTATGTCACGCATATGTCTAAACTCATTTGGGGAGCTTGTATTGGGTTCACGACATAAAAAATGGGACAAAAAGTCATGCACTCATTGGTTATACTATGTTTTATGATTAGATACTAATTCCTCTATCACATTGAAAGTGCAACAATGTCCATCCAAAGATTCCCATATCGATTGTATAGTCACATCCTTATTCGACAAAGTTTTAAGCTATAATCACATATTTTATCATTATCATCACCACATATAACATCGTCTTTGGACAACAATATTCCCCCTAGTTTGGCATTATTCGCGAATATTCTAGAATCCAGACATTCGAATACAAGTCAAACAACTATGTGCCCTATCAAAAATGCGTATTGGGACTGGGGGAGTATAACATTTTCAGCCACGCCCTGTTTCACATATACATAGCAGGAGCAGGGAATGTATAGAGATAAACAATATTCAAGTGAATAGAATGTCAAATGAAGTGACAACTAAAGTGCGTCGCTGTAAAAATTGTTAACACGATTGATCAATATATACAAAGAAAACGCTGATCAGGTCCTTACAGCATGCTCAAACTGAAACTACTACTCATTTCATGGTTCATAGTTTATGAAATAGCAAGAGGATTCCAGATTTTTCAATAAAAAAAACTAGATAATCAGCAGAAAACACATATGATAAGACAATTTTATCCAATCTCTTTTTCCACTATATAACTCACAATTGGACCAGAAAGCACAAGGGCACATGCATTATTCACTAGCACACATCGCTCCAGTCTTACTATACACCGTTTAAAACACAATTCACAATTCCATGGAACTCTCTTGGGCAAAGGCATCTTAACTATACCAGTCGGTATTCGAATACACCAACTACTAGTTACAAGAACTTAACCTAACTCCACAAATCATTTCAAATCATCACTTAGGCTATTAGCAGTTTGTTTTATAAAAGTGTTTGATAACATGGCAGCAGATGTTATTATAATGTCTAAAACGACATCAAGCGAAACACTATACGCTTCTTTTATCATCGTTTCGAATAAGAATTCCTAAACAAAATCACCACACAGCCTAAACCAAAACAGCAACATTAAACTCTCTAACAATCCAAAACTCGTAAACACTCATCAATCATCATAATTCTACCTACTTACAAATAAAACACTCATCATTTCTCATACTCATTACATAATACATTCTAAATTCGATACCTGATTCAACATCACTTAACTAACGCAACAGTAAGCTCTCTAACCACTCTAAACTCATACACATTACATAATCGATTCGATATGGATACCTGATTCGCCTTAAAATTTATCACATCTATTATCATCATCACTTAACTAAAACAACACTACACACTCTAAAAACTCGAAACGCAACCGCATCACATAACCTAAAATTCAAATCACATCAAATAACTAACTAACTAACTAACTGAATTCAAAAAACAGATATTACGCAATACAAAATCTCGATACCTAATTCGCCTTAAAATTTATCACATCTATTATCATCACTTAACTAAAACAACACTACACACTCTAACAACTCGAAACGCAACCACATCACATAACCTAAAATTCAAATCACATCAAATAACTAACTAACAAACTGAATTAAAATCTCGATACCTGATTCGCCTTCGGCAAGCTTCTCGAGCTTCGCACCAACCAAACGCCGTTCATCAACACCTCCAGCTTTCAACTCATATATCACCTAAATAAATCACACAATTCAATTTAATCAAATCACATCACATCAATACCTAACTAACTAACCGTAACTAACTAACTGAATTATATAAAAAAATAATGATGAAAATGAGACCTGACGATGCTCCCAGTTCCAAACGGAGACATGATCGGAAGCGTCAGAAGTAACAAGCCACGGATGCGTTGGATGTAACTGGATCTTCACGATCTTATCATTCGTCGGTCTAAATGCTTTCAATCGCAGCATTTTATAAACCTGATTTTCACTGGATCTGATTTGAATTATAAAGTTAGGGCTATTTTACTCATAAGATCTTATAGTTTGATTGATGTAAGGTGTGAGTGATGACGTGGCAGGTGACGGTTAGATGGTTAACGGGACCGGAATATGTGAGTTGTGAAGAAAAATGATGAATATAGCTTTTGGTTATTACAGAAATGGTGAGTGTGTTGTGACAAATGTGTAATTGAGTGAAATTTAGGGGTTTAATGTGAAAAGTTGAACCCGCACGTTGCGGCGGTTTTTTTTTTTTTTTTTTTTTTTTTTTTTCGTTAGTTAAAACTAGAAAGGTACCTGCGCATTGCGGCGGTGGGTACCCGGCAACTATTTTTGTGTTGAGCAAATGTTTTTCATTTTAAAAAGTTGTAACGAAACTGAGTTCTTGTTTCGTTTCCTTCTGTATGTGAAACCTTGTTGGTTAGTTGGAGTTGTGGTTTGATTATTTGTTGTTTATTGATTTTTGTTGATTGAGGAGGATGAGATTAGTGTTGGTTAGTTGAAGTTGTGGTTTGATTATTTGTTGTTTATTGATTTTTGTTGATTGAGGAGGATGAGATTAGGATTAGTTTGAAGTTGTTGTGGTTAAGTGTGTTGAGATGTTATTGTTTCCTGATATTATTTGTCTTCTCGTCTTTCACCTTTTTTCGATTTGGCTTTGACTAATGAGGACAAAAACTAAGGTCAACAAAAAGTTCTCGTGAGAAAGTTATGGTAATGATGGTGGCGATACTGTTGATGGTGGTGGCAGAAGGCGGCAGGGATGGAGTAAGGTGGAGAATGGTGTGTTTTGAGGGTAGAGAAATAAGTGAAAGATCAAATATATTGTGTGTGTTTTTATGTGTTTGGTCATTGGTGTATAATCCTACACTATATATTAGGCTAAGCATGACACATCATCATGCAAATAAATGCCACCTCAATGCCACGTGGCATATCATTTTGAAGCAAAATTGGCGGAAAATTATAATAAAACCGGCCTTGGTGAGGTTCGAACTTGGGCTTCTTCACTCGCAAACGAAGTACTCAACCAACTGAGCAAGCAATCGTTTGTGATATGATTTTCAAAATCAAATCCTAATGCAATAACACAATGCCATATTCCTTAACTAACTACAATTTAGAGATCTCAGGAAATATAATTCGAAATTCAAATGGTTGCTACAATTGTAGGATTCTAGCGAGCTAACTAAGGCAAGTTTGAATGTACAATCAATAACTTTAAACAAAATATTTAAAACTCAATAGGCATAATAAATTATTTTACCATTTACAAGTAACCATGCAAGTTCAATTCTCCCATATCACATGCTTTTCTTCCGTTTCGCACAGTCACCCAGCTATTTCAAACTCAAATCAAACACAGATCACACAAAAAATCACGACAACAATGCACGATTCATTTTTCATGTGAATGCTAATAATATAATTATTGAAAACAAAAACAATGAATCGGTTAACCTATTTGAACAAAAGCCATGGAACTAGTATTCTTCAATACGTTGATGGCAGTTGTGGTTTTAGTTTAAGTTTTTATTTTTGTTATGTGTTTTATAAAGATTTGATTTTTATTCATCATACATAGTCACAAATCAATTCAATTAATTCAAATTAAGTTTGTTGTCATTATACTTTGTATATTCTGGGATAGATTTAAGTGAATAAGTTTGTTATTTTAAGGTTGCACACCCAGTGTTTGTGACAATGTATAAACTAAATGAGTTTTGTATCTATGTTTTAAGGTTGCACACCAAGTGTTTGTGATAATGTCTAAATACGTTTTGTATGTGCGTTTTATGCAGGTGGTTTGGATATTGATTGGTGATAGTGGTTGCGGATCACCTTGATCATGTCATAGGCCTCTGTTGCTCCTGTTATGACCTTTGCGGTTATGAATAAGGCTATGAACAACTCACGTATCAGGTATGCGACATTCTTTGTTGCCTTTGTTGCTCCTATTGTGAACTTTGCGGTGCTGGTCTTTTGCCTCTAATTATACCTATTTGATCCTAACATTGCATACACTATATGAATCATATGATACTAAAATTTATGCTTATCTAAGTTGTAACAATATCGGTGGATGCAAGTCTTGAGCTTGAGCTATGTTGCCGTACAACTGGACTTCTAGGCTATCAAGTTAAAAGATAATTCTCGCTTCCCATTACAGGGGACAAATTTAGGCTATGTTTGGCACAAAGCTTTTTGGAGCTTTTTTGGGCAAGGAGCGGTGAACAATGAGCTTTTTGATTTTTAGTGTTCGTTTGGCATGAGAGTTGTGGGCTTTGCTATTTTTTAGGAAAGCTCATTTTCTCAATGCTTCTTTATGAAGCTGTGAGCTTTTTTGGCTACTGCTCACAGCTCACTGCTACTGCTCACAACTACTTTTGCCAAACATAGCCTTAGCTGATTTTCTTTTATACTCTACTTATATTTACAAATTTTAATGCATAATCTTTGCTAAATAACATGTAGATTCAGATTTTATTAGAAGCTGCATAATGGGCCGGTTGGGTGAGGGTTTCATTTGTCAGTAGTTTTCAAAGCTTCCAAATAAGTAACTATATTAATTTTTGATTCTCTTTGAAACATAACATTAATTAGTGGTCATTTCTTTCCATGAATATAGGCACGTAAGTTACTCTCTTTTCCTTTATTTTTTAATGATGTTTTAGCATAACTTATCTGATTTTGTATTTTTTGATTATGTTATTAGTACTTAAATACAAAACATAGTGTATCTTTACAAGTTGTTTACTTTATACATATAAAAACTATCATCAAAATCGCGTGACATGGGTTTGTTGAAACACTTAATCTGTCGACATGGAAACGAGATATATGTTTTTCGATTATTTGATCAAGTTATAAATCTACTCAAATGGATGTTTCAGCTCATGTATTCATAAGTTTATGTATATTGAAAAAATCATACTTCGTAGCTTCAATGTTTTAGTATGGGTTTGGACTGTGATATATTTTCATGTGTTGTAATGACGGACCTGCAAAATATTGGAGATAAGTTATGAATCGACTTCTTATCATGTGAAATTTGACCATTCTCACCACTCGTCATGTCCGTTGGGCACCAAGCAAGCAAGTCGCATAATGTCTTCCGGCCTTCATCTGTTAAAGTAGATCTTATAGTCACCATTTGTTCCGGACGTTCTGGGTGAATTGCAACTTTTATTCGCTCTTCCACTGGCTGCTCTACGGCAGAAGGTTGATCTCCCAGTCCCGAGACCATTGTGCATTCAGGCGGGGCAATCCTGCTGCTCTGGAGTATGAGTACTCCTCATTCTACTGGGAACTTAAGCATACCGTGAGCTGTTGATGGGACCGTTTTTATTTTGTGAATTCCATGCCATCCTATGATTCTGTTGTAAGGTGATTGTGACCTTACTACCACGAAATTCATGCATGCCGAGGTTGAGTGCTCTTAATCTCCTATTTTTACCAGTAGTGGTATTTGTCCATATAATGTTTCCGCTGAACCCTATAATAGGTAGCTTGGCTAGGATCACTTGGTTTCTTATCTTTGGTCAGAGTTGTTTGAAACAATGTTCGTATAATATTTTCGAAGCTGATCCTCCATCTACATGCATGCGATGTATGAAGTGGCCTCGAACTTCTGCCCCAATAATCATTGGGCTTTTCGTTCCCCCATCATTTCCTAAGGGTGGGAATGAGATTTCGGGGTCGGGAGAAAAGCTCTGCGTGATTCTTTGCTTGGCTACTTTCTGCCGAGTTCGCACCATTTGAATTTCCTGTGCCTTATCCTTTTCGGATGTTTCTCCTTTTTTGGCCACTTTTGACTGGTCGCTATTTTGCTTCAGCTCCTTGATTACATGTGACAGTATTATATTTTTGAGCAGTCTTTATTTGCCTTTTCAAGTCTATATATTTGTCCATGTTTTGCCCTACCTCGCTATGGAATTCACAAAACTTGTTGCTATCCCTTTTTCTCACCGGAATTTTCATTGGAGGTGGGGCTTTGAATTTTGTCTTTTCTAGGGCCAAAATTTCTTTTGGGGTCTTAAAAAAGAAAGTAAACTGTCTGACTTCCTTTTTATTCTAAGCTGATTCTCAGATCCTCCTTTACTCTTTTAATCATGATGGAGCTTTTCCTGATTGTTTGGTGTACCTTTTTCTGTTGAAGAGAGTTCGTTAGGAACAACTCTCTCAGCTCATAGTATCTATTTATGGATTACGGAGGGAGACTGTCAAACCAGGCCCTAGCGGGTCCGGCAAGCGTGGTCTTGAACATGTGGCACTGGGTGGGCATAATGTACCACGGGCTACCACTTGGAAAGTCTTAAGGTGATTTTCTAGGTCTTTACTTCTGCCGTATGACTTAACATGACTTGGCATGTGAATCCTTTTTGGCTGGTTTACACAACAGATATGAGGAACGAACGGATCAGCTTCTTCGTGCTCCCATGGTCGTGCTTGATCATCTTTCCTGAGACTCAGTCTTTACCTTTTTAGCTTTGATTTCTGATATCTGCCATCTTTACCCTTGTTCTCGGACGGCTCACCCATCTTTCGGGAGGACCCCCTATAACACCTTCCGGAAGTGAATTCCATTCCTCCTGAGCAGAAGTTCTGGTAGCCACTTTCTATTCTTCCTTCTTCACAACGGTAAGGTTGTTGTCTGGAATCCTGTGAGTGAAGGTGTATGCTCCTTTCTTTATTTCCCAGTTTGTTAAGCAATTCTTCTTCCAACATTTCGGATACCGTTTCTCTCTTGAGACTTCTTTCTTCAGGTGAACTTGATTGTTCGCCCCTAGGTTGGGGCTTCCGGATGCGTTTTGTAGTTGCTCAACTTTGTTTCTCCTTTTTAGGTTCTTTCTTCTATTGGATGTTCCAAACTCAGCGTGTTGCGGAATTTCCCTAGGGTTTAAATAAGTTTGCATTCCCTTGACTTTTTTCCGCATTTTTTATGAGCTTTCTCAGTTATATTTGGCAACAACTGGTGGTAGTGCTCGTTACCATACTCTCATGGAGTTGCATCAGATGCGAGTCTACTTTGATCTTCTAGTGTATTATCCCTTTCTACCGTATTTCGCATGGTGGATGCGGGTACGGAAGAAGCGGGGCCGTAGTGATTGCTCTTGGTGAGTATTTTCAAGAACGCAGTTGTGTATTGGTCCCATGGATGGCGCCAACTTGTTAGTGCAAAAAGTGTGATGGGTATGGATTGGGATTATTCTGTTGATGAGTGAATCCTGCACTAATTTCAAGTAATGAAATGATTCCCTGCACATATCAAAGAATATGTGTGTATTGGGATGTGTGAGAAAGTCATACCTCGCAAATGTGTTGGAAGGTTACCTTTTATAGGTGATTCGAGTACTAGGGTTTCTTAGTATTTCGCTTATTGTTGTTAGTGGCCAGAGTGGGACCCTTGTCGGGCAAGCGACCGCAACTTAATCATGATTGCAGACACAGATCATCTTCCGCGGTCGTTGGTCTGTCCGCTAGAGTACTGCAGAAGTATCGTTCAGATGATATGCGTGCGTCTTTGTGTGTCCAGGTCGCAACTCATTCGTTGTTGGGCCCGATATGTTTACTTGTTTGTTATGTTGGTCCGGAGCCCAAATGTGTATAATACGATCCGGGCCCAATAGGTATGTTGTACGTATTATACGTCATCACTCCCAAAAACTAATGTCCTTCCCATCGCCTAACACCCCAAGTACAAATAGGATCTATAAACAACCTAGTCACCCTATAATTTGCAATCCTACCATGCAAAAGAACTAGTTCCTTCAAAATATAAGGAATCTCAAATATGATCTATAAAACTAGAATGTAGACAGAAACAAGGAACTGATACGTGAAGCGACCCGGTCAATTCTAGCATATGTAACTTAAGACAATCAAAACCACTAAAACTATTTGAGAAAAAACTGGTTACCCCAAGTCTTGAAAGAAGCTAGTTCAGAATCCAAAAATTCAAAATCTTCTCCATCTTTGTTTCATAAACATTTCGTTAGCCGCAACTTACTTTCACCTCTTACATCCTTATTTACAAACTTTGTATGTTACGTTCTATATAATCACCTTACATCAATTACTTAGAGCAGCATAAGTATATTGCGTTGTTGTCATATAAGGCGAATGTTATCATATGTCCCAACATCACTCCAAGTCACGGCCAATGTGTGATTTGCCTTGGGTGTTACATTCATCCCCCCCCCCTTAGGGGAATCCCGTCCCGGGATTCAAGTTAGGTAATAACCCTGTCTAAGGGACTCATCGTCCTCGAACGACGATAAGGTTTGCCACACATCTCTAATGGCTTGGAGTGGCTCCGATACCACATGTAACACCCCGCCTTAGAGACCACAATATTGTCCACTTGGGCTATAAGCTCACGGCTTTACTTTTGTGGCCCCCAGGTGAAGACTTCCTGGAAGGTCACTAAAGCCAGTACTACTCTCACATGAGCACGCTTAACCATATGGAGATTAACCATTTGATCACAAAATGTGTTGTTGTCATAGAAGGCGAATGTTATCATATGTCCCAACATCACTCCAAGTCACGACAAATGTGGGATTTGCCTAGGGTGTTACATATATAGACCTATATCAAGTTTTTTTAGTTTCATTCTTCCATTTCGGTTAATTTTAAAAGTCATTCATTCATACAAAACCGACGAATTACAAAAGAAGATCCATACACTATACTCTCTAATACTACCATCATCACTAAACTCACTACTCGTCATCATCAGACTCGTCATCAAACTCACTACTACTACAATCATCACCAAATAGACTACTATTCACGTCGACCCATTTCAATGTCCTCGATGGTTATATCAATACGCGTGGTCCACTCTGTCATCGGCACGTTAACCATTCGATCATCAGCCGGGCTGTTTCGCAACGACCATAAACGTAATAGTTGCGCTACACCTAACACCATCACAACTATCATTTTGCATTGTTACAAAATGATGATAGGTTGGTTCTATGTTATATAAAATGATTGATATAGGCTGTAAAAGGTTGTATAAAGGAGTGAAGAAAACAAGGCACACAATGCATTGTCCCATCTTAATTTAATGAATAGTAAGTTTCTTAAGACTCTACTTCTGTGTTATATTATTTAATATTGACGTGATATTAAATGAATATGTTTGAAAAAGAGAAAAAGGAGGCCTTTAAAGTAAGTGTAAACAATATTACAAGAAAGACCTTTTAGACCGGTTGAAAAAGGCTTTTAGACCGGTTACGAGGGCGGTCTAAATGGGGGGGGGGGGGGGGGGGGGAGGTCTAAAAGGTTTTTCGCATAAAGACCGGTTTAAGCACCTGTATATAAGATGGGTTTTAAGGCCGGTCCTCTTGGATATAAAGACCGGTTTATGCACCGGCCTTAAAGAGGTCTTTAAGACTGGTTGTTATCATATTAACCGGTCTCTATGTGATTTTTTAAAAATTAACTCTTAAATCCATAGGCAACGAACAATCTAATAATCGCCTCAAACTCCTTTTCTGCTTACGTGTTTCAAATTCATTCATTATAATCCTCATCTTTCTTGTGTGTGTGTGTGTTTGAAGTGTGGAGCTAGTTAACTTGAGTGTGCATTTTAAAGACAGCTACTTAACGACCAAGTCCTATTTGAAGAAAAGAATTTACACAAGTTAAATTTACTACCTGCACAATGATTTTCCTAAATTGGCTTTCATCAATGAATCTCTTTTGAATTGGATACGCATCTCTCCAAGTCACATCAAATGTGGGATTTACCTAGGGTGTTACATTCACCCCCTTAGGGGAATCACGTCCCGGAATTCAAGTTGGGTAATAATCCTATCTAAGGGACTCATCATCCACGAACGACGATTAAGTTTGCCACACATCCCGAACTGACGAATTACAAAAGAAGATCCATACACCATACTCTCTAATACTACCATCATCACTAAACTCACTACTCGTAATCAAACTCACTATTACTACTACCATCATCACCAAACTCACTACTCTTCACGTTGAACCATTTCAATGTCCTCAGTGGTTATATCAATACGCGTGGTCCACTCTGTTATCCGCACATTGACCATTCGATCATCAGCCCGGATGTTTAGCAAAGACCATAAATGTAATAGTTGCGCCACCTAGCAACATCACAACCATCACGAAGCAAACAAACAAAATGAGCAGCTCGTTCATTCCTTGGACTCGGTGCATGATGAAAGACAAAATAACCGCCACGAGAAAAGACCAACCAAAAACCAACAGAGAGTTTCTACGCTTGTAAAGCTTGTTTTGTGTCATTTCTATAAAGAGCAACAATGAAGCGACAAAGTTGTATGCGATAGCATACTTCCTCGTACTTTAATTTAAAGAACGCAGTTTCATTTCTATGAAGAAGGAAATATAACACGTGAAAAACAAAACGAAAGTACTCTTAAATCTATAGGCGACGAACGATCTAATGATCGCCTCAAACTCATTTTCTTCCTTAAGTGTTTCAAATTCATTTATTGTCATCCTCATCATTCTTGTGTATGTGTGTGTGTGTGTGTGTGTGTGATTTAAGTGTGGAGTTAGTTAACTTGAGTGTAAATTTTAAAGACAGTTGCTTAACGACCAAGTCCGATTTGAGGAAAAGAATTTACAAAAGTTAAATTTACTACATGTACATTTTTTTTCCTAAATTAGCTTTCATCAATGAATCTCTTTTGAATTGGATACGCATCACTTCACATAAATTTTGTACCTGTAAAATCTCAATTAATCTCTTTTGAATTGGAAATGCATCACTTAACATAAATTTTGTATCTGTAAAATCTCAATAAATCTCTTTTGAATTGGAAAACCATCACTTCATCTAAATTTTGTACCTGTAAAATATTTCTTAATGTTGCTCTCCTCAAATCATTCATCATTTTGAATTTTTACAAAATGATGATAGGTTAGTTCTGTGTTATACAAAGTGATTGATATTGGCTGTAAAAGGTTGTATAAAGAAGGGGTGAAGAAACAAGGCATACAATGCATTATCCCATCTTAACTTAATAAATAGTAAGTTTCCTAAAACTCTACTTTGGTGTTATATTATTTAACTAGTTGGATACCCGCGCTCAGCGGCGGCGATAAATATAGTTGTATTATAAATATAGTAAATGATATATGATAAATATAGATATATGGTGATGAGGAGCTCTTTATCTTAATTTTTGGTGGAGCTCACAACTTAAATGCTTTATATAATAAATATAGATATAGACTTAAAAAGCAAAATTTATTTGTATAGTCTCAATCTTCTTTATCGGTTTAATTGAATCTATGACTTAAAACGGATAAATTATGAGATCATACAATACTAATTATTAAATATAGAAAAATGTATATATGTATAAAACCGGTTCTACTCGACGGTTGAACCGGCGACTAAACCGAGTCGATAAAAAAACGGATTTTTAAAACATTGATTAAAAGTATAATACTAACACTTTAAGTTTCAAGAAATATAAATGAGTGAGAGATTATGAATTTGTATAAAAGTCCACACACGTGACCCACTCAGATTTAATTAATACCGGTAAGAATAATACAATACTTTATAGCGAAAATGATTGATCCAAGACCATTAGGCCCAGGACCCGAGTGGCCCACTCAGATTTTATAAACAAACACCTGGAAACAAACAGACAACAATTTGTTGTTGTTGTTTATTCCTAGGGTTTCAAGTTTTGCAGCCATTTAACGGCGTATTAAGCAGCAAAAAGGTATATAACATCATCTATTTTATCTAATAAAACAGAGTTTTGTACAACCCTTTTAAGCAACTTTTTGTACAACCGTCTTAAGCCAACTAATTAAATTTTTCTATAAATAACTCTTCGCCTCAAGCTGACACGCGGCATTTAAAAAAGTCTGACTTTGAAGACTACAACCAATAAACACTGATTAAGGAATTTAATAAAGCTTATATAAGAAGTTAAAAAAAAAAAAAAAAAAAAAAAAAAAAAAAAAAAAATGGGTACCCTCTTTATTCACGAACCATATCCCTTATACTGATTCATTCAAAAACCCCAAACTCAAAGCATTCAAAAATAAAAAATCTATGCCGCCATAATCATCCAAAAATCAACACAAATATGCATCCTCGATTCTTCTACGAGTTTAAATAAGTAAGTATCTTTATCTTTTGTATCAAGTTTTCTTCGCTAGAAGTTTTTCAATTCAAAAGAATAGTTGCAGATCATTCTTCTTCTGTAGATTGATTCATGTTCGTTTGGATGCTGATGTTTCTTCATCTTCTACAACAGACTTCACAGCATTCAAGTTCAATAGTATGTATTTCTCAATCTTTTAATAGCTTATTTTTATCGAAACATTCAGGATATATTGTTAAACCCGTTTATTCGCTAAGTCATTTTAGTTCAAGTATTTTGTACCACGTTTCTTAATTGCGATGTTTGTTGCTCCTATGACTAAAAACCTTTTTGTAATTCAAGTAGTCAAGCAGTCAGTTTTGAATGCTCTTCAACAATGAATGAATCCAGCGGTTTTATATAACTTTTTTCAAGTTATCATGTAAAATGGGACCAAGTTCATGAAAATCAGAAGATTAGTCATGGTTTGATATAAATTTTTTTAGTCGATTCACTAGGCTAAGGTTTTATTGATTTCTTATAATTGATAATTTTAATTAAATGTTATGCTTATTTCTTATTGCACACCAACTGTTTGATGAAATATATTAGTAAGCCGTTTTTGCAAATTCACATATTTTCATGATAATTCTACATTGATGGGGGCAGATGTCATGCCACCAATTGAACCTCGACATTAGTGGAGCACTTCCTACAGGTAAACTTAAAAGTATGACTTCTTCGGTTGAATGTGAATGCCGATTATGTGTTTGATCAAACATATTTATATGTTATCATTTTTTTTATCATTGTGTTTAGAGAATGTTTGGGTAATCTTATCTAAATGGTTGCAGCTTTTGTTTTATCACTGAATAAAACCACACGATGATCAGTATATAACTTGGTGCTTTATTTTAGTTTTCTTTCAACTAAGATTGTTGATAAATGCTTACTAAGAGAAGAACAAAAAACAAATACAGAGTCACTGGCTAACTCCAAACACCAGGAAAGACAAATACTTCAAATACACCATAAAGCCTAATAAGACTTCTCCAAAGGTGTAAATCGGTGAGAACACCCTGATCTCATGCATCTTTTGATGCTAACCGGACCCTTCCCTAAGGACCCTGTCCTATGCAATGAGCACCTGTTCTCATTGATCTAATTAGTCGGGAGTTGGGATCTAACCCTAGGCCATTTTCTCTAATAGGCTCTCCTTGGACTGGTCAAATGAGTGTTTGCGGTGGGGGAATGGTATCATTGGACTTTAGTGCCAAGGAAGAAGCTTGAACCCGGGTCTACTGACTCAAGCACAAGCACCCTTACCATTGGACTAAAGCTCCAATGATAAGACTTAATTTAGTTTGTTATGTGATACCGTAAAAATTAATAACTGGTAGTTGAGGTGTCTTGATTTTCATATTGGAACAACACTTGATTGACCCAAGTTTGGGAGATGAATATGTTATTCAATTATGGGTTCAATGCCCACTCATGTCGGATGCAGAGATGTAAAATACAATAGGTAATTGCTTACAGTGTCCATGTCTATTTTTTTAAAAAGTATTTTGTATTACTTATAAAAATACTACATTTGTTGTTATGTGAGTGGTAAATTGTTGGTGACAAAGTTAAAAGATGTGATTATTTTCTTATAAAATACCGATGGTGCTCAAGTTAATCATTTTTGTTGACATAAATTAATGCCTAAAAACATTATTAACATGTTATCAATATCTCTATGTTTTGATTATCACAAAATATAAACTCATAGAACTAAAACTTGTGACATAAACAAGTATTTAGTGATTAATATTTCTCTTTACATCCAAATCACTTAAGGTATGAATAAACAAAGTGTTTAGTGCAATTTATGATCAAAGGGGTATTTAATTAACTAATGCAAAGTTTATTTAATTATATAAACATATTATATATTTTTGAAAAACACTTTTGGTAATAAAGAAAAATGTTTTATTCATACTAAATATATGAATTCAAATTTTTAACCAAAAACAGTTAGTTTTTCACCAAATAAACTTTCCCCACTAAAAGACAAAGAATCTGGCCGTTTCAGCTGGGCGGCCCCCTTAATTATAAAGGGCGGTCCCCTTAATTTTAAGGGGGCCGGCCATGAATTAAGGGGACCGGCCACGCTCCTCTGTCAGATTCTTTTGCCTATAAATACCACCTTAAACCTGGATTTTTTTCTCACCTTTTGCACCCCAAAACTTTCTGTTCTAGATCTCATTTCTATTCTCCAAATCCTTTGATCATAAATACATAATCCTTTGTTTCAAAGTGATTCTTACATCATCCTCTCAAGTGCAAGAGAAGAATACTTCTATCCTCCAAGACAAGAAGTATTACAACTTGTTGTGACCTCCACATCCAAGTTGTTGGTGCATCATCAAGAATATCTACATATATCTTTGTGTAGTGTGTTGTGAATATTTGATTGTAGATAGTTGTGATTAGGAATATAGATAGTGTGATTGGCTAGTAGATTGTAGTGAAGATTATTGGTGTGTAGAAGATAGGCGTGAACTAGATTGTAGTGAAGACTATTGGTGTGTTGAAGATAGGTGTGTAGTTAGTTGGTGTGAAGTAGTTGTGAAGAAGGTGTGATTTCGTTGTGACGAAGCTTTGGTGTGTAAGTGGTGTGTTTATTGGTGTGTAAGGTTTCTCCGCCATAAGGAGCTTGTTGACATAGTGAAGAAAACTCTCGAGTAGGTGACTCGAGGAGTGGAGTAGGGCAAGGAAGGTGTCCTTGTAGCCGAACCACTATAAATCCTTTGTCTCGCGGTTAGATCTTTCCATATCTTACGTATTATCTTGCTTATATCGTTATTACATTTGTAGACGTAGACGTATATATATAGTTGCTCATATAGTGCTAGTATTGATTTTACTTAAAGATCAAACGAAAGTTTCATTCACAAAACAAAGTTTTTAAAATCAAACTAAAAAGGTTACATACATATAATTGATCATTTCGATCAAGTATAGTTTTCATACAAAATATAACTAAGGATTATAAGATAAACGATTACGTACTTATCTCTTGTATATAGCTAGAATTGTTTATATTATGCATGTGTTGATTTCACATACTTAGCTTACATTATTATTATTGTTCATACTTAGATATACTTGTTCATATTGTTCAAGATTTGAGTTCACATAAGATTGAATCAAAGTTTTAAAAGCAAACAAGGTTTTAAAACTAAATCAAGTTTTCATAATAAAATTAAAAAGACGTAAAACTATTCAACCCCCCTTCTAGTTTTCCACAATTGTTATCAGAGCCACGTCTAGCAAGATTTTTAAAATATATTGTATTTTAAAACTTGTAACGATCTATGGAATCTGAAAAATATTTAGAAGGGCAATCTATGCAAAGACCACCACTATTTGAAAGTGATGGATTTTTATATTGGAAAAATAGATTCGAAACTTATGTGAAATCAAAAGATCTTGATCTTTGGCATGTCATTACCTTTGGTGATTTTCCCCCTATTCAATATAATTTTGAAACTAAAATGGACGAAATTGTATCTTTTGAAAAACAAAATGATGATTTGAAAAAGAAACTAGCAAAAAATAATGAGGCTAAAATGGTTATTTATAATGCCTTACCACGCAAAGAATATGAAAGAATTTTTATGTGTAAAACCGCAAAAGAAATTTGGGATTCTCTACTAATCACTCACCAAGGTAATAGTCAAGTTAAAGATAACAAAATAGATCTTCTTGTTCAACAATATGAACAATTTACGATTCCCGAGGAGGAATTAATAGATAATGCTTTTGCTAGGTTTAACACTATTATCACAAGTTTAAAAGCACTTGATGAGAATTTTTCTAGTAAGAATTTTGTTAGGAAATTTCTTAGGGCTCTTCATCCAAAATGGCGAGCTAAAGTTACGGCGATTGAAGAATCAAAGAACTTGTCAACTCTTCAACTTGATGAGTTGATCGGCAACCTGAAAGTCTACGAAGCAATAATAAAGAAAGACTCCGAGATGGTCAATGGAAAAAGAGAGCAAAGCAAGTCAATTGCGTTGAAAGCTAGGAAGGAATCTAGTAACGAGTATAGCTCAACCTCCGAAAGTGATGACGAAGAATATGCGATGGCCGTAAGAGACTTCAAGAAATTCTTCAAAAGGCGAGGAAGATTCGTTAGACAATCGCATGATGAAAGGAAAGCAAACCAAAGAAATAAAGATGACAAAAATGGCAAAAGTGATAGGAAGTGCTTCAAATGTGGTGATCCAAATCATCTCATCGGAAAATGCCCAATGATGTCAAGAAATCAAAATCAAAAGGCGTTTGTTGGAGGAGCTTGGAGTGATAGCGATGACGATGAGAAAGAAATCACAAATGAGGAGAAATGTCTTATGGCTAAGACATCAAGCGAGGTACGTTCCGAAACCAAATACTTTAGTGACGAAAATTTATCATTAGACGAAAAACACCTAGATAGTGAATATAATACGTTATGCAAATTAGGTCAAAAAGTTATAGCTAAAAATAAGTTACTAAAACATATCAATAATCTATTAGAAAATGAAGTACTCGAATTAAAAATTAGACTACAACATTTGGAAAAAGGAAAAGAAGTTTTTATAGAATGTAAAACATGCATAGAGATTAAAAATGAAAACGAAAAACTTAAAGATGAAATTTTCAAACTCGACAAGTTTAAAAATAGTAGTAACTCACTTAAGAAAATAATAAGTGTTCAAGAAACTTCGAGAGATAGAACCAGTCTAGGATTAACCTCAACTAATGTTTCAACTAGTGAAAATAAAAGTATAAAGTTTGAATGTGAATCTAGTAAACAAAAATCATTAGAATCAAAACCTAAGTATATACTTACAAAAGATAGAAAAATACCCATTGCGAATGATGAAAAAGTAAAAACTTTTTATAAACCATCCTTAAAGACCGAAGTAGGATCCTCTAAATCTAAATTAAGATCTAAAACTCCACCACCGAGAAAACCAAATAATCTTCATACTCGATCTAAAACACCTCAACCTAGAAGAAACCAAAATAGACAAAACTACAATAATACTAGTCATCAAATGTGGAATTATCAACCAAGTTACAATCCTTGGGGAATACTACCACCATACATGCATCCTAGCCAAATGTTGAATATGTTTGGACCAAACAACTTTGGACCAATGAGACAATGGGGACCAAGTGGCTAAGTTGTCAATCTTGGAAGAAGTTGGAATATCATCTACTAATGACTTCTATAAGTCAACATGGTCACTTGAAGTGCTTGAAGATATTCCATTGAAGACTAAAAGGTACACGTTTCTTTTAAGTTCATCACTATAATTTGCATGCTTAGATAAATGATTAGTTAGATTAATGCTTAGTACATAATTGCTTATATTCTTATAACCTAGAAACATCATTGGTTGACTTTCCTAGGAATAAGATAAAATTGTTCATTGCCGAACAAAATAGAAAATGGAAATCTTCTATATCCACTATTAGGAAACTCATGGTGATGAAGTGAAATGAGTTAAGTGGATAAATCGTTAATATAGAAGTAGGATTAGATTCCTCGCGTAAGAAAACTATGGATGAAACAAGCTCTTGTAGACTATGGCATTAAGTCAGATAAGCGTGCGAAATCAAAGGAACTATAGATGTTAGGTTATACCCCATTCAACACTCTCGCATCCTACATATTAATTTTCGTCATCACTTCCTTTAGGATCATAGGATATGTAGAAACGATAGCATGAGATAATAGTAGGCTTAACCAATCCTCTTGAGCATGAGATCTATAACAAACATCTTTTAAAATATATGATTAATGATATTTGTTGTCAAAAATCTAATATCTTTAAAAATATGCAAAAACCTCACATTTTGGAAAATAGTTTTTCAAATAACTATCCCACTTTTAAATAAGATGTTTTCACAATAAATATCCACAATTTTGTTTTGATCAAAACCAAAGATTGAGAAAATTTTATTTACCTTTAATTAACACATTTTGAAGTAAAACCGAATCTATTTTATTCAATTAACTCTCATATCTACATGAAAACCTACTTTCAAACAATGGGCTGAATCGATTCTCTTGAAGTATATCTTTCACCTGAAATTTCTTGATTATCAAAATCAATACATCATATTTAAAAACTTCTCTCTTTGAGTTAAAACCCTTCGAATATCTATTTTATGCTTTTTCGAACAACATGCTTAATCATAAGCTATCATAACATTATTTTAATCTTTATCAAGATAGAAGCATTTTTTTCTTTTTGAAACAAAACAAATTTTGTTTTATTAGGATACAAACTTAAATGTATTTCAAAACATTAAGCCAAGTATTAGTGAATCAAGAAAACTTCATATTTGGTAATCTTCGATAGGTAAATTTAGGAACTCGATTTCTTCTAAAAGGAGAATGACTACTGGAGAATCTATTGACTAGAAATTCAATTTAACCTAACAGTTGAATTGCTTCTATGTGAGAAGTTGGGTGTGTGTAACCCGTAAAAACGGTCGTGTTTAGCCTGAATTGAGCACCACTAGTAATAGTCTCATACTCATTCTCCAACTTGATTAAATTGCACTTCCTATATATACCTAACGCTAGTTTACTTTTATGAACCTTGCTTCTCATTAGATTCTTTCGTTCCCAGATTTATGGCATTAAGTGATAACTTACTTTCAAACATTGTTGAATAATGCTAAAAACGTCTCTTTAAATCATGCATGGTGATCTCATATTTGTCATCTATATTTATATAAATGACACTTATAAGTGAACTAAATCAAATCAAGAAGACCATGGTTTGTCTATTAAGACTTTGTTTGTAACAAGTCTAGAAACCCATGTTATCATAATACACATTAGGATTCCTAGTTATGTAGTTATGAAATACTTGATGTTGCTTATTGTTTCCTAGCTCTTATATTTTGCTTGCTAGATGAGTATGTTTGCATGATAGATGAAATTGCTTGATTACTTAATCTCCTTGGTTAACATGCTTTAGCTACATAATTGCCTACATAATTTGTCTATGTTTAATTGCCTCAAAGAGTTGGACTTGTTTGAAACCAAAAACACAACCTTTCTGCAATTCACTACCAAAAACCCTTTTCTGGCAATCTGGGAATCACCAGATGGGCGGCCCCCTTAAATCATAAGGCGGCCCCCTTAATTATTAAGGGGACCGGCCTCCAATTAAGGGGACCGGCCATCTGATGATCAAAGGTGCTGTTTCCCTTTTCTACTTTTTAGCCTACTTCATCCTACACTTCCCAAAATTCACAAACTTATTCTATCCTCAACCTTCCATAAAAGTTTATCCATCCTTGATCCCACCAATCCTACATTATAAAACACTCTCATTCCTCTCAATCTCCACTCATCTCATCATTTCCTCTCCCATTAAACCAAAACCACCAAGAAACTTGTTTGGAGAAGAAAGTCTAACTTCCTTTAAAATTCCGTCAAACCAAATGAGGTTGTCAAACATCCAACACCAAATTCCTCCTATGTTTTCAAACATTACTTACCTAACACCTCACTCTCCTTCTCACCAACATTACATATCAAAAACCTTTACTACCCATATCCTTCTACATTACACTCAAACCTCATAATCTTTTCACAACACAAGCGATGTTGTTCATATTTAACCAACACCTAAACCTCACTCTCACATAAATGATCCATTTAACAACAAATCATCCATTCGTGCTTCGACTAATGATCCTTCTTATGATGAGCATGCACAATCCCAAAACCATAATCCCAACCTCATTACCAACACTTTACATGTTGCTCATTCAACAAAAACACCATCCACTCATGAAGCATCTTTTCCACCCATATCATGTTTTCATGATTACCCAAGCTCAAACATGCTCCACCACCATCACCTTCCTCCGAACACTTGAAGTTCGTTGAGGCGCTAAAAGAAGCCCATGAGCTTAGTGCTCTTTTAGCCTTACATCTTGCTCAACGCAATTTGGATCCACCTTCATCTAGATCACCCTCATCACCACACAACATAAATCAACTTGAGAAGCATGTCAACAATTAACCTTGTTGCATCTTTCTCCTAAAAATGATTGCATTCAATGAACACTTCACTTGGATTGAATATCTTCTCACTAGATCACATCCAATACCCTCACTTGAACAACATCCAAAACCTCAATCAACCTCTTCCGCTACAAACTCTCCACCACTAAATTATCCAACATTCATGACCCGAACATATACCTCCATTAATCCAACAACCTCCATTAATCCAACAACCTCCATTAATCCAACAACCTTACCCTAACTCAACCATCCTCATTCCAAACACTCCATCATCAACCATCTAAGCATACCATATGCTTATGATTTTCACTTTCAAATACGAATCAACCAACCTTTGGTTGCAAGCAAGTCCAAGTGCTCTCTTAGGCAATATAGGACTATGTCTTTTCTTTTGTGTTATTTTTTCAAGCATATTGAATGTTGTAATGCTTTTCATTTCTATAATGCTTGAATGAATCTTTGTTTAGTTGCATAATTGTTGCCTTGCATATATGTGTATCTTGCTCTCTTAAAATATTTTTGTAGCAAAGATCTCCATAGCTCGTTCCCTTGGTGCTCTCAAATGAGGGGGAGCATACATCAAGGGGGAGCATTCTACCCGTTTAAACTTCCCTCGCGAAGCTTACTCGGCTTAACCTTTTTGATTTTACAAAAAGGGGGAGAAGAGAAATGTAAACTCTATAATACTTGTCTAAAAACAAGTTTTAGATATATTGAGTTTAAGGTTTTGTAATAATCAAAAAGGGGGAGATTGTTGACATAAATTAATGCCTAAAAACATTATTAACATGTTATCAATATCTCTATGTTTTGATTATCACAAAATATAAACTCATAGAACTAAAACTTGTGACATAAACAAGTATTTAGTGATTAATATTTCTCTTTACATCCAAATCACTTAAGGTATGAATAAGCAAAGTGTTTAGTGCAATTTATGATCAAAGGGGTATTTAATTAACTAATGCAAAGTTTATTTAATTATATAAACATATTATATATTTTTAAAAAACACTTTTGGTAATAAAGAAAAATGTTTTATTCATACTAAATATATGAATTCAAATTTTTAACAAAAAACAGTTAGTTTTTCACCAAATAAACTTTCTCCACTAAAAGACAAAGAATCTGGCCGTTTCAGCTGGGCGGCCCCCTTAATTATAAAGGGCGGTCCCCTTAATTTTAAGGGGGCCGGCCATGAATTAAGGGGACCGGCCACGCTCCTCTGTCAGATTCTTTTGCCTATAAATACCACCTTAAACCTGGATTTTTTTCTCACCTTTTGCACCCCAAAACTTTCTGTTCTAGATCTCATTTCTATTCTCCAAATCCTTTGATCATAAATACATAATCCTTTGTTTCAAAGTGATTCTTACATCATCCTCTCAAGTGCAAGAGAAGAATACTTCTATCCTCCAAGACAAGAAGTATTACAACTTGTTGTGACCTCCACATCCAAGTTGTTGGTGCATCATCAAGAATATCTACATATATCTTTGTGTAGTGTGTTGTGAATATTTGATTGTAGATAGTTGTGATTAGGAATATAGATAGTGTGATTGGCTAGTAGATTGTAGTGAAGATTATTGGTGTGTAGAAGATAGGCGTGAACTAGATTGTAGTGAAGACTATTGGTGTGTTGAAGATAGGTGTGTAGTTAGTTGGTGTGAAGTAGTTGTGAAGAAGGTGTGATTTCGTTGTGACGAAGCTTTGGTGTGTAAGTGGTGTGTTTATTGGTGTGTAAGGTTTCTCCGCCATAAGGAGCTTGTTGACATAGTGAAGAAAACTCTCGAGTAGGTGACTCGAGGAGTGGAGTAGGGCAAGGAAGGTGTCCTTGTAGCCGAACCACTATAAATCCTTTGTCTCGCGGTTAGATCTTTCCATATCTTACGTATTATCTTGCTTATATCGTTATTACATTTGTAGACGTAGACGTATATATATAGTTGCTCATATAGTGCTAGTATTGATTTTACTTAAAGATCAAACGAAAGTTTCATTCACAAAACAAAGTTTTTAAAATCAAACTAAAAAGGTTACATACATATAATTGATCATTTCGATCAAGTATAGTTTTCATACAAAATATAACTAAGAATTATAAGATAAACGATTACGTACTTATCTCTTGTATATAGCTAGAATTGTTTATATTATGCATGTGTTGATTTCACATACTTAGCTTACATTATTATTATTGTTCATACTTAGATATACTTGTTCATATTGTTCAAGATTTGAGTTCACATAAGATTGAATCAAAGTTTTAAAAGCAAACAAGGTTTTAAAACTAAACCAAGTTTTCATAATAAAATTAAAAAGACGTAAAACTATTCAACCCCCCCTTCTAGTTTTCCACAATTTTTTACTCTAAACCCAATAATAAAAATTACATCTATAAGTTGTCATATAATGATGGCAATTTAATTAGGTTTACAAAGATGATTGTAAAATCTTTGAACAACCATTATGTGTCTAGATGTTAGTAATAGTATAATTGCTAAATAATTACATACTTACGGCATGCATGAGTTGAGTTGTGTGATGATAAATTATCTTCTTGTGCTTTCTATAGGTTTCTATAGAGGCTGCACCTGAGAAGAGAAGGGGGTGCCCTTGCTGGATTTGACATCAGAAAGCCGTTATGAAAGGGAGAATTTAGGCATGTTTATATACCAAAAGAAATGGATAACCAAGTTATGACATCGAAGACAAATTTAGATCAGGTACATTTGTTAGCCACAAATACCTTATTCGAGTGAGAACAAGTAAACTGATACTAATTTGGTGTTTTTTTAAGAGATTGATTGGTTTTTTAATTTTTGTGTTGTTTTTATTGGATTTTGTATGATAAAAATGAATGCGACTCGGTTCATGGGGGTGTTTGTTTAAGTTTATATATGAGCTTATGAGCTTATTTGGTAATTGTGTTTGAAACACATTGGTTTTGGTATAAATTAAGTAGTGTTTTATGTTATTACTTATTAGTGTTAGAATATGGTTTATGAAATGAAAATGATGCAAGGTATATGATTGTGAAGTCTTTGGTTAGAAAATGTTGGATGCTGAGATGTAAATATATGTACTTGATACTATTTGTGAGTTGTGTATACTCGACATTTAAGGTATACGGAGTATGTTAGAAGAATGATGGCTTTGTTTTGATATATGTACATAAGTTTGATAACGTTGCCACATATACCATCTATTTATGTTGTTTTCACTCACATACACATAATTACTAACCAATTTCATAATTGTAGTTAACCGAGTGCCAGGTATATTCATCCCGTTTATGTTTGAAGTATAACCGTAAGTGCTAATAAATGGAGTGTCTAATAACTATACTTATTTGGCTCAAGTTAAAGCAATCTGGATAAAGTGTGATGTCTTCAGGTCTAGCTTACGTCAAGATGTCATGGAGTTCGGTAGCAAATTTTCAAATTTAGTATGAAAAAATTTAAGCAAGATACTAGTGTTATGTTAAAGTGAAGTTAAATTTATCACAGCCATTTAATATTCTATAGGGATTGCCTTTTGATTATGAGAATCATTTATGTTCTATATATATCACCCATTCATAACTAAATGGGTCGATCCTCAATATTCGATTTTTTAAAGCAGAAAAGGTCGCGTGGAACTGGAAATAGGGGAGTCATTAAAGAAAGCAATGAATGAAGAAAGGAACGTCGAGCTTCGTATAGATTTAGGAAAAACCAAGAAGTATAGTGAGGCCAATATGGAAAGTAGTGGCCGCAACACATCAGTGAATAATGTTCTTACATGTAACTTTGTAACATGCAAGTTATTATATGTTTTTGTGATGTCTCTTTAAAATACCCGTGAATTTCACGGGTCTTTTAGCTAGTTTTGTATATTTTATTCACTACTAGCTTATTGACCCGTTGACACCGGGTTGTTTTTAAAGAAAAAGGGAATGAGATGATAAGAAAAAGGATAACGTAAACATGTTGCATTTAATATATGAAATAAAGAATGAGACAGTGCGTCAACACTTTCTGACTTTTTACTCTTGGAACATCAATAAAAGTAAACGGCAAATGGAATTTTAATCAAAACAACAAATATAAACATGTTATATTAAAATAAGGCTAATGTTCACACGTTACATGAATTAAAAGTTGAATATTCATAAAAAGCTAACAATGAAAGGTTGGAGCTTTCTCCGGGTCAAATGGTAAATGTGTATCTTCTACATACCTGTTATAGGATCATAGACCTTCAAGAACTTCTTTATACACGACATTGGTTGTAGTTTTTGAGATATTACCTTCATTATCACATACAACAACCTTCAAACCTTTTTTGCTCTTCACTCTTGAAACAACAACGTAGAGTTGTCCATGTGTGAAAACAGGACGCGGCAAGTATAAACCAACTTTAGAAAGCGATTGACCTTGGCTTTTGTTGATTGTCATTGCAAAAGAAACAGAGATAGGATACTGCTTTCTGACAATCTTAATAGGTAAACGCTTATCCGAAGGAGTAATTCGCAACCTTGGTATAATAACCTTTTTTCCAAAGTTGTTTCCGTTAATGATCTGCGCCTGAATAGATGTTCTTGTTAATTTAAGCACTTGCAGTCTTGTTCCGTGACATAAACCATTGGCTTGATCTATATTTCTTGACAACATAATCAGTACTCCCACTTTTAAAGCAAGCCTGTGTTTTGGAACACCTGAGAACTTCAGTCCATTGATAATAAACGATTGTGGACGCTGCAAAAGTTTAAGTTAGCAATTATATCTCTTTACCAACTATTACTCAACGTAGTATGGTAAGCTTAATAACATTGGAACGTGTAATTTACCTCTATATAAACTAAGCAGGCTTCAATCGTTTAAAAACTTCATAGAAGTTTGAAAGACTCCCTGCCGAACAAAAAATTCAAGTTAATTGGCCATTTTGATCCAATTTCTTATGAATGAGTCAATTTAAATTAGTTTTACAGCTACTCAACGTAGGCATGTTTCCTAGATGATCTGATTTTCTATGAAAATCGAGAAATGCTATCCTAATGCTTGCGACATAGGTGTATAAATAGCAGCTTTCCAAGTGATATTTTTTCCAAATGTTTTACTGTTTTAATTTGCTTGAAGTTAAAGAAATATGCTTAAAGAGGTTGAAAGGCTTTCGGTCATTAAACTAAATATGATGAACAATTCACTTTCTACTTACGACACTATATAATAGAAATAACATATTTGACTAAAACATATGCAATATGTAATGATACTTCAGAAAATGTTTAAATACTCTAATAAGTAGGAGACAATGAAACATACCTCATCATTTCTGAATTTAAGAAATGAATATGTTTATACAGCCTTAATTTCATCGATTTGACAAAGGTTAGATACCTGGAAGGTTTGATTTACCATGTTCACTGAAATTCCATATCCATCTGATCATTTTCGAGGAATTGATTTTCATGCTATCTCGAGTGTCTTGCCTCTACATTGTCAAAACAGATCTCTTTTAATTTCTACTACAACACATAAATCATAAAAACTTTTGGATACGCATACAATGGGCATTGTATTTATGAACTATGCATATAATGTCAAGTCCAATAGCAAGTGAATGCTTGGCGACTTACCAGACACATGTTGGCCCATTAATGGCATTCGAAATATTCAAACTCCTACTGATGGCCCATAATGGTCTTTTGATAAAAATGATTTGGACGCCACTGAACAATGATATGTTCCTTTTGCGCTTAAAATTTTCGATCTTGGCGACATCTTATGGAGTATCAACACATGTGCATCATGATCTACTTTTATTACCTGTGACCAACCAAAAAATATATATATATATCAACAATCTGATCATATTATCTTTCATATCTATATATGTCAAGAAACCACAGTTTAGTACCTTCATATTGTAACCATTTTTAAGAACTTTAAGCTGTTCCAAATCTTCTTGTAGCTGCAATGGAGTAGGTGTCAAGTGTGGATAAATCTTTAAAAATTATGAATCATAGCTCTATGAAAACTATTCAAACAAAACAAAGTTGTTACTTCATTATTATTTATAAACATGTAAATAGAAATAGAGCCAAACTTCATTTTTGTTTTTTATTTTGTATGAGTACCTGAATACCGAGGTGAAGATTGTATGGGAATTCAAGGATTGACCTTCCCTGACCTGCACAAAGAAAGAACACATGAATAGATTAAAGATTGAATAAAGGCAAATGTGAGCATATCTTCACGACAATACACATCCACATAACACATGAATTCCATGTCCTTCTATTCATTTGATTTTTTTTATCAAATACTTATAGGTTAAATCCAAATACAATTACTTTGATTATATATAAGTGGGAAAAAATGTAATTCACCAATGTAATTTCCCCTAATTTTTTTTAAGGTTCTCGTTACATACAAATATTTAAATCTAATCAAATGATTCGAAACAAACTAATTGTAAATTGCAACTAATAATTCAAAACCCTAAATACATCAAAATAGCTATATAATGGTATTTAAATCAAAACCCAAAAAAAAAACAAAAAACTTGAATAGATGTAAATACTTACCAATCGGATGGTGTATCAGAGGATATGTTATGAAAATCTTGAATGAATCGTCATGTGGAAGCCAGACTGGATACTTTGCAATTAATTCTTGATCGAATCGGTTTGAAAGAGATAATCAGTGATGGAGTGATATGAATTGGTATATGAATCGTATGAAAGAAGTTTGAAAAAGGAGCGTATAAAATTTACTCGTCTTTAATTATTTACAAAATTAGGATGATTGAAACGGAAGATTTGATTTTTTTGTTGAAGAAGAGGAGCGTGGAGCAGTTATGAGATATGTTTAAAGCCTTAGAAACGTTTTACCACTTTATTGAAATATGTTTTAGGAAGAAAAAGATGCAATGTCATGCTTGTACATTCTCGCTAAATAAGGAAATCCACCTCATTGTATTAATTGGATTTTTAATGCGGCGCGCTTAGGAGGACTTATACAAAACCTTTGTTTATTATATAGTATAGATGTTGACGTGATTCTAAATGAATATATTTGGAAAAGAGAAAAAAGAGGCATTTAAAGCAAATGTAAACAATACTACAAGAAAGACCTTTTAGACCGGTTGAAAAAAGCTTTTAGATCGGTTACGAGGGCGGTCTAAATGGGGGGAGGGGAGGTCTAAAAGGTTTTTAGCATAAAGACCGGTTTAAGCACCGGTCTATAAGATGGGTTTTAAGGCCGGTCCTCTTGCATATAAATACCGGTTTATGCACCGACATGAATGAGGTCTTTAAGACTGGTTATTATCATATTAACCGGTCTCTATGTGATTTAAAAAAAAAAAAACTCTTAAATCCATAGGCAACGAATGATCTAATTATCGCTTCAAACTCCTTTTTTACTTACGTGTTTCGAATTCATTCATTATCATCCTCATCTTTCTTGTGTGTTTGTGTGTTTGAAGTGTGGAGTTAGTTAACTTGAGTTTGCATTTTAAAGACAACTACTTAACGACCAACTCCTATTAAAGGAAAAGAATTTACACAAGTTAAATTTACTACCTGCACAATGTTTTTCCTAAAATGGCTTTCATCAATGAATCTCTTTTGAATTGGATACGCATCTCTCCAAGTCACGTCAAATTTGGGATTTTCCTAGGGTGTTACATTCACCCCCTTAAAGGAATCACGTCCCGGAATTCAAGTTGGGTAACAACCCTGTCTAAGGGACTCATCGTCCTTGAACGACGATTAAGTTTGCAACACATCCCGAACTTACGAATTACAAAAGAAGATCCATACACCATACTCTCTAATACTACCATCATCACTAAACTCACTACTCGTAATCATCAGACTCGTAATCAAACTCACTACTACTACTACCATCAACAACAAACTCACTACTCTTCACGTCGACCTATTTTAATGTCCTCAGTGGTTATATCAATACGTGTGGTCCACTTTGTCATCCTCACATTGACCATTCGATCATCGGCCCCGATGTTTCGCAATGACCATAAATGTAATAGTTGCGCCACACTTGGCACCATCACAACCATCACGAAGCAAACAAACAAAATGAGCAGCTCATTCATTCCTTGGACTCGGTGCATGATGAAAGACAAAATAACCGCCATGAGAAAAGACCAACCAAAAACCAACAGAGAGTTTCTACACTTGTATAGCTTGTTTTGTGTCAATGCTATAAACACCAACAGTGAAACGACAAAGTTGTATGCGATAGCATACTTACACGTACATTCATTTAAAGAATGCAGTTTCATTTCTATGAATAAGGAAACATAACACGTGAAAAACAAAACGAAAGTACTCTTAAATCTATAGGCGTCGAACGATCTAATGATCGCCTCAAACTCATTTTCTGCCTTAAGTGTGTCAAATTCATTCATTGTCATCCTCATCATTCTTTTTTGTGTGTGTGATTGAAATGTGGAGTTAGTTAACTTGAGTGTACATTTTAAAGACAGTTGCTTAACGACCAAGTCCGATTTGAGGAAAAGAATTTACAAAAGTTAAATTTATTACCTGCACAATTTTTTTCCTAAATCGGCTTTCGTCAATCAATCTCTTTTGAATTGGATACGCATCACTTCACATAAATTTTGTACCTGTAAAATCTCAATTAATCTCTTTTGAATTGGAAATGCATTATCACTTCACATAAATTTTGTATTTGTAAAATCTCAATAAATCTCTTTTGAATTGAAAAAACCATCACTTCTTCTAAATTTTGTACCTGTAAAATATTTTTAATGTTGCTCTCCTCAAATCATTCATCATTTTGAATTGTTACAAAATGATGATAGATTGGTTCTGTGTTATACAAAATGATTGATATAGGCTGTAAAATGTTGTATAAAGAAGGGGTGAAGAAAACAAGGCACACAATGCATTGTCCCATCTTAATTTAATAATAGTAAGTCTCTTGAGACTCTACTTCTGTGTTATATTATTTAATGTTGGCGTGATTCTAAATGAATAAGTTTGAAAAAGAGAAAAAATAGGCCTTTAAAGCAAGTGTAAAAAATACTATAAGAAAGACCTTTTAGACCGGTTGAAAAAGTTACGAGGGCGGTCTAAATGGGGAAGGGGGAGGCCTAAAAGGTTTTTAGCATAAAGACCGGTTTAAGCACCTGTCTATAATATGGATTTTAAGGCCGGTCCTCTTGCATATAAAGACTGGTTGTTATTATATTAATCGGTCTCTATGTGATTTTTAAAAATTAACTCTTAAATCCATAGGCAACGAACGATCTAATAATCGCCTCAAACTCCTTTTCTGTTTACGTGTTTCAAATTCATTCATTATCATCCTCATCTTTCTTGTGTATGTGTGTGTGTTTTTGAAGTGTAGAGTTAGTTAACTTGAGTGTGCATTTTAAAGACAACTACTTAACGACCAAGTCCTATTTGAGGAAAAGAATTTACACAAGTTAAATTTACTACCTGCATAATTTTTTTTCCTAAATTGGCTTTCATCAATGAATCTATTTGGAATTGCATACGCATCCTTCCAAGTCATGCCAAGTGTAGGATTTGCCTAGGGTGCTACATTTACCCCCTTTAGGGGAATCACGTCCCAGAATTCAAGTTGGCTAACAACCCTGTCTAAGGGACTCATCATCCACGAATGACGATTAAGTTTGCCACACATCCCGAACTGACGAATTACAAAAGAAGATCCATACACCATACTCTCTAATACTACCATCATCACTAAACTCACTACTCGTAATCAAACTCACTACTACTACTACCATTATCACCAAACTCACTACTCTTCACGTCGACCCATTTCAATGTCCTCAGTGGTTATATCAATACGCGTGGTCCACTCTGTCATCCGCACATTGACCATTCGATCCTGAGCCCGGATGTTTCGCAACGACCATAAATGTAATAGTTGTGCCACACCTGGCAACATCACAACCAACACGAAGCAAACAAACAAAATTAGCAGCTCGTTCATTCTTCGGACTCAGTGTATGATGAAAGACAAAATAACCGCCACGAGAAAAGACCAACAAAAAACCAACAGAGAGTTTCTACACTTGTAAAGCTTGTTTTGTGTCATTGCTATAAACAACAGCAATGAAGCGTCAAAGTTGTATGCGATAGCATACTTCCACGTACTTTCATTTAAAGAACACACTTTCATTTCTGTGAAGAAGGAAACATAACACGTGAAAAAAACGAAAGTACTCTTAAATCTATAGGCGACGAACGATCTAATGATCGCCTCAAACTCATTTTCTGCCTTAAGTGTTTCAAATTCATTCATTGTCATCCTCATCATTCTTTTGTGTGTGTGTGTGTGTGTGATTGAAGTGTGGAGTTAGTTAACTTGAGTGTACATTTTAAAGACAGTTGCTTAACAACCAAGTCCGATTTGAGGAAAAGAATTTACAAAAGTTAAATTTACTACCTGTACAATTTTTTTCCTAAATCGGCTTTCATCAATGAATCTCTTTTGAATCGGATACGCATCACTTCACAAAAATTTTGTAACTGTAAAATCTCAATTAATCTCTTTTGAATTGAAAATGCATCACTTAACATAAATTTTGTATCTGTAAAATCTCAATAAATCTCTTTTGAATTGGTAAAACCATCACTTCATCTAAATTTTGTACTTGTAAAATATTTCTTAATGTTGCTCTCCTCAAATAATTCATCATTTTGCATTGTTACAAAATGATGATAGGTTGGTTCTGTGTTATAAAGAAGGGGTGAAGAAAACAAGGCACACAATGCATTGTCCCATCTTAATTTAGTGAATAGTAAGTTTCTTAAGACTCGACTTCTGTGTTATATTATTTAATGTTGACGTGATTCTAAATGAATATATTTGAAAAAGAGAAAAAGGATGCCTTTAAAGCTAGTGTAAAGAATACTACAAGAAAGACCTTTTAGACCGGTTGAAAAAGGCTTTTAGACCGCTTACGAGGGCGGTCTAAATGGGGGGCGGGGGGAGGTCTAAAAGGTTTTAAGCATATAGACCGGTTTAAGCACTGGTCAATAAGATGAGTTTTAAATCCGGTTCTCTTGCATATAAAGACCGGTTTATGCACCGGCCTGAAAGAGGTCTTTAAGACCGGTTATTATCATATTAACTGGTCTGTATGTGATTTTTAAAATATTAACGCTTAAATCCATAGGCAACGAACGATCTAATGATCGCCTTACACTCCTTTTCTGCTTACGTGTTTCAAATTCATTCATTATCATCCTCATCTTTCTTGTGTATGTGTGTGTTTGAAGTGTGGAGTTAGTTAACTTGAGTGTGCATTTTAAAGACAGGTGCTTAACGACGAACTCCTATTTAAGGAAAAGAATTTACACAAGTTAAATTTACTACCTGCACAATGTTTTTCCTAAAATGGCTTTCATCAATGAATCTCTTTTGAATTGGATACGCATCTCTCCAAGTCACATCAAATGTGGGATTTGCATAGGGTGTTACATTCACCCCCCCCCAATAGGGGAATCACGTCCCGGAATTCAAGTTGCGTAATAACACTGTCTAAGGGACTCATCATCCTTGAACGACGATTAAGTTTGCAACACATCCCGAACTTACGAATTACAAAAGAAGATCTATACACCATACTCTCTAATACTACCATCATCACTACTCGTAATCAAACTCACTACTACTACTCCCATCATCACCAAACTCACTGCTCTTCACGTCGACCATTTCAATGTCCTCAGTGGTTATATCAATACGCGTGGTCCACTTTGTCATCCGCACATTGACCATTCGATCATCAGCCCGGATGTTTCGCAACGACCATAAATGTAATAGTTGAGCCACACCTGGCACCATCACAACCATCACGAAGCAAACAAACAAAATGAGCAGCTCGTTCATTCCTTGGACTCGGTGCATGAAGAAAGACAAAATAACCGCCACGAGAAAAGACCAACCAAAAACGAACAGAGAATTTCTACACTTGTAAAGCTTGTTTTGTGTCATTACTATAAACAATAACAGTGAAGCGACAAAATTGTATGCGATAGCATACTTCCACGTACTTTCATTTAAAGAATGCTGTGTTATTTTTGTGAAGAAGGAAACATAACACGTGAAAAATAAAACGAAAGTACTCTTAAATCTATAGGCGACGAACGATCTAATGATCGCCTCAAACTCATTTTCTGCCTTAAGTGTTTCAAATTCATTCATTGTCATCCTCATCATTCTTTTGTGTGTGTGTGTGTGTGTGTGTGTGTGTGTGTGTGAAGTGTGGAGTTAGTTAACTTGAGTGTACATTTTAAAGACAGTTGCTTAACGACCAATTCCGATTTTACGAAAAGAATTTACAAAAGTTAAATTTACTACCTGTACAATTTTTTTTCCAAAATCGGCTTTCATCAATGAATCTCTTTTGAATTGGATACGCATCACTTCACATAAATTTTGTACATGTAAAATCTCAATTAATCTCTTTTGAATTGGAAATGCATCACTTCACATAAATTTTGTATCTGTAAAAATCTCAATAAATCTCTTTTGAATTGAAAAACCATCACTTTATCTAAATTTTGTACCTGTAAAATATTTCTTAATGTTGCTCTCCTCAAATCATTCATCATTTTGCATTGTTACAAAATGATGATAGGTTAGTTATGTGTTATACAAAATGATTAATATAGGCTGTAAAAGGTTGTATAAAGAAGGGGTGAAGAAACATGGCACACAATGCATTGTCCCATCTTAATTTAATGAATAGTGAGTCTCTTAAGACTTTACTTATGTGTTATATTATTTAATGTTGACGTGATTCTAAATGAATATATTTGGAAAAGAGAAAAAGGAGTCCTTTAAAGCAAGTGTAAACAATACTACAAGAAAGACCTTTTACACCGGTTGAAAAAAGCTTTTAGACCGGTTACGAGGGCTGTCTAAATGGGGGGGGGGGGGGGGAAGTCTAAAAGGTTTTTAGCATAAAGACCGGTTAAAGCGCCGGTCTATAAGATGGGTTTTAAGGCCGGTCCTCTTGCATATAAAGACCGGTTTATGTACCGGCCTGAAAGAGGTCTTTAAGGGGTTGTTTCTTTTTTTCCTTAGCTAAGGATTCATATGGGTCCCACTTTCATATAAGCATCTTAATGGGGAGGAGATGAGAAATTAAACCTTGTGGATATAGATCATTTAAGGGATTTTTTAGGTCCCATCTAAAAAGTAATAATACTAAATAGCATCCCTTAGCTAAGGGGAAAAAAGAAACACCCCCTAAGACTGATTGTTATCATATTAACTGGTCTCTATGTGATTTTGTTTTAAATTAACTCTTATAACCATAGGCAACGAACGATCTAATAATCGCCTCAAACTCCTTTTCTGCTTACGTGTTTCAAATTCATTCATAATCATCCTCATCTTTCTTGTGTGTGTGTGTGTATGTGTGTGTTTGAAGTGTGGAGGTAGTTAACTTGAGTGTTCATTTTAAAGATAGCTGCCTAACGACCAAGTCCTATTTAAGGAAAAGAATTTACACAAGTTAAATTTACTACCTGCGCAATGTTTTTCCTAAATTGGCTTTTATTAATGAATCTCTTTTGAATTGGATACGCATCTATCCAAGTCACGTCAAATGTGGGATTTGCTTAGGGTGTTACATTCACCCCCCCCTTAGGGGAATCACGTCTCGAAATTCAAGTTGGGTAACAACCCTATCTAAGGGACTCATCATCCTCGAACGACGATTAAGTTTGCCACACATCCCAAACTGATGAATTACATAAGAAGATCCATACACCAAACTCTCTAATACTACCGTCATCACTAAACTCACTACTCGTAATCATCAGACTCGTAATCAAACTCACTACTACTACTACCATCATCACCAAACTCACTACTCTTCACGTCGACCCATTTCAATGTCCTCAGTGGTTATATCAATACGCGTGGTCCACTGTGTCATCCGCATATTGACCATTCGATCATCAGCCCGGATGTTTCGCAACGACCATAAATGTAATAGTTGCGCCACACCTAGCACCATCACAACCATCATAAAGCAAACAAACAAAATGACCAGCTCGTTCCTTCCTTGGACTTGGTGCATGATGAAAGACAAAATAACCGCCACGAGAAAAGATCAACCAAAAACCAACAGAGATTTCTAGACTTGTAAAGCTTGTTTCGTGTCATTGCTATAAACCGCAACAGTGAAGCGACAAAGTTGTATGCGATAGCATACTTCCACGTACTTTCATTTAAAGAATGCAGTTTCATTTTTGTGAAGAAGGAAACATAACATGTGAAAAAACAAATGAAAGTACTCTTAAATCTATAGGCGATGAACGATCTAATGATTGCCTCAAACTCCTTTTCTGCCTTAAGAGTTTCAAATCCATTCATTGTCTTCCTCATCTTTATTGTTTATGTGTGTGTGTGTGTGCTCGCGTGTGTGATTGAAGTGTGGAGTTAGTTAACTTGAGTGTGCATTTTAAAGACAGCTGCTTAACGACCAAGTCCGATTTGAGGAAAAGAATTTACAAAAGTTAAATTTACTACCTGCACAATTTTTTTTCCTAAATCGGATTTCATCAAAGAAATGCATCACTTCACATAAATTTTGTACTTGTAAAATCTCAATTAATCTCTTTTGAATTGGAAATGCATCACTTCACATAAATTTTGTACCTGTAAAATCTCATTGAATCTCTTTTGAATTGGAAAACCATCACTTAATCTAAATTTTGTACATGTAAAATATTTCTTAATGTTGTCCACCTCAAATCCTTCACCTTTTTGCATTGTTACAAAATGATGATAGGTTGGTTCTGTGTTATACAAAATGAATGATATAGGCTGTAAAAGGTTGTATAAAGAAGGGGTGAAGGAACAAGGCACACAATGCATTATCCCATCTTAATTAAATTCATTGTAAGTCTCTTAAGACTCTACCTCTGTGTTATATTATTTAATGTTGACGTGATTTTAAATGAATATATTCGAAAAAGAGAAAAAGGAGCCCTTAAAAGCAAGTGCAAACACTACTACAAAAAAGACCTTTTAGACCGGTTAAAAATGGCTTTTATACCTGTTACTCAGGGGGGGTCTAAATGGGGGGAGGTCTAAAAGGTTTTTAGTATAAAGACCGGTTTATGCACCGGTCTGAAAGATGGGTTTTGTTAATACAAATAATGTCAAAAACTTCATTTGCATTAATCGCTCTCTACTAGTTTTGATAATCACAAAATACAAACACACGTTACATAAAACTATGAGTAATAAGTTTTTAATCGGGAAAACTCGTTTTCATCATCAACATCACTCAAGGTATGTACAAACCTCTACCAACTTGTGTATGTGATCAAAGGATTTACAAAAAAGTATTTTTGTATAATTTAAAGAAATGTTTTCAACATTAAAAATCATAACAACCATATTTCCTGCTCAAAACCGACAACAAAACTTCACCAGATAGTTTTTCACCACGTCAGGACAAAACGAGGAGCGTTTGTCTGGATGGTCCCTTAAATAGGACGGCGGTCCCTTATCGATAAGGTACCGTCCAGCATTTAAGGGACCGTCGCCTCTCTCCTGACGCCTATAAATATAGAACTGTTTTGCTTCAGAAAACTTTACCTCTTATGCACCAAAACCTTCTGTATTTCGAAATCCTTTCTAAAACATACTCTTTGATCACATTATGAAGTTCTAGTTATTTACAAGTGATCACACTCATCTTTCTTCTAACTGTTGAAGAAGAGTTTTGCTCATCTCATCTTATTGTTGCGGATCTATCATTTTTTTCATTCATTGTTTCGTGTATGCAATAGGACTTGAGTGCAAGTCTTATATTGTGTATTGTGTTGTATCGTGCCATCGTGTTGGTACGAGGTGTGAAGCCACGTGGGCTTTGGTAGATTGGTTCTAGCTAGGATCAGGACTCGACATTCTGCTTAGTGTCGTTAAACTTGGTGTAAGATTGTGTAAGGTTTGTTCCGCCATAAGGGAGCATATTGATATAGTGTTTGTGAAACTCTCGAGTGTGAGACTCAAGGATTGGAGTAGGGACGAAGGAGTGAGCTTCGTGGCCGAACCACTATAAATCTTTGTGTGCCGGTTTGATCTTTACTTTATTTATCTTTACTTGTTTACTTATCATTGCTTATATCTATTGTTGTGTTGATTTCACATAAGCTTCGAATCGAACCTTTTTGTCAAACATAATTTGTAAAGTCAATTTTATAAAAACGTGATTAATAACAGTGAAATTATTCAACCCCCCCTTCTAGTTTCTACAGGATTTAAGACCCGTTCTCTTGCATATAAAGACCGGTTCATGCACTGGCCTAAACGCGTTGTTGTCATATAAGGCGAATGTTATCATATGTCCCAGCATCACTCCAAGTCACGAAAAATGTGTGAGTTGCCTTTGGGGAATCCAGTCCCGAAATTCAAGTTGGGTAACAACCTTGTCTAAAGGACTCATCGTCCTCCGATTATGTTTGCCACACATCCCGAACTGACGAATTATTAATTGATGTAGATCTTAGTCTAAGGTATTTCCAAAGAATATCCAATGAATGCAAATTCTCCGGGTCGTTGTCCCAACGAAGGTTTGAATTCGAATAAGTCGGTTCGGTGTCGCGACGTTAAGTGAATAGTGATTTAAGTGAATTTTTGGATTTTTATACTAAGATATATGAAATAACAATCTGTTAGGAATTATTTAAGTTATAATACTTTCTGCTGATAGTTCCTGCTGGTAGGTATGTAGTTCCTGCTGGTACCTTTAGTGGTTCCTGCTGATAGTGTTATTCATGTGGATAATAGAAAATAGTTAATCCGTATTATTAGAGTTTGTTAGATGAGGGATATGCATGAGTTATATAAAACTAATGATGAAAATGAGACCTGACGATGCTCCCAATTCCAAACGGAGACATGATCAGAAGCGTCAGAAGTAACAAGCCATGGATGCATTGGATGTAACTAGATCTTCACGATCTTATCATTCGTCGGTCTAAATGCTTTCAATAGCAGCATTTTATAAACCTAATTTTCATTGGATCTGATTAGAATTATAAAGTTAGGCTTGCTTTACTCATAAGATCTTATAATTTGATGATGTAAGGTGTGAGTGATGACGTGACAGGTGACAGTTAGGTTGTTAACTGTGACCGGAATTATGTGAATTGTGAAGAAAAATGATATGACTATAAGTTAGAGCTTTCGGTTATTACATAAATGGTGAGTGTGTTGGATCATAATAAGATTTGTGACAAATTTGTGATTGAGTGAGGTTTAGGGGTTTAAGATGAAAAGTTGAACCCGCACGTTGCGGCGGTCTTTTTTTTTCTTCTCATGAGTTAAAACTAGAAGGGTACCTGTGCATTGTCGCGGTGGGTACCCGGTTACTAGTTTTGGGCGAGCAAATGTTTTTATTTTAAAAAGTTGTAATAAAATTGAGATCTTGCTTTGTTTCCTTTTGTATTTGATTTTTTTTTTAATTTTTAATAAACAAGAAATATCATTGATTACATGAATGCATTACATCATTGAGCACCCATGAGTCGACTGAGGGAGGCACAAAACCATCATACACCTCATCTACAATGTCATATAGCGCCCTTCTAGCTAACTCATGAGCCACTCGATTCCAATAACGCCGTACAAAGGAAAAAGAACATCAAGTAAAAGAGCAACATAATCTATGAATATGTAAGAAGAGACCTCTGATATGCAGTAACTCTTTGTTGTATAGAAATGCGTCGACTAGAATGCTTGAATCCGTCTCCAGAATAACATTTCTGAAACCCTTAACAAGGCCCCCTGGACATCCCAAAGAATAGCATTTGCTTGGTTTTATGTTGTGGAGATTATGGAATTTAGGTTAGTTGAAGTTGTGGTTTGATTGTTTGTTGTTTATTGATTGTTGTTGATCGAGGAAGATGAGATTAGGATTAGTTTGAAGTTGTTGTAGTTAAGTGTGCTGAGATGTTATTGTTTCCTGATATTATTTATATTCTCGTCTTTCACCTTTTTTTCGATTTGGCTTTGACCAATGAGGACAAAACTAAGGTCAACAAAAAGTTCTTGTGTGAAAGTTATGGTAATGATGGTGGTGATACTGTTGATGATGGCGGCAGGGATGGAGTAAGGTGGAGAATGGTGTGTTTTGAGGGTAGAGAAATATAAGTGAAATATCAAATATATTGTGTGTGTTTTTATATGTTCATTGGTAATTCTACTCTATATATTAAGCTAAGCATGACACATCATCACGCAAATAAATGCCACCTCAATGCCACTTGGCATAAAGTATTCCACCTCAAATCCATGTGGCATATCATTTTGAAGCAAAATTGGCGGAAAATTATAATAAAACCGGCCTTGGTGAGGTTCGAACGTGGGCTTCTATACTCACAAACGAAGTGCTCAACCAACTGAGCAAGTAATCGTTTGTGATATGATTTTCAAAACCAAATCCTAATGCAATAACACAATACCATATTTCCTTAACTAACTACAATTTAGAGATCTCTGGAAATATAATTCGAAATTCAAATGGTTGCTACAATTGTGGGATTCCAACGAGCTAACTAAGGCAGGTTTGAATGTACAATCAATAACTTTAAACAAAATATTTAAAACTCAATAGGCATAATAAATTATTTTACCATTTACATCTGACCATGCAAGTTCAATTCTCCCATATCACATGCTTTTCTTCTGTTTCGCACAATCACCCTGCTATTTCAAACTCGAATCAAACTCAAAGCACACGAAAAATCACGACAAAAATTCGCGATTCATTTGCCATGTGAATGCTAATAATATAATTATTAAAAACAAAAACAATGAATCGGTTAACCCACTTGAACAAAAGCCATGTAACTGGTATTCTTCAATACATTGATGGGAGTTGTAATTTTAGTTTAAGTTATTTTTTGTTATGTGTTTTTTAAAGATTTGATTTTTATTCATCATCCATAGTCACAAATCAATTCGATTAATTCAAATAAGTTTGTTATTTTAAGGTTGCACACGCAATGTTTGTGATAATGTCTAAACTAATGAGTTTTGTATCTATGTTTTAAGGTTACAAACCAAGTGTTTGTGATAATGTTTGGATGCATTTTGTATGTGCGTTTTATGCAGGTGGTTTCGATATTGATGGGTGATAGTGGTTGCGGATCACCTTGATCTTGTCATAGGTCTCTGTTGCTCCTGTTATGACCTTTGCGGTTATGAACAAGGCTATGAACAACTCACGTATCAGGTATGCGACATTCTTGCATGTTAGATGTTGCCTTTGCTGCTCCTATTTTGAACTTTGCGGTGCTGGTCTTTTACCTCTAATTATACCTATTTGATCCTAACATTGCATACACTATATGATACTAAAATTTATGCTTATCTAAGTTGTAACAGTATCAGTGGATACAAGTCTTGTGCTTGAGATATGTTGTCGTGCAACTGGACTTCTAGACTATTAAGTTAAAAGATAATTCTCGCTTCCCATTGCAGGTGACAAATTTAGCTGATTTTCTTTTATACTCTACTTATATTTACAAATTTTAATTGCCTGCATAATCTTTGCTAAATAACATGTAGATTTAGATTTTATTAGAAGTTGCATAATGGGCCGGTTGGGTTATGGGTTCATTTGTGAGTAGCTTTCAAAGCTTCCAAATAAGTAACTATATTAATTTTTGATTCTCTTTGAATCATAACACTAGTTAGTAGTCCTTTCTTCCCATGAATATGGGCACATAAGTTACTCTTTTTTCCTCTATTTTTTACTGATGTTTTAGCATAACTTATTTGATTTTGGATTTTTTTTTATTCTGTTATTAGTACTTAAATACAAAAAATAGTGTACTTTTACAAGTTTTTTACTTTATAGATGTAAAAACTATCAAAAAAATCATGTGACATGGTGATAGAAACTAAAAACGTGATAAAGATAGTTTCACTGACCGTTTTGGCTCAAGTCTGATTAGGTCTTAATCTAGATATAATAATGTTCATATGATACAACATAGCGGAATAATAACAATATTATAAACAAGGTTTTTCATTCATACATTTTGCTCCAAGCCCCAATTCTAGATGATCAATTCTAGATGATCAATTCTAGAATGGTTACAATCTAACAGGGATCAAGGTAAACCTTGATTACCTTGGGGCTACACACAAATTCTAGGCATGTCTACATCTTAGACGCTTAGAACATACACATACACCTTTAGTCGACTACATATTTGTGCACACAAAAACATATGCCCCATGTCCTCCTTATATATTAGAGGATTAGGGTTAACAAAGGAAATAAGATAACTACAGATTAAATCTTTTTAACAATTAAGAATATCTTCTAAATCTTTAGTCTTTTGTAGATTTCCAGCTTTTGCACTTAAGTCCTTTTGTTTCATTCTTTTATTTATTTTGTTTCATCAAATCAAGAATCACAACACATGGGTTTGTTGAAACACTTAATATGTCGGCATGGAAACGAGATATATGTTTTTCAATTATTTGATAAACTTATAAATCCACTCAAATGGATGTTTTAGCTCAGGTGATGAGTGTGTAAATACTCATCATTTTTGTCTCATATGAACTGCCAAAACATCCAAAAAACTCAAATATGCATCAAAATACTAAAAATATCTCAGGATTGTGTTTTATATGTTTCAGATGCAAAATGATTAAAAACAGATGAAAAATGAACAAAGTTTGCATAATTGGCAGTTTCAGTCCCTCAACTTTCAAAACTTGTCGAATCTAGTCCCTGAGCATTTATTTTGGAGAAAAATTCACCAAAGGTCCTTTTAAATCACAAATAAACATATTTAGTCCTTTGGTGTGAAGTTTCATAAAATTACAAGTTTAGTCCCTACACTTTGCAAAATTGACAAAAATGGTCCTTGGGATTTAAAAAACTTTGAAATAAATCAAGTTTGGTCCTTGTGCTACTCATCTCTGGCAGGAATGGTCCTTGGATGAAAATTTTGGTGAAATTACATGTTTGGTCCCTGAAGTTTCAAAGTTTGGCAGAAATAGCCCCTGGAGGTCTAAAAATGGAAATTATCAAACATGGTCCTTGAACTATTTAAACTTGGCAAGATACACCCTTGTGATAACCTTGGAAACTTCCCAAATCTCACCCCTTAACTTTCAGATAATTACAAAATTGGTCCTTGTTACTAATACTAAACCAACCGGACCCTTTGTATTATTAATATCCAAATCCAAACCAAAGCCTAATCCAACACCCTTCCAAGCCCAATCCCCAACCCAGTCCAACACACCCTTAATACTAATCCAGGGTCAACCTTTGACCATGGTCAATACCAGTCAACCCATCCCCTCCCTCACACCACAAAACCACCTTCCACTCCAATACAGCCCTGCAAAACCACCACCACTTGCCAGTCATTTCCCACCGCCCACTCCACCACTATTACCTAACAAAACAAGCCATAATTAATGCTTCCCCCATTACACGCCAAGCAGCCCAATTGATGTTATCCGATTTTGGCGCCAAAATAGTTTAAACGGCTAAGATTAATTGTGATGATCCAATGGTAAAGATAGAAGTGGGAAAGGCTCAAGGGGACCCAAGGAGCTCAAAAACTCAGCTATAAAAGGGAATGAAGCAGCAAGGAAGAAGATATAGTCTAAAATAGTTTTATATATGTCGTTTAAGCAATTTTAAATTTCCTAGTGTATGATTTAGTTTTCAAACCTTGTATTTCATGTTTTCAGTTGTAATCTAAACCTTTTCAATAATATAATTCAAGTTTCAGTCCCATTCTCTGTGTATGCAAGTTTCATTTTATTTCAACATTCTAAATCAGCTTATTAGTAGTTTCTAGTTTCTATCCTGGACTTATTAGGTACATGTAAGCTCCCAGAAAGCTATCAAGGCTTTTAGAAACATTTAAAAGCAGTGTAGGTTCAAAAAAAAAAAAAAGAAAAAAAATTAAAGAAAAATAAAAAAATGGAGATGAAGATGATGATTAAGCTGGAGCAGGATTGATTCTGGAAGGCCCTGGGTTAGAGAACCTGTGGAGGTTCATTAGGTAATGGTTCTGTGGTCCTTGGTCCGTGGAAGATTGCTTGGAAGGCATTTGTAAGCCATTTTTTTAATTCCAACTATTTATAGTGTAACAGTGTTCTGTGATTGCTTATTTGTGTTTCATTTTCTTGCTTATAGCTTATTAGGGTATTATTATTCAGTAGATTAAGCTTGGGTTTCTTTTTACATAAGTTTCTTCAAAACTATCTTTAATAAGTAGTGTTTGGAATTGTCTGTTACTCAGTGATCAAGCCTGAATTTGTTGTTGTTTTTAGTTCATACAAGTAACCTAGTGTCATATTAGCTCAGTGCAACCTTAAAACACAAGCTTTGATCATTAAAAAGTCAAAATCACATAGACATTGGCCTAATTTACCCTCTGTGTTGGTTAAAGAGTGGCTTATGCCCCATTTCCATTCACAAGTGAGTGATGTAGCTTAATTTAGCCTTAATATAGCTTATTAAAGCAATATCAGTCATAAAATCAAGATTCAAGTTCACTTTAGTCAACTGAAAGTAAAAATCAAAAAGTCAAAGTTCATAGTGTTTGCAGAAAACCAAATCTTCAAAGAATTTTCAAGAATTTTGTAGTTACTTTCAAGCATTCCCACACTTCATATTAGAAAATCCATGGATGGCTTATTTTTG
Source organism: Artemisia argyi (assembly GCA_030686995.1). Taxonomy (NCBI): domain Eukaryota; kingdom Viridiplantae; phylum Streptophyta; class Magnoliopsida; order Asterales; family Asteraceae; genus Artemisia; species Artemisia argyi. The sequence continues at coordinate 38,837,426 of CM060706.1, forward strand.
AGATTTTTCTTGTAGCTTATACAAGCTTGTAAAAAAGCCTGCAGGGTCAAAAGTGGTTTTGCACCAGGGCACCTTTGTGATTTTGGTCAAAATTCCAACCCCCTCCAGGGTGCAAATCAAATTGTTAGAGCTTGTGTTTTAGCTTTTTAGAAAGCTCTTCAACTTATCTTTTAAGTTTTGAAATAAAATTGGATCTCAGTTCTTTGTAGCATAGCTTATTTGTGCCTTAAAGTTTGCTTATTTCACTGAGTATGCTGAGTACTCAGCATTGATCACCAACATTCACAAGACCATAACTAGTTCATTAGAGGGCCCCACCCTTAGCTTTTTGGCTTTTTGGAAACCCCATAAGCCCATCTCTAAGGTTATGAGCTTATTTGCTTATCCTTGGCTTATTTGGTAGGGCTGCAAGCAGCTTTTAGTTTGTTCATTTCTTTGTGTACACTAAGTGACTCAGTGTTTGAGCCAATATACCAAGCCCCACCAAGTGTTCAATACTAAGCCATAAGCTCATCTTATTGGCTTATTTTGTTGTTGAACAGGTCAACTTTAAGGGTCAGAGTTCATTTTGGACCCCCTTTTACTTCTGTGGACCGCACAGAGGTCCAAAGGTCCTTGTGTAAGGCCTGTTTTGGCCTTGTGTTTTGTTAAGCGCTTATTTGGTTTCTATAGCTTATTCAGTGTGCTTATCTATGCTATTTGGCTTATTTCAAGTTGATATCCATCTGTCTTGGCATATTTGTTCATTTGATAGCTTTTCCAATAATCCACAAGTCCTAATAAGCTTAAACATACACTGTTAAGCACATTGGGGGTGCACACAGCTTATTAATAAGCTACAACAAAAAGTCCTTCATAAAAGTTGTTTGTTTTTAGTTAATAATCAGTTGTCAAAAAGAAAAATCAAGAAAAACCAACTTTAAAATTAGTGATATCTTCTATTTAATAGGATTTATCTTTTTGATTTTTCTTTTCAGCTTATTATTAAGCACTTCATCATTTTTATATTTTTCTTAATTTTCTTTTATATTAAAGTATTTTCAGTAATTTTTCTAGATTTCTCTCTTTTAATTTAGTATTTATTAGAATTAATATTAGTTTAATTAATAATTAAGCAATAATAGTATATTAAATAGTTTTATTAATTTTTAATTAACAACAGTATCTTTTTATATTTTTCCTAGGTTTTGTAAATCATAGAGTAATTTTAGAAAATAGTTTTCTAATTACTACTATTCATTTCCTGTTTTTCTAAATTAATCTAATTAAGTTAGATATTAATTAATAAATAAGTAAATAATTAGTAAAATAGTCTAAATTTAATTTTTATAAACTTTTTATAATTTTTTAGGATTCCTGAGATGGTTAATTAGTTTTATAAATTTTCTCAGAATTTTCTAAGTCATTTTCCTATTTTTAGTAATTTAAATTAGTTTAATTAATATTATTAGTATTTAATTAATATAAAATCCACAAAAAGACAAAAATATATATTTTTAGTTTCTAAATTTATTTTAAGTTATTTTAGAATTTTAAAAATTAATTTTGCAATTTTCTAGTTAAAATTTGTATTATAAAGTTTTCTAAATTAATTACTTTTAATTATATATTAAATAGTTATTATTTAAATAATTAAATATTAAATAATAAAATAATCAAAAAAATAATTTTCTTTTTAATTAAATTTTCTTTTAATATTAAGTTTTTAAAATTTTTATTTGCACCCCCTGTAGTTGTAAATTGTTTAAAACTCACCTTTTTCTCTGTCTGTAAGCATATCTGATTTGCAATTTGCTTACGTGTATACATATCTGTTTACTGTGCTTATTATATAATGTTATCCAAATAATACCAGTAGTGTAAATCAAACCCACTTCATCTTTGGTTATTGTCCTCAGTACCATTCATTCCCAAAAACATTTACAAATACAATTTCAATCGCGTTGGGACTTAACGACCCGGGGATTTCCCTGTACTTCCACGGATTTTAATACTTGACTTTCCCTCCTAGGTGGGCCTATCAACTGCACCCGGTTGACTGGTTGGTTTAGGAGGAGTCAAAATTTGGCGCCGCTGCCGGGGAGGTTGTTGCGTGTTTCAAAACGTTTTTAGGTTTAGTGGTTTTCAAAAACCTCCTGTACAAATACCATCACTTTGAAATTTTTTGTGAAAATCAAAATCATAACTAAAAAAGCTCATTAACACTTTTCCTAAAGTGTTAAAAACACCAAAAAAATCATAAACAACAAAACAAACTGTGAAGTTAAATTACTTCGTTATCTTTAAGATTACAACCTACACAGGTGGAATACGGAAGTTCTGACATTGAATTGCGAACTGAAAAGAGATCCATTCATTCTCTTCCGCCACCCTGCGAGTAATCTTAAAGGAACGATTTCGGTTAATGAATCAGTTCCAAAAATATTTTCCAAGTTTTTTCACCCATACACGAAAAGCCAAAAACATTTTTACTGCGAATAATTACATAAAAGATTACCACCGCAAACCAAGGCAGAACACCTACCAACCGGGGGTGTGAACATAATAAGTTCCCAAACATAAGATAAAAACTTGCCATTGTATCCTTGTGAGTGGTGTACCTTTTCTAAACAAGCTATTCACCTGAGATTATTGGTTTAAGTTCATTGTGGTTTTGCCTCGATCTTGTTTTGAAAAATTGTTTTTAGTGCATGTGCACTCATTCACAATCACGACGTAATCGTCATAGAAACGTAACCGAGTTACGTACTGTTGAAGAAGAACACACGTTAAAAATGGACGACGTACCCCCACATCCTCCCAAGGATGAGATAGTTCCTGACACCCGAACAATGGAGGAACTATGTCAACCTACCATGCACGGGAGAGGTGGACCCATTGCACCACTTACAATTGGAGCCACGGATTTTGGGCTAAAACACAACATGATACAGCAGGTCCAAAATTCGTGTCAGTTCCACGGTTTGCCGGGTGACGATGCTAACAAGCATCTCGATAAATTTTTAACCGTCACCCAGAGCATGAAACAAAATGGCGTCACCGAAGACGGCCTACGTTTATACATGTTCCCATATTCTCTCACTCATCATGCGACTGCTTGGTTCGATCGACTTCCTAAGAATTCGATCCATACCTTTGATGAGATGGTTACTAAATTCTTGGCTAAATACTTTCCACCATCCATGGTTACAAAGCTGAGAAATGATATTAGTAACTTCAGACAGCTTCCCGACGAGTCCTTATTTGAGGCATGGGAATGCTACAAACTTGCCATTGATCGGTGTCCCAATCATAACATTCTTCTTGTCACCATTATTGATACTTTTTACAATGGTTTGACACTTCGTCATCGTGACACCATCAATGCTGCTACTGGGGGCACCTTTATGAAAAGGACCCCTGAAGAGTGTTATGACTTAATCGAAAACATGACTGCCCACCACAATTTTTGGGACTCCTCTGTATAGAGGAATGACTCATGTAAGTCAGTCACTCCGGCAAATAATGAAATAGCTGCCCTTACCAGAAAGTTCGATGATTTGTCTGTTGTGGTTCTCCGAATTCACCAGACAAATCACAATCAGCAGATTAAAAATGTTAGTTGTGAAACCTGTGGTGGTCCACACCCGTACCATGAGTGCCCAGCCTCCGGTGGCTTCACTCATGAGAACATATTCGCTGCCCAAGGTTCCTACAATGCGGGAGGTAATTCTTACCAACCGCAAGGGGACCGAAATATGTTGAGTTATCGTTCCAATAACTACATTGGACCACCGGGATTTAATCAGTCCCAGAACCAAAATGGTCAAAACAGAAACCAGAACTTTAACCAGAATCAGAACCAAAACTGAATGAACCAAGGTTTTAACAACCAAGGGAATTTCAACTCTGGTCAACACCATGTTCAACAAAATCAAAACCAAGGTAATTATAACCGTAATCAGGGTCAGAACAATTACCATCAGGGTAATTTTCAACAACAAAATCACTTCCAGGGTAATAAAAACCAGCAACATGGGAATTTCCAGAACAATCGGGCTCAAAATTTTCCTAATCAAAATCAAGCCATTGTTCCAACTGGACATCATCTGATGAGTTATTAAAACAGTTTATGAAATCCTAAGATGAAATGAACAAATTGCTGGTCAGTCAGATCTCTGAATTGAAGAAGTCTTTAAATGATCGACCCTCGGGCTCAGGTACTTTACCTAGCGACACGATCGCTAATCCGAGGGGCGATGTAAAGGCGATCACCACAAGAAGTGGAGTTTCTTATAAAGGACCCACAGCTCCGTCTACCTCTTCTCCTGTCCAGGTAGAGGAATGTGAAACTGAGGATACTACGGACACGGTACTTCCTGCTAATAACGGAAGTACCAATGACGTCCCTCCTCCAGTTGTCCCAGTCCCGACTCCCCCAAAAAGAGTCATGTTTGAAACTCCCGAAGGTCCTATTGAAAATCCTAAAGCCAACCCAAAACCATCAATTCTATATCCCTCACGATTGCAAGACCAGAAGCTCCATGAAAAAGCTAATCATCAGATGGAAAAATTTTTCCAAAATTTTCAAGATCTACACTTTGATATTAGTTTTGCGGATGCTCTTCTCTTAATGCCCAAATTCGCATCAACAATCAAAAACCTATTGAGCAATAAAGAAAAACTGTTTGAGATGGCACGAACTCCACTAAATGAAAACTGCTCTGTAGTTCTATTGAAACAGCTTCCCGAGAAGCTAGGAGACCCCGGGAAATCTCTAATACCATGTATTTTCCCAGGGATGGTTGAGTGCTTTGACTTGGCCGATCTTGGTGCTAGCATCAACTTAATGCCCCACTCAGTTTGGAAAAAGCTCTCTCTTCAGGAACTCACTCCCACATGCATGACTCTCGAGCTTGCAGACCGTTCAATTTCACGTCCCCTCAGTATTGCCGAGGACGTATTTGTAAGAGTGGGAAAGTTCCATTTTCCGGCAGACTTTGTCGTTGTTGATTTCGACGCAGATCCAAGAGTTCCTCTCATTCTTGGGAGAGGATTCTTAAGGACGGGTCGTGCATTGATCGATGTTTTCGATGAGGAAATCACGTTACGAGTTGGTACTGAAGCGATAACGTTCAACCTTGATCAAACCTCGAGATACTCCTCGAATTATGATGCTGAATCGGTCAACCGAATTGATGTCATTGACATTGCATCTGAGGAGTATGCTCAAGAAATCCTTGGATTCGCTGATAGTTCTCTGAGTGGCAATTCCAATCCATCTTCTCACCCCATAATCGCAAATTCTTCTCCTTCCCTCACTCCGTTTGAGGGAAGTGATTTCGTCCTTGAGGAAATAGAGGCCTTTCTCAAAAGTGATTCGGTTCCCGAAGGAATTGATAACCAAGAGATTGACCCGGAGGGGGATATCTTTCTCCTTGAGAAATTATTAAACAACGATCCCTCTCCTCTTCCTGTTCTACCTCAACAACTTCATAACGCGGAAATCAAATATGTTGAGAAAACTGATGATTTCTCCGAGGTCGAACTTAAGGACCTGCCTCCTCATCTAGAATATGCATTCTTGGAAGGTAATGATAAATTACCAGTCATTATTGCAAAATATTTAAAGGATGAGGAGAAAACTGCTCTGCTTAAGGTTTTAAAGTCCCACAAGCAAGCAATTGCTTGGAAGCTCTCTGACATAAAGGGTATTAACCCAGATTTTTGTACACACAAAATCTTAATGGAGGATGACTTTAAGCCTGCAGTGCAACATCAAAGACGGGTAAATCCAAAAATCCACGAAGTTATCAAGTGTAGGACCATAAATATCACAACTTTATCCCACCATTATAGAAGCAAAGATGAAGAAGAGATTGAAAGATGGTGACTTGATATGTATAAATGTAATTCGTATGTTAGAGAGAGAGAGATGGAAATGAGAGTTTTTATTCAAGAAAACACACACACAAGCACCCCTTACAAATGAGAGGTAAGGTGCCTTTTATAGTTCCATACATAGGCTTTCAATGGGCTTGGGCTTGGGCTTGGACTTGGTTACATGGTAGATAACAAGGCTTATGAAACATAGCACATAACATATTAGCTTGCCAAGTCCAAAGCCCAATGACTAAACTATTACTAATCTTAACAAACGACACAAAGTTACAATATGAGAATGACCATCACTTATATATATATATATATATATATATATATATATATATATATATATATATATATATATTTTAATGCTAACAATCTCCCCCTAAGGGGTGGTCATTCGAATGATGCTTCACATGAGTGGGTCTTCCGTGTTCTTTGTCTTTAACTTTGTGTGTCGTTGTAGAATAGTCTTTAGTCTTTGTTCCTTCATGCTTTGTGATCTTTGATAACTGATTTTTCATCGTTCTTTGTTCCTTTAGTGATGTGGAGTTATCTGTCTTTCGTCACTTCTGCGTCTGTGGTGGTTGTTTGCCATTCCAACATGCTCATACATCTTTGGACTTTGATATTCATATGCACGTAGTTCCCTTTCTTTCACTTTGATCTTTAGTCTTTATACTTTGTAGATTCTTCTTTTTGGCGTAGAATCTTTCTTTGAACTTTGTGTTGTATAGATCTTTGAGGGAGCTTTCTTTAACTTCCAGATGTATGTATGAGCACGTGAAATCTGTCGCCATGGAGATGAAGTGTCCCTGCATATAAACAGTTAGCAATAAAACATCCGGTACTTACAGATAAGGAATTAGAGATTGTCAACAGCATAGTGTGAAGACTCCTTCTAACCCTTACCAAGGTCGTTCCCATGTCAGATACTCTCGAGAGAGCTTACAAGACCTACTTAGTAGCTCAATGACTGGGTGAGTCGCTGGGGATCACTCCACGACTGTAGACCATTTGAAACCACCGCGAACACTAAGCGTAACCCATAAAGAATTACTGAAGTGACCTGCTGTCAGGGCTGTTTGATGTTGACCCTGGCATGAATTTCCATTCAATCATTGAGAATCACAAAAGTGAATCCTCTCATAAATGTTCTGGCAGATTGCTAAGATCTGCGTAGGACTCTAAAGTTTACATCTGGCGTCCTTAAAGATGAACAACCAGTGTAGAAATATCATGTGTTCCTATGAGATCTTTTGATGAATCTCGGGGCTCTAGACTCGATAAGTGCACATTTGGTTTCCTATGCAGAGATTAGGGAGAGGTCTCCTGCTTCAATATCAACCATCTCTAAGAGACAGGTCGATAAGTTACACCGGTTCCCCGTGAGAATGAAACAAGCTCTTTTAAGAGAACTTGAGTGGTTAAGAAGGTTTAGTGCAGTGCGTCACTGGGTCCATGACGTCTTTGTCTTCAATACCGTTGTCACCTTAGTAACAACCAGTAGCATACGAATTGTACCCGGTGTCTGCCCTAAGGTTGAACATTTGGAGGGCTATTTCTTTTCACCCTTTTTCATAACTTTTCTTTTTAATTCTTCAACCCCTTCTTTCTCCTTTCTCATTTTCTCCTTTTTTCAATCATACCTAAGGACTTCTAATTCCAATCTATTGGAATTATCCTTGGGTAGATCCCTCTGGCTCTGGCGGATCATAGGACAGTTTTTCCTAACCTTAGTCACCTTATATCTTCATGACTATCCTATTGTTGCCATAAAACCATTCATTTGAAAATCTCTCAAAGTGTTTATGATTATTAAACATCTTTTGTTAACACTTTGAGAGTTTTGATTTCATTTTGAAGGACTCCCCCTTCACATGTGCTCATGGATTTTTAAGAAATTTGCACATGCAGGAGGAGATTGCACTTTTGAATTGATCCACTTTTAGTGAACATGACCGATTCGAGACACGCTTACATCACTAGTTAGACTAGCTTGAAGTTATTACCCATCCTGGTCAAATTCAAAGAAAGCTTCTCGAGACGGTACATTCTACTTAGACAAGTCCTATTCGAGACACGCTTACATCACTAGTTAGACTAGCTTGAAATTATTACCCGTCCAGGACAAGTCTTTTCGATTAATGACATTTAAGCTTCGTCAATTCGTTAGTAATATCTGAGTCGAGCTCTTTTGAGATTCAGCCACAATCTTAAACATCTTTGATCACATTTTAATCATGTCTTCTCCCCCTCAAAAATAACATAGCGTGATATCTTTGATATCAACTGATTAATAAAAAGTTTTTTTTTTTTTTTTTTTTTTTTTTTTGGAGAGAAAGACAGATTTGATTTTGCATGAAATCGGAACATTTTAGTTGTTTATACTCCCCCTTAATGATAGCTCATTTAAAATCAATTTAAGGGTTTAGAGGGAGTTATCTTGAGCACTCATTTTGAGAGATTTTGAGAAATCTTTTGAACAATCTTGAAAAAGTGCTCAAGAATTTTGTTTGAAAACGAGTTTATGCTTGAAATCTTTTTCGTTTGTTTAGACTCGAACTTTTTGAAAAGATTTCGTCATTGAACGTACGAGTCCTTGATTTGAAAATAATCAGAAGTCATCGTTTAAGTACGGGTTTCGTACTGATGTATACGAAAGCCATAATGAAGAAAATTTTGAGAAACGACATGTTTTAGAAATTTTTTTTAAAGAACTCCCGCTCAAGCATCTGTACATGTCCGTATCATTGTTGAATGACATTTCTAGAAACGTACAAAATATTGATTTATACGAGAGACATGTCGTGAGAAGAATATTTTTGGATTTTTTGATTTTATATTGTTTTTGTATTTTTTGAAATTTTATATTTTTTTATTTTGTTTTTGTTGGTTTTTCAAATTTTGTATTTTGTTTTTTCAAAAATATTTACAGCGAAGCGATTTTGAAAACATTTTTCAAGAAGATTCGAGAAGACGTTCTAGCTCCTCAGGAGTTAGGCTTCACATGCCAATTCGTCGAACTAAGTAGTTAAACCGTTCTTTTGGAAGGGCTTTAGTGAATAGATCGGCGAGTTGGTAATCAGTCTTAACGAAAAATAATTCAACAGTACCCTCTTCCACGTGTTCTTTGATGAAATGGTAGCGGACTTTGATGTGCTTCGTCTGATGTACGGGATTGCACGAGATGGCTATGGCACTTTTTGAGTCACAATACATAGGTATTCTGTCAAAAGTAAAGCCATAATCTGTGAGCTGTGTCCGCATCCAAAGAACTTGGGCACAACACGCAGATAGAGACACATACTCGGCTTCGGCGGTTGATAGCGCAGTACAATCCTATTTCTTTGACGACCAGCTTACAAGCTTTTCACCCAAAAATTGTGCTTCACCTGATGTACTCTTTGCTGTAACTTGATCACCAGCATGGTCTGCATCTGAAAATGCTGTTAGATGAAACCCCGAATCCTTCGGATACCAAATTCCCATGTTAATGGTGCTTCGTAGGTACCGAAAGATCCGTTTAACCTCTTTGAGGTGAAGTTCGGTAGGCTTTGCCTGAAACCGTGCTAACAAACATACAGCAAATTGAATATCGGGTCGGCTAGCAGTTAGGTACATGAGAGAACCGATCATGCTCTGATATTTTTTCGGATCGATGGGTTTTCCAGACAAATCAGCACCTATTTTTGGTGAAGTGACCATTGGTGTACCAACAGAATCACAATATTCCATTCCATGTTTTTTCAAAATCTCTATTGTATATTTAGCTTGATTGATAAAAATACCACGAGGGGATTGATGTATTTTTATACCAAGAAAGAATTTTAGTTCCCCCATCATGGACATTTCAAATTTGCTTTTCATGAGATTTTCAAAATGTTTTGAATGGTTAGGATTGGTTGATCCAAAAATGATGTCGTCCACATAAATTTGAACGATCAAAATGTCATCTTTGAATTTTTTGATAAACAAGGTGTCATCAACCGTTCCTTTTGTGAAATTGTTTTTGAGCAAGAAAGATGATAGTTCGTCATACCACGCTCTTGGAGCTTGTTTTAAACCATAAATTGCTTTCTTAAGCTTGTAGACGTAGTCTGGATGACCTTTGTCGATGAATCCCTCTGGCTGACTTACATACACTTCTTCTTTCAGAGTTCCATTTAAGAAAGTAGTCTTAATGTCCATCTGATAGACTGTGATGTTTTTGTGAGCTGCATAGGCTAAGAAAATCCGGACTGCTTCAAGTCTAGCTACAGGCACGAATGATTCTTCGAAGTTTATCCCTTCTTCTTGTGGATAATCTTTAGCCATGAGATGAGCTTTGTTGCGAATAACAGTAATTTCCTCATCCAGTTTGTTCTTCCACAACCACTTGAGATCAAGAACACGTTTATCAAGTGGTCGTTCAACAAGTTCCCAACTATCATGTAATAGGTATTGAAGAAATTCCTCCTGCATCGCTTCAATCCAAGGGTTTTCTACCATTGCTTCCCGAATGTTCTTTGGTTCTTTGAGGCTGATTGAGCAAATGTAGATGCACAATTCGAGATCGGTGGCAAGTTGTCTTCTTGTCTGAACTGGCTTTGAAGGTTCACCAATAATATGTTCTATTGGATGGTCTTTTGTCCATTGAAACGTAGAAGGGTACCTTGGGTGTAGCGAATGTGTGTTAGATGGTTCTTGTAACCTTGAAGAAGATTCAGCAGAGTCTGTTGCAAATGGGTTTTCAAATATTTCTTCTTCTTTTTCTAACGTAACATCGTTTGAATTATTTGTTGGTTATTCTTGAAATTTTGTGTTTTGGTTTTGCTCATCAACTCTTGGTAGAACAGTTTCAAGTACTGGAGTTGCTTGAGTAGATGTAGATGATGTTGATGTAGTTGGCGCTTCAGCTTCGATTGTGGTAGATGCATCTTGTGATGGTGGTGGTGGTTGATGGTTTTAAGTGGGTGCAGCGGAATGTTGTTGAGATGCATTTGTCGAAGTTCCACCATAATATTCATCAAACATTAACTCGAAGAAATTTTCCAATTCTTGTTCGGAAGGTTTATCCGTGTTTGTTGACTGAGCTCCTTGAGGTACGAGTCCTGAACTGATGTGTCCAGAAGTCTGCTGGTTTGGTGCGGGTCCTAATCCGTTTTGATTAGAAGCCATTGGATTAAGCGTGGGTTCTAGAGCGTATCTCTCAGAAGCCATCTGTGAAATCTCGTCAAACTTCACATTCATCGTCTCCATTATCCTTTTCGTTCTTCTATTATACACCCTGAATGCCCTCGAGTTTTCTGAATATCCAATGAAGATTCCAATATCACCCTTAGCTTTTAACTTTCCAAGATCTTCTCTATCATTCGTCGGATAGCACAAAGCGCCAAACACGTGAAGGTAAGAGATGTCAGGTTTATGGTTGTTCACTAGCTCATATGGGGTTTTGTTGAATCTCGGATGGACTAGGGATCGATTTTGAGTAAAACAAGCAGTGGCTACAACATCAGCCCATAAGAATAGTGGTGCACTAGAAAAAATCAGCATCGTGCGAGCAGCTTCCACAAGAGTTCTATTTCTTCTTTCAACTACCCCATTCTGCTGTGGAGTTCTAACAACTGATGTTTGGTGTGTGATTCCAACATCTTCAAGGTAAGTTCTTAACTCCTGGTTTGTAAATTCTGTGCCATTGTCTGTTCTTATAATCCTTACTTGAGCTTGAAGTAGAACTTGAATATGCTTTAGAAAGGTGATGATGATGCCTGGTGCTTCGTCTTTTGATCTCAAAAACTTTACCCAATTGTATCTTGAATAATCATCAACAATAACAAGAATATACTTCTTCCCATTAATGCTTTCAACTCTCATTGGGCCACATAAGTCCATGTGCAACATATGTAACCTTGCTTCCGAACTAGGTACGGTTTTGGGTTTATATGATGCTCTTTTACTTTTTCCTTGTTCGCATGATGGACATAGGTGTTCCTTGGTGTATTTGAACTTAGGAAGTCCGGTGACGATGTTGTTGATGAGTGCTCAAACACTCATCATTTTTGGTCTAATCTGAACTGCAAAACATACAAAAACACTCAGAAATGCATCAAAATACTGAAAATATTTCAAAATTGTGTTTTATATGTTTTAGAAGCAAAATGAGCAAAAACAGATGAAAAACGTACAAAGTTTGCAAAATTGGCAGTTTCAGTCCCTCAACTTTCATAAAATTACAAAACTAGTCCCTGGATATTCAAAATATGGAAAATTATCACCAAAGGTCATTTTGAAATCATAAGTTGTCATATTTAGTCCTTTGGTGAAAAATTGGAAAAGTTTTGAAAATTTACATATTTGGTCCCTGCACTTTCAATTTTGGCGATTTTGGTCCCCGGATAGTTTCATTTTGGAAAATAAATTTCAAAAGTCCTTTGGGAATTGAATATAGTGCATGTTTAGCCCTTGTGATTAACTTTGGCAGGTTGGCAATTTACACCCCTTAACTTTTAGTAAATTACAACTTTGGTCCTTGCGGTTTTTAGCTATATCAACAAACGGACCCTTGTTCTACCCTTAGCCCACCAATAATAAAAACCCACCCAATCCTTACCCATTGGCCCAATCCACCTCCCTAGCCCAAATTACAAAACAACCAAAACCTTATAATAACACAACCAGGTCAAACCTGGTTTGACCCCTCTCCCACTCATCCCCCTCATCTCCACACGTGACCCTGAAACCCTACTCCAACACCATCATAACCGCTACCTCAACTCTGCAAACACTCCACCTCACCCCTTACTCACCTTTCCTCCACCCCAGTCCAAAACATTTCCACTGCCACAAGTTTATCAGGCCCCAAGTGGTTAAGTCTGTTTTCCCGCCAACAAGTAATAGAGGGCCAAGATTGATACAAATAATCCAACGATCCAAGTTGTTGATGGGAAAGCTCAAGTGGGTCACCAAAACCCTAATGGTCACTATAAATGAAGAAGAGAAGCAGAAAAGAAGGCAGTAGGATTTTAATTATTAGAATAGTATAATGTAGAATAAAAATTAGCTTAAGTTAAATTCTGCTCATTTCATGTTTAAAATGTATGAAAATTAAGTTCTGAATTATTACTCTAAGACCTTTGTAAATTTCCTTTTATTAATCCAAGTTCAGCTATTCACTGCTTATTTACCTTTAGCTTATTTTTCTGCTTATTTTGTTATCTGCTTATTCAGTACTTCTCTTGTGCTCTCTTATGCTTATTTATGTTTGAAGTTGCTGTTTATGTTTAATTGGTAGCCTAGATAGTAGTTTTTTTTAGTTTTGTTGCTTCATTGTTCATTTAGTTCAATTTAGTTTAGTAAGATTAGTTTATTAAATAGGCTTATATCCTGGTTAGTACTGCTTATTTATGCATAATATAGTTTAATTAGTATCTAACTTAGATTTTCAGAAGTTTTCCAAGCCATATGTGGGGTTAAACAAAAATCAGTCCTTGGTTAGGGACTGTTTGGCATAAGGAGGTATTCTTGAGCTAAAAAGGTTTTGACCAAGTTTTTTTAACTCAACTAGCTTTACTTAAGTAATTTTAGTAGTTTATTGTTAAGGTTTCAAACTTATTACCCCTTTTCAAGTTTCTAAGTAGTATTCTCAATTTTTTTTTTAACTGTTTTTCTAAAAATTGCATAGGTAGGTTTTGTTTTAAACTTTGTAAGTTACTTTTGTCATCTCAGATTTAGCTCTAATTAAGTTCTTACAAAGGTTCAACCCCTGGTCTTTGAATTTCTGGGTCAAAGTCACTTACTTTTACCCATTTTAGTGAACTGGTTCATTAGCAGTCCCCCATCCCAAACAGTCCCCTTATCTGATGCTTTTTACTGCCCATATAAGCTCAATTTGGGCTCAGCTTGTCCCTACATGATCATTGGTAGCTTGTCTTTTCAATTTTGCTATTTTGAGTATATGAGCTTATCATTTAGTAGCTTAATTCTTTGCTCAAAGTTACTCCATAAAGGCTGTTTGGATCGGTTTGTTAGCAGTCAAGGTAGAGTCAGAAGTTGTGCTATTTAGCTTATTAACACTGCTTAATTAGGACAAATCTTACTCACTGAGGTTGCATTTGGTACTTAGAAGCTTATTGAAACATTGCCTTTAGCTTATCATAAGCTTATTTGAGTTTTATTTGACCCATTTCCAGGCCTGCATATGCCCTGCACCTAGGGATGGCACCCGTGGGTAATGGGCACGGGTACCTCTAACCCGTCACCCGCCCATGTAGTTTTTTTCTCACCCATCACCCACCCGTCACCCACCAATGGGTACAAATTTCTACCCATGCCCTTGCCCGTAGGTATTTGTTGCCCATGGGTAAACCCATGGGTTAGTGTTATGCAACAAAATTACAAAACGATGATATGAAAACTAACTATGAAATTGCGTAATAAGACATCAATCAATTTGTCAAATACAACTTTGATTATTTGATCTTTCATACTCTCTTTTTAGTTTTGAAACTCAAACAAACTTTTAAGTTAATGTGTTTTTTTGAGACTTTGTATTAACTGTTAAATGTATACCTGCAACATAATAAATATTTTAATTAGTATAATTAATTTTAACATGGGTTTATGGGTACACCTACGGGGTATTTTGACGGGTATACCCGTGGGTATTTTAAATGGGTTTCATGGGTTTACCCGCGATGGGTATGCATCACCCGTCACCCACCCGCCACCCACTGATGGGTAAAGATTTTCACCCATAACCCATCCGTGGGTGAAAACTAACGCGTTTACCCACCCATTTATGACGGGTACCCGCGGGTTATGGGTTTTTTCTTGCCCATTGCCATCCCTACCTGCACCAGGGGGTCTGTTTGCATGAGTCCATTTTCACAAGCTTTTGTAGAGCTTCTCAGTGGGTTTCACTGAGGGCTTTTGGGTGTTTTATAAACCCCACCATGCTAGTTCTCTATTCCAATGCTTACATCTCATTTCCTAGCTTATTTTCTTACTTATTTTTGGCCTTTTACATGCTTACAGTGAAATATGTACACTGACTCATCAGTGTACATAAGCCACTTCATAAGCTCTTATTGAGCTTGTTATTTGGTTCCACCGACTGAGCTTGGGTTCTTTGGACTCACCTCCCAGTTGTCTACCTAGTTCAAGCATACTTTGAGGTTTAAGCACTCTCCCGTCACCTAGAATCTGTCTGCAAAAGTGGTGCATCAGAACTGCACATGACAGTTTGGTCAATGTGCTTATTTGACCATTCAGCTTATTCAAGTTGTTTTTCTTGTTGTTTCAGCTTATTCCTTGTGCTTTTTATTATTGTTCCAGCTTATTTTGAATACCACTCAGCTTATTGTCAGCTTATTTCAATATTTTGCTCAGTTTGTAGCTTATTCCTAGTTTTTAAGTCTCAAAATTTCATTTTTGCTTATTTTGCTCAACTGTTGAGCAATAAGCTTTCCACTGTGCTTATTTTAGTATTTTAGAATAGTTGGTTTTTCAAAAGTTTCATAATTTTAGTAGTTAAGATGTTTTGCAAAAAGAAAAAAATCAAAAAGAAAATATTTGCAAAAAAGTGGGATTAATGGGATTCGAACCTGGGACCTTGGTAACCAAACAAGCACACACCACACACCTCACTACCAACTGCCCTGGGGTCTTTCTTCATTATATCCTTGCACACATAGTTATTTAAATAGCTTTAGATAATTTAGATTATTTAACTTATTTAGCTTAGAAACTGCTTATTAATAAGCACTTTAGGGTTTTCTTATTTTTCTTAGCTTACTGTTAATGTAAAGTAATTTTATAAACATTTTCATATTTTTCCAAATTAGTTTAGTAATTTTAATAATTAATGTTAGTTTAATTAGTAATTAATTAATAATAAATAATTAAAAAGTCAAAAAAATAATTTTCTTTTTTCTAAAATTTTCTTTTATCGTTAGGTTCGTAAAAATATAATTTTCATGTCCGTAGGGTTAGCGTAGCTCAAATTTCACGTTTTATTTCGCGCACTCGCGTTTATTTTAATTTTAACTCGCGTTTTATTTAAATAACTTTTACGTTTTAAATTTAGGTTACGTTAGTTAAAGTAGTTTGTTAAATTAAGAAAAACCGAAAACATAAATAAAGTGATAGCTTCTATTTAAGCCGTTTGGCATTTATCTATCCTTTGTTCATTTTCTCTTATTATCAAAACAAAACCGTTCACGAAAACATTTTAAACTCAGTTTTCAACGAACACAAAAACACAAAAAGATTTTCTTTCTCATTTGTACAAAATGTTTATCCAAAAACCCAAAAATATTCACCTCTACCCTCCTACCCTTTTGATTCTCATTTCCTCACCCTCTATACACATTTGATTCTTTCTATGTCTCGTCCACACTTTCTGGTTTGCCATTGGTATGGTAATCCTTATAATGGTGGCAATTGCCCCAGTTGTGGCATGGTAGAATCAGGAAACGGGTCTGTCTATAACCCAGATCCCTATTCCTACCATGACACGACTGATTCATTCCATCAGTTACCACACCATGATACTCAGCAGTTTTACTATTGTGAGTACTGTGGTGGTTCACACTACAGTTCTGATTGTCAATCGGGAAACACGCTTGTCTATGAGCACTTTCCTGATAACGATTATAACTCTAGCACATACGACTCACAGCCACATCAGTTTTACTGTTGTGATTACTGTGGAGGTCCACACTTCAGCTCAGATTGTCAAACGGGGAATCCATATCCTTGTGACAATTTTGACACACCTTATTACGACCAACCTCCACAGTGCGACATGAATCAAGCACTTCTTCCAGAAATGCAAAATATGATGAAAATCGTTGATGAGCTTAAGGGTTTAGTTCAAGACTTTGCCCAAAGACACACTCATCAAAAATCCATGGAAGAATTGCTTGCTGAAGAGCAGGCTGCTAGAATAAATTCCCAAGATGCCTATGAAAAATCTGTGAGGGAATCCATTGTAAGAGAAAAAGCAGCCAAATCTAGCTCTTTGTTCCGTTTCATTCCTGATGACAGTGATGATGAGGATACACTTGACATCCTTGAATTTTATAAAACTTCAAGTTCATCAATTGATACCCCAACAGTTGAGATTCCATCTCAAACAACTGCTATCACACCCGAAGTTCACACTCACTCTCTTAACATGGGAGATGAGCATCTTAGCACTGTTCCTAAAAAGGAATCGGACGAATTAATAAAGTCTAGTGTTGAGATCCTTGTCCCAATCCCGAGAGAGTCACAGGGAACTTTATATATGTGATATTCCTTCCCCTATTGAGTGTCCTAAAGATCAATTTGAGACTTTCTCAGATTTTAGCGATGATTGTATATCTTATGGAGACATCGAGTATGTTGAGGCATCAGTTCCACAAACTAATGCTGATCATCTTCTTGAGGAGTTCACTGATGAACTTACTAACATCAATCCACTTTCATTGGAAAGTGATGATGGTCTCCTCGACTTTGAAGCCGATCTAGGAAAAATTGAAAGTCTCCTATATCATGATCTGTCACTCACTTCTGATCCCAGCAGTCCAATTGAGAATGTTAATCTCTTTGTTCCCGAAACATTCAATACGACTCTCACCAATCCTCTATTTGAATTCGAATCTGAATTCACTATGATTTCTAACAATCCAATCTTTGACGAGGATTGTGATGAGTCCATAATGGAACATGAGTTCACAAATTCACATCTTGTGAATAATTCTCTTCATGAGGAGTTCTCCGGTGAACTCACTCATCATGTTATGACTCCTCCGGAGTTTGATTGCCCGGGGGGAGATGCGCTCAATCTTGAGAATTTGCAAATTCCCACCCACCCTCCCGGGTTGTTTACGAGCTTACCCTTTGAAATCCAAACTCAGGCTATTGAGCCTCCTCTTGAGGAAGAAGATCAAATCATGCTTTTTATCATGATTTTCTTCCTTTTCTTCACCTATAAGGTGACTTCTTCTCTTCTTCACTCCTTCGGGAATGAAGACATTATATTTGATCCCGGCATTTTCATGTATCATTATCTTGAGCCGGATATCTATCTCATCGGTGTGGAACTTTCACGTGCTTCAAATGTTTGTCCAAACATCTTGAATGAAAGTCCGATGGAGATTGTTTCTTCCACATCATGCTTCCCCAAGGACAAATGAATTCGGGGTCGAGTCAAGCTAGCGACTCGGTAACCAAAAATAGTAGCATGCTTATAGGGTTTTCACCCTAAGTGTGGGGGAGTCCCCCATGCTATGATTACAGAAGTGAAAATACAAAATGGTGTTTTCCACGCTTAGCTTGTAATGTTGCCCTTTTACGTTCAAAATATCAGCATAATAGCCGGGATTTTGAATATTGAGGACAATATTCATCCTAAGTGTGGGGGGGTATTCGCTATTCTAGCGAATTTTATCACATTTTACTATCTTATACCCCCGTTTTTGACCAAAATTTTTCAAAAATTTTTCACTGGACCTCAAAATTTTTGTGGTAATCAGTCCGCCGTGTCTAAACGACAAAAGGGATTGGCTAGTCCAGGAGCAAACGGCTCTTGGTAAAGACATCTGAAATCCGTTTATGGCTTGCAATTTGCCAAAAATTGTATGGTTCCTCAACTCCCCAAAAACAAATGAGTTGGCTAGCCCGCAAGATTATGGCTTGTGGTAAAGGCTGTGGAAATCCATAATTGGTAATCAGCTCACCAAGATGTTGACTATTCCATCAAGAGTTGGCTAGTCCAGAAGCAAACGGCTTTTGGTAAAGACTAATCAAATCCGTTGACAGCTGGTGGTTTGCTCAAAATCACACGGTTATCAGGTGTGCCACGGTTCTTACACCTGGCTACTCCAGAAGTGATGGCTTTTGGTAAAGAGTTTTTCAAATCCATCAAGTTTTCAAAACAGTTATTGTTAGGGACTAGCAATAGTTTAGTGTGGGGGATTGATGAGTGCTCAAACACTCATAATTTTTTGTCTAATCTGAACTGCAAAACATACAAAAACACTCAGAAATGCATCAAAATACTGAAAATATTTCAAAATTGTGTTTTATATGTTTTAGATGCAAAATGAGCAAAAACAGATGAAAAACGTACAAAGTTTGCAAAATTGGCAGTTTCAGTCCCTCAACTTTCATAAAATTACAAAACTAGTCCCTGGATATTCAAAATATGGAAAATTATCACCAAAGGTCATTTTGAAATCATAAGTTGTCATATTTAGTCCTTTGGTGAAAAATTGGAAAAGTTTTGAAAATTTACATATTTGGTCCCTGCACTTTCAATTTTGGCGATTTTGGTCCCCGGATAGTTTCATTTTGGAAAATAAATTTCAAAAGTCCTTTGGGAATTGAATATAGTGCATGTTTAGCCCTTGTGATTAACTTTGGCAGGTTGGGAATTTACACCCCTTAACTTTTAGTAAATTACAACTTTGGTCCTTGCGGTTTTTAGCTATATCAACAAACGGACCCTTGTTCTACCCTTAGCCCACCAATAATAAAAACCCACCCAATCCTTACCCATTGGCCCAATCCACCTCCCTAGCCCAAATTACAAAACAACCAAAACCTTATAATAACACAACCAGGTCAAACCTGGTTTGACCCCTCTCCCACTCATCCCCCTCATTCCACACGTGACCCTGCAACCCTACTCCAACACCATCATAACCCCTACCTCAACTCTGCAAACACTCCACCTCAACCCCTACTCACCTTTCCTCCACCCCAGTCCAAAACATTTCCACTGCCACAAGTTTATCAGGCCCCAAGTGGTTAAGTCTGTTTTCCCGCCAACAAGTAATAGAGGGCCAAGATTGATACAAATAATCCAACGATCCAAGTTGTTGATGGGAAAGCTCAAGTGGGTCACCAAAACCCTAATGGTCACTATAAATGAAGAAGAGAAGCGGAGAAGAAGGCAGTAGGATTTTAATTATTAGAATAGTATAATGTAGAATAAAAATTAGCTTAAGTTAAATTCTGCTCATTTCATGTTTAAAATGTATGAAAATTAAGTTCTGAATTATTACTCTAAGACCTTTGTAAATTTCCTTTTATTAATCCAAGTTCATCTATTCACTGCTTATTTACCTTCAGCTTATTTTTCTGCTTATTTTGTTATCTGCTTATTCAGTACTTCTCTTGTGCTCTCTTATGCTTATTTATGTTTGAAGTTGCTGTTTATGTTTAATTGGTAGCCTAGATAGTAGTTTTTTTTTTTTTTTTTTTTTTTTTTTTTTTTTTTTTTTTTTTTTTTTTAGTTTAGTTGCTTCATTGTTCATTTAGTTCAATTTAGTTTAGTAAGATTAGTTTATTAAATAGGCTTATATCCTGGTTAGTACTGCTTATTTATGCATAATATAGTTTAATTAGTATCTAACTTAGATTTTCAGAAGTTTTCCAAGCCATATGTGGGGTTAAACAAAAATCAGTCCTTGGTTAGGGACTGTTTGGCATAAGGAGGTATTCTTGAGCTAAAAAGGTTTTGACCAAGTTTTTTTAACTCAACTAGCTTTACTTAAGTAGTTTTAGTAGTTTATTGTTAAGGTTTCAAACTTATTACCCCTTTTCAAGTTTCTAAGTAGTATTCTCAAATTTTTTTTTAACTGTTTTTCTAAAAATTGCATAGGTAGGTTTTGTTTTAAACTTTGTAAGTTACTTTTGTCATCTCAGATTTAGCTCTAATTAAGTTCTTACAAAGGTTCAACCCCTGGTTTTGAATTTTTGGGTCAAAGTCACTTACTTTTACCCATTTTAGTGAACTGGTTCATTAGCAGTCCCCCCATCCCAAACAGTCCCCTTATCTGATGCTTTTTACTGCCCATATAAGCTCAATTTGGGCTCAGCTTGTCCCTACATGATCATTGGTAGCTTGTCTTTTCAATTTTGCTATTTTGAGTATATGAGCTTATCATTTAGTAGCTTAATTCTTTGCTCAAAGTTACTCCATAAAGGCTGTTTGGATCGGTTTGTTAGCAGTCAAGGTAGAGTCAGAAGTTGTGCTATTTAGCTTATTAACACTGCTTAATTAGGACAAATCTTACTCACTGAGGTTGCATTTGGTACTTAGAAGTGTTGGGATCAAAGTTTTTGATCCTAACACGTAAATGGAACGACATTTACGGGATTACATTTACTATCTTGTTAAGCCAAAACACATGGACTAGTTATGTAATATTGCCATAGTATAGCATGTGTTAGGCTTTATATACCCCTCCATACTTCCATGGAGGGGTGAGATTTGTGTGTGTAACCTTTCATCTTTCTTATTTCAATAAACACATAGTATTTCCCTTCTCTCTCTACTTTCTCTCTCTAACCATGGCTTTCATCTTCTTCCATCAAACCCGACCTCCCGAATCACAATATCAACATAAAACTAAGATCCTACAAGTGGTATCAGAGCCAAGATTTTTACTTTGTTGATTTGTGGTATTATCTTGTCAAAAGTTGTATTTTTTTGTGGTGTCGAATCTGTTTTGAGACTGTTTGGTCACAATTAGTTCATGATAAATTTTTTATCATAGCTTTAGTGGTTGTCAGCTTCATAACTGTTTTATGTATCTAAAGTTGGTCCATGGTTACAACTTTTCTACAACACTATTTAGATACTTTTACACCACAATATATCTCATGAAAAATAAAATAGTCAAAAGGTGGTCTATAATATACTTGGTCTCATAAGCTGTATACAAGAATGGTCTCTAAATATTCATCGGAAACTGTTATATGGCTCATCGGAATATGGAAATAGTCGCCGGAATCTGGTCGGAACTTCTTGTATAAGAAGTTCTCGACAAGTACTTGTTTTCGAGAAAAAGATTTGTTATCGAGAACAATAAACCCTTAACTGTCGAAATCTTTTTCTCGATAACATATACTGAGGTTCTCGATAATCCTATTCTCGATAATCTAAAATCTCGATATATCATGTTCTCGATAAGTTTTAGAATTCTTGATAAAGTATTCTCGATAATTTTTCAAAGTTTCGCAATACATAATTACAAAGTTTCGAAATTTCTGAACTTGTAAAAGTTTCGAAAAGAAGAAGAGAAGAGGACCACGACCACAAACTTAATACCGACTCTTTGAGACTTCAGTATTAAACCATCATCAGTCCATGAACAAAAACCAAAACACACGACACCAAAGCAAATCCTAACACTAGACCCAACCATCATATCCTCTATCACTTCTCAACACTCAGATTCATATCAAGACTCGTACAATAAAATTAATTTTCAGATCTCAGATTCTTTCGAGCCATTCAATATAACATCAAGTCTTTGAAGGTCTACAATTGAAAGAAATATTCATCATCGATCAATTCGTGTTGAAGCTTTACTTCAATTAATTTCCGAACTTAATAAGAAAAATAACAATGATGTTATTCCCTTTTATCTTTGGTTTGTTATTAAACAACACAACAAAAGATACCTACCTGAGACCACTTTTAATGATCTTGAAGCTGAATAAAATTCATATTAATGGGCTCGTGGTGTTCAATCTTTACAGCAACAAGATAACAGAATGCATCTTTACTTCTTGGATTATGGAAGTAATTAACCCATTGAAGAGTTATTAGTTGTTGATTAAAGATGATTAGAGGGTCAAAAAAAAAAAAAAAGGATGATTGATGAAGATCGGTTTGATGTGAATGACAGTTAGGTGAGAGGAAAGGGAGATGTGGTAGGCGTTATATTTGTGAATTGTGAATTAGGGTTATCACATGTTATACTGTAAAAGTAATACAGGTATTATCATTTGGTGTGGGCTGTTGTGTTAGAATGCATCCGGTTTAGGCTTGCCCGATTTACACATATTGGGCTGGGCTTGTATCTTTCAATTCGACAATGGTTATGGACTATTGGACTGAGGCTGAATATAATTGAACTATCAAAAGTGTTATACAAAATTTAATTTTTTTTGGATGCACTATTTGATAATACTTGGTTGATTGAGTGGTATTTTGGTGGTACAAATTTTTCACGGGGATACATTTTTGACAAGATCGGGAAACCATTATCAAAGTTTATTTTAACCGTCAAAAGGCTAGTTTGAGCATTTAACCGCAAGATGTGACTACGGCGTTAATTCTTTATTATTTATTTGAGGTTGAAGTGGAATATCACGGGTGCGTGTACTTAGTATTTTGAAGATATCGGGGTTGGTTGGATGCATGATTCTTCGAGATCCTTGTTCGAGCTTTTATTCGTACGAATGACAAAGACTTGGGTTGTCTAGTTATACCTGATATAAGGAGTTACGTTGTTGTGCTCACAGTGTATAACTATCACTTTAAGGAGTTACGTTGTAGTGCTCAGTGTCACACAAAGTTGTGGATACTCAAGAGGTGATGTACTTCTTATACTTGATGGTGGTAGAGTATAGAGTACTTAGGGATTCGATGGTGGACGAACTCTCTACGCCGTTCTTTGTCATACATTAGTGCAAGTTTAAGTCACAAGTTAGGGTTATTTTACTTCGCTCTCAAGTTCATAATATTGAATTTTCTCTATCAGTAGTCACTATAAAGAGCCGATAGAATGATAATGGGGTCGGTAAAGAGTTAGATGAGAAGAGTATCAAAGAGTAGAGTTGCTTATCAGCAGTTGATTCTCACTGGCTATTTTTTAATACTTCACACATAATCGGTTAGTTAGACATATGGGGTTACGCTGCCTCCGTTTTCCATCGTAAACATAGTGTGTATGCTTCCGATTCTGCGAAGACATCGTGGGGGAAGATAGAGTGGGTGTTCTTTGCTTTCTTACCCTTTTCTTGCCTTCTTTGCGAAAACACTCATTTTCCACGAGGTTCTGCAATTAGGGGGAAGAAATGTGCTCATCAGGGACGCATAATAGACTCACGTGATCGAGCTTACAATTTTATTAATACCGGAGAGACGTCCGCAGAGATGATCAGTGGTTAAATTTTGTGACTTTGGTATAATCGTTTCAACTCTCGCGGGTTGTGAAGTGTGAAGTAGCCTACTTAAGTGAGAAGATCTTGCTGATTTCTTGCATGTTACCCCCGAACGGAGCTTCTGCGTTGAGCATAACTGTGATTAAGTAACTAGTCAGATTTGCTTGGTGTGGTATACGGTGTCATCTACAAATTCCGCTGCGTACTCAAAACTTCAATAGTTAGAAGACATGTGGACTACATCAAAGTTTCAAATCTGCTGAAGACGGTTGTCAGTTTGGGGGGAAGCTGATTCAGAAACTTCGCCAAAAAGAAGTGTACGAAGAAGCTGCTAAAGACATGCAGCATGAATTGGGGGGAAGTTAATCCATTTCATGCATATTACATCATTTGCCTACAAGTAAAGATAAAGTTCTCAAGCCGGGGTACAAGATAAGGACAAAGAGCGTTAACTGTCGTCATCCTCAACAATTTGAAGAGCTTATGAAGACCTTTCTTTATTTGTATTTGTACTTGTAGGAAATGTTGTAAGTAATCCCTTATGTCGCCCCATTGGGGGAAGATTGTTGGGATCAAAGTTTTTGATCCTAACACGTAAATGGAACGACATTTACGGGATTACATTTACTATCTTGTTAAGCCAAAACACATGGACTAGTTATGTAATATTGCCATAGTATAGCATGTGTTAGGCTTTATATACCCCTCCATACTTCCATGGAGGGGTGAGATTTGTGTGTGTAACCTTTCATCTTTCTTATTTCAATAAACACATAGTATTTCCCTTCTCTCTCTACTTTCTCTCTCTAACCATGGCTTTCATCTTCTTCCATCAAACCCGACCTCCCGAATCACAATATCAACATAAAACTAAGATCCTACAAGAAGCTTATTGAAACATTGCCTTTAGCTTATCATAAGCTTATTTGAGTTTTATTTGACCCATTTCCAGGCCTGCATATGCCCTGCACGGCTGCACCAGGGGGTCTGTTTGCATGAGCCCATTTTCACAAGCTTTTGTAGAGCTTCTCAGTGGGTTTCACTGAGGGCTTTTGGGTGTTTATAAACCCCACCATGCTAGTTCTCTATTCCAATGCTTACATCTCATTTCCTAGCTTATTTTCTAACTTATTTTTGGCCTTTTACATGCTTACAGTGAAATATGTACACTGACTCATCAGTGTACATAAGCCACTTCATAAGCTCTTATTGAGCTTGTTATTTGGTTCCACCGACTGAGCTTGGGTTCTTTGGACTCACCTCCCAGTTGTCTACCTAGTTCAAGCATACTTTGAGGTTTAAGCACTCTCCCGTCACCTAGAATCTGTCTGCAAAAGTGGTGCATCAGAACTGCACATGACAGTTTGGTCAATGTGCTTATTTGACCATTCAGCTTATTCAAGTTGTTTTTCTTGTTGTTTCAGCTTATTCCTTGTGCTTTTTATTATTGTTCCAGCTTATTTTGAATACCACTCAGCTTATTGTCAGCTTATTTCAATATTTTGCTCAGTTTGTAGCTTATTCCTAGTTTTTAAGTCTCAAAATTTCATTTTTGCTTATTTTGCTCAACTGTTGAGCAATAAGCTTTCCACTGTGCTTATTTTAGTATTTTAGAATAGTTGGTTTTTCAAAAGTTTCATAATTTTAGTAGTTAAGATGTTTTGCAAAAAGAAAAAAATCAAAAAGAAAATATTTGCAAAAAAGTGGGATTAATGGGATTCGAACCTGGGACCTTGGTAACCAAACAAGCACACACCACACACCTCACTACCAACTGCCCTGGGGTCTTTCTTCATTATATCCTTGCACACATAGTTATTTAAATAGCTTTAGATAATTTAGATTATTTAACTTATTTAGCTTAGAAACTGCTTATTAATAAGCACTTTAGGGCTTTCTTATTTTTCTTAGCTTACTGTTAATGTAAAGTAATTTTATAAACATTTTCATATTTTTCCAAATTAGTTTAGTAATTTTAATAATTAATGTTAGTTTAATTAGTAATTAATTAATAATAAATAATTAAAAAGTCAAAAAAATAATTTTCTTTTTTCTAAAATTTTCTTTTATCGTTAGGTTCGTAAAAATATAATTTTCATGTCCGTAGGGTTAGCGTAGCTCAAATTTCACGTTTTATTTCGCGCACTCGCGTTTATTTTAATTTTAACTCGCGTTTTATTTAAATAACTTTTACATTTTAAATTTAGGTTACGTTAGTTAAAGTAGTTTGTTAAATTAAGAAAAACCGAAAACATAAATAAAGTGATAGCTTCTATTTAAGCCGTTTGGCTTATTTTTCTACTTACGTATAAGCAATTTCTGATTTTAAGTTTTTTTTTAGACTGCGTTTTAAGTTAATTGGGTTTCACGTCAATGTTAATATAGTGTTTCTAAGTTATTTTCATTCCTCGTCTCATAGCGTAATCAATCACAAATCACTTAAACCCCTTTCTGTCCAAATTCACCCGATCACGAAACCGTTTTGATTACCATCCACACCTCGTCGGGACATAACGACCCGGGGAAATACTATACTTCTGCGGAGCATTGAGCCTTAGGAGTTTGACTTGTTTGACCACATCCGTGGTCGAATTTAGTTGATTGCTTTTGCCTCAATCAGTTGTCTTTGGCTAACTTGTTGATGGTGTCGAAATTGAGATGGGATAAACGTCTATGCCACAGCCAGGACTTAGTTTCAGTTGCCCTTGTCATAAGACAAATTGGTGATGTAGAAGCCATTTGGTTGATGTCGATAGCGTACAAGTTTGTACCACGATTACCAGTTAAGAGATCATCACCAACCAAATTTCTAATAAAAACTGTGTTTCTTCTGAATGCCACTTCTAAATCTGCATCACAAAACTGCCCGACTGAAAACAAGTTGTGTCCCAACCCTTCGACGTAGTAAACTCGAGTGATTAAAAAATTCCCAAATTGTAGATCTCCATAACCCTGAATAGCTGCTACATGATCATTTCCAAATCGTACAGTTCCCATGAATTTCCAGAAGAAATTGATAAGCAGCTTTAAATTCCCGGTCATGTGCTTGGAGCAACCCGAGTCGACGATCCAAAGACATATTTCGATAACCTGCCAAGAACAGAAGAGTTTGTATTTGGAAACCGTTTTGAGTTTGGTTCCATGGGGTTAGGAGTAAAAGCAGAATCACACTCATAGACAGTTGCTACTTGTTTAGCTTGAGCTATTTCTAATTTGCCGTCCTGAATAGTGAACTCTCTACCCGTCGGAATCCACATACAAAACTTAAGGTAGTTCCTAGGCATTCGACTAATAGTGGTAGTCCTAAATTGTGCAACTAATCGTTCTATAGATCTGGATCTAGCACTAGGTCATTTTGGAACATTCTTCTGTTCAGGCGTAACATACACATTCTTAGAAACACATTCATCGTGAACATCATTAATTAAACATTTCTTGCGTATTAAACAAACAGAGTCATTCCATGCATTAGAAACAGTACGCTCGACATTACATTCAGATGAAACATGTCTCTTATTACAAAGCGATAAATTCCTAGGGTGTTCTTCTGCTTCTTCAACTTTATTCTTGCTACTACTCTTAGAGACAGACGAAACTCTATTGTTCCTTGCATTGCTCCTAGGATTTAGTCTGCTGCTCCTAGAGGTGCTTTCTAATCCTGTAGAAGGTAAGACACACACATTAGGATTTATATTGTTGTCCTTTTTAGCATCCCTAGATTCTTTAGAATTATCCTTAATGCACTTGTCATTTGTCTTAGATGTTGAGGCAGACGCACTAGTGGGACTAATCCTAAAAAGGCCAGGTGCTATCACTTTAGGAGTTTCGACAACCGCTTTTCCTTTATCAACAATCTTTTCATTTTCACTTTTCTTGGGCAAGGGTGTTGGAGTGACTGGTTTTGTCAAATCCTTTTTCTCATCGACTTTTGGAGCAAACCGTGAAATTGACATTTTTGGTTTTTGAACCGTGTTTGAAACATTTGGTTTCTCCGAAGTCAATGGTTTTGCAAACTTAGTTTCCTCACCCTTTCCTTTTTGACTTTCAAGCTGAGCCCTCAAAAGATCATTTTGCTCTTTCATGTTCTTTAAGGCACGCTCATACGACAATTTGTCATCCTTGCATTCTTCCTTTTTTCGATCAAGTTGTTTAAAATATGAGACATTTTCTTTTTCAAGCTTTATAAGAGCATTTTCATATTTGGAAACAATGTCGGAGGTCTCATCTCTCAGTCTTTCATCGTCTTGAACAGAATATGTTTGTAAAATGATGGACATAATATCAGTAGTCATAACAGCTTCGAAGAGAGAATCATTTAGGTTTTCCAAAACATTGATTTGCTTAAAAGATTCATTAGCCTTCTTTATCAGGGATTTGTGATCCGTGACGAAGTCAGCTGTTTCTTTCAAAAACGCTTGTTCAAAATGAATTACACGAGCATGAATGTTATTAATTTGAGGAGCAAATTCATTTTCAAGAATCTTTTTAAGCTGTAAATGAACCGAGGAATTCCAGTTAATCTCATTAAGTCTCGTTTTAGATTCTAAAGTCGTTTTAAGTTGCCCAACTCTTGTTTTAATATCATCAAGATATCCTCTGGCAGCACTTGTGTTAAAAGTGTTGTTTGAAGACATATGTTCCATGTTTGAAAGCGATTTGGAAGCAACTACTTTCTTAGAAAACATTTTCGAGAATGGTCGTTTTATGGAAAACACAGATGGTTCTTTTTATGGAACAAAAGTAATACCCGAAAGTTTGTTCAATTTGTTGTAATCAATGGGTTTCAAATCCTTTTGTTTCATTTTAATAATGCTCTCTTCGACATGTTCTATCGTTTGCACAGAATCCCGAACGACAGGAGGATCATGTTTAGTGTAAAAAACACTACCATTATACAAAACATTCTGTTCTTCCTGAGCTTTCTTGAGATTACAAGGATTGTTGTTACCGAGAGCCATTTTGTGTTTCGTATGGTAAATCGGATTAGTTTGGTTTGAAATCATTTTCATTGTTTGACTTGACTGACCCGACTTAACCACTAATTCTTCTAGATATGCAATCTTGTGTTCTGACTCTACGATTTCTTCCAAAAGTTTATCTTCTTTCTTTGCGAAGTCCTTTTTCAACTCATCCCTTTCTTTTTCAAGATTGGTATAAGCTGTTTTTTGTTTTGAAAGTTGGTTTGTTAATTCAGAAATTTCTTGTTTTAAAGAGTTAATGGTTTTTGTTGAACTTATTTCAAGATTGGTAAATTTGTTTTTCCATTCCCTATCTTTAACAAGTAACTTCTTATAACCAATTTCAAATTCTGACTCGCGTTCTTTGTGAATTTGAAAACTTTTTGCATTTTCCTTGTATCTCTCAAGCTCAGTGGTCAATTTCTCATTCGCGGCCTTAACATCGCGATTGACCTTTTTCACTTTCTCGATTTCAATACCACAATTATTTAATAATGATTCAAATAAAGCACGTGTTTCCTCATCATTCTCAGCATGTTGTGAAACGAATCCTCCATTATGATTCACATCTGGAGTTGCTGAAGAAGTATTGCTACTACTTGGCGTGTCCAAGTATGTATCATAAGTGGGTGCTAGCTTCTCAGAATGTTGTTTCTCATGAGGAGACATATCAAATATATCATTATTGTGACATGTGTTGAAGTTTGATACCTCAGATGGTGCATTGGTGTCATAAATAGGAAGAGTGTCAGAATCCGTGTCATACTTAGCTTCCTGAAGATTCGCCATGAATATGCAGTTCGCATCGATATCCTCTCTATCTTCCATGTCATCCATGAGAGCCATAAAATCATTCTCCTTTGCATTCAACTGAAACCCTGCTTTTGCCTTTTGTGCCAACATCACTGCTTTCTGCAAGTACTCTAGATCTTTCTTGTTCGGCTTAGTAGGACAGTTCCTTGCCATATGACCTACACCCTGGCAGTTGAAACACTTTACCGGATTACCTTGATTCACATTCCCAACAACTGGAGCTGCAACGTTCCTATTCTGATTACCCATTGCCTGATTACCAACATTCTGACCCCTCTGATTTCCAACAAACTGACCCAACTGATTCCCTGCATTCTGACCATACTGATTCCCTGCATACTGACCTGCATTCTGCATATTTTGATTACCCATGTTAAATCCAGTAGCATATCCTTGCTGATTCCCATAAACTCCAACCATTTGGCCTCCGTTGCCCATATTGAAACTCGGCTGAGCGATCTGCCTGTTGCGAGTGTTTGATGAGATCCTTTGGTTGTTGTTTGTTGGTGTAGAATAGCATCCTTGGAATGCCTTTGACAGAAAAGCAAACGCTTGTGTCAATGCTGCAGTAGTTTCATCATTTTCAGTGAATTCTGGTTCTTGGAATTGTGGGTATTGCTGTTGTGGAATAAGATGTTGTTGTTGCTGTGGGTAGAACTGTTGTTGGTAGACCGGTGTTGGTTGTTGAATGTAGGATGGTTGCAAGTAGTTGTGAGTAGAAGATGATGATTGTTGTTGTTGTGTGTTCACTGGTATAGGTGTTGGTGTATCGGCCATTAATGCTAGAGGATCATGCTTTTTAGCTAGTAATTCAGCTCTTACTTCATTAGCTTCATCTTGATTTTGCTTCAAGAAATCATACACCTAATCATAAGTCACTTCATGCAAATTCTTTGTCTGATAAACAATAGTGACATATCTTCCCCATTCTGGTTGTAACTCATTCAGAAAAATAGTGTTGTTAGCAATATTTGTCTGACTGAGGTTGTGTCTTGATAAATCATTCATGATCTTACAAAATCTGTGGTAGTACATCTCTATGGATTCGCCAGGAATTGAAGTAAACTTGCGAAGTTCCTTAAGCAATTGTGTTTCCATTTCCTGTTTCCCGATGTCTGTCCCATACATTAACCTCTTGACTCTTTCCCAGACTACAGAGACTCTGCGCTTCAACAACGTCAACATAGTTTACTATTGTTGTAATTTTACATTGTTAATGTATTTATAGGTCTCATTGTAACCATTCACGTGTGACGATATCTTGGAGGGAGATTGTTAGCCTCGCTCTTTTATAAAGATAACATCACATACGTGAAATGGACTAGATATGTAACAAGTTGTGCCAATAGGGACTACTTATGTTAACTAGGCAAACTTGTAATGTGTAGAGCCTATAAATACCCCTCATGACTCTCCATGAGGGGTGTGGGAAATTGTGTATCTTTACTTTCATTTTTAATATATTCCATTTTCTTCACCCTCTCTCTACTTTCTCTCTCTAAAACTAAATATGGATTTCATCTATAATCATCAACCAAGACCTCCCGAGTCACATAAATCATACATATTTTCGATCCTACAATTGCTTGATGTTTTTCGTGTTCTAGAAAACAAGTACAAAAACCAAATCGAGTTTTTAAGCTTGAAATTTTCTAAAAAGTTGAAACTTTCTTGTTAGAAAAGGTTTATAACACTAGTTTGTAATCAAAAAAGTGTTAAAAACCAAGAAAAACAAGAAAAGTAAAGAGCTTTTCTAAAAAAAACGTGATATTGAGCTTAAAAAACACGAAACACAACAAACTCTTAACCCTCCTAAATCATTGTTAGGCAATTGATACCACTTGTAGGACCATAAATATCACAACTTTATCCCACCATTATAGAAGCAAAGATGAAGAAGAGATTGAAAGATGGTGACTTGATATGTATAAATGTAATTCGTATGTTAGAGAGAGAGAGAGATGGAAATGAGAGCTTTTATTCAAGAAAACACACACAAGCACCCCTTACAAATGAGAGGTAAGGTGCCTTTTATAGTTCCATACATAGGCTTTCAATGGGCTTGGGCTTGGACTTGGTTACATGGTAGATAACAAGGCTTATGAAACATAGCACATAACATATTAGCTTGCCAAGTCCAAAGCCCAATGACTAAACTATTACTAATCTTAACAAACGACACAAAGTTACAATATGAGAATGACCATCACTTCTATATATATATTTTTTAATGCTAACATCAAGCAAGAGGTTCTCAAACTTCTCGATGTTGGATTGATTTTCCCAATATCAGACTGTCCTTGGGTTAGTCCTATACATTATGTTCCAAAAAAGGGTGGCATAACTGTCGTACAAATGAGGATAACGAGTTGATTCCAACTCGGTTGGTTACAGGGTGGCGAGTATGCATCGATTACAGAAAATTAAAAGAAGCCACCCGCAAGGTACATTTTCCTCTACCCTTTATGGATCAAATGCTCGAGAGACTGGCGGGGAATGAATATTATTGCTTCCTCGACGGCTTCTTGGGATATTTCCAGATTCCCATTGATCCATAGGATTAAGAGAAAACTACCTTCACATGCCCTTATGGGACATTTGCCTACCGACGCATGCCTTTTGGGTTATGCAACGCTCTGGGCACTTTCCAGAGGTGCATGATGGATATTTTCCACAACATGATCGGGAAAACCATGGAGGTATTCACGGATGACTTCTCAGTCATCGGGAATTCTTTCAACTCATGCCTCTCCCATTTAGAAAAGACGCTTCAACGTTGTAAAGACACAAATCTTTGTCTAAATTGGGAGAAAGCCATTTTATGGTCAAGGAGGGCATTGTCCTCGGCCATAAAATTTCAAAAAGTGGGATTGAGGTCGATAAGGCCAAAATTGATGTTATTGCTAAGCTACCTCATCCCACCACTGTTAAAGGCATAAGGAGTTTCCTCGGCCATGCCGGGTTTTATCGGAGATTCATTCAAGATTTCTACAAAATAGCCCGGCCCGTGACTCATCTTCTTGAAAAGGAAGCTACTTTCATCTTTTCCCCCGAGTGCGTTGAAGCTTTTTCTACTTTAAAGAAAAGGCTTACCGAGGCACCGATCCTTGTTGCCCCCGACTGAGACTTACCCTTCGAACTTATGTGCGATGCTAGCGACTTCGCTATTGGTGCAGTTCTAGGGCAACGCAAAACCAAACATTTTCAGCCAATACTTTACGCAAGTAAGACCATGACTGAAGCTCAAACGCACTATACCACCACAGAAAAAGAATTATTAGTTGTGGTATATGCCTTTGAGAAATTTAGGCCTTACTTAATCCTGACCAAATGCGTGGTGTATACGGACCACTCGGCTTTGAAATACCTATTTGCTAAACAGGACGCAAAGCCAAGACTGCTCCGTTGGGTCCTGCTCCTACAGGAATTCGATATAATCATACGAGACAAAAAAGGAGCAGAGAACCTTGCAGCTGATCACTTATCCCGGCTAGAGAATCCTCATCAGGATGTTCTCGAAAGAAAGGAGATTAATGAAACCTTTCCTCTGGAGACACTCAATTTAATCTCTACCCGGGATGATACCACTACCCCATGGTTTGCCGATTTTGCAAATTACCATGCGGGTAATTT
The DNA here is from genome assembly GCA_030686995.1 of Artemisia argyi. Classification (NCBI taxonomy): domain Eukaryota; kingdom Viridiplantae; phylum Streptophyta; class Magnoliopsida; order Asterales; family Asteraceae; genus Artemisia; species Artemisia argyi. The sequence continues at coordinate 38,870,623 of CM060706.1, forward strand.
CATTGTGAAAGGGATGTCGTCCCAACAGAAAAGAAAATTCTTTAAAGATGTTTTAAAGATGTTAAACATTACTTCTGGGATGACCCCTACTTGTTTAAAATATGTGCGGATCAAGTCATCCGACGGTGTGTCCATGGCCAAGAAGCCATGGAAATTCTTAAAGCTTGCCATGAGGGACCCACGGGGGGACATCATAACCCAAACTACACCGCCAAAAAGGTGTTTGATTCAGGATTCTTTTGGCCCACAATCTATAAAGACGCCCATGAACTTATCAAAACCTGTGAGGCTTGCCAGTTGATGACGTATAGTCTATATTTGGGCCACGAGCCCAAATGATAAACATTACTAGGCCCAAACCCACCACGAGTGGGCCATCATAACAATGACTTGGCCCACAACGCCAATGGTTTAGACTTACGAAGCCAAAAACCCAACCAAAACTACCCGGGCATAGATAAGGATCTTCTATTTACGGAATAGATATCCTTAACCCGGATAAGCACCACGTTTGCGAAGAGTAAGGAGCAAGAAACCAACGAGGATTCTGCACCTATATAAGGAATGACATAATTCTCATTAAAGGTACGATTCACAAACCCTAAACTCTTTACGAGAACCCTAAAAACCGATTACTTACTCTCACGCCGGAGGATAATTGTGGGAAACAATCCCACGATAAGCCTAACAGTGTTTGTTTATTTTCTTAGTACGCAGGTTTCAAGCATTAAGAACGAATTGGTACGAGAGCAAGAGCCCAAACTAGGAACGCCCAACTTTTGTATCAACAAGTTGCGCCATCTGTGGGACTCACACTAAAGAACTAAGGAACTAGAATGACGAAGAATAAAAATTCAAGCCAGCGGACTCCGCAGTTGGAAAAAACACGTGACCCCCAGAGGAAGAATCAACAAGATTCGACCCCTAGGCAGGCCTCTGGGACAACCAATGCGCCTGATCACCAAGAAACGGGACCAACCCTACCTCTCCCAGCGGTGGAATTGCCTGTAAGGACTGCCCAAGTCACCACCGTAGTCCCAAGCGTTGAAGAACTCCAGCGCACCCTCTTCAATACTCCTCACCAAACGGCACCTACAGTGGACAACACTGTGCCGCCGGGCGCACCTAATCGAGATAGGGTGCCCAATACTAAGGCAGATATTCTTGCAGCGAATAAGGACGCGCCTGACCTAACGTTGAGTAATTTTCTATCCAAAAATTACGAAACTTTAACCGCCCTCATGCAAGAAGAAGCAAGGAGAAGGTCGAGTACGAGCCTACAAGCCCGGCTCAACTTTGGTCCTGAACGCGAAGCATCGCCACCGCGCCACCTACGAGGAAGACGCGAAAATAATGAAAGACGTACCACTATCCATGATAGGCTGGGTAGACATCTGACTCACAATATTCAGAGGAATATAAAGACGGCGAGAGGCGCACTAATGTTCATTCCAGACTTGGTAATCGAGGGATACAAGACAGATTAGGACCTCAACATTCACCAAGCGAAGGTTCCTCCAGGTCTGGGAGCAAAAGAATTCACGACAGATTAGGGAGGAGAATATCCCCAAGTGAAAGCCCCTCAAGCTCTTCCTCTGAAGGAAGCCGGCGCGAGCGCCGCAAAAGAGATTACTCCTCCTCCAACGACTCCTCGGACAACGAGGATAAGGAAACAGGACACTGGAAATCTAGAGGAAAATGTCGCGAAGAAGAAGACGAAGACATGTCTCTTCCGTGGCGTCGCCAGAAGGTTGATGCATTTACACGACGCATCAGCGATTACTCCAATCACAAGAGGAGGCGCATGCCCACTAATGCCAAAACATATGATGGAACAGGTGATCCGGATGACCACCTAAAAATTTTCGAATCGACTGCTACTATCGAAAATTGGCCACAACCTGTGTGGTGCCATATGTTTAATTCCACCTTAGTAGGGAATGTGCGTACGTGGTTTAGCAAGCTCCCACGACGGAGCATTGGCGGGTTTGAAGAATTGCGGAAAGCATTCCGTTTAAACTTCACCCAAAGAAAGAAGTGCACTAAAAACCTTGTTGAACTAGCCAGAGTAAAACAGCGCCAAGGGGAATCAACCCGTGCTTATATGGAACGCTTTAAAGATGAGTGCATACATGTCAAAGCGTGTCCCGAAGTCCTAAAAATTTCAGGGTTCATGAATGGGATTAATAACCCAGAACTCATTCGGAAGCTAAACGACAAGGTTCCCCAAACCTTCGATGAGCTAATGAAGCGCACAAGATCCTTCATACAAGGAGAAGCACCCGCTGCGGACAGCAAAAAAGTCTACTCAAATTATAGGCAACAAGAACAGCCTAGGAGACAATCCAATGATCAGAATAGCAACCGTAGCAAGAATTATCGCAGTGGATGAGATAATGACAAGTATACCCCTCTCACAAAGACTCCGAGGGAAATATTTGTAACAGAAGGAGCAAACTTCCCAAACCCTCCGCCAATGCGTACCGCAGAGGATAAGCTCATAGGGAATGGATGCGAATATCATGGCCAAAAGGGCCATACAACCAACGAGTGTGTCCAGCTACGACAACTGATTGAAAAATTAGTAAGGGAGGGTAGAATGGATCACCTCGTAAAAAACATTAAAGAAGGGAAGGATAAGCAAAGGAATGGAGGCAAGAAAGAACCTCCCAAAGATAAAGCGGACATCATCTACATGATACAGTCATGGCAACGCAAGACAAAACAAAAAGTCAGTCAAAAGTTCTCTCCAAAAAAAGAGATATCCTTCCCCACTCTAGCTGCAGACAACGCAGTAGTAGAGCCACTAACTATTGAAATACATACTGGGGGACACGAGATTCGCCGCATGTATATCGATGGGGGGGGGGGGAATCTGCAGACATCCTATATGATCATTGCTTCAAAAGGCTACGACCTGAGATACAGAGTCAATTGATACCAGCCACAATGTCGCTGACTGGATTCACAGGAGAAAAGATTTGGCCTATGGGGCAATTACGCTTACTTGTAGTTGTGGGCAATGAACAACACTCAACAGCAACGTGGATAAATTTCATGGAAATCAAGTCTCCCTCACCATACAACGGCATCATTGGGAGACCTGGAATATCATCCATGCGCTCTGTACCATCCGCAGCACATGGGATGCTCAAATTTTCGGTGGAAGGAGGAATTGTCACCCTCTACAACACTACAGTAGCACCTAAAGAATGCAACGCAGTAACCAGTGAGGTGGAGAATATTCCAGAACAGCGCGCAGAAAAAACACCAAACCTAAAGGTCGCCATTCATCCCGATTACCCAGATCAACAAATATCGATTGGGGGATCTTTATCTGACAAAGGTAAAGCAGCTGTATGCGCACTCTTGCAAAAGAACCTGAATATCTTTGCGTGGGAACCAAAGCACATGACTAGAGTGCCACGCTCTATCACAGAGCACAAGCTACAAATCTGACAAGGATATTCCCCAATACGACAGAAGAAGCGCGGCTAGGCACCAGATCGCGCAAAAGCTATCCTGGAAGAAGTACATAAACTTGTAGACGCAGGCATTATGCGCGAAGTATACTATCACGACTGGCTCTCTAATCCAGTGATGGTAAAGAAAAGTGATGGTAGTTGGAGGATGTGCGTGGACTTCACAGACCTCAACAAGGCATGCCCACAGGACTGCTATCCACTGCCGGAGATAGACTGGAAAGTAGAATCCCTGTGCGGATATCCTTTCAAGTGCTTCCTAGATGCATATAAAGGATACCATCAAATCCAGATGGCAGTGGAGGATGAAGAAAAAACAGCTTTCCACACAAGTCAAGGGGTCTATTGCTACACAAAAATGCCTTTTGGCCTAAAAAATGCAGGTGCAACATACTAGCGATTGGTGGACATGGCTTTCGAAAAACAAGTAGGTCGAAACTTGGAAGTCTACGCTGACGACCTTGTCATCAAGAGCCACACAGAGGATGAATTGGTGCGCGACATCGAGGAAACGTTCAAAACATTGGGAAAAATAAACATGAAGTTAAATCCCGAGAAGTGCACCTTTGGCGCGACAGAAGGCATGTTCCTTGGGTACTTAATAGAACCAGATGGCATCAAGCCTTGCCCAGAAAAAAACAAAATCTGTTATCGATCTTCCCTCACCGCGCACACTTAAAGAAGTCCAGTCATTAAACGGAAAACTAGCTGGGCTAAACCGTTTCTTATCTAAGTTAGCAGACAAATCACTCCCTCTATTTAAAACACTCACGAAGTGCACCAAAAAGGGAGACTTTCGTTGGACTGAGGAAGCAGAAGAAGCTTTCCAACAGCTAAAACAGCATCTGGTATCACTCCTCAAACTTGTTGCACCGCGACCAGGGGAAGAGTTAATCATGTACTTATCTGCAACCCACGGAGTAGTTAGCGCAGTACTATTGACAGATAGAAACTCCGTCCAGACACCCATATACTTTGTAAGCAAAGCATTGAAGAAGACAGAGACTAACTATAGTGCCATGGAAAAGCTGGTCTTAGCTCTAGTATTCGCAGCTAAAAGACTTCGCAGATACTTTCAAGCGCACCCAATAGCTGTAATCACAGACCAGCCAATCAAACAAGTTATCTCTAAACCTGACGCATCAGGATGGCTACAAAAGTGGAGTGTGTTGTTAAGCGAGTATAACATCTCATATAGACCACGCACTGCAATCAAGGGGCAGATATTAGCCGACTTTATTGTTGAAAAGCCAGATATTGATAGTCCACCTTCAACAAGCAAAACAGACCTACAGGAACCTTGGATTCTATCCACAGATGGATCCTCATGCGTGGATGGATCAGGCGCAGGCCTTATCCTCACTAATCCAGAAGGAATGGAGTTCACCTACGCGCTGCGTTTCGAATTCACAGCCACAAACAATGAGGCAGAATACGAAGCCTTACTCGCTGGACTGCGTATTGCAATTCAAATGGGTGTATGCAACCTGGAGGAAAACGTGGATTCCAGGCTAGTAGCTAACCATGTGCCAGGTGAGTATGAAGCCAAGGATGAACACATGATCCATTACCTGGAAAAGATCAAGTCCTTAATTCAGAACTTTGATAGGTTCACAATCAAACAAGTACCTAGAGGGGACAACAGGAAAGCTGATGCGCTTAGCAAGATTGCATCTACAAGCTTTGTGCACTTATCAAAATAGGTATTGGTAGAAACTCTAAAAAACAAATCAATCTTGGAGATGGAAGTATCCACGGTGATAGAAGAACAAGATCCCACGTGGATGACACCTATCATTGAATTCATTAGCAAAGGAGTCTTACCACAAGATCATAAGGACGCTCGAAGAGTGCGGCGCACAGCGCAGCGATTTGAACTACGAGATAACATCTTATATCGACGTTCTTTCTTGCAACCTTGGCTCCGATGTGTTGGACCTCTTCAAGCAGACTATGTACTCCGAGAAATTCACGCTGGATCATGTAGCATGCACTCAGGACCACGGTCTGTTGTAGGGCGCGCTCTACGGTCAGGATATTATTGGCCTACTATGCACCGTGATGCGCGAGATATGATAAAAAAAATGCAGCAATTGCCAAGTACACAGGCCAATTCCGCGCCAACCACAACAAGAGCTAACCCCCATCAGCTCACCATGGCCATTCTATAAATGGGGCATTGACATTGCAGGACCTTTCCCAGTTGCAGCGGGAGGGCTAAAATTCCTCATCGTAGCCATAGACTACTTTACAAAGTGGATTGAGGCAAAGGCAGTGGTGAGTATCACGGGCAACCAGGTAAAACGCTTCGTATGGGGTAATATTGTATGTCGCTTCGGACTACCTGGAGAAATCATATCAGACAATGTGAAACAATTCTGCGACAACCCATTTAAAGATTGGTGCGCGCAATTAAACATTACACAGCACTTTGCTTCAGTGAAACACCCACAAACCAACGGCTTGGTTGAACGCGCAAATCGCAGTCTAGGTGAAGGAATAAAAGCGCGCCTTGACAGACACAAAGAAAAGTGGGTGGACAAGTTATCACATGTCTTATGGGCACATCGCACCACAATCAAAACCAGTACCGGAGACACACCATTCTCCCTTGTCTACGGAACAGAAGCCGTCATACCAGCTGAAATAGGAATGCCAACTATACGAACAGCAGAGGTCAACATCACAACAAATGACGAGGAGCGGCGCATAGCATTGGACTTACTGGAAGAAAGACGTGAACGCGCAGCTATACGCGAAGCAAAGGCTAAAGCAAAAATGAAGAAGTATTATGATGCAAAAGTCAAACACACTTCCTTCAGGCCAGGAGACTTTGTATACCGCGCAAACAACGCGAGCCACGTAGAAGACACAGGCAAGCTTGGACCCAAATGGGAAGGACCCTTTGAGGTCACCGATGCGCTAGGTAATGGTGCATACAGGTTGCGCGATATGGAAAGTCACGATCTAGCGCGCACTTGGAATATCTGCAATCTAAAAAGATGCTATCTTTAGGAAAGGCTACGGCCCACAAACAGACAACTTTGCACTTTAGTATGTGCCCAATAACTGTTTGTCATTTGATTTTCTTTTCTTTATTAGGAATTGTGTTTTACTCTTCAAAAAACTTGCAAGTATCAATAAAACGTTATGGTTTCTAGCTAACTCCATAACACATTTTACTTTATTGCATACATTCTTATATGTGTCAATATTGTTATATTATACTTTTGCCTACATGGCGTGCATGCACTAATTAAGACCCACGAGGGCAGAAAGGATGAGTAAATCTACTAATTCACTCGTTGAGTAAGAGGGTTGCAAACCCATCAACATTGGATCACGCATCCTTGCTAGGCGCCTTACTTTCGAGACGTTGAAGTAAGTTTTCCTTGCGCATCCCACGAAGGATGCGCAAATATCACGTACACTGTACAAGTTTAGCAAATAACAAGCCAAGACTCTTGGTCACATAATAAAAATTTGCAAAAATAATGCAAGTTTATTTTCATACTTATAATTTATCTTAAGTCACGCACTTAATTTAAACATAGATCCAAAAAGAGTATCTTATTTAATCTTTTTACATAAAAAGATAACAATTTATGAACAGATACCATAACACGCAAAAGATATACTTTGTTATTTATACGATAAATATACAAGTTACAAAAGCCTACACACTATGACGATGCTCAGGACTATCTTCTGGGGCAGCGGAGCTTCCTGCCTCTTGGAGCTTTCTCAAAAGCAACGCATCCTTAGGCGATACGGTCGCTACACTAACAGGAATCCCATCTGACCTGGGAATATGCGCAGCGCCCACACCGCATAAGATGGCCTTGCCCTTAACACCTTTTTTCTTGGCAGCTCTCTTTGCGTGCAGCTCCAATACCTCCTTAAGAGGAACCTCCTTTTCAAGAGCAAAAGGATTCAACATATGGCGCGGCTGTACAAAAACAGGAACCTGCAACTGCAACTCGTCAGGCTTTAGAAAATAGTTTGGCTGCGCCTCTGCATCCTCCAAAATATGGCGCCCCAAGGTTAACCCCTCCATAATTACCCTTATAGGGTAATCCATGTCGCGCTCCAGCCGCGCAATTTGGGGAAGCTCAAGCAGCTTCATTCCCTCCATCGCTTTCATCAAGTCGTCATAAGCATTGGCATCGTAACCAGGCACCTCAGCAAGCGCCACATTCAACAACTTAGCCTCATGGAGCTCCTCCATGGATTGCGCCCTACTACGCTCCACGGCGCACTGAACCACCTTTCCAAAGGTCTCCAATACTTCCGGAGACTCTAAGGTGCCCATCGCAGCCAGGCGCAAGCCATGACTGATCAACCACCTACATAAACAGAAAAATGATGCATTAGAAGAAAAGAGACAAACCAATAAATATAATAAAGGCAACATTGCAGAAAAAATATAAGGGCGTACCTGCGCTCAGCTATTGTAGACATAAGATGAGGGTATAACTCCTCATCATAGTCTATGCTCAGGCCGCGCGGCTTCTCCTCCTGCTCCTTTAGAAGCTTCTCCATACGCAGGCGAAACTCATCGATATGGCCGAAGTGTTCAACCTTTTTCTCCTCAAGATACCTTACCCCCCCAGGTAAGGTTAGCCCTGAACTGATGAAGTTCACCCCGCGCACGCTGCAGCTCAGCCATCATGGTCAACTTTTCATCAGTGACCTTGTCTGCGTACGCCTTGACGGACCCTACCTCCGCTTGCGCTTCAGCTAGCTGCGCACAGAGAAGGGTAATCTCCTCATCCTTCTGGGTGAGAGTGCTACTCTTCCCGACGTATCGCGCCTTCAACTGAGCGACTAGCTCAGTTTGACGCTCAGCAGCAGCAGCCAACTCCACCAACAGCTGCTGCGCAGATACATCCTCAGCCACCTTCACTCCCTCCTCCACGTTTTCATTCTGAGGAGGGACCACACTCTCCACAAATGCCGCATCATCCTTTGCAGCATGGTCACTACAACGAATAAGGAAGCAAGTCAGCACATATTACGATAAGTAATAATAAATGTATAAAGAATAAGGAGAAATGAGGAATATCACTTATAGAAGCGGAGAAGCCTTTGCAGTCTCCTTATCCGCGCCAGTAGCGGATGTGTCATCCTCTGCGGATGACTCTTCATCCGCGATCAGATGACGCCTCCTCTTGGAAGTACCACTACCACCAGCCTCTCCTTTGCGCTTTAGATTATGCGCTACCACCTCAGGCTTTAGTACCTCCACGCTGTCAGAAGATTCAGCTTGCAACTCCTCCACATGTGCAGGCTCCACAGTGGGAGCCACGCTTTGCACTGGCGTCACAAGAAGAGGGGGAAAATCTTCAGGACCAGCTGGCCCCAACACAGTCAGATGCCCAGCAGTCGCATCCAAGAGTGGTTGCTCACTCTCCCTCAGAGGGCGCATACCAACGGTCACCTGTTTCGGCTTCTCAAGCTTCACTACGGCAAACAAATCCATCTCTGCGCAACACATAAACAAGTAACAAAACACAGATTAGTTATTAAAATTGCGCATATAAAAAAACTTACATTATTTGAAGCGAACAATTAAAAGGGATGAACACCCACCCCGGCCGCTCTCATCAATGAAGGTTGGAACCTCGTTAGCACCATGGAAATAGTTGCGACTCAACCCCATGTGCACCAAAAACTCCTCAGGGTAAGGGTTAATGGGGATGCGGTTGGCATTAATAGTCTCCGCATCCGCCAAGCTATACGAACCGGGTGCGGGGCGCCAATCCCTCGGCAGCGTCTCTTGAGTATAAAACTCAAATGGTGAAGGAAACACCACATCATCCACCCAGAAAAAATATTCCCTCCAATGCCTCAAGGAATCTACCTTATCGGTATAACACTGAAGGCGCCCTGCGCGCTTCGCAAAGGATACCCATCCATGCGACCACGTTGTGTGGTAAAAAGCACGGAATAGGTCGACGGTTGTGTTTATTGCAAGTAAACGACAGTTTACTTCAAAATTTGATATCTTCGCCGCACCTATACAGTGCAGCTGAGAGATATGAAGGTGATAGAAATTGAGCACGTTGCTCAAAAATACAGATATTGGTACGCGATAGTTAGCGTACTCAAAGAAGCGCGTGTATAACCCTATCTTCCCTTCGGGGAAATCGGCAATACACGCATTGACGTCCGGGACTTCCGGATGCACATCCAGAGGAATAAAGTAATCAGAAGAGAACTGACGCAGTTCATCCTCATCCATCGCAGAGCGAAAATCCTCTAACTGAGCAACCATTTCAGCAGTATGACAAGACCTACTAAGATACGCACGCGCAGTTTCCTAATAGAAACAGTTGATCTCTTAAAGAATCTTTTGAAAAGATGTAAAAATGGCGAAAATCATTTTTACTGTGATGTTATAGTGAAAAGGGAGGCGGTGACTCTTATATAGGTCATAAAAACCCTAGATGTAAGCCACGTGGATCCCACTCATAAAACATGTGGCTAGAATATGAAACGGTACATGCACTTTTTCCTATCTCCCAAGGAATACGTGGACACACTCCCCGTTTCCCGAGGTAGGATTGAGATATTTAGGGACTAGGTACATAGTTCGCACCCTTGGGCGGTAACTATTTAAATCTTTCCCGCCACTCTTACCGCTGTTATCACTAGTCTAGTACCCGCGGCTACGAGCCGCGCACACTAGACTGGGGGGACATGATGACGTATAGTCTATATTTGGGCCACGAGCCCAAATGATAAACATTACTGATACGTGGGAATCGCACCAGGCTTTACCTCTCAAGGGATCTTGAGAAGCTTACAACCCCCACCAGGCAGTGTACCTAATCGTTGTAGTATAGTATAGTGACAAGTACCGGGGGATTGATCGTTCAGCTAGGAATAGTGTCGTTAGGATTAGAAGACCTAAATACTAGTTCTAAAGGCGAGGGATGATTCTTTTTTTATTTTTATATTTTTTAGAAAGCAAGTAAAAATCTCGGGTTTGAAGGATTTGGGCGGAATTAGTTGCTAGTCAACTAACCCAATACTAAAGATGCAATCAAAATAAAATACTAAAAATGAAAATAAACTAAATTATACTAAGGTTGTGAGCAATAAGTGGAGAAAATGTGTTTACTTAGATTTCACTACTCCCTAGACATCTTTTACATGTTAATTACTTGTTATAGTTGCGTGGATGACGGATTGTATTCCTTAATACCATTCATGGGGTGGCGCACTTAACTCCCCAATCCTATGAGCTCTTATCTCCTCCTATGCCATGCCCAGCACAACCATAGGGATTGTAAACAATGGCTCATGCATTAAATACAACCAATAAAACCTAGTGCACATCAGTTCATGTTTCCTAAGACGTTCAAGCATGTTACCAATTGGAGATCTGCCAGTTTTCTTAAGCCTAACATCGAATTCATTCATCCAATACAATTATAAACAAGTAATCAACACATAATTAACATCTAGGTTTCATTAGATCCAAGCAAACACAAGATAGATCTAGCCTAGCATGATGGAATTAAGACAAGAACAAGATATAGACAACCAACACATAGACATATTGATTGAATTAAAAGAATACTTATCTCAATTACACATGAAAGGTATCAAGGGCTTAGAACCCTTGAAAAACCTGTAAAATTCGCACCAAGTTCGTACTTAGGGTTTCTCCAAAACTTCTCTCTTTTTAATGTGAAAATTAGAAAACTATATATAGGAAATAGGGTCTGACGGCGTCAAGACAAATCTTGTGACGCCGTCACCTCGCCGCCAAAATACTTCTTGGACTGCCTTGATCTACTTTTGACGCCGTCATGTGTTAGCATTTTCCAGGCCGTCATGAATTTTACTCTTGACGCCCTACTTCGTGACGCCGTCCATTCTGTACTGGGTCGTCATGGAATTTACTCTTGAAGCCGTCAGAAATTTCTTCTTGACGCCGTCACCTACTGTTCCCAGCTTGGAAAATTAAGACTTTGGCGTTTTCTAAACTTTTATGCTCCAAAAACGTCCGAATTGCTTCCTTTTCCAGATTTCACTCCCAAAGTACCTAAAATCACAAAAGGAACGATTTAGGGCAATATTTGATCAAATAAATTCAATTCTGGGCTTAAATGACCCCCTAAAAGTGGTTCATTTTTCGCCTCATCATATACCTTTACACTTGAGATTTGCTTGTCCTCAAGCAAATGCGTTTTTATTCTAATCAAAATACAAGTTAGGGGTCATTTAACACTAATATAAAAGTAATTACAACAAATAATCGTTCCACTAAAGACCAATAGACAAGCACGGAGGTCATACACTAGCACCTCACAAATAGTGTTTAGATACTCACATCTCTCGGGTGTAATAAAGTATAAATTACAATATGGAAACAGATGATATCTCTCACTACCTGTCATAGAAAAATAGATTACCATAGGCTTGAGAAGGGATCAAACCTCCACCACATGGCGTAAGCACCTAGGATAAACAATCAAAGAGGTCTTTTAAAGGGTTGTAACGTTAGGTGTAGGGATACGAAATACACGGTTTTGTTGGATAAAGGAAGTTTTACTGGTGGCGAGTTAACAATCTTGGTTAATTACATGTACAATGTGGCGTTGCTAAGCCAAGAATAGACTCGACTTAAGCTAATAAATGAAAAATAACAAAAACATAAAATGAACATAGAATAAAAAGGGATGGTAGTCCGTATGTTTTTTCTTTTTTTCTATTTTTTTTTTCTTTTTCGATTTTTTTTTTTTTTTTTTTTTTTTTTTTTTTTTTTTTTTTTGCATACACTTTTACCCTACCATCCAAAATAATACATCATAGGGAATGAAAATTCCCCTTACACTTGAATTTTTACATACTTTACAATAACTAATCTAATGACTCGAATTAAGAGAATCAAAACACTTGAAGTACTTTTAAGATTAACGTACATATGGGGGTAATATATGATGTTCTTCCCCATTACTCCATAAATAAGTACTTTACCCATGAGTCCCAATCGTCCCAAAACAATATGTACAAGGATATGACTCGACTTAGCAACCATGTAATCAATTAGATAGTTAACTTAGGGTTTAACAAATAACAATAATGCACTAAAGATTAGCGCATACATGGAAGGCTAAGGCGATTTGGTTGTACATTTAAGTGGGGTGTAACAAATTCTTCCTTTAAGTAAGATGCTTAAAGTTAGAAACGAAAAGATAGGCTCGGAGGGGTGTACTAGGGGTTTCGTGTACTAAAAATGAGTACAACGCTAAGGGTGTGGGAAAAATTAGTTGACTTAACTAGCCAAGTAATATGACTTAAATGGTCAAGTAATTATGATACGGGTTTAACACAAGGGTGATCCTAATGCCTCTTATCATGTAGTAAATCCTACTACACGAATGTAGTCTCACTAGCGGTCTCGGGATGCATCACTAACGCAAGTTCTAGAATCTAAATGCTACCGGTACACTCATAAGCACTAATAGTAAATGCTTTTCCTATTAAATCTAAAGGCGAACCTCACATATTTGGGTGGAAAATTTTTTTGAATATACGGTTATGTGCTAGTCATACAATCTCCTATCCATGAGACGCTATGGCTAAAGTTTCACTCCTAAATGTTGTAAAAAAAATTAAATTTGGCGCTAAAATTGCACTAACAAGTATTTCTCATAGTTTTATTACACATCTACCATTAAACAAAACAAACTCAAGCGAAAGTGCATATGTAAGGTATCACCTTTTTACCCTCCCCTTACACTTAAGATGAACATTGTCCCCAATGTTCAAGTAAAGAATGTAAAAGTTAAAAAGTAAAAAGAATGAAATCAAATACTCCCCTGATTCGCTCGGTATGGATAATAAGGTGGCCAGGTTAAATCTTCCTCCAAGAAAATGAACAATCAAAGCTTCCCTTCCAGAATATAAATCATCTTCTTGTCATACATAACCTGTAAATCCTGAGAAAACAAACAAAACAACCTCGCGTAAAATCGGCGGCATCCTATATAAGTTACTAAATCCTAGAAAACAAGATAAGATATAATGCTTGTGGAATGAAGTTTGCAAATCTCCTGGAGATTATAAAACTTAATAATTCACAAAAACCATAAGACTCCGTTAGAAAAACAAAACCGGTAAAATTTCCAGATTTTTACACGTGACGCCGTCAAGAATTAATTCATGACGCCGTCAGAAGTGACCTGCAGAAATTCTTATGTTAAGTTTCCGGAAAATTTCTGGAAAAACTTGGTCCTACTTCCTGGAAAATCCTGCAAAACTTCATTATGACTCAATACAAGCATTTGACTCTAACAAATACGAATATACATGTTCATTTAATATTGTGGAGAATCATGATCGGTTCGTTTCTTAAAAACATATTTGGGGTTTCCCCTTACACTTATCTTTTGCGAAAATACTTCTAGGTGGAGTTAAGACTAAGCCAAAACAACAAAGTAAAGTATTTCCACTATTTAGTTTAGAAACATGATCTACCAACAATAAAAATAAAGCATGCGTACGGAAGCAAATAACAAACAAACAAAATAAAATCACACAAAGCATGGGTTGCCTCCCAAGAAGCGCTTTTCTTTATTTACGAGTCTTGTAGCTAGACTCAAGGTCATGGGTTAGTACCTGACCTCATCATTGGTTCCACTCTCCGATTGTAAATATTCTTTGTAGAAACCAATCACCTTTTTATCAATTGCCCCCATAATCCTTTGGGCCAACTCCTTATCAACTTTATACCTTGGTCCTATTGCTAAGCAATCCTTGTAAAAAAAACTCCTCTTTTCCCATACATAATCCATGCCCTTTTTCTTATCCTCTTCATTGATGTCCTCAAAAGCACCAACGTTGTCCTTATCAAATCGGGATATAAAGCGAAATTCTTTCATCCTATTAGGCATCCTATAAGTGATACTATCGGTGTTACTTGCAAATCGGATTGTCCCTTCTATCTCATCATATTCCAACTTAGACTCCTCAACAAACGGTTTGCCAAACACAACATTGGATAATCGACAATCAATAACATTAGCAAGATCCTCCACAATTATAAAGTCGGTGACAAAAGTGAAATTACCAACAAAGACATGTAAACCTTTAACTCTCCCGACAAAGTTACAAACTCCATCGGGGTATTTGGGATCTCTTCTAGGTTCAAGTCTTGTTTTCACAATATCATTATAAACATTTGAGGCCATGATGTTGATTGGGGATTTAAAGTTAATGTAAGCATTTTCAACGTGTCTATACCCAATCATACATGGTATTTTAGCATTCTTAGGATCACCTCTCTTTATCTTAGGTTCGATAATAGTGAAAGGAGATTGCGGGTTATCAATAAGATTATTATAATATGCAATCTCATCCTTAGTGGGGTATAGATTAAAGTAATCATTAAGCTTCGGATCTATTTGCCCTTCCTCAAGTTCCTCAACAACATTCACAAAATCATTAGGCCCTAGGTCCTCATTTGAATACAAGGCGGTCGCTAGGTCACTAAATGCCTGGTCGAGCTCAATCTTAATCAACCTATTAAGCTCCCTAAGTTCCCTAATCTCACTCTCAATTTGTTCTCGTAACACAGCCACTTCTCTAGGGGAAAGGGGTGGATTCGCGTTTTCCATAATGGTCAACGGAATAGTCAATGAATTTAATTTACTAACAAAGGCACAAAGAAAAAGATAGACTAAAGAAAATCTAAAAATAAAAATAAAATCTCACTAGAAAGGAATCTAGCAAGTAGACCTAATAAAAAGAGATTCTAACCTAGACAATAACTATTCCCCAGGCTGCGGCGCCAAAAACTTGATACGTGGGAATCGCACCAGGCTTTACCTCTCAAGGGATCTTGACAAGCTTACAACCCCCACCAGGCAGTGTACGTGATCGTTGTAGTATAGTATAGTGACAAGTACCGGGGGATTGATCGTTCAACTAGGAATAGTGTCGCTAGGATTAGAAGACCTAAATACTAGTTCTAAAGGCGAGGGATGATTCTTTTTGTATTTTTATATTTTTTAGAAAGCAAGTAAAAATCTCGGGTTTGAAGGATTTGGGCGGAATTAGTTGCTAGTCAACTAACCCAATACTAAAGATGCAATCAAAATAAAATACTAAAAATGAAAATAAACTAAATTATACTAAGGTTGTGAGCAATAAGTAGAGAAAATGTGTTTACTTAGATTTCACTACTCCCTAGACATCTTTTACACGTTAATTACTTGTTATAGTTGCGTGGATGACGGATTGTATTCCTTAATACCATTCATGGGGTGGCGCACTTAACTCCCCAATCCTATGAGCTCTTATCTCCTCCTATGCCATGCCTAGCACAACCATAAGGATTGTAAACAATGGCTCATGCATTAAATACAACCAATAAAACCTAGTGCACATCAGTTCATGTTTCCTAAGACGTTCAAGCATGTTACCAATTGGAGATATGCCAGTTTTCTTAAGCCTAACATCGAATTCATTCATCCAATACAATTATAAGCAAGTAATCAACACATAATTAACATCTAGGTTTCATTAGATCCAAGCAAACACAAGATAGACCTAGCCTAGCATGATGGAATTAAGACAAGAACAAGATATAGACAACCAACACATAGACATATTGATTGAATTAAAAGAATACTTATCTCAATTACACATGAAAGGTATAAAGGGCTTAGAACCCTTGAAAAACCTGTAAAATTTGCACCAAGTTCGTACTTAGGGTTTCTCCAAAACTTCTCTCTTTTTAATGTGAAAATTAGAAAACTATATATAGGAAATAGGGTCTGACGGCGTCAAGACAAATCTTGTGACGCCGTCACCTCGCCGCCAAAATACTTCTCGGACTGCCTTGATCTACTTTTGACGCCATCATGTGTTAGCATTTTCCAGGCCGTCATGAATTTTACTCTTGACGCCCTACTTCGTGACGCCGTCCATTCTGTACTGGGTCATCATGGAATTTACTCTTGACGCCGTCAGAAATTTCTTCTTGACGCCATCACCTACTGTTCCCAGCTTGGAAAATTAAGACTTTGGCGTTTTCTTCACTTTTATGCTCCAAAAATGTCCGAATTGCTTCCTTTTCCAGATTTCACTCCCAAAGTACCTAAAATCACAAAAGGAACGATTTAGGGCAATATTTGATCAAATAAATTCAATTCCGGGCTTAAATGACCCCCTAAAAGTGGTTCATTTTTCGCCTCATCAATTACTAGGCCCAAACCCACCACGAGTGGGCCATCATAACAATGACTTGGGCCACAACGCCAATGGTTTAGACTTACGAAGCCAAAAACCCAACCAAAACTACCCGGGCATAGATAAGGATCTTCTATTTACGGAATAGATATCCTTAACCCGGATAAGCACCACGTGTGCGAAGAGTAAGGAGCAAGAAACCAACGAGGATTCTGTACCTATATAAGGAATGACATAATTCTCATTAAAGGTACGATTCACAAACCCTAAACTCTTTACGAGAACCCTAAAAACCGATTACTTACTCTCACGCCGGAGGATAATCGTGGGAAACAATCCCACGATAAGCCTAATGGTGTTTGTTTATTTTCTTAGTGCACAGGTTTCAAGCATTAAGAACGAATTGGTACGAGAGCAAGAGCCCAAACTAGGAACGCCCAACTTTTTTTTATCAACACCAGTGTCACGGGAATGTTTCCAAAAAGAATGAGATGCCGCAAAATGCCATCCAAGTCTGCAAAATATTTGATATGTGGGGCATTGACTTTATGGGGCCGTTCCCGTCTTCACGAGGGAATAAGTACATACTCGTGGCTATCGACTATCTGTCAAAATGGGTTGAAGCAAAAGCTTTACCCACCAATTGTCACAACTCGTAATTTCCGGTCATTTTTCCAATCCTCGACAATTTACTATTCACAAGTTACTATTCACTATTTACTATTCATCGATCACTATTCATCATTTTTGAGGTCAATTTGACATTCCGAGAAACATTTAGAAATTTTACTATTCACTTGACACTATTCATTCCGGAAGAAAACCACTATTCACGTGCATTACTCATGTCATCGTAAATTTAGTTTACGAGTATTCAACTTCGCGTAACCGTATTGGTTCAGGAGCGTATTCATGCTTTATCATTTGGGACATCTCATACAGACTAGAAATAGTCTGCATATCATCTTTATGGCACTTGCATACTATTCCACTCGTACGGTATTCAAATTATATTTTTAATATAATTAACGATTTACGTATGTTTATTTTAAATAAACACTAATACGCGAACTATAAATGTGGCTAACAAGTCCGACACTCCCGACTATGATCCCAATATATTTTTCTATTCATTTTTATAATATAAAAATTATAATATTAATTTACCCGGTGTTTTGGAAATTTATTTAATTTATATCGTACGCCTAAATTATTTACGACGGTTTTCGTAAAAACTAAACAATAATTTTCCAAATACTCAATACTTATACCCAACATATTTTTATAATTTTTATAACTTTATTATGACCCGGTTAACTCCGTTGAAATTTATTTTTAGTTAACCCGGTACCCGATTACACTTAAAACTAACCAAATACTACACAATCTTACCACTAACTCCCTAAATAATTACCCAACATAACCCCCCCCCCCCCATTTCCCTCCTTTCATAACCCGCCCCCCCCCCCCCCCCCCTCCTAGCCTCCTAATGAGCTAACTACACCAACCAAATTAATTGCTCACCAACCAAATTTAATGTAACCTAACAATTGTCTCTTTGTATAAATTAAACTTTTTCATTCATTTTATCACTAAAATCATTTTTACAAGTTCAAGCAAAACTCTTTTCTCTCTTTTCTCTTGAGGTTGGTTCGAATTAGGGTGGTAAAGGAGCAAGGAGTATAAATTTTACAAGATCTTGTCATAAACTAGTTTATATAATTATCCTTGTTAGAGTTTTGAAATAAAAACTCAAGGATTAGTAGGTTTTTATCATCCAAACTTCCTAAACCTTCAAGTAAGTAAACAAACTCATTTTTATGATTTTTACAAGTTATTATTATGTTTATACATCTTTCTTACAAGATATCATACATGCATCAACTTGTACCACTCCATTTTTGTACATATGTAACTTTGAAGCCCTAGAAATGGACACATAAGAAACCCTTGTTAGACCTAGTGGATTGATGATGTCTAAGGACCCATGACACCCTAAGAAGGTGTATGGTAGGGTTAGATTAGCTTTGTGGTGTTTGAAAGTGGTTTGATGGAGGATGGAACTAGTTTGGAGACTTGAAAATGGTTTTTGAAACTTTTGATATACCTACTGTCCCTATTTTAATTTCGTGAGAAAATCAGTAGATGGTGACTAAGTTTTGACCAAAGATTTAGAAAATATATTCAAAAACGAAACTTTGGGCGAAAGAACGGATTAAAACGAGCTTATAACGAAGGAGATATGATTTTTGCAAATTTAATGACGAAAACTACTTTTACAAAAACTGCTTGCTGTTTGGCAGATTTCAATGGGTAAAAAGAGATATTAAACGTAACCTAAAGGAACCGAGTTATCAAAAATATACTAGTATATACAAAGACGAATCCGTGGACATAAAGAACAAGGGAAACGAGCTTAAAACGGCCGAGTTATACCCATTCTAACATCGTCAAACTATATATATATATATATATATATATATATATATATATATATATATATATATATATATATATATATATATATATATATATATATGGACACAAATAAAATAATAACGTACGCGCTAAACGGTATATTTTCTAGAAAATATTACTAAGGACTATTTTCTTATCAAACGAATACGTATGATCCAAGAGGATATTATACGACTTAACGACGTTATTTTAAGGTTTTCGATACGAGGAATAGAACGCTAACATTTTTATACGATATATTACGACAAGTTTTTATAACTCCATTGGGACTTATTTTTCCTAAGTATGGAAACTATTTTACTTTGACAATAACTAATATTTCCAAGTTACGAGTGGTATAAGCATCATGTGCACGTGCATTCATTTCATTATGTCATGATCTAAGGTAGATCGTTATTACTCATATTAGGTTGCGGTTAGAGATCGTGCCTCATTTCAGTGTATCCATTCTTGTCATCGTAGCTATCGCTCCAGGTGAGTCATAGCCCCTACTTTTTCAATTGTTTTGGTAAACTCTTTGGGGGAGAATACATGCTCGTTTTACTTAAACGCACTACTTGTTTTACCTGGTTGATTTCTCAAATATTTCCAATGTTACCTAAACATATGTTTGATCACCTGCATTCATTTGTATGTTTGATCACCTGCATTCATTAGTATGTTTGATTTCCTGTATTTCATGGGATTGATTATCCTTGTTTATATGACCTCATAGTCACCAATTGTTCCTATATGCTCATTGTAATACTGTGGTATTCCCCACTTGGCTGTGATGTCAAACGTAATATTGTGGTATTCCCCACTTGGCTGTGATGTCAAACGTATTGTGGTATTCCCCACTTGGCTGTGATGTCAAACGTAATATTGTGGTATTCCCCACTTGGCTGTGATGTCAAACGTAGTATTGCTGTTTCCCTACTTGATTGACCTATATGTTCATTGTAATATTGTGGTATTCCCCACTTGGCTGTGATGTCAAACGTATTGTGGTATTCCCCACTTGGCTGTGATGTCAAACGTAATATTACTGTTTCATTTCTTGACTGAATTGCGATGCCTTTTCATCAACCTTATTACGGGTTTTCCCGCTTGACTGATTTATCATATGGCCTCATTGACTGAATTATTTATATAGCCGTTTTGCTATATTTATCTGGGAATTTAAATACAAGTATTACTTTTGTTCACGTAAGCATATTTCTTTTGGCAGTGGGTTGTAAACACACAGGTTACAAGTCTCTTATGGCGGGACCTGTAACTGAGTGGATTTACGATGCCTTTGCTGGGCGATCTTTTCTCTATAGGCATTATTTGTTAAACAAACTCTATGAACTCACCAACCTCGTGTTGACACTTTAGCATGTATTTTCAGGTTTTAACCTATGGCACACTACTGGAGGTTTTGGCAGGGCATGGCATGGTCATAGAAGACTCTGGTTATTAATTTGGGGACCGTTTTAAACTACTTTTAAGGGCCTACTTCCGCACTACTTTTAACAATGTAAATTTAACATTTTTGATTAAACTATTTATTTTAAATGATTCAAATGAAAACCATTTTTGAACTGTGTTGTAATACCAATTGAGTTACACCCCAGCTACACGTATGCTTCCGCTGGACCCGATTTTGGGGGTGTGACAGATTGGTATCAGAGCTTTGGCTATAGCGAACTAAGTGTTTTTAAAACCTAGACTATAGCTACTTTTACGAAAAACTTAACCCTATGACCGTCACGTGCCTGCCTGCCAAGATGATGCCTCACTTGTGGTTTGTTGCTGACTTAGGTGATGAGATTTGTGTCTCATTACCTGGTATATTATATTCACTTATTCTAGTAGATTACAATCATTGTCTTTCATATAAGCATGCTCACGTATCATATATGTCACCGCGTTATGTTTTCTTTGCATAGTTTCATCATTTGACCTCGAGTTTGGTCACCTGCCTTAGTCTTTCTGAACGTCTTGGTATTTGCGAAGGACATAGTCTTAGTATAACTGAGCTGAGTATTTCAAAATTCATGGAACCTCGGTGGAATATAGACTAGTCACCTATATTCAACCCGGGATAGTGGGACATAGGCTGACTACCTATGTCTGACTCAGAGATGAATTTTGCAACACTGAGAATGGTTATAATAAAATTTTGTCCGGATTGAATTCTCTACTCAATTTTGAAATGTTTCATTCATGTGTGCGTACTTACTTTCATCACAATCTCATTATGTCGCAGCTGTCACAGTCTTTTCCCTTCTCACCATTATTATCATCCTCTTCCCCATATATAAAAGGAATTAGCTTACACTCTATAGATTCCGATGTCACTCATCACTCATTACTCCCAATATTGATAAGTGGATATTATCAATGACCTCCCTAGGAAAGACTTTCCATACCATCTATAAGGAAGATCCCTCGGTACAGTAAGATCATTCAAAACTTAGCAGAAATCCTAAGATATCACAAAACCACTCGAGCCACGTCAACGCGTCATATCGCAACATCAACCTTTCATTCTATAATAACCCACTCTCGAACATCTACTACTAGGAACGTCTTAATTATGTCTCACCCTTCTTTTCTCGTTTTGAAGAGCTATGCCACCAAGGAAAGTTAAAGCTACTCCAACTATGACACCTGTTGCTATTCGGAAATTGGTTAAGGATAGTATCGCCGAAGCTCTAGAGATCGAGAGAGCGGAGATAACTGCAAGGGCTGCTGAGGTCGCTCTACAGACAGGGATAGATGGACAATCCTATAATAAGCGCGAATGTACTTGGAAGAATTTTAAGGTTAGTGATCCCATCAAGTTTAAGGGCACTGAAGGAGCGGTTGCTTTGATTCGCTGGTTCGAAAAGACTGAGAATGTGTTCCTCATGTGCAACTGTCCTGATGGTAGCTAGGTAAAATTCGCTACTGGTATGCTTTTGGATGAAGCTATGTCATGGTGGAATTCTCATGCTCAACCGATTGGTATGGAAAATGCCTACAAGCTCACCTGGGAGCAATTCAAGAAATTGATGACTGATAAGTTTTGCCCTCGTACTGAGGTGCAGAAGTTGGAAACAGAATTCTATGAGCTGGTGACTAAAGGTGATGACATCGAGACCTACTTCAGGAAGTTTCAAGAGTTGGCTGCACTATGCCCAACTATGGTTTCAGATAATGAAAAGCTGCTAGAAAAATTCATCGGTGGACTACCGCGCAACATCAGTGGGAACGTAATTGCTTCTAAATCAGACACGCTGGAGGAAGCTATCAGAATGTCTCAAAAGCTTATGGCTCAAGTAATAAAACAAGAAACTACTGTCAACAACAACAACGAAAACAAAAGGAAAAGGGATGACAACCAAGGAAACGATCAAGTATGGCAGCCAAACAAAGGACAAGAAGTGTTTAGAGCTTATGTTGCAGGACCAAGCGCAAAGAAAAGATATACTGGAAATTTACCTTACTGCAACATGTGTAATTTGCATCACTTATATCATTGCAGTGGACTGTGTGGAATATGCAAGAAGCGGGGTCATCTAACTAAGGACTGTACGAAACCCACAAATCAGAGGATTCCAGGAAGTTTCTTCAAATGTGGAAACTTAGGGCATCTCAGAAAGGACTGCCCGGAGCTTAGGGACAAGAAGACTAAAGCCTAAACTCTCTTGTGTTGTATTTCTTTTGTGTTTAATTCTACGTTCTATCGTATAAGTTTCATGTATTATTAACGAATTCCGATCTAATGAATATTCTATCTTTTATCACCGCAAACTCCTAGCGATTTCATTAAGATTCCTTTGGAACTACACCACCTATCATCTGCAGACCAATGGTCAGGATTAGAGGACGACTCAAACATAGGGAGATATGCTTAGAGCATGAGTGATTGACTCTAGAAATGGTTGGACTGACCATTTGCCATAAATCAGATTCCTTTATAACCATAGTTACCACACGAGCTTAGAGACTATACCATTTGAAGCACTCTATGGTCGAAGTGCCAACATCCAAGGACGGATCGAAATTCGGAAAAAGCCAAACTCACTAGTCCAGTAGGCATTCATGAAATAACCAGAAATTTCCTATAAGTCAAGAATCAATTACAAATTCTATAAGTTGTAAACCATTAAAACTTCAAGATTGGTAGCCAGATCATGTTGAAAGTTCTGCCTAGGAAAGGCATGATATTATTCGGAAAAATTTGGAAAGTTAAACCTGATATACACTGGACCATGTAATATTTCAGACAGAGTAGGCCTAGTGGCCACCAGACTTGAGCCTTGTTAGAGAACAGCCGGATTACACAACTATGGTTCGCCTATTCAAACCCCAGGAATTGACTTTCAGATTAGTCACTTATGATTCCATTGGAAGGAATCCAACCCAATGACAAACCTAAACCTTGTAAGAGGACCACTAGAAATCATGGACTGTTAGGTCGAACGGTTAAAGCAGAGTCGATTTCCTATCGTGGAAGTTCGCTGAAATTCTCAATTATCACCATCTTTTCACCATTACCATTCTAGAGACTTACACAAACTGAACTTCGGGACGAAGTTCCTGTTAGAAGGGAAGACTGTCACAACTCGTAATTTCCGGTCATTTTTCCAATCCTCGACAATTTACTATTCACAAGTTACTATTCACTATTTACTATTCATCGATCACTATTCATCATTTTTGAGGTCAATTTGACATTCCGAGAAACATTTAGAAATTTTACTATTCACTTGACACTATTCATTTCCGGAAGAAAACCACTATTCACGTGCATTACTCATGTCATCGTAAATTTAGTTTACGAGTATTCAACTTCGCGTAACCGTATTGGTTCAGGAGCGAATTCATGCTTTATCATTTGGGACATCTCATACAGACTAGAAATAGTCTGCATATCATCTTTATGGCACTTGCATACTATTCCACTCGTACGGTATTCAAATTATATTTTTAATATAATTAACGATTTACGTATGTTTATTTTAAATAAACACTAATACGCGAACTATAAATGTGGCTAACAAGTCCGACACTCCCGACTATGATCCCAATATATTTTTATATTCATTTTTATAATATAAAAATTATAATATTAATTTACCCGGTGTTTTGGAAATTTATTTAATTTATATCGTACGCCTAAATTATTTACGACGGTTTTCGTAAAAACTAAACAATAATTTTCCAAATACTCAATACTTATACCCAACATATTTTTATAATTTTTATAACTTTATTATGACCCGGTTAACTCCGTTGAAATTTATTTTTAGTTAACCCGGTACCCGATTACACTTAAAACTAACCAAATACTACACAATCTTACCACTAACTCCCTAAATAATTACCCAACATAACCCCCCCCCCCCCATTTCCCTCCTTTCATAACCCGCCCCCCCCCCCCCCCCCACCCTCCTAGCCTCCTAATGAGCTAACTACACCAACCAAATTAATTGCTCACCAACCAAATTTAATGTAACCTAACAATTGTCTCTTTGTATAAATTAAACTTTTTCATTCATTTTATCACTAAAATCATTTTTACAAGTTCAAGCAAAACTCTTTTCTCTCTTTTCTCTTGAGGTTGGTTCGAATTAGGGTGGTAAAGGAGCAAGGAGTATAAATTTTACAAGATCTTGTCATAAACTAGTTTATATAATTATCCTTGTTAGAGTTTTGAAATAAAAACTCAAGGATTAGTAGGTTTTTATCATCCAAACTTCCTAAACCTTCAAGTAAGTAAAAAAACTCATTTTTATGATTTTTACAAGTTATTATTATGTTTATACATTTTTCTTACAAGATATCATACATGCATCAACTTGTACCACTCCATTTTTGTACATATGTAACTTTGAAGCCCTAGAAATGGACACATAAGAAACCCTTGTTAGACCTAGTGGATTGATGATGTCTAAGGACCCATGACACCCTAAGAAGGTGTATGGTAGGGTTAGATTAGCTTTGTGGTGTTTGAAAGTGGTTTGATGGAGGATGGAACTAGTTTGGAGACTTGAAAATGGTTTTTGAAACTTTTGATATACCTACTGTCCCTATTTTAATTTCGTGAGAAAATCAGTAGATGGTGACTAAGTTTTGACCAAAGATTTAGAAAATACATTCAAAAACGAAACTTTGGGCGAAAGAACGGATTAAAACGAGCTTATAACGAAGGAGATATGATTTTTGCAAATTTAACGACGAAAACTACTTTTACAAAAACTGCTTGCTGTTTGGCAGATTTCAATGGGTAAAAAGAGATATTAAACGTAACCTAAAGGAACCGAGTTATCAAAAATATACTAGTATATACAAAGACGAATCCGTGGACATAAAGAACAAGGGAAACGAGCTTAAAACGACCGAGTTATACCCATTCTAACATCGTCAAACTATATATATATATATATATATATATATATATATATATATATATATATATATATATATATATATATATATATATATATATATATGGACACAAATAAAATAATAACGTACGCGCTAAACGGTATATTTTCTAGAAAATATTACTAAGGACTATTTTCTTATCAAACGAATACGTATGATCCAAGAGGATATTATACGACTTAACGACGTTATTTTAAGGTTTTCGATACGAGGAATAGAACGCTAACATTTTTATACGATATATTACGACAAGTTTTTATAACTCCATTGGGACTTATTTTTCCTAAGTATGGAAACTATTTTACTTTGACAATAACTAATGTTTCCAAGTTACGAGTGGTATAAGCATCATGTGCACGTGCATTCATTTCATTATGTCATGATCTAAGGTAGATCGTTATTACTCATATTAGGTTGCGGTTAGAGATCGTGCCTCATTTCAGTGTATCCATTCTTGTCATCGTAGCTATCGCTCCAGGTGAGTCATAGCCCCTACTTTTTCAATTGTTTTGGTAAACTCTTTGGGGGAGAATACATGCTCGTTTTACTTAAACGCACTACTTGTTTTACCTGGTTGATTTCTCAAATATTTCCAATGTTACCTAAACATATGTTTGATCACCTGCATTCATTTGTATGTTTGATCACCTGCATTCATTGGTATGTTTGATTTCCTGTATTTCATGGGATTGATTATCCTTGTTTATATGACCTCATAGTCACCAATTGTTCCTATATGCTCATTGTAATACTGTGGTATTCCCCACTTGGCTGTGATGTCAAACGTAATATTGTGGTATTCCCCACTTGGCTGTGATGTCAAACGTATTGTGGTATTCCCCACTTGGCTGTGATGTCAAACGTAATATTGTGGTATTCCCCACTTGGCTGTGATGTCAAACGTAGTATTGCTGTTTCCCTACTTGATTGACCTATATGTTCATTGTAATATTGTGGTATTCCCCACTTGGCTGTGATGTCAAACGTATTGTGGTATTCCCCACTTGGCTGTGATGTCAAACGTAATATTACTGTTTCATTTCTTGACTGAATTGCGATGCCTTTTCATCAACCTTATTACGGGTTTTCCCGCTTGACTGATTTATCATATGGCCTCATTGACTGAATTATTTATATAGCCGTTTTGCTATATTTATCTGGGAATTTAAATACAAGTATTACTTTTGTTCACGTAAGCATATTTCTTTTGGCAGTGGGTTGTAAACACACAGGTTACAAGTCTCTTATGGCGGGACCTGTAACTGAGTGGATTTACGATGCCTTTGCTGGGCGATCTTTTCTCTATAGGCATTATTTGTTAAACAAACTCTATGAACTCACCAACCTCGTGTTGACACTTTAGCATGTATTTTCAGGTTTTAACCTATGGCACACTACTGGAGGTTTTGGCAGGGCATGGCATGGTCATAGAAGACTCTGGTTATTAATTTGGGGACCGTTTTAAACTACTTTGAAGGGCCTACTTCCGCACTACTTTTAACAATGTAAATTTAACATTTTTGATTAAACTATTTATTTTAAATGATTCAAATGAAAACCATTTTTGAACTGTGTTGTAATACCAATTGAGTTACACCCCAGCTACACGTATGCTTCCGCTGGACCCGATTTTGGGGGTGTGACACCAATGATGCCCGAGTAGTCGTTAAATTTTTGAAGTCTCTCTTTGCAAGATTCGGGACTCCTCGTGCCCTTATCAGTGATCGTGGCACACACTTCTGCAATGAACAATTTGCAAGAGTGATGCTGAAATATGGTGTAACTCACCGTCTTTCTACTGCATACCACCCACAAATAAGTGGGCAGGTAGAGGTCTCGAATCGGGGTATTAAGAGAATTCTGGAGAGGACGGTGGGTTAAAGCCATGCCTCGTGGTCGGATAAGCTGGATGATGCACTATGGGCTTTCCGCACTGCTTACAAAACATCCATCGGGTGTACTCCATATAAGCTGGTGTACTCCATATAAGCTGGTGTATGGGAAAGCAATGTTTGATATTGATGACTCAAAGGCTCCTGGTCCAGATGGCTTTTCTTCTGCTTTTTTCAAAAAAACTTGGGGAATCATTGGTAATGATGTGTGTTGTGCTATAAAGGAGTTTTTTGATAATGGGAAGCTGCTGGGAGAGGTAAATGCTACATTAATCTCTTTAATTCCCAAAATCCAAACACCCAATACAGTTACTGATTTTAGACCAATTGCCTGCTGTAATGTTCTGTACAAGTGTATAAGCAAGGTAATCACCAATAGGATAAAACCTATGTTGAATAAATTGGTTAGTTGCAACCAAAGTGCTTTCATTCCTGGTAGAAAAATTCATGACAACATTCTTCTGACTCAAGAGATCATGAAAGGATACAATAGGAAAAATGGTCCCAAGAGGGTTGCTTTTAAAATAGACATCCAGAAAGCCTATGATACAGTAAATTGGACGTTTTTGAGAAGAATTTTAGTGGAATTTGGGTTTCATCAGAAAATGGTTAAGTGGATCATGCAATGTGTCACTACAACAACATTTACAATTAATGTCAATGGTGAGAGAATTGGCTATTTCAAAGGTGCTAGAGGGTTGAGGCAAGGTGATCCAATATCTCCCTATTTGTTTACCTTGATTATGGAGATTTTTACTTTAATGCGCAGAAGAAGAATTAGCAGAAATGAGGGGTTCCAATATCATTTTGGTTGTAAAGAAATGAAGCTTACTCATGTCTGCTTTGCAGATGAGTTGCTAGTAATGAGCCATGGAGATGCTAATTCTGTTAGAAGCATCAAAGAATCTCTTGAAGAATTTAGTAATTGCTCTGGTCTTCTACCAAATTTGTCAAAAAGCACTGTTTTCTTCGGTAGTATGTAGGAAGAGGATAAGCAAGCAATTCTAAATACTCTTCCTTTCACGGTTGATAAATTACCAATAAGGTACCTTGGTGTTCCATTACTTTCTAAAAGACTTGGAGTGAAAGATTGCATTAGTTTACTTGACAAAATTATAAAGAAGGTGAATGATTGGAAGAATAAAAGCCTTTCTTATGCAGGAAGACTTCAGCTTGTAGCTGCTGTGCTGGAGTCAATTCATGTGTATTGGGCTTCAGTGTTCCTTCTACCATTAACTGTGATTAAAGACATTAACAAGCTTTTGAAAGAGTTTTTGTGGAATCAAGGTAATTCTGCTAAAGGAAAGTGTAAAGTTGCATGGAAAGCAGTGTGTATGCCAAAAGACCAAGGAGGGCTGGGATTGAAAGATCTTCAAAGTTGAAATGAAGCTCTTCTAGCAAAGCATGTCTGGAATATTGCTATCAAGAAAGACACTCTGTGGGTTAAGTGGATACATACAGTGAAGTTGAGAGGTAAGAGTTTATGGAATATTGATCCTGATAAGAATGATAGTTGGGGTTGGAAAAACATTCTGAAAGTTAGGGATATGATTAAGAATAGAATTGTGTACAAGATTGGCAATGGGAGTAAAACTTCTATGTGGTATGATAATTGGAGCCCTTTAGGTCCTTTAAGTCAGTACATTGATAACAGAGATTTATATGATGCAAGATTGGATGCTGAGCTATGTGTTAAGGATATGATCAAAGATGGTAATTGGGAATGGCCTCAGGAATGGTATAGTAAATTTAGTAATGTGACTAGTATTCAAGAACCCAGGCTAATAAATGATAAAGATGATTGGGTGGTGTGGAAAAGTATAAATGGATTGGAAATGAAATTTGCTGTTAAGAATGTATTTCAGGAGTTGAGATATAATTACCCTATTGTACCATGGTGGAAACTGGTTTGGTTCTCACAATGTATTCCAAAAAATGCTTTTATTCTATGGTTTGCTATAAAAGGGAGACTATCTACTCTTGATAGGCTGCAAAAATGGGGTAATTGTATTGTCAATAGATGTTATTTGTGTATGAAGGAGGCTAAATATTTGGAGCATCTTTTCTTTAAGTGTGAATTTTCTAGGGAAGTTTGGGAAAAGGTCAAGTTGAAAGCCAAAATTCATAATTGTGATGTCTCATGGAATAACATTGTTCAAGAACTTGCTAATGATAATAATGGTAATAATATTGGAAGTGTAGTCAGAAGATTGTGTTTTGCTGCTTGTGTTTATAGCATATTGCATGAGAGAAATTGCAGGGTGTTTAGAGGTGAAAACAGAGAAGTTATTGATGTTGTTAAGGCAATTATTGATACTGTCAAAATGAAGCTGATGTGCATTAATGTGAAGAGCAGTGAAGCTGTTAGAGTTGTGGAAAAGGATTGGGCTATAGTATGCAAGAAATCTAAGTAACAAAATGTGAGTATGGTTGGGAGTGTATTGTTCATTTCTGAGTTAGCCTACAGATGTATTAAGGGGAGATTTGATCAGTGGTTGATATTCATGTATTTGTTGATGTATTGGTTTTTAACCACTTCAAATGCTTCTTACAAGTTTAAAGAAGCTTTTGTATTTCATGTTCATCACATAAGAAGGCCCTGTAACTTGGTTTGTTGGATGCTTGGAGTTATAAGAGCATGCAAATCTGTTTATAGGCCTTGGTGGAGGTAATTGTAGATTTGTATGTTTTTTATAATTTTCTGAGTTAAAAGTAAGCTATAAAGTGGGTTACCTTAGTGTGAAGGGTAGTATGAACATTGTAGGGTAGTACATGGGATGATTTGAATAGTGAGGGGTGCAAGATGACCCTACTTGGTCTTATCAGTGTACTAACAAGGGGGCATGTAGTATCTCCCTCAAGGTGAGTGTTTCCAGTTTCTTGAAGCCTTTTTTTAAAGAAGGAAATGTAGAGAAACTAGAAGAGCCCTTGACTGGATGGTTGGGTTCCCAATGAAGCCATACATCTGATTCATCTTGGCTGTTGTGGGTGCTAGTTGAATGGCCTTGATGAGTAGATGATATGGAAATGTAGTTGGATGGTTTATGGTGCTTTAAAGGTGAATTCAGTGTCCACTGTTGTGTATTGATAGTGGTTTGTGAGCTGTGAAGTTCTGTTAGTATCTAGCTTCTTGCTGTTTGATATTGATAGTAGTATTGACTGTTAAGAGTTGTATTGTTCTTTTATATACTGATTGGGGGTTGTCCTAATCGGTTGTATGGTGTTGTAAGTTGTTTTATAGTTTAATGAATAATATATATTTCACCTTTTGCACCAAAAAAATAAATGATATCTAGAACTATATCTAAGTTGGTGTCTTTCACTACAAGAAAAAGGGGTTTTTGGGACGACCTCTTTTTGGAACGGCCATGAAATCGTGCCAAATACTTGTATTTGGAACCGTTTTGATAATTGTGCCAAAAAGATGCGTATTTGGAACCACAAAAAAAACCGTCCCAAAAACTTATGTATTTTAGGACAATGTTTAGAAAGGGTGCCAAATGAATACTTTTCTGGAATAGTTTGCCAAATACTAATGCATTTGGAACCACTATTGTAAAGTGGTTCCGAGTACATACATTTTTTAGACGATTTACAAAAAACATGCCAATTGTTCGTGAATTTCGAATGTTTTGTCAAAACTTTGCCAAATAAGTATGTATTTAGAACCAAAATGTTTGGTTCATCTTCGAGGAACCGTCGATTTAGGCATGTTTTATCCTAACAATACGAAAAAGGGATCAGTTGGTTATGCAGATGCAAGTTATTTGTTAGATCCTCATAAGGCAAGATCCCAAACAGGATACATGTTTATGAATTGAGGTACTGCAATCTCATGGCGTTCCTAAAAACAAACACTTGTTGCAACATCATCAAATCATGTTGAAGTCATTGCACTACATGAAGCTTCTAGAGAATGTGTATGGTTGAGATCTATGACACAACTCATCTTGAGTTCTTGCGGACTGTAGAAAGATAGAAGTCCAACTTTAATCTACGAAGATAATTCAGCTTGTGTCTCGTAGTTGAAAGAAGGATATATCAAAAGTGACAGAACAAAACATATACCGCCAAGGTTCTTCTCATATACACAAGATCTTATAAAAGATAATCAAGTTGAAATGAGATATGATCGATCTAGCAACAAACCATCAGATCTTTTTACCAAGGCACTCGCTACTTCAATTTTCAGAAAACACGTTCACAATATTGGAATGCGACGTGTTCGAACAATGTGACAGTTTACAAATGACAACATCAGGGGGAGTCAACTATACAATGCACTCTTTTTCCTTAGTTAAAGTTTTGTACGAATGGATTTTTTCTTTTACAAGGTTTTTAATGAGGCAATATTAGAAGTTGAACTCCACGTTGACCAATTGTCATCCAAGGGGGAGTATTATGAATTAGTAGTGGTAGATGAGCACATGTGAATTACTACTCACTATTTGAATTATTACTCACTATTTGATTCGAAGTTTACCTATGCAATACTATTTACTTCCTATCAATACTCTTTTTCTTTTATTTACCCATGTGTTTAAATGTTGTATAAATAACACATGAAGTAACGAAATAAGAATGCACCAAGAGATCAACTTTCATAGTGATCTTTTACTTTTCTTCTTTGATTCTATCTAAAGTTTAATAAATATATTATCATAGGCCTGGTTAATTATAAGATTACGGTATTTTTTGGTTCATAATTGATATATAAACATTTAGAAAAGTTCCTTACAATTAGATTGTTTTAAAGCTGGTGGTTTTAAAACAACAACAATAATTTTGTTAAGTCATCGAGAGGCTTCAAAAATAAAAGAAGACAAAGCGGTAAAATCAAACTCATGGGTTGGTAGCAAAAAAAGTGAGGGCGCAGAAAGTATATCGGCTTCTCACTAATTTCTTTTTATAGATATATTGAATTTTTAATATTAAACTGCAAAAAATGTCCCTAAACTATGCGATTTTTGGGAGAAATGTCCCTAACGTTTTGGTTTTTTGTGAGAAATGTCCTTGAGCCGTTACTGTAGTTGCAAATTCCCCATTTTTGCTAATGCTCATTACTAATACCCGTTAGTCAAAGTCAAACCCCATGCAAAATGACTAATTTGCCCTTGTTTTCTTCCCCACTTTTATATTCTTTTGAATTTGCACCACACAACCGGTACCACCACCACCACCCTCTACCACCACTACCACCACCACCACCACCACTACCACTACCACCATGCTAAAACTACTTATATTTATGAATTATCACTATTGTGGGGCACAAGTTTTCTATTTGATCTTTGTTAAAAGATATTATAGATAATAAAGGTACCTTACTTAAACTAAATGTCATGTAGTCTTTGCATTTTTAAACGCGACTAGAACAAAGTTATTTAATTTATCTGCAAGTCTTAGTGGGATTTCAGTTCGCGGAAAATCAGCTTCTGTTGTTTGGGCAGAGTGACATTTGCTTTTGATTATCTACAAACAATCAGTTTGCATTGGCTGATTGGTATTCAAGTGTCTGGATGGAGTAAATAACTTGTGTCATTTGCTTATTTTAGGCAAAAATAATATCTTTTAAATAAGCACTATTGAAGCTACATGTTTTAAAGATCTTACAAAGTACAACATAAGCTAAATAAATAAGTGTTAGCCTTTAAAGTTATGTTATATTCGGGAATTGCATTTCTTTCTATGTACAAGGACTAGTTTTGTCAATAGTGGTAAGTTAGGCTAGTCACTAGTATAAATACCCCTCCTAGTCTCAACTAGGAGGTTGGATGTCTCATTGTATTTCAAGGTGTGTGTGGTTTCCTTTTTTCTCTCTCTAGAAAACACACACACCTTCCCCATTCTTTCAATCTAATAATACCATGTCTATTCTTTATTTTGAGCATCCCTGACCTCCCGAAGGTGTTTCTTGATCACAACAAGTGGTATCAGAGCTAACAGGGGGTGAATCGTGGTGTTTTTGGGTGAAAAATCGCGTTTTTTGAGCTGTTCATACAAAGTTTATCGAGTTTGCATGTGGGTTTATCGAGTTAGGTTAAGCTTATCGAGTTAGCTTATCGAGTTTGTAAGACTCTTATCCAGTTACATAAGTTTTGCCGAGTTAGGCTGGATCAACCTTATCGTTTATCGAGTAAGGCTTTCACTTGTGTTCTCTTAAACGAAACTATACTCGGTTCATCTTAAGTTATCGAGTTAGCAACTGAAGTTATCGAGTAAGACTTATTGAGTATTGGTTATCGTATATCACACGCTTTATCGAGTAACACATCTTTACCGAGTAAGGAAGTATTACCGAGTAAAGAAGTTTTACCGAGTTAGGGGCATTATCGAGTTAGTAAAAAAAAGAGTTTTTTGGCGGGAAAATTTGAGTAAAATTTATTTTTTAGAGGAGACTAAAAGTTCACGTGATCGGGCTTAATGATTTACGAAATGATTTGTGTCGGAGATTGGTTGATTCTATATTCTTATCATCTCAACCTTTTCTACGTACTTCTACCTCATCCACCTTCACCAATTTTGGGCAAAAAGTTCAAGATGATCAGTGTTTCAACTGTTACTTTGGTGTTATCATTTCATGTGTACGTTACGGGCTAATTTGGTATATGTAAGATAATTGGAATGCATTTGGTGAGATGAAGATGTTGATCTTCTATTCCCCCAAATGGACAATCTTGTAGAAGGTCGAGTCTACAGTCTGTTCAACATTTTCCGCTACGTGTTAGAAGACTAAAGATGGTATGCATTTAATTATCAAAAGACTTCTTCAGATTCAGGGCATTCATCAGAAAGGTTGTCAGTTTGGGGGAGAGCACTAATTAGGGGAGAGTGTAAGGCCAGATTTAATCCCTAATTAGATTTGCTCACATTGTTCTTCTGCAAGTAAAGAGATGGCAGCTGAGAAGATTCAGGAAGCTGAATGAAGTAATGAAGATTGAAGACCACTCTCAGAGCTGCTGCGCTTATGTTTTGTATTTAATTTTACTTGTAGGGAACGTTGTAAGCAATTCCTGTACAACATCACTTTAGGGAGAGATTGTTAGCCTTTAAAGTTATGTTATATTCGGGAATTGCATTTCTTTCTATGTACAAGGACTAGTTTAGTCAATAGTGGTAAGTTAGGCTAGTCACTAGTATAAATACCCCTCCTAGTCTCAACTAGGAGGCTGGATGTCTCTTTGTATCTTAAGGTGTGTGTGGTTTCCTTCTTTCTCTCTCTAGAAAACACACACACCTTCCCATTCTTTCAATATAATAATATCATGTCTATTCTTTATTTCGAGCATCCCCGACCTCCCGAAGGTGTTTCTTGATCATAACCAATGTTTTTTTTTTTTTTTTTTTTTTTTTTTTTTTTGCTCGAAGGTGTTCCTGGAGAGAACATTTTTCAAATTAAATTTTGGAGGGAAAAGAAGATCTTACTATATCGACTTTATAGTCAATCAATGGCAACTCACCATGACAGTTTCACAAGTGCTTTGTCCAATGGTTTTGCCTCATTCTTCAAGGCATTAAACATCCAACAACCCAACAACAATCAGCAAGGATATGCTTCGAGTATACAGATGGGGAATCAGATGCAATATGCAGGGCAGTATGTAGGAAATCAAATGGATCAGATTGTGAATCAGAATGTGCTTAATCAAAATGGGATTGATTGTTTTATGACTTCGATTCAAAAACCTACATCTGAAATTCACCGCAGTGATATTGGTAATAATTACAATGTCAATGCAATGACGAAGGTAGAAAAGATCCAATACTTGTTGATGCTAGCCAATAAAGAAGAATCGGGAATACCGTTGACTGCTGAGGAAAACAAATTCATAGCTACAACAAGAGTTAATGAGAATTCCGCAGATCTTAATGAAACCTATAACTGTATGGCAAATCAGTAGGCAACAACATCAAGCAGTGATTCTGATCTTCCTCCTACTTATGATTCAGATCCATTCCATGAGGTACCAAATTATGGTAATGATGCTAATCCGTTTGCTCATGAGAAGCCACATTATGTGCCATCTGAACCTAATTATGATACATATGTGGGGGAACAAGTTAATAGCAATGTTAACTATGAAACTCCAGATATGGATCCTAATGGAGTTCAACTTGCACAAAATGGTGCTAATGATGAGGAAACACGTGCTTTATTTGAAACATTATTGAACAATTGTCGTATTGAAATTGAAAATGTGAAAAAGGTCAATCGCGAAGTTAAGGCCGCGAATGTAAAATTGACCGCTGAGCTTGAGAGTTACAAGAAAAACGTTAAAGCTTTTGAGTTTCATAACAAAAGATTATCAGAATTAGAAACTAGTTATCAAAATTCCGTTTCAAGAGAAAAACTTTTGCAAATCAAGTTTGATACACTTGATGTTAATTCTTTCAAGAAGATAAAATCTTTAAACGCGGAAATTTCTGATTTACAAAACCAACTTTCTAAACAAAAATCAGCTTATACCAATCTTGAAAAAGAAAGGGATGAGTTGAAAAAGGACTTTGCAAAGAAAGAAGATAAACTTTTGGATGAAATCATAGAGTCAGAACACAAGATTGCTAAACTTGAAGAATTAGTGGTTAAAAAGGGTCAGTCAAGCTAAACAATGAACATGATTGCTAATCAAACTAATCCGATTTACCACACAAAACATAAAATGGCTCTAGGGAACAAAACTCCTTGTAATCTCAAGAAAGCTCGGCAAGAACAGAATAGTTTGTTTAATGGAAATGTTTTGTTTACTAAGCATGATCCTCCTACTGTTCGTGATTCTGTGGAAACAATTGAATTGGTCGAAGAGAGCATTAATAAAATGAAACGAAAGAATCCTGATTTGAAACCAATTGATTACAACAAATTGAACAAACTTTTGGGAATTACTTTTGTTCCACAAAAACAAGCATATGAGCTTTCCAAACCTTTTTCCAAAAGCCCAGAAGTTTCTAAACCCGTAGTTGTTTCCAAATCTCTTTCAAAAATGGAACAAATGTCTTCTAACAACACTTTTAATACAAGTGAGGCTAGAGACATTCTTGATGACATTAAAAAGAGAATTCAAACACTTCAAAATATTGTTAGATCTAAAACTACTATCAGTATTAACAACTGGCATTTTAGTTTTCATAACGAACATAAAAAGGTGTTTGAAAACAACATTACTATCCCACTGAATAACATCAGTGCGAGGGTAATCTATTTTGAACAAGCTTTCTTAAAAGAAATGGCCGACCTGTCAAGGACCACAAATCCCTGGTAAAAGAAGCTAATGAAACTCGTGAAAACATGAATATTTTGGAAAGGTTAAATGATTCTCTCTTCGAAGCAATTATGTCTACTGATATAATGTCCATCATTTTACAATCATATTCTGTTGAGGAAGATGAAAGACTGCAAGCTGAGACATCTAAAATTGTTTCAAAATATGAAAATGCTCTTGTAAAACTTGAAAAAGAAAACATGTCATTTTTTAAACAACTTGATCGAAAATCGGAGGAATGCAAGTATGACAAATTTTCGTATGAGCATGCCTACAAGGACACGAAAGAGCAAAATGATCTTTTTAGAGCTCAGCTTGTAAGTATAAAAGGGAAGGGTGTGGATACTAAGTTTGCAAAACCATCGAATTTGGAGAAACCAAATGTTTCTAAAATGGTTGAAAAACCAAAAATGTCAATTTCACGGTTTGCTCCAAAAGTGGGTGAGAAAAAGGATTTGACAAAACCAGTCACTCCACAACCCTTGCCCAAGAAAAAGGAAATTGAAAATAATGTTGAAAAACAAAAATTGGTTGTTGAAAGAAACACAACTGTGAGTACACCTGGCTCTACTAGGAATAATACACCAAATGTGACCACAAAAACTGTTAACGAGTCTGTTGGTTCTAATGACATGGTCCAAAATCACCATCTAGAGGAAGCTAGGAAAAAGGCACAACTTCAATAATACGAAATTTTAGGTGCAAAACCTAGTGTGATGAATTCTACAAGATTCCGAAGCACTGCTAGTAGTAGTAAACCATTACCTAGGAACAATCTACAAATTACTAGGGATTGGCTTGTATCTAAGAGTAGTGGCACAAATGAGAATGCTAGGAACGTAGAATGCAACACAAAGAATTCCAAAGTCTCATCAAACAACAAACAATTTCTCAAGAAAGGAAAATCAAGTGTCAAGACACAATCCACTAAGACACCAAATCAAAACAAACCCGCTGATAGGAAGTAAGAGGTTAAGAAACCTAATAGGTGGAGACAGAAAGGATGTAGTTTTTCCAAGACTGAGACTTCCACTGCATCTGATAAGAAAACTACATCTAGATCTTACCTT
Organism: Artemisia argyi; assembly: GCA_030686995.1. NCBI lineage: Eukaryota > Viridiplantae > Streptophyta > Magnoliopsida > Asterales > Asteraceae > Artemisia > Artemisia argyi. The sequence continues at coordinate 38,908,416 of CM060706.1, forward strand.
AGGTGGATTCCCACGGGAAAAGTTTTTAAAACAGTTGGTCTTAGATGGATTCCCACAGGGAAGATTTTTGATAGTTGCACCAAGACAAATAATAGTGATAATCATCAGGATAAGGAAGTAGAAACCATTACAACCGTTGATATTCAGCACCCGCTGAGTGATGATTCATGTACTTCTAACACTGTTATTTGTGAAACCTCTTCGTCTTTGGTTGCAGGTGTTTCAACTATCTCATAACCCAGTTCATCAAAGGGTTCAAATTCTGTAAATTCTATAAAATCATTCCTTCAATCTTCTATTTTTGATTTTCCATTCTTTTATAAAAACAAAAACAAAATACAAAAATAGAAAATTTTCAAAAAATACAAAAACAATATAAAATAAAAAAATAAAAAAATATTCTTCTCACGACATGTCTCTCGTATAAATCAATATTTTGTACGTGTCTAGAAATGTCTTTCAACAATGATACGGACATGTACAGATGCTTGAACGGGAGTTCTTTAAATGTTTTTCTAAAACACGTTGTTTCACAAAAATTTCTTCACAATGGCTTTCGTATACTTCAGTACGAAACCCGTATTTAAATGATGACTTCTTAGTACTTCAGCTAAGGACTCGTACTTCAACATAATGACTTCTTAGTATTTCAGCTAAGGACTCGTTCTTCAAAGAAAGGAAAGTGCTTAATCTAACAAAGGTTTAAAGATTTTCCGTGCACTTATCCTAAAAACATTATGGCTTATGCACACATAACAGTGTATAACCCGCGATTTTCAAAGAAAGGACCATGTTGTACATTTTTGTGCGATAATCCTTAAAGATAAGAAGACTTCTCACCAAAAAGCTTATCAAAGTCTTCTTAATTTTTTGAGCAAAATTTTGAAAAATGTTTTAAAAGGTTTTCAAAACTTTTCACGATGTAGCTCAAGATATTACTCCCTCAAATCCTTAAATCGCTTAATTTAATCAAAATGTTCTATTTTTTAGGGGGAGTAATAAAAAGAAGTTCCAAAAAGATCATGCTTAAAAGAAACTAATTCGGAATTTACAAAAATCCGTTTCTCCCATATGCTATCCAAAAAGAAAAGGTTTTAATCAATTGGTATCAAAAATACCATGGATATGCTATTTTTGAGGGGGAGAAGACGTGATTAAAATGTGATCAATGTGTTTAAGATTGTGGCTGAATCTCGTGTGAGCTCGACTCAGAAATGACCCAAGAATCGACGAAACAACAAAAGTTAGTAATCGAAAAGACTTATCCTTGACGGGTAATAACATCAAGTTAGTTACTAGAGCTAGTTGTCACCTAAAAGCTGACAATGGAACTCTTTAACTAGCCACGTAAGCGTGTCTCGAAAAGGATTTGTCTTAGTAGAAATGTACCATTTCGAGAAACTTTCTGTGGACTTGACCAGGCCAGGTAATAACTTCAAGCTAGTCTAACTAGTGATGTAAGCGTGTCTCGAATCGGTTGTGTTCATTGAAAGCGGATCAATTCAAAAGTGCAAACTCCTCCCGCATGCACAAATTTCCTAAAATAACCCATGAGCACATGTGAAGGGGGAGTCCTTCAAATAAAATGCAAAACTCTTGAAGTGTTAACAAAGTATGTTTTATTATCATAAACACTTTGAGAGATTTTCAAATGAATGGTTTTATGGCAACAATAGGATAGTCATGAAGATATAAGGTGACTAAGGTTAGGAAAAACCGTCCTATGATATGCCAGAGCCGGAGGGATCTACCCAAGGACAAATCCAATAGATTAAAATTAGAAGTCCTTAGGTATGATTGAAAAAGGGAGAAAATGAGAAAGGAGAAAGAAGGGGTTGAAGAATTAAAAAGAAAAGTTATGAAAAAGGGTGAAAAGAAATAGCCCTCTAAATGATCAACCTTAGGGCAAACACCGGGTTCAACTCATATGCTACTGGTTGTTACTAAGGTGACACCTGTATTGAAGATAAAGACGTCATGGACCCAGTGACGTACTGCACTTAACCTTCTAGCCACTCGAGTATCTCTTAAAAGGTACTTGTTTCATTCTCACGGGGAACCGGTGTAATCTATCGACCTGTCTCTTAGAGATGGTTGATATTGAAACAGGAGACCTCTCCCTAATCTCCGTATATGAAACCAAATGTGCAGTTATCGAGTCTAGAGCCCCGAGATTCAACAAAAGATCTCATAAGAACACATGATACTTCTACACTGGTTGTTCATCAATAAGGACGCCAGTTGTAAACTTTAGAGTCCTACACACATCTTAGCAATTTGCCAGAACATTTATGAGAGGATTCACTTTATGTGATTCTCAATGATTGAATGGAAATTCCTGCCAGGGTCAACATCAAGCAGCCCTGACAGCAGGTCACTTCGGTAATTCTTTATGGGTTATGCTTAGTGTTCGCGGTGGTTTAAAACGGTCTACAGTCATGGAGTGATCCCCAACGACTCACCCATTTGTTGAGCTACTTTGTAGGTCTCGCAAGCTCCCTCGGGAGTATCCAAAATAGGAACAGCCATGATAAGGATTAGAAGGAGTCTTCACACTATGCTGTTGACAATCTATAATTCCTTATCTGTAAGTACCGGTTGATTTATTGCTAATTGTTTACCTGCAGCTATACATCATCTCCATGGCGAAAGATTCCACATGCTCATACATGCATCATGAAGTCAAGGAAAAGCTCTCTCAAAGATCTAAACTACACAAAGTTCATCAAAACATTCTACGCCAAATAGGGAATCTACAAAGTTAAGAGACTATGATCAAAGTGAAAGAATGGGAACTATGTGTGTATGAAAGTCAAAGTCCAAAGATGTTTGAGCATGTTGGAAAGATGAACAACCACCAAAGACAAAGAAGTGATGAAAGGCAGATGACACTACATCACAAACTACAGAGGAACTAAGAACGAAGAAAAGTCAATTATCAAATATCACAAAGCATGAAGGAATAAACAATTAAAACTATTCTACAAAGACTCAAAGTTCAAGACGACAAGCTTCAAAGTTCATAGATCAAGATCACAATGAGAGATCTCAATTATCACCCCTTAGGGGGAGATTGTTAGCAATAGAAGTGTTGATCATCAATGGAATCAAAGAGAGATCTCAATGATCGCCCCTTAGGGGGAGATTGTTAGAAATAGAAGTGACGATCATTATTGTGTCATCGAATCTTGTAATAATGTTGTAATAATCTTGTAGTATAGTTAAGGGTAAACGGGCTTGGTTTAATCTAATATTGTATAAGGATATGTCTAGTTCATTACATAAGCCCAAGCCCGGCCCATCTTCTTATCCTACCTATAAATACCTCCAAATGCTCCCATTTGGAGGTAGTGCTTCTATGTGTATTTCTAGGTGTATTCTCTCTCTTAATCTAATACATATTTCTTTCTCTCTCTAGAAGTTACCATCTCTCTTTCTCTCTCTACTTATCTCTTCTTTATCTTTATATAAACTTGTGTTAGATATAGTATTTTTAGGGTCCTACAATAAGCAAAGTCCAAATACTATAGTCTTTTACATTGGATTTGCAATTGTAGTGACAGTACGTTGATATTTATATGTAGGATTATGGTTATTTACCTCTTTAATCTTACCTATATCAATTGTCACTAAATTTATCTTGAGATTTTGGTAGGGTACTTAAAAGAAATTCATCAATACTTTAATGACACATAGTGTTGATTTTTTGATGCACCCAGACCTCAAACTTGGTTTGAAAGTTGTTACGTAGTTATTGCAGTTTCAAAATGCTTCTTAGTAGTTTTTCGTGTGAACAAAACTAGTTATAGTTTCAACAAAAGGTGAGAATCTAGAGTATCAATAGTCGATACAATAAACTTTGATTACATATAATTATATCAATCCTGCTATTGTCTGGATCAGCAATTAAAGGAAAATCATAATTTAAATGAATAACATTACATAGTCTTATTTCAAAGGTTCCTCAAATTTATCTAGCTTAGGATTCTATTGGTATCTGATTCTATTGATCAGTTGGATCAAGTTGATTATGTGATACTAAAAAGAGAGCTCCTACTAATTTTCTATAGCCTTTCTCGTGAAAAAGATTTAATTGTTGAAACATATTATAGATAGCAACAACAACAAAAAAACAAACAAACAAACAAACATTTTTATATACCCATCCAATGGAAATCATATCAGGATTTAGGATACAACAATTTTAGATAATTCAACAATATATAACAATTACCACTAAAGAAAAAGTGACGGGAATCTGGGTTTGGTCACCGGAGAAGATGAAGATGAAGGGTAAAGGGTGGTTATGGTGGTGGTGGTGCCAGTTGTGTGGTGGTAAAAGAGGGTGGTGGTGCAAATTCAAAAGAATATAAAAGTGGGGAAGAAGATAAGGGTAAATTAGTAATTTTGCATGGGGTTTGACTTTGACTAACAAATTTTAGAAACGAGCGTTAGCAAAAATCGGGTATTTGCAACTACAGTAACGGTTCAAGGGCATAACTCGAAAAAAACCGAAACGTTAAGGACATTTCTCGCAATCTTTCAGAAATGGGGACATTTCTCGCAAAAATTGCAAAGTTTAGGGACATTTTTTGCATTTCACTCTTTTTAATAAAATTTTCAGATGTAACCGGAATCTCTCTCTTTGCTGGTATGGGGGCGAACTGTTGGGCTTGAGGGTAGCCTTGCACAATATTATGGAGAAGACGAAGAGGAAGTATGTGTCCAAATGTGCGGATAACAAATGCAAGTTCATCCCATTTGCTTTCTCTACGTTGGAAGAATTTGATAAGGATGTTTTGAACACACTTTCATACACTAACTCTCTTTCTATTAGTCACTCTAATAATATTAAAAGTGGTGCATTTATCTTTCTTAAAGCGAATTTTTTTTATTTCGAAAGGAGTGAGAGCACAACTTGTGTATAGACTCTCATCAAACATTATATGTCTCCCGTAACAACTTTTCCCGCCTTCTTTCATCTTCATCACTAAAATCATCGTTTTCATCAAATTACCCAATCAAAACTCAACCAATTTCAATTTTGAAAACACCAGTGTACTCGTCTAATCATTGCGCATACATTGGTATGATTTGATTAGGTTTTTATCAAGTTTGGAGAAAACCCCCAATTTGTATGTTGGCACTAAATTTTACCTGATTGGATGAAATTAGGTTTTTCTAGTGTTCCTTTGAATCTTTTTTCATATTTCTTACAAAAACAAAAAAAACAGTGTAATCCCTATTGAATTGAAGTTTAGCCATAGTTGTAAGAATGTCGAATAGCAAAAGGTCATCCAAAAGAACGATTAGGGTTTCGGCAAGATATGGGGATTTAGTTAATGGGCTTAATTAGTGAAATGATGATAGGAAAAAGAAGGAGGCGGATGGGAATATTCAAGGGGATGAAGGAGCAAATGAAGAGATCAAGAATAAGGGTAAAAGGAGTATGTTTGAGGGTGATCTGAATGGGAATGAATTTCCTAATCTTCAAACCCAGGTAAACAAATCTCTTAATACTGATGTTGCTAGCAATAATGATAATGATTTGAGTGCTAAATTGAATAGTGAAAACATTGTTGCTAAGCTAAATGCTGAAAGTGTTAGTAGTGATCCATGTGGTACTAATAAGGATGAAAGTGTTAGTCATGTTAGTCATTGTACAATTGCTGAAGCCTATGACAAATCAACAAATAGAAATAGTAATAGAACTGTGAAGACTGAACCTAAAAGGGGAAATACTAGTACAGTTGTTGATATACTCAAGGCTAATGCAACTGATAATAAACTAATTGAAGTGCCAACTGAGGTGAATGAAAATGGGGTTGAAATAGCCATATTTGATGAAGAAATTGTTGAATTAGGAAGTGCTAAATAGAACAAGACTGTTTGTGGTCAATTTTTAGGTTGTATGATCAATTTCAATGAGGCTAGATACCACTTGAGGAGAATGTGGAACAAATATGGACTTGAGGACATGACTGTGAATGATAAAGGTATATTCTTCTTTAAGTTTCACGATGAGCAGGGCATTCTACAAGTTATTAGCAATGGGCCTTGTATGGTTGACAATAAACCATTATTTGTTCAAAGATAGGGTATTGATGTCTGCTTGGATAGATCAGAACCTAAGAAACTGCCTGTTTGGGTTAAACTGCTAAATGTACCTTTAGAGGCATGGAATGTTAAAGGTATTAGCTCTTTAGCTAGTTGTCTAGGTAAGCCTGTAATAATGGATGAAATGACCATTAAAGTTTGTAAGACAGGGATGGGAAGGCTTGAGTTTGCAAGGGTTCTAGTTGAATTGAATGCTGAGAAACAATTCAAAGATGTCATTGAAATTGCTTATAAGAAAAAAGATGCAAGCACAAGTATGACTAAATATGTGCAAGTTGAATATGCTTGGAAGCCTGATAGGTGTAGCCATTGCTATGTGTTTGTTCATGAAGATGGAAAATGTAGGTTGATACCAAAAGAAGTTGAAAGTGAGAAAGTAAGTAATGAACATAGTGAGATGAATGATGGTTTCAGAAAAGTAATACATAGGAAAGGTAAAAATGAGACAAATAATAACAATGTTAAGAAAAATGAGCAGAATGTTAGGAGTGGTCACCCCAAAAGTAGTACTTATCCAAATAGAACAACTGGTCAGAAAATGAACAATAATAAAAAGGAAAACTGGACTAAAAACAATACAGAAGTGGTCTTAAATCCTAACATGGAAAAAAGTAAGGAGGCTAATAAGGAAACAGGAAAAGGTAGTAACACTATGAGTCCTACCAATGGTAAAAGTTTAGATGGAAATTCAAGTGGTGGAAAAAAAACAAGCAGATATAGGAATATTAAGCAAGAATAGTTATTATCTTTTGGATTCACTAGACAATGAAGAGGAACTAAGGCCAAATATAAATGAAAGAAAGCAAATTGACAATGTTTTAGGAACAAATGGTGATCCAACAGTGGAAGAATGGGAAAGTTGGAATGATGAAATGAAAAGGTACTATAGGGACAAAAAAGAAATGATTGATGCTTCTGGGAAATTAGAGAATAATGAGGATGTTGTGTAGGACTTATCTCCATCTGGAGAGAGTTTACTGATGAATGAGGTTGAGGGTATTTGCAGTCACACCCTTAATTGAAATTTGAATTTGATAAGTGATACCATTGTATATAGATAGTATCGTATTATAGGTTTTAGCTTTTTTATTTTTGTGTGAAAAAACAGAAATAGTGTATAGTGAGTCAAAAGAATTAAGAGAGTTGGGGAGATCAAAAATAGAAAGAGAGTTTTTGTGTGTATAAAAATAGACAGAGTGTATTGTGAGCCAAAAGAATTGAGAGATTGGTGAGAAAAAACAGAAAGAGAAGTATTGTGTGTAAAAATAGACAAAGTGTTTTATGAGCCTAAAAGAATTGAGAGATTGGTGAGTCAAAAACAGAAAGAGAAGATTGTATGTAGAAAAATAGATAGAATGTTTGGGAGACAAAAGAATTGATAGAAGTTGTGAGCCTAAAAACAAAAAGAGATTATTGTGTTTTAAAAACAGACAAAGTGATAAGTGAGCCAAAAGAATTAAGAGATAAAGTGAGCCAAAAATAGAAAGAGAGTAAATGGATATTAAAGTTGCTTCATGGAACATCAGAGGACTTAGTACTTCTGATAAACAAAAAGAGGTGAAAAAGATTATTACCGAGGAAAAACTTTAGATGTGTGCCATACTTGAAACACATATCAAGTACAGTAAAGCCAAGAGAATTGGTGAAAAAGTATTTGGTAATTGGGATTATGTAACAAATGCTGAGGACAATTACAAAAGGTGTAGAATCATGGTTGGCTGGGATCAAAATAAGATGGATGCCTGGTTGATTACTAAATCAAGACAGAGTATGCTATTGTTGGTAGAAACTGCATGTCAAAAGACCAAGTTCTTCTGCACCATTGTTTATGCAAGTAACTCTGGAATTGAAAGAAGACACTTATGGAAAGAAATGGAAGCCTATAAGCAGGTTACTGATGGAAATGCTTAGGTAATGCTAGGTGATTTTAATGTAATTTTGGAAGTCAATGAACATTCTAATGGAAGCTCAATGCATTCTAATGACATGATGGAATTTAAAAAGTGTGTTGAGAAAGTGGAAATTGAGGACTTATTAAGCTCTGGATTTCAATATACTTGGACTAAAAGTCTGAGGAACCCCAATTGCAAAACACTAAAGATGCTGGACAGAGTAATGGTCAATGAGAACTTTTTAGACACCTTTATAGCTGCTCATAGTGTGTTCCTCCCATACATTATCTCAGACCATTCACCTGCTATTCTAATAATACCAAATGGTAGGGTGAAAAGGAAGAAAGCTTTCAGAATGTCCAATTTTATAACTGAGAAGGAGGAGTTTGTGCCAATAATAAAAAAAGAATGGGACAAAAGTATCAATGGATTTCAAATGTATAAGGTAAGTCAAAAACTGAAGTTACTCAGTTAAGCTGGAAAAATGGTAATGTTCATGAAAGAGTCAACATACTGAGAGATAATATCAAAGCTGCTTAAGAGGATGTTGATAAGAACCCTTTTTGTGAGAACATGAAGAAACATATTTGCCTATTGCTGCAAGAGTACTGAGAAGCTGTAAAAGATGAGGGGAATTTTCTATTCCAAAAAGCTAAGGTTGATTGGCTGAAAGAAGGGGACAGAAACACAAAGTTTTTTCATAAAATCATTAAAGGAAGACAACATAAGAGCAGGATAATGGTTGTGTGTGATGAAAATGGGATTAGACATGAAAAGGAACAAGTTGCACAACAGTTTCTGGATCACTTTCAAAGGTTTTTAAGTACTAAAGATGATGTTGCAGAATTTAATAGTAATCATGTCAGGTTTCCAAACAAGATATCACCAGAAGAGGCTGAAAGATTGGTTAGACAGGTTAGTGAGAAAGAAATCAAGGATGCAATGTTTGATATAGAATATTCAAAAGCACCAAGGCTAGATGGATATACATCCAGATTCTTTAAAATAGCTTGGAGCATTGTAGGAGATGAGGTGTGTTTGGCAGTACGGGAATTTTTCACATCAGGGAAATTACTAGGTGAGTTGAATGCTACATTAATATCACTAGTACCTAAGATTCCAACACCTAATAAAGTCTCTGACTTTAGACCAATTGCCTGTTGTAATGTCCTTTATAAGTGTATAAGCAAGGTGATCACAAATAGAATTAAAGAGGTTCTAGGGGGATTAGTTAATCAGAACCAAAGTGCATTTATTTCTGGTAGACAGATAACTGATAACATACTTTTGGCACAAGAGCTTCTAAGAGGGTATAATAGGAAGCAAAAAATAAAGAAGTGTGCACTTAAGATTGATTTGCAAAAAGCCTATGATACTTTAGATTAGGAGTTTTTAAAGTCTTTTGGAGCATTTGGGTTTCATAGCAGGATGGTAGGATGGATCATGACATGTGTCACCACTGCTAAGTTTTCTTTGAATGTCAATAGGGAAAGGATAGGGTATTTTAGTGGTGGTATAGGGTTAAGACATGGAGACCCAATTTCGCCATACTTATTCACTATGGCCATGGAGGTTTTTAACTTACTCATAAGGAAAAATATTGAAAATGCTGAGGAATTTAAATACCATCAGGGTTGCAAGAAGCTTAGAATAACTCATTTGGGATTTGCAGATGACTTGATAGTTTTTTGTCATGGGGATACTCAATCTGTCAAGGTTACAAAAGATACTTTAGATGAGTTTAGTAAGTTTTATGGGCTTAAAGTAAATATGTAGAAAAGTACTATCTTTTTTAGGGGGTTATCAGTACATGAGCAAGAAATTATAGTTCAGACTCTTCCTTTCACAATTGGGAAACTGCCTGTTAGGTATCTAGGTGTACCTCTGACTACAAAAAAACTAAGCACTAATGATTGCAAGCCATTGATTGAGAAGGTAAGAAGTAGAGTACAAGATTGGAGAAATAGAAATCTATCCTATGCAGGAAGACTACAATTGATAGCCTCAATACTATCCACAATGCAAATTTATTGGGCCTCTATTCTTATCCTACCCAAAACTATTGTTAAGGAAATTAATTAACTGTTGAAGGGCTTTCTGTAGTGTCAAGGGGAATTAATTAAGGGTAGAGCTAAGATTTCATGGGAAAACATATGTAAACCTAAAGATCAAGGTGGGTTCCCTAAAAATTACGATACTAAAATTCGGTGTAAATTTAAAAATTTTAAAACCTTACGATACGTTATGATTAAAAGTAAATTTAGACTAATTTATTTCCATCATATTATTATTTTTAACTAATAACTAAACGCATTTAAAGACTCTTAAAACCGATTCTTTAAACACCCATTAAAATTTCTTTTGACTCGTTTAACACCACCATTTAATCGGCCCATTTATTTTTTTTAATGACATAGCCGAACCCCATTAATTACCTTAAAAGCCCAATGATTAAACCTTCAATAACCGACCACTTAATGACCATAAAAGCCCATAGTTATGACCCATTGATCCCATTAAAAATACATAAACGGTAACAAAAAGAAAGGGACGCTCCTGTTGTGTTTATAAGTCGAAACCTGGTGTTTCTTTTGTCTCCGTTCGTACAACAAAAACAACACCTAAACAAACTAAGTAATCGATCTTGCTGCTGCTACATTCGTGTGATCAAAAAGGGTTCGTGATCGATTGTTGCTGTGTGATTCGTAGGTTAGGGTTTATAATTGGTGGGTTAATTCTCCTTCTTGTTCGATTCAGAAAAGGTACCCACACCCTCTTGTTCTTTGATCCATTCGACACATCTAGGTTGCATGATCTGAATTAAACAACACTAAAACCTTAATCGCATATATGCTAAAACCTAATCTAATGAACTCGTAAGTATGATTGTACGAATGAATTATAGCCTAAAATGGACTTGTGGTTATGACAGTTTTGATTACTGATGATGTATGCTTATTAACGTGAGATTTATAATGTGCTAATACTAGTTTTTTTGCATGAAAACCTAGTTTAAGGTCTTAAAAAGTTTTCCAATTGGTTTGGAGTGAATTGGAGTTGTATTGGTCATGTTTTTTATTTTTATGTGATTAAGTGTCAAAGTTGAGTAATCGAGTCTGAAATTCAGATGGTGTTTTTGATTTTTCATTTTCAAACTATAAAGAGTTAGAAGCTCTCATTTTACAGAGGTTAAATATAGGTTATATGTGAATTCCTAGAATTTTTGTGGATTTTTCTGAAGTGTCTAAATTGGTTAACCAAATACAAACTTTCTGCATATATGTGCAGTTAATTTTCTGGGTAAGTTTGGGAAGATGATTTTTGAAAGGGTATTTACACTTGGTCATAAATTCTGGAAAAATTCAAGACAATAAAGCTTCTTTGAGAATTTTTGTGAATTTTTATTTTGAATTCTGGTATTGTTTGAAAATTCGTTAAGTGAAGGTAAAAGTATATTAAAATCAGAAATTTGTTAAGAAACTTAGTTCTTTGTGAATTAATACTATTTGATGTGTTTTTATTAACCCTAGACCTAATCATTAATGATTGTAACCTAAATAGACATTAATGATATCGTTAAACCCTAAGTTGACTAATGTGGAAACTTACTAAATAGAATGAAACCCTAAAACGAGTAATCGGAGTAGCTAATAAGTATTGTATGAAACCGAACTCGTGTAGATTCGTTGGAGAGGACGTAACGTTGTTCCTTTTGTTCATTCATTCGTTTGCTTTCCGTTAAATTGCATTAAGGTACAAATATTCAGTCTTACTTTTATACATTATTTCCTTTGCATTTCGTATTGGTACGAATATTCTAGATACCCACTTCCATTTACATCGTTATCGGTTGGTTCGTTTGTTCGATTATTCGTTACTCATGATTCGTATTCAATGACCTTGATTCATTTACTATGATTTGGACATTTTTTTATTATCCATTTGTTATGACTCATTTGATTTGAACCATTGATATGATCCTTTTGTTGTGATCCATATGATATGATCCCATTATTATGACCCATTTGTTTTGATCCATTTGATTTGACCCATTGCTGAAGGTACTATCTAGCCATGGAGGTACCATGGCCATGTCATTGAGTCACCAATGGCATGACACTTTCTGTGGAGGTGTGATTGATCCACGACATTTCCTTTATCTGTGGCCATTATCTGAGTATGTATGCTATCCTTGAGCTAGGGTATATGCTAATCTGTTTTGCAGGGGAGTGTATGGATGCATCCTAGGCATATTGTTCTGTTCTGAAATGATTAGTGATTGGTTGTGCGTGCCATGCACCCCATTTCACTTCTGAGAGTTAGCTACTCCATTTGGTACTTGAGAGGTCTCCCCTCCTTGTACAACTTATGAATTGACGGTATATGCTTTGTGATATGAAATGTTTGATTGATTGTTTTGGTCTATTCATGTATCATGTTTAGACACTTGAGCAAATTCCGTTACTATCCCTTTTACCACTTCTGGATTATCCTTTGATTTCCATTTTCATATGACCCTTCATATTCTTTATGACATTGTATCTCAGCAGGTTCTCATTGGATTGTTTGTCTATTCGTTTATGTTCAGTTACCTTTCATATGTTTATATCTGTTCACTAAGCGTTAGCTCAGTCGCATTTTCTTTTCCCTGCGACAGGTTACAAGCAGGAGGCTGGGATTGAGTGATGAGAGTAGGAGCTTTTTAGTAAACCAACCCTACCTTAGTCTTCATGGATTTTATTTTAGATTTTTGTTTGATTATTTTAGAAGCCGGTTTTGATTGTAATTGTTTTATTAGCCCTTTTAGTCTCAAGATTTGTAATTATTGAGCTAAGTCTTTCGCTTGCGCTTTATGTGAAATGACACCATAATGTTATACTTTAGACCCTTATCCGGTTTGGGGTGTTACAGGTTGGGTATTAAGGACATGCAAATATGGAATGAAGTCATGTTTATGAAACAACTATGGAACATTGCAGCAAAAAGGATACTTTGTGGGTTAAATGGGTCAATGTGGAGAAACTAAAAGGAAGAAATATTTGGGAGGCGCCAATTGACAGTAATAGCAGCTTTGGATGGAGCAATATTTTAAAGATTAGGGAAAAAGTTTGAATGCATATTGGTTATAAGCTTGGTGATGGTAGGACAGTCTCAGCATGGTATGATAAATGGTGTAGTGAAGGCCCTTTAAGTGAGTTCATTTCTAAAAGGGAGATCTATAATGCAAGGTTTAAAAGTGACAACACTGTTGACAATTTGATTGAGAATGGGTCTTGGTGTTGGCCTGAAGATTGGTTAATCAAATTTCCTAAGATCAGAAATATACAAGTACCTACACTGCTTAATAATGATATGGATAAGGCTGAATGGATAACAAATGCTGGGCACAGAAAAAAGTTTGCAATTAGAGTAGTATGGAAGGACTTATGCTGCAATGGTATTAAAGTCTCATAGAGTGCTTTAGTATGGTTTTCACAAAATATACCCAAACACTCCTTTGTACTTTGGTTGGCAGTTCAAGAAAGACTTTTGACACAAGATAGAATTGCAGTATTTAATACAAATGGGGATATGAAATGTGTATTCTGCAAACAATGCCTTGATTCACATGAGCACCTATTTTTCACTAGCCCTTATACCTATAAGGAATGGATTAAGTTGCAGAAACTAATGGACAAAAAAATTTCTTCCAATTGGAAAGTCATTATTGAGGAGTAATCTGCATTGGAAAATAACAGAAACATATGGAGTATAGTCAGGAGATTGGTACTGGGAGCAGCAATATACTTTGTGTGGCAGGAGAGGAACACAAGGATTTTCAAAAGCTATGGCAGGAGTGGAAGCTCTGGTACAGAATGCTATGGAAAGTATAAAATGGAGAGTAATAAGCTTTGTAGTAAAAGATACTGCTGCTGTCAAGATCTTTGAAGAAAAATGGAATGTGCAGATAGAAGAGTCAAGAACAATGCAAAGTAAAGATGTATAAGCAGTATGTTGTGGGTATTGTATTTTGATAGTATAAAGTCGGTATAGATGTTTTAGAATTAGGCATCAGAATGCTTGTTGTTTGTCGGCTTATTTATGTTTAGGCTATGGTTAAAACCATAGCTGTTAAGATCTCGATCTAGCTCTTAAGATCTTTCGATCTTACGATCTCGTTAAGAAAAAACAAGTCGATCCTTCTTAGGATCTTAAATAGCATAGGATCTTAAGTATGATCTCGATCTTACCATAAGATCGTATGATCTCGATCCGATTCGATCCTACTTCCATTAATTTAACTAACTAATAAACTATAAATGAATGAATTTTGTTAAATTAAAACAATATAGCAAGCGTTAATTACTGTAAATGTCTAATAAGATCAAGATATATAGATTTTTTGATTAAAAGATTCAGCGTTCTTAATTAACGTTTAGATATTTTTGTATTTTAGAGTATTACGCGTCACATTCTCATATTACTATAACTTTCAGAACTCTTTTTTCTTCTCTAATTTGTTATACAATCATCTTTGAATACGAATTACTAGAAAAATAAGATTTTTAGACATTTAAGTAGGATCTCGATCCGATCCTACGATCTCGATCTTGCAAAGACAAAAACGATCTCACGTGGGATCGCGATCTTAAGAGCCTTGGTTAAAACATCATTGGATATGTCCATGGATGTGTAATGAGCCTTATGTACTTTTTGGGATTAATAATATTTCACTTACAAAAAAAAAAAAAAAAAAAAAAAAAAAAAAAAAAAAAAGGATGATTGGGTGGTGATGTGTGAGTGTCTTCCTCATGGATATGGAATGCAATTAACATTAATTTTTGAATATATATATATATATATATATATATATATATATATATATATATATATATATATATATATATATATATATATATATATATGTCTCAATAAAATTATTATTGTGATAATAATAATAATAATAATTATTATAATGATAATAATAATAATAATAATAATAATAATATTGTGTATCATGATAAGATGGAAATAGTCATTAGAAAACCATTCTTTAGTCGGTTATACGTTTTTGTTAGTCTGTTGTTTTGCCAATAAATACAAGGGAATGCATGGTTCGATATAATAATTGTTTTCTTCTCAGTTCTCAACGCTCCGCAAGTCTAAGCTACCTATATATCCAAGTTGCTTGTCGATCAAGTTTCGCAAGTCGATCTTGATTTATACTTCACATTTAAACCATAAACACATATATCAATGGCATCAATCGAAGGAGGTGTTCAGTATCCGTTTCATGCTCAAGTGTCGACTACGACATTGTTCAAGAAGGCGAGGTATTCGATTATGAAATCCACGGTGATAGACCTCTCCGTAAATCCACTTGAGTTTATTAACAACGATGATGATACTGAATCCACATCATATAGCTGTCTTGTTGACCTCTCCGTAAATCCACTAGATTTTATTGACAACGATACTGAAGATAGTTCAGCTAAATATATTTACGAAGACTTCGAAGAATTTAACGCACCTTTGAGCAAGGGTACTAGTGATCAAAGAGGTTTCCTCTTCATGATTGACGACGTTGATATGGAAAAATTTCGACTATGTTGCTCAGTACTCTCATCAGTTAACGAAAAGAACATGCCCCGTGAAAAGACTATGGAACGGGGTATAAGTTTGCCTTGTAAGCGTTCCACGACGACACCTCTTCCTGAAAAACGACTACAAAAGTCGTATTCTTTACCACCTCATGTTCACCCAAAGCTACCAGACTACGACGTTATACACGCTACGTTCACGGCTCTTAAGGGACAAAATTTGTTAAAGCGCAACCAACTAATTTCTACTCCATGTTGAGTTAGTAACCATATATGTACGTTAGATTTATTATATTGTATGTTATTTTTGTAATCAATCATCAATTATGATTAAATTTAAAATTTTATTTTTGGCCCGTTAGATCATTAAGCATAATACTTGATATCCATATGTATTGTATGATTTCTTCTAATTATTATTTAGTAAAGATTTTAGGTTGCCTCGGCTACCATGCAGCCGTCGGTGTTGGCTAGTACTCGTATTTCATCAAAATTGGAAACACCTTCATGATTCTCAACCTACAGAAAATATTTTTTTTAGGATTTAAAGACAAAGAAGATAAATTAACATGTATCAATGGGTCGATTTAGATCGTCATTTATTAGAGCGGGTAAAATTCTTAAAAAACATATCAAAATAGAAACTGGGTCAGCAAAAAATACTAGTATACTTTGGGTCAATGTTCTTAATTTACATGTAGAAAAAAATTACTCGTTTTGACCCATTACCTAATCGGCGACTTTTGCCTTCTTAAGAACATATATGGTTAAAAACATAAACAAGAAAAACCGCACCTTTGATATAAGAACAATGTTTTTAGCATGTTCTCCAAGCAATTTCTGAACCTCAACCAAATCAGAACCTTTTCGGCCAAAAGACAAAGCAATCATATTAATCTTGTTAGGAACACCCCATTTAAGGATATCTTCTTTGTCTTTCTCAGACAAAGTCGGGGGATCAACAATGACTCCTGGATCTAAGATTAACATTCTTACCCTCACCAAGTGTTCTCACATCGACAATGAACCAACCCCTTTTCAGTGTCACAAGAATAAAGGTCCTATCTGAGCATAATATGACGCTTCCTGGTTTCACATCATGAGCTAACTTTTGATAGCTCATACACATCTTCTCATCACCTTTGTCTGTTTTATGTAGTTAATAACCATTTCAAAGGTCAAATGACTAGATTGTAATACTCAGTAATACATTTTAGACTTGCAGGAACAAAAGTATGGTCAACTGCTTTAGTACTATTATTACTACAACGTCGCAGAGGCGAGAAGCCCAAAACTAGAGTTTATTATCTAATCAACTGGACTGATGTAGGTTGTGTTTTATCTTTGTAATGTCCAATTGGCAAAATCAAAAGATGGATTTTATAAGAAAATTGGTCAAACGGGTCGAATGGGTCATATAAGCTGAAAGTTGCCTAAGGTATATTTTACTGCATACAAATTACTTGTGAAAGTTTTGTTTTGTTGATCATATGTAACAAGTTAAAATTATGTAAGCACTTCTTTAAATGGACAAAAGAATGTTACAGATCAATCCAACACGGCCTGTTAACCGAACCCATTTTCTGCACAAACCACCATTTTGATACCTCAGGCCAAAACGATGGTAACAGCAATCAACTTAATGACCACAAGTGATTGAGGAAATCAGCAGCAAGATTTGTTCTGTCATGGCTTTCACATGTTCTAGGATACTTTTTGTTAAGTTCATGTACTGTAACATAACAAAATGAGATTGAGCTCTCTTTGTATGTCAATAGTTGGGTTGTGTTTTTCATTCTTTAGGCATCTGTAAGCATTTAAATTTAGGGGCTTAGGGCTCAACTAGTTCATAATAATTGCCTAGAATTGACAACTTTTTAGACACAAATAATTCAAAAACATCACAGAACCAGAGCTATTACACTAACCTAACAAGACAATATAGTCAACTGACATATCTAAGTTACACCTATGAGTACTTTGAACTCAAATGTTTGACAAACAGTAGATAACCTAAGCAACTATGACTTCTTCCAAAAATACAAACAATAACATTTCCCCCGCGATTATACACAGGCAAAAAATCAAAAGTGAAAGAAAAGTTACCGTTATCACAAACGGCTGAAGATATTGAATCTTGCCGAATCACGGCTACCATGTGATGTATAAGAAGTATTTTGAGCCAGGATATTATCCCACAACATAATAAAATTGCAGTTTTCTTCTCTTAGTATTACAAATTATTAGTATACGAAAGCTGCAATTGGATCTTGATTAGGATTAACTTGATTAGTATTTTGTGCACATGTCCTGATGTCCATAAGGTCCTTCTAGAAATGCATAGGTTTAATGAATAATGTATTTAACAAGATAGGTTAAGAGCTCAATTACTACACACACATGATAAAGTTGAGTGATATTAGACAAAAGATTAAAGGTAAAATTAGAGTAATTTTATACAGATATTAAATTTTATCAAGTTGCAAGTACTTTCCGAGTTTCCGCAGGTTAATTACTTTGGTATATGTTAACGAAAAACCAAGAAGTCGATAGCAAAAATGTAAGTATTTCGTCATACCATCAGTTCATTTAATGGTATCTTCACTTTTGAAAGCATGATCTCACAGTTGTATGCCCGCCGGTGATCAATCTGAAAAAAGTTAGAAAGTGTCAAAATATAACCTACAAAAATATTCTTCGTAGTGCTACAATTCAACTGGAAGGTATTTACCAGTTGTACTTTCTCGGGCTTATTAGCTTTTGATGCAGATATTGATCTATTCGCCCCCTTGTCTGAATTGGGAGCTTGTGCAGAGAAAAGATTCTCGAGTTCAGAAAAATCAATATCTGGCGTCCTAATGTATTTGAAGATTTATAAGTAATGATCACGTCAAGAAAGCAAAGGTTAATAGGAAAAGTAATCATCTTTTTAAAAATAAAACTTACTTCACAGCTTCACCAGATTTTTGTGTTTCAGCCCACAAGCTTCCTAGCACCACTCTTGTTAACTTTAACCAATGTAAAGGCTTAAGTTTCTTTGCGTTTTTATCTTTCATTCCTGATGGCAAAGCACGTCCCTTACCTAAAGGTGGCGGGGGAGCTGGAGCTCCAGGCAAACCACCTTTATTGCCTGGTGGTGGCGGTGGTGGTACAACACCATTTCTAGAAGGCCACTCTTTGCGTGCACTAAGACACGTAAAGGCCATTTGGTTGGTCGTGGTGCGGCGGCGGCGGGGGCTTAAAAAGCTAATTGCGCATCTAGAATTCAAAGTGAGACCTCTTTGACCGATAAATAGAGCCATAGTAAGCTAACTCTTTGGGAATCATATAAATAACAAACATTAGATACTAAACAAGCATTAATAATCCAAGGAACAAACTGGGTCGAGAGGGAAATTGTGCAGAGGCAAGAAGCCCAACATTAGAGTTGATTATTTCAGTTTACTTACTTGTCAATGGACTATTGTAGGTTATGTATGATCGTTGGAATTTCAAATGGGTAAAAAATCAAAAGATAAAAGTTAAAAAGAAAATTGGTCAAACGGGTCGAAAGGTCATATGAGCTGAAAGTTGCCCAAGGTGTATTTTACTGCGTACAAGTTACTTGTAATAGATTGCTTTGGTTAATCATATGTAACAAATTTAAAATTCTGTAAGCACTTCTTTAAAATGGACAAAAGAATGTTTGAGATAATCCAACACGGCCTGCTAACCGTAGCCATTCAGACCCGTTACGCCAACCTGCAGAAACCACCATTTTGCTACCTCTGGCCAAAACGATGGTAAAAGCAATCAACTTACTGACCACAAATGATAGAAGAAATCAGCACTCAGCAGCAATCGGTGCTGATTATGGCTTCCACATGTTCTAGGATAATCTTTGTTAGCTTTAGTTCATGTACTGCAACAAAATGTGATTGAGCTCTCTTTGTATTTCAATAGTTAGGTTGTGTTTTTCATTCTTTGCGCATCTGTAAGTGTAAATTTAGAGGCACAACTAGTATCCTAACGATTGCCTAGAACTGACATTTTTTATACCCAAGTCTTTCAAAACACCACAGCACTAGAGCTATTACACTAACCTAATAAGCCAATGTAACAATACTAAATTCAGAAAAAGTTTATGATCACACCTTTCAAGCCATTCGATAGAACAGTTTCGACCATTTAATATACAAATGGACCAGATGAGCATTTAAGTTCAAGAGAAACATGTCAAATGACTCGACCAGGTTAATTGAGTTAAAGGTCATCGGATATATACTCAAACGCATAAAGCCTTCCAAACCGCCAAAAAAGTTTAAATTATTATTGTCATAATCTACTTTTGTGATCACAGTTAACACATTGGCTATCAAGTCAAAAAAAAAGAAAGATAAGAGTGTTTGCCGGGCACCCTCACCTGACCTCTATTGATATTTACTTAAACCACCTATCGCCAACCTTTATTTAAACCAGCTAAAAATTCTCACACAGCAAACTGATAAATCCATGACTCCATACACCCACCCAACTAAAGACTTTATAAAGCATCAAGAACATACAAAATCAAACCGAATGGCAGGCATAATATGAGATACAAAATGCAAGTGCTTAAAGTGAAAAAAGTTCAAAGATAGTCAACTGACAGATCTAAGTTACACCCACGATTATACACAGGCAAAAAAATCAAATAGCGAAGCAAAAGTTACCCTTACCACAAACGGTTGAAGATATTGAATCTTGCCGATCACGGCTACCATGTGTTGTATGAGGAGTAAATGTGGTAGGATTACAAGAATTTTATCTTACTGCAACGTAATAAAATGCAGTTTTCCTCTCCCAGTGTTACAAATTAATAGCAAACAAAAGCCGAAAATTTTATACTTTGTTACGATTAGCTTATTTAAAAGCTTAATCTTTTTAGAGAGAAATAGGATTTATATTCAAAACACACCTTCTCAAATAGCGTTATATTTCGCTCACGAGCTTATGATGGTAAAATGACCAAGAAGGATAGCCAATTTAGGGGGTGTTTGTTTAAGCTTATATGTGGGCTTACGGGCTTATGAGCTTATATGATATAAGCCTATCTTTTTTTGGTTTATGAGGTTTTTTTTTTTTTTTTTTTTTTTTTTTTTTTTTTTTTTTTTTTTCCTGAAATGGTGAACTTGTATTGATAAATCAGCAAATTACAACATCATTCAAACAGCTACAATGAACATGCTCATGTAGCTTATACAAAACATATGAAACAGTACTCAATACTTTCTACATTCAGGAATAGAGCTGATTCAAAGATCACCATTCTTCTAGATATAGCATACTTATATGTTTTTAATCAAGGAAAATCTTTGGTTTATATGTTTGTCTAGTGGAAATGTAGTTAAGGTTGGTTTATGAGGTTATTATGACTTAAGATGAAAAAGAAGTGCATAAACCAGAAAATAAGCTGAAAATAAGCCAAAGAATGAGCTTATGAAAAATAAGCAGAAATCATATAAGCTCATATTTCAAACAACCCCATATAAGCTGGGTGTTTGTCTTAGCTTAAGATAAACAGGTTACTGGGTGTTTGTCTTAGCTTATTTAACGGGCTTATGAACTTATTGAAAATCAGATAAGCCCATTATAATGGCTTAAAAGCTTATCAACCAACCTTGAGCTTATGAAACTCAAGCGGATAAGCTCATAAGCCATAACAAATGAGCTTATAAATTTATCGAAATTTTCAATAATCCCATCAAATAAGCTAGAACAAACAATATTCAAACTGACAAAGGAAGTTATCGCATATTGAAAACGCAGTAAGCTAATAAACTGTGTAACAGGTTAATCCAAACACCCAAGTGAGGGTATCCATTCTGAACCATCATCATTGCTTTCAAACCCTCTTATAACATAGATAGTTTGATAAACAAAGAAACGTTCGGCCTTCATATATGTATAAAGTTATCATGATCTACAAGAAAATTCAAAAGAGTTGATACCAATTTAAGGTGTTTTGTGTTTATCTACTTGTGATCCTATGTTTTAGATTTTATTGTATAGCATGATTTGGTATTATATATTCATATAGGTGTTTTGTGTTTATCAAACTTTAATTTGGCATGTTTTTTCGACCCAACCCGTCGGGTTGACCCAATTTAAATTGACCCGTTTTTGACCGGAACGGTTCAACCGATTGAAACACCCGGGTTTAACCGGGTTTCAAAACATTATGTTTAATCCCCAAATATTCGAACTTTTATTATTTTTTGTTTATAACCCAAATACTCAAACTTTTATTATTTCCTTGCCGCTAAAAAAATCTCGTTGATATATACAGGTACTCGTCTATTTAATTCAATAATATAAAATTTATGTTCATTTGTTTATGCATAATTGTTTCATAGAGTATAAACACAACGTATAAATAGGCACCAACGATTGTTTTTATTCGTGATTTGCGACGGGTCAACCTCACCAACTGTGCTCATTTGATTGGGAAGGCCAACAAGAGAGGGCCAAAAAATTGATTAACCTATTGACCTTCTTAACCTCATACAGTAGAAACTCGATAAATTAATACTCGATTATTTAATAAACTCTCTAAGATAATATTTTTTGCCGGTCCCGACTCGGGGATAGGGTGCTAAATTAATAATTCGTTAAAATTATAAGATAATACATTTTTGATAATTTCTTTAGACCACATATTAAATATAAATTAATAATTCCTTATATATAACATATTACATGAATGATTTACCTCGCCTGTAATTGTTGTTTTTTTCACACCTTTAAGATGGGAAGCCATGTTGTGTATATGATTTGTTTGTGTTAACCTATTTTGATCTTGTATTTATATAGAAAATATTTTTAATCTCCATAAAGTGATATATTGAATACAAGAAACATAATAAGGTGGGAGATTGAAGGTTTCTTTCAAATTGGGTCGTTCATTTGATATACATTCATTGTATACAATAATTAAGTGGAAGCTTGAAAGGTGTTTGTAAACTAAGTATTCTACTATAAATTAATAAAATATTAATTAATATATAAATTAATAATTATTAATTTATCGATTAATTAATAACTCTTTTAATTAATAAATTTTGATGGTCCCAAGTGTATTATATTATAGAGTTTCTACTGTACATGAATTCAGCCCAAACGGTAATAAAGAATTCAAGATGCTTGGAAGTTTGAAGTGCATGTTAATGCCTCCATAATATTTTTTTGTCTCAAAAAGCAAAAAACCGATTCTTAGTTCACATTCCAACGTTATACACATTACACAAGCTTGGTTGCATACGCGAGCTTAAGAG
Organism: Artemisia argyi; assembly: GCA_030686995.1. Lineage (NCBI taxonomy): Eukaryota > Viridiplantae > Streptophyta > Magnoliopsida > Asterales > Asteraceae > Artemisia > Artemisia argyi. The sequence continues at coordinate 38,931,297 of CM060706.1, forward strand.
TATTTTAATACTCAAAACTCTATTCAAGTAGCTTGAGCTCGACTTACTTTGAATCAAGTCGATTCCAAGTATTTGGTCAATCAAATCTCCCATAGTTCGCTAGGTATTTTGTGTCCTTTACATCCCGACTTAAACTACCAACTTGTTCCCTATCTTACACCTTTAAAATTACACTTATTTTTATTTTTTGTACAAAATTTCGCTCATCGTGTGAGCTATGAGAAATTTTATTTATTTATTATATACCAGTACATATTTAACATTTTTCTTATGTTTATTTGGTATGAACCCTACAAAGAGTTATTTGTTGTTTTTTTCTTGATCACTCGTTTTAATTTTCTCATTGAGTAAATTACAAAGATGGTCCATGTGGTATGCATTGACTTTCACTCTTGGTCCTTGGACCTTTTTTTTGTACAGATAGTGCCTAACTCCGAAACCCTTAACCCTCATAGTCCCTTGACCGAAACACGTTAAGTTTGACGGTTAAAAACCCCTCATGTGAACACAAAATACCTCAATCAAACTCATTTTTGTTACTAAAAATCGAACAAGCAACCCTTTGAAGATGAAGACACTCGTCTAAGATCTTTGAGAAGGTCTAATTATGGGTTTCGGTTTAAAAATCAAGTTAAGGCTCTTTGGTAATTTTTTTAAGAGTAGTGATAGACATGCCTAAATCACATGCTTAATTTTATGCCTAACTAGGATCTTGAAACACATGTCAAGATCAATGGTATGTAATGGGAGAGAGAGGTAGTGCAATACATGTGTCACTCATTTAATTGATTAGGCTCATTTTTAGGCTTATATTTTAGGCATGCCAATCATTTTCCAACTTAATTAGATCTTGTTTATTAAGGTGTAGATAATGGGTTTTCTTTAGATCTTTAAAGATCTGTAGATAATAATGGTTCTAGTTGTTGAATTTTAGAAAAATGATGGAGGAGAGATGTGTATCTACTACTTATAAAGCAAAAATGGTCAAAGTGGAAAAGTGAAAAAGTGAAAAAGTGAAAAGTCAAGGAATGTGAAATGTTGAAAAAACTTATTAAAGGAAATTATGAAATATAATTAATACTCTTATTAAAACACCTCATTACTTAAAAGTACAATGATTCATATACATTGTACAACCAATTGAAACAATTAATACAAATCACAAACCGGGTTGACCCGGGACGCTTCAAACCCGACGGGTTGAACCTGTTTAATTTGACCCGTTTTCGACCCAACCTAGCAAGTTGACCCGGTTTAAATCGACCAAATTTTTGACCGGAACGGTTCAACCGGTTGAACCACCCGGGTCGAACCGGGTTTCAAAACATTACGTTTAATTCCCAAATTTTCAAACTTTTATTATTTTTCATTTATAACCAATTAAAACAATTAATACAAATCACAAACCGGGTTGACCCGGGACGCTTCAAACCCGACGGGTTGAACCGGTTTAATTTGACCCATTTTTGACCCAAGCTAGCAAGTTGACCCGGTTTAAATCGACCAATTTTTCGACCGGAACGGTTCAACCGGTTGAACCACCCGGGTAGAACTGGGTTTCAAAACATTATGTTTAATTCCTAAATCTTCAAACTTTTATTATTTTTCATTTATAACCTATAAATTTTTTTATCAATAAACTATCTGTCGCTATAAAATCCCGTTGCTATGCACGGGTACTCGTCTAGTGTGATATTAAAAGGGTATAATGAAAGAGATGATGAAATGACAATTATACCCTCATGTGCAAGTCACATGAGGGGTGTTTAATAGTCAAAGTTGACGCCATTTGGTCAAAGGATCATTAGTGTTAAGGGTTTTGGAGTTAGGGACTATCTGTGCAAAAAAAAACCCACGGACCAAGAGTGAAAGTCAACGCATACCACAAAGACCATCTTTGTAATTTACTCTTTCTCATTTAATCATATATAGGGGAGGGTTATAGTGAGATCAAGCTTAAAATTCTAAAAGTAAGACCCAATCTGTACCGTTGGATCATTGTATTTGTATTAGATTAGATTAAACATTAAATGAGTTACATTATAGTAATTAAATAGTGTTTCAAGGGTATTTTAGAGAATTCCAATCTAAATGTGGTTAATGTTTTTTCAAATTTTTGTCTATTTTTTTATTAAAAAATCTAATCCGTATTTTTTATACATTAAATTAATACACAAACCAGAATACTAAATGTTTCACCAAACAAAACTAAGAATTTATCAAACTAAAAAATAGGATCTACGGATTGGTGCTACACTAAACACAATATCTCGTACCGATTTGGTACACCAAAAACAATTATCCAATTTTTTGACTACATATCTTAAGTGAATCAAGATATCTTAAAAAAAATCCCAATTACATACCTCAAAAAAAAATATTACAAAACACCAACATATCATACAATTAAAATTCGACTGATATACCTAAGATACGCCATACACCAAACTAATCTCTTACAAATACACATGTTACAGGAAAAATCTAAGCATCCTGACGGATTCGTTCGAGACAAAATAATAATAATAATAATCCGCCTAATACACATTTACATAGGACTATAAGAAATCTCTAAAACAATCATATACATCGGATAACCGGCACCAGATTCCGGTACACCGGAAAAATAATATACCGTGCTACACCGAATATATCGTGACAACAGCTTATTTGGGTATCATGCTATATTGTGGTTCTTGAAAAACAACGTATGAAATATTCCGGTACACAGGGTAAAATCCACGTTGGTCGCATAACTGGATATCACCTGCTAGGCTGCGGTCACAAATCCGGTACACCGGATAAATCCGCGATGGTCACAGATCTGGTAAACCGGATATCTCCTGTTAGGACTGTAGTCACAAATCCACCATGTTCACAGATCCACAAAGGGAGGGTTGGGGGCGGTGGTGTTAACAAAACCGGATCAGAAACCCGTCTATCAACACAAGACCAGATCAATTTTTTTAAATAAATCTGGTGTTCATAATTGTGGCGGTGGCTAGTGTACCAAGAACCGCCGCAGTACATATCAACGATCCACCATTGTGGCGGTGGCTAGAAAAAAGCTTGTTGTTGGCGGCAGTGAATGGATTTGACGGCGCCGGAGTTACTAGATCTGACAGGAGTTGGAACCGAGTGTAAGAAAGAGAAAAAAAATGCCGGCATATATTATGAGTGGGGAAGGGATATAAGATTATTTAGGGTTAATGAAAAATAAGAGATGTAAAATACCGATAATGCCCTTATTTATTTAATTATATATATATATATATATATATATATATATATATATATATATATATATATATATATATATATATATATATATATATATATATATATACACTAGCAGGGTACCCGCGCGTTGCAGCGGCGGCCCTAAAATAAAATTTTCGGTGAATCATGTATTTTAGTTTTTATGTTATTTTTGACAACAAATTTACGGATATCAAGAATTTCGATTAGCCCGTGCCCATTCGGGCACGAGCCTGTTGACTCGTGCCCGTTCGGGCTTGAGCCCGTTTGGCCCGCACCCATTAGGGCTCAAGCCCATTTGGCCCGTTGCCCGTTCGGGCTTGAATATTTGTATAATGTGTTTTATTATTTGTATTAGTTACATTTAATGCAGGAATTGTGTTTAATTTGATTGTACAATATGCTTGATAATTTGTATTTCTTATGTAAGGGGTGTTTTCTGTATTAATTGTATTTATTGACCAGTTAATTAATTGACTACATTAAATAATATTAATTTTTTTTTTAATTTTTTTTTATGTGCATAAAAGTAGTGTACGCTATGCTTTCTTGTCTTGTAAGTCTGAAAATTATGTGCATTAAAGTGGTGTACACTATGTTTCTTTTCTTGTAAGTCTTAAAAAATTACAAGTATTCAAAGTTATACTTGTAACAACCCAGTCTTTTTAAAGACAATTAAATTTCTAGGCTTTTAATTATATGTTTATGCATCTTTCCTGTTAAAACAATGTTTTTGGTCTTAAACATTTTAAAACTTCTAAATATAGATGTCCTAAATACATTATAAGGTAATATATATATATATATATATATATATATATATATATATATATATATATATATATATATATATATATATATATATATATATATATAGTTAGGATCAAATAAGAAGATTACTTAAAATAAGAAGGAATAAGAAGAACTATAACCACAAATCTGACATGCACCGACCTAAATTAGATGCATCCCTATAATGTTAGATGCATTATAACGCACCATAGTGTGTTTTCTAGCTTTTAATCAGATGCATATACGTATATTAGATGCATTTCATCATTTCTCTAGTTTCTTGTTCCTCTGCATGAGCCGAAATCATGAAAATCAATTTGAGCCATCTATACACCAAATTAACTTTCGAAACTCAAGATGTTGCATTTATATGAATAGAAATGCATCTAATGCAAGTCGTTGCATCTCAAATGCGTAGTTTTGGTCACTTCTCACCACTTCTTATTTTAATTTACTTCTTAATGAATCCCTACTATATATATATATATATATATATATATATATATATATATATATATATATATATATATATATATATATATATATATATGCGAAAACCACTTATGTACTACTAATAAAGGATAGTGTGCAACATTTTAATGCAAAATGGTTTTTTTGTAATTAAATGAGACTACATTCCCAGAAAACATTAATGAAAAGGGTAAAAGTGGTATTTTATTTTATACAATCTCATTAACTACATGATACAATATAGGGATTTCTTCCACACATTCTCTCACATAATAATTCATCAAAAACCCAAATAACAAAACACACCGGAAAATCAAAATCAAACATATCGGAGTTTTTTTTTTTTTTTTTTTTTTTTTTTTTTTTTTGAATCAAATGACAATTTCATCATTCCAAGGTATAATCATCACTGTTATGTGTTTTTTTAGTCTTATATTGTTGATGAAGGATCTTGCGATTGACCGTTTTAAATGCATTTTTTTTAATTCGAATGTTTGATTGTTGTAATTTAATATGTTTGTTGATTCTTTCATGGCTGTTAATCAGGTTTTTTTTCGTGGGTTAAGTTAACATTTTATTTAAGTTTCTTTCATATTATTAGTATTTCAATGATTAATGAAATATTTGATAACGTTGTTGTACATTACATCAATGGTAGTAGTATACGGTGTTTGAGAATGGGTATAAAAGGTTAAGGTTTATGTTTATTTCACAATGTTGTAACAGGGATGTTAGAATGTGTTTAAGTTAGATTATTAGGTCGTGGTTAATGAAAAAAGATGTAAAAATGGAAGAATAGTAATTTGGAAGTAGTAACAGGGGTGTTTGGATGTGCTTAATTAGTTAAATGGTTGGTGTGAATGTAATGTAATGTAGCATGGGTGTTTGGGTATGTGAAAAGATATGTTGATTGGATATATGAATGTAGAAACAAGGGTGTTTGGTTTAAAATGGGTGTTTGGATATGTAAAATTATGGCAGGGGTGTTTGGAACAACTGTAACATGGGTGTTTGTAATAGGTGTAACAGTTATGTTTGGAATATGTGGAACAGAGGTGTTTGGAATATGAGTTATGGTAGTGAATGTAAACTTTAATGAATGCAACGCATGAACTTTTCCGCGTACATGCGAGCAATGAAACATGTCAATGCAGAAGCAATTGATAAAGTTGAGCTTCGTAGGCCTAAGTTTACGTGGGAGACTGATAAAAGACCAAACGACTGTGGTGTATTTGTTATGTGACACATGGAAACATATATGGGAACGCCATTTATATATTGGAGTTGCGGATTAGTAGATGAGAGTAAGAAGCAGGAAACACAATTGGGCAAGTTGAGGAGAAAGTATGCGTCTCGTCTACTCCTAGCGGAATGCAACTCACACAAAGATATGATCAAGAAAGAGTTGGCAGAAATGCAGGAAAATAATGTTGGCGTGAAAACAAGGAAAGGACCACATGCAAGAAAATGAATGAAAAAGTTTGACGAACATTAGTATTTTATGGAATTATGTTAAACATAATTAGCTTTTATGATTTGATTGTATGGGTATTTTGCAAGTGAATTCGACTTGGCTACTTTATTTAGTTTGAATGTTTTGATTGTATGGATATTTTGCAAGTGAATGGGACTTGCATATTTTGTTTAGTTTGAATGGACGAATGTTATGTTTAACTTGTGTGCTTGTTTGTGGTTTATGTTTGATTTTGAGTTTTGTATGTATGGTTTAAAAGAAATGGTAAAAGCCGATATGCTTTAAAACATATATGTTACAACAATTGTGATACATATGTGTTATTAAAATTTGTTAAAAACATATATGTTTCACAAAGTATTCATTTATTTTTTTAAGAACATACATGTGTGTTTCCAGGAACATAAATGTTTGTATGGTAAAAGACTATATATTGTAAAACATAAAGGGTGTACAACTCTTGTGAAACATATATGTGTTACAAATTATGTGAAAACATGTATGTTTAAAAAGTTAATGTTTATCAACATACGTGTTTGTTGCTAGGAACATAAATGTTTGTTCCAAGAAACGCACATTTTTTTTTTTAAATTGACATGTAAATTGGTTTATTTTGTGAAAATAAATGTATTTTTCACTATAATTTGTGTATTATTTATTAATTTTTTATAATATATGTTTTTTTGAACATACATGTTTTGTGTATGGCAATATTGTACATACATGTATTTTGGTTGTTTTTTTGAGATGTAGTTGAAAAAAACATGTGTGTTTCCAGAAACATACATGTATAGTAGTTTTATTATAGAATATACATGTGACAGTCATTTATCTTTTACATGTTTTTTTATGTAGTATTTGTTGGAAGTAAAAGATAAAATTAATTATGAATATATTAAAAAAACAATCCCATAATATTAATATATAAAATATCCAAAAAGTATATTCATTCATCCCCACTAGATGATTCAGGTTGATCATCTTCATCACGTTCCATATCTTGATCAATGTCTTCATGTTCATCAGACTCGTCTTCCTGGTCTTCATCAATATCTTGTTCATCTTCCTCGTCTTCCTTGTCTTCACCATCAGACTCGTCTTCATCAATAGATAACTTGGCCTTCGAGTTTTTACACGTTGCTTTATTATGACCTAGTTCACCGAAGTTACTACACTGGCATTTTTTGAAAGGTACTTTTTTGTTTGTTCTTGCTTTATTTTGAGCTTTACCTTTTTCAACTGCACTTTTAATTTATGTAGAACCCTTAGGTCTACATTTTCTGGGATTCTTAATTGTACATGTTATATGCTTCGTCAAAAGTTGCAAATTCATCACCCTCTTTAGGCTTTTCATTCCCAGGAACATCAGGAACCCAATATCTACCACCATGGGGTGTGGGAATACACTCCGGATCAAGCTCATAAATATCGACCTCATTAGACTCTACACAAAAACAATCACGCAAAAATGATCAAACCCTAAAACATTAAAAAATTAGGTATAACAAAATAACATGCAACAACATAAAATAAAACAACAACACGACAGGTTTAAATAAGAACGCAACAAATGATCAAACCCTATAACATGAAAAAATCTGATAAAACCCCAACTTAGACACATTAAATAACATGCATGCACATACAATAATAACATGGGAAAAAAAACTGAATAAACAATAAAACCATGAAAAAACGATCAAACACAACTTATACACACTAAATAACATGCATGAACATACAGTAATAAATGGGTAAGAATATTGGTATGTAAAGGAATGGTTCTCGTAATATACAAATTTGTGAATAACATTAAATTTAAATAATACCAATGGTCACGTCTTGATCATGTTCCATATACTCATAATCAAATGCTTGCTCAGATAACACAAGTAATCGATTATTCTGGTCTTTCATGTCGTGAATTTCTTCATCTTGTTCCATGATTAATCTTGCGTAATGTATAAAAAAATGTTTGTTTGATATGATGTTTAAATTGATTTAGTGTTTGTTCATCACAAATGAAAGCGAAGATCTGGAAGAAAAATAAAACCGTATGGAAAATAGACTCCATGATTGTAGGGAATTATGAATTTGAAAAAAGATCAAGATTAATGAATAAAATCATGTTTAATGATTCAAATGGCAAATGACATATATGCCCCTACACTATTAATTAAATAAAATAAACTGAAATAAATTCCCTAAATTCTGATTGGATAAAAGTGGTTTTCTCAGTTCTTGCAGTTAAAATGGTTCTCGTTTGAAAGTTACACTATATATATATATATATATATATATATATATATATATATATATATATATATATATATATATATATATATATATATATATATATATATATATATATATATATAACACTTTTTTTTGTTTATTTGTTTGTGAATATTGATTACTTATTTTCGTTCAACATAGTTTATAATGTTTTTTATAAAGATAAACAAGCATCATTGAATACAAGGATGGCTCATTGAATGAATATTCGAAATTGTAATACATAGTTTTCAAAGTTCCGCCTCAAAATATAAGTCCAGTTTGACTTTTTGTATCGAACTTTGACCTTAAATATTTTTGTTTGTATTATATATTACTTGATGAAAATTATACCAAATGAAAATACATATAAAACACTCTCCATATATATATATTTTGCATCAAATACTATATAATACAACTTAAAATATTTAACGTCAAAGTTCAATTAAAAAAGTCAAACTGGACTTATATTTTGAGACGGAGGGAGTACTTCATTATAATAATAATAATAATAAAAAAAATATATAATAATAAATAAATCACTACACAGAACTACAAAAGGTGTCAAGTTCAGTGCATTTTGATAGTATTTGCCCAACACAAAAATACCTCACTTTATACAAACATACTCAATAATATATTAAAAAAAAAAGAGTGCGAACCGTTGAGTGGTTTGTACCACCAAATCACAAGCAAAAACCCACTATTGCACGTTGGAGATGCGATCCCTTACAAAGTATAATAAATTAAAAAGGCTAGAAAGCCACTCATAATGTGACAAGTGTCCACCACCCAATCTTTTTTTTTTTTTTTTTTTTTTTTTTTTTTTTTTTTTTTTTTTAATTCGGTTAGAGGGCATTTTGGTCATTTTATCCAATTTTTTTATTCCACCCCAAAACTTCAAACGTAAATAACTTTCAAACGACAAAGTTTTATGTAAAACCGATTTCACCATAATTTTATAAATTTAATTCTCTTTAATTTGGTATGCATTATGATATATAAATCATAATTTTTTTTAAAAAATTTTATTTGGTGTTGATTTTCTTGAAATTTTTGGCATTTTCGGCTCTAATTTTGTTTAGCTTAAAGGTCAAATTTTGCAAAACTTGAAACACAAAAGTTGTAAATTTTTTGCCATTCTTTACTCAGAAATTTGAATCACTCAAATCCGATATGACATGAGTGAGATATCGCACGTTAAAGATGAACAATAACTGATGAACGTTATAAAAAAGATAACTGATTAACGTTATACAAAATACTGATGAACATTATTTTTTCGAAAACATCTGAACATTATAAAAAATAACTGATGAACCTTATAAAAATAGCTGATGAATTATATAAAAAATAACTGGTGAACGTTATTTTTTTGAAAACTACTGAACATTATAAAAATATAACTGATGAACCTTATAAAAAATAGCTGAGGAACTATATAAAAAATAACTGATGAACGTTATTTTTTCGAAAACTACTGAACATTATAAAAAATAACTGATGAACTATATAAAAATAACTTATGAACGTTATTTTTTCAAAAACTGCTGAACATTATAAAAATATAAATGATGAACGTTATAAAAAATAACTGATGAACAACATAAAAAATACTGATGAACGTTATTTTTTCGAAAACTGCTGAACATTATAAAAAATAATTAATGAACTATATAAAAAACAACAAACGGTCAAACTTTTTATTTTATTTTTACAAAAGTTGTCTTTCTCCAACTTTGTGATCTTCTTACACTTTTTTTAGAAAAAGCAAATAGGGTGGACTGTGAGATGAACCAAAAACCTTTGTGACAACACTAACACAGTTAATAAAGTAAAAACCTTTCATCTTGCCCCTTACCTTTATTGCCGCCCCATTTCAACTTTAGGAAACACTCTTCAATTTCAACTTTATTGAATCTCACCCATTTCAAAATCTAATCGGAAACCCATTATCATTTTCATCTCACAAACCAAACCCACAAATCTATTTAAAATGTGTAACCGTAGTCAACAAATATCAACGACATCGTTTATCAAGCAACAATCCACCGTCATGGGTTTGTGGGACAGGCTATCGGAGCACTAGCGGTGATAATGATGTTGGGTGCAGTTGCGGTGATGATCGGAGGAATTTGTTTGACGGTGACGAAGATCGTCAGATCTAAGATGGGAAATAAGTCAGATCTGAGATGGGAAATAAAGAGGGGAAAGAGATGGGTAATAAAGAATACAGAGTATTAGTTTTATTGGAATGACCAACAAGCCCTTATGTGTAGATTTTTCAGATCTTGATTGATTTATGATCTAACGGTTGTAAATCCTTTTTGACTTTTTAAAATTTTGTCACTTTGTAAGTGATCCCACATCTTGCACGTTGAACATCACTACCACCGAGTAGTGTAAAACAATAAGAATAGTTGAAGAATGAGCAACACATGAAGGGTGCAAATGTAAATATAAAAAATATCCGACAAGAGTCTTGTTATTATTTCTCCCCCAATAGGCCAATACCAACCAAATAAAATCATTTTAAGAATCCTAACTCAAAGCCAACAAAAATGGCACACAAAGATAAACAAATATCAAAGGCATCATTTCCAACTGAAATCATCCGCGAAATCCTGTTGAAGGCTTCAGTTAAATCATTGTTGCGATGTAAGTCTGTTTGCAAAGAATGGTACTCTTTAATCTCCGACCAACATTTTATTAAATCACATTATACTTTATCTTGTACCGACAACATTAACTATGCACATCATAGACTTATTTACAACATTTATGAACAAAGAAACATTCTCAGCAGTTGTCCTCTCTACGATGTGTTGTTTGAAAAATCTGTTAATATTGAGCTAGTGCTCGATAACCCGTTGCAACGACCTCAACCGCTACCGATTAGGATAGTTGGGTCTTGTGATGGATTAGTATGCATTTTACTTGAGAATTATAATACTCTGTATATTCACAACCCGACCACTAGGAGATCGAATTTATTGCCATACCCTCAACGATGTGGTTCGATGGAGGAATATTGTGGTTTTGGGTACGATGAGATGACTCGTGATTACAAAGTTGTGAAATTATCAAATTATACCAAACTCGGACTTACTTGGGTACTATGATATATTCATTAAAAGCTGGAAGTTGGAAGGAAATCGGTCGTTTTCCTTGTCTTAGTACTTTTAATGATGGTAAGTTTTTAAATGGAGCTCTTCATTGGGCGGCTGGTGATGGCTGGGCGGATTCGATGGATATAGTTTCTCTTGATTTGGGGAAGGAGACTTACAGTGAAGTTATGCAGCCAGAGCATGATGGTAAAGGTGATAAGACATTGGCTTTGGGGGTTTTGGGAGAATGGTTGTGTCTTCTTTGTAATTATATTGAAAGTCGTGCGGTGGTTGTATGGGTGATGAAGGTTTATGGAGCAAAGAATTCTTGGACTAAGTTGGCTTCCATCTCGCATCCGAATGATCGAAATGTGATTCCTTCGTATATGAAATTTCATGATCCTTTGTATATTTCAAATGACGGAAAATTGTTGTTGCAGTTGGGGAATATATTGGTTGTTTATGATTGTATAAATGGCTCATACTCAGAGATACAAAACTTCGATGGAATTCGTAACGCATGTATTGTTGTTGAGAGTTTGATTTCGCCTTTTGCACCGTTAGGCCTTGGTGATAACAATGGTGATGAAAATTAAGGTAAAATTTTCTCTTCTAACTCTGTTTCACTTTCGGGTTAGTTGTAATTAACCATTACTTGTTCGGAATTTGAGTAAATAATTGCAATGTTACATGGGAACACATATTATTGAACCGACCAATTACTTCTGTGCTAATGAAGTATTGTTAACGTTTTGTAATGATTGCATTGAGCTAAAATGAAACACTAGTTTGAAAATTTGTGAAGACTGAAGAAATTGATTAAAAACATGTGGAACAGTAGGCTAAAAAGGTAGTTATGCAACTGAAGTTGTCACATATGCTGAATTGCTGATAACAGAACATGTACTACAACGTTAAGGTTGATGTGATCATTTGCACTTGTCATTGATCGAGTAAGAGTAAATGTACGGTGTCTTTATGTCATTTGCTGATAGGTAAACAATATGGATAACCAGATTCCTTTTCGAAACCTTTAAACCTCTAATCTACTGTAGATATAAAGTTTTTACCATATCTATATCATTGTATTTAACTTTTACTCCATGATATGTTGATATCAACATTAGATTGGCAACTCACACTCACTGAATCTTTGTTCTTTCAGGAAAGGGTGAATTCCACGGAGTCTTTCACATTTACGGATGCAATTGAAGAAATATTCAAGCTAAGAACACTCGCTGAACTTTAATCCAATCCTAGTGTATTAACAAATGAAATAGTTCTACTTGTACGTTTTTATTTTCGTAATTTAGATGTAATGTTACTTCCCTTCTGGTATTTCTTAATGACAGTATAGTTTGTTGAAAGCCCGTGCTGTTGTATATTTAATTAGGCTTGTTCTAGGAATATATCAGCCTTTTGTGTAAGTTTATATGCTGCTGCATACAGTTGAATTTGACCCATTATAGTTTGTTCATGGTTGCCACCTATTTTGAAGCAAATATATCAACCTTTTGTGAAGGTCTCCATGTGGTATAATTTTTATTTTTTTGGTTGATTAATTAAGCTTGTTCTTGGGATTTGTATATGCAATACAGTTGACTTTGACCCATTGAAGGTGTCTGAGCTTTAGTCAAGTTTTAGGAAAATAAGTGAACTCCGTCATACTTAATACTCCGTATTTACTAGCAAATATGCTATAAAAGTTGAGTTTAGGATCATAATGATGGCTGCAGATAGGACATCCCAATTCCATTTTTCATCTTCAGTAGTATTTTTTGTTCTTGCCACAGAAGATAGATTAGGTTGTATTTTAACCATTATTTCATTCTATATTATATTAATCAAGGTAACTCATTACTATATGAAGGGTGTTTGGAATTGTCTATTAAACGAGGTAATTCATTTTGTATATGACTGACTGTAGGGGAGGGATACATGTTATGGGTGAAACATATTAGTACAACTTGGGATAACATATATGCATTAGAGGAAATAACTCAAGTGAGTTACCCTTTTTTTTTTTTTTTTTTTTTTTTTAGCAAATCTTAAGTGAGTTACTTAATAGATAAACATAAATTATTAAAAAATTTAGAAAAAACTCTTATAACTAGTAATAATAATATTATGTATCATGATAAGATGGAAATAGTTGCTAGAAAACCCTTCTTTAGTCGGTTATATGTTTTTGTAGTCGGTTTGTTTTGTCCATAAATACAAGGGAATGCATGGACATTCTTGTTCAATATAATAATTTTCTTCTCAACGCTCCGCAACTCTAAGCTGCCTATCCAAGTTGCTTGTCGATCGAGTTTCGCAAGTCGATCTTAATTTTTACTTCACATTTAAACCATAAACACATATATCAATGGCATCAATCAAAGAAGGTGTTCAGTATCCGTTTCATGCTCAAGTGTCGACTACGACATTGTTCAAGAAGGCGAGGTATTCGGTTATGAAATCCACGGTGATAGACCTCTCCGTAAATCCACTCGAGTTTATTAACAACAATGATGATACTGATTCCACATCATATAGCTGTCTTGTTGACCTCTCCGTAAATCCACTTGAGTTTATTGACAACGATACTGAAGATAGTTCAGCTAAATATACTTATGAAGACTTTGAAGAATTTAACGCGCCTTTGAGCAAGGGTACTAGTGATCAAAGAGGTTTCCTCTTCATGATTGACGACGTTGATATGGAAAAATTTCGAATATGTTGCTCAGTACTTTCATCAGTTAACGAAAAGAACATGCCTCGTGAAAAGACTATGGAACGGGGAATTAGTTTGCCTTGTAAGCGTTCCACGACGACACTTCTTCCTGAAAAACGTCTACAAAAGTCATATTCTTTACCACCTCATGTTCACCCAAAGCTACCAGACTACGACGTTATACATGCTACGTTCACGGCTCTTAAGGGACAAAATTTGTTAAAGCGCAACCAACTAATTTCTACTCCATGTTGAGTTAGTAACCATATGTGTACGTTAGATTCATTATATTGTATGTTATTTTTGTAATCAACCATCAATGAAATTTAAAATTTTATTTTTGGCCCGTTAGATCATTAAGCATAATACTTGATATCCATATGTATTGTATGATTTCTTCTTATATTATTTAGTAAAGATTTTAGGTTGCCTCGAGCTACCATGCAGTCGTCGACTCGTCGGTGTTGGCTAGTACTCGTATTTCATCAAAATTGGAAACACCTTCATGATTCTCAACCTACAGAAATATTTTTTTAGGATTTAAAGACAAAGAAGATAAATTAACATGTCAATGGGTCGATTTAGATCGTCTTTTATTAGAGTGGGTCAAATGCTTAAAAAACATATCAAAATTGAAACTGGGTCAGCAAAAAATACTAGTATACTTTGGGTCAATGTTCTTAATTTACATGTAGTAAAAAATTACTCGTTTTGAATTTGACCCATTACCTAATCCGCGACTTTTGCCTTCTTAAGAACATATATGGTTAAAAACATAAACAAGAAAAACCGCACCTTTGATATAAGAACAATGTTTGTAGCATGTTCTCCAAGCAATTTCCGAACCTCAACCAAATCAGAACCTTTTCGGCCGAAAGACAAAGCAATCATATTAATCTTGTTAGGAACACCCCATTTAAGGATACCTTCTTTGTCTTTCTCAGTCAAAATCGGGAGATCAACAATAACTCCTGGATCTAAGATTAACATTCTTACCCTCACCAAGTGTCCAAGTGTTCTCGCATCGACAATGAACCAACCCCTTTTCAGTGTCACAAGAAAGAACAGTAAAGGTCCTATCTGAGCATAATATGACGCTTCCTGGTTTCACATCATGAGCTAACTTTTGATAGCTCATACACCTCTTCTCATCACCTTTGTTTTATGTAGTTTATAACCATTTCAAAGGTCAACTGACTAGATTGTAATACTCAGTAATACATTTTAGACTTGCAGGAACAAAAGTATGGTCAACTGCTTTAGTACTATTATTACTACAATGTCGCAGATGCGAGAAGCACAAAACTAGAGTTGATTATCTAATCAACTGGACTGATACAGGTTGTGTTTTATCTTTGTAATGTCCAATTGGCAAAATCAAAAGATGGATTTTATAAGAAAATTGGTCAAACAGGTCGAATGGGTCATATAAGCTGAAAGTTGCCTAAGGTATATTTTACTGCATTCAAATTACTTGTGAAAGTTTTGTTTTGTTGATCATATGTAACAAGTTAAAATTATGTAAGCACTTCTTTAAATGGACAAAAGAATGTTACAGATCAATCCAACACGGCCTGTTAACCGAACCCATTTTCTGCACAAACCACCATTTTGCTACCTCAGGCCAAAACGATGGTAACAGCAATCAACTTAATGACCACAAGTGGAAATCAGCAGCAAGATTTGTGCTGTCATGGCTTTCACATGTTCTAGGATATTTTTTGTTAGCTTTAGTTCATGTACTGCAAAACAAAATGTGATTGATTTCTCTTTGTATGTCAATAGTTGGGTTGTGTTTTTCATTCTTTAGGCATCTGTAAGCATTTAAATTTAGGGGCTTAGCGCTCAACTAGTTATCATAACAATTGCCTAGAATTGACAAAACTTTTTAGACACAAATAATTCAAAAACTCACAGAACCAGAGCTATCACACTAACCTAACAAGACAATATAGTCAACTGACATATCTAAGTTACACCTGTGAGTACTTTAAACTCAAATGATTGACAAACAGTAGATAACCTAAGCAACTATGACTTCTTCCAAAAATACAAACAATAACATTTCCCCCGCGATTATACACAGGCAAAAAATCAAAAGTGAAAGAAAAGTTACCGTTATCACAAACGGCTGAAGATATTGAATCTTACCGAATCACAGCTACCATGTGATGTATGAGAAGTATTTTGTGCCAGGATTGCAGGTATTATCCCACAACATAATAAAATTGCAGTTTTCTTCTCTTAGTATTACAAATTATTAGTATATGAAAGCTGCAATTGGAACTTGATTAGGATTAACTTATTTAAAAAACTTAATCTTTTTATAAAGAACTACCAGTAGGATTTATATTCAGAATACACCTTCTCAAAAGGCATTATATTTCGCTCACGAGCTTATGATGGTAAAATGTCCAAGGACAGGTCATTTGGGGTGTGCTTTGCTAAGCTAATATATAAAAGCTTATATGACATTGGCTTATCTTTCATAAGCCCATACTTTTTGGCTTATTTTCTGGCTTATGAAATATAGCTGAAAATAAGCTAAAAATGAGCTTATGAAATATAAGCCAAAATCATATAAGCTCATATATGAACTTGAACAAACACCCCCATATAACTATATAAGCTGATATGAAGAGTGAAGAGCCTATGATAAACAGCTACGGCGTGTTTATTCTAGCTTAATTAACGGGCTTATGAGCTTATTAAATATCTGATAAGCCCGTAAGCTCATTACTTGAGAGCATATCAACCTTAAGCTTATAACTTCTTTCAAGTTCATAAGCTCATAAGCCATTACAAATGAGCTTATAAAATTATCGAAATTTGCAATAAGCTCATAAGCCCATCAAATAAGCTAAAACAAACAATATCCAATTCCAAATTGACAAAGGAGGTTATCGCAATTTGAAAACGCAACGAGCTAATAAGTGTGTAACAAGAGAATCCAAACAGCCCATTGAGGGTATCCATTCTGAAAGACAATTATTATGATAGCAAATACACAGAAGCATCATCATTGTATTCAAGCCCTACTATTTAAACTAAACATAAGATATAATCATCTTGATAAAAAAAACAATAATAAATGAACATGATAATGATCACTACTATTTAATCAATTTCAAGGCCTAACTCAAATAAACAGAACAAAAAAAAGAAGGTGTCCAAAAAAAATTTTGTGTGATGAAATTAGGGTTCAGGCTGAGTATGGAAAAGGTTTGGAAAAAAATTTGGACCATTTCTCGATTTGTGCGTGTCATCCTTGCGCAGGGGCCATGCTAATCTTCTCTGTATCGTTCCAATTTTATCGGATGTCCCCGAAGGGACAATCATAAGCCTTTCAGTGAGTGTATATAAACTAGTTATAACTTCTTCTTCTGGTCGATGTGGGATGAGTGATTTGACAGTTACTTTGAATCAACTAATATTATGAAAGAATAATGCTAAATTACCCATTTATCTTTTTTAGTGATATCAACATTTTTTTTTTTATAAATATAAAATTTTAAATTATTCTCTTATGTGATATATGTTTGATGGGAGATGATTTGCACACTTCATTTTTTGATTGACACACTTATATATACAACCGATTAAAGCAGTGTACATCTATAATACAACAGTTTAATACACATAATTGAGTGTCCCAATCAAAAAATAAAGTATGCAAATCATTTCTCATGTTTGATACATTTTCAATGATTAGACTACCAAACGTACTTATAAAGTCATAATTTTATAATTTTATGAGTTTATACATTAGATATGAAATATAAAAATTTGATACACGTTAAAGAATAATAGTTCAAGACGGATACATTCTTGAAGATTATATAGGACGGATTCGTCTGTATACTCTTTTTACTAACAATTTATGCATTTGAAAAATAAATAAATAAATAAATCAGCCTAAAGGTTTTGTGATATGTTTTCTTTAGGGATTTATCTATTCTACCAATCCACCATTATGAAAAATACCTAACGATTCTACTCAAATATTGTTGAATTGCGAATCATTAACTACATATGAATAACTCACACATATGTAATCACTAAATATTGTGCTCTTAAACTATGTTAGGTCGCGCTTAGTTGCGATATTTAAGCTATGTTATTATTTTTCTAGTTTATTTGCTTATATTCCATACTAAGAAATAACTAGTGTTTAATTGAGAAAATCTTGAAGATTCCATTGAAACTAGTCATGAACATCAAAACACTAACATTTAAGTTTGTCAACATGGTATTTTATGGTCATGAATTAAGCCCACAAATTTTGTTTAAACTTTATTTTTATTTGTTATTTTTTAATTTCAGTAGGTGAAGCTGCAACATATAAAAAATGAACCGCATCTTTTTACTTAGTCCGTTGAAGGTAACATTTATGGTTACGGGAGCAATATAATCCACGAATGTTCACCATAACACACAAGCTTACCTAGCAATGTTCCATCCACAAATATAATATATTCAAGACGAGTGAAGGGGACTTGTGTCTAAGCACATGATCCTTTTATTGGTGAGTGTTCAAAACATGTTATAGGACTTGCAATGAATTTTAAAGCCTCTAAAGTGTATCACAATGGGAACAAACATATGTAGTACACATTGATTTGTATTAAATGTTGAAGAAGTTATTAGTTACAAACTAGGAATTTTAGAAGTACGATATTCTTTGATTTACAAGAGACTAAAAGACAATTGGCTTTGAAAATAAAGCCTTACAAATTATTATGTCATGCGAAATCAAACTCTTCATAAGAAAATGTAATGCTTTAAGAAAAATTAAGGTTGATAACAAATTTTAACAAAGCAGTGGTAAGACTCTCAAAAAATCTTATTAAGAGGGTGTTCATTTAATTTTTTGAGCTCTAAGCTTATAAATATGTGTTGAATTTTTGTATCAAGTTATTGAAGTAAATTGATTAATTTAGACATTTGTAAAGCCTTATGATGATAAAATGATAAAAATGATAGATTAAACTATGCTCTCAAGTTTATTTTTAAAAATGAAAGTGGAAGTAAATGAAAGAAACTGAAAATTGTCATGTTTTAAAGGCCCGTTTGTTTGAGGGGTGTGGAATAAAAGAAATGGAATGAATGTTGTATGTTGATGTTTGGTTGACAAAGGTCCCACCACAATGGAATAAAAAATTATATTGAAACCAATAGACTCATATCAAGGCAATATGGTGACTTTTATTATTTTTATAGTAACTTGTGCATACTATATTTTTGGCATGGGTTATAAAGACCGGGGGTCTTTTTTTAGTTGCACCGGGTCTAGGCTAGTGGCAGTAGTCCTTTTTGGTTTTTTTTTTGTTTTTTCCCTATTTTGTCGTTTTGTGCCTTTTTTTTTTTTTTTTTTTTTTGTATAGTTTGTGCAATGTTTTTTTTGTTTGTATTTTGTTTGTGTAATATTTTGTGTTTGTATTTTGTTTGTGTAATGTTTTTTTTTTTTTGTGTTTATTTGTATTGTTTCACGGTAAACGTTACCACATTAAACGACTATAACAACAAATGTTATCATTCAATTAAACAACAACGTTAACACATTATTTAAAAAAAACAACAACATCACGAACAAACAACGTTAACACATTATTTAAAAACAACAACATCTACGAACAACATTTACGACATATGAAGATTATTCATATCATTTAAAAGATCATGTAGCCTTGCACCCGACTGACAAGCGTGATCCTCAGGATTCCTTGCCAATTCTAACTCCATCTCCAGCGTCTTTATTCTTGTCTTCAACAGCTTGATCTCATTATCTTTAGCAACGCACTCATTATCTTTAGCAACGCAGTTTGAGCACTGCGTTGAAGATGAGGCTCGACTAAAGTACCGTCTTTCAAATTCATCTTTCCAACTGAAGTATCGACACCCATAGTCAGTTGTACCTGGCTGTTACATGTTAAGAAAATAATAAGAAATGTATTTTTATCACACAAATTAATTACATAAAACCCCTAAGCAAACGTATAATTATTTACCACTGAAAGAGGACATGCATAATACAGTCAGCCCCGACTACCTTCTTTCGTGGATTTCCGTTCTATAATATATCCTCTATTACATCGACACCAGAAAGGATTTCCTTGGCCCACCTGACAAAAGAATTTGCATAAATCAGTAATCAATCATTTACAACATAAAACACGTATCATTTACAATGTTATTATTAATTTAAATATAAACAGTAATCAATCATTTACAACATAAATCAGTAATCAATCACTATGTTTATAATTATTTACAACATGAATCATTAATCAATTATTTACAACATGAATCATTCACTATGTTTATAATTATTTACAACATGAATCATTTACAACATTAATCATTTACAATGTTTTGTATGTATATATTATTTACTAATTTGGTAGTCGATGCATATATAATGATTCCCACTCGGATGCAGCTTCGGATCTGTTCCTCCTCCATTGTGGGTGGAGATACGGAAGTGGAGAATGTTCGTCTAGCGTCAAAACAATGAAATGACCTACTTCGTCCCCCACACGGGCTATCACAAGGGGGTCAGTTCTTTGTGAGAAGTCTGAACCACTGAGAAGCGGAAAAGACGTATTCCAACCCCGCAAAGATATAAATGCAACGGGTCGTCTAATCAGTTCTGCAATAACCAACCCCGTGCTGGGCATTTCCATGTAGCGATTAGGCGGTGCATTTCCATCTCCGAACCAGTCTATTGTACGGCGAAGATCGTTAAAACCATCTTCCCCCCACAAACCCATGTAAACCTGCCAATTTAGGTCCATCTGTTGCAATAACATCTGCCTAACTTGGCGCCAATAATGTTGTTGTTCCCAAACACCATGGGCAACGCACCGAAACCCACAATTTTCGTCACCCACCACATTATATATACTGGTTATGTATGGATGCCAAAGGACTGGAAGCATACCCATAAGCATTTCGCTTACTGCACCCCCATCGTACAACCTGTGTCTTAATTTTTGTTGATCACTAGGACCCGTGAAAGAACTATGTCGGCAGCCCCTGTTAATCTAACCAAATAGCCTCCGTCTTTATAACCCCCACCATGCAATCTGCAAACCCTCCCTATATATAGACTTCACTTGTGTTCACTTGTGATATTGATTGAGAGCAAATAATTGTGTGTGCTTTCACTTGTGCAATCTGCTTCTTTGTGATGCTTGTTTATAATAGAGCCTTATGGTGAGACTTGCTTTCTTGTGAGTTTCTGCAGTTTGTTCTTGTGGTGAGACTTGCTTTCTTGTGAGCCTTGTGGTGAGACTTGCTTTCTTGTGAGAACTTGTAGTGAATCTTAGTACTTGCAGAATCTTAGTACGTGCAGAATCTTAGTACTTGCATTGTGTAACATGTGTGGAATGTGAAACTTGTGTTTCACCTGGTTTGGGTGCAATCTGTTTCACTTGTGTGCACTTGGAAAAGAAAAATGACTTGGACGACTTGTGTGCAATCTGTGCACTTGGGGGCAAATCTGTGCACTTGGGTGCAATCTGTTTCACTTGTGTGCAATCTGATATGGCAATGATGATATAAATCTGAGCCTTTGTGCATGATTGTGTGCAATCTGTTTGTGTGCATGACTTTGTGCAATCTGATATAGATCTGAGCCTTTGTGCATGATTTTGTGCAATCTGATATAGCACTTGGGAAAGAAAAATGACTAGGACCTGGACATGGTTGTGTGCAAAAACTGCTTGTGTGCACTTGGAAAAAAAAAGGCGATGACGAATGGTTTTTAAAACCGAATGGCATGGCAAAGTGATATTTTTATCACTTTGCAACCTTCATATCCGAGCCTAACATTTTTTTTATCACTTGTGCAAATGGTTTTCTAAATCGGCAATGATGATATAAATATGAGCCTTTGCATTCTACTTGTGTGCAAAAACTGGACCTGGACTTGTGCAAAAACTGCTTGTGAAAAACAAAAAAAAGAAAGACTTACATGACTTTTCTCAACAACACTTGTGTGCAATCTGATATCTAAACACCAAAAAAAAAAAAAAAAAAAAAAAAAAAAAAAAGGGAGGGGACAAAAGCTGCAAAAGAGGGCTAGGGCTAGGGAGGGTTTGCCCTAGACCCGGTCTTGTTAGTACCTCCCATATTTTTTTCTACTATTTTTTAGTGGGTCCTAACTCATAATCATATGGATAGGGGTGTTCTAAATACATCATGATAATTACCTTATCATTGACTTATTGGTCCTATGGTTTATACCCCATTTAACCAACTTTTGACATATTTTTGTCATCTTAAATTTTGTGAGTGTATAATAAGCAAATACCAATGTTTTTTCAACCAAGTTATTAAATGCAGTAAATTGATTAGTGTTTTTTCCTAACTTAGCGAAAGAACAGATTTTCTAAAAAAGATAAATAAAATAAAAGATAATAATAAAAATTGATCAGTGTTTTTCCTAACTTATGTTTTAGACATACGCTTCTAGCATTTTGGATAATAAGATATATACCGTAAATATCTTTTATATAATAAAAGAATTACATCATTTCGGAGTGTTTTTGCAAATCCCTTCTTATTGAAAAAAAAATTAGACCAATAGGAGAGCTCGATTTTGCCACGTACACGAAATAAAGCAATATAATTGGTTAATAAAAAGTCAAAATTAAATTGATATTGGTCAAACTTAATCAATTTGGTGAAGAAATTTGGTTATTAAAAAAATACATAAAAATATAGGTGTTAAATTTATAAAAATAAAAACTTAAAAAAAGATGAAGTAATTAATAAAACTTTGGTGTTTGAATTCTAAATAAATTATATGGAGCTAAGTGTAAAATTACAAGTTTCTATGTTTTTTAATAACTTTAGAAAAAAAACAAACAACCCCTTACACTTCATACCTCCTATACTTTATAATATTAACTTTGTTTAAAATTACATAATTATAAGTATTAGTTTTTAGAGTTTCATCATTAAAATTACAAAATTTGATAAATATGCGAATTAGTTTTAATACACGTTAAATATTTTTTAAACTAATGTTAGTTTTAGACTTTTCTAAAATATTTTTTTTAAATAAGGACTCATGTCATTTTATTAAAAGTTTAATTTATATGTACACGGGTTTGAATATTAAATACGGCTAAATTATTAGAAACGGAAATATAAATATCAAATGGTAAGCACGGGTTAGTGTGATATGAAAATAAATATACGTGATTCAACTTATAACAACGACTCATGAAATTATTATTTGAAATTTATCTATGGATATCCATAAAAACATTTTAAAAACTTTATGGAGCATAATTTAACTTTATCAACGCTCATTATGTGGTACTAAACTCGCACATTTTGTACAACATGATATCAATAGTTAAAGTTAAACAACAATATCAACTTCAACATGTCTGTCAGTTAAAAACATTATACAAGGCTAATTATTATTAAAAAAATAATAATAATAAAAAAAAAGAGGTTAGATAGTAATTGTTAAATGAAGATGTTCTCATTAAATTATAAAAAAAAGTACATGCAATACAATCCTTATTTGATAACAATCACCTCCTAAATAAAATAAAATAAAATAAAATAAAAAACAAAAAACAAACAAACTACGTGGGTGATAACCTAACTTTATTAATTGACGTGATGTCTCATAAAAAAAGTAAATAAATAAATAAATAAAATAAAATAAAAACCGTAATAGTTGGTTGTTGTAAAAGAATTAAAAGTATGTACATGAGAATTATTAAGCAAGTATATATAGTTTTTAATCTGATTATTACGTTACTATACTGCGATAATGTTATTGAGTTGGTAATCACAGATGTGAGATACAACCATTCTTCTATACTTATGATTTATGTGTTAACCTCTTTTTGCTTCTGAATAAAATCCGAAAGAGACCTCAACAGAACTTTGACTTATACCTTATCTAGCTGATAGTTTTTAGTAACCTTTTTAATAGTTTAATTTTTTTTTATACACACCAATTTTTAGTAACTTTTTAAAATATTTTATTGAAAACTTCTATACCTAATATTTGTGTTTTTACTATAAACATAATAAGTTATGATAGAATTAGTTGTGAGTTCAGGGGGTTTTTTTATTAAGCTTTTCAAAAAAGCTTAAAGCTTTATCATAAACTTATTGTGCTATAGTCATTGAATAAGCCAATATGCACATTCAATAAGCATAACCAAACACCCTTTTAGTTCTAATCTGAAGTTTTCTTATTTGATGTTAGGAATAACTTTGTTGTTATCCTCACTATAATGCAACATGTTAGTAGTGTTTGCAGTTTTATGATCTTATCGCACACACTAAAATGCAAAGCAATTTGTTGTGTGCGTTTTTTAGAGGATGATTAAGTATCAACACATGATCGTCATGGAAGGATTATCTACGCCTGCTCAAGGTATGAATGTATAATTAAGTTGAGTTGCTAATTTAGATAATACATGAATGTAGTTTAATGTACCAAAGATGTGTTTTAGTGCCTATATGAGGAATTTTATGGTAGAAATTCTTAGCAGGTGTCTTTGAATGAGTTAATGAAACTTAGCAGGTGTTTGTTGTCATTGATAACACTATGGGTGTCAACCTACGGTCTAAAATATGGGTATCTTTTACCTTGATGATTTAGGCTAATTGTGAAGAAAGTTGCAATAAAGTGAAAGGTCGATAAGGATTTAAACAATCCTAAAAGACTTGCGAATGTATTCTTTGCCATTTTTTCCATGCATTTATAATTTACTTATGCAAGTAATAATAATTTTCTTATATAGTTCGGTCTTAGAAAAATTATTCTTATACCTTATACATAAGCGTATTCTACCATTACATCTTTTTTTGTTTCTCTTTATGTAATAAAGAAGCTATAGTATAAGCATCTATGTTAATTTTGTAATTTTATGATCAAACATGAGAAGTAAATAATACAAACTTATGAAAATACAATTTTTCAAACAAAAGGGTACATTGGTAAACATGGTATGATGGTTATTCATAATCAAGGAAATGAATCAATATTTAAAGCTATCTAAATATGCTACTCCCTCCGTCCCTTATTAAATGTCCATGTTTGACTTTTCAAGTCTTTATTTATCAACTTTGACCTTGAATATTTTTACTTATGTTATATAGTATTTGATAAAAATTATACGCAATGAAAATACATTTAAAACTTAATTCATTCATATATTTTGTGTTAAATATTATATTACACAAACAAAAATATTTAAGGTCAAAGTTGAGAAAGAAAGACTTTGAAAATTCAAACAGGACATTTAATAAGGGACGGAGGGAGTATATATTTTAACAAAAATATAAGTAAAAGAAATGCGACAATTACAAAACACATCGTAAATTGATATCATGGGTTAGCAAAACTAAAAGCATATATCACTAACATCTTATACAAGTCAAATATCGTCATGTGATTTTGCTTGAATAATAAAATATTAGTTTTAATACAAAAGCATTATACTAAAATAATAAGTAGATTATAACATATATACATCTGATTTTTTATTTTTAGTCCACAATGTAAAACCATTTGAAATATGTTAAGTGATTCATTTCTTAAACGATAATAATATATAATCAAAAAGAAATTTTAGAAACCCTGTGCGTACACAGGTATTATAACTAGTTTACTTTACATATAATATACGTTAATTGAATAATATAATATAGCAAATCGTAATTGCTTTTATATAGAGAATAAATTTGGTTTTCTTTTGTTATTTATAATTACTAGTTATAATACCCGTGCACGCACGGGGTTTGCACATGTTTCATTTTTTTAAATAACTTTTTAGTATATTTATTGTTTTCTAGCTTGTGTTGTTTTTCTAGTTGATTAGATATAAGTGTTATAAAGTTTTGGGAATAATTACAAAAGAAATCATTAATTACAAACACATGCAGCTAACATTCTTGAAAACGTTCTCTCTTTATTATCGTGAATAATCGTCTACTATAACTAAGGTGTAACGGTTGCCATAGGGTCAAGATAATTAAGATTACCATGATCGCCATTAACAGAGGCAGGGCATGTTGATTTGTCGCATGATACATCATAAATTGGGCAGGTCTGTAATTAACAACTTATTAATAGCTGGGTTACAAACTAAATATTAAAAAACAAAATATTATGGGGAATATTACCTGTTCAACATCACTGTTTAACAGATTCCCATATTCGGCGTTAACATGACTACAAAAGGGGCTTTCATTCTGAATTTCATTCTCAATGTTCTTTGAAGACTGATTTTAAAAATATACTAAATGATTAATAAAATACTAAAATAAGGATAAATAAACGATTATAACGTGTGTATAGGATATTATCATGGCATCTTTGGAATGCAAATCTTCATTGGCAATTTGTTGTGGCTCTGGATTGGCATGAATATGTCTTGAGGTCTGATGCGCCACTTCAAACCTGGAATGGCAAACTATACAATCTAGCAATCATTTTTATTTAAACCAAATAAATGAAGCAGGTATGCCTTTGTTTGTATTTTCAATACATGTTAAATAGTTTGACTATTATTAGTTAAGCACATTGCACACGCATATACCATCAATATGTCAATCTCGTCGTACATACCATCAATATATTAGTCGTGCTTTATGAAATCTTTTGCAATTGAATAGTTAACATACATTCCTTCTCTTCACAGCTTGTCATAGCTCTTTTTAAGTCATTGCTATTTACATCATTTATTACACTATGAATAAGCAAATCATGTCAATTATAAAGTCTACAATGAATATAGTGCTTTCATAACTTAATCCAAATCAACCACGTCAGGTCAATCCATTTGTATCAAACCAAGTACAATGCACCACCATTAAACTATCTTCTCATCAATAGTTGAGATCAGGCACACTATCTTGCAAAGTCGATAACAAATGAAAAGTATTAAAACCCAATGATGGTCTAGCCCTTTGGTACCACCAAGCACATCTGCCTCACCCGCAGCATTTGAACCACATCTTGCATAGCGGGTTGAACTATAGGGTCAGGGCGCAAACACACCAAACCAAGCAACAACATTCTTCACATCTCTATAATATCAAACTCCATACCCATTCCACCAAATAAATGCGTTCCCTCACTTTCACAAACTCGATTTCCTCTTTCTCAATGGGTCTTCGGCCCATAGCCAAACCTATATTTAAAGAATCGTACACAATGTTAAAAAATAATATATGCACCTGCTGTCACAACACCCACAACTACCCCTGCACCTTGTTTTGTTTACACAATCATGAAAAGAAAAGGTGTGTAATGTTTTATAAGCAAGCACACAAACATTGTTTGACGCACATTGCATAACCTCACAAAACTACTTACTTTAGCAAATGGGGGCTCATACACATGAAACCTTGAATTTCAGAAAAGGATCCTTAAGAACTTCAGACTTTCTTTCACCGCCTTCAATTTTATAAAAATCCAAACTGCCAATCTTTTTCCCAGCTTTAGATTCACTTTCTACAATATTAAACGACACTTGATTAGTATAACCAGATGATCCTCCACTCATAATATCAATTAAAATACAAATCGTTGTCTACAACTTTACCATATGAGCCTCCCTGCACACACCCATCTTCTTGAAATAGTTACAAAACCTCTCTCTATGTTGCAAGTATTTGATTGTACAATAGGAAATACAGAACCCATAATAACAATTTGAAGCTACCTGAACTCTAAAACTCATGTTATTTGATCAAAGCTGGGAGCGCTTTCTTTGATTAATTCCATGTCAGTAGTCCGTTTATATACTTTAATCACCACTGAGCTCAACAGAGGATCCGACTGTATATAGTTCCACCAACCATTAGATATATTGGGGTTGATGAAGACTTGAGAAGTTTTTATTGGAATACAAAGTTTTAACAAAGATGCAATTTAAGCAACAAAATATTTACAACAGGAACTTCTTACCTTCTTTTAGCGTAATGGATATGCACCTGTGACCTGTGCTCGATTTTGTGCTCGATTTCCATACTTCTCGCATTTGTCGTCAAGTTTGTTGAACTGTTGAACTAAGCCCACGGAAATCGAGACATTGTCTGATATCCCCCTCTAGGAGTTTTTGCTATAAGGGATATGCGCTAGATAGTTGTTACTGGTGTGATCAAAGGCGTTGACAAAAAAAGACTGTTAATACAAATATCGCCTAAAAACGTTATTTATATTTTAACGATCTTTGCTAAGTTTTGTTAATGACAAAGTACAAACTTTAGATTGTAGTAAAACATCATTTTAGTTTAAGTCTTGTATAACTAGTCTTTACATTTCTTTTTAAACTTAACATGGTTTTTATATCCTTAATGAGAAAGTATTTCTTTAATAAGAAAGTGTCACATCTCATCAATGTGCATTTATGGTAAGTTTATGTGTTTGACTATCCATGAAGTTCTTACACACTTTGGAAGTATTCCATGTTTGATACAATGCATGTTGACTAGTATTTAGTAGATGTGACATTGCTTGTTTATGTGTTTGACTATCCATGAAGTTCTTACACACTTTGGAAGTATTCCATGTTTGGTACAATGCATGTTGACTAGTAATTAGTAGATGTGACATTGCTTGTTTATGTGTTTGACTATCCATGAAGTTCTTACACACTTTGGAAGTATTCCATGTTTGGTGCAATGCATGTTGACTAGTATTTAGTAGATGTGACATTGTTTGTTTTGGAGTGATTTATTGTAAGTTTGGTTGAACAGTTCTGGCGGACCCCTGGAGGAACATGGGCGGACCCCTTCTGAGGGTACCGCCGTGTCCGCCAGACTGCTGACTTCCTTTGGTATAAATACCAAAGGACTTGCAAGAAATCCCTCATCACTTAGAGTCATATTTTACACATATTCTCTCATTATACTCAGTAGCTACTAACTTGTGTGATTCTCTTATGTAGCAAAGGAGTTCACATGTTCATCTAAGAAGTTACAAGTTTCAACTCTAAGTTGCAAGTCTTGGTAGCTTGGTTATGTATAAGCCTTGGTGACTTATACTTTATTTGTGTCATGTATGTAGAAGTAAGTGGTTAGTATTTTAGGCCTCAAAATACATAGTGTGTCGGGAGTTGTTGTACCCTTGTAAAAGAACTAACGGGAGTGGTTGTACCCTTGGTAAAGAACTCGACATCTAGCTTAGTGTCGGTAAAAGTGTAAGCGACGATGGGAGTGGTTGTACCTGTGTAAAAGAACTCGACATCTAGCTTAGTGTCGGTAAAAGTGTAAGCGACGTTGTAAAGGTTTTCTCCGCCGGTGAAAGGAGCTTTTTGATTAGTGCTTATAACTCTCGAGTTGGAAACTCGGGGCGTGGATGTAGGGCAAGGAAAAAGAGTCCTTGTAGCCGAACCACGATAAACAATCGTGTTGTGGTTTGATCGTTTCTTTCTTTACCTTTGCTTATTACATGTTATTCTTTAGTTAAACTAGCTAGTTACATATAAAGCTTTTCAAAGAACTAAACAAGTAAATATGTGTTTATATCTTCAAACAAAAGTAAAGCTTTTCAAAGAACTAAACAAGTAAAGTTAGGATCATCACAAGCAAAGCTTTTTAAAGTATGAAACTAGTAAAGTTAGAATTGTTATTCACATGAAAAGCTTTTCAAAGAATCAAACATATAACATTGTGTTTACATCTTTAAGCAAACGTAAATGTTTTTAAAGATATTCAAGTTAAAAAGAATCGAAAAAGCGGTAAACTATTCAACCCCCCTTCTAGTTTTCCACAATTGGCATCAGGAGCTACGTTACTCAAGATCTTTAAAATATAATATATTTTAAAACTTAGATCGATCCATGGATTTTGAAAATCTCAAAGAAGGGCAACCTATTCAAAACCAACCGCTATTTGAAAAAGAAAACTTACTTGAGTGGAAAAGTAATTTTGAAAACTATGTGAAATCAATTGATCAAGATCTTTGGCATACTAATTCTTTTGGTGATTTCAAACCAAAGAAAACAAGTTTTAGAAAACCAAGATAACTATCTTAAACTTGATAAAAATACTAAAGCTAAAACAATGATTTATAAAGCTTTAGTACCAAATATGAAAGAATGTATTTTTGTCAAATGGCTAATGATATTTGGAAAAATATGTTAAACTTTCATCAAAGAATATGTCAAGTCAAAGATGATCAATTTGATCTTACATATGAATTAGAAGTTTTAGAAAAACTAATTGATAGACACTTAGTAGAAGTTAATACATGTGCTACTAGTTTAAATGTTTTTAATGAAGGTACAAGTGAAGATGAGTACGTGTGTTTTGATGAACTTGCTTGCGTATCATGGAATGAAATGGATGTTGACGAAGACAATGATCCGGTAGTTAATTGTCAATTTATTGAAACAACAAGCAAGGTGTTAGTGAAGATGATTACTCATGTCAAGCTCGTAGTGGACTTGCTTGCGATTCATGGAATAACACGGATGAAGATGAAACCAACCATCCGGTTTGTGATTCTAAACTAGATAAAACATCAAGCAAGGTACACTTTGAAACCAAACACTTTTGCTTTGACAAATTTATCCTAGAGTTTTCTAAACTAGAAAATGAGTCTAAAACGTTTATGCAACATGGACCTAAAAAACTATCTTCAAGAAAGAGTCTTCAAAATCTTTTAAGAAAATCTTTGAAAAGGAAATCTTGTTAGAAGATAAAATGTCAAGAATTGAGAGTAATGTTGAAATTAATCTAGAATGTAAATTATGTCTAGATTACAAACATGAGATTAAAATGCAAAATGAGAAAGGAAAAATTATTAGTTAAATTTGATGAAAGCTCAAAATCTTTTGAAAGATTGTTGAGGAGTCAAAGGTTGTTTAAAGATAAAACCGGATTAGGATTTAACTCAAAAGCAGCATTAACTAATAAAACAAAGCAAGTAAAATTTTTCTAACCTAGAAGAGAGATTTAGAGATAATTCTATCTCTAATAGAAACTCATGATAGAAGAATTAAGATTATCATGCTCTATGCTTTTATAT
Organism: Artemisia argyi; assembly: GCA_030686995.1. Lineage (NCBI taxonomy): Eukaryota > Viridiplantae > Streptophyta > Magnoliopsida > Asterales > Asteraceae > Artemisia > Artemisia argyi. Next base: position 38,962,412 of record CM060706.1, read on the forward strand.
GATTGCCTAACCTTCTTGGATACATGAGTAATTGAGTTTCAAAGCGTGTCGTCAAACCAAGACTCTACGCGTTGTGTTTATCCTCTTGATAGTATCTCTATGCAATTTAAAAGGTACACATTACTTCAACTTGACTTTAATAGTCTCTTGCTTCTAGCATTATGTGTTAGAATATGTGTTATTAGTAATACTCTAAAAGTGTTTACTTGCTATTAGTAATAACTAGGATTAGATTCTATGCAACAAGGAAATTCGTCTTTAGTACTAGTAGGAGATATAAGGTGCTTTGGTTCTTTAACCATTAAGAGATAAACACGAGAAACTCTTGAGTGAGTCTCACTCAACTCTTGCTTACAAGTGAGCTAACTAAGAATTTCCTAAGTGTTAAAATGTCTAACACTTTTGTGATGCTTGCAAAACAAACCTTTGTTAAACAATTTTCTTAAACACCATACTTTGAGTCTTTAATTGTGTTTTTCTTCAATCACTCCTTTATGATAATCTCACATAAAACACACAAGGTGAAATAAATCACATTAGCATATATTAGGATGTGTGAAAGAAAATGAGTTTTCAACATCTAGGATTTACACATCAAATGTGACACATATTCTGTAACACCCCCAATTCATGGATGCAGCGGAATTCAAACTGGGTGTTACTCGACGGCACAATAGTCACAATAATAGAAAACGAACTCCAATTGAGTCGTTTTAAAAGATGTATCATTCAAATTATATAAATATCAGAGATTTCAAAATGAGGTCCCAATTGGTTCCATGTTTACAATGTATAATGAATGAGTTTTGAATGATAATAAAATTTATAGCCCTCTTGAGTATCCGTGTCCTTCCGTGCCATCCTTGATCGTCATGAACCTGAAATACATGCTTGAGAGGTCAACACAAAGGTTGAGTGATATTCATAGAGTTTGTTAAATCGCTTGAACACAATGTGTTGGTAGTTAAATCGTTTGAACACCATAATCGTAGTGTTTGTAGGTAAATCGTTTGAACACAATAATCGTAGTGTGAGCTGTAGACTCACACCAATGTTTGGAAAACAAAACAGGTAGGCTACGTTATTATACGCCCATAAAATGTATTATACACTAAGCTTATGAAACCAAAACGTTAACGTGTACCAATATCGATTGGCAGATTTATCCCGGTAGGTACTTTGCCGTCATACCTAATGTCTCAAATATTAATGCATTTGTTTGAACTAATCAAAACAAATGGGATTCGTCAATCCCAATAGGCCTATTCACAATATTCGCGCTCACTTGCAAGTAACCCTCACAAGTGATTAAATGGTTCATACTAAGGGATCTTGGTTTGGCAAGGATGTTACTTAGTGATAATAAAACATAGTCGAATAACATACAGTAGAAAGCATTGTGTTCGATTTTAGAGATAGCATGTATTCCCCCCAAGGAATTGTAAAACAATTAAGTAATGGAAAGTGGGGCTATGAACTCACCTTAAGTAAGATAGCAAGTAATGAATGTAACGGTCGAATAGTGAAGGTTTCTACGAGCAACCTATAATAGAATGTCGCGACTTAGGATCGGAGTAAAGAATATGAAGTAGTGCCTATATATATATCTTGCATTTAGTCCATGATGTGGTATGATGTATAATGTAAGTCTTTGAAAGAAATGATTCATGAAACATGTATGTTTTGTATATCGTTCACTACCGTTCGGGCCGACATAATTCAGAAGTCATGTTAGTAAGCGTTCGAGGAGCCAGGACACTTTAACTCGTAAATCCACAACTCAACTCGACGGCTTACATAATGAACTCCTCACATGAGGCTCCCTACTATTGTAGTAGTTGATGAAATATATAGATATAAGTTTTGATCCGAAAGGTTACATGTCCGATATTTGAATAAACTTAGGAAAGTTTATTTGTACATGAAGATTGTTATTAGGGGTAGCTTCATAAGCCTTAAATGACCATGTTCTCTTGGTAAAATCTCATGGTTTCCTTTTAAGTGAAGTAGATCTAAATTGCTTGTTCAAGTTATCGCCTAACTCATTGTTTCATGTTTACGCCTATGTAAGTTGTTATGGTCATTTCGTCATGGCCTAGCCATGACCTTTGGTCCTTGTTCCAAGGTCATGAGACAAAACCTTGGCTCTAGCCATGGTTGTGGTCTTGATTATAGGTCATAAGACCTCTTGTTCCTTTCAAAGTATAACCATAATCTTGTGACTTTCGCCTAAAAATGGGCTGTTTAGAATTTGAAGAATTTTATCACTCGGAAAGTGTTTTTAGGTCTCGAGCTTCTTTGCTCCTGAACGAAAACGTCGTTCCGGACAACTTTCGTGTTTTAACTTTTTGATGAATCGGACCAGAAGTGGGACTTTCAAAACCCAAATTTGATCAGGAAGCTATTTGGCAGTTTTGCCGGAAATCTTTGGTAATTTCAAATCGCCATAACTTTTGACTCGTATACTCATTTTGGGTGGTTCAAATTGCTATGGTTTCCTTGTTAGGTCCTCTACCACAATATGTAATAATCAAATATCATATTTTTACCATTTTGGTCGTGGTTTTCCAAGAAAGTCACTAGTTTGCTTGTTTTAGTAACTTGTTGTAACAATCAATAACAATAACTTGTTTTGCTCACTTTTATACATCATGGACATAACTACAAGACATAATATAGCAAGAATAACATGTAAATAACATGAACATGATTATTTAACAAGAATCAAGTTAGGGTTTGGCTCACAACTTTTGGCTTTCAAAGATGAAAGGAAGTTAACATGTAAGGATAGGACATTGATAGACTTGCTTCAACCCTTTTTCACTTCATGCAATCTTTCTACCCTTGGTATTCTTGAAAGATGGATGATGAAGGTTTAGGTGAATTGAGTGGATTTAAACTCAAGAGAAATCACCAATTATATTAGGGTTTGGAAGAGTTTTGATTACTAGAAACTAAGCTAGGGTTTCTATACTTGAACTTCACTTGAATCTTGCTAGAAATTAGAAGGAAATGAACTAAGGATGAGAGGGATTTGGGGTTGGGGATGCACGGCACCAAAAGGGGAGGGAGAGGGCTATTTATAGTCCAAAAATGAGGAGGTTAGGAAAGTGTTAGGAAATTACAAAAACTTGGTGACCAAGTTGTAATATAATGGTGATCTAGGGGTATATTCATGAGATGAAGCCACATGGGGTGACTCCCCCCCTCCTAGGCCGGTTTCAAGACCTTGGAGAACAAGGGTTGGACTTTGGATGATATTATCCAAGATATCTAGTGTGTTTTGACTCCGAAAACTGCAAACCGTAAGTTGTTACGCCTCAAAACGTAAAACCGGGTGTCGTAAAATTATGGAATTTGAAAGTATTGATAAACATGTCAATAAGTTCCATAATAAAATATAAAATGAGTGGTAGGTTCCATTTGGGTGTAAAACCCTGCTAAAAACTGGAAACACGGGTCTAAAACGCGTAATTCGCGTAAAACGCTGAATATTGCGTAAAATTGAGAAAAGTAAAATGTTACTTTTCTAATGTTATAAAAATGATTTAAAATGACTTATAATGTCTAGACTGGGCTCAGTCTAGTGTCGGTTGGTATTAAATGTCTTTTAGACATCAAACCGTAAGCCTAAAAATCACGAAATGACTTATAACATCAAGGGATCATTTTTGGTCAATGGGGGAGGGAAAGAATATGTTGACTTTTTCTAATAAGTTGAAAACTCAAAAAGTCTTAGAAACGCGTTTTGTGGTCTAACGGTTAATCGCCCAAACGGTTAAGCGTGCTCGTGCGAGATTAGTACAGGTTTGGGTGACCTGCTGGGAAGTTTGGTCATGTTTTTCTCAGTCACGATTAATTCTCAAATAAATCATGAGTGTGTCAAACATTTTTCTGATGTGGGGTCACCTGACGGGGTGGAATTTCGTTGTGCATAGAATTTCTGATTGACGTTTTACCCTAAAACGTGTAATTCCTTAATAACTTTCACGAAAATGAGCTTATGAATGTCAAACTTTTAATTTGTCATGGAAATGATTTATCACTCGAGAATATCAAATAAAAATCAACTTTCGGAAAGTTTCGGGAAAAATGAATAGTAAAAGTGAATAGTGAAATTTTCCGGGAATGATGATAATCCTGAAAAATGTGAATTGTTACAGTCTCTACCCCTTACGGGGAACTTCGTCCCGAAGTTCTATGTGTGTCATATGTTGAAGTGGTGTCGATAAAGATGTGTGGTTACTTATGAGGACCAAAGTCTGGGATTTCCGGTAATGTAATTTGATTTGTCATTTCAGTGTATGGTGTAGGATGAGGCTTCCTTTTATATAGGAAAGGTATGGTAATAGTCGAATATCAAAGGAAATTGATATAGCAGTCGAATATTAATAGGAATCGATATAGTAGTTGAATATCAAATAGAACTTGATATAGTTAAATATCAAAATGGAAATTGATATAGTTGTCAAGTATCAATAGCAATTGATATAACAGTTGAACAACAATAGCAATTTACATAGGAATCCAATAAATGGAAATTGATATAAGAATCGAATCATGGAATAAGCGTTGAACATGTGGTTGGACCAAGTCCTGTTTGAATTGTACGGCTGCCCATGCATATGGCTACATGGCTTCACTATAAGTTTGATATGACTGCCCATGCATATGGTTACATGGCCCCGTAATGAGTTTGGTACGACTGCACATGCATATGGTTACATGGCCTCGCAACGAGTTTGTTTGTTATTGCACTATCATTATGAAAACCAAAAGTAAATCTCGTACTAATGGAAATTGGGATAGTCGTTGCAATCATAGCCTAGTAGGTAATCGGTTGTTGTACCTAGTGTTTATGTCATGGTTTGAAGCGATGTCGGTGAAAAGATAGGATTTCTTGTGGCGAATAAAATGTAGGTATCATGCCATACCCGAGCAATGTAATGTAGGTATCAAGCCATACCCGAGCAATGTAATGTAGGTATCAAGCCATACCCGAGCAATGTAATGTAGGTATCAAGCCATACCCGAGCAATGTAATGTAGGTATCAAGCCATACCCGAGCAATGTAATGTAGGTTGACTTCATACTTATGTTATTTCGGATATAATTAAGCCCACTTGTTTATAATTCTTTATTTACATAGAGAGGCATCCCAAACAATGTAACTAAAGGAATATAAACGTATGGTTCGATGATTTATAATTTCTTTATTTAAATGAAAAGGCATCCCAATCCATTCAAATAAGGACATTATAAATCATCCTACTCAAGAATTTCCGACACAACATTCATACGTAGCCGGTGAGTTACAAGGTAGTGTATTACGAGATGATACTGGTGTTCCAAAGGTACAAGATGAATATTCAAACTTGTAAAGCTGATGAGGGTACTTGTGGTGTAACTAAGGATGATTTGAGCTTTAAAAGTGCATCAAAATCTGTTAATGAGCTTGTGGTTCCAACGGTTGTGAAGATAATGTTATGATATGTTGATGAACAAAAGTGTGTAGTGTATGCTTAACATTAATACTCTTAGGTATCAATGTTGAGTTTGCTTTAAAAATCTTAAGAGATTTTTAAAAGTTTATGACGGAATGGTATCCTAAACAGGATGGTACTTCTACGGAATGAAGAGAAGAATTGATAACTATCCAAAGGTAGTCGTTCGGATTATCTCATAAATGAAAAATTTCAAGAATGAAATTAGGTAACACAAATAAGGTGTTAAGATTTCGCTGAGTGGTAAGTCATTATCGTGTCTCTAGATTGTTTTAATGTATTCTGGTGGTTTTATCGAGTTCATGTAGGAAATCAACCTAAACATAACCCTAGTACAACTACTCTCAGTATTTGAAAATTCTAAGTCGAATATAGTTAGTCAGACTATATTCCACTGTCCCTAGGTTAAATATAGGTGACTAGTCCATATTTAGCCAAGGTTCGATAAAATTTTCAAATACCTAAACTAGGTATACTTTTGATATGTCCGTTGCTTTCGGGAAACTGTCCACTAAACAAAGGCGATGTCAAACCCTTAAGTTGCAAGTCCCGTCCATACAAGACTTGTAACGTATGTTTTCATATTCCATTGCATAGAAGGTAGTAAGGGTAGATACGTATGGAAAGGAAGTTTTAAGTATTTCTAAAATAGAACATACTTGGCCAGGATCACGAACTTTTAATAATGAAGGTTTCATAAGAAAACTTTGATGAATGTAGAGAAAGTTCAGCTTTTGTCGATGATGGATTTGTTTGTCTTTTAGAAATCTCATATTTCTTGTTTTGAAATCGATAGATTGTGACGGGTTTTTGATATCATAAGAAATGATATTGATGATGTGATGGAATAATTCTAGAGACCATTTGCACAAAACACAATGTCTCGGAAGTAGGTTAGACCATTGTGCAATTCACAATGTCTGGGAAGTAGGTTAGGCCATTGTGTGACTCAAAACATTTGAGAAATGATTAAGACCATTGTATCATACAATGTCTTGGAAAATGAATGAGACCATTGTATCTCACAATGTCTTGAAAACTGAATGAGACCATTGTATCTCACAATGTCTTGGAAAATGAATGAGACCATTGTATCTCACAATGTCTTGAAAAATGAATGAGACCATTGTATCTCACAATGTCTTAGAAAATGAATGAGACCATTGTATCTCACAATGTCTTGAAAAATGAATGAGACCATTGTATCTCACAATGTCTTGAAAACTGAAATGAGACCATTGTATCTCACAATGTCTTGAAAACTGAAATGAGACCATTGTATCTCACAATGCCTTGAAAAATATAATGTTGGAGTAGGAACATGATTGGGAGAGTGTGGCTGTGTCGAAATGCCTTAGAATAGGCATACACAGATATGTTTAGTCCATTGTTTAGATAATTGATTGAAAATAAACCGAGTTTATATATCAATATACTAATATGTTCATGTAGCATAAAATGCCTAGTGTGTATATATCAATATACTTATATGTGTTCATGTAGCATAAAATGCTTAGTGTGTATATATCAATATACTGATATGTGTTCATGTAGCATAAAATGCTTAGTGTGTATATATCAATATACTTATATGTGTTCATGTAGCATAAAATGCCTAGTGTGTATATATCAATATACTTATATGTGTTCATGTAGCATAAAATGCTTAGTGTGTATATATCAATATACTGATATGTGTTCATGTAGCATAAAATGCTTAGTGTGTATATATCAATATACTTATGCTTACGGGGAAATGCTCAAAATGGGTATATATGAATATACTAATTTGTTTGTGAAGCATAACATGCTTACTAAATCCATAATCGTCTGGAGGATGGAAGACACGGAGAGCGGAAGGCGATAAAATGTTTTTGTTTGTGATTGTAGTTATAGTTTAGGTCTCACTTAGACCCGTTTCTCTATAACCATGGCTCTGGTACCAATCTGTAACACCCCCAATTCATGGATGCAGCGGAATTCAAACTGGGTGTTACTCGACGGCACAATAGTCACAATAATAGAAAACGAACTCCAATTGAGTCGTTTTAAAAGATGTATCATTCAAATTATATAAATATCAGAGATTTCAAAATGAGGTCCCAATTGGTTCCATGTTTACAATGTATAATGAATGAGTTTTGAATGATAATAAAATTTATAGCCCTCTTGAGTATCCGTGTCCTTCCGTGCCATCCTTGATCGTCATGAACCTGAAATACATGCTTGAGAGGTCAACACAAAGGTTGAGTGATATTCATAGAGTTTGTTAAATCGCTTGAACACAATGTGTTGGTAGTTAAATCGTTTGAACACCATAATCGTAGTGTTTGTAGGTAAATCGTTTGAACACAATAATCGTAGTGTGAGCTGTAGACTCACACCAATGTTTGGAAAACAAAACAGGTAGGCTACGTTATTATACGCCCATAAAATGTATTATACACTAAGCTTATGAAACCAAAACGTTAACGTGTACCAATATCGATTGGCAGATTTATCCCGGTAGGTACTTTGCCGTCATACCTAATGTCTCAAATATTAATGCATTTGTTTGAACTAATCAAAACAAATGGGATTCGTCAATCCCAATAGGCCTATTCACAATATTCGCGCTCACTTGCAAGTAACCCTCGCAAGTGATTAAATGGTTCATACTAAGGGATCTTGGTTTGGCAAGGATGTTACTTAGTGATAATAAAACATAGTCGAATAACATACAGTAGAAAGCATTGTGTTCGATTTTAGAGATAGCATGTATTCCCCCCAAGGAATTGTAAAACAATTAAGTAATGGAAAGTGGGGCTATGAACTCACCTTAAGTAAGATAGCAAGTAATGAATGTAACGGTCGAATCGTGAAGGTTTCTACGAGCAACCTATAATAGAATGTCGCGACTTAGGATCGGAGTAAAGAATATGAAGTAGTGCCTATATATATATCTTGCATTTAGTCCATGATGTGGTATGATGTATAATGTAAGTCTTTGAAATAAATGATTCATGAAACATGTATGTTTTGTATATCGTTCACTACCGTTCGGGCCGACATAATTCAGAAGTCATGTTAGTAAGCGTTCGAGGAGCCAGGACACTTTAACTCGTAAATCCACAACTCAACTCGACGGCTTACATAATGAACTCCTCACATGAGGCTCCCTACTATTGTAGTAGTTGATGAAATATATAGATATAAGTTTTGATCCGAAAGGTTACATGTCCGATATTTGAATAAACTTAGGAAAGTTTATTTGTACATGAAGATTGTTATTAGGGGTAGCTTCATAAGCCTTAAATGACCATGTTCTCTTGGTAAAATCTCATGGTTTCCTTTTAAGTGAAGTAGATCCAAATTGCTTGTTCAAGTTATCGCCTAACTCATTGTTTCATGTTTACGCCTATGTAAGTTGTTATGGTCATTTCGTCATGGCCTAGCCATGACCTTTGGTCCTTGTTCCAAGGTCATGAGACAAAACCTTGGCTCTAGCCATGGTTGTGGTCTTGATTATAGGTCATAAGACCTCTTGTTCCTTTCAAAGTATAACCATAATCTTGTGACTTTCGCCTAAAAATGGGCTGTTTAGAATTTGAAGAATTTTATCACTCGGAAAGTGTTTTTAGGTCTCGAGCTTCTTTGCTCCTGAATGAAAACATCGTTCCGGACAACTTTCGTGTTTTAACTTTTTGATGAATCGGACCAGAAGTGGGACTTTCAAAACCCAAATTTGATCAGGAAGCTATTTGGCAGTTTTGCCGGAAATCTTTGGTAATTTCAAATCGCCATAACTTTTGACTCGTATACTCATTTTGGGTGGTTCAAATTGCTATGGTTTCCTTGTTAGGTCCTCTACCACAATATGTAATAATCAAATATCATATTTTTACCATTTTGGTCGTGGTTTTCCAAGAAAGTCACTAGTTTGCTTGTTTTAGTAACTTGTTGTAACAATCAATAACAATAACTTGTTTTGCTCACTTTTATACATCATGGACATAACTACAAGACATAATATAGCAAGAATAACATGTAAATAACATGAACATGATTATTTAACAAGAATCAAGTTAGGGTTTGGCTCACAACTTTTGGCTTTCAAAGATGAAAGGAAGTTAACATGTAAGGATAGGACATTGATAGACTTGCTTCAACCCTTTTTCACTTCATGCAATCTTTCTACCCTTGGTATTCTTGAAAGATGGACGATGAAGGTTTAGGTGAATTGAGTGGATTTAAACTCAAGAGAAATCACCAATTATATTAGGGTTTGGAAGAGTTTTGATTACTAGAAACTAAGCTAGGGTTTCTATACTTGAACTTCACTTGAATCTTGCTAGAAATTAGAAGGAAATGAACTAAGGATGAGAGGGATTTGGGGTTGGGGATGCACGGCACCAAAAGGGGAGGGAGAGGGCTATTTATAGTCCAAAAATGAGGAGGTTAGGAAAGTGTTAGGAAATTACAAAAACTTGGTGACCAAGTTGTAATATAATGGTGATCTAGGGGTATATTCATGAGATGAAGCCACATGGGGTGACTCCCCCCCTCCTAGGCCGGTTTCAAGACCTTGGAGAACAAGGGTTGGACTTTGGATGATATTATCCAAGATATCTAGTGTGTTTTGACTCCGAAAACTGCAAACCGTAAGTTGTTACGCCTCAAAACGTAAAACCGGGTGTCGTAAAATTATGGAATTTGAAAGTATTGATAAACATGTCAATAAGTTCCATAATAAAATATAAAATGAGTGGTAGGTTCCATTTGGGTGTAAAACCCTGCTAAAAACTGGAAACACGGGTCTAAAACGCGTAATTCGCGTAAAACGCTGAATATTGCGTAAAATTGAGAAAAGTAAAATGTTACTTTTCTAATGTTATAAAAATGATTTAAAATGACTTATAATGTCTAGACTGGGCTCAGTCTAGTGTCGGTTGGTATTAAATGTCTTTTAGACATCAAACCGTAAGCCTAAAAATCACGAAATGACTTATAACATCAAGGGATCATTTTTGGTCAATGGGGGAGGGAAAGAATATGTTGACTTTTTCTAATAAGTTGAAAACTCAAAAAGTCTTAGAAACGCGTTTTGTGGTCTAACGGTTAATCGCCCAAACGGTTAAGCGTGCTCGTGCGAGATTAGTACAGGTTTGGGTGACCTGCTGGGAAGTTTGGTCATGTTTTTCTCAGTCACGATTAATTCTCAAATAAATCATGAGTGTGTCAAACATTTTTCTGATGTGGGGTCACCTGACGGGGTGGAATTTCGTTGTGCATAGAATTTCTGATTGACGTTTTACCCTAAAACGTGTAATTCCTTAATAACTTTCACGAAAATGAGCTTATGAATGTCAAACTTTTAATTTGTCATGGAAATGATTTATCACTCGAGAATATCAAATAAAAATCAACTTTCGGAAAGTTTCGGGAAAAATGAATAGTAAAAGTGAATAGTGAAATTTTCCGGGAATGATGATAATCCTGAAAAATGTGAATTGTTACATATTCTCATGATGTTGTACCTCTTGGACTTTTTCAAAATAAATAGAGTTCATAGTGTCTTAAGTAAGAAAACCCAAAGAGTCAAGGAGTCGTTGAATATGACATTTAACGAGTGATCTCCTCCTTCTATGATATCATCTTTGGTAGATGATAACTTAGTTGAAAGTCCAATGATGGCAAGACAAGTATGTTGTGTAAAACATTAAGAATAAAAGTATAAAATAACATCTCCTCACCATGAGACAAAAATTGAATCAAGCAAAATTGACATAAGTTATAAAACTTGATTTATAGGTCATAATTGTGTCTAAACAAATTCAACAAAAACAACTTTTGGAATTTAGAATAAAACAACTAGTGAAACGAAATTGATATTTCAAAGTAATCAAGTGAGTATAGTGTCAATATTTGAAAGACCTTTTGATAATAAAAGCAAGCCACAAAAGCAAGGGATTTTAACTTAAAGACATTCCTAGTTGTTCTCTTGTTCTTAATGGTTAAGTTATTGATGACTTATCAAGAATGAGATTAGTAAATCCGTAGGTAAAACTAAATGTAGAGAAATGTTTGGAAGACTACTTGTTCTCATAACAATTAGATTAAACATTATGTTTAGCTTTTGTCTATGTGCTCGTGTTAAAGAAGATCCTAAAACAACTCTTTAGTTGAGCCTATTTGGATACATCATAAGGTACTACACAACTAGGATTATGGTCTCCCAAAAGAACGGGAATAGAAACCATAGTGTTTGACAAATGGAATTATGTCGGTAATAAGTTGATAAGAAAAGCACAAGTGGTACTTGCACTTTTATACTTACTTACCCAATGATTCTCCAAAACACGTATGATTCTCAAATCAGTATCGGATGGAGAAGCACATCAACAAGCTCCGCTTGAACAAGCAAACTCGCATCAACAACGGAATTCATCTTATCAACATTGTTATACCTTCAACAAAGGAAGCATCGACTTCAGCGACAATTCAATCCATTATGTTCTTAATTGACATATTGTGATCCATCATCATCGTCTTGGTAAAAATGTTCATTGAGGAACATCTTAACTAAGAAAGTCTTATATGTTAACCATTCTATCAACGTTTTCACAAAACCTCTTGAATGAGAAGCATTCATCATCCCTAGGCTTAGTCAAGGACTCATAAGACCTAAAACCTTAGTTTTGAACATTAGGATAAAACCACAAAAATCAAGACAATTCCTTTTGAGTTTTCCTTGCAGATCCCACGGCACCCTCAGACCATACGGGCGGAACCCACTTTTTGGTTCCGCCTGGTCCGCAAAATCTACAGGATATTTTATTTTTAATTTCAAAACCAAACACCTCTTTACTCATAACTCCAACTTACCATCAGCCCATAAGATTCACAAAATGAGCAAAACTTCAAGCATATTCCTCATAACCTTTCATCACTCAAACCTCAAACAACCAATGTGAAATGAGAAACCGAGTTATCCTTTGTCATATCAATATCGAGTCATCCACCATTTCCATGCCCTCAAAGAAACCAAGAGTCTATATCATCTTCACCAATAACTCCACCTAGTCATCTTCACAAGAAGATTCCACAATGTAACCAAACAAGTGTGTCATCCCCACTATAACATAACCTATTAAGATTAAACCACCTTTCATGATACATAAACCTATGTTCACCTTTGTGTCGCTCTTTGAAACAAAAGGCTATTGTCATATCCATACTCTCATTAACATATTTGTCTATGTCATCAAAAGTCAAGTGAATTTCATTATGAAATGCGTCTCTTCCACTTTCTAGCAAGTGAAGAACACAAAGAAGATATCCAAGCTTTAAGTATTGACAAGCAATCACCACCTCATTTCACATATCCACTCTCGGTCGTCAACCATACTTTACCACCGTTCACCACATTGTTAAAACAAATGAAAAACGTCATTAAAACATCACTTGCATTATAAAACATTTCTAAGCATCAAAATGAGTCAAGTTAACCGCACCTCCACATTGTTTTCATATAGGCACACACTAGAACATACACATTACAATAGTCATTTACTTAGACTAAAATGAGAAATTTTGATTTTCTAGGAATCATCATGCCTCCTCCAACTCACTACAACCACAAGGACACCATCAAGTACCTACCCAAACACCACAAAACCAAAGGTCTTACTCAAACTCAAATCGTTGTCTTCAAAGCCTTAGAAAAACAATATGTCCATAAGGGTAGAACCATTGATCCATCATTCTTAGAAGATACAAACCTCTCCACGGAATTTGCCACAATCAACTTTGAGTGTCTCTTAGAAATCGACGAGCCTATTTGTTCTAGGTTTATTTTAGAATTCTATGAATCCATCACCCTTTCCAAGGATGAGTATGGTCGCTTGTCTATTAACTTTAGGGCTCGTAGTCATCAATACTCCTTCACCCTCGAGGAGTTTGCTCAAATCCTAGGTGTCCCAAACCATGGTACTTGCATCTACTCCGACTTGCACTTCCTCTCAACTCTTGACACACTCTTTGACTGCATCTATCCCTATGATACCCCTCTTGTGTCCAAAGATGAACTTCGTGACCACCTCTTCATTAGGACCACCAACACTAGAAGAACTAGAACCGGAAATGAGGTCATCAAGGACCCATATGGAATGGAATTCAATGAACTCAAGCCCCAATTCAAGGAATGGGAAGAACTCCTTAGAGTCAATGTAATTAGCACCATAGGAAACCGGGATCACATCAATGTTTGCCTTCGCTACATGTTCTACTCCTTGTCCATTAGACAACCCTTCAACCTTGCCTACGCATGATCAAGAAAATGACCGACATTCCCGTGCAAGGCACAACGTCTATGCCATATGGAATGCTCTTGACCTGTCTCTTTAGGTTCATCTCTCCCATTCCATCAACTCCTAAAGGTCTTCACCTAGGCTGCTCTCTTATTCCACACGCTTTTGTCCCACTAAGTGATAGGAGAATCTACAAAGCCCAAGGTAAACATTTTCCAATTCTAGGCTTTGCCCAACTCTAGGCTCCCACATCTAGAATACATTTTTCAACTTTTGGATATTCCAAATGAGTCGGCGGAGTTCAAGCAAACAAAGGGGATGTTCAAAAACATCGAGAGATTTCTTGAAATGCTCAAGAAGAAGATTGACCGTCTATGAGAGCGGGTGCGTAGGAGTGTTTGGCACTAGGTGCTATTTGAACGATTTGGTCATTTAAACATTACGTGTTATGTATTTGTGTGTTGGTAAGATATTTGGTACTATTTGGAACTTGTAGGAATTAACAATGATGCAGGAAGACAACATTTGGCAAGTTGTCAAATTTTCATGTTTATGAAATTTTCACTAAGTATAGTGAAATTCTCGACCTCAAGGTCAAAGTCCTATGATATGTGTGTTTACATGTTCAATTCTTGCATTGTCTAACTAGATATGCAGTATCTTTTTGATTTTAGGAGTTTTCAAAAAATTTGAAAATCGTCTCGCGGGTCAAAATCGCGGACTGCCAATTTTTTCAACCCTGGCGGATCTGGCGGTACCCAAAATTGGGGTCCGCCAGTGTAATTTCTGGGAAACCCAGAAATGGCCCAACGGACCAGACGGAACCCAAAATAGGGTTCCGCCTGTGTATTGTGAGGGTTCCGCCAGTCACCTGCAGAAAATTTTTGTCATTTTTCTTAAGTCCAAAACTTGTAAAGTGTCAAACCATTATCCTAAGTGAGAAACATCTTCCATTAACTCCAATAACCATATTAGAACAACTCTCACTCACTAAAACAATTAGGAAGCCACTTCCCTCCAAAAATTCAAATTCAAACATAACTAACCCAAGGAACCCTTTTAAAGGATCCTTCAAACCATTGAAATATTTTCAACCAAATCACATCCCATGATCACAAAGCATTGAGTGCGTATGTTGATCTTTCACTCCACCCTATTCCATTGAATTAACATCAAATGATGTGACATGGTCATGAAAATCATTTGAAACCTCATTCTTTGAATGGTAGAACATCAAATCCAAACACCCATTTCAACACCTTTTCAACCTTATAAATTTGAAAGTTTTGCAACAATTCAAATCACACCATAACCATCAAAATCCTTCTCAAAAACCACTAGGATTAGTGTCAAACCTTGTTGCTTCAACAAAACCGTCAAGTCAAGCTCTTCAAGTGATGCTTCGCTTAACATTTCTTCACCTATCCAAGATTTCCTTAACCTCACTACCTCAACACCATCCTCAACACATTTCAATACCAATGTGATCACTATTCAAGATTTGCTTAATCTTGCTACTTCAAAACTTACACCAATGGAACTTTTCCATACACCACCAACATCACCACATCCACTATTGGAAACTTTTGAAAACCTATCACCTAAACTATCAAGCCCTCCATCATTGTAACTTTTTAAAATGGAAACCCAACAACAACCAACATTTCAACCAAATGAGTCATTAGATGATGCATCTCATCCACCGTCATTGCTTGAGAGTTTGACCTACCGTTATGCTAAATCCTCAATTTTTCCAAATGATCAAGGTCATACACACCTACAATCATTTGTGTTTCAACCCATTCACAAAAACCTTCATGGTAATCCTTTCGGAGAACCAAGCCTTCATCACTTTGTTCAACTACCACCACCACATGAACCTTCCCAACATTTTGAATCTCTATTTTCTTCGTATAAGAAAATAGAAGCATCTCAACGATCTTCCATCAAGACCAACGAAATCACCACCTTTCACAAATGAAAAACCAAGGTCATTGCTTGACCAAAATGAGTCTTTTAACCACAACCAAACACCACAACAAGAATATCACCATCCAAAACCATTGATGTCTCACCTTATCTACAAAGAGACCCATAATCCCCTAAACAATGCAATGAGGTTTATCCTAAACCACATTGTGGAACGTCTCAAGTTTAGAGTCTCCAAAATGAAACAAAACCGTTTCTTTTGGAAAATGTTTCCCATTTAAACCAACAAACCAAAACCCCTGTCACCCTCTCAACCTTCAAAATAAAGCCCGCTACAACCCTCAACACACATTTTCATCCTTAAACAACCTTAGCCTTGTTTTTGGAAAATGTTTCTCATTAAGGAAAATGATGATTTCCTTGTAGCTTTTTATGCTCTTAGTTTTTTTTTTTTTGGTAGGATGTTGTCATCCAAATTTCTTGTCTTTTTAAGAGTCAAACTTTTACATGAAATGAATTTCATTCTAGTACAAGGTTTGCATTGTTTGTTGACCATTTAGGTATAATAAGGGAACTATATCTTGCTATGGTAGCATGCATATATCTTGTGTTTTAGGAACTAACCTTTCTTTTTGTAGGATCATTATCCATGTTTTCCTTCCTTGATACTCCATTTAGGGGAGTAATATTCAAGGGGGAGCATGAGTGTTGCATTATTCCACTTCACAACTCTTAGTTGTGTTCTTGACATGAAATGCTTTCATGACTTGTCTTGTGCGACAATTAACTTTTTTCTTGTAGGTTCAAAATCCATGTCTCCTCTCTTGGTACTCCTTTTAGGGGGAGTATCGTCCAAGGGGGAGCAAGTGCATACTTCCGCCTCGCTACTCTTCTTTTTGTTTCGACAAAAGGGGGAGAATTTATATATAAACTTGTTTCAAAAAAATTTTTTTTGCATATCACATCTTTTTAGCAAAAACAAGTTTTTATACTAACTTTATAAGACTTAACACTAAAACTAGTGTTTTGCTTATAAATAAAGTTTATGTTTTGTCATCAACAAAAAGGGGGAGATTGTTAATACAAATATCGCCTAAAAACGTTATTTATATTTTAACGATCTTTGCTAAGTTTTGTTAATGACAAAGTACAAACTTTAGATTGTAGTAAAACATCATTTTAGTTTAAGGGTATGTTTGGCGAAAGTAACTGTTGCTGAAACTGGTGCTGGTGCTGGAGATGGTGCTGGTGCTGGAGATTATAAAAAGAGATTATTTTTATAAGCTACATGAAGTAACCTTTGGTTTTAAGAGATTATGAAAGATTATTTTTTTTAGAATCTCTTATAAGTTATGTCTGCCAAACAAAGATTATTTTTTAAGTAGCTTATTTTTTGAAAAAATAAGCACAATCTCCCAACAATCTTGTGTGCCAAACATAGCCTAAGTCTTGTATAACTAGTCTTTACATTTCTTTTTAAACTTAACATGGTTTTTATTTCCTTAATGAGAAAGTATTTCTTTAATAAGAAAGTGTCACATCTCATCAATGTGCATTTATGGTAAGTTTATGTGTTTGACTATCCATGAAGTTCTTACACACTTTGGAAGTATTCCATGTTTGATACAATGCATGTTGACTAGTATTTAGTAGATGTGACATTGCTTGTTTATGTGTTTGACTATCCATGAAGTTCTTACACACTTTGGAAGTATTCCATGTTTGGTACAATGCATGTTGACTAGTAATTAGTAGATGTGACATTGCTTGTTTATGTGTTTGACTATCCATGAAGTTCTTACACACTTTGGAAGTATTCCATGTTTGGTGCAATGCATGTTGACTAGTATTTAGTAGATGTGACATTGTTTGTTTTGGAGTGATTTATTGTAAGTTTGGTTGAACAGTTCTGGCGGACCCCTGGAGGAACATGGGCGGACCCCTTCTGAGGGTACCGCCATGTCCGCCAGACTGCTGACTTCCTTTGGTATAAATACCAAAGGACTTGCAAGAAATCCCTCATCACTTAGAGTCATATTTTACACATATTCTCTCATTATACCCAGTAGCTACTAACTTGTGTGATTCTCTTATGTAGCAAAGGAGTTCACATGTTCATCTAAGAAGTTACAAGTTTCAACTCTAAGTTGCAAGTCTTGGTAGCTTGGTCATGTATAAGCCTTGGTGACTTATACTTTATTTGTGTCATGTATGTAGAAGTAAGTGGTTAGTATTTTAGGCCTCAAAATACATAGTGTGTCGGGAGTTGTTGTACCCTTGTAAAAGAACTAACGGGAGTGGTTGTACCCTTGGTAAAGAACTCGACATCTAGCTTAGTGTCGGTAAAAGTGTAAGCGACGATGGGAGTGGTTGTACCCGTGTAAAAGAACTCGACATCTAGCTTAGTGTCGGTAAAAGTGTAAGCGACGTTGTAAAGGTTTTCTCCGCCGGTGAAAGGAGCTTTTTGATTAGTGCTTATAACTCTCGAGTTGGAAACTCGGGGCGTGGATGTAGGGCAAGGAAAAAGAGTCCTTGTAGCCGAACCACGATAAACAATCGTGTTGTGGTTTGATCGTTTCTTTCTTTACCTTTGCTTATTACATGTTGTTCTTTAGTTAAACTAGCTAGTTACATATAAAGCTTTTCAAAGAACTAAACAAGTAAATATGTGTTTATATCTTCAAACAAAAGTAAAGCTTTTCAAAGAACTAAACAAGTAAAGTTAGGATCATCACAAGCAAAGCTTTTTAAAGTATGAAACTAGTAAAGTTAGAATTGTTATTCACATGAAAAGCTTTTCAAAGAATCAAACATATAACATTGTGTTTACATCTTTAAGCAAACGTAAATGTTTTTAAAGATATTCAAGTTAAAAAGAATCGAAAAAGCGGTAAACTATTCAACCCCCCTTCTAGTTTTCCACAAAGACCCTACTGGTGCCAAGATCACCAAATAAAAAAAAATAAAATAAAATAAAGAAGTGTTATGACTTTTTAGTCAATCCAACCCATTTGGACTTGACCCATTACCCAACCTGTCCATTTTGCAGCATGTAACGAAAGATGTAGGGTAGAAGATATGATTAATTAACTCTCAGTAGTTTTGTCATACCTTGTGTCAAATTCCTCGAAGAATAGAATACTTAAGAAGATTAGACTGACATTCGTTATTTCATAGCCATGTAAATCTTTTAGACAAAAAGCATTCAGACCACTTCCAATTTTAGGCATTATCATTACTTCCTAGCAAAACATTTAAGCATGATGCTATTGAACCAGTTAAATCAGTAACATTATCAAAAATAACATCATAAGCTTATCTACCTGAAATTTCGAAAGTAAGGAGGATAAATACAAATATAACATTTATAGCACATATATACCTACCTGATCCTGGTTCAAGCCAAATTTGAACTTCTTCACTGAGTAGTAATTTCCAAGTTCTGGTCTTTGTCTTATCATCCAGAATGTTTGGTCTTTCTCTTATCTTCCGGATTGTTATGGTAATCTGCAGTCCCATCATCCGTGTAGATGTCATCGTGCATTGATTCTAGGAAATTATACGTCATTGATTCGCAATCAACTTCTTGATAGTCACCTGAAGATGGAAGGTTCCATTAGATCTCTGATACATGGAAATATAAATTTGTGCATACTAACTTTCTGACAATTAGTAAATCAAGAAAAATGGACAGACTAAAAAAACACCTGGCGCAATTTAGCCGTATAACTAAAAATAAGTACTGGGTCTACCCATCCCAACTCAACCCCGATTTGAAATCGACACGTACCTGTTTTGACCCATTACCCGACTAAACTTGCACTTTTTGTCACCTCTACAATATATAGCCATATAGGCGCTCTCTCAAACTAACACTAAACTATCTGACCATGTTGGTTTTGCTACAACCTTTTGGTCTCATTTTATATTACGTCGTCTTCATATAATACACGTGTTAATAATGTAATACCAAACGATACCAAAAAATACACATAGGCACAATACGCAAAAAATTTATCCCAAAAATGCTCAGTGGAATAAGACACAATTTCAAGAGACTTAAGATGTTCCATCATATAGATGCTAACTGGAAGATGTTCGGCTTTTGTATGCAAATATAGCTTCCCTAGAGATTTTAGTTGGCCAAAATCCTGAGGTAACTTCTCAAGATGCTTACAATTTCTAAGTTGCGACGTCCCCACAACATTCTTAATTACTATTAAACCCTACAAATACATGCCATAATGCATTTTTAAAACTCAATGTATTTTTCCAAATCTAAAAGTTTAAATGTGATAACCAGTTTTGCTTTTTGCGGAATTTTGTATCCATACATTTAAAAGGGATGACGGAACGAACCTGAGTTACATAATTACCGAACTGATCTTGTGCAAGATCATAAACTGAGTCCAAAATCTCATCCGCTACAAATTGATTGTGTAATTCATCTTGTAAGCCTCTAAGTTTACATGAAAAATAAAACACAATTAGAAGAACCTGCCTGGTTGTGTCTATCATATTTGAGGGAGATCTTCTAGACTGATCTCTTGTGGATACCTAATGGCTTGCGAAACTCATCTTTCGTTAAATAGTATCCACCTTAAACATGTCTTTCAACTGCAGCCAGGACATATGGTCCAAGCTTCCTTGCCCAAAATAAGAGAAATCAGTGTACCCTACAATACGACCATGAATACAAAAATAGCCCTTACATACCTTGATTTAAGGTGAGTTGAGCTCAATTATAAGCCAAAGGTTGTAGCGCATGTTCTCTATTACCTACCACTGCAAATGCACAAATGTAAGTTCCCACATAAGCTCATATCGGATATTTCATCAACTCAGATTATTTGGGCAATATAGTTTTTATTCATATGCTCAGAATATTTTGTCATTTTTATTTTGGAACCTGAGACATTGATCCACTTCATTTGGAGTGGTTTTACCATTGTCAACTTCATCTGCATACTGCCCTAGCTGTACAATAATTTCAAAACCTCGTAAATACATAAACACATAATCATTCAGAAATTAATTTTATTTATTTGTTACTGATAGACTTACTGCTTGAATGTTCATACATAGAGATGCCGTAGGCCCCGAACGTAATAGACTCCGGCATGCAGCATACTAAGGCTACTCACCTAGCTTCCAGTATCTTACCTATTTAGTAAACAATTAGAAGGCCTCATATAAGTATTTGTTCATCTTCAATATTATCAACAAACATGATACCAGTTAATGATTAGCACTATCTCAACAATATACAGAAGATGATTGTCAAATTGAAATTGAATCAATATAAGGTTACCACTCACAAAGAAACCGGACAGAAATCGCAATTTGGATTAAAGAGCTCAAGGAAAATCTTGTCTATAAATAATCCAACCTCAAAAACATTACTGCATAAAACACTAATCATAATTCAAAACAAACGAAGCATTACTAAACGGTAAAGAATCATCAACTAATAAATTCAACGGGTTAGCTCTCCATATTATCCACATATAACCCCTAAAATAATCATCAAAATATGAGAAACCCAATGATCAAATCAACATACATAATCGTATAACCCACAATCAAACAAATAAATCAATATACTACAAAACAATTCAACAATAAAATTGGGGAAAAATAAAAAGTAATCGGTAATTCATCAAAAGGTTGTAAGTAAAGAAAATTTAATGGGTTATAACCTTTGTTGGGGGATACTTGTGTCCAAACAATGGATGATCGGTTTCATGATGATTCGATTTGTTGGTGATGATGATCGATGATCTCATATTATGATATAATGGCGTTGATTATGATAGACATATATGATTTATAATTTTCTGATAGCAATAGTATTTAGAAGTTTAGAAGGAATGTAAGTCTCATCCCAATTGTATGTTTATCCTGATTGTATGTTTAGGTTTTTGCCAAATAAAAAAATATTTAGAAGAAAAAAAATCAGATTAAAAAAATTATTACTAAAAAATGAATGAATTGATTTTTTTAAAATGAAAAAATTCTAATAGGGGTTTTACTTTATTATATAAAAGATGATGATTCTTTTCTTTTTCTTTTTTTCTTTTTTTTTTCTTTTTAAACGCACGAAATTGCTTTGCTTTGATTAAAAAATGTCATTTTTTTACGAAGACAACTCAAATTCAGGTGGTGACAACGCTCACTATTTTTGTGGTACGGAAGAAGCTCAATTTTCTACATGGACATCACTTTTTTTTAATGATGAGGTACAATAAATCATAAATAATAAATGTTTATATTTTTTTAGTAAAATTAATATTTGTCACCTCACCATCAACAAAAATAAATTTAACTATAGGTTTTTTGGTCTCGTGAAGATATGGTGAATTTGGTGAAAAATACGGCGTACTCGCTTGGTTATGTCATTGTCACACAAAGATCAAAGCAATGCAAAAATGGTCTCACGAATAAATTAGTTCTTATGTGTGACCGTGGTGGTAAACCTAGCGGATCCGGATCAAGTTTTGGGAAAAGTGAATTCTAGATAACGCTAAATCTTTCACCAACAACGTCTTTGTAAAGTGACAATATTCGTTGCGACACTGAAATAACCCATTTTAAAGAACATTTTAACAAGCAGTCTGAAGCAAGAAAAAGAAGTTTTATAAGAAAGTTGGTTGACATATTCAATCCAAGTAAAACTACCATGAAACCACCACGGTTAAGAGAAATACTTGCAGACGACCGAGTTTGAAAAAAAAAGACACGCTCCTCCTAAGAGTACAGATTCGCGAACACATAATCAGTCAACGAGGTTTTCTTTTTCTGGGATTGATTTGAATGTCGAACCGGAAAGACATAGTTCTTACACGAACTATCAAACAAATTATGATCGCGAAGATTTGATGAATTATATTCCAGGGCTTTTCCCTCGATACATCATAAGTTTTCATGATGTGTTAGGTGATGGAAATTGTGGATTTTGGTCAGTTTCAGTCGGTCTTCGTCTCAACGAAAATAGGTGGTCACTAATTTGACAATATTTTTTGGAAGAGTTAGATTTTCACGAGCTAAATTACACGGCTATGTGGCATAGTAATGACTTTTAACAAATTCAAAACTCTGTGGAGTTTTTCAAAACTGGATTTGCACCGCAGAACAAATGGATTATAAGAAGTATTAATTAAAAAACAAAAACTAACGACAAAATAAATTATAAGTGGTACTAATTAAAAAAAATTGGATAAAAAAAGGGAAAAAAAAAATAATAAATAAAGAGAAGGTAATTATTATTTAATGCTAAGTTAATGGTCACAAGTTAATAAATGATTGTTTTACTAATGATTGGTAATCATTAGTCTATATGGGGTGATGGTGGGGTGACCCTCCTAAATTGATGGGGTATAAACCCACAAAACCATAAAATACTCTTATTTTTTCATAAGTTACTCCAAGATTTTAGTTGCCATAAATAAGAACAACAACTTCAACAATTGAATAAAGTAATGGTATCTCATCATTGACGGCAACATAGTGTCTCAAAAAAAATCTTTTTCTTTTTTCTTATTTATTTACTTTTGTAGTTATTTATTTTTTTTTTTTTACCTTTTTTGTCATATAGATATTTTTCACTTGCTATATACATATACGTTTATACGTGAAAAAGTAATATAATATTTATTGAAAATAAATAATTAAAAATACAATATAAAGAAACAAAAAATTAAAAATACAAGATAAATAATGTTACATAATTATTTTGTTAGGTCAATATTTTTCGGAATACGATAATAATATTCACGAAACACATTTTGACAACTAACATATGTGTTCTCCCATCTAGATGCATTTTCACTTTTATATGTAATCCAAAGTGGATGAGTTAACAGTCATGGACAACCTTCGCGTAGTGTCGCTTTAATATAATGATTGACATTCACATGAACAATCACAATTGTCAAATGTGGTTCCGATTGTGGTGGACTTGACCAAAGCGGAAAACTCGTAGTGCAGCCTTTGGCATTTCCTCCATGAATTAGACTTATAACAACTCTTTTATATGCTGAGGCAATAACCAAATTCGTGTTTGGCATTTCCATCCACTTTCCAGCTTTTTTTTACGGTCTCATAATTTTTTTTATAACCTGTCATTCCAAATATATACTTATATTTCTGTTGGTTAAAATCTAACTCCTGCACTAAATCAGACCGAATACGACGCCACTGATCTTGAGGGAGACCGAGAGCGACAGCGACAGATAGAAATTCGCAATTTCCATCAGCTGTGACATCTTGTAAATCGGTAACATAAGGATGGAAAATCTATGGAAGTCGTTTCAAAAATCTTTCCGAAATGCGTTCATGGACGATTGGCTCACATATGAACTATGTCTCGGAGGTTCCTTGTTTAAGTCCAGGAACACGTCACATGCACGTGTTTCATAGTTCGAGCATGAGCTATGTCTTGGTGGTTCCTCGTTCAAATCTACCCCGAAAAGCTTGGTTGAATGACTACTTTTACTAGGATCTTGAATTTTCGGATCAACACACTTCTTTTTTTTGTTGTTTCTTGCTTGGTCGTCCACGGGTATTTTTTTTAACCGCAAGTTCTTTAATTAGAAGTGCACTTGGATTGCTTATACAACCTAGCTTTCTTAAGAAACTCATTTTTCCTGCATTGGACTGCTTGTTAAAATTTTCTTTAAAAATGTGTAAGTCATCATCATATTGAATATCTTCATCTTCCAAGGGTTTTGACCATAAAACATCTAGTATCCTCCAAAAAATATCAATTGACTCCAATGGGATATACTCACCTGCAATAAAACAATAAAAATTGTTGTTAATATTTTTTGAAAAAATAAGACCTCAAAAAGTGAATCAAATAACAACAGTTATATATGCTAACCTGAAAATAAGTACGCTGAAAGTACGCAAGCACATGGTAACCCACAACTCTTATGAACTTGACAACCACACATTGAGTATTCGAACTCAGGATCATTCAATCGATGAACTTATCCTAAAATCACATCAAGGGCTTCATATGAAACAAAACCCCGTAATAAGTTGAAACACGATATATTATGTTGATGATAACGAAAGATTCTACTTCTTTCAAAGCTTTCGTTGATTGCCGTAACTTGAGCCTGCACGATCTCATTGATACATCCCACAAATTGATCTAAGATGTGTTTTTTATATTTCAAGCATCTTTTTAACTTGGCGTGTTGGCTCTCAACTCTGTTTGTTGTGTGATTGTTAAAGTTGAAAGACACATCAGTCCATGCAGACACAAACCGTTCTTTATGATTTTTTAACCATTGTTCGGTTACATAACTTAAAACACCTGAAATTTTTAAAAAATAATAAGGTGATGTAGCAAAAAATTATAAAAGAAATTTAAATTTTAAATAATATAATATTAAATGTAAAATCGAGAAAAAGGTACGTGGATATTTTTTGAGGACTGACTGAAGTTACTTGTAGTTCTCCAAGTACGACATACACGTTTGAGAATCTTCCAGTGAATTCCATGCCGAAATAAATGATTCTCAATCTTGTTTCTTCCTGATCGATGGCCTACAATTCTTAAAATTATTTCGGCTAATGTGCCATCGACAAAGTAACTGTGTAGCATTCGGAAAAACTCTTTTGCATGCATTCATCAGAGCCAATTCTCTGTCCGTGATTATAACATGTGGATGCATGTGCTCGTTAAGTGTCAACTTTAAGCACTCTAACACCCACGTATAGTTTTTTGTCTTTTCTTCACTTATAAAGGCAAAGGCTACACAAAATGTCTTGTGCGTTGAAGTTACTCCAACTATCTCCACAAAAGGCATATTATACTTGTTTGTCTTATGCGTATCATCTATTATCACTACGTGTGGGAATACACGCCATATATTAAAGGATGTCGGGTGAACAAAAAACAGAGCTTCCAACTCATTCGTAACATCATTTGTAGAAAAATCATAAACATAACCATTAGAGTGTAAAAGAGACATAAGAACCTGGCGTTGAAATTTTCATAATTATTTTTTCTTTTTACCTATTGAAAAGAAAAAGACCAAAATATATAGAAGAGAAAACATTAAGATAGTTGTGTAATGTTTTACATACATCTTTGAGTGTTTTCCAACTCTTCCGGACTTACGAATTTTAGCTTGTGCATTATATATATCTTTGAGTGTTGACACATTATCTTTATTTTGCGCTTTTATTATTGACAATATGTCACGTGGCTCCACATTTTTCTTTGTCAAATCTTCAACCAATTGATATTCTTCTTTAGACAATCATCTCGCATATGGATGCCTCTCCATGTGTCGTGCAGGAGAATGATTATGTTTTTCACATATCACATTCATCAACCAACCATCATACATACTTGAATATTTTCCTACCAACTAGAATGGACAATTAATCTTTTTAGTAGCAGAGTTTTTACTTGTTTCTTTCGATTTTTATTCACCACCACAATCACACATAAGCGTGACTTCACAGAAAAAACCACTTTCGTTTGTGTATGATTTTTGAGTTACAATAACGTAACCAAGAGAGCGTGCTTTAGTTTGCGCCCAAGCTTTAATTCTTCACGAGATTTAAACACCTATAATTAAATTTCTTTTTGTTAATAAAAATGTTCACTTTTAAATGAATAGCATAAACTTATAAATTATTGTCTATGACATAAAATAAGTGTACCTCACGAGTAAAAAATGGCGATGTCTCCATAAAAAAATCACCACTTTCACTTAGGTTGTTGTTTCCATTAAAAAACGACATTCTTTATACTAGAACGGTACCCGCGCAATGCGGCGGCCGGGGTACCGTGTGATAATATTTTGCGTTATTTGGTTACACGTTTAGTTGTCTTCATGCTTTATAAGTAGAGATATAGAGATGGTTAAGCCAAATAATTTTAGTTTGAACAACAATCGCTTTCTAACAAACTTGCTTCTTAACAAATTAATTTTGAAATCTTTACATAATAAGCAAGAAAAAAATCTGAATTTTAAGCCTTTCTAATTAAAGAATAGTTCCAAATGCATTATAATGTAGTATAGATATGCAAAACAAAAAATGCTCCTGCAATAAAATATTAATATTAGTTAGATCGATATATAATAACAATAATAGTTATAAATTCTAGAAAAAAAAGGGAAAAAAAATGGCTCCAAAGAATATAAAAATGCTCCAATGAATAATAGCATAAACATAGAAAACCCTAGATCTATAAACATATTCTCTCACACACTTCACATTTTTTCCTCTTTGTACCACAAACAACCATATAACCACCACCACCCTCACCAACCGACCACAACCCCGACGCCCCACCCCAAACATCAAACGCCACAAATGTCATCAACAAACCCTCGGTGCCAATCCCACCAACAACAACAGCTCGGTGCCAACAAACCCTCGGTGCCAAAACCCTCGATGCAACAACAGCTTAGATAGGACTGATTGGATTCGTTTTGTGAACGAATTGGACTGCTTGGATCGGACTGATTGATGAATCGGATTGTTGGTTTGCCGTTTGGGGTGATGAATCATTTTGTGAATGAATCAGACT
Source organism: Artemisia argyi (assembly GCA_030686995.1). Classification (NCBI taxonomy): domain Eukaryota; kingdom Viridiplantae; phylum Streptophyta; class Magnoliopsida; order Asterales; family Asteraceae; genus Artemisia; species Artemisia argyi. Next base: position 38,989,690 of record CM060706.1, read on the forward strand.
GTTGGTTTGCCATTTGGGGTGTATTGGATCAGACTGCTTTTGTGATTTTTTGAACACCACACAATATTTTTTGTCTTTTGGGGTGTTCGTATCGGGCTAACACCACACAATTGGTTCTTGAAATGTATAACTGGTAAAAATTATAACTTGTAAAAGGTTATACAATCTTGGTTGTTGTCGGGAACGTATTTGAAAATAATTGGTTCTTGCTTAAAAAAAAAGAGTTATACCTTTAGATTGTAAGAATTGATGTTAAATTGAAATATCAGATTAGTATGAGTTAAGTATGTTTTAAATCACAATTAGCAATTTAAATACATGAATAAATCTGATTATAATGTATTTAATTTAGTTAGTTAATAGTTAAGAATGTTACTAGTAAAATTTATAATTTCCAAAGAAAAAGTTAAATAGGCCTCACATGCATAATAAAAGTTGCTAAAAACTATGTTGACCATCTTGAAATAATAAGTCAAATAACACTAATTCCCACATTGGACTTTTTGACCAAATTACCTTTTGGTGGATTTAGCAGGACTCTATGTATATTCTATGTTTAAAAATTAATAATTTCTATTTCAAAATATATTTTAAATCTTAAAACAAATATTATTTAAATCAATCAATCATTTTTTTTTTTTTTTTTTTTTTTTTTTTTTTTCAAACCATCTCCTTTTTCTTTCAAACCAATACTCATTCCAAATCCTATCTTCATACCAAACGTACCCTAAGTTTTTGGGAGGAATGAAAGTGAACCATCATGAGAGAAAAGGGTGAAAACAACTCTTGTCTTTTTGTTTAATACTTTCACCCCATAAATAGGATGAAATGTGAAGAAAGAGAAAAGACAAAAATCAAATAAACTTTAATTACGAAATTACCCATTATTTTACAAATATTAAGATAACGCTTGTTTGTTTAAAAGGGTATAAAAGTAAAGTAATAAAGATACCTAATATAAAATGTGATACCACTTTTCACTTTCTTTCTTTTCAGTTTAAATTGGAGAACATAAAAATAAGGAAAATGATTGACATGCCTAAAATATATGCCTAATAACATGTTTAAGAATAAGATGATTACAAGTGGCAAAATTAAAAGTGAAGATTTAGAGAGAGAAAATGCATGAGTCATGTGACATATTTTCAATAGATTAGGCATGTCTATTAGGTCTTTTTATCATTACTCCAAAAATAATAGGGAAAACTGCAAAAAAATGTCCCTAAGGTTCGGCAAAATTGCAAAAAGTGTACTCATACGAAAAATTTTGCAAAAAGTGTTCCTGAGCAGTTTTTGTTTTGCAAATAATGCCCTTGAAGGGTTACTGTTCATGCAAAAATGGTTTTTTGCCTAACGCTCATTAGAAAATCCCGTTAGTTAGTCCTCATGAGCGTTGCACGTGAGGGTATTTTCATCATTTCACTGTTCTGCCTTCAAATCCAACTGACAGGTCCATTAGAACACCTACACTTTTGTTGAGGGACATTTTTTGCAACTAAAGTTTATCATCTTTCATTATTATACAACACGAGTAAGCATTAATTATTACACACCCTTCAATCTACACTTACTGCTCATCATCTTATTGCACCCAAAAATCTTGTTGACCTGAAAGAATGGTTCTTTGCGCCTGCAGTCTTCAATGCGTCTTTAGAACTTCGTGGACGAATAGGAATCCTGGTAGGCAGTTCTACTCGTGCCCCATATACATAAGTTTGACTTTTGATCGAATCAATAATAATGTTACATTTTACAAGTTGCCTCTGTTTTCTTCTTTTTAATTACATTTCTTTCATTTTACAGAACTCTAACTGTCCCTTCATCGGATGGGTGGATCCACCCATGTGCGACCGATCTCTAGACATCATCCCTGGTCTACTTAGGACCATGGATGCTTTGGAAGATGCGCTGGCTTTAGAGCAGGAGAGAGCCGACTGGGAGGAACACCGGGCAAATGAGGAGGAGACCCGGGCAAACCAAGTGGAGCTTCAGACAAATATGGAAGAGCAGAGGGCTAAGAAGCTGAGGAAATACCTTATCATTAGTTAGGTTTTCTTCACTTCTTATGTTTACTTGCAAAGTTGAAAGTTTGGTTTTGGTCAATGAGGATTGGTTTTTTTTGGTTTCTGGTAGTTAATGGTGTTTATGTTAGGTGTATATGAACAATGTATTTTGTTGATGGTTGGTAATGCAGTTAATGTACATTATGGTATCACAACAATGGTTTAAGTATCTTTAATTATCTTATTTGATTTGTGATATTTGTTTGTTAAGTAGGATTATGATTGTTTATGATTCATGTTATTTGTTTGTTAAGTAGGATTATGATTTCACCAATATAACTACTGATAGAGTAGGAAGGTAATGGTTATGTGTAGATAACATTTTTTTTTTTTATTTGTTTATTTGTTTGTGAATATTGATTACTTATTATCGTTCAACATAGTTTATAATGTTTCTTATAAAAATAAACAAGCATCATTGAATACAAGGATGGCTCATTGAATGAATATTCGAAATTGTAATACATAGTTTTCAAAGTTTATTACTTCATTAAAAAAATAAGAATAAAAAAATACTACACATAACTACAAAAGGTGTCAAGTTCATTGCATTTTGATAGTATTTACCCACACAAAAATAACTCACTTTATACGAACATAGTCAATAATAAACAAAAAAGAGTGCAAACCGTTGAGTGAGGTTTGCACCACCAAATCACAAGCAAAAACCCACCATTGCACGTTGAACATCACTACCACCAGGGTACACAACAATAAGAATATTTGAAAAGAATGAGCAACACATGAAGGGTGCAAATGTAAATATAAAAAATATCCAACAATAGTCTTGTTATTATTTCCCCCAATACCAACCAAATCAAATCATTTTAAGAACCCTAACTCAAAGCCAACAAAAATGGCACACAAAGATAAACAAATATCAAAGGCATCATTTCCAACTGAAATCATCCGCGAAATCCTGTTGAAGGCTTCAGTTAAATCATTGTTGCGATGTAAGTCTGTTTGCAAAGAATGGTACTCTTTAATCTCCGACCAACATTTTATTAAATCACATTATACTTTATCTTGTACCGACAACATTAACTATGCACATCATAGACTTATTTACAACATTTATGAACAAAGAAACATTCTCAGCAGTTGTCCTCTCTACGATGTGTTGTTTGAAAAATCTGTTAATATTGAGTTAGTGCTCGATAACCCGTTGCAACGACCTCAACCGCTACCGATTAGGATAGTTGGGTCTTGTGATGGATTAGTATGCATTTTACTTGAGAATTATAATACTCTGTATATTCACAACCCGACCACTAGGAGATCGAATTTATTGCCATCCCCTCAACCATGTGGTTCGATGGAGGTATATTGTGGTTTTGGGTACGATGAGATGACTCGTGATTACAAAGTTGTGAAATTATACCAAACTCGGACTTACTTGGGTACTATGATATATTCATTAAAAGCTGGAAGTTGGAAGGAAATCGGTCGTTTTCCTTGTCTTAGTACTTTTAGTGATGGTAAGTTTTTAAATGGAGCTCTTCATTGGGCGGCTGGTGATGGCTGGGCGGATTCGATGGATATAGTTTCTCTTGATTTGGGGAAGGAGACTTACGGTGAAGTTATGCAGCCAGAGCATGATGGTAAAGGTGATAAGACATTGGCTTTGGGGGTTTTGGGAGAATGGTTGTGTCTTCTTTGTAATTATATTGAAAGTCGTGCGGTGGTTGTATGGGTGATGAAGGTTTATGGAGCAAAGAATTCTTGGACTAAGTTGGCTTCCATCTCGCATCCGAATGATCGAAATGTGATTCCTTCGTATATGAAATTTCATGATCCTTTGTATATTTCAAATGACGGAAAATTGTTGTTGCAGTTGGGGAATACGTTGGTTGTTTATGATTGTATAAATGGCTCATACTCAGAGATACAAAACTTCGATGGAATTCGTAACGCATGTATTGTTGTTGAGAGTTTGATTTCGCCTTTTGCACCGTTAGGCCTTGGTGATAACAATGGTGATGAAAATTAAGGTAAAATTTTCTCTTCTAACTCTCTTTCACTTTCGGGTTAGTTGTAATTAACCATTACTTGTTCGGAATTTGAGTAAATAATTGCAATGTTACATGGGAACACATATTATTGAACCAACCAGTTACTTCAGTGCTAATGAAGTATTGTTAACGTTTTGTAATGATTGCATTGAGCTAAAATGAAACACTAGTTTGAAAATTTGTGAAGACTAAAGAAATTGATTAAAAACATGTGGAACAGTAGGCTAAAAAGGTAGTTATGCAACTGAAGTTGTCACATATACTGAATTGCTGATAACAGAACATGTACTACAACGTTAAGTTTGATGTGATCATTTGCACTTGTCATTGATCGAGTAAGAGTAAATGTACGGTGTCTATATGTCATTTGCTGATAGGTAAACAATATGGATAACCAGATTCCTTTTCGAAACCTTTAAACCTCTAATCTACTGTATATATAAAGTTTTTACCATATCTATATCATTGTATTTAACTTTTACTCCATTATATGTTGATATCAACATTAGATTGGCAACTCACACTCACTGAATCTTTGTTCTTTCAGGAAAGGGTGAATTCCACGGAGTCTTTCACATTTACGGATGCAATTGAAGAAATATTCAAGCTAAGAACACTCGCTGAACTTTAATCCAATCCTAGTGTATTAACAAATGAAATAGTTCTACTTGTACGTTTTTATTTTCGTAATTTAGATGTAATGTTACTTCCCTTCTGGTATTTCTTAATGACAGTATAGTTTGTTGAAAACCCGTGCTGTTGTATATTTAATTAGGCTTGTTCTAGGAATATATCAGCCTTTTGTGTAAGTTTATATGCTGCTGCATACAGTTGAATTTGACCCATTATAGTTTGTTCATGGTTGCCACCTATTTTGAAGCAAATATATCAACCTTTTGTGAAGGTCTCCATGTGGTATAATTTTTATTTTTTTGGTTGATTAATTAAGCTTGTTCTTGGGATTTGTATATGCAATACAGTTGACTTTGACCCATTGAAGGTGTCTGAGCTTTAGTCAAGTTTTAGGAAAATAAGTGAACTCCGTCATACTTAATACTCCGTATTTACTAGCAAATATGCTATAAAAGTTGAGTTTAGGATCATAATGATGGCTGCAGATAGGACATCCCAATTCCATTTTTCATCTTCAGTAGTATTTTTTGTTCTTGCCACAGAAGATAGATTAGGTTGTATTTTAACCATTATTTCATTCTATATTATATTAATCAAGGTAACTCATTACTATATGAAGGGTGTTTGGAATTGTCTATTAAACGAGGTAATTCATTTTGTATATGACTGACTGTAGGGGAGGGATACATGTTATGGGTGAAACATATTAGTACAACTTGGGATAACATATATGCATTAGAGGAAATAACTCAAGTGAGTTACCCCTTTTTTTTTTTTTTTTTTTTTAGCAAATCTTAAGTGAGTTACTTAATAGATAAACATAAATTATTAAAAAATTTAGAAAAAACTCTTATAACTAGTAATAATAATATTATGTATCATGATAAGATGGAAATAGTTGCTAGAAAACCCTTCTTTAGTCGGTTATATGTTTTTGTAGTCGGTTTGTTTTGTCCATAAATACAAGGGAATGCATGGACATTCTTGTCCAATATAATAATTTTCTTCTCAACTCTCCGCAACTCTAAGCTGCCTATCCAAGTTGCTTGTCGATCGAGTTTCGCAAGTCGATCTTAATTTTTACTTCACATTTAAACCATAAACACATATATCAATGGCATCAATCAAAGAAGGTGTTCAGTATCCGTTTCATGCTCAAGTGTCGACTACGACATTGTTCAAGAAGGCGAGGTATTCGGTTATGAAATCCACGGTGATAGACCTCTCCGTAAATCCACTCGAGTTTATTAACAACAATGATGATACTGATTCCACATCATATAGCTGTCTTGTTGACCTCTCCGTAAATCCACTTGAGTTTATTGACAACGATACTGAAGATAGTTCAGCTAAATATACTTATGAAGACTTTGAAGAATTTAACGCGCCTTTGAGCAAGGGTACTAGTGATCAAAGAGGTTTCCTCTTCATGATTGACGACGTTGATATGGAAAAATTTCGAATATGTTGCTCAGTACTTTCATCAGTTAACGAAAAGAACATGCCTCGTGAAAAGACTATGGAACGGGGAATTAGTTTGCCTTGTAAGCGTTCCACGACGACACCTCTTCCTGAAAAACGTCTACAAAAGTCATATTCTTTACCACCTCATGTCCACCCAAAGCTACCAGACTACGACGTTATACATGCAACGTTCACGGCTTTTAAGGGACAAAATTTGTTAAAGCGCAACCAACTAATTTCTACTCCATGTTGAGTTAGTAACCATATATGTACGTTAGATTCATTATATGATTTCTTCTAATATATTACAGTATTTCGTAAAGATTTTAGGTTGCCTCGAGCTACCATGCAGATTCAATTAATTAACTAACTATAACATTCAATTAATTTAAATAACTATAACATGTAATCATTTTGATAAAACAATAATAAGGGGATATGTTAATGATCAATGCTATTTAATCAATTTCAAGGCTTAATTCAAATAAACATAATAAAAAAACTTATGAAAAAAAAAACTTATGAAAAAAATTTGGACCATTTCTCGATTTGTGCATGTCATCCTTGCGCAGGGGCCATGCTAATCTTCTAATATTTCAAAATTCAAAATTAAGTATACTTCGCTTGAACTCGTTGTTTCCTGAGCCTTGGACATGAGATTGGATGGTGCATATATGCAGTCGCATCAGCTGAAAGTCCTTAGTCCTTTTTTAAAGCTTTCTTTTTTAGCATCTGACCATAATTAGAAGAAAAAAAAGAGGGTAAATTCAAAAGTATGATTATATAAAACAAAACAATTGCGGACACACTCAATAAAAAGACTAACCCTCTAACTTTGAAGCCTCGTATTGCTCAAACAACTGCAATTATCAAACGAAAGTATAGTAGTCAAAACCTATAACCACAGAAGTTGCATACAGTTTCACTGAGTGGTTGTTACAAGGTAAATAGTTAAAACGAGCGATATACCATGCACTTATCTTTTTTTTGGCTACTGTGGGTGACATGGATCCTGTGATAATAAATGAGAAAGATAAACATGTGTGTAAGTAATAATACTAAAGTATACAGTCGTTATGCAAAAAGATAGTACATTAAACGATATCAATTCAACATATTAACAAGAATCTTTTCTCGCTGTCAGTAGATGACTTGTTAATGGTATTATCAGAAACATTTCCAAATGTTTCATTATTTTCTGAATCCCAAATGTCCTCATTTTCTTCACATCCACTATCATCAACCCCGCGCATAACAGATAAATATTTAGTTTCCTCGTCAAGATCAAAGTTGCTATGAACGTGAATGCCTATACCAAGAAAAAGTACACTGTAAGAACTTGAGAGTGTATAGCAATAAGTGTGTCTGTGTGCGTGGATGGAAATCAAAGAAGCGAAAACTTTACCTCAGCTAAATGAAGATCTTGAGTATCTCTTTTCGACCAGCCAACACCATGGTGCCACAAAGCACACCAACCCTTGTGCCATCGTAGATGATCAACTTTACCTCCTTATCATAAAGCCAAAGATGTATTAGAGTCTAGTTAGTGATGATGTGAAGTTGTGAGTTATGTATGTATATGTAATAAGTAGATCAAGATGATCTTACTTAGTAGTGAGTCAATGAGTGAGTAAGAAGTTGTGGGAAGAAGTAGTAGTGAAGAGAAGTCATGTAGTTGTGAAGAAGTAGGTGTGTGATTAAGTAGTGGAGTAGAGAAGAAGTTTTGATGAAGTCGTGAAGTTGTGAAGAAGTCGTGAAGTCGTGAAGAAGTCGTGTAGAAGTTGTGTAGTGATCGAAGTCGTGTTGTGAGATTGGTTCTAGCTACTATTAGAACTCGACATTTAGCTTAGTGTCGTAAATTTGTATAAGCAAAAGTTGTGTACGGTTTTCTCCGCCAAAAGGGAGCTTGTTGAGTAGTGAAGAAAACTCTCGAGTAGGTGACTCGGGGAGTGGAGTAGGGCAAGGAAGGTGTCCTTGTAGCCGAACCACTATAAATCATCGTGTCCGGTTTGCATCCTCTTTCTCTTATCTTTTTACATTTATTCTTGCATTTATCGCTTTATATCTATGCTTGCAAATATGTGTTGATTATTGCTTATATTGTCATGATGATTGATTGTGGTGTAGTTACAAGTTAATATTGTGATAGGACATATAATTGTATGATATGGTCTAATGGACTTATATATATTATTAACACTTCTCATGTTGAGTTTAACTTAATCAATAATTTGATACAAAATATTTTAAGATTTAAAAGGAAAACTTAGTCACATAAAGATCAACCAAAGCTCTCTTATATAATTGATCATATTGATTATATATTGTTTTCATACTAAACTTTAATTGAAGATTTTTCAAACAAACCATTGAATAAATTCTAATCAACATTTGGAAACCAAGTTTTTATAAAATGAAAAAGAGGGGAAAACTATTACCCCCTTCTAGTTTTCCACAATTGGTACCAGAGCCACGTCGCTCAAATTTTCAAAACAAATGGTTTTAAAAATTGAGTACGATCCATGTATCAAATTACCCATTAAGGAGGATTAAATATGAAAAGTGTTTTGTTGATTAACTTGTATTAGTTTTGATATTATATACACTAATTATACTAGCTCGAGATAAGATTATGCTTAAAACAAGTGTTATATGTTCGTTTTTAAAATCAGAAAGTTACACACCTTTCCACAAAGTCAGAAAACAATTTTTAACAAAAAATGCATTTTTAGTATCAGATGGGTGGCCCCTTTAATTGTCTGGGCGGCACCCTTAAATACTGGGTGGCCCCCTTAAATTTAAGGGGTCCGCCTGTCTGTTCGACAGTTTTTCGAAAACTTTGAAAAATCATATAAAAATAACCGTAACTCCGTAGAAGTCGTGCCACCCGGCATTTTAAAGGTAATTGAGTCTACTTTCATTTAAAAATACTTACAAGTAACCATTACAAACTTAAATAAGTCAGAAAGTCAAAATACTACACGGAGGTCAAAAATTTGAGTCTCGTTCTAACGTAAAACTTGTATTTTACCTTTTCCTTCGAGTCGGGCATTCCTAGTCGATATATCTTTGAAAAATTAATCATTTATGCTTTAAAAATATTGATCTTAATTAAATTTTAAAATGGATAGGAAACTATTTTATTTTCAAATAAAATCGAGCTAAGTAAACATTGGTATATATAATACACAAAACGACGACAAGTGTCTTATGTGCTATGTGAACTTATTTGTGATTCTATTTTGTTAATTGAATATATTAGATGATTGTTGCTATTTGATTTTTAGTTAATTGTATATCTAAGCATATGTGCCCTATTAGTTTATAGCTAGTTTTCCGGTTTACACTTAACTAGATCTTATGCTAGATTTCTTGCGTTAGGATTGCAATATTATGCTTGCATTGCATATAGGTATAGATGACTTAATGTTACTCAAACATCTTTTATATGAGTTAAATCTAGTCACATAAATATTTCAAACAATTTAATCTACTCTTAACAACACACTTAAATATTTTCAACAAATTACCTTGTTTTACCTTAAGTTGTTTAATAAGAGAAATTGAATCATTGTAAAACATTAGTAGTTATATAAAAGAAAAAGTATTTTCAAAATCTAAGTGTGTTCATTATAAGTAACAATGAAGAGTCTTTCACATAAACAAAACATATAACAATCATGAAGTAATAAGTCAAATTTCAATCATTCACCAACCTCACTCATAAATAATATTAGGATTAATGGAACACACTATCAAAATGCCTATTTATTTTAAATGAGTGTTTGTGAGGGTCAAGAAAGATCTTGATATTATATCAATTCATTATTCAAATTATGGTTGATATATTCATCAAATCCAATTGACATGTTTTTGAGTGTGGACAAGAAATTGGATTGTTATTTGTTTGGTTTCAAGATTACATCAAATTTTAACAAAAGATATAGTCTTGAATCTACATATTCAATCATATTGATATGAAAATATTTACATCCTTTGTAGATGAAAAGAATATGCATTGGATCATAACTCACAATTGTGTTGATAATGCCATATTAAATCTACTTGTCCAATAGTTGTGTTCCAAATATTAGAATAACATGTTTAACACATGCATAAAATATACAATGAAGTAGGATTGACGACTTGGATATTTCATCCGAAATATTCAAGCAATTTACATTGCAATGCAATGGATAAATGTGTCATATCCGAAAAACCAAACATGAGCAAACTAACAACATATGTAAACTTTGCTCACACTACTTAAAATCATCACTTCAAGCTAAAATACATATTTAAGAATAATACACACTATATATTCTATATATTTCATTTTCTTTGTAGCTTGAATGGTTGTGTTACAAGATAATGCACTACACATTCCTTTTTAAAATAATGTAAGTTATTAGAATTGAAAAATAACTTGTCACAATGCATAAACAAGTAAAATTCATTTTGTTTCAAATACTAGTTAAATTATGATATATAACATTGGCAAAAATCATAGAAAATAATATTTGCTTTAGAATATATAAATGTCCAGTTTTGATATCATATGAGAATCACAATCTCATTTAAGATAAATAATCTTAATGAGATTCATTTTTCAAGATATGCTAAGGAGCATTCTTAAATCAAGCACATTCATTTAATTAAGTAATATTCCATCAAAACCAAACAACCGGTTAATCATGAACTAAAGATTAAAACATTTTTGTTTATTCTTTCAACACATCTCTATTTGGATCATGAATAAAATATATCATCTAGATTCACCTTCATAAAAACATGATGTTTGAGTCACATTAAGCCGAGCATTAGTGAACCACAAACTTCATATTAAGTACTCTTCGATAGGCAAATTTAGGAATTTAATTTCTTCTAAAAAGAGAATGACTACTGGAGAACCTATTGTCTAGAAACTCAATTTAACCTAACGGTTGAATTGCTTCTATGTGAGAAGTTGGGTGTGTGTAACCCGTAAAAATGGTCGTGTTTAGCCTTAATTGAGCACCACTAGTAATAGTCTCATACTCATTCTCCAACTTGATTAAATTGCTATTCCTAAATATACCTAACGCTAGTTTACTTTTATGAACTTTGCTTCTCATTAGATTCTTTCATTCCTAGATTTATGGCATATCACATATATGTTGTTTCTAGATGTTTATTTGCTCCTATGTGATTTGATTGTATGCCTTTACATGCTTTACTCTATATATCTCATTCACCTAGGTATATATTTCTTACCATTAGATCTTACACCCTTATTGCATGAGAACCTTAATGTCACAATCCGATAGGTCATAATAGTCTCAAAATTGTCTTAGGTGTTCTAGAGTCTCAATGCATAGTCACTCTCTCATTCATCATCTTGTTTCCTTCTAAACAATCCACTCCTTTGTCAAGAGATAGTTAGATTGTAATCTAATACCTCTCTAAGTTGATGTGACAACTTAAATATTTCATCCGAAATGTTTAAGTATTTTTAATTAGCAAAATGCAAATTAAAATGTCACTCATTATTCATGTCCACTTCTTGAGTCATGACTCTATTATTATATAGATGTCAAATACCTTCCGTCCACCTTTAGGAAAACCTCCTTGTATGTTAGCCTTCATACTTCGTGTCATTGTCATGATTATCGTTTTCATATTGGTTTGTCTTTATTTGTGTCACACTCTATGTCCGAATGAGCATGAATTTAATGGGAAGGGAAATCACACTCACTCACATATATCCTTCTACCTCACACCCAAAACCGAGTCATCCTTTGTACTACCAATCCCGAGTCATCCACCATCTCCAACAAAAACTTGTCATCCTACCACCAAAACAACTCTTCATTGACCTTACTAATGAAGACGACACCACTCCATCCATCAAATGGATATATCTACTCACAATTGTCTCCACCACCAAAAGTATCACCACCACCTCCTACCCAAGAAATTCCTTCCTTGAACATCACTCTTTCGCTTCCACCTAGTCATCTCCACTTGATCCTCATTTCCCATCTTCACAAGAAGACTCAATCATGTCACCATTCCCTACATTCTACTAAGTGCACCACCACCACCAAAACTTAAATCCCTGAAAGTCAAAGTGAATTTCTTTATGAAATGCGTCTTTTCCACTTTCTAGCAAGTGAAGAACACAAAGAAGATATCCAAGCTTCAAGTGTTGTCAAGTTATCACCACCTCATCCAAGTGAATTTCATTGCGAAATGCGTCATTTCCACTTTCTAGCAAGTGAAGAACACAATGAAGAAATCCAAGCTTCAAGTGTTGTCGAGTCATCACCACCTCATTTCACATATCCACCTTCGATTGTCAATCAACAAAACACCTAAAAATCCCATGATTCCCTATCATCAACCCTTGTCAAACGATATATTAATCTAAACCATAATTGTCAACCCTTTGTCATTACCTTCCCTTTACATTCACGCTCATCCCTCCTCATTTTCCTACGTTTTTTAAGAACGTATCATTCTCATCTTCATTTTTCTTTAACTCTTTTAGAGTGTATATTTTTTGGCATCTTTCACCAAAATATGTCGGTCGAATCTTTGCATTAGGATCTAATCATTGTCATGTCTTTAGCATTGGTCATGGTAATTTTTTTTGGATTTAGGTTGTTGTTTTTAAAAACAATAATTGCATGTGTCATACCTTTAGTGCATATACCTAATATGTCCATATATTGTTCCCCTATTAGTGTCATGCATATATCTATCATCATCATTATATATATGTGCACTTGTCTACTAACTTTGTTTTGAAGGATTACTTCACCGCTCGATTCTTTGGTAGCCAAAACATGTTTTGAGCATACACCAAGGGGGAGCATTGAGGTTGATAGGATCAAGGCCTCACTTACGATGATGCAAGCTCGCCTTTTACATTCTATTTCAAGAGTTCAAGCGTAGTAGAAGTCTCGTCTTAGAGTCCACCTTTTTGCTTCGACAAAAGGGGGAGAAGAAGTGTAAACAAGTAACTTATACATTTTACTATAAGTCATAGTTTACATAGTTTGTCATCATCAAAAAGGGGGAGATTGTTGGCATGAATATTACGATATTTAATCTAAACATCCTCTTCATGTTTTGATGATGACAAAGATGTAAGTTACAACATATAACGTAAAGTGCTTAAGTTACTTGTGATCAAAATTCATCTTTGCATTCATACGTCAACAAGCCTCGACATCTCAACGTCTCGAGTATGCTTCAACAATCACTTAAGGTATGTACAAACAAATGTCTAATACATTTTATGATCAAAGGGATGTTTATTTAAATATTACAAAGTTTATAAAATTAAATAAACTTATTATATATTTTTGAAAAACATTTTTGGTAATAAAGGAAAATGTTTTATTCATAATAAATATATGAATTCAAATTTTTAACCAAAATTAGTTAGTTTTTCACAAAATAAACTTTCCCCAGAAAAAGACAAGAAAACTGCCATTTTCGTCTGGGCGGCCCCCTTAATTATAAGGGGCGGTCCCCTTAATTTTAAGGGGACCGGCACACAATTAAGGGGACCGGCCACGCTCCCCTGTCAGATTTTGTCAGAAATTTTTCCCTATAAATACCACCTCAAACCTGGAATTTTTTGCACCTTTTGCACGAAAATTTTCAGATCCAATTCTCTCTAAACATCCTTCTAAAATCCTTTAATCATAAGTTTATTAGTTTTTGTTTCAAGTGATTCAATCCCTCATCACTCAAAGTGCAAGAGAAGAATCCTCCCTATCATAAAGCCAAAGATGTGTTAGAGTCTAGTTAGTGATGATGTGAAGTTGTGAGTTATGTATGTATATGTAATAAGTAGATCAAGATGATCTTACTTAGTAGTGAGTCAATGAGTGAGTAAGAAGTTGTAGGAAGAAGTAGTAGTGAAGAGAAGTCATGTAGTTGTGAAGAAGTAGGTGTGTGATTAAGTAGTGGAGTAGAGAAGAAGTTTTGATGAAGTCGTGAAGTCGTGAAGTTGTGAAGAAGTCGTGAAGTCGTGTAGAAGTTGTGTAGTGATCGAAGTCGTGTTGTGAGATTGGTTCTAGCTACTATTAGAACTCGACATTTAGCTTAGTGTCGTAAATTTGTATAAGCAAAAGTTGTGTACAGTTTTCTCCGCCAAAAGGGAGCTTGTTGAGTAGTGAAGAAAACTCTCGAATAGGTGACTCGGGGAGTGGAGTAGGGCAAGGAAGGTGTCCTTGTAGCCGAACTACTATAAATCATCGTGTCCGGTTTGCATCCTCTTTCTCTTATCTTTTTACATTTATTCTTGCATTTATCGCTTTATATCTATGCTTGCAAATATGTGTTGATTATTGCTTATATTGTCATGATAATTGATTGTGGTGTAGTTACAAGTTAATATTGTGATAGGACATATAATTGTATGATATGGTCTAATGGACTTATATATATATATATATTATTAACACTTCTGATGTTGAGTTTAACTTAATCAATAATTTAATACAAAACATTTTAAGATTTAAAAGGAAAACTTATTCACATAAAGATCAACCAAAGCTCACTTATATAATTGATCATATTGATTATATATTGTTTTCATACTAAACTTTAATTGAAGATTTTTCAAACAAACAATTGAATAAATTCTAATCAACATTTGGAAACCAAGTTTTTATAAAATGAAAAAGAGGGGAAAACTATTCAACCCCCCTTCTAGTTTTCCATATGTTAAATTCAAGACAAGCGTAAGATATATTCAAACAACACATAGACATATTGAATGAATTGAAAGGATACTTATCTCAATTGAACATGAAAGGTTTCAAAGGGTAAAAACCCTTGAAAGAACAGTAAAAATCGTGCTAGGGTTTCTCCAAAGTTACACCAAAATTCCACCACCCTAATGAATGAAAATTGCAAAACTATATATAGATTATACAAGGTGACGGCGTCAAGAAGGAATGTCTGACGCCGTCAACTCGCCGCCCATAGAGAAATCGGATTGCCTAGATCCAAGTCTAACGCCGTCATGTGTAATGTTGCTCTGGGCCGTCACCATATCTTGAATCTTGACGGCCATGCTTGACGCCGTCACATTTCTACTGGACCGTCATCACTTTAACTCTTGACGCCGTCACATAAATGCTCTTGACACCGTCAGGTACTGTTCCCAGCAAGGAAAATTAAGACTTTGCCGTTTTCTTCACTTTTATGCTCCAAAAACGTCGAAAATGCTTCCTTTTCCAGAATTCACTCCAAAAGTACCTAAAATGACAAAAGAAACGATTTAGGGCAATATTTGATCAAATAAATTCGAATTCGGGCTTAAATGACCCCCTAAAAACGGATCATTTTTTGCCTCATCATATACCCTTACACTTGAGATTTGCTTGTCCTCAAGCAAATGCGCTTTTATTCTAATCAAAGTACAAGTTATGGGTCATTTAACACTAATATAAAAGTAATTACAACAAATAATCGTTCCACCAAAGACCAAAGACAAGCACGGAGGTCATACACTAGCACCTCACAAATAGTGTTTAGATACTCACATCTCTCGGGTGTAATAAAGTATATATCACAATATGGAAATGGAAAACATCTCTCACTACCTGTCATAGCAAAATAGATTACCATAGGCTTGGGAAAGGATCAAACCTCCACCACATGGCGTAAGCACCTAGGATAAACTATCAAAGAGGTCTTTTAAAGGGTTATAACGTTAGGTGTAGGGATATGGAATACACGGTTTTGTTGGATATAGGCAATCTTTACTGGTGGCGAGTTAATCATCTTGGTTAATTACATGTACCATATGGCGTTGCTAAGCCAAGACTAGACTCGACTTAAGCTAATAAATCAAAAATAACAAAAACTTAAAAACAAACATAGAATGAAACGGGATGGTAGTCCGTATATATATATTGCATACACTCTTACCCTACCATCCAAAATAATACATCATAGGGAATGAACATTCCCTTTGCATACACTCTTTACATACTTTACAATCAGCTATTCTAATGACTCGAATTAAGATAATCAAAACACTTGGAGTACATTTAAGATTAACGTACATATGGGGGTAATAATATGATGTTCTTCCCCATTACTCCATAAAACAAGTACTTTACCCATGAGTCCCAATCGTTCCAAAACAATATGTACAAGGATATGACTCGACTTAGCAACCATGTAATCAATTAGATAATTAACTAAGGGTTTAAACATATAACAATAATGCACTAAAGATGAGTGCATACACGGAAGGCTAAGGCGATTTGGGTGTACATTTAAGTGGGTTGTAACAAATTCTTCCTTTAAGTAAGATGCTTAAAGTTAGAAACGAAAAGATAGGCTCGGAGGGGTGTACTAGGGGTTTCGTGTACTAAAAATGAATACAACGCTAAGGTGTGGAAAAATTAATTGACTTTACTAGCCAAGTAATATGACTTAAATGGTCAAGTAATTATGATACGGGTTTAACACAAGGGTGATCCTAATGCCTCTCATCATGTAGTAAATCCTACTACACGAATGTAGTCTCACTAGCGGTCTCGGGATGCATCACTAACGCAAGTTCTAGAATCTAAATGCTACCGGTACACACATAAGCACTAATAATGAATGCTTTTCCTATCAAATCTAAAGGCGAACCTCACATTTTTGGGTGGAAAATTTTTTAAGTGGTACGGTTTTGTGCTAGTCATACAACCTCATATCCATGAGACGCTTGCTAAGGCTAAAGTTTCACTCCTAAATGTTGTAAAAAATTTTAAATTTGGCGCTAAAATTACACTAACAAGTATTTCTCTTAGTTTTATTACACACCTACCATCAAACAAACAAACTCAAGTGCAAGTGTATACTATAAGGTATTATCATTTACCCTCCCCTTACACTTAGGATGAACATTGTCCCCAATGTTCAATTAAAGAATGTAAAAGTGAAATAGGTAAAAGAATGAAATCAAATACTCCCCTGATTCGTTCGGTTGTGGATAGAGTGTCAACAAGGTTAGATCTTCCTCCAAGAAAATGAACAATCAAAGCTTCCCTTCCAGAAAAATAAATCATCTTCTTGTCATATGTAACCTATTAAACCTGAGAAAACAAACAAGGCAACCTCACGTAAAATCGGCGGCAATCTATATATACTAATAAATCCTAGAAAGCAATTTAAGATATAATGCTTGTGGAATGAATGTTTGCAGATTTCCTGGAGTTTATAAAACTAAAGAATTAACAAAAAACTTTAAGACTCCGTCAGAAAAACAAAACTAGCAAAATTTCCAGAATTTTACACATGACGCCGTCAAG
The DNA here is from genome assembly GCA_030686995.1 of Artemisia argyi. NCBI lineage: Eukaryota > Viridiplantae > Streptophyta > Magnoliopsida > Asterales > Asteraceae > Artemisia > Artemisia argyi. Next base: position 39,007,174 of record CM060706.1, read on the forward strand.
AGTAAACTCGTGACGCCGTCAGAAGTGACCTGCATAAATCTTTACGTTAAGTTTCCGGAAAATTTTTGGAAAAACTTATGTCTACTTCCTGGAAAATCCTGCAAAACATCATTATGACTCGATACAAGCATTTGACTCTAACAAATACTAATACACATGTCCATCTAATATTGCGGAGAATCATGTTCAATCTCGTTTCTTTTAAAAACATATTTGGGGTTTCCCCTTACACTTATCTTTTGCGAAATACCTTTATATGTAATTAAGGCGAAGTTAAAAACAAAATAAAGCATTTTCACAAGTTTAATTGAAACATGATCTACCAACAATACAAATAAAGCATGCATACGGAAACAAATAACAATCAAACAAATAAAAATCACACAAAACATGGGTTGCCTCCCAAGAAGCGCTTTTCTTTATTTACGAGTCTTGTAGCTAGACTCAAGGTCATGGGCTATCACGTGACCTCATCGTTGGTCTCATTCTCTAGATCATCTCCAATCTCGGGATCGCTCTCATAGTGTAGGTATTTTGGATCCTCAAACTCAAAGACATCTTCCTGATACTTGGATCCAAGTTTACTAACATCCTTAAAGAATCCACATGACAATTCAGAAGTGTTTTTACATCCTCTTCGAACATCTTCATCACATAAGATGAGTTGAGAACCTAGCTTATCAAGCCCGTCACAATCAATTCCTTTGAGATCTTTTGTCTTATATGGCGTTTAGTATGACACTCTCCTAATCCCATCTGTGAAGGTCATGATTCCATTCTGGTCATCAACCATTAAGTTAGTGACTTCACAGAAGGGTGCCCCGAAAACAACTTGTGATAGCCTAGGGACGATATAGTCCTCAATGTTGTCCACGATCGTAAACTCCACTGTAAATGCCATATTTCCTACGAATACCTGGATTTCATGATCTCTACCAACAACATTCTCTCCCTTATAAATCATTCCCCATCTACAAATATTGTTATAATGAAACAAGGACATAAAATTCTTAGGTAGAAATATGTCAATGTAGACATTATCGAAATACTTGTGACCAATCATACAAGGGATTTTGAGGTTATTCGGATCACGCCGCTTTATCCTTTCCGACCTCCCATCTTGCGATCCATATGCATTGCAATCTATTGACGGATGGTACTCGTATATTTCCTCATTACCCTTTCGGAAAATCACTTCCCTAACGCCGTTGGTGAATAAGGCACTACCATCTTTCTCATCCAGGATTACTCCTGTCTCATTAACAAATGGTTACCCGAGGACGAGATTGGTTAATGTTGGATTAGTAACCAAGTTTATGTCATTGATTACGGTGAGATCAATGTCATAGGTGAACCCTCAAATCATAAATGATAACCTTTTCATCATTCTGGCACTATCGAGTCCTTTACATGAGATTTGTTCAGGGAAGGCTTCGTTGTAAAGGGAGAGGGGGATTACGCTCATAGGGAGGTTAGGATCTATGTAAGTATCGGTTATGAGCTTCTCCTTAGCGGTGCAAGAAATCTTGAAAACTTCCGAGTTGCTTCTCCTAATCCTATCGCTACTTCTTATAGCAATATCAACTATATTTTCCTCTAATTTCTCTACAGTAGATTCACCTGAAATCCCCGGGTCTTTCGTGTGCCCCTTTGATCTTTCATTCGACTCATCCCATTCGCCTGACCCTTTCGTGATGGGGTCCTTGAGTAAGTTGGCAAGACTCTTGACCACTTCGTGGTCCCTCTCTGGGGCCTCGCCCTCAGCTTCATGACCCTTATCCCCAATTGGTTGTTGGTTCATGTCAGGCGCAGGAGCAGATATTGTAGTGATGGTATTTACAAAGTGGATTGGTCCTTGAGGTTTAACATAGCCCCCGACTTCCTTCACCGTTGGTGACATATGTTTAAAGAGTTTACTAGGGCTTTTTATTTTTACGGGAGAGGTTGGCTGATTTGTGACGGTGACAGATTTGACTTCTTCAACCTGAATCGGTTTACAAACAGCGTGCTTTTTAATAGCAGTTAACAGATTACAAATCTTGTCATTCATATCGGCTTGCTGTTGTCTAAATCGGGTCTCGAGCATGGAGAGCTGTAGTTCTTGAGAGAGAATGAACTTCCGCAAGGCATCCTCACAGCTTTGCTCAGGAATGGTTCGTGGTGGGAAATGTTCAGACCATTCGAGTGGAGGGGAATCATCGAAGGATACACTCCGAGTTTGGTATCCTCTAAAACTTGGCTTATCCTTCCATGCTTCATAGGCCTCGCCAAAGTTTCGAGGACCTCGATTAGTGACGAACCCTTTATCCCTTACATTATTAGCACGTGACGACGTGAAGTCTTTAAAAGCCTGTTTTGGGAGTTCTATGCAATTGTGAGTTTCATGAGGACCATTACACAAGCTGCATGAAGAAGTGATTTTGTTTGCTTGGCCTGAAGGTTTAGAAGCTTCGTAGGGCTTCATGAGAAACTTGACTCTGTCCTCGAGTTCCATGATCCTACGTTCGGGAGTGCTAGAATTGCTCGAAGGCAAGGATATTGCCTTGACCGTTTTGTTCAAATCACGGGGATCATTCCAACTTTCGTTGTCATAGAGAGCAAGATCTTCTATGAGTTCCCATGATTCTTCCGCACTTGGATCACGTAGCTTGCCACCGGCCGATTGGTCAATGGTTCGCCTTGTGGAGAGATCGATATGGTCATAGAAAATTTGGACTTGGAGCCAAAGATCTATGCCATGATGAGGGACTTTTTGGAGTAAGTCCTTGAAACGAGTCCATGCTTCATATAGAGTTTCACCTTGACGTTGTTGGAACATCAAGATATCATTTCTAAGCTTAGTAGTTCTCCCCGGTGGGAAAAATTGAGCAAGGAATCGGGTGGTGAGATCATCCCATGAGGTGATGGATCCCGCGGGTAAACGTTCAAGCCATTGACTAGCTTGTTCACGTAGAGAGAATTGGAATAGGCGTAATCGGGTTGACTCTCTAGTTGTAACATCAAGGTCTATAGAATCTACGATTTTAAGGAAATCCATGAGATGTTGATTAGGATCTTCGGAACGAAGTCCATGGAATGCACAACCGCTTTGCACCAACCGAATGGTGTCGGATCGCAATGGGGACACATTGGCTCCTTGGGTGAGCTCAATGGTGTTTCGATAGCCTTGGTGGCTAGGACGGGAATACTCTCCTAAGGTTCGGGGCCTAGGAGGCTGGTTTGGTAGTGGTGGGTTCTGTGGGTTGTTTTGAATTGGTGGGTTGATGGGTTCAAAGATGTTACCACCTTCCATGATGTCGGATGGTAAAGGTTACGAACAAAGACACGAAGAAATAAGATAGACTAAAGAAAACCTAAAAATAAAAATAAAATCTTACTAGAAAGGAATCTAGCAAGTAGACCTAATAAAAAGAAATCCTAACCTAGACAATAACTATTCCCCGGGCTGCGGCGCCAAAAACTTGATGCGTGGGAATCACAACAGGTTTTACCTCTCGAGGGATCTCGAGAAGCTTACAACCCCCACCAGGTAGTGTACCTGATCGATGTAGTATAGTATAATGACATGTACCGGGGGATTGATCGTTCAACTCAGGAATAGTGTCACTAGGATTAGAAAGCCTAAAAACTAGGTCTAGAGGTGAAAGATGATTCTTTTTTGTATTTTTATATTTTTATAAAAGCAAATAAAATCTCGGGTTTTTAGAAGAGTGGGCGGAATTAGTTGCTAATCAACTAACCCAATAACTAAGATGCAATCAAAATAAAATAACAAAAATGAAAATAAAGCTAATTACTAATGTGGTGTGAACAATAATGGGTAAAGTTGTGTTTACTTAGGTTTCATTACTCCCTAGATATCTTTTACAGGTTGATAGTTTGTTACAATTGCGTGGATGACGGGTTATATTCCTTAATACCATTCGTGGGGTGGCGTACGTACTTCCCCAACTCTATAAGCTCCTACTTCACTCCTATGTCGAGCCTGCAAGAAGCTCCTAACATGGGATCATTAGAATTTGCTCATGCATTAAATACAACCATAATAACCTAGTACGCATTGGTTCATGTTTCTTAAGACGTTCAAGCATGCTACCTATGGAAGTCTGCCAGTTTTCTTAAGCCTAACATCAAAATCATTCATCCGTAACAACTATAAACAAACAATCAACCCATAATCAACATCTAGGTTTCACTACATCTAAGCAAACACAAAAGAAATCTAGCCTAGCATGTTAAATTCAAAACAAGCGTAAGATATATTCAAACAACACATAGACATATTGAATGAATTGAAAGGATACTTAGCTCAATTGAATATGAAAGGTTTCAAAGGGTAAAAACCCTTGAAAGAACAGTAAAAATCGTGCTAGGGTTTCTCCAAAGTTACACCAAAATTCCACCACCCTAATGAATGAAAATTGCAAAACTATATATAGATTATACAAGGTGACGGCGTCAAGAAGGAATGTCTGACGCCGTCAACTCGCCGCCCATAGTGAAATCGGATTGCCTAGATCCAAGTCTGACGCCGTCATGTGTAATGTTGCTCTGGGCCGTCACCATATCTTGAACCTTGACGGCCATGCTTGACGCCGTCACATTTCTACTGGACCGTCACCACTTTAACTCTTGACGCCGTCACATAAATGCTCTTGACGCCGTCAGGTACTGTTCCCAGCAAGGAAAATTAAGACTTTGCCGTTTTCTTCACTTTTATGCTCCAAAAACGTCCAAAATGCTTCCTTTTCCAGAATTCACTCCAAAAGTACCTAAAATGACAAAAGGAACGATTTAGGGCAATATTTGATCAAATAAATTCGAGTTTGGGCTTAAATGACCCCCTAAAAACGGATCATTTTTCGCCTCATCACACGCATAAAGAAATTGCATATTATGATCCATTATGTAACCCTTCCATTTCCTATCTCTACCTAACTGATAGAAACAATATATGAGTTTACCCACTCAAGAAGATCCGCTTAATCCTCATTATGATACATGCATATGTATGCGATTTAGCTTCTATTTTCTTATAATAACGTGAAACGTACTCTTTAACCAATAGAATAAAGGCAATTCAGGGCATTCAATAAGATATCTTGAACTAAACCAATATAATACGAATACCTCGAAGAGTGTACATATGCACATTTTTAAGAGAAAGGTAAATGAATATACGAACATACAATAATACAATAATACACTCCTTGTGGTCGACGCAAACCACAAGGACGAACGGTGTAGTTTACTCTTTTTCTAAGATTGTCAATCTATAAGTACTTAATAACATCTTAGATGAGGTTTTCACGTTTAACGGTTGAGAGTCATGTACTTTGTGATGTGTAATAGGTTATTACATTTATACAAATTTTTTATGCTACATATACGCTCATAGATGACTAAATATTTTTAAAACATTTGGTGTTATGCCCCTAAAATGATTATAACACTACATTTAGGTATATTAAAGGCTAAACCTTAAAGCATAAACACCAAATACTACAGAAATGACAACATCGAAAATGCCCCCTAAATGTATAGCTAAAAACGTGTTCAATGACATTTGAGGGGGCATTTACTAGCATCGAAATTTTACTATATTTTTGTAAGATTGTCATTCTATAAGTACTTAATAACATCTTAGATGAGGTTTTCACGTTTAAGGGTTGAGTATCACGTACTTTGTGATGTGTAACAGTTTATTACATTTATACAAGTTTTTATTACAACTTCGAAAACGCCCTTACTTTCTCTCTCTAAAAACCTTAGCAATTTTATTAAGTAATTCATCATCTATTTTTAATCCAACCTTTGAATTTTATTATTGTTTTTTGATTATGAATCTACTGTTCATGATCTATGTTTTGATATAATAATCTCTTTGATATAGTAACCGGATCTACCATTTATTGTATTTCATTTTTCCGCTACAATCGTTACTCACATATCACAAACACTATTCATCCATCCTTTTCCCCAATTTCATTTATGCTAATCAAATCTTTGATTATGTAGATTCTATTACTGTTTTCGTGTTCACCTTACATCAATCCCACCATGAATGAACCAGATCCCACAAACCCTAATTTCGTACCTCCCCCTATTCAGTCAAGTGATGTTGTACGTCCCAAAAGGACTACTAGGAATTCAAGTAGTGATGTTAAAATAGCTTTGGAGGGTTTTAATGTGATTTCTAAGGTGTCTAAGAAGGGTTCTAAGAAGGGTAGTGCTAGGAATAGGAAACTAATGAAAGATATGGATGGTTTAGAGTATGTAGATGATGGTACTGAAGATATGGAAGCTAATGATGAGGAGTTGGAGGTTAAGGAGGAAGTTACTGAGGGTGAGCTTGTTAGTGGGTCTCAAAGCTTGAAGAAGGTTGCTATGGAATCAGATACAGGGGTTGTTAATCAGGGTAGGAAGGTTGTTAATGGGCAGGGTAATGATGGGTCTAAGGGTAATAATATTGGTATGAGTTCTATGGTTGGAGTGCAAGGTAGTTCTCTTAAGCAGGGGGCTATTAATGTGGGTAATGGTATTGTTAATGATATGGTTAAGAATATTGAAAACATTGTTAGTAAGCCTAGTTATGTTCCTTCTGAAATGCCAGTTCCTGTTCATGAAAACCCAATACTTAACCCTGGTTTGAAGAATGTTGGTAGTACTAGTAATGTTGGTAAGGCTCATTTGAATGATGGGAATTTGGCTAGTAAGAGTGGTGAGAATAGTGGGAGGATATGGCCTAGTTTAAGTGAAGTTGTAAGTAAGGTAAGTGGTAACAATGGTGGTAATGTGATTGGTAAGGATACTGAAATGGTAGATAGTGTGAATGGAAAGAAACCTGTGTCTTTTATTAATGCTTTTCAGGGTACTATTGGGGGTTTGGGAAATAAATTGTCTGAAATTCCTTTAAGAGTCAATGAGTTTGGTAGAAAAGTGGTTGATATGGATCCGGTAATTGAGGTAGGAAGCAAGAATTGGTGTATGACTTTAGTGGGGTATTTTGTGGGCATGAATATGAGCTATAGGGAGATATCAGGGCATCTTAGAAGGATGTGGAGGCCATATCATGTTGATGAAATTTTAGTCAATGAGAGTGGTCTTCACTTTATTAAGTTTAAATCTGATGAAGGGTTGAATTATGTTCTAGAGAATGGTCCATGGTTAGTGGATGGCAAGCCGTTTTTTGTTCAGAAATGGGAAGCGGGGTTGTGTATGGTGAAACCTGAGCCTTCTAAACTTCCTATATGGGTGAAGATTTACAATGTGCCGTTAGAAGCGTGGAATACTGAGGGTATTAGCAGGATAGCTAGTAGTGTTGGAAATCCTATTATCATGGATAGGATTACAGAGTCTATGTGTTTAAGAGCGTATGGGAGAGCGAGTTTTGCTAGAGTGCTTGTGGAGGTGGATGCGTCTAAGGAGCTTGCTGAGTCTATAGAGATTTGTTATAGTAAGTTGGGTAAGTCTATGAACTTGAGGGTTGGATATGATTGAAAGCCACCGTTATGTACGCATTGCAAAGTGTTTGGGCATGATTATAAAGTGTGTAAGGTGAGGGTATGGACTGAAGAGGAGTTGGCTAAGGAAGTGGCTGAGAAGACACCTAAGGTTTCTAATGTTACTGAGAAGAATAAGGAGAAGGAAGTTTGGCTTGAAGCGAGGAAAGTTGATGTAAATGGTGCTAGTACAAGCAGGCCTATTGGTGTTCAGAATTATGGTTATAGAGGTGGATATAATAATAGGGGAAGAGGTGGTTTGTATGGTAGGGGAGGAATGTCTCAAAGAACTAGTTTTAGAGAGGTTCCGGCTAAAGGTAATGCTGAGAAGAAGTCTATAGTAGATGATACGAGGAATGAAAAAAGTGTGACTGAAAATGAGAAGAAGAAGAATACTGTTGGAGTTATTGGGGATGGTAAGAATAAGAAAATGGCAAAAGAAGTTATCAAAACAAGTAATAAATTTGATGCATTGGCAAGTGATAAAATTGAAGTAGGAAGTCAGGAGTGGGAGGATATGAAGAAGAAAATTGAGATGGCTTGTAAGTTAGATATGAAGATTTCTGATGATGATAGGAATAGATGGACTGAGGATTTGATATTGTTGTGGGAAGAATCACTAGTGGTGAAGGAAAAGAATAGTAAAATTGGGAAACTCAAAAGGAGGATTGCAAAATTACAAAAGGATATTGTGTATGGGAATAGAAATGTGGCAATGATTGCTAAACAGGAAGCTGATAAGAAATGTGAAGAAATAATGAAAGATACCGGTGTTACACAGAATCAGGCTTTCATGGATGAAGTATATAAGGGTGAGTTGTACAAGATTATGTTGTGGGTTAAGGAAAGACAGTTGGCTGAAGTGGAGGTTTTCTTTTTATCTGAACAAGTTTTAAGTGATGAGGTTAGGAGTTCTTGGACGGATGAAATGATTCAACTCTATGAAAGTCTAATGGGTCAAAAGGTGGATACTATGATGGGTAATCAGTTTTATGAAGATGTCATGGAAGGTATAAATAATGAAGTGGCTACAGAAACTCATGGTAATGCCAGCTTCATGACTAAGGATGATATTTCAAATGGAGTGGATGGTACGGATGCTCAGATGCTAGGTGATATGGCATCTCTCTCCTCCCCTGTTTAATATGGTGATTAAAATTGATTCGTGGAACATTCAGGGAATGAGTAATTCCCTGAAGCAAAACGAGGTTAAGAAATTTATCTATAGTAATAAGATTAGTATGTGTGGTATTATAGAAACACAGTTAAGGAAGAAGTTTGTGAATAAAGTATGTGATGAGGTTTTTGGTAATTGGATTTGGGTGTCGAACTCTGTAGATAGTAAAAAGGGGTGTAGAATTGTAGTTGGGTGGGATCATACTGTTTTTAGCGCCCAACTGATTTCACAATCTAGCCAAGTTATGCACTTTCTTGTTAGAAGGTTATGTGATGATAGACTGATTTATGTCTCTTTTGTTTATGGGGAGACTAATGTTAAGGATAGGAAGTTGCTTTGGAAGAATCTTAGGGATCATTATTGTCTTGTTGGTAGTTGCCCGTGGGTTTTACTTGGCGATTTTAATGTCATCCTTGACTATAATGAAAATTCTAATGGTATTGGGGTTAAAAGTTTTGGAGTTCAAGAGTTTAGAGATTGTATTGAATTTTTGGGTATTGAAGATGTCAAGATCACGGGGATGTTTTTTACTTGGATCCAAAAAAGGAATGATCCTAGTAGTGGTGTCCTTAAAAAACTTGATAGAATTATGGCTAATACTAAATTTGTGGATGATTATCCTGCTTCCTTTTCTAACTTTCTGCCTTTCAATGTTTCCGATCATTCCCCTGCTGTTTTGGTTATTCCAGAGGTTGAAGGTAAGAAAAATAAAGCTTTTAGGTTCATGAACTTTTTAACTGATAAGAAGGGGTTTTTGGAGGTTGTTAAGAGTAAATGGAATGTCCCGGTTGTTGGATATGACATGTTTATTCTTACTAAGAGGTTGAAGTTTTTGAAAAAACATATGAGGGATTTCAATAAGCAGAATGGGGATGTTTGTGTTATGGTTAAGACTCTAAAAGATGAATTAGACAGGGTTCAAAATGCTTTGAATAATGATCCTTGTAATAGCTTTTTAAGAGAAGAAGAATCGATATATGCTACTGCCTATAAGAAAGCATTGTTAGATGAGGAATTGCTTTTGAAACAGAAGTCTAAGATTCAGTGGTTGAAAGAGGGGGATTTCAATAGTGCTTATTTTCATAATGTGGTGAAGGGTAGAGTTATTAAGAGTAGGATTGAAGTTGTTCATGATAGTGATGGTAATATTCTTCAGGGGGCTGACATGGTTAATAATTTTGTTGACCATTTCAAAAACTTCTTTGGTACCTGTGGAGAAGTATACCCGATTGATGAGCCTCACACATTGTTCACTAATAAGTTGGATGCTGAGATTGCTGTTGATCTTATCAAACCTATTTCTGATGAGGAAGTGAAGGCTGCGCTTTTTGACATTGAGGATAACAAAGCTTCAGGTCCGGATGAATATACTTCCAAGTTCTTCAAGGCGGCTTGGAAGGTTGTTGGTCATGATACATGTGCTGCTATCAAAGAGTTCTTCAGTAGTGGTAAACTTCTTGGTGAGGTTAATGCTTACATTATATCTTTAATTCCTAAAGTCGTTTCTCCTAAGTATGTCTCTGATTACAGGCCTATAAATTGTTGTAATGTGGTTTATAAAACTATTAGTAAAATCATTACTAATAGGATTAAAGGTGTGTTATGTGACCTGGTTGGTGAAAACCAAAGTGCTTTTATCCCGGGGAGGCAAATTAGTGATAATATCCTTTTAGCTCAAGAGTTTATGCGTGGTTATAATTGGAAGTCTTGGGGTGGTTCTAGTAGGTGTGCTTTTAAAATAGATATACAAAAAGCATACGATACGGTTAATTGGCAGTTTCTTGAGTTCATTCTTAAATGCTTTGGGTTTCACCCTGTGATGGTCCACTGGATTATGGTGTGTCTTACCACTGCTTCTTTTTCTGTTTGCATTAATGGTGAGCCCAATGGATACTTTAAAGCAAGTAGGGGATTGAGACAAGGGGATCCAATTTCCCCGTATCTTTTTACTTTAGTTATGGAAGTGCTAAATTTGATGGTTGTGAGGCAAATTAAGGCTGAGAAGTTGTTTAAATACCACTGGGGGTGTAAAGAGCTCAAGATTAGTAGTTTGTGTTTTGCGGATGACTTGTTGATGCTCTGTCATGGAGACCTTATTTCTGCATCAGTTTTAAGAAGGGGGTTGGATGAGTTCTGTCTGAGTTCTGGTTTGCTTCCTAGTTTGGCGAAAAGTGAGGTATTTTTTGGTAATGTTGCTGATACAGTGAAAGCTGATATTAGATTGGTTATGCCTTTCAAGGAAGGAATCCTGCCAATCAAATATTTGGGTGTGCCGTTGGTGTCTAAAAGGTTATCTGCTAATGATTGTAAAGGCCTTATTGAAGTGATAAAGAAAAGAATTGGGGATTGGAGAAACAAGGATCTTTCTTTCTCAGGTAGACTTCAACTTATTTCTTCTATTCTTAATTCTTTACAAGTTTATTGGTCCTCCATTTTTATGCTTCCTATTGAGACTTGTAATGATATTGATAGAATTCTTAAGAAATTTCTGTGGACTAGAAGGGATTCTATTAGGGGTATGGCGAGTGTGGCGTGGAAAGATATTTGTAAACCTAAGAGTCAAGGGGGGTTGGGATTAAGATCTGCACATCTTTGGAATGTTGCGCTTATGACCAAACATCTGTGGAACATTGCTTGTAGGAAGAAATCTATTTGGGTTAGTTGGGTTAATATATATTGGTTAAAAGGTGGTAATATTTGGGATCCTGAGTTGTATAGAGGTTATTCTTGGAGTTGGAAAAATTTGTTGGATCTTAGGGACAAAATTAAGAGTTTTGTGCATGTTAAGGTTGGTAATGGAAGGGATTGTAATTTATGGTTTGATAAGTGGCATCATTCTGGTCCGCTTATTAGGTTTATTAATCATAGTATTATTGTTGATGCCAATTTGAGTTTAAAAGCTAAAGTCAGTGATATTGTGAAGGATAATGAATGGGATTGGCCTATTGACTGGGATGAGAGGTTTAGTGATGTTACTAATGTACCGGTTCCTAAGTTGATGAATGATTTGGATGATAAAACTATTTGGGTTGATAGAAATGGAAAGGATAAGGAGTTTTCTGTTAAAGAGGTATGGAATGCTGTGAGAGAGGATGGCCCTAAAGTGATTTGGTATAGACATGTTTGGTATTCACAATGTATTCCTAGGCACGCGTTTATTCTTTGGGTTGCGATTAAGGGCAGGTTGAAAACTCTTGATAGAATTTCTAAGTAGATGGATATTCAGAGTAGGATGTGTCATCTTTGTAATCGTGAAACTGAGTCTCATAATCATCTATTCTTCTCGTGCCCGTTTTCGAAGAGACTGTGGGATAAGTGTAAACATATGGCTAAACTTGAAGATATCTCTAATGATTGGGCTAGTATTATCTCTTTTATCTCTAATAAACCTGCTAATAATTCTATCTGGAGTGTGATCCAGAGGTTAGTGTTTGGTGCTTGTGTTTATTTTGTATGGCAGGAAAGAAATTTCAGATGTTTCAGGAAGGAGTTTAGAGATGTGGACAGTTTACTCAAGACTGTGGTTGGGACAGTGAGATTGAAGCTTCTGGGTCTAAATATTAGGTATTCTCCTAACTCCATTGAAGCTGCTAATATTTGGGATTTGAAGATTATTAAAGATGAATACTATAGAAGAATGGTGGAAGAGATCTTAAAGCATAATTATGATAATGAGTAGATCTAGGGATGGTGTTTGGGTTAACTGGTTCAATGTTGGAACTGGTTTTTGGGAATGTAACAGGGTGTGGAATCTGTTTGTTTATGGATGGTATCTTTGGGAAGGTTTGGAAGAATGTTTCACTCTTTTTGTCCTTATTAATGGTTTTACCCTTTGGGTTTTACATTATAAGGTTTTTAAGGAGGAAAATTCTTCTAAACAGCTTTTCTGGCACTTCCTTGATTATATGTAGCTTGATGTATCTGATCTCTTTGGTGGTTACTCTGGATTGCTGGAGGTTTCTATTTGGGCTGATGATGGATGGTTTTTGTTAGTTTGAATGGCATGGACTGTTTTCTTTATTGCTTTGATGGGTGATGAGTTGTTGATTTCTGTTAGCTTATGTATATTGTGCTGGTTTGGAGGTCCTTGGTTGGTCCCTTGGATTTCTGATGATGCAGAAGTATACTTAGGTTTCCAGTTTGAATTTGACTCATTTCTTTCATCTTGCTCTCTAGTTATTTGTATGTGATTACTGGTTCTAGTGATTGTTACTTCTCTTTTTGTATTCGAGCTAGGGATATGTCCTATGCCATTGTTTTTTTGGTGGTGCTTTAGTGTGGAAGCTAGGGAAGTGTCCTAGTCTTTTATTAACACTTTGCACTTGTTGTCTTGTACTGCCGTTTGGCTTCCTTTACTTAATATATTTGCCTTTAAGTAAAAAAAAAACATCGAAAATGCCCCCTAAATGTATAGCTAAAAACGTGTTCAATGACATTTGAGGGGGCATTTACTAGCATCGAAATTTTACTATATTTTTGTAAGATTGTCATTCTATAAGTACTTAATAGCATCTTAGATGAGGTTTTCACGTTTAAGGGTTGAGTATCACGTACTTTGTGATGTGTAATAGGTTATTACATTTATACAAGTATTTTACTATTATATATACGCTCATAGATGACTAAATCTTTTAAAAACGGTTGGTGTTATGCCCCTAAAATTATTATAACCCTACATTTGGGTATATTAAAGGCTAAACCTTAAAGCATAAACACAAGATACTATAGAAATTACAACTTCGAAAACGACCCCTAAATGTATAGCTAAAAACGTGTTCAATGACATTTGAGGGGGCGTTTACTAGCATCAAAATTTTACTGTATTTGTGTAAGATTGTTATTCTATAAGTACTTAATAACATCTTAGATGAGTTTTTCACATTTAAGGGTTAAGTATCACGTACTTTGTGATGTGTAATAGGTTATTACATTCATACAATTATTTTAATGTTATATATACGCTCATAGATGACTAAATCTTTTAAAAACGGTTGGTGTTATGCCCCTAAAATGATTATAACCCTACATTTAGGTATATTAAAGGCTAAACCTTAAAGAATAAATACCAGATACTACAGAAATTACAACTTCAAAAACGCCCCCTAAATGTATAGCTAAAAACGTGTTCAATGACATTTGAGGGGGCGTTTACTAGCATCGAAATTTTACTATATTTTTGTAAGATTGTCATTCTATAAGTACTTAATAACATATTAGATGAGTTTTTCACATTTAAGGGTTAAGTATCACGTACTTTGTGATGTTACTAGGTTATTACATTTATACAAGTATTTTAATATTATATATACGCTCATAGATGACTAAATCTTTTAAAAACGGTTGGTGTTATGCCCCTATAATGATTATAACACTACATTTGGGTATAATAAAGGCTAAACCTTAAAGTATAAGCATCAGATACTACAGAAGTTACAACTTCGAGAACTCCCCCTAAATGTATAGCTAAAAACATGTTAAATGACATTTGTGGGGGTGTTTTACTAGCATCGAATTTATACTATGTTTTTATAAGATTGTCATTCTATAAGTACTTAATAACATCTTAGATGAGGTTTTCACGGTTAATGGTTGAGTATCACGTACTTTGTGATGCGTAATAGTTTATTACATTTATACAAGTATTTTAATGCTATATACGTGCTCATAGATGACTAAATCTTTTAAAAACGGTTGGTGTTATGCCCCTATAATGATTATAACACTACATTTTGGTATATTAAAGGCTAAACCTTAAAGCATAAACTCCAGATACTACAGAAATTACAACTTCGAAAACGCCCCCTAAATTTATAGCTAAAAACGTGTTCAATGACATTTGAGGGGGCGTTTTACTAGCATCAAACTTATACCATGTTTTTGTAAGATTGTCATTTTATAAGTACTTAATAACATCTTAGATGAGGTTTTCATGGGTAAGGGTTGAGTAATATGATATAAAAAAAGTAGGTAGTTGTTTCTATGTTGCTCTTTCGAACTTTTCAGACATGATTATTAAACTTAAAAATATTGCTTACTTTGTGTTTAACAAATAAAACATAATTCAGGAGAGGTGAGATCTTTATATTTTTTAACCAATCAAACATTATTTTCACTCACCAAAGTGTTTTTTATTACTTAAAAAAAAAAAGTGAACAATTATTATGATACATCTTAAAATAGAAATGCATATATTGTTGAGATGGATAAAGTATTATTTATATCTATTTAAGGTTTTACCTTATATAGGAGTAGTATTTATTTGACCTCTCATTCTTTATATTATGAAAAATGATAAATCCTCATATTTGATGTGCCTACAAATCCTCTTACTCACAGGATTTTTAGAAGTGTCAGAACTGACGGTTTGGATGCAGAGAGAGAATGAGTGGGAAAAAAATATATACGGAGTAATATTGTTGTTTGTGTAGAAGGATTAGTAGGAGGATTTAGCAATGCTCTTATATTATTTAAAAAGTTATACATTTATGACATTAAATAGTCCAGTTTATATATAGTAAGATTTATTTATTGTTTCACTGGCCAACAACTAGTTCTCTCTATATAAACAAATGAAAAGTTAAACCTTTTTTCTCATTCAAACTGGTATTGGCCAACATATAAAAACCAGAAGATGAATAAGTTGATGATAGCCATGGTCGTGTTTGTTTCATTAGCCATTGTCGTCATGGCTGATGATCATGCACGTTTTAAGTGGCCATTTTTCACTAATGGCCATCACCATCACCACCATGACGCCCCCTCTTTAATGAAAGAATTTCAATGTGGCACTACCATCCATAACGTTTACGCGTGTCTACGATCATCTTTCATCCACATTGACCTCCAAAACCACAATCTCCGTTACCCTTCCAACGATTGTTGCACGGCTATTCATGCTTTTCGTGAGAGATGCAGTGATTATGGTATCAGGAAACTCGAGTCTTTTATTTTTCCTGCTATGCTTTTTAAACATTGTCCTAAAAGTGACTCAGTACCAGCTGGTCCAGCTTCAGCACCGGCTGAAGCTGACGGACCAACTGCGGCTGATGATATGCAATTTTAGTTGTACTATTTAAGAATTCATTACTATTTTTGTTTTGTCACTTATATATTTATTTCATTAATGCGTAATACTCCGTAATATTATTTTACTTCCATAGCTTTACTAGAAATAAACGCACTACAAATACCAAGATACCATTATACAATTTATCCCCTTATACATGTTGATATTTTTGCAATGATTCAAATAGTAACATATAGTTTAAGAACAAAACCTATTTTTAATCATATAAAATCATTGATGATGCCTCAATGCTTAAATTAAAAACAACTACCAATATCAAGTCTCAATTTTGTTCCACATAAAAACTTATACTTTTGATGATGTCATAGTTTTGTTTATTGACTTCATATCATTCAGGTAAATCACTTAACTAATAATTAATTATCCTTTTATATAAACTGATTACCAAAAATACTGTAAGGAAAATGATCGAAAACCTTTTATATAACTAAAACAACAAATAAATATTTTCTCAATGCGTTTAACTTTTGAA
Source organism: Artemisia argyi (assembly GCA_030686995.1). Classification (NCBI taxonomy): domain Eukaryota; kingdom Viridiplantae; phylum Streptophyta; class Magnoliopsida; order Asterales; family Asteraceae; genus Artemisia; species Artemisia argyi. The sequence goes on from CM060706.1 coordinate 39,023,412, forward strand.
ATTACAATTATTGTCTACAATACTATATTTGTTTATCTCAAAATTTTGTGTATTATAAAATATTGGAAAAGGAAAATCAGTTTATAAACCGCGACATATGCACCTTTTTGCAAGTATCTTTTTTTTTTTCTTCGGGGATGGTAGTCTGTGGCAGCCTGTTGTAATTGTTTTTGATTAACTGTTGTAAACTCATGGAAAATCTTGCGAGTTGCTCATGGATTATTGGAAATTAACACGCTTTTTTTCATCATGAAACTTGCTTCTTGTATATTTCATTGAAACTGAGTAAACCCGTCTAGCTTATGCAGTTTGACGAATTTTGCGGTGCTAAACGAGCAGGTTACTTGTTTCAGTTTATCTTTGTACCCTCAAAGTAGCCATAGTTTGTGTTAAATTTCAAAATGAGAATGTAGCATAACTAGTTATCTAATTTTTAAGTCGGTTCTTTGACTGCGTTTGAAATGAAACTAAATTTTGCGCAGGTCAGCTCTTTTCTTGGTCCAATTCTAGAAGGTGTTCATAGCTTAATGCATGAAGTATAAATCGTTTTGCTTTCTTCGTTAGAGTTATGCATATTGCTGCATAAGCCTGCCACTTCCCAACAACCTTAACTAGGGGTGTTATCGGGTCAGGTTGACCCACAACCCAACCCTATAAGGAATCGGGTTCGGGTTGCTATTGGGCTGGGTTATATCAGGTCAGCTTGTTTAATTCAACTAAAACATGCTCCAAACTAAACTCACTGTAAACATTCAAATGTTGATAGCCCAACTCGAAATGAAAATAACTATAGCCGTAATACATGATCACAGAATTTTCTATTAACCTTAATGACTAGTTGCCACTGGAAGTAAAAATAAGAAACCAAACCAGTACACATTAACTTTTGTAACATGAAAAAACCAAACTATTTACGATGCTAATAATATCAACATTAAGTACCTGCTACGATCTTTGAATGCTAAACAATGTACTAACACAAATAATGATTGCTTAATCAACTATCAACTGATACAATGTGGTGTTAGTTTATGGACATTATTTTAGTAGTCGTATGTTAGGATCGAACTCGAGATCACGGGATTGCACACTTTACGTATGAGACTCGATGTTTAAATAATTAATATAAAATGTTATATTTAATTATTTACGGAGTAATTCACAATAAATGACTAAAGAACGTTAGGTAATTAATGGAATTGACTAACGGCCGATAAATGTCAACGGGATACGAAGAAAGTAAAACAAGACAAGAGAATGTTCTAGAAATCCTCTCTTGAGCTTGTTTTGGTCGAAACTATGGAATCCCACATCGGAAACCATAGCAAACTTGATATCTATCATAAGGGTATAAATACATCTCCATGTATTCATCCTTTGGTACACTTGATTTCAATAGAAGGCCAAACTTCTTCTTTTCCTCTCTTGTTCATAGGTCAATGACCGAAACCCCAAGAAAATGGATTTGTGAGTAACCTTGAACATTACAAAGTGTTTGGTAAATCTATTGTGATCAAGAACTAGCATTCACATCGAATCGCTAATAGTACGTGTGTACAAGAACGTGATATAACCACACTATTTGTTATATCTTGGATTGAATAACAAAAAGGTAAGGGGTTATTCTTACAATCCACATAAACCCTAATTAGGGTTCTTGAATTGAAGATTCAATTGATTCTTGTTCGGGCTAGAATCACAAAGTATGTTTACTATTTATTATTGATTAATTAATTACATGTTATATGATCTTGTTATAATTACTTCCGCTATGCTTACTTGATGTGTTTGGTTTATTTTATATGAATGTCATGATATTATAATTCCAACAGGGGCATCTAGAGCCGTTATAATGTGTAATTAATTATCGAAACGCATAAAAATTGAATCTTAATTCGTTTAATTACATGTTTTTAGGGTTTTCATATTCCTAACCCTATTTTTTATGGTCGATTGACCTTATTAGACTTTTAGGGTTTTGGTTTTGATTTTTAATATGATTAGAAACCCTAAGATGTCATGTAATTGGTTATGCGTTTTAGTAAACGATCTTGGTGCAATATGTTAATTGTTAAGCATAATCCATGAAAAGTGCATGTTTGCATGGATTTAATTGTATGATAATTTAAGTTGGATATATAAATTAAATGTTAAGTTATATCGAAACATGTAAATTTATTAATAGATGACGAATTGGGGAAGACTCCAATATTAAGTAATCAATTACGTGCTATGTGGCGTTTGTTTAGTTTGGCTTACGCAATCGATTTATCGATGTTTGTGGCTCTTTTTCCATTGAAGAAGAAAGCCTTAATTGAATAAATGCATTATACACCTAGACTTGATTATTAATAGGACTATTGAATAAAATTTGCATGTGGCTACATGTTTATACATATTTAATTGTTATGTTATGTATATGTTTATTTGGTTGTTTTATTTTTTTATTATGTATTACTTGTTTTTTGTTTATTATTATGTGAGACATGTTTATAAACGAAAAAGGGTAATTTTGAATAGAAAAATAATATGGACTAAATAAATGGCAAAATTGTTTTGGTTTTAAGAGCTTAAATTTCAAAGGATTGGTTGATTGATGTTTTTGTACGTAATGGTTAAATAGGCTCGACCGAAGTTTACACACTATAAGATGGGTATAAGGTTGGCTTCGCATTAAATTGTGGCCTTAGATAGACAACACTCTGTCTTAACGCTCGTTTGTGTGTAAATTAGACTTACCGAATAACCATTACATGTACATTGTCATCTTAAGGGTGAATTAACCACAATTCCATAATGATTATCCGAAACACTAAGCCTTAGGGCTTATGAAAAAGTACGATATAGTGGACGATAATTGTTGGTAATTCTTTAATTGGTGAACCCGATACCTCAATCAAAACTTTGCTATTTTACTCTTAGTGAATTGGTAATAAAAATGTTTTATAAAACCAATGTTATGAAGTTGTATGCATGCTTCTTCATACATTATTTTGATTACACGTCAAAATTTAATACCCTTATAAAATTAAGTCAAATGCCATCTAATTAAGAACACTTGAAGTTGTAATTTACGTCATGTGAGAACTTGGCGAGATTGCAATGGAGAGGTAAATTTCGTAATTTCATTGCTAGCAGATCAACTGATGTAATGGATTTATGAGTTTGCAGTTTTTAAGTTAGACGACTTAAATTGAGTAGGAAGTGAGATCTTGGACTCAAGGCATTAAGATGGGGATCAAACATGCTTACAATACAAATGTTTTGTGATTGTAAATCCCATAAATCTAGGAATTGGACAAATGTTATGCCAATTATTGTTCGACAATTACCTTGTTGAATACTATCATTACTAGCAGATCAACTGATGTAATGGTACTATGTCAATTAGGATCCTAGCTTTAAGAAAATACTATGGTTTATATGATTATTTACCAATGGGTATTTTATGTTCTTAAAGATCTAATTATCGAAAATACTGAAATTGAATTTTGTAATTCGTTTTAATGTATTAATGCAACGTTCAAACCGTAAACGCACTTTGGGCTTTGGTAAATTGATCTAGTTCTGTTTTCAAACATATGTTTGATTAAGAATAATTTACTTAAAAGACAAAAGAAGTCTCCTTTCTATGAAGGAAGAGTGAGACACAATCCTATTCCTTTTCATGAATGAGAAAGGATAATAGGAATATTAGATATGTCTAAATTCTAATATAACTCATAGCAAATTTTTTAATAGTTAAGAAAATTGCGAATATTTTTCATAGGGATTTCATCACCCTTATTCGGTGATTAAATTCTTAGTAACAAATATGATATTTGGTTAACAGAAAATTATGTATGACATTTTATGAGTTATTAAAATTAGAAGCTAGACTAATTACCGCAAAATGTTTAAAGACAAACTAGTTGTTTTGACTATTTTAAAGGTGCTACATACATTGTAGGATGGTAGACCTATTAAGGAAGAAATTGCATGCCCAATTTTTCAAGTTAATAGTATTTGGTGGATAGTCCATCATTTACGTAGTAGAATACACTTTTAGTGCATAAGTAATTGTTACGTATGCACATTCAAATGTGTAGGAAAGTTAAAAGCACACTATTTTCTTTTACTGGATATGAAACACTTACAATGTTGTCAAATTCAGTGGGAGTATTGTGTACTTATTACTGAATAAGGAATTATTGCAATGATCTTTAATTCAGTGGGAGTTACAAGCTTTGACATCTTGGTAGCTAAAAATAATTACTTTCCAAATGTAGACACTCATACTTTTAAGGATAGTCTTGTACGTTTCCTTACTAGACATTGTTGTTCTATAACTACTTGTTATGCTAAAATCTATGATACAATCATATTGATCACATAAACAAATTCATGGCGTGTTGTTTATCAACTATATGAGGTTGTTCCATGCACAAGTGGGAGAAATGTTATCTTTTATGTGTGCAAGAAACAACTCATAAAGATATGATTTATTGGATTCTCTTGACTTCAAGGTAAGAGAATAATGTTCTAATATGAATTATACTAATCTAATTCAAGAAACACTTGGTGTTACAATTTATGTTATGTGAGAGCTTAGCTAGATTGCAACAACAATGTGAATTTCATATTTCATTACTAGCAGATCAACTGATGTAATTGAACTATGAGAATTTGCAGTTTCTAAATTAGATACATATTAGAACATGTGTCAATATGATATCAAGAGTACTTTAATTTGTATATTTATGAATTCTAGGAATGACATAAATTAATAAAGTAATCTAAAGCTACTTCAATCTGAATATTTATGTGTTCTTGGAATGACATAAATAAATAAAGAAATAATGTTATTTACATTATTGTGAAGTAATAAATTAACTTGAAATTACTATTGAAACCAAGAGATGGTATTCATAATTACTTTAGTTAAACATGTTTATGTTTTATTGATATAAACATAAAGTCTTTTAATTGTTACAAGACTTATAATAAAGTAAGACGTTATCTTGTTATGTTTTTTTAATTAAGACATATACATGAAGTCATTAAATTGTTAAATGACTTATAACGTATAGTGGGATTATAACAGTTTATGTTTTCTTGTAAAGACATGGACATGAAGTGACTTTGTCAAAAGTACTTGTGTTATAAAGCATGTAATTGGCTTGAAAATTATTATACCATCAAAATGCATTAGTTGGTAAATAGACAAGTCAAAACGAATATGGTTATCTTAAATATTGTTAGATTGTCTTGCAATATTGATACTAATGAAATACCAAATGTTTATGGTATGTTCAATTAGGAAAATCAAACTCTTGTTATATTGTTTGATTAAAGATAACTATGACTTCTTTTCTTCCAAAAGTTATCAATGTTAGAATGTTGAGTATGAATTGGACATATTTAATAAAACTCCAACATAGAAGATTAATAAGACATTATCATATGATGGAATGTGATGAATGTGATGAATCACATTAAGTCTTAAATTGAAGTTCTAAATTTGTTTAACTGCTTATGAAGAGGTTATTAACAAAGTTAAGTCAGGAACTGTCAATATGTATTTGTAATATCCCAAAAGAGAACATTGTATTGTTTCTTTATTTGCTAAGTATTTAAAGATAGTCTTTAAATTACTAAAAGCAAGTGGGAGTTTTGATCTTTAAAAGATAAAATTATAAGATACATAATCTTCTAAAATACACTAGTAAATATCATGATGAAGTTTGACATTTGAATGTTAAATCTCTACATGATAATAAAGTTTGACATTTAAATGTTAAATCTCAAGATGATGGAATTATCATTTATAGAATAGCAATATATCTCAGATATTTGATTAATATGCTGAGGGCTATGATTTACATGATTATTGTAAACCTGATAATCATTATGACACATTACCAAATATGAAATTGGGTATAGTATACATGATATGAATGATTAAGATGCTGTCCATAAAGATAATCAATTTTAGAAATGTGGTTTATCTTAATAGTTAGACTAGAAAATGAAGATGAGTTTCTTCAAAGATTAGGTAACCCTTGTGGTTTAAATCTTTGTATAGAAATCATATGGACAATATTGTACACGTATTTAATGCATGTTTTATGACAAGATTATTAATCACACTTAAGCGATTAACTGTGATTGAATATTCTTTTTTAAATACATTAAATATATGAAGATTATGATTGTCATATTTATGAAATTGACAATGGAATATCAAAACTCTTTCTTGAGTGATTACTTGAGCGAGGACGATAAGTAATCAAAAGGAGTTTATGAATTCAAATAAATCTTTAGATGTGTACAAAGTGCAATAATCTATGGATAGATAAATGCATGCATCTAGAAGATTATTCTTATGTTTAATTATTAAATCCATATTTTGATTTATAATTAAAATAAGATAATTTCTAAGTATTCCTAAAAGCTAGTGGGAGTATTATGTTTAATTTCTTAAATCATATATGTTGTAGAACATATAAAAAGTAACATTCCATATAAGTTAAAAGTTAAGTCTTAGAATGGAATGAAACTTTAATTGTAAGATTTAGGAAATAAGACATACAACCTTGGAATAAAAGTTTATTATAAATATGTGCGGTAAATAAATCTAATATAACATGATGTATTATTTAGAATGTCTAAATAGATATGTATGACATGAATAAAATCTAAGTATGACTCAATGATTTTTCATGAACATCATGTTTTGTTGTATCATGCTTGATTACAAGATGATTTTGCAATATTAATATCTAATTTAAAAGTTATTAGATAACTTGTGTAATATTCTAAAAAAAATATATGTTTGATTATAGAATCACATCCTAAATCTGGAACAGCTTCCAAATTCTATAGATGAACAATTTGCCAATTGTTGTGCAAATTGTCTTAGCCAACAAAAAGGTTTGAAGGGCATCAAACATTACACTATAGATATTAATGTTTATGGAAAGTTTTAATAGCATATTGTTGTTTGCATACAATGATGCTAATGAAATTGAGATGACACTCAATGCTAGTTATGGTAAGGATTTCATCTTTGGCTATTACTAATTATGCTTAATAAGAGCAAAGTTGCATTATACATTAAGAGAATAAGGATACTTTAAACTTTAAACGTTTGGAAGTTTGATTATCATAAATTGGTGGTTAAGGATATCACACATTTTATGAAATATTATATGGCATTATCAAAATAGTTGAGTATGCATATACAAGAACTTCAATAGTTGAATTCTTGAAATAAGTATTCTTAAAATTCCGATAGATCAAAGTTGGATGATTTATGTCTTGTCAACAAGTATGAATGTCATTACTTGAGACATAATTCATCAACAATAGTTATCATGCATTGATCTATTTAGTATTTGGATAAGGGATGTTAAACAATTATTATAATAAATTGAAATACATGGTATGTTTAATTTATAATATATTGTATCCTATATTTGTATGTTTAATCCATGAATAAATGTTATTTTAAATTGTCCATTGTCAGTTAATAATATGGGAATATTATTAAATCAAGACAAATATGAAGGTTGGTATAATATACTTAAAGTATATTGATGCGTAATCATGCCATTTCAGATGATATTCAATGATACCGAATATAGGACTTATCCCAACTACATGATGTTACTTTATGGATTTTGTTATTAAGTAAATCATGAGAAGTTATCCTCAGACTTGAGATGCAAGATAAGTGTCATGAATGTAGTACATTTTTGTGGAACAACTTAACGCTATACGTAACTGGTAGTCATAAGGGTTGTTTTCGGAAATGTTACAAAGTTTGTGGGTTTTGCTTGTAGTCAAGATAGAATTTGTTCATTCAAATTTATTTTTGGAGTTTAATACTGCTGGGCCCCTCGTAGGGTTGGTAAGATGTATGTGTGGCCGCACCCAAGATCTCCCCTGAATATGTTCAGAAGATTTGGTAATCTTGCTCAATCACAAACAACGAGAAACAGAATGGTTAATTAAGGAATGACTTTGATCCATATTCTTATTAACGCAGTATTAGAAACAAAAGGATAATAATAATGAGAAATCATTAAAAGGTTTTTCCAGGAGCCTTACTTGAGATCGTACTAGAGGCATCGAAGTGTTGCTAGACGCTAACCGATGTGATTACACTATTAAAATATGTCCAAGTGGGAGCTGTTAGTTTATGGACATTATTTTAGTAGTCGTATGTTAGGATCGAACTCGAGATCACGGGATTGCACACTTTACGTATGAGACTCGATGTTTAAATAATTAATATAAAATGTTATATTTAATTATTTAATTCACAATAAATGACTAAAGAACGTTAGGTAATTAATGGAATTGACTAACGGCCGGTAAATGTCAACGGGATACGAAGAAAGTAAAACAAGACAAGAGAATGTTCTAGAAATCCTCTCTTGAGCTTGTTTTGGTCGAAACTATGGAATCCCACATCGGAGATCATAGCAAACTTGATATTTATCATAAGGGTATAAATACATCTCTATGTATTCATCCTTTGGTACACTTGATTTCAATAGAAGGCCAAACTTCTTCTTTTCCTCTCTTGTTCATAGGTCAATGACCGAAACCCCAAGAAAAGGGATTTGCGAGTAACCTTGAACATTACAAAGTGTTTGGTAAATCTATTGTGATCAAGAACTAACATTCACATCGAATCGCTAATAGTACGTGTGTACAAGAACGTGATATAACCACACTATTAGTTATATCTTGGATTGAATAACAAAAAGGTAAGGGGTTATTCTTACAATCCACATAAACCCTAATTAGGGTTCTTGAATTGAAGATTCAATTGATTCTTGTTCGGGATAGAATCACAAATGTATGTTTACTATTTATTATTGATTAATTAATTACATGTTATATGATCTTGTTATAATTGTTTCCGCTATGCTTACTTGATGTGTTTGGTTTATTTTATATGAATGTCATGATATTATAATTCCAACATGTGGGCTGTCAACTGAAAAAGTATACGGGTTATAAAAGAAATATAATAAAAGTTTGAGGATTTGGTGATTAAACATAATGTTTTGAAACCCGGATCAACCTGGGTGGTTCAACCGATTGAACCGTTCCGGTTGAAAAATGGGTCAATTTAAACCGGGTCAACCCGATAGGTTGGGTCGAAAAAACGGGCAAAATTAAACTGGGTCAACCCGTCGGGTTTGAACTTTGAAGCGTCCCGGGTCAACCCAATTTTTGATGTGTATTAATAGTTTTCTTTTGAAACATATGATTTCATCATTTTCTTTTTTAGTTTCAACTTTTCACTTGCTCATAATTCTTGTTTCAACATATCCTTTTTAATTTTTTAATATTTTACTTTCTTTACTTTTCACTTTTCACTTAAAATTTGTTTTCTAGAGTAGTATAGAGGTGGTTTTATGACTTTTCTTTTTTCTTGAGGATGAATTCTTTTATATAATTTCGACGATTTTTTCCAAAATTTTCGTCCAAAAAAAACCGTGATTTGTTATTTTTCTGATTTGTAAAATTTTCGCTCAAAAAATCACTTGTGATTTGTTATTTTTCACAAGTCACATGTAAATTTAAAAGTAAAAAATCACATGTGATTTTTCTGAAAGAAAATTTTGAAAAAAGGTTGAAAGTGAGTTTTTTAATTTAATAAAAAAATGGATGGTAGAGATCTAATGGTTTGTTGATAAAAAAAAATCTAGTTTTAAACGAAACTTTTGTCTATATAGTTATTAATCTTTTTTTTGTCATAATATGATATAAAAAAAGTAGTTAGTTGTTTCTATGTTGCTCTTTCGAACTTTTCAGACATGATTATTAAACTTAAAAATATTGCTTACTTTGTGTTTAACAAATAAAACATAAAAGGGTGATGAGATCCTTGTACTTTTTAATCAATCAAACATCATTGAACCGCTAGCTCTGTTGGCCATCAAGGGTAACCTTGGGGAGGTATCCTTGGAGAGGTCTCTGAGGTTCGAGTCTCACCGTGGATCTTCAGGGGCTCGAAAAAATAGAAGCAGGAGTGGGGTTTATCCCCTAAGGAGAAAGGTTCGATGCTTCCCAATTGGATGTCACTGTTGGCTCGAATCACTAACTACTAACTCGCCGTTCAAAAAAAAAAAAAAAAAAAAATCAATCAAACATCATTTTCACTCGTCAAAATGTTTTTTATTGGTTAAACAAAAAGTGAAACAATTATTTTGATACATTTCAAAATAGAAATGCATATATTGTTGAGACGGATAAAGTATTATTTATATCTATTTAAGGTTTTACCTTAGGGCATCCACTATGGTAAACCTTTTAAAAGGTTTATAAAATTGACACATCTTATATTGTCATTAATGTTTAAAAATTTTCATATTATGAACCTATTATCACTATGGTTAAAGCTTTTAAAATTTATAATTGTTCCAACATAAATTAATGCTATTAAATAAGAAAAATCAAAAAATGATAAAAAATACTTTTTGGACCTCTCCAAAATCCTAGACCTTTTCATGCCACCTAGACATGAAATAGTCCCTCACTATAGTACACAAAATCTTGGACCTCTTCATAAGTTTTTAGACATATTCTTGAAATACCATAGTGGATGCTCTTATATAGGAGTAGTATTTATTTTTAAAAAGTTATACATTTATGACATTAAATAGTCCAGTTTATATATAGTAAGATTTATTTATTGTTTCACTGGCCAACAACTAGCTCTCTCTATATAAACAAATGAAAAGTTAAACCTTTTTCCTCATTCAAACTGGTATTAGCCGACACATAAAAACCAGAAGATGAATAAGTTGATGATAGCCATGGTCGTGTTTGTTTCATTAGCCATTGTCGTCATGGCTGATGATCATGCACGTTTTAAGTGGCCATTTTTCACTAATGGCCACCACCATGACTCCCCCTCTTTAATGAAAGAATTTCAATGTGGCACTTCCATCCATAATGTTTACGCGTGTCTACGATCATCTTTCATCCACATTGACCTCCAAAACCACAATCTCCGTTACCCTTCCAACGATTGTTGCACGGCTATTCATGCTTTTCGTGAGAGCCTTCTAACGATTGTTGCACGGCTATTCATGCTTTTCGTGAGAGATGCAGTGATTATGGTATCAGGAAACTCGAGTCTTTTATTTTTCCTGCTATGCTTTTTAAACATTGTCCTAAAAGTGACTCAGTACCAGCTAGTCCAGCTTCAGCACCGGCTGAAGCTGACGGACCAACTGCGGCTGATGATATGCAATTTTAGTTGTACTATTTAAGAATTCATTACTATTTTTGTTTTGTCACTTATATATTTATTTCATTAATGCGTAATACTCCGTAATATTATTTTACTTCCATAGCTTTACTAGAAATAAACGCACTACAAATACCAAGATACCATTATACAATTTATCCCCTTATACATGTTGATATTTTTGCAATGATTCAAATAGTAACATATAGTTTAAGAACAAAACCTATTTTTAATCATATAAAATCATTGATGATGCCTCAATGCTTAAATTAAAAACAACTACCAATATCAAGTCTCAATTTTGTTCCACATAAAAACTTATACTTTTGATGATGTCATAGTTTTGTTTATTGACTTCATATCATTCAGGTAAATCACTTAACTAATAATTAATTATCCTTTTATATAAACTGATTACCAAAAATACTGTAAGGAAAATGATCGAAAACCTTTTATATAACTAAAACAACAAATAAATATTTTCTCAATGCGTTTAACTTTTGAAATTACAATTATTGTCTACAATACTATATTTGTTTATCTCAAAATTTTGTGTATTATAAAATATTGGAAAAGGAAAATCAGTTTATAAACCGCGACATATCGATGGTGTCCGGCTAAATAAACCTAAACCAAATTACTACTATCTCCCTAAGTTAACCGACTAATGTGCATGGCGTAGCTTCTTCATCACAGGTGAATGGCGAGGCTTCTACAACACAACCTAAGGCGACTCAAGACGGACCTAGTTCTCAACCTGGTAGTAACATTAAAGATCTTTCGTCACAAGCTATTAATATTATATCTCTTAAAAATTCTTTTAATACTCTATAAGACCATGATGATGTTTTTGAGGTTGATAAAACAACTTGGCAGTCGACAAATGATGTGGAAACTATTGTTAACAATAGTGATAATGACGAAGTTGAGAATATGTTTGAGGAAAAGAATACGTCTATAGGTGGAACAATGTGCAAGGAAAAAGGTGGGGGCGCCTACCAGGAACATATCGATGATACAAGGAAAAAGGTGAGGCGCTCCCAGGAAGACCGATATTTGGTCGGGTAAGAATGTGTTGATCTCCACACGAAGGAAGATGGGAAGAGTATTTTGCGTAATCTGTAGGAGAGTGATGATGATGGTGATCTACTATAGCAGTTGGATAGTTTTTTGTTCTAGTTTGTGTATGTAGTTAGTGTGGTTGTTTTGTGACATGTCACAAATGATCTAGTGGTTGTTCAAGCGGTTGCTTGATGTTAATATGGTATTTCAGCCACATTTCATTATACTTTAAATGTTTTTGGTGTAATATATTTGTGGACGTATGGTCCGGACTGGGCCAGGAATGGGTCAGGCCCGACAGACAGCGGCCCACTCTACACCTAAACCCTAATCCATGCCCTATAAATATAGGGCTGAGATCCCCTTCTTTAGGGGAGAGGGATACAACACAACAGGTTACTCTAAACCTAACTCTTGTATGCTATATCGCATCAATACTAACTTGACCGTCGGAGGTGGATCCCGGGGCTACGGCCTCGGGTCCACTCCTAACGGGTTCTCTTTGTTGAACAGGTCTACTTAGGGCTCGACAAGACGAAGAACGGCCCAAGGAGAGTCGTCAAATCCAGTCCGCGCCAGATTATGCATCAACAGATTGGCGCCATCCGTGGGACCACGACAAGTTTCGTGTTCTCACATCACCGGAAAGCAACCATCAAGTTCAAAAGCCGGTATTCTCTCTTTATCTTCTGTTAGTATACGACAGAAAGTAAAAAACCAAAGCACATTATAGAATTTGGTCAACATATACGGCAACATAAATGTAACAAAGTTATATTGAATTTGAGACATGCGCACTATTTAACTTGTCTTTTTCTCGCATTAGGCTGTGGGAGACAATCTCACAAAACTATATTGACTTTGTTTGATCTGTTATATGTAGCATATAAAATAACAAGAATTATAGTCTTTGCTTATTTTGTCTAGATCCCTCACGCATCGATTCGGATGTATATTTATTTAAGTCAATATTTTCTAATATTAAAAAGATATGTTATCAATCGATAAGATTTGGTATCTTTTAATTATTAAGAAGATTTTATGTAAATATTTTAAAATTTGGTAAACACGATTTTACCTATAACGCAATAAGTCCGCATGATCGGACCTACTTTATCTTTTAGCCGCGAACAACGCAGTCACGATAAATCTACCCGCGTTAGGCCGTGCGTTCAGACATCTTCGCAGATTGGTGCCATGCGCGCACTGTCATGTACAGGCACCACGATGCTCGCCAATCGCCATGAGCGCACTGGGCAAAAGCCGTGGTCGTCTGCGATCATCCACAAACGTTAGAGTCTATGCGGTCACGATACATCCATCTGCGTCTGTACGTGCAATTGAAACTATTAGTCGCGGTCATGGTGTGTCCATCCGCGCCATTGTTTTTATTAAAATAAAAAAGAAAAAGATCAATTAATCGCCATGAGCATACTGCGTTCGCAGATTAGCTACGTGTTACTTCTCTTATATAGTTTGTAAAACCTCACGATAGGTGTAATTCGCACTACTACTTCTCTTATGTGTTAATTTCATATGCTATGTGCTATATATTGCTTCACGTTAATCTTTTACTTCATTAGGTTTTATATGTTGCGATTCGCGGCATATACTTCTAATATTTGCATTAAGTATTTTTCAGGATTTGAATAACTAAGTTTAAATGCTCCTACACGAGTAGCACCATCAAACTTGGGGGGCTACCAGGGTATATAATATCATTGTTTCCGTACAAGTCACGCAGGCATATTTGGAAGCAGATCGTACATAAGAGGTATTGCAAGCCCGGTACAAAGACGGATTTAAATATTCGCACCATCTCGCCGCAGGGGAGACGTCCTCTGTCGGTTGTAAAGACGAATGTAATGTTCGCGCACAGCGCGCACTTCTGCCACAGAAGCACGTCTTCTGTCGCACCATGCTGCATCGCTACTGGTACAAAAGGTACGCCCTTACCCAGGATGCAACATACGAGATCCACCTTCACCATTGTGAGACAATCACAATCGCAATCCCAGTGCGCACTGTCGCATGTGGGTTGCGCAGTATGGTCCGTCCCATGTGCACACAAGTTGCGCACACATGGGCCATGTCGTCATGGTTGATTTGGCCTATGTGGCCATGAACAGAACTTAAGTCTAGCATAACATAGCCACGCACTATGTCACACTAGACTTGGGGGGCTTCTGGACGTATGGTCCGGACTGGGCCAGGAATGGGTCAGGCCCGGCAGACAGCGGCCCACTCTACGCCTAAACCCTAATCCATGCCCTATAAATAAAGGGTTGAGATCCCCTTCTTTAGGGGAGAGGGATACAACACAACAGGTTATTCTAAACCTAACTCTTGTATGCTATATCGCATCAATACTAACTTGACCGTCGGAGGTGGATCCCGGGGTTACGGCCTCGGGTCCACTCCTAACGGGTTCTCTTTGTTGAACATGTCTACTTAGGGCTCGACAAGACGACGAACAGCCCAAGGAGAGTCGTCAAATCCAGTCCGCGCCAGATTATGCATCAACAATATTTTACCGAGAAAACCCTTTAAAATAAATAAGATAGTAATTAATTACTACTTTTATCATATTTTCTTTAATGACTCTTGCAATAAAGGTGAAACAAAGAACTAAAAACCAAAGGAGTATCATTTAATTAGCAGTAAATGAGTATCCACTGACAACTTATATTGGTGATAATATATTCATATTTAGTTACTAGCAGGGTATTCGCGCGTTCCGATGGCGGGTATCATGCAATTAAAATTTTCAATGAGAAATGTTTTTCGGTTTTATATTTTAAAATACAATAGCTTTATAGATAATGAAAATTTTAGTTTTGAATAATTTTAAGCAATAATAATTTAACTCATATAAAAATTGAAGATTATCCACGTGATATTATGGCAATACAGAGGCGGTAGCTGGTACTGTGAAGATATGAGGTAAAAGTAGTTGACAATGTCCAGTACTCGCAAATTATATTTAAATAATTATAAGTTTTTTTTGACATTTATTTGAATTATTAACAATGTTTGTTATATTTGTCCCATATAGAAAAATGATACAAGTAAAAGAGAACTTATAAAGATAATAACAAGTATATTTAATTATTTTAAAAAAAAACATGTCTATAAAAAGTGCTTTAAAGAGTTGTAATCAATGTTATTATAGATATATTTATTAAAATTTACCTTAATAAGTAAGTGTGGAGTCTTAATATTTTAAGACTTCCATTTAAGGATCATGATAAAAAACAATATACCGAATGCCTTTGGTCTAGTAGCATATGTATTGCCCACCAACAATATATCCACAAAGAGCTTATTATTAACATTATAATTCTTGATTATCTATATCTATACTACTATATAATGCATTTGGGACTATTCTATAATTAGAAAAGCTTAAAATTCAGATTTTTTTCTTGCTTATTATGGAAAGATTTCAAAATTAATTTGTTAGGAAGCAAGTTGGTTAGAAAGTTTGTTATGAAGTGGTTGGTTGTTCAAACTAAAATTGTTTGGCTTAACCATCTCTAATATCTCTACTTATAAAGCATGAATACAACTAAACGTGTAACCAAATAACGCAAAATATAATCACACAGTACCCGCCGCCGTATTGCGCGGGTACCGTTCTAGTCTAGTAATAATATATGTAAACACAAACCAATTTATTTAGTATTTAACATATTTGAATAAATATAGATATGATATTTTTGTTGACTATAGAACTAATTAAAAAATATATATATATATATATATATATATATATATATATATATATATATAATATATGATGCGTTACGTACGTATACAAGTCTTTCTTAGAGCAAAGGGTATGATAACGGCGCCGTCGTTCCAACGCCACCACACCGGGTCCCCCTGCGCCATTTCAGGTCTGAAGGAATTGGCGCGACGCCAATTGTGATAAAACCATTTTTTTTAATTGGGTTTTGTTGTTGAATTTGTGTTTTAATTAGGTATGGTAGGTCTTAAAAAGGATGAAATGACTTGAGTTATTAGTGAAAATGTATTTTGGTTTGTGAATGTTAAAAGTGAAATGCTGAGATAGTGGTGAGACGACGAAACGGTTTGAGCCACCACAACCCATGCTCTTATGTAAATTTGAGGTTTTTGTTGATTATAAAACTAACTTCAAATATACAGTAATTTATAATAACGAGGTGGGCGACGGGCCGCCGCATTGCGGCGGGACGTCGTTGATAATTGCACGGTATTTTGTTTAAGTAGAAAGTGGTCAAGTCTAAAACATGCACACACCAAGCAACTCGGATCAAATATTATGCAATGAAAAGATATACACATGATTCAGTGATTTCAGTCTAACGTGACAATACTCAAATAAAAACTTATCAAATCTTGTTATTTACACGAATTAAGAGATATGCATGCGAGACCACAAATGAATTATGACGGTCAAAATAGCATACAACATCATTCATGATTATAAGTTTATGTTGATGTATACGTTACTGATTCATACATGGATGTAAGCATTTATAATAGCCTAGCATCGGAACCTGAATTCATTGCATCCGGTTTTTAAATTGCTTGATCGGCACCTGAAGCATGAAGCTGCAACAAATACAATGGCACGTGAGTCACTGATTTCTGCAGAAGGGATTATTGAAGGTGGATTATCTCGTGGGAATATATGATGCGCAAAATTTCATAAATCACCTGCCATGTATAAGCTGCTGTTAAATGTTCCAGGAGGATATAATCGCGTCCTGCACACACACACAATTTGTATAATATTACTATAAACATGAATGTGGCTCAAATCAGATTATCAGAATTTTTCAAGTCGAATCAAGCTAATGTCTATAGGCAGAAATGTGAGTGGCGAAGAACTTACTGATGGTAGAACCATTTCTAGCAATCATATAACAACATGGCCTCCTGCACAAATATAAATCGGTTTCAGTAATCTTAATGGTATATGAATGAACATTAGTGAAACCGGTTTCAGGATATAAATTGGTATATCGTAAAGGTACAATTGAAGATAAAATTCTAAAAAAGATGTATGTGCATGTAAGTCAACTTTTGAGTGTTTTGAAGGCCTTTCGGACACATGGCATCATCTAAGCACGCGAACCATCTGAAATTTTACCAGTTGGAGTACATTTTCTGGAAAATAGGCAGTTTTTATAATGATAATTTAACACAAAGCATTTTATATAATTAAAAAATCTATCGACAAAAATATGATGAAACTTACCCGTACATTCAAAGTCAGTTAGCAGGCCAGTCTCATGCACAATGGCCCAGTTGATTACACCTTAAGCACATGGCAGACACACCACTATTTCGACCTCTTGAAGCCAGGTCGCTGTTACCATATTAAGCCATCTGACCCACAGGGGCGCTGTCTGTTAACATACAAAATGAAAAAATCATATTGAATGGGAGATGAATAAAAAAAGTGGATACATATCCGGGTTGTTTCGGTAAGCAGTTGATTTATGTGCTAAAGTTGGGCCAAAGTAAGTTGTGTGTGAAATTCTTATTTCAAGGTGCTAATATTTAACTACTGTTACTTTAGTTTTTACCGTCGTCATACTATATGTAATATAAAAATGCTATAATAGAGTGAATAAGCAACTGCTAATGTGCTTACTCGAACCGACCACACGCTCTCCTTTTCCTCTACCCGTAGTGACTTTTGACATATTTGGACATAACTATCTTTTAACTGTAAGTGGATAGCAGCGATCAGGAAGGTGCACGCTCAAGAAAGCGGTACCAAGGTAAGTTGTGAGAATCTAAAGATACCAAATGATAAGCGGTACCAAACTCGTTCGGCCCAAGCAGATACCAAAGATTCCACAGACTTTCACTTGCAAGTGGAGATTTAATCAACTGAAATGTGTATGAAGGGCATGTTTTACGGGGTGTTTGGGTTAGCTTATGTAAAAACGCTTATGCTTAGATTATAAGATGAGGCTCTATATAGTAGCTGAAAAACAAATCCCTCTTGCTGTGTTGGCTTCTATAAGAGAAGTAATTTAGTTCAGAAAAGCTACTGAGGTACAAAAAATTTGGGAAAAAATAGTGGCCAATGGTATGTCGAATACGGTATGCATTTGAGCTAAGCCAAACACCCCCATAACCTAACAGGCAACTACATTTTTGTGTAAATACTACAATAATTTCACTACATTGGAAGGCAATACCTGTTATACGCAACAGGTAGTTCTTTATCTGTTGTAACTTCGTTTTCGGATAGTTTCTTATTCGCAACCAAACTGGAAGACACAGGCACGACTGCATAAAATTGTTTACAAGTGTAGTTAGAAGATATATACCGGAATAAATAGAATGTCAGACAGAAAAATAGTATAAAAATTGGCAACCTCGAGTTCAAGACCTATTTGATTCCAGATGTTTATGTTTGGGAACACAGGTGACCAAAGAATCCTCAAAACGATGTTGTTTCAAATGCGCAGCAGCATCGTGCAACTTGGTTGCGGTATCCAAATCCAGTGATCCACAGCCTTTATCGATAACAGGCCTCCTGACACACCGGCTGCTGAATCTGCGCATCCTTTGTTAGCATTTTGTCAATCTGTCGCTTATTCCCATTGAAACCGTAAGAACAAAAAACACCTATATTAATTTTTTTTAAACAGAAAGAACGGGTAAGTATAATGATAACGCAGGAAAAAAATTGCGGGCCAAAATTATGCATAACGGATGAAATGACATTTACCTTGAACTTCAACATCGTTCAGTTTTGTACGTTCACTTTTTGTATCAGCCGCCATTCCGCCAACAAAGGACCAAAAGAACACGCCCGTCCGTGGTCGGTATGAAGAGGCCGTTTTATGGCTGCAATCAACTCATTTTGAAAAAAACCACAAAATTTAGGCATAAGAATAAACTATGAAAGTATATTATAAATTAAGTAAACTTTGTAACTTTGAGAGTTACTACTACTTGATCCCATATATTGAGTTTCCGTTGCACCTAGATAGTGACTCAATCCTGTTTGCGCTGTAGAAAAGAGTAACACGAATGAGCTTTTCAAAATTTAGATTCTAAATAATGACAGACCACACTCTATAGACCCAAAATGTAGCAAGTAGAGGCACAATCTACAATTAGGTGAAAACCGCATTTTAAACAGTAGACAAATACCGCAACTTGATTTCATAACTTGTAAAAATTGTTCTTGCTATCAAATTAGGTGAAAATTGCATTTAAAAGAGTAGATAAACACTGCTTCATTTCATAAGTTGAGAAAATTGTTTTTCTATCAGATTGGCAGTAAATAAACAAATTTGCCGATACAATCTTGGCTAATGAAGAACACAGAATTGTGAATACTACCTTCTTTATCGTCGTAATCAGACCTCCAATAAATCTAGGAGGCGGACAGTTGATTCCGATAGCAACAACTGCTTGCAGGAATTAGCAATTTGGGCACATTCTGCTAATGAATCGCCAATGACCACATTTACACCATCTTCAGAGTCAAACGGCAACCATGCTGGAAGGTCAACAAAAGCCTATTTATGATAAAATATAACAATTTAGGAGACTGAATGCAGTAACTAAGGAGGTTTAAATGTACATTCGACCCATTTGATATGTTTGACCCTTTATTTATCATGTTTTTCTTGAGATGTTCTATGGCAGCCGTACAAAATATGGTGCTACAGATTCAGAAGCCAAACACATAAACAGTAGAGTGTGTAATCTTTACCACTTTAACATTAAAAATTTAGTTGCGAGTGGCAGATGTTGTGGTGCATACCTCGCATAGAGCCGCATTTGACTTCATATTTTCTGCACCCTACAAAAAGAAAATTATCATCAGATCTCCATACATTATTGTATATTATTCAATCTATGCTACTTAATCCATTGATTTTCATATGATTAACTATATAGATATTGTCACACTTCAATGAGTCAGATTCTTTTGAAAGACTATAATTTCATTTTAACAAATATAGAGTGTCTTCAATCATTATTTCATATAAGCCACGTCGAAAATCAGTTAATACAGGGAGGGTCATATGCGTCGCACCATCGAGATTATGAACTCAAAAAAAGTAATAAGCCCATAAAGCAAAAAAATGTATCTATGAGCTTTCAAAATTTAGTTAAAGCTTGTTATACCAGTAAATAAGGTAACACAAACATTGTTAACTATAAAGCATAAGCAACCCTAAAAACCCTTATAAACTCGTCAACTTGATCAACAAAAATATATTAACACAACTATTACTTATTAGAATAAACATGTGACCTGAGTTACATTCTTATCCGCAACAAAGCCCGTTCCATAATTTTTTTGGCACCTGCAACACATTGAAAGTAAAGACCAGAAGGCAACCCAAATTCCTCCCCAGCCTCCTTCAATGCGGTTCGAATATCATCTGTATCCCCTCCATCACTTCTACATCCGGGTAAAGCCACGTGTCCTGCAAAACAAACAAAACTCAATTTAACCGAAACTAAAAATGAAGTTTCTATCATTGTTTTGAAAACATGTAATATTAACAGCTGTACGATTGAGGGGATAGGTGGGAAATTCCTTGATGGTGTAGGGACATGATCCCTCCTACATCCACATGTGACATGTCTCTAGTTTTGTCAATCCAAGTTACACTTTTGCTCCTTACTATAATTGTTAAAGATAATACTGTACCACCAAAAATAAATTAATTAACACTTATACAAATCTTTAGCAGGCAAGCAGTTTCAAGAAAGCAAGCAATGACAATACTTGCACTGAAACCAAATGCGCAATCTTCAAAGTCAAAACTTTGTCACTTGACATTAGAATAGTCAAAACAACATAAAAAAGGCTATCAATTTATCCACAATATTTACGCTAAAACCTAATGGGCAATCTTCAAAACCATAACTTTTGACTTATTTCATTATACCAAGAAAAAAGAAAAAAGAAACCTTTTTAACAAATACAATACCAATGTTAAAAAATCAATCTGTAACCAAAAAACATATAAAAATCAAAACTTTAAGTCAAAACTACCAGAAACAGGAAAAGTGGTAGCAATTTATCCCCATATTTGCACTAAAACCAAATGGTCAATCTTGAAAATCAAATACCTAACTCCAGCACGAAATCCCTAACAATTATTTGTATTCCACTCCCCAACAATTACAACCCAGTTTTACCTACAACGAAGGAACCTGCAGTTGAGGCGAGTAACAGAAAACAACATACAACAACAACGGCAAGAGTTCCAGAGGAAGAAGATAACTAACAAAATCCAGGCGGTAGCCTTGTATATATCAAACAACGAAAAAAAAAAAAAAAAAAAAGGAAACGGGCTAAAATATCGGAGCTGGACAACAACAATGGGCTGGGCTAAGGAACCGCGATTCAAAACGACAGGGCATGTGTCGTTTTTGCCCATACATTATATATATAGTAATGATTCACATTGCATAACATTTCCGGACAAATTCATGTTACAAGCTCATAAAAAGAGATTTATATGTATATGTAGATGTAGAAAAAAAAGAAGGTAAAACTCATCTATTACTATCATGGGAATGGATCCAATAAGAAAAGAAAATAAAATAAGAAGAATGAGAAATGTTTGTAGCCACACATTTCAAATGAGGAATGAGAATTTCATGGGAGATGCATCTTATTTTGTAGGTGCATCTGAAATGTGCGGTTGTAATCACTTCTCATTCTTCTCATTTTACTTTTATTTCTCATTTGATCCTTACTCTTACTATGATATTTTCTTTTGATTAATCTTAGCATAAACGTAATGGGACATGCACACAAATATTCATCCCAAACAACAATGGAGGACATAGTAAAAATTGACAGCCGCAAAATGTGGGTAAAAAGCTAAGGACAAGCATAATTAGATGCGGTTTTGCTGTTCATATGAAAAAGTCATTAGGAGAAAAACAGATCTTTTTAGTTAAAGAAGTAGCTTAGCTAGCTCCTCACACTTGACACTCTCTTAAGCTCCCTCTAAACACTGTCACTCTTCACACAAAGATATGGAACGACATGATGTCGTTCATACCATATTTCTGATTATCATCTGTTATGTCGGCGTCACCCACCAAATGCCAGTCCAAGATGGAGATGCTAGTTTCGTGTGCGACCCATCTCTTGATTTTGAAAATGTACGTATAAAAAATGCCTACATTGCATTACAAGCATGGAAGGCAGCTATTGTGTCCGACCCACATGGTGTGACCAATAACTGGGTCGGATCCAATGTCTGCAACTACACAGGTGTCTTCTGTTATGAATCCCTTGACAATCCTCAAGAACGCACCGTAGCAGGAATAGACCTAAACCATCAAGATCTAGCGGGCAAACTCCCTGACCACCTAGGTTTATTATACGATCTTGGTATCTTTCATATCAATTCAAATCGGTTTTGTGGGACGCTCCCACTTAGTTTTTTGAATTTTAAGATACTTTTTGAGCTTGATCTTAGCAACAACCGGTTCGCTGGAAACTTTCCTCATTTTGTTTTGGAGCTTCCCGAGCTCAAATACTTAGACATCCGGTTTAACGAATTTGAAGGTGAACTTCCTCAACAACTCTTCAACAAAAATCTTGATGCCATACTTGTCAATAACAACAGATTTTCTTCTAGTTTACCTGAAAACATTGGGAATTCACGTGCGTCAGTGATCGTTCTTTCAAATAATAAGTTTTCAGGATGTGTACCATCAAGTATAACTAAAATGACAGAGACATTAGACGAGTTAGTTTTAATAAACAACGGGTTTAATTCTTGTTTGCCTGAAACCATCGGGTTGTTGAAGAATCTAAGTGTATTGGATTTGAGCTATAACAGGATAAAAGGTGAGCTGCCTTCGAGTATTGGGGAAATGACGGGTTTGGAGGTATTGAATGTGGCTCATAATATGTTGTCTGGAAAAATTCCTGAAAGTCTGTGTTTGCTTCCAAATTTGGATAGTTTTAGTTACGAGTTTAACTTTTTAGTGAACCAGACTAATAGTTGTTTGAAATTAGCCGGTTTTGATGATCGAAGGAATTGTTTTAAAGATAGGCCAGAACAACGAACCAGGACACAGTGTGGCAAGTATCTATCTAAGCCGTTTAATTGTAGCGATTTCATGTGTGGCCAGCCATTGCGTGTTCCACAACCTTCACCACCACCTTTGTCTCCAGATCCACCATCATCAACGCCGTTATCCTCACCACCATCTTATTCATCTCCTCCATTATCGCTACCTCCAACGCTAGCTCCACTACCACCACCCCCAACACCATTTTCACCTCCGATTTACTTCCCTCCCGATCCATCACCATCTCCACTTTCTCCTTCCCCTAGTTTTCCGATACTTGCACCCTCGTTTACTTGTCCACCATGTGAACAAAAACCTCTACCATGTGACGCAAAAGTACATCCACCATCACCATCACCAGCTCCACAATCTCCATCACCTGTTTTTGTACCTTAAAGGAATCTATGGATCAGGATGTTATTGTCAAAAATGCAAAAAAGGTTTTGGATATTATTGTCAAAACTCTAGCTATCGATCAGGAGGCCAGAATAGCCATGTACGCGCGCTTCTTAGCATGTTTTTTCTTCACATTAACTTCATTAAACTTTATGTACTTCTAGCATTAGTTAATAAGAATCGTGTGTCCACATATAGATAGATGTAGATGGAACTATAACATGGGAATGTAAGTATGGATCGAGTCACTTTGTTACAAATTTCTGTTGACAAATTGATTTTTAAGAATCTACTTCAACTGATATATGTACCGCCATTAGGTTTAAATTTGTTCTTCTTGACGAGAGCTTAACAACAAACAATGAAGAAAGATGCGTCCAAAGTGAAGGCTTTCTGGTGTTGGTTTGTCCCACTTGATCGACTAGCTAGCTAAAAGAGCAAGATCGATGTACCACTATATAGAGCTACGCATCTAGCTAGCTACTTTTAGTTTAGTCTCATAAATCCAATGAAATTATGTATTCATAACTTGAATCCTTATAAATTTGCTTCTAAAATATGAACATGGATGCATGATCCATAACTTAACCTAGAGCTTTGACATTATTCGTACTAGGACATACGTCCAACTTAGTGTGTATGTATACAAAAGTAAGAAAATAGAGTTTAAGGTAGATGCTGTAGATTGTTAGATAGTTTAAGGGTGTGTTTTGAATTTTATTTTATTTATTCAAAAAACATATATTGAACATCAATATTTTTTATAAAATCGTACATTATTTTAAAGTATTGCACTATTAGGCTCATTTAATTCGCAATTTAAATACCTTTTCATCAGTTTTTTTTTAAGAATTGTTGAGTATCTATTAGATATTTGTAACTTGTCACATAGTTGAGGGGGTCATTTTGGAAATTTTTCCCCTGAAACGATGTCCAAGGTTATACCAATTGTATGTATGTATAATGAAAATGGAGGGAAACACTTCCCTCCTATTAATATTTTAAGATTTTCTTATATAGATTTTAACAAAGCACAAGTATGCAAAGCACAAACAAAACTAAAAAAACACCATGTCTTATATACAATTAATACACAATTTAAAACACTCATCACTAATATGTACAACTACCTAAGCACAATGT
Organism: Artemisia argyi; assembly: GCA_030686995.1. Taxonomy (NCBI): domain Eukaryota; kingdom Viridiplantae; phylum Streptophyta; class Magnoliopsida; order Asterales; family Asteraceae; genus Artemisia; species Artemisia argyi. The sequence continues at coordinate 39,048,346 of CM060706.1, forward strand.
ACAAATACAATGAACTTTGCTTTTGCTTCCCCACACATCCAGCAGCCCAAAACTTTCCTTCACTCCATCATAATGTACCGAGATAAAACTCTTTTAAATACTTCAATCCATTTACGGAGTATCTCTTCAATACTTCAATCCATCATTGATGTCAAAAAAGAAAAGAAAATGTAAATAATAAACTTGAATATAAGTAAACTATTCGCGCAACAAACTTGCATCCATTGAAAAATATAAACAGGAACTAAAAATCTTGAGTAAATATTTAAATCTATACAAACTAGAGACTGTAAAAATATAAAAGAAAACAAAGTTGGGCCGGAGCTGTGATTATTTTTGGGTTGAATCAAGTTTGGACCACAAATTATTTTTGGCCTAATAAAATCGGGATTTGTTGATTTTGGTGGCAGATCGATGATAGTAGAAGGAGACAAACAACAGTGGAGAGAAATTGGCAATAACCGAGAGTTTTTTTGCGCATGTGACTTTGTTTACACAATTTGCTATTGTGGTTAAGAAAAAAAAGTCCCGTCATAATGGGCTAATGATTAAATATGTAGTTTTTAACTTTCAACAAATTTGACCTACTATTTTCACAATATTATTGTGTACTGTTTTTATATTTTTATAATTTATATTTTTATTTTATTTTATATTTTTACAGTATCGTATGTGCACCCTACTATTTTTGTAAGAAATAGTTTTTTTACTTAAAAATATCGCTATTTGTAAAGTTATTGTTATAAAACACATATAGCTAAAAAATATTGTTCGCTAAAATTTTAATTATAGGGTACCCCGCCGCATCACGCGGGTACCCACTTCGTTTCTTCTCTTTCCATTCATGCGTATCAAACATCATGGCTAAAGGTACGTACTGTATTCACTTATGTTGTAAATTGAGGGTGCATTTGATATCCCGCTACAGGAATGAAACTATGACTATTAAAGTGATACATGATGTTTGTTTAAGATGAGGGGCCCACTATTATGGGAATGAATGATATGTTTATTTTATACTTCATATACTACAAAAGAGTAAAGAATTGATCTATCATAGGTGAGGGGCCCACCACTACTATCAAACTCATACCAATTGTGATTCATGACAGCATACCAAACGCACCCTGATACAGGTTACAATTGCCTGCATGTTGCGTTGAGATATACTTCTTGTATAAGATGGTTTAATGTTATAAAAGTTTTTGGTAGTAAAAGACTAAAAGTGTTGCATCCTTCACTTTTTATTATTTATGCTCCTTTTAGAGCATTTGCAATCATAACACAAGTTAAGATTTAACTCAGTGTCACGTCAGCACCACATCAGATTTAACCTTTTTATCTTAAAAAAAAAAAAAAAAAAAAAAAAAAAAAAAAAAAAAACCGCTATCGTCACTCAACCTTAACTCAAATTTTGAGCCCCACTTTTATCATAATTAAACAAAAAAAAAAAAAAAAAAAAAACAGGGTTAAAGCTTAACTTGGGGGTGGTGTGTTAACATTTCTGAGTTAAAGCTTAACTCACAAAAAAGTTCACCCTTAACGTAGCGTTAGGGAGTTAACGCGGGGCTTTAACACAACCTTAACTTGGAAGGACGGTGTGGTTAACGCGGCTTTAACTCAAAAAAGTGAAACCTTAACTCACCTCTCACGTTATCATTGAAAATGCTCTGATAAGGTGTAAGTAATTTTTCAAAAAGTTAATATTAGACTATATAAAAACACATTGTTATGTGAGTTTAGGTAAAATAATGATATGCTATTGGTCACCACATCAAGAATACACAATAAAAAAAGAATACACAATAAAAAGTTGAAAAAGATAAATTCTAAAAGTAAAATTTGTGGTAATTAAAATTAGGAAAAGTTTTTATATTTACATAAGTTAACGTACAAAGTAAAAGATTGTAGAAACTTAAAAGGGCTAAATTGTAAATTATTATTTATTACTCCATATGTTTAAAAGTACAGTAAAAGTAGGCCGCATGAGTTTATATATATCTAGGTGTTCTTGGTTTGAAATGTTTAGATTCTTTTTTTGCCTAGAGTTGTGCCAAGAGTGGCATGTCACTCTTTGTCTTTGGTTAGTTGCACAAATTGTGCATGTGTCTGTATAGTCGATTTGGTGTTTTATCATATCGTCTGGACTTTTTTTTATTTATACCATTTTTCAGGGTAAACAACCTTTTACCAAAAAAAAGTAAAGTAAAAGTTTAAAGAAAGTTAAAGGGGTTTAACTGTAAACTAGTATTGATACCTTTTGATGAAAGGTTTTGCTAATCAATGCCCACTTGTCAGAAGTTAGTGTCTAATAAATGAACACAAGCTTTCCTAATTAATATAAAAATACATTAAATTGTTGTTTATTTGAGGGAAAATCAAGTTGAAATATAGTAATTTATAGTTTATTTAATGTACATTTAATGTAATTTTGTGTCAATTAAAGAAATGTTGTATTTATTTATTAGACACTAACCTATGCCCAGTGAGTATTAATTAGTAAAACCCTTTGATGAATAGTAATTTTGTAAATTGATACTGTAATAGGTGTAGATAAGTATGAATAACAAACAATAAATAAACTATGGAACATATGTTTAATGCATGTAATTAACCATTTTCCACTGCTTAATCAGCTTTGATTTCATATGTTCAAACCCAGCTTAATTACGACATTTGACAATACACATTATCACGCAATTCTCCAATTCACTCCCACCTGAAAAAAGTCACAATCAAAAGTCAAACAACTTTGACAAAAATTAAAGTACAATAAATATATAGACATTTTTACCTAATTAATTTACTCCTATGTTTTACTTTAAATATTAGTTCAACCGTCTCAAATTTATAGTTCAAGAAATGTTTTAATTTAATTGTCCACTACTAAATAAAGTTTGATGGAATTTATCATATTATTCTTGCCTAAAAAATATTATTACAAACTTTAAAGAATTGATTAATTAATTACTTAAGGATAAAATTGTTATTATGATAAAAAGTAAGATAGAGAAAACATTAATAACTATTATTTTTCTTAAATTGTTTATTTTTTGTCGGTGAACAATAATTTTGAGACGAATGGAGCATTAGCATAAACGTGAATTCAAGTATTGTCATTAAAGCATGCATAATGTTGTACGTATATGATTACATTCTATTGTATAGAAATGAGAAGTACCATGGCATGTTTGTAAAGAGCTAGCTAGCAATCAGTTATGCAGGAGTCTGATGCCTCCGAATCAGAGGGTGAAGGAGCGGGAACTTCATCTGGTGGATTAGGCGGGCTCGAAGCAGGAGTACGGGAGCCTGGAGGTGGATAAAAACACGTAGCCACACAATTCACATAACATGGAAACCTTCCACCAATTCTGTTGTTGTTGTTGGTACCAAGAAAAAAACATTGATTGAGACAGCCTCCCCAACATGTGTATATCCCAGCCTTTGCTTGTTGTACACGTACCAAAAACAACATCAACATCAATACTACCAATGTACTTGTATTACTCTTCATCCTGGATGGTTAACCCTCTGCCTTGTCATTTGGAATCTCTTAAATAGTGTGGTTTTAAAGGGCCAGGATACACTCGCCATCAAACTACATTTATTGCGCTTTAATATTCTTTTCTTGTTTAGTATTCCTTTCGTCACATAAAAATTGTTCACCTTATCTTAAAAAATATGTTCAATTCTAATACATTGATTGTATTACGACTGTTTTTCCTATTTTGCCATTTTAATCAAAACTTCCATTAATTGCTCATAGGTAATAAATAAATTTAAAAAAAAAAATCCACAAACAAAAAATAGACAAACTATGATATGTGTAATTAATATTAGTTTTGATTATTGTAAAAAGTTATTTTTACTCTCATAGTTAATTTAAAAATTAAAAATGAGTAATTAATGCAAGTTTTTATTTTACGTGTAAAGTAAGAAAACCGGCAAGTCACAATTACTATCTATATATATATTAACTGGACATTTTTTGGGGAATGACATAAATAAATATAAATAGTAAGGTGAATATTTTTTATTGGACGGAAAGGGTATTTTTAATATCTATAATAAGTGTGAGGATACAAATAACTTTTTATCAAACAAAACTAATACTCACTTCATCTCAAAATTATATTTTATATTTGTTTTTTTGCTATGTCTCAAAAAAATTGTGCATATTCCATTTTAAGTAAGAAAAAGATAATTTAGTGGAGGAATGTTTTATTTGAAGGGATTAAGTTGTAGAATATCAATGTACCTTTTAAAGTGTACCGTTTTGGTACGTATACTTTTTTAAAGTTGTAGAATAGCAACGTACTTTCATAAGTGTTACAATTTGGTATGTGATTATGACATGTCATACTCGAAAGTTGGACACATGGCACCATTTATAGCATGACACGTCATCGTCACGTACCAAATTAGAACACTTATAAAAGTACATTGTTATTCTTCAACTTAAAAAAACTACACATATCAAAACGGTATACTTTGAAAAGTACACTGCTATTCTACGACTTGATCCCTTATTTGAATGGTTGAGAATTATAATAGTTCTACTTTTATTACATTGTGTGATTGTTGTCTCCTGACAATAATTTTGAGACGGGTGGAGTATTAATTACACATATCATAATTTGTTAATTTTATGCTTGTGGATATTCTTTTTGAGAAACAGAGTATTATATAACAAAATGGAAATGCTCTGTCATGGTTTTATTTCACTTGAATGTATATTTGTTGCAATTTTCACAATAGCAATGATATAATGTTGCTACTGTTAGCAACTAATTTTTTTTTTCTTATTTTCAAATTTCAAACCAACGCACACGTAATATACACGGTTTGAAATTTTGGGAAAAAAACAAAAAAGTTGTATGAATAAATGAAAAAAAAGTTAAAAAAAAAAAAAAAAAAAAAAAAAAAGAGTTATAACTGAAAAAAAGAAAAACAAGGGACTTAAGGTGAAAGTCAACGCAAACATAGGGACCATTATTGTAACTTTTTTAAGTAAAAAAAAGTCAAATGATGACTGGCGAAAGTCAGCGTAAGCCACATGGACCATTACTGTAACTTTTCAAAGTTGGTAACCGGGTAACCTGCTAGTTCCCAATAATCTTACGTATGTTGATAACAATTTGAAAGTATTTTGCGTATACTAGTAATTTCCAAAGTTTGTTACATAGATCGTCTGTTTAGAATAAATATATTGCGTATCTTTAGCTTTCACAAAAAATTAAAACCATAATACACACTTGATAATTCACAATATATAATGGGTCAAGTTCTCAAACATCAAACACTATAAATTGAATTGTCAACAAGTATGTTTGGTATTATACACTATAAATTATCAACAGGTTCCATAAATTATAAATTGGATTATTTAGCAAGTTATAGTATGCTTGGCATGCTCGTTTGGTTGCATTTGAAGAAGGCAAATGAACAAAACTTGTTCTAAACATTACATAATGGAAAAACTTTAGGTTTTAAATACATTAAAAATAAAGGCATACCAATCTTCTCTCATCAGGAGATCATTGTTTTTGTGACTTAGCCAAAAAGTTTTTAGGAGTGGATGTAATGGATTCGGGTATAAAAGGACCATTTTTAAGATTTCAAGAAGGTAATGTTCTAGTCCATTGAGATAAACTATGAATCTGTCATTCCAGTCAAGAAAATTATCCTCATCTAGTAAAAGGAATGAGGTAACATGAGCCCCTCACCCCTGAAACGCCCTTTTACTGATTTGACCAAAAATTAAAACTTTTTGCGGAAACAACTCAACTAAAATAGACATTCTGTTCCTCTTTAATAGGCTTAGAAAATTCTATTACAAACTAGCACTTGAGACTATTTTTAAAAGAAACTAGACTTAATTACCTTTGAAACGACGGGTGACACGACTTTTGACGACTTATAGATTAAAAGATATAATTTTCCAAAATTTGACGAAATTTGAACTGCACTTAGCTGTACCACAGCCGCGGCTAGTTGCCTCACCAGCCTCACAGCCGCACGGCTGTGTTCTACAGCCGCGGCTAAAAGCCTCAGAACCTGCACAACACTTTTTAACTTGTCTTTTTGACCAAACTTGACCCCCATGACCCGATACTTCACTAGGACTTCCAGAAATCGTATTAACATCATAAAACATCATTTTCATAACTATAGTTGGTCTAAAAGACCCACGAGCATATACTTTATGGGGTTTGCCAAACACTAGTTTTTAACCCGTTTGCATACACTCTTTTATACCCAAGACACTTAACAACTACATATTCATTTAAACACATGCAAGACATGAATTTGACACTTCAAAACAACCATCAGACACTTTTAATTTGACTCAGGGGTTCAACATGATTGAGCTCGGCATCTACCAAATTCTCTTACATATATCCACACGCTTCCAACCCGTGCCCAATCTTATGCCTTTACCAAGGCTTTAGCTTTTTCGCATAGAACCTACAAAAAACATTGCAACTATAACACGTAAGCAAAACGCTTAGTAAGTAACCAATTAAAACATGGTTAATACATCAATTATCATATAATGCATCATGAACAATCTCAACTAGTCTAACACTAAACCACTTAATCTTGCATACTAAACCTATAACAGTTAACATGTACCATAACCACGTAACTGTAACAATCATTAAGCACATAATAACAATCAACACATACCTTGTCTAGTTCATAACCAAGGATTAACACTCAACAATCAATGTCTCCTATTAAGCCACACTTTATAAACAACTATACCCAAATCCTAACACTTTCATCCATAATCACATGATTTGTAAACATCCATATTAATCACATAGTAACCAAGTTACTTACCTTGGCTCCATAGTCAAGTTACCAAATAAGCTCCTATAATCTTCTTTGATTCCTAAACCATAACCCATCACAAATCATAAACACTTTGTAAACTTATAAATAAGGGTTTCTAGTCTTTACCAAGATATACTCATTCATAAATAACCCTCGTATGATCACATCATGACCATATGATAAAATCTTTAGTTCACTCAATTATATCATTATTCATCATAGGGCTTAACCCAAAACCACTATAACCTCATTAGTTGGCTTCAAAACATCATTTACCTAAAACCCCTTAATTAACTTATAAACCCTAACACCAATAACATCAAGAATGAACATACTTACTTGTATAGTATTATAGTTAGGGCTTAGTCTTGCTTAAACTATCTTGATTCAATCTCAAAGATCATAAGTGCTCATGTTTCCCTTTCTTTTTGTGTTTCCAAACAGACACATAAACATAACTCGTAACATTTGAGAATGGTATTGAAATGTCTAGAATTACTTCACTCATAAGTGCTCATGTTTCCCTTTCTTTCATCCATATACTCCTCGATTGTTTGAGTCATCTTGTACCTGAAATCAAACAATAGGTATCAGTAGATACGTGTTACAAAGGAGAAAGCTAAGTCTAAATACGGAAATAAAATCTTTTTGGTGTTACTGTTCACCTAATACACCATAAATATGAAATTGCTTACACTGTAATCAGTCTTAAAACAATACGTATACTGAATTAAAAACATTACGCCATATCAAAATAAATTAAACCGTTATTCATCATTTTTGGAAAAATTTACTATATTTTGGCTAAGCACCTTTGGTGCTAGCCTAGTTATGATTCTTATGTTGTTCTGATTATGTTCTTACACTTTTATTGTTGCTTCTAGTGTGTGCATGCTTAGTTTATCGTTGATCCTCTAGTTTCGGTAGTTTAAAAGAACCGGTTGTACTTGGTACACTAGGAGAATTGACCATAGGACCCTGGTGCAATTAGGTTATGAGGGTTGGTAATAATTGACCATTCCTTGTGTGTTAAAACCGGTCGAACACCCCTAAAAGTTTAGGGTTTCGATTTTTGTTGATCAAAAACATTATCTTGTGTAGTTACTTGCATAACCTTAATACAGTTTAATTTGTGTGTACAAGAACGAGGTAATAACTCACTATAGTTATTATCAAGAGATCGATAAACAAAAAGGTAAGGGGTTTATCATAGATCTATTATTACACAAGATCAAGATTTATTGAAGTGCATCGGGTACGTTACTATTTATGTTTTAGTTAATCTTTGTATGTGTTATACTTGATCCTAGCTTCCGCATTCGTGTATTTTGATTGTTAAATTCTAACACTTTTGACGATTTTTTTTTTTTTAAATTTCCGCTCAGAAAAATTGTATGTGATTCGTAAAAATCACATATTTGATTTTTACAAATCAAATATGATTTTTACGAATCACATGCGAGTTTTACGAATCACATATGATCCATAAAAAATCACATAAGATTTGACATTTACGAATCACATGTGATTTTTCTGGGAGTCGAAAGTATATAACAATGCATATCTATAGAAAGATAATTTAATTCTCATCGTGATGGTATAATTTTTTTTCGCGTAACGATTAACGGTTTGCAAGATATTTAATTTAAAAAAAATGATTTTTTTTATAAGAAAAATGAGTGGCTATGATTCGTTTATTAGTTATATGATAAGTATGAGTTTTATATTGAACTTTTGTCAAGGTATGACTGACAAGAAATAAAATGTTGTACATTAAAATAACAGCCCATTAAAAATTATTTTCAACCGTCATGTACAAAACTTTACAACGAATTAACCATGATTAGCAAAATAATTATTTTAAGTAGATCAAAATTGTTCAACAAAAAGATCAAACCATACTTCCCTTCAAATAAGTGCAAATATATCATTTAACTTGCAAACATTTTGTGGACGTATAGTCTGGCCCGCGCCCAGGAATGGGTCAGGCCCGGCAGACAGCGGCCCACTCTATGCCTAAACCCTAATCCATGCCTTATAAATATAGGGCTAGGGTTCCATTCACCATACGATATAACAGGTTACCCTAAACCTAATTCTGATATGCTCCGCGCATCAATACTAACTTGACCGTCGGAGGTGGATCCCGGGGCTAAGGCCTCATGGAGAGTCGTTGAATCAGTCCGCGCCAGATTATGTATCAACAAGTTGGCGCCATCCGTGGGACCACGACAAGTTTCGTGTTCTCACATCACCGGAAAGCAACCATCAAGTTCAAAAGCCGATCCCTCACGCATCGATTCGGATGTATATTTATTTAAGTCAATATTTTCTAATATTAAAAAGATATGTTATCAATCGGTAAGATATATCTTTTAAATTTAAAAAGATATTCCAATATCTTTTAAAGATTCAAAAGATTTTACATAAATCTTTTAAACTTGGTAAACACAATTTTACCTATAACCACACTAAGTCCGCACGATCGGACCTACTTTATCTTTTAGACGCGAATTAATTCGCGCACATCTTTTAGCCGCGAACAGCGCAGTCGCGATAAATCTACCCGCGTTAGGCCGTACGTTCGGACATCTTCGCAATGGACATTCGCCATGAGCGCACGAACAAAAACCACGATGCTAGTCAATCGCCATGAGCGCACGAGACAAAAGCCGTGGACATGTTATGTTCATCTGCGATCATCCACAAAACGTTAGAGTCTATCCGGTCACGATAAATCTATCTGCGTCTGTGCGTGCGAAACTATTAGTCACGGTCATGGTACATCCATCCGCGACATTGTTTTTATTATAATAAAAGATCAATAAATCGCCATGAGCGTACTGCGTTCGCAGATTAGCTACGTGCTACTTCTCTTATATAGTTTGTAAAACCTCACGATAGGTGTAATTCGCACCGCTACTTCTTTTATGTATTAATTATATATGCTATGTGCTATATATTGCTTCACACTAATATTTTACTTCATTAGTTATTTATATGTTGCGATTCGCGGCATATACTTTTAATATTTGCATTAAGTGTTTTTCAGGATTTGAATAACTAAGTTTAATACTCCTACACGAGTAGCACCATCAAACTTGGGGGGCTACCAGGGTATATACTACCACTGTTTTCGTACAAGTCACGCAGGTATATTTGGAAGCAGATCGTACGTAAGAGGTATTGCAAGCCCGGTACAAAGACGGATTTAAATATTCGCACCATCTTGCCGCAGGGGAGACGTCCTCTGTCGGTTGTAAAGACGAATGTAATGTTCGCACACAGCGCGCACAACACACATTCTTGTCGCGCACAGCGCACATACTTGTCGCGCACAGCGCGCATCCTTATCGCGCACAGCGCGCACCTTTGTTGCGCACTGCGCACACCTTTGTTGCGCACAGCGCGCACTTCTGCCACAGAAGCACGTCTTCTGTCGCACCATGTTGCATCGCTACTGGTACAAAAGGTACGCCCTTACCCAGGATACAGCATGCGGAATCCACCTTCACCATTGTGAGACAATCACAATCGCAATCCCAGTGCGCACTGTCGCATGTGGGCTGCGCAGTATGATCCGTCCCATGTGCACACAAGTTGCGCACACATAGGCGACGCCGTCATGGTTGATTGGGCCTATGCGGCCATGAACAAAACTTAAGTCTAGCATAACATAGCCACGCACTATGTCATACTAAAGTTGGGGGGCTTGTGGACGTATAGTCTAGCCCGCGCCCAGGAATGGGTCAGGCCCGGCAGACAGCGGCCCACTCTATGCCTAAATCCTAATCCATGCCTTATAAATATAGGGCTAGGGTTCCATTCACCATACGATATGACAGGTTACCCTAAACCTAATTCTGATATGCTCCGCGCATCAATACTAACTTGACCGTCGGAGGTGGATCCCGGGGCTACGGCCTCGGGTCCACTCCTAACGGGTTCTCTTTGTTGAACAGGTCTACTCAGGGCTAGAGAAGACGACTAACGGCCCATGGAGAGTCGTTGAATCAGTCTGCGCCAGATTATGTATCAACACATTTCAAAACACAACTCATAAACATACTGATAATAATTACAATATCATCAACATCTCTAATTGAATGTATAAATCAAGAATATTACGAGATTAAACTAACAAAATCATACGTCAAGATCATTCTCAATAAATGTTCTAATGATAATTAAGAATGATAAAAATGATTAAGATATAAATAGTTAGGTGGACGTAAAAGATCGGCATGAATTGTGTAACCATGCCCACCACCACTATCTTTAGCTTGAAATCTAATATCATAATTGATAAACCTACTGCCTCCCCCCCCCCCCCCCCCCCCCCCCAAGATTTTAGCTCACAACTAGCAAGTTGTATGGACATAAAAATTTAGGAGTTAACTACATTTTTGGTCATCGTGGTTTACCGGGTATAACACTTTTGGTCCAATAGTTTGAAAAGTAACGGATCTAGTTCAGAACCCGCTGACCCGTTACACTTTTGGTCCAATTTTCGTTGACCATAGGTTTGACTAGTTAAAAAAACATGATATGACTAAAATACCCTCACCGTTACACACATAATTTGCACCATTCGTCCCTGAGCTAACGACCGTCAGTTCTGTTAGTTATCATGTGGCAACGTTAGTCCATTTAGCTAATGATTATTTGCATCGTTAGTCCTTTATACATTTTTTTCCATTTTTCTTACGTTTTCATCAGTTTTGTCCGTTTTTATACGTTTTCGTCCTTTTTAAGTCGTTTTCATCCGTTTTTCTTACATTTGTGTCCGTTTTTCATACGTTTTCATTTGGTTTTGTCCGTTTTATTAAGCTTTCGTTTGGTTTTATTCGTTATCATCCGTTTTTATTCGTTTTCGTCCATTTTTCTTACGTTTTCATACGTTTTTATCCGTTTTAATCCGTTTTTGTCCGTTTTTCTTACGTTTTCACTCGGTTTTGTCCGTTTTTATAAGTTTTCATTCGTTTTTATTCTTTTTCGTCTGTTTTTATTCGTTTTCATTCGTTTTCTTACGTTTTCATACATTTTTACACGTTTTGATCCGCTTTCGTCCGTTTTTTTCGTTTTTGTCCATATTCTTACGTTTTCATACGGTTTTGTCTATTTTTTACGTTTTCGTTCGTTTTTATTTGCTTTCGTTCGTTTTTCTTACGTATAATCTAATTTTTGGAATATTATTTTTTCAAATACCTTTTTTCAATTTTTTTAAAAAAAAATTTCGAAAAAAAATTTTAGAAAAAAAATTCAAAAAAATATTTTCGCTAAAAAAGGGGTTTCCAAAAAAATTTCAAAAACTTTTTTTTTCAATTTTTTTTTCTAAAATTTTTTTTTCAAAATAATTTTTCAAAAAACATTTTTGAAAAAAAAATTCGAAAAAATATTTTCGGTAAAAAAATTCTAAAATTTTTTTTCTTAAAAAATTTGAAAAAAATATTTGTTTTTCTATAAAATTTGTTTTTCTATAACTTTTTTTTTTCAAAATTTGTTTTTCTATAAAATTTTAGAAAAAAAAAAAACATTTGAAAAAAAAAATTCTATAATATTTTAGAATAGTTGATTGTAAAGTATGTAAAGATTCAAGTGTAAGGGGAATGTACATTCCCTATGATGTACTACCTCCGTCCCATAAAAACTGTCCAGTTTGACTTTTCAAAGTCAAACTGGTTGAACTTTGACCTTATTTATTTTTGTGGTTATTATATAATAGATTGAGTTTTAAGTGTATTTTTCATTGGTATAATTTTTCATCAAGTATTATATAACACATAAAAAATATTTAAGGTCAAAGTTGAGCCAGTTTGACTTTGAAAAGTCAAACTGGACAGTTTTTATGGGACGGAGGGAGTATTATTTTGGATGGTAGGGTAAGAGTGTATGCAAAAAAAAAAAAAAAAAAAAAAAAAAAAAAAAAAAAACATACGGATTACCATCCCGTTTCATTCTATGTTTATCTTTAAGTTTTTGTTATTTTTGATTTATTAGCTTAAGTCGAGTCTAGTCTTGGCTTAGCAACGCCATATTGTACATGTAATTAACCAAGATGATTAACTCGCCACCAGTAAATATTGCCTATATCCAACAAAACCGTGTATTCCATATCCCTACACCTAACGTTATAACCCTTTGAAAAGACCTCTTTGATAGTTTATCCTAGGTGCTTACGCCAAGTGGTGGAGGTTTGATCTTTTCCCATGCCTATGGTAATCAATTTGCTATGACAGGTAGTGAGAGATGTTTTCCATTTCCTTATTGTGATATATACTTTATTACACCCGAGAGATGTGAGTATCTAAACACTATTTGTGAGGTGCTAGTGTATGACCTCCGTGCTTGTCTTTGGTCTTTGGTGGAACGATTATTTGTTGTAATTACTTTTATGTTAGTGTTAAATGACCCCTAACTTGTATTTTGATTAGAATAAAAGCGCATTTGCTTGAGGACAAGCAAATCTCAAGTGTAAGGGTATATGATGAGGCGAAAAATGAACCATTTTTAAAGGGTCATTTAAGCCCGAATTCGAATTTATTTGATCAAATATTACCCTAAATCGTTCCTTTTGTCATTTTAAGTACTTTTGGAGTGAAATTCAGAAAAGAAGGCATTTTGAACGTTTTTGGAGCATAAAAGTGAAGAAAACGGCAAAGTCTTAATTTTCCTTGCTGGAAACAGTACCTGACGGCGTCACCAAATTCTTAATGACGGCGTCAAGAGCAAAACAAGAGTTGGGAGAGGTGAGGGTCCAGTGAAAACGTGACGGCGTCACCATAGGCCGTCACGGTTCAAGAATGGATGACGGCCCAGAACCAAAAATACACATGACGGCGTTAGATGTGGATCTAGGCAATCCGATTTTAATATTGGCGGCGAGTTGACGGCGTCAGAAATTTCTTCTTAACGTCGTCACCTTGTATTATCTATATATAGTTTTGCAATTTTCATTCATTAGTGTGTAACTTTGAGGGTGCAACTTTGAAAAAAACCCTAGGTCCGAATTTCACAGCTTTTTCAAGGGTTTTTACCCTTCGAAACATTGTATGTTCAATTGAGATAAGTACTCTTTCAATTCATTCAATATGTCTATGTGTTGTTTGAATATATCTTACGCTTGTCTTCAATTTAACATGCTAGGCTAGATTTCTTTTGTGTTTGCTTAGATGTAGAGAAACCTAGATGTTAATTATGGGTTGATTGTTTGTTTATAGTTGTTACAGATGATTGTATTCGATGTTAGGCTTAAGAAAACTGGCAGACTTGCATTGGTAACATGCTTGAACGTCTTAAGAAACATGATCGGATGTGTACTACGATATTAGGTTGTATTTAATGCGTAGGAGAATTCTAATGATCCCATGTTAGGAGTTTTTAATGGCTCGACATGGAGTGAAGGAGGATCTTATAGAGTTAGGGAATATTGTACACGGCCCTACGATTAGTATTAAGGGATATGACCCGTCATCCATGCAACTGTAACAAATGATTAACCTGTAAAAGATATCTAGGGAGTAATGAAATCTAAGTAAACACAACTTTACCTATCATTGTTCACACCAAATTAGTTTAATTAGATTTATTTTCATTTTTTTTTATTTTATTTTGATTGCATCTTTAGTAATTGGGTTAGATGACTAGCAACTAATTTCGCCCACTCCTTCAAAAACCGAGATTTTACTTGCTTTTATAAAACATAAAAAATACAAAAAGAATCATCCCTCACCTCTAGACCTAGGTTTTAGGCTTTCTAATCCTAGCGACACTATTCCTGAGTTGAACGATCAATCCCCCGGTACTTGTCACTATACTATACTACAACGATCAGGTACGCTGCCTGGTGGGGGTTGTAAGCTTCTCGAGATCCCTCGAGAGGTAAAACCTGTTGCGATTCCCACGCACATCAAGTTTTTGGCGCCGCAACCCGGGGAATAGTTATTGTCAAGGTTAGGATTTCTTTTTATTAGGTCTACATGCTAGATTTCTTTCTAGTAAGATTTTGTTTTTATTTTTAGGTTTCCTTTAGTCTATCATATTTATTTGTTTCCTTTGTTCGTAAACTATCTCGATGGATAACAATAGCATTGATCGTTTGATTCCTGCTATTCGTGTTTTTCGTCGTAGGATTTTCCAAATGCCCGTCCCAATCCCTTTAGTGGAAAACGAGAACCCACCTAACCTCTCGCCTAACCATCACTTTGATAATAATTCTGAAATGGAGGAGTCTGACCATGATAATGACTATAGGGCTAGTCCTTTTTACTATTCGGACTCCGATGAGGACCTAGATGATAGTGACGTAATTAATGAGGATAGGATGAAAGATGAAGTGGACCCTCTTAGGTATGTCGACCCTAGAGCAAGGATTGAGAATGATAGCTCATTTAATATGCAATTTTCTTGTAAGATTGGATTTAGGAGCTTTGATGCCTATCTTAACTCATCTTTACCAATGAACATAATCTCGCGTAATGAATACAATAAAATTATGGTAGATGAGTTAGAATACAAAGGAGATAACATTATTGCTAGGGCAATGGCATTGCATGTGTTTTTTGGAAGCTTTGTTTATCTTGTTGAGTTCATGGTTATGGAGAATCTAGGAGAATTTATCGATAGTAAATTAACCCAAGTTGTGTTTGGGAAACCCTTCAAAAGGTTAACCGATCTTGATGAAAAACTTATGGAAGGTTTAATTACATTTTCGGATGAGGATGAAGATTTTGTTTATCAAATGCCACGTTCAAACCCTAGGTTTAAGGACCATTCAATTGAGGCATGCAATAGAATTCCCCCGATTTATTTGTTGAGTGAGAATGATAAAAGGAAAGGACTTAAATATCCTCATGAAAAGAATAAACGGTATTATCATGGATGTTTAGAGTTAAGTGATGAGTATAAGAAAGATGAAGCAACGATTAGATGGCTCACACTTGGTTATGTGAGCGTTAGTGACACTAGGTAGACCATGACCTTGAGTCTAGCTACAAGACTCATAAATAAAGAAAAGCACTTCTTGGGAGGCAACCCATGTTTTGTGTGATTTTATTTTGTTTGATTGTTATTTGCTTCCGTATGCATGCTTTATTTTTATTGTTGGTAGATCATGTCTCAAACTAAATTGTGAAAATGCTTTATTTTGTTGTTTAACTTCGTCTTAACTTCATATAAAGGTATTTTGCAAAAGATAAGTGTAAGGGGAAACCCCAAATTTGTTTATAAGAACGAAATTGATCATGATTCTCCACAATATTAAATGAACATTTATATTAGTATTTGTTAGAGTCAAATGCTTGTATCGAGTCATGATGATGTTTTGCAGGATTTTCCAGGAAGTAGAACATAAGTTTTTCCAGAAATTTTCCGGAAACTTAACGAAAGATTTCTGCAGGTCACTTCTGACGGCGTCAGGAATTAATTCCTGACGGCGTCATGTGTAAAATTATGGAAATTTTGCTAGTTTTGTTTTTCTAACGGAGTCTTAAAGTTTTTGTTAATTCTTTAGTTTTATAAACTCCAGGAAATCTGCAAACATTCATTCCACAAGCATTATATCTTACATTGCTTTCTAGGATTTGTTAGTATATATAGATTGCCGCCGATTTTACGCGAGGTTGCTTTGCTTGTTTTCTCAGGTTTAACAGGTTATGTATGACAAGAAGATGATTTATTTTTCTGGAAGGGAGGCTTTGAATGTTCATTTTCTTGGAGGAAGATCTAACCTTGTTACCACTCTATCCACACTGAACGAATCAGGGGAGTATTTGCTTTCATTCTTTTACCTATTTCACTTTTACATTCTTTAATTGAACATTGGGGACAATGTTCATCCTAAGTGTAAGGGGAGGGTAAATGATGATACCTTATAGGATATACTTGCACTTGAGTTTGTTTGTTTGATGGTAGGTGTGTAATAAAACTAAGAGAAATACTTGTTAGTGTAATTTTAGCGCCAAATTTAAATTTTTTTACAACATTTAGGAGTGAAACTTTAGCCTTATCAAGCGTCTCATGGATAGGAGTTGTATGACTAGCACAAAACCGTACCACTTAAAAAATTTTCCACCCAAATATGTGAGGTTCACCTTTAGATTTGATAGGAAAAGCATTCATTATTAGTGCTTATGTGTGTACCGGTAGTACTTAGATTCTAGAACTTGCGTTAGTGATGCATCCCGAGACCGCTAGTGAGACTACATTCGTGTAGTAGGATTTACTACATGATAAGAGGCATTATGATCACCCTTGTGTTAAACCCGTATCATAATTACTTGACCACTTAAGTCATATTACTTGGCTAGTAAAGTCAACTAATTCTTCCCACGCCTTAGCGTTGTACTCATTTTTAGTACACGAAACCCCTAGTATACCCCTCCGAGCCTATCTTTTCGTTTCAACCTTTAAGAATCTTACTTAAAGGAAGAATTTGTTACAACCCACTTAAATGTACACCCAAATCGCCTTAGCCTTCCGTGTATGCACTCATCTTTAGATTATTATTGTTACATGTTTAAACCCTTAGTTAATTATCTAATTGATTACATGGTTGCTAAGTCGAGTCATATCTTGTACATATTGTTTTGGGACGATTGGGACTCATGGGTAAAGTACTTGTTTTATGGAGTAATGGGGAAGAACATCAATTATTACCCCCATAGTTGATTGTAAAGTATGTAAAGATTCAAGTGTAAGGGGAATGTACATTCCCTATGATATATTATTTTGGATGGTAGGGTAAGAGTGTATGCAAAAAAAAAAAAAAAAAAAAAAAAAAAAAAAAAAAAAAACATACGGACTACCATCCCGTTTCATTCTATGTTTATCTTTAAGTTTTTGTTATTTTTGATTTATTAGCTTAATTCGAGTCTAGTCTTGGCTTAGCAACGCCATATTGTACATGTAATTAACCAAGATGATTAACTCGCCACCAGTAAATATTGCCTATATCCAACAAAACCGTGTATTCCATATCCCTACACCTAACGTTATAACCCTTTGAAAAGACATCTTTGATAGTTTATCCTAGGTGCTTACGCCAAGTGGTGGAGGTTTGATCTTTTCCCAAGCCTATAGTAATCTATTTGCTATGACAGGTAGTGAGAGATGTTTTCCATTTCCTTATTGTGATACATACTTTATTACACCCGAGAGATGTGAGTATCTAAACACTATTTGTGAGGTGCTAGTGTATGACCTCCGTGCTTGTCTTTGATCTTTAGTGGAACGATTATTTGTTGTAATTACTTTTATGTTAGTGTTAAATGACCCCTAACTTGTATTTTGATTAGAATAAAAGCGCATTTGCTTGAGGACAAGCAAATCTCAAGTGTAAGGGTATATGATGAGGCGAAAAATGAACCGTTTTTAAAGGGTCATTTAAGCCCGAATTCGAATTTATTTGATCAAATATTGCCCTAAATCGTTCCTTTTATCATTTTAGGTACTTTTGGAGTGAAATTCAGAAAAGAAGGCATTTTGGACGTTTTTGGAGCATAAAAGTGAAGAAAACGGCAAAGTCTTAATTTTCCTTACTGGGAACAGTACCTGACGGCGTCACCAAATTCTTAATGACGGCGTCAAGAGCAAAACAAGAGTTGGGAGAGGTGACGGCCCAGTGAAAACGTGACAGCGTCACCATAGGCCGTCACGGTTCAAGAATGGATGACGACCCAGAACCAAAAATACACATGACGGCGTCAGATGTGGATCTCGGCAATCCGATTTTAATATTGGCGGCGAGTTGACGGCGTCAGAAATTTCTTCTTGACGCCGTCACCTTGTATTATCTATATATAGTTTTGCAATTTTCATTCATTAGTGTGTAACTTTGAGGGTGCAACTTTGAAAAAAACCCTAGGTCCAAATTTCATAGCTTTTTCAAGGGTTTTTACCCTTTGAAACCTTTTATGTTCAATTGAGATAAGTACTCTTTCAATTCATTCAATATGTCTATGTGTTGTTTGAATATATCTTACGTTTGTCTTCAATTTAACATGCTAGGCTAGATTTCTTTTGTGTTTGCTTAGATGTAGTGAAACCTAGATGTTAATTATGGGTTGATTGTTTGTTTATAGTTGTTACGGATGATTGTATTCGATGTTAGGCTTTAGAAAACTGGCAGACTTCCATTGGTAACATGCTTGAACGTCTTAAGAAACATGATCGGAGGTGTACTACGATATTAGGTTGTATTTAATGCGTAGGAGAATTCTAATGATCCCATGTTAGGAGTTTTTAACGGCTCGACATGGAGTGAAGGAGGATCTTATAGAGTTAGGGAATATTGTACACTGCCCTACGACTAGTATTAAGGAATATGACCCGTCATCCATGCAACTGTAACAAATGATTAACCTGTAAAAGATATCTAGGGAGTAATGAAATCTAAGTAAACACAACTTTACCTATCATTGGTCACACCAAATTAGTTTAATTAGATTTATTTTCATTTTTTGTTATTTTATTTTGATTGCATCTTTAGTAATTGAGTTAGTTGACTAGCAACTAATTCCGTCCACTCCTTCAAAAACCGAGATTTTACTTGCTTTTATAAAACATAAAAAATACAAAAAGAATCATCCCTCACCTCTAGACCTAGTTTTTAGGCTTTCTAATCCTAGCGACACTATTCGTGAGTTGAACGATCAATCCCCCGGTACTTGTCACTATACTATACTACAACGATCAGCTACACTGCCTGATGGGGGTTGTAAGCTTCTCGAGATCCCTCGAGAGGTAAAACCTGTTGCGATTCCCACGCACATCATTTGGACTTTTCTCATTTTTATACAAAGAAACAACTCAAACCACCATTCTATAATTTTCATATAATAATACCATTATGCATTAACTTACCTTTGTTGTTTATGCAGGTATGCAAAACAAGCACAAATATTCTTTCTTGAAGAATGACTTATGCTAATAGTGGTGAGTCAAAATAAAATCGATACATTTTGAGTGTTTTCAAAGTGAGTTATTAAAACGCTAAGCAACATTACTAATTATAAATATGAACTTCCAGTTAGGTGTTTGGCATGAACCAGAAAGCTTTTGATCCCTATGGATATAGGACCATCCCATCAAAATGGAAAGGCGGATGTGAGAATGACACTTTAGTATAGGGGTGTGCATCGGGCCGGAACCCGACCCGTTCCGACGAAGCCCGAATCCCGACAAGCTTGAAAATCCTAACCGAATCCCGACCCGAGTCCCGAAACGAAACCGATTTGTATGGTTTTTCTTTATAATCCCGACTTCGTCCCGACTCCCGACCCAATCCAAATCCCAACAAGCTGAGAAACCCAAACCGAGTCCCGACCCGAGTATGGTCGGTTCGGGATTTGGGACGATTCGGGACGTCGGGATCGGGATGGTTTTCGGGTGTCGGTCGGGTTTTGCTCAGCCCTACTTTAGTACCTTTCAACAAGTATGCATATTTTTTTTTTTTTTTTTTTTTTTTTTTTTTTTTTTTTTTTAAATCTAGCAATGCGTGGTGCTTATTTGAACAACTTTAAAACCAACTTATTACACCTCAAAGGTTGAAAACATTGTTCTTACAAACTCTTGAAACCTGTTCACTCTTCAAATGACAATAGTACTACACAGTCCTCCTCTGCCATCACTTATTAATCCATTGTTAGTTTTCATTCCCCTCTATCTTTTTTCTTTATTGAAAAATTAGTGACAATTAACATGTAAGTTTATGATTTTTGTTATGACAGGAGATGGGTCTTCTATATGACTTGAGAGTTCACATGGAGCAAAATAATAGCAAATACATCAACAGATTATGGAGCTACGGATTCACTTCCATCCACCAAATCACTATACAGATAAACCACCTTCCATCCACCATCACCACCAAATACCCAATCCACAAATTCATACCCAATTTGTTTTCAGAAACAATTATTTGTGTTATCCACACCATTCATAAAAAATAGCAATATAATGAACCAAATCTCTTCCATCCCCGAAGATAAGGTACAATACTATTTCATAAATTATAGTGGATCAAGAATGCGTATATGAATATTGATATGATAATATAATGTTAAGCTCATAACCTGCAATTTATAGCACAAAAAATATGGTTGGCTTCTATTGAAGAGTTGATTGGAAAAGGAATGCGCTATGCTAAACAGGTAATCTTTAACCACTTGTGCATTATTTCAAGCATAATTTACCCATTTTACATAGTAAATATCTGATGATATTGGCCGAAAAAAGATGTAACATACAGATCCACAACTATCTAAATTAATCCTACAATCAAAGTCATTAGACTATAGTCCTCAACTCAAGCACTTGCAACATTAGTATTAAGGAATGTTTTAATTTTAGAGATATAATCAAACATTTGTGTTAAAATACGGTTGGATTCAAATTTTCTAAATGTGTGAAGTTTGGATGTTCAGGCGCTTCTTTCTTTCTGGTTGTTCAGCGGGTGGTTTAGCTTCTATTTTACATTGTGATAAGTTTGGATGTTTATTCAAAATTTCTAAGTGTTTTGCTGATGCTGGAATGTTCAGGGATGCGTAAACCCTGTTACTTCTACTTTGAGGTTGCCAGCTCCACCTATTTAGTCATACATGGGTCAATTCTAGAATCGTGACTGTTAAGGTGAACCCACTGCCTCCTAAATTAAGTGAAGTATCATAAGAGCATGAAAATAAGATTTTAGCTGGCCTCATGCTGCCTCGACAACTATAACAAAAACAGAGCAATAGACGGCTTTTATCAGATAACCTATGACAAATAGTCACTTGATTACAGAAATTTCTATTTACAACTTTATGGCACATCCTTTTCACATTGTAGAACTACATCTGATAATTGTAGGCCTGGGGGAATGCTGCAAATATCATTAGAATATGTGGAAAGGGAATTTAATCATGCTAAACGTGACGGGGAGCTCGCAGGTTGGGTAACTGACAGTCTTATAGGTAGGCCTAAACCTCATAGAATTTGACCCAACTACTGATAAAAATTTCACATAGGGTATACAAAAGTTAGGTGCAGAAAATTTGGAATGAACGCGGATTACTAGAATAGTGGAGTTTGGAATGATAAGTTGGATTACAAGCTGATCAAGAATTGTATATGCTAACCTTAGAATGATTGTTGTTAATTTTGATGCTTCTTTTTCGATTATACAATCATGTGTGTCTGGCTAATAATAGTTAAAATACCCAAAAATCGACTCATTCATATGAGTATCGACATTTACTGCCAAAAGATTGATCATCACTTGAGTAACAAGGATGGCAGATTTGGCTCTATGTCTACCGGTAATGTGTTGAAACTATATCTTCATCTGATCTTTAAACATTTTTTGAAACCATTTGACATAGAGGTGAATATGAAGGATGGCCATGGCTTGATAAGCCGCATTTAATTTGAATAAGTTTCTGTTGTTTAAAAATGTTTTTACATTTTCTTGGACTAAACTGTAATTTCTTTAAAAAAAACCCAGACTTCTTAATACAATACCAATGTATATTGTATTACAATTCTAATTCTAATAATTTATATTGTATTACAATTGTAATTCTAATAGAGGCTTAACTAAAACCGACCTAACGCATTATATAAACTCAATTGACAAACCAAGTTTTTTTATCGCATCTTATTCATCAGGACTAATATGAAGTGATTATGTGTATAGTTGAGGACTGCTATACTGTAGGGTCCTTATTGTAGTCTCTAAACTGATTAGTGCACCTTAGCTCTAATATTCAGTATGAAAGTGTTTGGAAAAAAATATTTATTTTTGTTATAATAGTCTGATTATATATAATCAAAATGATAACTTTTGGAGAAACATGTAAGAAAGAGCTTTGCAAGAACTTATTTACCGAGATATATAAAAACTTAGTAAAAGACACAAAGAAACTTCCTTAGACTAAATTTTAAAAAATCGTATTATTATTTTTGATATTATAGTTTTTGCATGCATTATACGACTGTGCCTATGTGTTGTCGGTGATAACTTATAATCTGCGGGGGTTTTACATCACGTTTAAAATTTGGTTATGTGATAAGAAATAATCGAAACCATATAATTAGAGTTAGTTTCTTGCAGCTGCATGGGGATTTTGTTCTCTTGCGTTTGTTTTTTGATTTAATGAAATTTGTTTGTATTAGATGAAACTCAAAAAGAAAATGACAACAAATATGTTTTATTTAGATTAGTTTTTAACAATTATGTAGTTTAATAGTCAATAACTAGCAACTGATATGTCTTTGACCAAAGCCCAAAGGCTTACACTTAAGTGTCCCTTTTACACTTCAGGTAGAATATAAGTTTTTAGCTGCAACATGATGTCATGTAACACTCAAATGATTGTAATCTCCTGCAACTCATATTTTTATTGCTTATGTAAACTGAAGACACTATTTGCTCAAATATGTTAACTAGATGTTAGTTTTCATGTTTAAAATGACTTTCTTGGAACTTTGAGATCAAAACACCTCAACTTTCAGTGAGTACATGGTGGTTGACTCTGTCGACGTTGTCAAGATAGACTCAAATGTTCCCTCAAAACCATGACCTTGCTCATGTGGTGTGTCCACTGGTATTGGAGCTGCTAGAATCATTTGGAGTAATATGAACACTCTGAAGCTAGCCGAGGTGAAGCCATGGGGGCCATATAAAACGAAAAACCCATGACTTTTGTTTTGGACAATTGTCGACCCTTTTTGAGACAAAAAAAAGTCCATTTATTCCCACATACATCGTATGTACTTTTATGACCCATGTACCATTGTTTACTATCTTTTTTGCTGCATAATTGCAGGTCAAATCATAAGCTGGTTAATGATTGACTTTATCATCAGTAGGCCAAGTTATAAGATTTAATTGTGTGTTTGTGCACGACAAAGGCGTAAATAAGGGACATCACACTGGATACGCTATTAATTTTTCGTTATGATTCTCAACAATAAGGAAAAAGAATTGTATCATTTGCATGTAATCAGTTTTGAAACTCATCTGAAAACTCAATATGAAACTCATATGAACTCAATCTTAATCATTGTGATAGTTTTATGCACCTTAACGTTCTATTGATTTTAGAACCAATAAAGACTACTAAGGAAAGCCGCTACTCATTTGACCATAGAGGTGATAGAGCTGATTGATTTTGTTTATTAAAAAGCTACATACGATTTTGGAAATAAATTAGATTTGTATGCATATAAATTTGATTTATGGCCAATGGGAGTGGTTGAGGGTTCAACTATGATATTAGACAAATATGTCGAGCAAGTACGGGTTGTGAGTTAAAAAAAAAAGAAAACTGCAATTGTCAAATTTGGTCTGTAAGCTTAAATGAAAATGTTTTGAGTTATTAATCTCACTTTCATATATGTTACTGTCTTATGATAGGTAAGCGTATGGAAGTGTTTTTCCGCACATTCTCCATATTATCATTCTCAAACGACTAATGGTGAGTTTAATTATCATCCTCTTTGTAGTTAAGCTAAAAAAAAGTTAATTATTTAGTCCATTGATCCTAATATGGTACCAGTTTGTAATTTGACGACATTATATTCTTATGTGGATATCAAGATCGATTTCTATATCATCATGACATTTTTATAATTATATCTGGAATATGAGCAACGGGTAAGCGCATATCTAATCATATTATAACATTTACATCTTTAAAACATATTGTATACAATTATAATGAAACTAATATTTGCTTTCTTGCTCTCATATTTTTAACGCATAGTACCATGTGTTCCCAAAATTATCATACTGGAAAGATGTTTTTGGATTAAAAAAAATATAATGATCTTATATAAACACATAAGAAAAAAGGTTAGCTTTTGAAGTATATATCATTCTCTAGGGTCTTATGAATGTAATCGTTATAATAATCTAATGATTGGATGTAAACCTAATCTTAACTAATGTATGCAGGAACGTAGCACGTGAGAGATTAGCCCGAAACACTTATAATAGTTGGCAGCCTGCGTCTGTTGAAGAGTTCCAAGAGTTTGTGATATTAGGGTCTGCTAACATCAACCAAAGGTCATAAGAAGGCTCTAGAGACACTGAAAATGCAATGGGTGCATATCAGCCTTATCATACACGGGCTAACAAAGGTTCTAGCCCACACGCACAGGTACTATTTATTTCATGCCAAAATAAATGTTCAAGAAAGAAGTCGATGTTACTTTTGTTGTGACTTACAAAAAGACTTTGTGGAGGTATTGGGGTAAAAAATGTCCTTTTGGGTTGAGCATATTGGTGAACCGAGAGCACTTTCGAAAGACCAGAAAGCATCGAGTGTGAGAGAAGGTCAGAGAGTGAATCGAACGGGAATCAATATGCAACCGTTGAAGTGACTGATATGAAGGCTCACCTTCTCAAGTATCCTGTAGAAGTTGATCGCGTCTGTCAGGTGAAGCCTCTTCCTGGTTGTCCAAATTTTCCAGATATGGGTGGCAGCATAGTGACATTTTTGTGGACATTCAAAAAGACCTCACCATTTGATATTAGATGTATCTGATATGGATTTTTGGTCGATTTAATAAGGCCTGGTATCACGTTACCATCATTTATCGTATATATATGTTTTGTTTTTACAATCATGTTTTTGAAGAAACACGATGCAAGTTGTTTAAAATTTGGTTAAAAGCACATCGCTTTAAAAAGTAGAAAATCAACACTTACTTTTTGTGGTGATAGCTTTGATGAATGATGATTGTCATGGAGCAACTGTTATTGTTATTGTTTACATTGTATTCTTTCAATAGATAGTGTGAGAGTATAGGAAATCGATTTCATATAATGTTTCTTTACCACATTGTTCTGTAATCGGATCCTATATAATACAATTGTTATCTATTATACACATGTAATTGTTCGAATAAATATGTTATGTTAAGATAACGAGATGTTGGTTTAACAAATCTACTTGATTTTGTTGTTGATGGAACTATGGATTCTATCTTGACTGTGTAACCTTTTTGTGTTTCATCTCTCCACAAAAGAAAAAGTAAGAATTTAACAAGCCAATATCCAATGTTAATATCAAATGCTAACAATATACTCAATAATCATCACTAATGCAGATGATTCAAGTGGTTAGCATATGTTAGCCACATATGTTAATAAGTACTGATTTCTTTTCAAATTGTTCATAAAAGGATATAACGTTTTATGTCTAACAAAATAATACAGATAACCATAATTAAACTAAAAACTTTTTTAAAAACAAACAATATTTAGAACCTCGTGCATGCAAAGTCATTGTAACTACGACATAGTCGAGTTCTCTTCAACATATCATACAAAATTAAAAACCATAAATAAAACAAAAATTATTTGCTTTTTAATAAATAAAAAATACTTATTTAAAAAATTAGAAAAAACCCCACGCGTGCGCGGGTATTAAAACTATAGTATAATGAAGATGAATAAATCTAGAAACTAATTACTCTACCATGTGTTGATTTCTTTTAAAATAGCTAACGTAAATCATTGACCATTGCATTTTCTTAGGCTGGGCACAATAAGGAGGGTCAATCCCCCTCCTTTTCCCTGCAATGTCAGCTTTCTCTCTCCAGCGACCTGCAGGCGATTCAGTGCCACAGTAAGGGCGACCAAGTTCAACTTTTTTAACCCTTGCCAAACGGATAAAAAAAAAAAAAAAAAAAAAAAAAAAAAAAAAAAAAAAAACTTGTAAACCACTCGGTCGAGATTGAGACCGAGTGGGAGTATGTTTCTACCTTTTTTCGGTCGCGACCGACTTCCAACAACAAAGGCGACCGATTGCCTTGTCCTCGACCGAGTCGGTCATGAGGCTTATTGTGGCCAGTCTTATAAACCATGCTTAGATTTGTTTTAGAAGATTTTGTTTTAGAAGATTACATTGTCACCAGCTTTTAAGGTTCAAAATTATTTTTTATTTGAACAACAAATTATTTTTTCATATTAACAACAAATTTTTTAAAAAATGCGTTTAAGTTATTAAACTTTTATTTTGTTCACTTATGTTACTAAACTTATAGGAAGCATACATTTTTATAATTTTATGAAATGTTAAATGAATGGAATGACCGATGTAATGGAATAAGTGGTGTAATGTAATGAGTCATTACCATTATTTATCATGTTTGGTTTGTTTGATAAGATGTAGTGGAATCATAATAAAAAGACAAAAATGCCCATTATTGATGAGAAATTTCATTAATATGGTTAGTTAATGGTGGAGTTTTATGTAATTTTGATTCCATTACGGAATGTAATGAAAAAAAGTAAAGGGCCCCTAAAGAATGGTTTTGGTGTAATGAGTCATTCTTTTTAATGAATTATTACATTACATAAATATAAACAAACAACATTTTCTCATTCTATCGTAATAATCCTTTCCATTCCCCCTTTGATTACGGCATACCAAACGCTACGTTAGCGTTAATCGGAGTGACTTGAATGTATATTTTGGATAAGTTAACTAACATAACTATCGTATGCCGATGACATTTTCGTCAGCAAAGTTGTTCGTGACTGATAGTATATTTTCAAGGGGGATTTTTAGGTGAGCAAAGTCATCGGGTGAAAACATTATGTATTACTTAAATAGGGCGTTTGGGTTACAAAATGATGCGAATGAGTCTCACAAGATGTGGAAGAACAAATACACAAAGAGAAGGAGTAAGGTAGCTGGTGGTAAGGCTATTCACAATGGATCTGAAATAATCGGTCACCAGGTGAGGTTGACCGACTTTAAAGTCGTTCACATCCAATGTGGGATCAAGGTCAAAAATCGGTCGAGCACTAAAAAAAAAAAAAAAAACTATCAATCTTAATTTTGACCGATTGTGAGACACACTAATTTCAAAAAAAAAAAGTATACGTTTCATATTAAAAAATAAATAAATAAATAAATTACCTCTTTACATCCTTAGGCTAGTGACAATAATAAGGGTCAATCCTCCTTACTTTCTCTGACACGTCAGCTTTCTCTCTCCAGCGACCTGCAGGCGATTCAGTGCCACAGTAAGGGCGACCAAGTTCATTTTTTTTTAACATTTTTAACACAAACTAAAATTTCATTCATAATTAAAACGTTACATATTAATTCAAATAAAATAAAAACATTACAATAGAATTCAAATAACATTAAAAAATATTACGATAAAACGACTAAAAACTAATCATCTAGGTTGTATTGTTCCTTGATCGAGTCTTTGAGTTCTTGCATTTTTTGTCGTTGAAATGCGGGCAAAGATGGGTCGATTGGTGTGAAATAGAAGATGAGGTCTTTTTTATATTTCTTTTGACGCTCTAGTTCAAGCCTTTCTGCTTCCATTGCCAATCTTTTGTCTTCTTGCTCCCCTTTCTTTTGCTGCAGCACCAACTCCTTATCCCTTTGCTCCAGCTCTTTTTCCTTCAATTTGTAGTATCCGTCTGCAAGCTCCTGCTTCTTACCCCATGCCTTTGACGTAATGGCTTGCCATTTTTCGGCTACCCCATCCAAACTAAACCCCGGCGATTTCTTCTTAGTAGCCTTATTTTTCTTAGCTGCATCACGCCCAACCGGTCGCTCATTTCGAGGCTCTTCATTACTAGGCCCATCCGAGCCCGTGTCAGAAGTCCTTGGTTTTTTTCAACCCTCATTTTGGTTTAAAAAAACCGGCATCTCATTTTTCTTCCAAATCTGATGCTCCCTCAAAATCTCCCAACAATGATCCAAATGAAACGTGTGCCTCATCATTATTGCATATTCGTCACACACTCTTTGGTAAATATTGAGATCATTCGCACCACTTCCATAATTCTCATAACAATTGTCGTAAATGGCACAAAATGCACCAACTCTAGGACGAATCCTATTTTTTCACTTGCTAGTAATTGAGTTGTACGATCTCCCTTCACCGACCTCCTTTTCAAAGTATGTAATCACTTTCTTCCAAAATCCCTTAGAATTTTGGTTGGTTCCAACTATGCTATCCTCCCACGAATCACACCAAGCCATGCACAACGCGATTTCTTCCTCTTTTGACCAATTCGAGATGTCTTTGTCAACCTTTTCCTCAACCTCTTTCTCAACCGCCTTCTTCTTAGTCTTTGTAGCACGCTTCTTTGGTTTGACCGGTGACATCTCTTCAGAAATAGTGTTGTCGTCATCACCAACAAGATCATCAGTTGGAACCGAATCGTGATACGATCCGTGACCCGAACCTGAATAACCCGGTGACATTTGTTGACTCGGATAACCCCGATCCGGTTCCAACATAAAAATCCGGATTGTTTTGTAATTGTTCCATAAGATCACAAGCATCAAGATTGATGTTGTTTACCGGAGAATAATTTTGATAATTAGAGTAGGAAGACATTGATGAGTCCATTGTTGGACGATAGCACGATTCGGGGGAGCCATACATAGATTGTTGGCTTCAACGAGAGTTGCTTTGTTGTGGTTGTTGGAGGTTTTGTTGTGGTTGTTGGAAGTTTTGTTGTGGTTGTTGGTTGTTTTGATATGGGGGAACAAATGGACGATTAATATTACGATGCATAGCAAACAATGTTCTGAAAGGCTCAAGGCGCACTAAGGCGTAAAGGGGGTCAAAGAGCCTTGAGTCAAGGCGCAAACCAAGGCACGGGATTCATAAATACGAGGCGCATTATACATTTAGGTTTTTTATAACATATGTAACAACTTATGCAGCTGAAATAATACAAAAATATCAATATTCAATGCATAATGCCACTTAATGGTTATTACATCTAACAAATGTTGCATTTGAACCCAAAATATCAAGCAAGCAACATATTAGAATCCATGAATTACCCTAAATTGCTGAATATACATTAAAATATATGAGTTTATGACTTATAAAATTTAACAAATTACCATGTATCTCTATTAACAACAAAAAATCTATAGTTGTTTGGTAACACTTGACACTAAAGAAACAACATTTGTATCTGTTAATAAGCTACTATTGTTAGACATTAGATTACAAAAAATATATATTTCTTTGTTGATTGTGTGTTTTAATTATTTTCTAAATATTAGGGTTCTTAGATACTTTATAACTTAAAGGGCCCAATGTATATAATATGTAAGCCCAAAACGTATCTTACTATCAAGAAAAAAAGGCCAAAACTCCGTTACATCTTCTAGGCGCAAAAATCCCCAAGGCGCAAAAGCGCAAAAATCCCCAAGGCGCTGCGATTTTTACGGGATTCATGCATGTCGTGAGCCTCGATCTGAAAAAATCCCAAAGGCTAGAGCCTCATGGGATTTAGGGAGTAGGCGCGCCTGAGGCGCGCTTTTTAAAACATTGATAGCAAATGGATTGAATGTTTGTTGTTGTGGAGGTCGTTGAGATTCGTAATCAAGAGAACGAGGTCGGAAATTGATGGTTGGTGACACACCGGTTAACCGGAAATTCGAATACGGTGATACTTGCGGGATGTTTTGTTGTAGTAAACGGGATTTCCGGCCTTTTGCTTGTTGTTGTGGTGTTTTCTTAGACATTTTTAATAGAGAGAAGTGTGAGATTGTGTGAATTGAAGTGTTGTTTAGTTGTGTATTTATAGGGGATTTTTTTTTTGTGCCCAACGTTTACAATTCAAATGGTAGTCATTTTTTTTTTTTTTTTTAGTCACAAACGGTCATAAACATAAATGTGTGGGAGGTTTGGATCAAAATTCAAAAAAAATGGTGTGTCTACTCGGTCGAGCTTGAGACCGACTCCATGCTATTTTTTCTTGTTTCTGGGTCGCAACCGACTCCCCACTAAAGGGCCGACCGAGTCGACCGAATGAGACCGAGTCGGTCTCGGTCGTTATTGCATGCAGCCTTATAAACACCAACCTCAAACACACAATTTCAAATAACATTTCTATCAATACGTTCAAGCACATTATTTTAATTATGTCTTACGAGCTCTTTTTTGGTTCTTTGTCTTTCAACCATGATGAAGTTATGAGTATATTTAGTAGTTTAATGTTTTTATTTTTAATGAATTTTAAATTTGTTATTTAAAATGTTTGAATTAGTCTCATCATAGCTTATAACTACATATTAGAGCAGCTAGGATAGATTAAATTTCATGTAAGTCAACATATTCAAAAACTTGAAAAAAGTCAAAAAGTCCCAAACAGCAGATTTAGTTTTCTATTTTTTATTTCCTCAATTTTCAACCAAATATCGCAAAATTTTGGGATAATATACTCTAATAACTTGTTTACTTAGTGGTATTTTTATTTTAATTTTTAGATTTTTTTTACAGGTCTTAAACCACTTTTTAGGGCTGCAAAAACTTAGTCCGTAACAACAATTTAGTTTTTTTAATTTTCATTTCCTCAATTTTTAACCAAATCTCATAAAATTCTGGAATTAACTGATTTGGAATCTTGTTTAATTAGTGATATTTTTATTTTAGTTTTTAGATTTTTTTTTTGGTTGGCTTATGAGGTGCAGTAAAATGAGCTTTTAGGGACTATTTGGGATTGCTTGTTTCTTCTTATTAGTGCTTCTCATTGTTTGGGATTGCTCATTATGATTATTCTGTAATTTGTTCCAGAACCACATTATTCTTAAGTTTGACGTTGAAAATGCAATTTACAGCATAGGCTGAAGGTTTTCATATATGGAAGAAGAGTAGAGGATGAGATTTGCATGAATAATAACCCAAATATATGAAATGACTGTTATGTCTTTCACTAAAAACAAAACAAAACAGCAAATAGTGCTGGAGGGACGCATTCAGACTCAAAATCTCAAGTTTTGGACGCCTGGCGACTAAAAAAAAAGTTAAGGTGCCCTGTGATGTTTCGTGGAAAGTTTAGGGACCAACGGTGTATTTTTGTCTTAATTTTATCACAGTTATTAATTTATCAAATATTAATTTATAGAGGTTTTACTGTAATGTTAAAATAAATTTCTCCAACTTTACCTCCTTGGCTTCGGAAATGACTTATTAAGTACTGTAAATGGGAACCTTTTGCTCTCTTCAATTTGGTATAATAGTTTTTAAATTGTATAAATAAAAGGAATGATGTGAGATCAATATATACTCCGTAACTCATATTTTGGAATAAAATCAATGAACCAATCATAACAATCTATTTTTTTTTTTATCTAAATTAATAAAAAATTATTTTTCACATTTTTTTAAAAACAATATATCTTATAAACGGTAAATCTTCAAGCTACAAAAAATACACTATCGCGACGAGAATTACATTATCTTTCTATAGATATGCATTGTTATATACTTTCGACGATTTTTTTTTTTTAATTTCCGCCCAGAAAAATCATATGTGATTCATAAAAATCACATATGATTTGATTTTTACAAATCACATATGATTTTTACGAATCACATGCTAGTTTTACGAATCACATATGATTCATAAGAAATCACATATGATTTGACATTTACGAATCACATGTGATTTTTCTAGGAGAATATTTTTTTTTTAAATTCGTCGAAAGTATATAACAATGCATATTTATAGAAAGATAATTTAATTCTCGTCGTGATGGTATGATTTTTTTCACGTAACGATTAACGGTTTGCAAGATATTCAATTTTTAAAAAAATTCGAAAGTTTATTATTATTTATTTATTATTATTTTTTTATATATAAGAAAAGTGAATGGATAGGATTCGTTCATTAGTTCTATGACAAATATGAGTTTTATATTGAACTTTTGTCAAAGTACGGCTAACAAGCAATAAAATGTTGTACATTAAAATAACAGCCCATTAAAAATAAATTTCAACCAAGTTCAAAAAAAAAAAAAAAATTAATAAATAATTTTCAACTGTCATGTACAAAACTTTACAACCAATTAACCATGATTAGCAAAATAATTATTTTAAGTAGATCAAAATTGATCTTACTTTTTTCAACAAAAAGATCAAACCATACTTCCCTTCAAATAAGTGCAAATATATCATTTAACATACTGATAATCATTACAATATCATCAACATCTCTAATTGAATGTATAAATCAAGAATATTAGGAGATTAAACTAACAAAATCATACGTCAAGATCATTCTCAATAAATGTTCTAATGATAATTAAAGGCATCCACTATGGTGGTTTATAAAAGGGTTTATAAAAAAGATGAAGAGGTCCATAATATTGTTAACCATAGTGGACATCAATTTCATGCTTACATGGCATGAAGAGGTCTAATATCTTAGACCTTTTCTCAATTTAATGCATTGAGTTATGTTATACATTTATAGAGCTTTAACAAGTTTATCTATAGTGAAAATAGGTTTATAAATCTAAAAGGTTTTTGTGTTTGTGTTGTGACATAAATATAAATCTTTGTAAAGGTTTATCATAGTGGATGCTCTAAGAATGATAATAATGAGTAAAATATAAATAGTTAGGTTCAAGACGTAAAAGATCGGCATGAATTGCGCCACCATGATCACCACCACTATCTATATCTTGAAATCTAAGGTGCGTTTGGTATGTTGCCGTGAATCACAATGGGTATGAGTTTAATAGAAGTTGTATAAGATACTAAACGAACTCCTAATATCATAATAGATAAACCTTTTGTGTCCGAAGGAATAGGTCATGCCAGAATGAACATAGTCGGATATATCTGTAAGCATTCTATCACTCCATCTTATTATTTCATCATCATTTTCACCGATCACCACATTGTCATTCCCTTCCTCCTTTATTTCCCCTTCATCTTCTTCAATATTATCTTCATCATATATAAGGTTTATACAACATCCTTGTACTTCCCCACAAAGATCTCTGTCATTTCTATTAAGGATGCTTACACATATTTCATCTCCACCCCCTAATAGTTTGCCGCACCTCCAAACGCTTAACCACCCTTTTGGTTTCATACATACAGCATAAATTTGTGCAGGATAGTAATTCCACTCCACATTCTTGGTCTTGTTACATACTTGAATTATCAATTTCACAAGGTCTCCAGGAAACACTAGACACAAGTTGAGGCCACTTATTATTCTATTATGAGAAGGAACTTTGAATGATATTTGTGGGCCCTCTTTTATGTGTGTGAAGTAGGATGGCTTTGGGATTTGTTCGAAATCAACAAATGTGCTGAATATACCATACTCAAATAACACCTGCTCATGTGAAAGAAAACATATAAGATCCTCTGTAAATTTAAACATGTATGCAAAATATAAATTAAAAGTAGAGCGAAGCAAATCCTACCTTTTGCTTACAATAATCAAGACCCGATTCCATTCCCAACCCCAGTTTTTGTGTAACTTTCCTCTCAACTTTGTCTATTGATCGACACTTATACCAACCCTCTATGTGGCATAATATTGGGCTACGAAAAGCGTACACCAAGGTATTTCGATCTTGTGGGAACTGTACTTTCTCCAAGGACTTATTGTACATGATTATCAATATAGAGACAGTTTTTGGGAGTCCTATAATTGATTGGATCTGTGAACATCTATTAGCAAGGAAAGTTTCAAGTCGAGGTAGGCTTTGAATACATTTTGGCAAGTAAGTTATTTTGTTGCGATCAATTTTCAACTCCGTCAATGAGACTAGATTACTCCAGTCATTCGGGAAAGAATTGTCAAACAGATTGCAATCTGAGATATCCAACTTCTTCAAACGAGAAGAATGTAAGGAAGTTGAATAAGAAAATTGAAAACGACTCACAGCTCCAAGGTTTTGGCAACCAGACATTTGAAGTGATGTAAGGGATCTAGGTAAGCAAGGAACATTTCTTAGGCTTGTACAATCGGACAGATCTAGCAAGACAAGTCTGTCAAGGCATGCAATCGATTTGTCAACTGCAAATAAACTTGTACATCCTTTCAGAATCAAACTCTCTAGACCCCGGAGTCCATGAAAATTTGGGGTGTTGATTAGCTCAACAGAGTAGCTAAGATTAAGGATTTTTAAGGATTCAATACGCTGTTACATGAAAAACCACAAGTATGTTAATAACCTTAGGCGTGAAGATATTATAAATTTAGAGTTTGATAATTAGTTGTCTAGGATATATGACAAACCTTGTAAGAATCCCAAACACGCTTTAATTTGCTGTGACGCATGTCAAGAATGACGAGCTTCTCCAAAGGAATGTCACCTGGTATAGATTCTAGATAAAACCCATGCCATCTCAATAATCGTAACTTTTTTGGCAAGTTTTTGTATTTCCCAGAAAATGTTACATAGCTTAGTTGAAGTAGCATTAGGTTCTTCATCTTTTCTAAATGTCCAATTTCGAAGTTTGCTTCATTCCCCTGTTGCATATCAAGCCTGAATCCTTCTACTTTTTTTGTACCCTAATTCAAAAATAAAGTAAAAAGTGAACCATGGCTATACAATGTTAGAACAGGAAACTTGTATATATAAAATAAAATAAAAGGGGTATGCAATATGTACCGCACTCTCTTGCAACACGTTAATACAATCTTCATGTTCACACAACCTACTTCGTTTCCCGGGATCCTTTGGTGATTCTTGGCGGACAACTTCTTTCCCCATCTCCCTGATTAGTTGATGCATCCCTACTTTCCCATCTTCAATATATAGGAGACTCCTATCATTTAGATTCTTGATCCCGATAACAGGGTGTAGATCGCACTCAGCTAATACCTTGACAATGAAATCTTCATCCTCCCCCACAAAAAAGCAAGCAATATGCAGAAACACATCTTTATCACTGTTATCTTCCAGAGAATCATAGCTCAACTGTAGAACTTTTTGAATCCCAAGATGAGGATATTTTTCTAACTTGGACATAGTGTCTTTCCATTGAGCAATGCTTTTTCCACATAGATTTGAACCCAACAATTCAAGAGCCAAAGGAAGACCCTCACAGTGATGAGTTATTTGACTTATTAGTTTTGACTGATCATAGTAGGGTTCAATGGGTTGATTTTGAGGAAAGGCATAGAGACTAAAGAGCTCAACAGAGTCAGCATTGGATAGCGTTCTGATTGTTTGGACCATAGGAGGAACTTTAAAAGCCGTTGATAACCAGGCGTGCCTTGAGGTTATGATCACCTTACTTCCTGGATAAAACATTTCTCGTCCAAGTAATGCATCTAACTGCCGCAATGTAGCAACATCATCAAGTACAAGAAGTACTTTTTTGTTGCGTATAGCTTTCTTCAGCATACTGGTTCCCTCATACTCATTCGAAAAACTCTCTTTCTTTTCACTCTTTAAAATTTTGGAAAGAAGCTGACTTTGCAAGCGAACTATTCCATCGGATTCAATTGACTTCTCATTTATTTTTTCCAGAAAACAACTACCATCATACTCACGATAATTTAGGTTATATATGCACTTGGCAATGGTCGTTTTTCCTATGCCTCCCATCCCATCAATGATAAGGAATGTGGAATCCGGTGATGGGTCTTGTAACCATGATTCAATCTCAGCAACATATTTCTTCACTCCCACCAGTTTGCCTCTAATGTAAAGGTCATTGTAGTTCACTTTCTTTCTTATGTCATTGACGATGTTGCTTATGAATTTGGCCTCATACCTAAAATCAATCCATTCAAAGCAATCAGTATATAATGTAATGTAACATTTACCATATAACATCGTTTTCTCGAAAGATTTTATAACTACTATTCATTTGTACAAGTTGTGTGACTCGAAGTTGAACAAGACTCAGTATTGTAACTCGTGATTTTTTAGTGACATTACTAGAAAAATGATAAAAAGTGACGAAACCTTTTTGCGTGGACAAGGAAGTCCTCGCTATAAGCCACTAAACGACAAAAAAGTGGCTGGGTTTGATTTTTTGGTTTGACTATACATATACATATTTTTTTTACCAAACCTATAGCGAGAACTTATCCTCGCAATAGATTTTTTATTTTTAAAATTTTGTGTGTATAATAAAAATATTTCATTTATTTATAAATTCAATTTCCAGCAAAAATTAAAAATTTGAGGGCTACCTATTGCGAGGACATGTCCATGCAATAAGTATTTCTTTTTATTAAAAATTTGTATTTAATAAAAATAATTCATTTGCTTATATTTTCAATTCCAAAAAACAAAAAAAAAAAAAAAAAAAAAAAAAAAAAAAAAAAAAAAAAAAATCTCGAGATAACTATTGCGAGAACAAGTCCTCGCCATAGGTGTGATCTGAAAACAAACGATGGATCACTATTATGTTGTAGAAAGCTATTGAAATTTAAATTATAGTACCAATTTGGATACATAGTTACCTTTAAAAAATGTAACAATTATGGTGGATGAAATATGTTTGTTTATATCGAATATATAAACATTGGAAAAGACAGATAATCTATAAACAAACCAGAAAATATGGCGGCTAAAATACGTGCATATTTTTGCCACCCAAAGCATAAGAACAGAGCGGAATGAAAGCATAGAGTATATTTCAAAGATGCGTCTAGTTATAAAAATAAAAGTCGTCTTATAGGTTATAAAATAAATTATAGTGCATGAATATATGATGATAATTATTAAGAAAAAATATAACCACTTAAATTATCTATGTATATTTTTTGTTAAGTTGATTGTAAATTTAAAAGAAATATGGTATAATAATGAGAGTATTAATTTTGAATATTATTTAAAAGTGTAAACATGTTGATGGTGACTTAAGTGAGATTTTTTAATTTTGAAATCAAAATTCGTTTGTTATCAATACTATGGACACAATTGAAATTAGTTTGTTATCAATATATGCTTTAATTAATTAATTAATGATTATCTAATAATTTAAATTTAAATCTTAAATAGGATATGACATGGAGGTACATATGGCATGTGTTTAAAGAAGGCTACCATGAAGATGCCACATAAGCAAAAATCCTATGTGGCAAGACAACAATTAAGCCACATAAGGACTAAGAGATAGCAAAATATATAAAGAGAGAGATACATATTGTATACATACCTACATACATACATATATACATACATACATATATACATACATACATACATACATGTATCCAAACATACTTTAATAACGCATACATACTATATAATACATACATACATACACACATACATACTATACTAGCAGGGTGCCCGCGCGTTGCAGCGGCGGGTACCCTGAAATAAAATTTTTCAATGGAATTAATAAAAATGTCACGGGATGTCATTCCGACACCTAAATTTGCTTGGTCACAGCTTTGTGTATCGAGTCAAGTTTTATTGAGTCGAGTCTTGGTCACAGGTTCATGTCTAGGTTAAGATGGAGGGTTGTACATTGTGTTTAAATGATTGTAATATTCGGTGCAGGGGTGTTTTTAATGCTATTAATGTAGAATGAGAGTTGTACATTATATTTAAATGATTATAATATTGGGTGTAGGGATGTTTTTAATGCTATTAATGTAGAATGAGTGTTGTACATTGTGTTTAAATAATTGTAATATTGGATGTAGGGGTGTTTTTAATGCTATTAATGTAGAATTCTAAGAAAAGTGGTCTGAATTTTGATTCATGCTAGTTTTTGTTGTACACAATGCTTTGATTGTTGTAATTATGAAAATTGTTTGCTTTAAAGTGTTGTAAACCATGTATCATTTTGTGTACATCTGAAGTTTTTGGAGAGAGAGTTCTTCCTCCATTATAAGTATTATAGATATATACATACACACAATACATACTACATACATACATATAGGGATGAACATTTCGACCCGAATCCCGGAACCGAACCGGAACCGTACCGGTGCCGTACCGAAACGGTACCGATCCCGATATACGGTACGGTACCGGGACTACGAAATAAGGTGAAAAAAAAATCGGGACCACTAATTCGGTACGGGACCGGTACCAAATCGGGAAATTCCCGAAAAAAACGGGGAAAACCCGATTTTTCAATACCGGTACCGGTATCCGAATCCCGTTCGGTACGGTACCGGTACCACTAATTATGCTCGGGAAAAAATCAGTACCACTAATTCGGTACGGGATCGGTACGGTACCGGTACCGATACCGTGCTCATCCGTACATACATATATAAATACTATATATAATATATAAACATACACACATGCATACATACACACTATATACATACATATATACAATATATACAAACATACTTTAATAATACATACATACTATATACATACATACATACATAATGTATGCACACATACATACATACAATACATACACACATGCATACACTTACATACATACACACATGCATACACATACATACTGTATACATACTATTTACATACACATATATATATAACGTATATATACATAGAGTACATACATACATACATATTATATTCATACATACATATATACTGTTTACATCCACACACACATATGTGTATATATATATACACACACACACACACATATATATACATACTATATACATACAAACACACATATTGTATACATACATACACACAATACATACATTCAAACAGACTGTATACGCACATACTATATATATATATATATATATATATATATATACATACTATATACATATACATACATACATATTGTATACATACCTACATACTGTATGCATACATATTATACGTAGTATATACAAACACATATATAATATACATACATACATATACAATACATACATACAGTAGTGTGATACATATATAGGTACACATTTACATACAGTAAATAAAGAATTAATTAATTAATTGAATTTTATTAATAATTAATATAATATATTAATTCAAATAAAGTATTAGTTAATTTATTCTTATATAAAAATAGTAAATAATAATAAAAATTTAAACAAATAACAAATATAATTAATATTATAAATAAATATTAATTTATTTAATATTATAAATAAAAAAGTGCATTAATTATTATAAATAAATTTTTTTAAGAAATGTAATATTATAAATAATACATACAAACAATACCGTACATATAATATATAAATAATACACCTATTGCGAGGACTGGTCCTCGCTATAGGTGTCCTCACAATTGACTTTTAATAATATGTATATGTAATTCGTGGCAGAACTAAAATTACCCCTAAATTTCATCTTCTCCAACACACACGCACATCACGCACACATCTGCAAGTTCGTCGGAATCTACCTTTATTCGCCGGAAAAAACACACACACAACGCACACTTGCACCCATTGCCGGAATCCGTCCTTTTTCGCTGAGAAAAACGCGCACACACACTCTCGCCCGAAAAAATCCCATTACCGGAATCCACCCTCTTTTCTTGTAAGATTTATTTTATTTATTATTATTGTTTAATTTATATAATATGTATGTATATATTTTTGTTAATTATTGTTAAAATTTGTTAAATTTTTTTGTTAAATTTGTTGTTAATTATTTATTTTGTATGTAAGTATGTATATGTTTGTATTGTAGGTAGGTATGTATGTACAATGTTAGTAAATATGTATTGTATGTATGTATTGTATATATATGTATGTTAGTGATATGTATGTATATTGTTAGTAACTTTTTGTTAGTAATATGTATGTATGCAAGTAAGTATGTATGTATGTACAATGTATATATGTAAGTAAGTATGTATATGTATGTAGATGTAGGGCAAATGATTAAAAAAAACATCATATTTGCCACCATTTTTTATGGGTAGCGAACAAATTTTTTTGCTTTTCTCAGTACTTTCTTTCAAATTCATCCTTTTTAGGGTACTATATGACATTTTTGACCTTTGAGAAGAAAAAAATTCTATTAGCTAAGAGGGGCAAAAATGTACAAAATTTTCACAAAATACCTTAAAAAATATAAATTTGAAAAAAAAGTATCCATAAAAGCAAAAAAATTTGTTCGCTACCCATAAAAGAAAATAGTGGCAAGTCTGATGAATGTGACAGTCAGAAAAGCTCTACGAACTGTTACCACACGTGGTCTTCTTTTGAGGCTCTACAGACGCTGACGTGTCTTTTTCTAAGGGCTTTACAGACGCTAACGTGTATTTATCTAAGTGCTCTACAGTCAAAATTGCCCTTACTTATATAATAGGTAGATATGTAATTCATGGCAGAACTAAAATTACCCCCAAATTTCATCTTCTCCAACACACACGCACATCACGCACACATCTGCAAGTTCGCCAGAATCTACCTTTATTCGCCGGAAAAAACAGACACACAACGCACACTTGCATCCATTGCCGGAATCCATCCTTTTTCGTTGAGAAAAACGCGCACACACACTCTCGCCCGAAAAAAGCCCATTGCCGGAATCCACCCTCTTTTCTTGTAAGATTTATTTTATTTATTATTATTGTTTAATTTATATAATATGTATGTATATATTTTTGTTAATTATTGTTAAAATTTGTTAAATTTTTTTGTTAAATTTGTTGTTAATTATTTATTTTGTATGTAAGTATGTATATGTTTGTATTGTAGGTAGGTATGTATGTACAATGTTAGTAAATATGTATTGTATGTATGTATTGTATATATATGTATGTTAGTGATATGTATGTATATTGTTAGTAATTTTTTGTTAGTAATATGTATGTATGCAAGTATGTATGTATGTATGTACAATGTATATATGTAAGTAAGTATGTATATGTATGTAGATGTAGGGCAAATGATTAAAAAAATATCATATTTGCCACCATTTCTTATGGGTAGCGAACAAAATTTTTTTCTTTTGTCGGTACTTTTCTTTCAAATTCATCCTTTTTAGGGTACTATGTGACATTTTTGACCTTTGAGAAGAAAAAAATTCTATTAGCTAAGAGGGGCAAAAATGTACAAAATTTTCACAAAATACCCTAAAAAAGATAAATTTGAAAAAAAAAAAAGTATCCATAAAAGCAAAAAAATTTGTTCGCTACCCATAAAAAAAAATAGTGGCAAGTATGATACTTTTTTTAATCATTTATCCTACAATGTATATATGTATGTATGTACAATGTATATATGTATGTAAAAAAGTGTGTATGTATTGTATTTATGTATATATGTTTAGTATGTATGTATGTAAGTATATATGTATGTATGTATGTATGTAGGTAGGTATGTATGTATTGTATGTATGTAAGTATGTAAGTATATAATGAATGTTTTAAGATAAACTTTAAAGATAGTTTTAAATTAAAACATAACATATATACGTGTTGAGAACTTAATTAGTTGGTCTCATTACATAAATACATGAGATGTTTATTGTGAATATGATGTAGAAGTCACATTTTAAAAGGAGTTTTTTAAATAAAAATTGAAAATCAAACGTGAATTAAGTTGTTAAGTCATAGTCGTATTATGAACCTCGTAGTTCATATATGAAGCAAATTTTAAATGATTTTACTTTATGATTGTCATACATCATTTTATTTTTTCGTCTTTTTAACGTTGTCAAATACAATACGTACTTCAATATGTATTTCATATTCAGGTACACTTTTTATTTATATATATATCATTTCTGGAGGACGCGGGTTCCCAGATTTAATGTTGAATATTATTTGCTTACTATCATTTCACGATGGGCCAAACTCCCATATTGGCTTATAATATTATTTTCATTATAACAATATTTTAGTTAAAAGGCCCAATATTGATTATAGTCCATGTGTATAAGTTTCTTTCTTTATTAATATCGTAGCTTCATGAAGTGAATCGGATAAGCACAACCAGCACCGAATCAACAAACGGCTCATCCAAATCTCTTCTATCAACTCAGATAATGAAGAAGATGATCGAAGGTTCTTCTGCAGATCCACATATCCAAAAACACATATACAAAGAATTTACGCAAACACATATCATTATCAAATCCCCTTTGTGTTGTAAGTTTATCGTTAAATACTTAAATCTGAAGTTTATCAGGTATAATTAATATTTTTTTTATTTCTGTTAGTGCTTTTATTGTGTGATGTTGACTGATAGTTCGAAGAAGACTGAAAACGTGCGAACAACTTCTAGGGGAGTATGGGTTTGGGCTTCGGGACTCCAACAGATACTATTAAAGGTATGCTATATATTGGGGTTGTCAAATCAGTTGTTTTATTGTCGTGTATTTTGTGATCCTGTTTTGTTGGGTATTTGGAATAGCTTATTTAGGGATTATGATATAAGGAAAATCACAATAACATTAACAAGCTTCTAAAGGAGATTGTGGTAAGTCAATCTAAAACTTTTAATAGTTAATGTTTAACGTATTTGAGCTACGATGTGCAGGTATGGACAGGAGGGGCAATACTATAGCAATGACTCCCTTAGAACAGGTCGATATACAATCGAGGTACGCCAAAACTAACATTACTGGAGTAGGGTGCCTTATAATGACTTTGTGTTAGCGATTTGGTTCTTTTTGCTGATCTCATCTATGTTACTATATATCTGGTGACAACCACATGTTTCTTATTTTAAAGTAGAGCTTCCTTCATGTTTCTTATTTTAAAGTGGATCAAAGTTAGTGTTTTTATGATGTTACTATAATGTTACACTCAATTTTCAGGTGTTTAAAGATCGGAAGAAGTGATGGCATATGGTGTTAAGTGGTGTTTTCATGATATGGTCACTAAGATATGCTGTTACAAAAGAAGTTGGAATACGGATTTAATGGTTATCAGGTTCCTTCAACGCCTCGGGCTTCAGCCTCAGTAAGCGACTCTTTCAGATGACCATTGTTTCGATATTCACTTATTTTCATGATGTTGATATTCTGCATTTTCCCGAGTTGACCCATTGTAAGTAAAATGTAACCCAAACCGGTTTCCCTATATACGACATCTGATATATTTTTATCATTTGCTTCTTTTAGTAAATATTTGTTTTGAAATTTTACATTTTAATTTGCTTCAAGCTCTTACTAATTAAAGATCAATGGCTAACGGACACTAATTAATCATGGCTATCGACTGTAAATTGTTATTATAATCGAGTATCAACGATTCTTTGCCATGCTCTCAACAAAGCTTCTAATTTTCATGTATACAAAAACAGCTGATAAAAGCTATTCCGGGGTTGAGGCCATGGGAGGTATTAAATGTTGAACAACCCATGGATCAAATAACGTATAGTGGTCAATGGTATCGTGAACCTCTTGGTGCATTTACAACCGGGACAATAGTTTATAGGAACTTGAACTATGTGTAAGAAATTGAACATTTGATATTTAGTTGACAAACGGCCTTAAACATGCAATTTTTTTTATGACAAACGGCCATAATATAAATGCAGGATTTTGTATCTATAGCATGCCAACAGTTGTAGAAGAAACGTGGGAACCAGAGATGCAAGAAATGGAAACTACAGCACCACAAGATGAACCGAGGATGACACCCCCCCCCCCCCCCCCCCCCCCCAAGAAGCATCTGCAGATCCCGAAGACAAAACAGTTGCCCTGGCCAGCAAGGAGGCAAAGTACGACTACCATGATACCTTAGCTCTTAAAACGTGGTCTGTAATAAAACCTTAACTAGCAGCTGCATAATGGACAGTAATACTATGTTCCCAAGTTTTTGAAATGAAAGAAAAGAAGAGAAGAGTTAAAAATAGGCAGAAAAGAAGAGAAGATGATTGAAATTTTATTTTTTATATCATGTTCCCAAGTTAAGAGAGAAAAGAAGAGATAGTTGATGATTTTACAATTATACCCTTTATTATGTATAAAAGTTATGTTTTATATTATGTCATTTAAGTAATTACATTTATTAAAAGCTTCTTAAAATAACTTCTCTCCAAATCATCCCACTTTTGGGAAGAAAG
This sequence comes from Artemisia argyi, assembly GCA_030686995.1. Classification (NCBI taxonomy): domain Eukaryota; kingdom Viridiplantae; phylum Streptophyta; class Magnoliopsida; order Asterales; family Asteraceae; genus Artemisia; species Artemisia argyi. Next base: position 39,092,879 of record CM060706.1, read on the forward strand.
TTTTGGAGAGAAGTTTAGCCAAATTTCCTCTTCTCTTCTCTCTTGAAAAAAACTCTGGAAAACGAATTCATTTTTTTTTCCCAATTCTTTTCTCTTCTTTCGAAAATAAAACTCGGGAACGCAGTAATGAATGTAGGATGGCCACTAAAATTGCAAGTATAAAGGCGGTATTAAAAACCCTTGCAATATTTTGTAAACAACATCCTGGCAATACATCTATCCAATTTTCTCTGTTACAGGTCTATCACACAGCTATAGATGCCCCCGCCGCGTTGCGGCGGGTTCTTTCTCCTTGTTTACTTCATATCTAGTGGGGTGGTCGACTAGTTATTATTAAATCGACACGTACGTATTAAGAAGAATAGATTAATATTAATATTAAATATATATTAATATTAATATTAATTCAATATATATTAATATTATATATTAATATTAATATTAAATATATTATTTTTTAAGACAAATATCAGTAAGAATTGATATCGAATGCATACCCATCAGCAAGTACCATTCCTGTGAGGGATCCAGCTTTTTTAAGAGAAGCCCTCCACGCTTCCACCTTGTCCCACAATTCCTTCTTCTTTTGACCATCTGTTTCCATCCTAATCATATCATCATAACCCTTAAACGCTTCTTCAAAACAACCCGTTTGATGTCGAACATCAGATGGTTCCACATTGTAGAACACTGGTATGACTTCATGCTTAGAGGAAGGCTTCTCATATTCTTCCATAATCATCAAAACCTCATCCAGACACCACTTTGAGGTTGCATATCCTTTTGAGAAAACAATGACTAAAACTTGTGACTGCTGGATGGCTTTCTCCAGCTCTGGCTTCAGCAGCTTCCCTCTCTCCATGGCATCGTCATCTCGGAAAGTGCGGATTCCGGTTCGCTGCAACTCTGTATAGAGATGATCAGTGAACGTCTTACGATTGTCTTGGCCTCGAAAACTTAGGAAAACATCATATTCAAAACCAGATGGATCATTATTATTAGACATGGAGTTTGATGATGATGAAGGAGCCATTGAGAAAACTAGACAAGAAAGACTGTGACAATATACAAGATATGAAGCGTGTATATAACAACGTGAAAAATCAATGTCAAAGTCTTCGTCAACTGTTTGTGGGTATCAAAATAAATTAATGTTGAAGAAACATAGCTTTCACTACAATGTGGAACCATATGATGTTCGAAAAAAAAAAAAAAAAAAAATTAATGTTGAAGAAACATAGCTTTCACTACAATGTGGAACCATATGATGTTCGAAAAAAAAAAAAAAAAAAAAAAAAAAAAAAAAAAATTCTCAATATTAATATCCAAATAACCAATCGGTGTGTTTAATTTTTTTAATTAATCAATTATAAGTTAAATTTTTCTACATTAAAAGTCTCTACAATTTATTAAATTTAATTTAAATTCAATTTACTTAAAAATAGAACTTTTTATTTAAAAAATCTTTATAATTTATTAAATAAAAATACACTTAAATAATATAAATACATATAATTTTTATTTAATTATTAATATAGTAGTTTATTTATTATATTTCGTTTAACTCTTTTTAATTTATATACATATGAGTAAGTTAATATAATTATATTAATTTTTTTAAATAATTTTATGTATAATGATACTAGATGTTAAGTCTGCCCCGAAGGGGCGGCTAGCATCATTATGTGTGTCGGCTAAATTCATTTGGTGGAGAGTGTGTAATCGTAAACATTATTATATGTTGAAAGTTAATTAATATCATAACTTGTAAAAAAAACGTTGTAAATGAAACTTATAACTTATTATATTAAAATAATATGATTCTCAAAGTAAACATTTATATCTTTTCAAATTTCATATCCTTTTTTTTTACGGCGGATTTTATTACCAAGCTTAGCAAAAAGCTAAAGCTCACAAAGAAACAATTACACTACAATAGTCATAGGGCTTTTAAGTCAACCTACCCAATCTAGCTTTCTCCTAGCTCTAGAATTACACCAAATATATGAATGAGAAAAAATAAGATCAAATAGCGAAGCCTTTGATATGGACTCTGAAAAAAAATAAACTATTGCGATAACCCCAAATGACCCACCACGAGACAAAAAAAATGTAGCTTCCAAGTAATCTTTCACTACCTTCGCCAAACTTAAACCTTCGAACCAGGAAACCCATGAATGGTAAGAAGAAACGCCACTGTCCAGTAAATCTCACCACCCTAAAATCTTAACCATGATGGACGAAGCGACCGAGCAAGAGAAGAACAAATGATCAACCGTTTCAGCTCCAACATTACACACCGGGCAAACTATAGACGAAATATCTAACCCTCTACTTGACATATTAGACCTCGTCAAAAGTTTATTCAAAGCTTGACGCTAAGCAAACACATTGACTTTAATGGGAACCAATTTTACCTATCTCGTTTGAGCTCTTTCCATCTCAGACAGCCCCTTATCTATAAAATCCCTAGCTGACGCTACTCTGAACTCACCATCTTCCTCCAAATTCCACACCCATTTATCCTGCTCTTCTACTAACTCAATCGAAGCGAGTAAGTTGGAAGCCTCTTCCAACTGCACACCTTCTATTCCCCCCTTGGAGACCTTCTAAGCCCATAGAGGATAGCATTTTGGATTTTGTCACGAAGAGAAACTTCCTTATTGTTCTCTAGAGCAAACAACTGCGGAAACTTAACGTGTAGAGAACCCCCTCCCATCCAATTTTCTAACTAAAATAACGAATCGCAACCGTTACCCACTTTTTTTTCCATACACGAAAATAAATCTATCCCACTTTCTTTAAGATTTGAGAAACCACGGATACAATTTAGCCAAGTTGTATACTTACCCTCTTGAACTCCACAATCTAATCTTCCAGACCTCCCATGAATAGCCTTGATAATCGAAACCACATCACATCAGGTTGAACCTTAAACCGCCAAATCCATTTAAACAACAGAGCACAATTCATAGCTAGAAAACTAGACATACCTAAACCACCAACATCTTTACTAGCAACAACACTATCCCAAGAAAACCAAGAAACCTTCCTCGAACCCTCCTCCACACCACGAAAAGAATTACTTCTACATGATTCAAGCCTTTTAAGAACACTGATTGGAACTTTAAACAAAGAAAAGTAAAACAACGGAATAGAACTTAACGCTTATTTAGTAAGCGTAAATCTACCACCAATAGAGAGCGTCTTCGCCTTCCATTTAGATAATCTCGTCCTAACTTTCTCAATGACACTGTCCCATGCATGCAACCGGTTCATATTACTAACCACCATAATCCCAAGGTATTTAAAAGGAGTTTTCGAAGCTTCACAACATATCATTTGGGCTCCTCTTAAAACCTCATCGTTTGTCACTCCTCCAACTCCCATAATACTATACTTATGAATATTAATTCGAAGACCTGACGAAAGATAAAAACACTGTAAAATACTTGCAAGGTTTTATTTCACTTGAATGTATATTTGTTGCAATTTTCACAATAGCAATGATATAATGTTGCTACTGTTAGCAACTCATTTTTTTTTCTTTTTTTCTTTTTTTCAAATTTCAAACCAACGCACACGTAATATACACGGTTTGAAATTTTGGGAAAAAAACAAAAAAGTTGTATGACTAAATGAAAAAAAAAGTTAAAAAAAAGAAAAAGAAAAAAAGAGTTATAACTGAAAAAAACAAGGGAATTAAGGTGAAAGTCAACGCAAACATAGGGACCATTATTGTAACTTTTTTAAGTGAAAAAAAGTCAAAGGATGACTGGTGAAAGTCAGTGTAAGCCACATGGACCATTACTGTAACTTTTCAAAGTTGGTAACCGGGTAACCTGCTAGTTCCCGGTAATCTTACGTATGTTGATAACACTTTGAATGTATTTTGCGTATACTAGTAATTTCCAAAGTTTGTTACATAGATCGTCTGTTTAGAATAAATATATTGCGTATCTTTAGCTTTCACAAAAAATTAAAACCATAATACACACTTGATAATTCACAATATATCATGGGTCAAGTTCTCAAACATCAAACACTATAAATTGAATTGTCAACAAGTATGTTTGGTATTATTTAGCAAGTTATAGTATGCTTGGCATGCTCGTTTGGTTGCATTTGAAGAAGGCAAATGAACAAAACTTGTTTTGAACATTACATAATGGAAAAACTTTAGGTTTTAAATACATTAAAGATAAAGGCATACCAATCTTCTCTCATCAGGAGATCATTGTTTTGTGACTTAGCCAAAAAGTTTTCAGGAGTGGATGCAATGGATTCGGGTATGAAAGGACTATTTTTAAGATTTCAAGAAGGTAATGTTCTAGTCCATTGAGATAAACTATGAATCTGTCATTCCAGTCAAGAAAATTATCATCATCTAGTAAAAGGAATGAGGTAACATGAGCCCCTCACCCTTGAAACGCCCTTTTACCGATTTGACCAAAAATTAAAACTTTTCGCGGAAACAACTCAACTAAAATAGACCTTCTGTTCCTCTTTAATAGGCTTAGAAAATTCTATTACAAACTAGCACTTGAGACTATTTTTAAAAGAAACTAGAATTAATTACCTTTGAAACGACGGGTGACACGACTTTTGACGACTTATAGATTAAAAGATATGATTTTCCAAAATTTGACGAAATTTGAACTGCACTTAGCTGTACCACATCCACGGCTAGTTGCCTTACCAGTCTCACAGCCGCACAGCTATGTTCTACAGCCACGGCTAAAAGCCTCAGAACCTGCACAACACTTTTTAACTTGTCTTTTTGACCAAACTTGACCCCCATGACCTGATACTTCACTAGGACTTCCAGAAATCGTATTAACATCATAAAACATCATTTTCATAACTATACTTGGTCTAAAAGACCCACGAACATATACTTTATGGGGTTTTCCAAACACTAGTTTTTAACCCGTTTGCATACACTCTTTTATACCCAAGACACTTAACAACTACATATTCATTTAAACACATGCAAGACATGAACTTGACACTTCAAAACAACCATCAGACACTTTTAATTTGACTCAGGGGTTCAACATGATTGAGCTCGACATCTACCGAATTCTCTTACATATATCCAAACGCTTCCGACCCGTGCCCAATCTTATGCCTTTACGAAGGCTTTAGCTTTTTCGCATATAACCTACAAAAAACATTGCAACTATAACACGTAAGCAAAACGCTTAGTAAGTAACCGGTTAAAACATGGTTAATACATCGATTATCATATAATGCATCATGAACAATCTCAACTAGTCTAACACTAAACCACTTAATCTTGCATACTAAAGCTATAACAGTTAACATGTACCATAGCCACGTAACTGTAACAATCATTAAGCACATAGTAACAATCAACACATACCTTGTCTAGTTGATAACCAAGGATTAACACTCAACAATCAATGTCTCCTATTAAGCCACACTTTATAAACAACTATACCCAAATCCTAACACTTTCATCCATAATCACATGATTTGTAAACATCCATATTAATCACATAGTAACCAAGTTACTTACCTTGGCTCCATAGTCAAGTTACCAAATAAGCTCCTATAATCTTCTTTGATTCCTAAACCATAACCCATCACAAATCATAAACACTTTGTAAACTTATAAATAAGGGTTTCTAGTCTTTACCAAGATATACTCATTCATAAATAACCCTCGTATGATCACATCATGACCATATGATAAAATCTTTAGTTCACTCAATTATATCATTATTCATCATAGGGCTTAACCCAAAACCACTATAACCTCATTAGTTGGCTTCAAAACACCATTTACCTAAAACCCCTTAATTAACTTATAAACCCTAACACCAATAACATCAAGAATGAACATACTTACTTGTATAGGATCATAGTTAGGGCTTAGTCTTGCTTAAACTATCTTGATTCAATCTCAAAGATCATAAGTGCTCATGTTTTCCTTTCTTTTTGTGTTTCCAAACCGACAAATAAACATAACTCGTAACATTTGAGAATGGTATTGAAATGTCTAGAATTACTTCACTCATAAGTGCTCATGTTTCCCTTTCTTTCATCCATATACTCCTCGATTGTTTGAGTCATCTTGTACCTGAAATCAAACAATAGGTATCAGTAGATACGTGTTACAAAGGAGAAAGCTAAGTCTAAATACGAAAATAAAATCTTTTTGGTGTTACTGTTCACCTAATACACCGTAAATATGAAATTGCTTACACTGTAATCAGTCTTAAAACAATATGTATACTGAATTAAAACCGTTACGCCATATCAAAATAAATTAAACCGTTAGTCATCATTTTTGGAAAAATTTACTATATTTTGGCTAAGCACCTTTGGTGCTAGCCTAGTTATGATTCTTATGTTGTTTTGATTATGTTCTTACACTTTTATTGTTGCTTCTAGTGTGTGCATGCTTAGTTTATCATTGATCCTCTAGTTTCGGTAGTTTAAAATAACCGGTTGTACTTGGTACACTAGGAGAATTGACCATAGGACCCTGGTGCAGTTAGGTTATGAGAGTTGGTAAGAATTGACCATTCCTTGTGTGCTAATTGACCCTAGGATCACCCTCTGGGTTGGATAAACTTAAGAAGTTAGAGATGCGTGGTCTAAGATCCGAGAGGCCGGATCACACATCAGAATGAATCTAGCATGTAGTGGCACTTAATGACTCAAACTAGTGTATCATACTTCCGCTTACTTACAGAGGGCCGTGCCTTTGGTTCTGGAAAGGATTCTAGGGAGATAGGCTAGGTGAATTGACTATAGGAGTCTAGTGAATATCATCGCCCCACTTGAAGCTATAGAAAAGTTTAATAGAGGACATAGTCATAACAATACAGGATGACCAACTAGGCTAGTAAACTTTCTCCCCATTGCTAACAACTTCAATTTAATTTCGTTATTTCATTTCTGTTTATTAGTTTAATTATTCAAACAAATCATAAACCATTTTAAAATGTGAAATGGACTTAAGTTAGAATCCAGAAACACAACTCTTGGGACGACCTCGGCTTTACCGAATACTACACTATACATGATCAGGTACACTTCCTGTAAGTGCATAAGGTCGACCATATGTAGACGAGACAATTATAAATATTAAAACCTGGTCAAAAATCCTGCATCAGATATATAAACATTTGTTTGGTTGTAATTCAATATTATAACACATACTTAATAGAAATATTTTTCTCATCTCTCTCGAGTCACTTTCCTTTCACACACTTACACCTTAACATACACTAAACATAATTCCAGCATTAAAGCTCAGTCTAAAGCTTCAATTCTTGGGTGTTCGATTGGTGGGTATAGGAATGAGGGAATGAGATTGATTACTAAATTAATTATTTGGTTAATAGATTTGCTTTCAAAAATTAGAAATCAAACCCATCGCATTAGGCATATCAAAAACCACCACCCTTAGGTGGGATTATAAAAACCATTCCCATTGCCATTTCCCATATATGTTTAAACGCACGGTAACTTTTTTTTCCCTCAAACCAAACATCCCCTTATAATAATCAGTCCAACAAAGCAAGGTGATTAGTGGTAATTATTTTAAACTTAAAAGGACCACCTTTTTAAACTACAGTAAAACCTCTATAAATTAATAGTGATGGGATCGAAATATTTTACTACCTCCGTCCTAATTTTATTGTCCACTATTCTTTTTTTGGATGTCCCAAAATTATTGTCCACTACTAAAAATGGTAGGTACATTTGTTTAAGTTTACTATATTACCCTTAATTAAAATTGATATTTACAAAACTAAGTGAACACATTAATTAATTGTCAAAGGTTAAAATTGTCTTTTGTTGGATTTCGTAGAAACCAAAACAGTAATTAATGCAGTTTTCTTAAACTGTGTATTTTTTGTCTGTGGACAATAATTTTGGGACGGATGGAGTATTAATTTAGCGATATATTATTATATCTATAAATTAATAATTTATTAATTTAAAGATGTTTTACATATGACCTTTAAATTTTCAAGTATAATATACTAGATACAATGTATACACGTTAGGGATGAAAAATAATTTGATAAACAAGTTCTAATTAAAATTTTATAAATTCATATTCACACTTTATGAAAATAAAATTAACAATTTTTGTTGTAATACGAGAAGACAACGTCACAACACACAAACAGTTTAGTGCAATAAGAAGATTTTGAGTTAAACTCAATATAGATTTGAGGTTCGACAAAAAAATAACAAGTGATAATGAATTATTTTTTACTAAACAATATTAGGATTTTGAAGTGTATCTCTCACACACACGCATATATACATAGATATGAAATTTTTAGTAATTATTAATTTATAGTTTCGTTGAGACTAATATATATACACTGGGGTTTCAAAAAAATTATTATCTTATTATTTTATCGATTGGGGTCCAAATTTATACTGGTCTCAAGTTGGGACTGGACAAATTATTAATTTTATAGAGGTTATTAATTTATCAAGTATTAATTTATAGAGGTTTTACTGTAATGTTAAAATAAATTTCTCCAACTTCACCTCCTTGGCTTCCGAAATGACTTTTTAAGTACTGTAAATGGGAACCTTTTGCTCTCTTCAATTTGGTAAAGTTTTTAAATCGTATAAATAAAAGGAATGAGGTGAGATCAACATATAACTCATATTTTGGCATAAAATCAATGAACCAATCATAATAATTCATTTTTTATCTAAATTAATAAAAAATAATTTATCTCTCTATAGATATGCATCTTACAAATGGTAAATCTTCAAGCTACAAAAAATACACTATCGCGACGAGAATTAAATTATCTTTATATAGATATGCATTGTTATATACTTTCGACGAATTTTTTTTTAAAATTTCCGCCTAGAAAAATCATATGTGATTCGTAAAAATCACATATTTGATTTTTACAAAACAAATATGATTTTTACGAATCACATGCGAGTTTTACGAATCACATATGATCTATAAAAAACCACATATGATTTGATATTTACGAATCACATGTGTTTTTTCTGGGAGTCGAAAGTATATAACAATGCATATCTATAGAAAGATAATTTAATTCTCATCGTGATGGTATGATTTTTTTCGCGTAACGATTAACGGTTTGCAAGATATTTAATTTTAAAAAAAAGGTGATTTTTTTTAAGAAGAATGAATGACTAGGATTCGTTTATTAGTTCTATGATAAATATGAGTTTTATATTGAACTTTTGTCAATGTATGGCTAACAAGCAATAAAATGTTGTACATTAAAATAACAGCCCATTTAAAATAATTTTCAACCGTCATGTACAAAACTTTACAACGAATTAACCATGATTAGCAAAATAATTATTTTATGTAGATCAAAATTGATCTTACTTTTTCAACAAAAAGATCAAACCATACTTCCCTTCAAATAAGTGCAAATATATCATTTAACTTGCAAACATTTCAAAACACAACTCATAAACATACTGATAATAATTACAATATCATCAACATCTCTAATTGAATGTATAAACTAACAAAATCATACGTCAAGATCATTCTCAATAAATGTTCTAATGATAAGTATCATACAAATGAGTAAAATATAAAGGGTTTTTCTAACATGTGCTTTTAGGCACATGTTAAGAAGTGAGTCCCTGAGTCTTTTTGTATGATTTTTGTCATTTTTCAAATAAAAAACTATTTTGTGTGTCCTTTTCACGGGTCTTTGAGTCTTTTTTTGTGGGTCCCTGACTCCTTATCATGTGCCTAAGAGCATGACTTAAATAAAGGGTCCTACTAAATAGACACTGCGTAAAAAAAAGGCTATCCAGGAGATATAAAAAAATGAAGAAACCTCCGCAATACACTAAATTAACACTGGTCAAACCTTTTCCTTTACATGTAAAATTGTGCGGTCAAAATCTTGGAAAAAACAAAAAACTATCACTGGACTTTGTAAATTTTTAACATTGAAAGTATAATTTTTTAACAAAAAGCTATCACTTGTATATATGTATACGCATGAAATTCTATCATATAGTGGTTCGTAAATTTTTATTTGTTCTAAAATTGATTTTAGACTATACAACACGACACATTAGTCTTACTTGAAAACTAAATTGTTTGTGGAATATGATGTTTCTAAAATTTTTCCTTGTTCTCAATTGTTAGTGAAATATGAATGGGTGTCTAAAGTAACTTAATAAAAATTTATTACCAAGTTAATCCACACTAATAAGACAATAATGATTAATGAAAGCCTCTTACACGGGCAAAGTGATCATAAACATGTACGACATATGTAACGTAAGGTCATAGCCAATTACTACGTTTTTGTACATTCTTTATTACTATGTTTTAATACATTTTTTTTTTAATGTTTATATACGTTTTGTACGTTTTCATAATTGTTTATGTTTTTCTACGTTTGTGTACGTTTTCATACGTTCTTATAGGTTAATTTGTGACAAGTGTACATTTTTATATGTTTTTGTACTAACAAAAATGGAAAAAAACGAACGTAAACGATTAAAAACGGACGAAAATGGTTAAAAGAATTGAAACGAATAAAAACGTACAAATGTATAAAAGGTCGAAAACGTACAATAACGAACAAAAACGTATAAAAACAAATTAAAACGGACGGATTCAAGGGATAAAACAAATGAAAAAGTACAAGCTTCAATTTTAAAAGACCACTTGTTAAAGTAAGCTGATGCTACCGAGCTTCAAAATAAAGCACAAATTATAGCGTTTGAATCATTTTACGTTAAATACATGCATACCCAAATTAGGTTGTATGTATGTTTTAATAAGATGGAGTATATTAAGTTTTTAATGAAAAGATAAAAACATTAATGACTAGTATAATAATTAAGATGTTATTAATGTTCATTTAGGGATTAAGTTTTTATTACATACTGAGGAACAAATCCCCACAATTCATTTAATTTGATCTAATTGTGGAAAGTAACCTAAGATTAAACATGGAAACCTACGTCCATGTCTTTTTTTTTTCCTTTTTCTTTGTCTTTTTTATTATTCACTTTCTTTATTTCTTACTTTCTTTCTTTTTTTTTTTCTTTTTTTTTTTGCTTTTTTTTTTCCAATTAACGATATTTTTTTGTCTTTTTTCCTTTTTTTTTTTTTTTTTTTTTTTTTTTCTTTTTTTCCTTTTCATGTTACAAAACATTAGATGAAAATCACTTGTGATATTCAGAATATCACTTGTGATATTCTGAGTATCAAAGAATAATAATTTTGATATTTAGAAGCGTATGAAAACGTGTGAAAATGGCCGAAAACATTTTAAAATGGACAAAAACGTATGAAAATGGACGAAAACATAAGAAAACGGATGAATATATACGAAAACGTTTGAAAACGGACAAAGATGTTTAAAAATGGACGAAAACATTTGAAAACGGACGAAAAAGTAAGAAAACGGACGAAAACGTATGAAAACGGACGAAGACATATGAAAATGTATGAAAACGGACAAAAACGTATAAAATGGACGGAAACGTATAAAAACCGAAAAAATCGTATAAAAACGAACGAAACCGTATAAAACAGACGAAAACGTATATAAACATATGAAAACGGACAAAAAACGAACGAAAATGTATAAAAACGGACGAAAACGTAAAAAAACGGACAAAAACTTAAAATAACGGACAAAAACGTCAGAAAACAGACAAAAACATTAAAAAAAAAAACGGACAAAAACGTTAGAAAACAGACGAAAACATAAAAAACGGACGAAAACGTAATAAAGTGAAAAAAATCATGAATTTATTAAAAAAAAAAAAAAAAAAAAAAAAAAAAAAAAAACAAACTTGATTAAAAAAAACCGTGATTTAGAAAAGAAAAAAAAAAAGGAAAAAAAAAAGAAAAAGGAAAAACAAAACACATTAATTGGAAGAAAGGAAAAAAATAATAATAAAGAAAGTGAATAATAAAAAAGACAAAGAAAAAAGATAAAAAAATAAATGGATTTATGTTTCCCTATTTAATTTTAGGTTAATCTCAATTGTTAGTGAAATATGAATGGGTGTCTAAAGTAACTTAATAAAAATTTATTACCAAGTTAATCCACACTAATAAGACAATAATGATTAATGAAAGCCTCTTACACGGGCAAAGTGATCATAAACATGTACGACATATGTAACGTAAGGTCATAGCCAATTACTACGTTTTTGTACATTCTTTATTACTATGTTTTTATACATTTTTTTTAATGTTTATATACGTTTTGTACGTTTTCATAATTGTTTATGTTTTTCTACGTTTGTGTACATTTTCATACATTCTTATAGGTTAATTTGTGACAAGTGTACATTTTTATATGTTTTTGTACTAACAAAAATGGAAAAAAACGAACGTAAACGATTAAAAACGGACGAAAATGGTTAAAAGAATTGAAACGAATAAAAACGTACAAATGTATAAAAGGTCGAAAACGTACAATAACGAACAAAAACGTATAAAAACAAATCAAAACGGACGGATTCAAGGGATAAAACAAATGAAAAAGTACAAGCTTCAATTTTAAAAGACCACTTGTTAAAGTAAGCTGATGCTACCGAGCTTCAAAATAAAGCACAAATTATAGCGTTTGAATCATTTTACGTTAAATACATGCATACCCAAATTAGGTTGTATGTATGTTTTAATAAGATGGAGTATATTAAGTTTTTAATGAAAAGATAAAAACATTAATGACTAGTATAATAATTAAGATGTTATTAATGTTCATTTAGGGATTAAGTTTTTATTACATACTGAGGAACAAATCCCCACCATTCATTTAATTTGATCTAATAGTGGAAATTAACCTAAGATTAAACATGGAAACCTACGACCATGTCTTTTTTTTTTTCCTTTTTCTTTGTCTTTTTTATTATTCACTTTCTTTATTTCTTACTTTCTTTCTTTTTTTTTTCTTTTTTTTTTTGCTTTTTTTTTTTAATTAATGTTATTTTTTTGTCTTTTTTCCTTTTTTTTTTTTTTTTTTTTTTTTTTCTTTTTTTTTTTTTCATGTTACAAAACATTAGATGAAAATCACTTGTGATATTCAGAATATCACTTGTGATATTCTGAGTATCAAAGAATAATAATTTTGATATTTTGAAGCGTATGAAAACGTCTGAAAATGGCCGAAAACATTTTAAAATGGACGAAAACGTATGAAAATGGACGAAAACGTAAGAAAACGGATGAATATGTACGAAAACGTTTGAAAACGGACAAAGATGTTTAAAAATGGACGAAAACATTTGAAAACGGAAGAAAAAGTAAGAAAACGGACGAAAATGTATGAAAACGGACAAAAACGTATAAAATGGACGGAAACGTATAAAAACCGAAAAAATCGTATAAAAACGAACGAAAACGTATGAAAACAGACGAAAACGTATATAAACGTATGAAAACGGACAAAAAATGAACGAAAACGTATAAAAACGGACAAAAACGTAAAAAAAGGGACAAAAACTTAAAATAACGGACAAAAACGTCAGAAAACAGACAAAAACATAAAAAAAAGGACAAAAACGTCAGAAAACAGACGAAAACATAAAAAACGGACGAAAACGTAATAAAGTGAAAAAAATCATGAATTTATTAAAGAAAAAAAAAAAAAAAAAAAAAAAAAAGAAAACTTGATTAAAAAAACCGTGATTTAGAAAAGGAAAAAAAAGGAAAAAAAAAAAGAAAAAGGAAAAAAAAAACACATTAATTGGAAGAAAGGAAAAAAAAATAAATAATAAAGAAAGTGAATAATAAAAAAGACAAAGAAAAAAGGAAAAAAAATAAATGGATTTATGTTTCCTTATTTAATTTTAGGTTAATCTCCACTATTAGATCAAATTAGATGAATGGTGAGAATTTTTCCCTCAATATGCAACTAAAACTTGGTCGTTAAAATAACTCACCTCATTAGTTAAAATATATTATTGATTAGTAATTAAGTGGAAATATGGTATAGATTTCGCAAGGCCCTAGCTAAATCCAAATATAAAGAGTTAGGTTCACGATATAAAAATGATCACCTCCAATATAAAAATGTATAAACCTAGTGTCTCCGAAGGAATAGGTCATGTCAGAATGAACATAGTCGGATATATCTGTAACCATTCTATCACTCCATCTTATTATTTCATCATCATTTTCACCCATCACCGCATTGTCATTCCATTCACCCTTTATTTCCCCTTCATCTTCTTCATCATCATTTTCATCGACTTCATCATCATATTCACTCATCACCACATCACTATTCCCCCATACCTTCATTTTTGGGAAGCACGAGGAAAAGAAGCCTCCAAAGCAGCCTGAAAGAGAATTTTTCCATTTCTTTCCCATACTAGAGGGGAGGTGAGCGGAGTGAGTGGAAGTCCTCACCACATTGTCATTCTCCTTCTCCTTTATTTCCCCTTCATCTTCTTCAATATTATCTTCATCATATATAAGGTTTATACAACATCCTTGTACTTCCCCACAAAGATCTCCTTTACGTCTATTAAGGATGCTTACACATATTTCATCTCCACCCCCTAATAGTTTGCCGCACCTCCAAACGCTTAACCACCCTTTTGGTTTCATCCATACATCATAAATATGTGCAGGATAGTTGTTGATACATAATCTGGCGCGGACTGATTCAACGACTCTCCATGGGTCGTTAGTCGTCTTCTCTAGCCCTGAGTAGACCTGTTCAACAAAGAGACCCCGTTAGGAGTGGACCCGAGGCCGTAGCCCCGGGATCCACCTCCGACGGTCAAGTTAGTGTCGATGCGATATAGCATATAATAGTTAGGTTTAGGGTAACCTGTTGTATTGTGCCAATAAGGAGATTCCAGCCATGTATTCATAGGGCATGGATTAGGGTTTAGGCGTAGAGTGGGCCGCTGTCTGCCGGGCCTGACCCATTCCTGGGCGTGGGCCAGACTATACGTCCACAAGCCCCCCATGTTTAGTATGACATAGTGCGTGGCTATGTTATGCTAGACTTATGTTTTGTTCATGGCCGCGTAGGCCCAATCAACCAAGATGGCATGTGTGCGCAACTCAGGTGTGCGCATGGATTGTCTCCATGTGTGCGCATGGGTCGGACCGTACTGCGTAGCCCAAATGCGTCAGTGCGCACTGGCATTGCGATTGTGATTGTCTCACAATGGTGAAGGTGGATTCCGCATGCTGTATCCTGGGTAAGGACGTACCTTTTGTACCAGTATCGATGCAACATGGTGCGACAGAAGACGTGCTTCTGTGGCAGAAGTGCGCGCTGTGCGCAACAAGGATGTGCGCAGTGCGCAACAAAGGTGCGCGTTGTGCGCGCTGTGTGCGAACATTACATTCGTCTTTACAACCGACAAAGGACGTCTCCCCTGCGGCAAGATGGTGCGAATATTTAAATCCGTCTTTGTACCGGGCTTGCAATACCTCTTACGTACGATCTGCTTCCAAATATGCCTGCGTGACTTGTACGGAAACAATGCGGAAACAGTGGTAGGATATACCCTGGTAGCCCCCCAAGTTTGATGGTGCTACTCGCGTAGGAGCATTAAACTTAGTTATTCAAATCCTGAAAAACACTTAATGCAAATATTAAAAGTATATGCCGCGAATCGCAACATATAAATAACTAATGAAGTAAAATATTAGTGTGAAGCAATATATAGCACATAGCATATATAATTAATACATAAAAGAAGTAGCGGTGCGAATTACACCTATCGTGAGGTTTTACAAACTATATAAGAGAAGTAGCATGTAGCTAATCTGCGAACGCAGTACACTCATGGCGATTTATTGATCTTTTATTATAATAAAAACAATGGCGCGGATGGATGTACCATGACCGTGACTAATAGTTTCGCACGCACAGACGCAGATAGATTTATCATGACCGGATAGACTCTAACGTTTTGTGAATGATCGCAGATGAACATAACATGTCCACGGCTTTTGTCTCGTGCTCTCATGGCGATTGACTAGCATCATGGTTTTTGTTCGTGCGCTCATGGCGAATGTCCATTGCGAAGATGTCCGAACGCACGGCCTAACGCGAGTAGATTTATCGCGACTGCGCTGTTCGCGGCTAAAAGATGTGCGCGAATTAATTCGCGTCTAAAAGATAAAGTAGGTCCGATCGTGCGGACTTAGTGTGGTTATAGGTAAAATCGTGTTTACCAAGTTTAAAAGATTTATGTAAAATCTTTTGAATCTTTAAAAGATATTGGAATATCTTTTTAAATTTAAAAGATATATCTTACCGATTGATAACATATCTTTTTAATATTAGAAAATATTGACTTAAATAAATATACATCCGAATCGATGCGTGAGGGATTGGCTTTTGAACTTGATGGTTGCTTTCCGGTGATGTGAGAACACGAAACTTGTCGTGGTCATGTCCCACGGATGGCGCCACTTTGTTGATACATAATCTGGCGCGGACTGATTCAACGACTCTCCATGGGCCGTTAGTCGTCTTCTCTAGCGCTGAGTAGACCTGTTCAACAAAGAGAACCCGTTAGGAGTGGACCCGAGGCCGTAGCCCCGGGATCCACCTCCGACGGTCAAGTTAGTGTCGATGCGATATAGCATATAATAGTTAGGTTTAGGGTAACCTGTTGTATTGTGCCAATAAGGAGATTCCAGCCATGTATTCATAGGGCATGGATTAGGGTTTAGGCGTAGAGTGGGCCGCTGTCTGCCGGGCCTGACCCATTCCTGGGCGCGGGCCAGACTATACATCCACAATAGTAATTCCACTCCACATGCTTGGTCTTGTTACATACTTGAATTATCAATTTCACAAGGTCTCCAGGAAACACTAGACACAAGTTGAGGCCACTTATTATTCTATTATGAGAAGGAACTTTGAATGATATTTGTGGGCCCTCTTTTACGTGTGTGAAGTAGGATAGCGTTGGGATTTGTTCGAAATCAACAAATGTGGTGAATATACCATACTCAAATAACACCTGCTCATGTGAAAGAAAACATATAAGATCCTCTGTAAATTGAAACATGTATGCAAAATATAAATTAAAAGTAGAGCGAAGCAAATCCTACCTTTTGCTTACAATCAAGACCCGATTCCATTCCTAACCCCAGTTTCTGTGTAACTTTCCTCTCAACTTTGTCTATTGATTGACACTTATAACAACCCTCTACGTAACATAATATTGGGCAACCAAGAGCTAACACAAAGGTATTTCGATCTTGTGGGAACTGTAGTACTTTCTCCAAGGACTTATTGTGTTGGATTATCAATTTAGAGACAGTTTTTGGGAGTCCTATAATTGATTGGATCTGTAAACATCTATTAGCATGGAAAGTTTCAAGTCGAGGTAGGCTTTGAATACATTTTGGCAAGTAAGTTATTTTGTTGCCATCAATAATCAACCTCGTCAATGAGACTAGATTACTCCAGTCATTCGGGAAAGAATTGTCAAACAGATTGCAATATGAGATATCCAACTTCTTCAAACAAGAAGAATGTAAGGAAGTTGAATAGGAATATTGAAAACAACTCACAACTCCAAGGTTTTGACAACCAGACATTTGAAGTGATGTAAGGGATCTAGGTAAGCAAGGAACATTTCTTAGGCTTGTACAATCGGACAGATCTAGCAAGACAAGTCTGTCAAGGCATGCAATCGATTCGTCAACTGCAATTAAACTTGTACATCCTTTCAGAATCAAACTCTCTAGACCACAGAGTCCATGAAAATTTGGGGTGTTGATTAGCTCAACAGAGTAGCTAAGATTAAGGATTTTTAAGGATTCAATACGCTGTTACATGAAAAACCACAAGTATATGTTAATAACCTTAGGCATGAAGATATTATAAATTTAGAGTTTGATAATTAGTTGTCTAGGATATATGACAAACCTTGTAAGAATCCCAAACACGCTTTAATTTGCTGTGACGCATGTCAAGAATGACGAGCTTCTCCAAAGGAATGTCACCTGGTATAGATTCTAGATAAAACCCATGCCATCTCAATAATCGTAACTTTTTTGGCAAGTTTTTGTATTTCCCAGAAAATGTTACATAGCTTAGTTGAAGTAGCATTAGGTTCTTCATCTTTTCTAAATGTCCAATTTCGAAGTTTGCTTCATTCCCCTGTTGCATATCAAGCCTGAATCCTTCTACTTTTTTTGTACCCTAATTCAAAAATAAAGTAAAAAGTGAACCATGGCTATACAATGTTAGAACAGGAAACTTATATATATAAAATAAAATAAAAGGGGTATGCAATATGTACCGCATTCTCTTGCAACACGTTAATACAATCTTCATGTTCACACAACCTACTTCGCTTCCCGGGATCCTTTGGTGATTCTTGGCGGACAACTTCTTTCCCCATCTCCCTGATTAGTTGATGCATCCCTACTTTCCCATCTTCAATATATAGGAGACTCCTATCATTTAGATTCTTGATCCCGATAACAGGGTGTAGATCGCACTCAGCTAATACCTTGACAATGAAATCTTCATCCTCCCCCACAAAAAAGCAAGCAATATGCAGAAACACATCTTTATCACTGTTATCTTCCAGAGAATCATAGCTCAACTGTAGAACTTTTTGAATCCCAAGATGAGGATATTTTTCTAACTTGGACATAGTGTCTTTCCATTGAGCAATGCTTTTTCCACATAGATTTGAACCCAACAATTCAAGAGCCAAAGGAAGACCCTCACAGTGATGAGTTATTTGACTTATTAGTTTTGACTGATCATAGTAGGGTTCAATGGGTTGACTTTGAGGAAAGGCATAGAGACTAAAGAGCTCAACAGAGTCAGCATTGGATAGCGTTCTGATTGTTTGGACCATAGGAGGAACTTTAAAAGCCGTTGATAACCAGGCGTGCCTTGAGGTTATGATCACCTTACTTCCTGGATAAAACATTTCTCGTCCAAGTAATGCATCTAACTGCCGCAATGTAGCAACATCAACAAGTACAAGAAGTACTTTTTTGTTGCGTATAGCTTTCTTCAGCATACTGGTTCCCTCATACTCATTCGAAAAACTCTCTTTCTTTTCACTCTTTAAAATTTTGGAAAGAAGCTGACTTTGCAAGTGAACTATTCCATCGGATTCAATTGACTTCTCATTTATTTTTTCCAGAAAACAACTACCATCATACTCACGATAATTCAGGTTATATATGCACTTGGCAATGGTCGTTTTTCCTATGCCTCCCATCCCATCAATGATAAGGAATGTGGAATCCGGTGATGGGTCTTGTAACCATGATTCAATCTCAGCAACATATTTCTTCACTCCCACCAGTTTGCCTCTAATGTAAAGGTCATTGTAGTTCACTTTCTTTCTTATGTCATTGACGATGTTGCTTATGAATTTGGCCTCATACCAAAATCAATCCATTCAAAGCAATCAGTATATAATGTAATGTAACATTTACCATATAACATCGTTTTCTCGAAAGATTTTATAACTACTATTCATTTGTACAAGTTGTGTGACTCGAAGTTGAACAAGACTCAGTATTGTAACTCGTGATTTTTTAGTGACATTACTAGAAAAATGACAAAAAGTGATGAAACCTTTTTGCGAGGACAAGGAAGTCCTCGCTATAAGCCACTAAACGACAAAAAAGTGGCTGGGTTTGATTTTTTGGTTTGACTATACATATACATATTTTTTTTTTACCAAACCTATAGCGAGAACTTATCCTCGCAATAGATTTTTTATTTTTAAAATTTTGTGTGTATAATAAAAATATTTCATTTATTTATAAATTCAATTTCCAACAAAAATTAAAAATTTGAGGGCTACCTATTGCGAGGACATGTCCATGCAATAAGTATTTCTTTTTATTAAAAATTTGTATTTAATAAAAATAATTCATTTGCTTATATTTTCAATTCCAAAAAAAAAAAAAAAATCTCGAGATAACTATTGCGAGAACAAGTCCTCGCCATAGGTGTGATCTGAAAACAAACGATGGATCACTATTATGTTGTAGAAAGCTATTGAAATTTAAATTATAGTACCAATTTGGATACATAGTTACCTTTAAAAAATGTAACAATTATGGTGGATGAAATATGTTTGTTTATATCGAATATATAAACATTGGAAAAGACAGATAATCTATAAACAAACCAGAAAATATGGCGGCTAAAATACGTGCATATTTTTGCCACCCAAAGCATAAGAACAGAGCGGAATGAAAGCATAGAGTATATTTCAAAGATGCGTCTAGTTATAAAAATAAAAGGCGTCTTATAGGTTATAAAATAAATTATAGTGCATGAATATATGATGATAATTATTAAGAAAAAATATAACCACTTAAATTATCTATGTATATTTTTTGTTAAGTTGATTGTAAATTTAAAAGAAATATGGTATAATAATGAGAGTATTAATTTTGAATATTATTTAAAAGTGTAAACATGTTGATGGTGACTTAAGTGAGATTTTTTAATTTTGAAATCAAAATTCGTTTGTTATCAATACTATGGACACAATTGAAATTAGTTTGTTATCAATATGTGCTTTAATTAATTAATTAATGATTATCTAATAATTTAAATTTAAATCTTAAATAGGATATGACATGGAGGTACATATGGCATGTGTTTAAAGAAGGCAACCATGAAGATGCCACATAAGCAAAAATCCTATGTGGCAAGACAACAATTAAGCCACATAAGGACTAAGAGATAGCAAAATATATAAAGAGAGAGATACATATTGTATACATACCTACATACATACATATATACATACATACATACATGTATCCAAACATACTTTAATAACGCATACATACTATATAATACATACATACATACACACATACATACTATACTAGCAGGGTGCCCGCGCGTTGCAGCGGCGGGTACCCTGAAATAAAATTTTTCAATGGAATTAATAAAAATGTCACGGGATGTCATTCCGACACCTAAATTTGCTTGGTCACAGCTTTGTGTATCGAGTCAAGTTTTATTGAGTCGAGTCTTGGTCACAGGTTCATGTCTAGGTTAAGATGGAGGGTTGTACATTGTGTTTAAATGATTGTAACATTCGGTGCAGGGGTGTTTTTAATGCTATTAATGTAGAATGAGAGTTGTACATTATATTTAAATGATTATAATATTGGGTGTATGGATGTTTTTAATGCTATTAATGTAGAATGAGGGTTGTACATTGTGTTTAAATAATTGTAATATTGGATGTAGGGGTGTTTTTAATGCTATTAATGTAGAATTCTAAGGAAAGTGGTCTGAATTTTGATTCATGCTAGTTTTTGTTGTACACAATGCTTTGATTGTTGTAATTATGAAAATTGTTTGCTTTAAAGTGTTGTAATCCATGCATCATTTTGTGTACATCTGAAGTTTTTGGAGAGAGAGTTCTTCCTCCATTATAAGTATTATAGATATATACATACACACAATACATACTACATACATACATATAGGGATGAACGTTTCGACCCGAATCCCGGAACCGAACCGGAACCGTACCGGTGCCGTACCGAAACGGTACCGATCCCGATATACGGTACGGTACCGGGACTACGAAATAAGGTGAAAAAAAAATCGGGACCACTAATTCGGTACGGGACCGGTACCAAATCGGGAAATTCCCGAAAAAAAACGGGGAAACCCCGATTTTTCAATACCGGTACCGGTATCCGAATCCCGTTCGGTACGGTACCGGTACCACTGATTATGCTTGGGAAAAAATCAGTACCACTAATTCGGTACGGTACCGGTACCGATACCGTGCTCATCCCTACATACATATATAAATACTATATATAATATATAAACATACACACATGCATACATACACACTATATACATACATATATACAATATATACAAACACACTTTAATAATACATACATACTATATACATACATACATAATGTATGCACACATACATACATACAATACATACACACATGCATACACTTACATACATACACACATGCATACACATACATACTGTATACATACTATTTACATACACATATATATATATAACGTATATATACATAGAGTACATACATACATACATACATATTATATTCATACATACATATATACTGTTTACATCCACACACACATATGTGTATATATATATATACACACACACACATATATACATACTATATACATACAAACACACATATTGTATACATACATACACACAATACATACATTCAAACCGACTGTATACGTACATACTATATATATATATATATACTAGATATATGCATATGTACATACTATATACATAAATGTACAAAAATACTATATACATACATACATATTGTATACATACCTACATACTGTATTCATACATATTATACGTAGTATATACAAACACATATATAATATACATACATATACAATACATACATACAGTAGTGTGATACATATATAGGTACACATTTACATACAGTAAATAAAGAATTAATTAATTAATTGAATTTTATAAATAATTAATATAATATATTAATTCAAATAAAGTATTAGTTAATTTAATCTTATATAAAAATAGTAAATAATAATAAAAATTTAAACAAATAACAAATATAATTAATATTATAAATAAATATTAATTTATTTAATATTATAAATAAAAAAGAGCATTAATTATTATAAATAATTTTTTTAAGAAATGTAATATTATAAATAATACATACAAACAATACCGTACATATAATATATAAATAATACACCTATTGCGAGGACTGGTCCTCGCTATAGGTGTCCTCACAATTGACTTTTAATAATATGTATATGTAATTCGTGGCAGAACTAAAATTACCCCTAAATTTCATCTTCTCCAACACACACGCACATCACGCACACATCTGCAAGTTCGTCGGAATCTACCTTTATTCGCCGGAAAAAACACACACACAACGCACACTTGCACCCATTGCCGGAATCCATCCTTTTTCGCTGAGAAAAACGTGCACACACACTCTCGCCCGAAAAAATCCCATTACCGGAATCCACCCTCTTTTCTTGTAAGATTTATTTTATTTATTATTATTGTTTAATTTATATAATATGTATGTATATATTTTTGTTAATTATTGTTAAAATTTGTTAAATTTGTTGTTAATTATTTATTTTGTATGTAAGTATGTATATGTTTGTATTGTAGGTAGGTATGTATGTACAATGTTAGTAAATATGTATTGTATGTATGTATTGTATATATATGTATGTTAGTGATATGTATGTATATTGTTAGTAATTTTTTGTTAGTAATATGTATGTATGCAAGTAAGTATGTATGTATGTACAATGTATATATGTAAGTAAGTATGTATATGTATGTAGATGTAGGGCAAATGATTAAAAAAAACATCATATTTGCTACCATTTTTTATGGGTAGCGAACAAATTTTTTTGCTTTTGTCGGTACTTTTCTTTCAAATTCATCCTTTTTAGGGTACTATATGACATTTTTGACCTTTGAGAAGAAAAAAATTCTATTAGCTAAGAGGGGCAAAAATGTACAAAATTTTCATAAAATACCCTAAAAAAGATAAATTTGAAAAAAAAGTATCCATAAAAGCAAAAAAATTTGTTCGCTACCCACAAAAGAAAATAGTGGCAAGTCTGATGAATGTGACAGTCAGAAAAGCTCTACGAACTGTTACCACACGTGGTCTTCTTTTGAGGCTCTACAGACGCTGACGTGTCTTTTTCTAAGGGCTTTACAGACGCTAACGTGTATTTATCTAAGTGCTCTACAGTCAAAATTGCCCTTACTTATATATTAGGTAGATATGTAATTCGTGGCAGAACTAAAATTACCCCCAAATTTCATCTTCTCCAACACACACGCACATCACGCACACATCTGCAAGTTCGTCGAAATCTACCTTTATTCGCCGGAAAAAACACACACACAACGCACACTTGCCCCCATTGCCGGAATCCATCCTTTTTCGTTGAGAAAAACGCGCACACACACTCTCTCCCGAAAAAAGCCCATTGCCGGAATCCACCCTCTTTTCTTGTAAGATTTATTTTATTTATTATTATTGTTTAATTTATATAATATGTATGTATATATTTTTGTTAATTATTGTTAAAATTTGTTAAATTTTTTTGTTAAATTTGTTGTTAATTATTTATTTTGTATGTAAGTATGTATATGTTTGTATTGTAGGTAGGTATGTATGTACAATGTTAGTAAATATGTATTGTATGTATGTATTGTATATATATGTATGTATATTGTTAGTAATTTTTTGTTAGTAATATGTATGTATGCAAGTATGTATGTATGTATGTACAATGTATATATGTAAGTAAGTATGTATATGTATGTAGATGTAGGGCAAATGATTAAAAAAATATCATATTTGCCACCATTTCTTATGGGTAGCGAACAAATTTTTTTTCTTTTGTCGGTACTTTTCTTTCAAATTCATCCTTTTTAGGGTACTATGTGACATTTTTGACTTTTGAGAAGAAAAAAATTCTATTAGCTAAGAGGGGCAAAAATGTACAAAATTTTCACAAAATACCCTAAAAAAGATAAATTTGAAAAAAAAAAAGTATCCATAAAAGCAAAAAAATTTGTTCGCTACCCATAAAAGAAAATAGTAGCAAGTATGATACTTTTTTTAATCATTTATCCTACAATGTATATATGTATGTATGTACAATGTATATATGTATGTAAAAAAGTGTGTATGCATTGTATTTATGTATATATGTTTAGTATATATGTATGTATGTATGTAGGTAGGTATGTATGTATTGTATGTATGTAAGTATGTAAGTATATAATGAATGTTTTAAGATAAACTTTAAAGATAGTTTTAAATTAAAACATAACATATATACGTGTTGAGAACTTAATTAGTTGGTCTCATTACATAAATACATGAGATGTTTATTGTGAATATGATGTAGAAGTCACATTTTAAAAGGAGTTTTTTAAATAAAAATTGAAAATCAAACGTGAATTAAGTTGTTAAGTCATAGTCGTATTATGAACCTCGTAGTTCATATATGAAGCAAATTTTAAATGATTTTACTTTATGATTGTCATACATCATTTTATTTTTTCGTCTTTTTAACGTTGTCAAATACAATACGTACTTCAATATGTATTTCATATTCAGGTACACTTTTTATTTATATATATATCATTTCTGGAGGACGCGAGTTCCCAGATTTAATGTTGAATATTATTTGCTTACTATCATTTCACGATGGGCGAAACTCCCATATTGGCTTATAATATTATTTTCATTATAACAATATTTTAGTTAAAAGGCCCAATATTGATTATAGTCCATGTGTATAAGTTTCTTTCTTTATTAATATCGTAGCTTCATGAAGTGAATCGGATAAGCACAACCAGCACCGAATCAACAAACGGCTCATCCAAATCTCTTCTATCAACTCAGATAATGAAGAAGATGATCGAAGGTTCTTCTGCAGATCCACATATCCAAAAACACATATACAAAGAATTTACGCAAACACATATCATTATCAAATCCCCTTTGTGTTGTAAGTTTATCGTTAAATACTTAAATCTGAAGTTTATCAGGTATAATTAATATTTTTTTTATTTCTGTTAGTGCTTTTATTGTGTGATGTTGACTGATAGTTCGAAGAAGACTGAAAACGTGCGAACAACTTCTAGGGGAGTATGGGTTTGGGCTTCGGGACTCCAACAGATACTATTAAAGGTATGCTATATATTGGGGTTGTCACATCAGTTGTTTTATTGTCGTGTATTTTGTGATCCTGTTTTGTTGGGTATTTGGAATAGCTTATTTATGTGGCTTAAGGGATTATGATATAAGGAAAATCACAATAATATCAACAAGCTTCTAAAGGAGATTGTGGTAAGTCAATCTAAAACTTTTAATAGTTGATGTTTAACGTATTTGAGCTACGATGTGCAGGTATGGACAGGAGGGGCAATACTATAGCAATGACTCCCTTAGAACTGGTCGATATACAATCAAGGTACGCCAAAACTAACATTACTGGAGTAGGGTGCCTTATAATGACTTTGTGTTAGCGATTTGGTTCTTTTTGCTGATCTCATCTATGTTACTATATATCTGGTGACAACCACATGTTTCTTATTTTAAAGTAGAGCTTCCTTCATGTTTCTTATTTTAAAGTGGATCAAAGTTAGTGTTTTTATGATGTTACTATAATGTTACACTCAATTTTCAGGTGTTTAAAGATCGGAAGAAGTGATGGCATATGGTGTTAAGTGGTGTTTTCATGATATGGTCACTAAGATATGCTGTTACAAAAGAAGTTGGAATACGGATTTAATGGCTATCAGGTTCCTTCAACGCCTCGGGCTTCAGCCTCAGTAAGCGACTCTTTCAGATGACCATTGTTTCGATATTCACTTATTTTCATGATGTTGATATTCTGCATTTTCCCGAGTTGACCCATTGTAAGTAAAATGTAACCCAAACCGGTTTCCCTATATACGACATCTGATATATTTTTATCATTTGCTTCTTTTAGTAAATATTTGTTTTGAAATTTTACATTTTAATTTGCTTCAAGCTCTTACTAATTAAAGATCAATGGCTAACGGACACTAATTAATCATGGCTATCGACTGTAAATTGTTATTATAATCGAGTATCAACGATTCTTTGCCATGCTCTCAACAAAGCTTCTAATTTTCATGTATACAAAAACAGCTGATAAAAGCTATTCCGGGGTTGAGGCCATGGGAGGTATTAAATGTTGAACAACCCATGGATCAAATAACGTATAGTGGTCAATGGTATCGTGAACCTCTTGGTGCATTTACAACCGGGACAATAGTTTATAGGAACTTGAACTATGTGTAAGAAATTGAACATTTGATATTTAGTTGACAAACGGCCTTAAACATGCAATTTTTTTTATGACAAACGGCCATAATATAAATGCAGGATTTTGTATCTATAGCATGCCAACAGTTGTAGAAGAAACGTGGGAACCAGAGATGCAAGAAATGGAAACTACAGCACCACAAGATGAACCGAGGATGACCCCCCCCCCCCCCCCCCCCCCCCCCCCCCCCCAAGAAGCATCTGCAGATCCCGAAGACAAAACAGTTGCCCTGGCCAGCAAGGAGGCGAAGTACGACTACCATGATACCTCAGCTCTTAAAACGTGGTCTGTAATAAAACCTTAACTAGCAGCTGCATAATGGACAGTAATACTATGTTCCCAAGTTTTTGAAATGAAAGAAAAGAAGAGAAGAGTTAAAAATAGGCAGAAAAGAAGAGAAGATGATTGAAATTTTATTTTTTATATCATGTTCCCAAGTTAAGAGAGAAAAGAAGAGATAGCTGATGATTTTACAATTATACCCTTTATTATGTATAAAAGTTATGTTTTATATTATGTCATTTAAGTAATTACATTTATTAAAAGCTTCTTAAAATAACTTCTCTCCAAATCATCCCACTTTTGGGAAGAAAGTTTTGGAGAGAAGTTTAGCCAAATTTCCTCTTCTCTTCTCTTCTTTTCTCTCTTGAAAAAAACTCTGGAAAACGAATTCATTTTTTTCCCCAATTCTTTTATCTTCTTTCAAAAATAAAACTCGGGAACGCAGTAATGAATGTAGGATAGCCACTAAAATTGCAAGTATAAAGGCGGTATTAAAAACCCTTGCAATATTTTGTAAACAACATCCTAGCAATACATCTATCCAATTTTCTCTGTTACAGGTCTATCACACAGCTATAGATACCCCCGCCGCGGTGCGGCGGGTTCTTTCTCCTTGTTTACTTCATATCAAGTGGGGTGGTCGACTAGTTATTATTAAATCGACACGTACGTATTAAGAAGAATAGATTAATATTAATATTAAATATATATTAATATTAATATTAATTCAATATATATTAATATTATATATTAATATTAATATTAAATATATATTAAATATATTATTTTTTAAGACAAATATCAGTAAGAATTGATATCGAATGCATACCCATCAGCAAGTACCATTCCTGTGAGGGATCCAGCTTTTTTAAGAGAAGCCCTCCACGCTTCCACCTTGTCCCACAATTCCTTCTTCTTTTGACCATCTGTTTCCATCCTAATCATATCATCATAACCCTTAAACGCTTCTTCAAAACAACCCGTTTGATGTCGAACATCAGATGGTTCCACATTGTAGAACACTGGTATGACTTCATGCTTAGAGGAAGGCTTCTCGTATTCTTCCATAATCATCAAAACCTCATCCAGACACCACTTTGAGGTTGCATATCCTTTTGAGAAAACAATGACTAAAACTTGTGACTGCTGGATGGCTTTCTCCAGCTCTGGCTTCAGCAGCTTCCCTCTCTCCATGGCATCGTCATCTCGGAAACACTACACCACAAATGACTTTTAGAGACGGACATAATTGGAGACAACAGATGGTTGTCGCTAAAGGTTAAGAGGGGCCCACAATTTCAACACTTTTGTAAATGTTTGACCATTCATTTTTTGCGACAACCCCATGTTGTCGCCAAAAGTAAGATTATAATTTTTTTATTTTTTTGCCATAAATTAAATAGCTGTGAAAAAAATAAACAATCCGCCACACTTTTGGTGACAACCCACGTTGTCTCCAAAAGTGAGGTTACAAAAATTTTAACTTTTGCCAAAAAAATAAAATACCCTCGTAAAGGGGAAAAAACCCGCGACACTTTTAGTGACAACACATGTTGTCGCTAAAAGTTAAAACCAATTTAAAAACTATTTAAAATTTATTTATAGATGTTAAAATTAATTTTAAAAAATATATAAATTAGTATATTCCAAAAAATTACTATCTTATTAAGGTATTAAAATTATTTTGTAGTTGATGTGTGTTAAAAATATTTATAATTGTTAAAATTAATTTTAAAAAATATATAAATATTCACAAAAATAATATTTTATTAAGGTATTAAGTGGATTTCTATTTAAAAATGTTTTTAAAATTATTTAAAATTGTTAATATAAATTTAAAAGATATATGAATTAGTCGAGATGATATTGATATACATGATATGTTAAACGGGTGAGTTATTATGATATTGATATACATGTTATGTTAAACGGATTATTCGAAATGATAATGTTATACAAATTATGTTAAACGGACGGGTCGAGATGATATGGATTTACAAGTTATGTTAAACAGACGAGTCGAGATGATATTGATATACATAAAATGTTAAACGGATAGGGTCGAGATGACATTGATATACAAGTTCTGTTAAACGGATAAGTCGAGATGAAATTGATATAAATGAGATGTTAAATGGATGAGTCTAAACATTAAAACATTAAATAACAACAACAACAACAACAACAACAACAACAACAACAACAACAACAACAACAACAATAATAGTGGGGTTGGAGGGCCAGCAATAACCTTGAACCGTTTGGGGATGCAGTTAAGGTTGTTGTTTCAATTGAACCTTTATATCCAAAGCGATTAAGGGAGTTGTGGGAGAACTCATATCAGACATGGAAGTTGGTTCAGATAGCAAGCTTACAAAAACTATCAAGTAGTAAGCTTGGGACTAATCGACAAGTTTGGAATAACTATGGCGACTGCAACATAAACCGAGAGTTATGCAAGTTTGGACTTCTCAATGTTTTACGAGTTTGTTTGTGTTTTATAATGTGTTCGGAGAGCAACATAAACCGTATACCTAAAGTGTTTCTATTAAATTAAACAACAACAAACAACAACAATAACACATTAAACAACAATAACTACAATAACACATTAAACAACAACTACTACTACTGCTACAACTACAACAACTCCATACGAAGGTTATACAACTAATTTGGCGCCAAAAGTTCCTGCCACTTTATGGACACCAGAACTTGGTTAACTCATAACCTGGTTTTACAACTAATTATTGCATACGAAGATTTTCTATGCCATCTAACAATTCATGGAGTATTACAACCGACTGGCATGTGTGGTCGTCAGGATTCCTTTCTAATTCAAGTGGTGCCTCCAAAATCCTTACTCTTCTACAACATCTTTATTTTTGTTTCCACCATGTTTATCTTAAGATCTTTGACATTAGAGTTTGAGCACTTTGTTAGTGCAGATCCAGAAAAACTTATACCAAGCTAGTCATCAAATTCACTCTTTCACTTAAAATATCCACATCCAAATTCTCTTTTTCTTGGTTGTTACATAGTAAGAAAATTATAAGAAATTTATTTTTAACAAACTAATTATTTTTATGTTTTACGTAAATAAGAAATGTATAATTTTTCACCTTTGAAAGAGGACATGGATAATAAGGCAATCCAAAGGTATCGGGTTGATGTGATTTTCTTAGCACTATATCTCCTTTTCCACAAGAACACCTAAAAGGATTATATCATTGCATTTTAGTTTGTGAAATTAAAATGAAGATAAGAGGTTAGTATGTTTTGGTTTATAATTATTGGTAGAATTGCATGTATATCTCTCTCAAAGTGAATAATTGCATATATATCCTTTTTACAAGTTTTTGATGCACATAGTACAATGGTTTTTATGCATGCTTTGGATATATATGCAATTATGCATTTTCGGAAAGATATATACGCAAAAACCCCTATATTATTATAGCATGATGAGTCGATATGGTATTGTTATACAAGACATGTTAAACGGATTAGTTGATATGATATCGTTATACATGAGATGTTAAATATATGAGTCGAGATGATATCGTTATACATAAGATGTTAAAGAGACGAGTCAAGAGGATATCGTTATACATGAGATGTTAAACAGATGAGTCGAGATGATATCGTTATACATGACCATAGAGGAAGCGATACAACAGGCATGTTAAACGGATGAGTCGAGATGTTATGGATATACATAAGATGTTAAATGGATGAGTCGAGATGATATGGATATACATAGTATGTTAAACGGATGATTCGAGATGATAGATAACATGCAATAAATTTGGTTTGATCATAAAAAGGCAGGAACATCCTACATATGAACATCACCCACTACCCGTTAACCTATAAACAAATTTGGTGCCAAAATTTCCCGCCAAAAGCTCTATTGGCGCCAATAGTTGCCGCCACTTTATGGACACCTGATTAACTCTTATCCTCACAAAATTAGCGCTAAAACTTCCCCCAAAAATATATTTTTTTTTACAATCAAAGCATATCTAACTCTTATCATCACAAACACATTACTCTCTTATCCTTACAACTACCAACACATTACTCAATTTTATCATCACAACAACCAACATACACACTGTTATCATGAAGATGACGTTATTTGAAGTTTTTGTGTGTCGTTTTGGACAAGGAGATGTAGTTATGCGAGAATCGCATCAAACTTACACTCGTGGTAATCTATACTATGCATGTTCTTTATCAAAGGGGAACAATTACATGTATTTTTTGTGTGTGTAATATATAAATAATTTGGTTAGTTGTTTAAAATAATTTTATTTACTCTTTAACATCCTCGGTCAAAGGAATTTGGATGTGATTTCTTTTTATGGAAGGAGGAACGACTAAACTTTTATCGACTTGTAATGTAATTCGTATGCTTTAATGTTTAAACTTTTATCGATTTGTAATGTAATTCGTACGCTTTAATATTTGAACTTTTATCGATATGTAATGTTATTCGTATGCTTTCATGTTGGACGTTTATCGATTTGTAATATAATTTCGTCTGCTCTAATGTCTAAACTTTTATCGATTAATTTGTAATGACATAATTTACTTGCTTTAATGTTTGAACGTTTATCGATTGTAATGTAATTCATATGCATTTTACTACTTTGTTGGTTTAAGACCAAAATAATTTATCATTTCAAACGTAATTAAGCATTTGGAAACTTCAAAAATGACAAGTGGAATGACTTTATGATTTAACACCGTTCGGTTTGACGCTAAGCTCGTTCAACATTTTCGAACGCTTCCACGGGAAATAAAAATGCCACAGTGTCATCTGGAAAACCATCGTCGCCAATTCTCCTTTTTCTAGTAGTGTATTAATATACTCGTCCATTTCAAAATTATTGTTCAGATTTTCTTTTTTGATGTCTCAAAATAATTGTTCATTTTTTTTAAGTAAAATCTTTTTTTGAGCAAATTTTTATGTAAAAACTAGAGAATATAATATGAGAATATTATCTTTGAGTGGTTCAAAATTAAAGGAGCCACACTTTTTATTAAACTTTGTGATTTCTCTCTCATGACAATAATGTTCAGACGGAGGAAGTAATCTCGATTCATCTGTCAAGTACAAAAAGTAGTTTAATTTATTTTTAATTAAATGAAGTTATTTATTTTAAATCATTTATAAATTAAATACATGATTAAAAAAAATCGGATATACTCGTCTCAAAAGATGGAAGCCAACATTTCATTTCCCTCCCACACTATTACTTTATCCCGCCAAAATGAAAATTTCATTTCCAAAAGTGAATCTGATTTTTTGCTAACTCATTCTCATCTCATCTTAAACTCTCAAACACACACACATCTTCATTCTCATCTCATCTTCCCAAATCCCAACCAAAACCACCACATCTGATTTTTACTAACAAAACTCATCTCATTCTCATCTTCATCATCCCTACCGAAACCACCACTCACGCACCGTTGTGCACATCTTTTTTCCGATTCATCCTTTGTGTCCACAAACTACCACACCACATTTTTGGAATAATTATATTAAAGGTATGTTTATTCTTTTAATTATGGCTTTTTTAATTTTTGTTCTATTATAATTTTAATCTTGGTACATTTTTGTTTGTTTATGTTTGTGTACAAGACACCACGCTCGCCGATGCCGGACAACTGCTCTCCGCCGCTGCTACCGCCGACAACCACAACCACCCCCACCACACAAATTAAAGGTTTATTTATGTTAAAATTTTTAATTTTTAGTTTGTTTATTTAGTTATTTAATTTTTAAAATTTTGTCATTTTTGAGATTTTTTTTAAATATGTTTAAGGGTTATTTTTGCTTGCTGCCGCTGCTACGTGTCGTCTGCCACCGCCGAACACCACACTACCACAGTTACCCCACCGTCATCTGTTTTGTTTAAAGGTTTATTAGATTTGATGTTTAAAAAATTATATTAAGCTGTTGATATATGTATGTGTATTTGCAGTTAAAATGTTGTTTAGTTTTGAGTTGTGTTTGTTTAGTGATAGTATTTGCGGTTAAAATGTTGTTTAGTTTTGAGTCGTGTTTATTTGGATATAGTTTTCAGTGATGTAGCTATAAAACTTTTAGATATGGGCGGTTTAACTCATGTTTGTTTTGAGCTAGTTACTGTTAACTGTTAAGAGA
Organism: Artemisia argyi; assembly: GCA_030686995.1. Lineage (NCBI taxonomy): Eukaryota > Viridiplantae > Streptophyta > Magnoliopsida > Asterales > Asteraceae > Artemisia > Artemisia argyi. The sequence goes on from CM060706.1 coordinate 39,126,236, forward strand.
TTGATTAGGTTGTTGATGACGATTTTGTATGATAAAATGTTTTTTTGGTGGTATGTAATTTGAAAGATATCTTGTTTTGATGTAGTTTACGGATAATAGTATGGATGGAGACACAATTATTACTTTTTTGTTTAGAATGAAGCAATGGTCCAAAAAGATGACTTAATTTGACTGGGTTAATGACTTGGTAATTTGCTTGTCTATGCTTCGCCGGTTATATATATTACAAACTGTGTATTCTAGTTTGAATTAGAGGTAGGAATATGATAGATCGAGGTATGGTTAGCGGAGGGGCTTCCACTTCTGGTTAAGAATTCTATACGAGATGTGCTCAAGTTATGATGTGGATACACGAACATGTGTTTTAGTTTTTAGCTTGATTGTATCGTTGTATTTTGAATACTATGACTTCGTTTCTTTGTTTTGTAATGAAATAAGTGGACAAATGCATTTTGTATCCTAGTTTTGGGTTATTAACAGATTTGGTTTTGGTAGATTTTTTTTGAAAAATTTTCCGGAATAAAAATGTGGAATAGCAGCTGCTGCATATTTTTGGCTGTGCAGACACCAGGGCTGTCGCTAAAAGGCCATCTGTCGTCACTAAAAATTGCCACCCAAACAATTGGCCAGCAGTATAAATCCATTTTTTTTGGCGACAACAGTGTTGTCTCCAAATGCTTTCTATTTATACAAAAAAAAAAAAAAAAAAAAAAACATTATTTTAATTATTAATATTTTTTAAATAAATAAATAAGCAAAAAAGAATAAGTTATGGAAAATTTTCAGCGACGACGCCGGTTGTCACTAAATGTGAGGGCCCCGCTCCGGTCAAAGGTTTTGGTTGAAAATTTGCGGGTCCCACACTTTTGTCACCAAAAGTAAAAAATTGTTGTCGCAAAAACTTTCTGTGACGGACTATAGGCGACAACCCTTTGGGCGACAACCCGTTGTCACCAAAAGCATTAGCGACAACAAAGTGCCACTTTTAGCGACAAAACTGTTTGTAGCTAAAAGTGGTTGCTGTTGTAGTGAAAGTGCGGATTCCGGTTCGCTGCAACTCTGTATAGAGATGATCAGTGAACGTCTTGCGATTGTCTTGGCCTCGAAAACTTAGGAAAACATCATATTCAAAACCAGATGGATCATTATTATTAGACATGGAGTTTGATGATGATGAAGGAGCCATTGAGAAAACTAGACAAGAAAGACTGTGACAATATACAAGATATGAAGCGTGTATATAACAACGTGAAAAATCAACGTCAAAGTCTTCGTCAACTGTTTGTGGGTATCAAAATAAATTAATGTTGAAGAAACATAGCTTTCACTACAATGTGGAACCATATGATGTTCGAAAAAAAAAAAAAAAAAAAAAAAAAATTCTCAATATTAATATCCAAATAACCAATCGGTGTGTTTAATTTTTTTAATTAATCAATTATAAGTTAAATTTTTCTACATTAAAAGTATCTACAATTTATTAAATTTAATTTAAATTCAATTTACTTAAAAATAGAACTTTTTATTTAAAAAATCTTTATAATTTATTAAATAAAAATACACTTAAATAATATAAATACATATAATTTTTATTTAATTATTAATATAGTAGTTTATTTATTATATTTCGTTAAACTCTTTTTAATTTATATACATATGAGTAAGTTAATATAATTATATTAATTTTTTTAAATAATTTTATGTATAATGATACTAGATGTTAAGTCTGCCCCAAAGGGGCGGCTAGCATCATTATGTGTGTCGGCTAAATTCATTTGGTGGAGAGTGTGTAATCGTAAACATTATTATATGTTGAAAGTTAATTAATATCATAACTTGTAAAAAAACGTTGTAAATGAAACTTATAACTTATTATATTAAAATAATATGATTCTCAAAGTAAACATTTATATCTTTTCAAATTTCATATCCTTTTTTTTACGGCGGATTTTATTACCAAGCTTAGCAAAAAGCTAAAGCTCACAAAGAAACAATTACACTACAATAGTCATAGGGCTTTTAAGTCAACCTACCCAATCTAGCTTTCTCCTAGCTCTAGAATTACACCAAATATATGAATGAGAAAAAATGAGATCAAATAGCGAAGCCTTTGATATGGACTCTGAAAAAAAATAAACTATTGCGATAACCCCAAATGACCCACCACGAGACAAAAAAAAATGTAGCTTCCAAGTAATCTTTCACTACCTTCGTCAAACTTAAACCTTCGAACCAGGAAACCCATGAATGGTAAGAAGAAACGCCACTGTCCAGTAAATCTCACCACCCTAAAATCTTAACCATGATGGACGAAGCGACCGAGCAAGAGAAGAACAAATGATCAACCGTTTCAGCTCCAACATTACACACCGGGCAAACTATAGACGGAATATCTAACCCTCTACTTGACATATTAGACCTCGTCAGAAGTTTATTCAAAGCTAGACGCTAAGCAAACACATTGACTTTAATGGGAACCAATTTTACCTATCTCGTTTGAGCTCTTTCCATCTCAGACAGCCCCTCATCTATAAAATCCCTAGCTGACGCTACTCTGAACTCACCATCTTCCTCCAAATTCCACACCCATTTATCCTGCTCTTCTACTAACTCAATCGAAGCGAGTAAGTTGGAAGCCTCTTCCAACTGCACACCTTCTATTCCCCCCTTGGAGATCTTCTAAGCCCATAGAGGATAGCATTTTGGATTTTGTCAGGAAGAGAAACTTCCTTATTGTTCTCTAGAGCAAACAACTGCGGAAACTTAACGTGTAGAGAACCCCCCCCCCCCCATCCAATTTTCTAACTAAAATAACGAATCGCAACTGTTACCTACTTTTTTTTCCATACACGAAAATAAATCTATCCCACTTTCTTTAAGATTTGAGAAACCACGGATACAATTTAGCCAAGTTGTATACTTACCCTCTTGAACTCCACAATCTAATCTTCCAGACCTCCCATGAATAGCCTTGATAATCGAAACCACATCACATCAGGTTGAACCTTAAACCGCCAAATCCATTTAAACAACAGAGCACAATTCATAGCTAGAAAACTAGACATACCTAAACCACCAACATCTTTACTAGCAACAACACTATCCCAAGAAAACCAAGAAACCTTCCTCGAACCCTCCTCCACACCACGAAAAGAATTACTTCTACATGATTCAAGCCTTCCAAGAAACCTTCCTCGAACCCTCCTCCACACCACGAAAAGAATTACTTCTACATGATTCAAGCCTTTTAAGAACACTGATTGGAACTTTAAACAAAGAAAAGTAAAACAACGGAATAGAACTTAACGCTTATTTAGTAAGCGTAAATCTACCACCAATAGAGAGCGTCTTCGCCTTCCATTTAGATAATCTCGTCCTAACTTTCTCAATGACACTGTCCCATCCATGCAACCGGTTCATATTACTAACCACCATAATCCCAAGGTATTTAAAAGGAGTTTTCGAAGCTTCACAACATATCATTTGGGCTCCTCTTAAAACCTCATCGTTTGTCACTCCTCCAACTCCCATAATACTATACTTATGAATATTAATTCGAAGACCTGACGAAAGATAAAAACACTGTAAAATACTTGCAAGGTTTTATTTCACTTGAATGTATATTTGTTGCAATTTTCACAATAGCAATGATATAATGTTGCTACTGTTAGCAACTCATTTTTTTTCTTTTTTTCAAATTTCAAACCAACGCACACGTAATATACACGGTTTGAAATTTTGGGAAAAAAAACAAAAAAGTTGTATGACTAAATGAAAAAAAAAGTTAAAAAAAAGAAAAAGAAAAAAAGAGTTATAACTGAAAAAAACAAGGGAATTAAGGTGAAAGTCAACGCAAACATAGGGACCATTATTGTAACTTTTTTAAGTGAAAAAAAGTCAAAGAATGACTGGTGAAAGTCAGTGTAAGCCACATGGACCATTACTGTAACTTTTCAAAGTTGGTAACCGGGTAACCTGCTAGTTCCCGGTAATCTTACGTATGTTGATAACACTTTGAATGTATTTTGCGTATACTAGTAATTTCCAAAGTTTGTTACATAGATCGTCTGTTTAGAATAAATATATTGCGTATCTTTAGCTTTCACAAAAAATTAAAACCATAATACACACTTGATAATTCACAATATATCATGGGTCAAGTTCTCAAACATCAAACACTATAAATTGAATTGTCAACAAGTATGTTTGGTATTATTTAGCAAGTTATAGTATGCTTGGCATGCTCGTTTGGTTGCATTTGAAGAAGGCAAATGAACAAAACTTGTTTTGAACATTACATAATGGAAAAACTTTAGGTTTTAAATACATTAAAGATAAAGGCATACCAATCTTCTCTCATCAGGAGATCATTGTTTTGTGACTTAGCCAAAAAGTTTTCAGGAGTGGATGCAATGGATTCGGGTATGAAAGGACTATTTTTAAGATTTTAAGAAGGTAATGTTCTAGTCCATTGAGATAAACTATGAATCTGTCATTCCAGTCAAGAAAATTATCATCATCTAGTAAAAGGAATGAGGTAACATGAGCCCCTCACCCTTGAAACGCCCTTTTACCGATTTGACCAAAAATTAAAACTTTTCGCGGAAACAACTCAACTAAAATAGACCTTCTGTTCCTCTTTAATAGGCTTAGAAAATTCTATTACAAACTAGCACTTGAGACTATTTTTAAAAGAAACTAGAATTAATTACCTTTGAAACGACGGGTGACACGACTTTTGACGACTTATAGATTAAAAGATATGATTTTCCAAAATTTGACGAAATTTGAACTGCACTTAGCTGTACCACATCCACGGCTAGTTGCCTTACCAGTCTCACAGCCGCACAGCTATGTTCTACAGCCACGGCTAAAAGCCTCAGAACCTGCACAACACTTTTTAACTTGTCTTTTTGACCAAACTTGACCCCCATGACCTGATACTTCACTAGGACTTCCAGAAATCGTATTAACATCATAAAACATCATTTTCATAACTATACTTGGTCTAAAAGACCCACGAACATATACTTTATGGGGTTTTCCAAACACTAGTTTTTAACCCGTTTGCATACACTCTTTTATACCCAAGACACTTAACAACTACATATTCATTTAAACACATGCAAGACATGAACTTGACACTTCAAAACAACCATCAGACACTTTTAATTTGACTCAGGGGTTCAACATGATTGAGCTCGACATCTACCGAATTCTCTTACATATATCCAAACGCTTCCGACCCGTGCCCAATCTTATGCCTTTACGAAGGCTTTAGCTTTTTCGCATATAACCTACAAAAAACATTGCAACTATAACACGTAAGCAAAACGCTTAGTAAGTAACCGGTTAAAACATGGTTAATACATCGATTATCATATAATGCATCATGAACAATCTCAACTAGTCTAACACTAAACCACTTAATCTTGCATACTAAAGCTATAACAGTTAACATGTACCATAGCCACGTAACTGTAACAATCATTAAGCACATAGTAACAATCAACACATACCTTGTCTAGTTGATAACCAAGGATTAACACTCAACAATCAATGTCTCCTATTAAGCCACACTTTATAAACAACTATACCCAAATCCTAACACTTTCATCCATAATCACATGATTTGTAAACATCCATATTAATCACATAGTAACCAAGTTATTTACCTTGGCTCCATAGTCAAGTTACCAAATAAGCTCCTATAATCTTCTTTGATTCCTAAACCATAACCCATCACAAATCATAAACACTTTGTAAACTTATAAATAAGGGTTTCTAGTCTTTACCAAGATATACTCATTCATAAATAACCCTCGTATGATCACATCATGACCATATGATAAAATCTTTAGTTCACTCAATTATATCATTATTCATCATAGGGCTTAACCCAAAACCACTATAACCTCATTAGTTGGCTTCAAAACACCATTTACCTAAAACCCCTTAATTAACTTATAAACCCTAACACCAATAACATCAAGAATGAACATACTTACTTGTATAGGATCATAGTTAGGGCTTAGTCTTGCTTAAACTATCTTGATTCAATCTCAAAGATCATAAGTGCTCATGTTTTCCTTTCTTTTTGTGTTTCCAAACCGACAAATAAACATAACTCGTAACATTTGAGAATGGTATTGAAATGTCTAGAATTACTTCACTCATAAGTGCTCATGTTTCCCTTTCTTTCATCCATATACTCCTCGATTGTTTGAGTCATCTTGTACCTGAAATCAAACAATAGGTATCAGTAGATACGTGTTACAAAGGAGAAAGCTAAGTCTAAATACGAAAATAAAATCTTTTTGGTGTTACTGTTCACCTAATACACCGTAAATATGAAATTGCTTACACTGTAATCAGTCTTAAAACAATATGTATACTGAATTAAAACCGTTACGCCATATCAAAATAAATTAAACTGTTAGTCATCATTTTTGGAAAAATTTACTATATTTTGGCTAAGCACCTTTGGTGCTAGCCTAGTTATGATTCTTATGTTGTTTTGATTATGTTCTTACACTTTTATTGTTGCTTCTAGTGTGTGCATGCTTAGTTTATCATTGATCCTCTAGTTTCGGTAGTTTAAAATAACCGGTTGTACTTGGTACACTAGGAGAATTGACCATAGGACCCTGGTGCAGTTAGGTTATGAGAGTTGGTAAGAATTGACCATTCCTTGTGTGCTAATTGACCCTAGGATCACCCTCTGGGTTGGATAAACTTAAGAAGTTAGAGATGCGTGGTCTAAGATCCGAGAGGCTGGATCACACATCAAAATGAATCTAGCATGTAGTGGCACTTAATGACTCAAACTAGTGTATCATACTTCCGCTTACTTACAGAGGGCCGTGCCTTTGGTTCTGGAAAGGATTCTAGGGAGATAGGCTAGGTGAATTGACTATAGGAGTCTAGTGAATATCATCGCCCCACTTGAAGCTATAGAAAAGTTTAATAGAGGACATAGTCATAACAATACAGGATGACCAACTAGGCTAGTAAACTTTCTCCCCATTGCTAACAACTTCAATTTAATTTCGTTATTTCATTTCTGTTTATTAGTTTAATTATTCAAACAAATCATAAACCATTTTAAAATGTGAAATGGACTTAAGTTAGAATCCAGAAACACAACTCTTGGGACGACCTCGGCTTTACCGAATACTACACTATACATGATCAGGTACACTTCCTGTAAGTGCATAAGGTCGACCATATGTAGACGAGACAATTATAAATATTAAAACCTGGTCAGAAATCCTGCATCAGATATATAAACATTTGTTTGGTTGTAATTCAATATTATAACACATACTTAATAGAAATATTTTTCTCATCTCTCTCGAGTCACTTTCCTTTCACACACTTACACCTTAACATACACTAAACATAATTCCAGCATTAAAGCTCAGTCTAAAGCTTCAATTCTTGGGTGTTCGATTGGTGGGTATAGGAATGAGGGAATGAGATTGATTACTAAATTAATTATTTGGTTAATAGATTTGCTTTCAAAAATTAGAAATCAAACCCATCGCATTAGGCATATCAAAAACCACCACCCTTAGGTGGGATTATAAAAACCATTCCCATTGCCATTTCCCATATATGTTTAAACGCACGGTAACTTTTTTTTCCCTCAAACCAAACATCCCCTTATAATAATCAGTCCAACAAAGCAAGGTGATTAGTGGTAATTATTTTAAACTTAAAAGGACCACCTTTTTAAACTACAGTAAAACCTCTATAAATTAATAGTGATGGGATCGAAATATTTTACTACCTCCGTCCTAATTTTATTGTCCACTATTCTTTTTTTGGATGTCCCAAAATTATTGTCCACTACTAAAAATGGTAGGTACATTTGTTTAAGTTTACTATATTACCCTTAATTAAAATTGATATTTACAAAACTAAGTGAACACATTAATTAATTGTCAAAGGTTAAAATTGTCTTTTGTTGGATTTCGTAGAAACCAAAACAGTAATTAATGCAGTTTTCTTAAACTGTGTATTTTTTGTCTGTGGACAATAATTTTGGGACGGATGGAGTATTAATTTAACGATATATTATTATATCTATAAATTAATAATTTATTAATTTAAAGATGTTTTACATATGACCTTTAAATTTTCAAGTATAATATACTAGATACAATGTATACACGTTAGGGATGAAAAATAATTTGATAAACAAGTTCTAATTAAAATTTTATAAATTCATATTCACACTTTATGAAAATAAAATTAACAATTTTTGTTGTAATACGAGAAGACAACATCACAACACACAAACAGTTTAGTGCAATAAGAAGATTTTGAGTTAAACTCAATATAGATTTGAGGTTCGACAAAAAAATAACAAGTGATAATGAATTATTTTTTACTAAACAATATTAGGATTTTGAAGTGTATCTCTCACACACACGCATATATACATAGATATGAAATTTTTAGTAATTATTAATTTATAGTTTCGTTGAGACTAATATATATACACTGGGGTTTCAAAAAAATTATTATCTTATTATTTTATCGATTGGGGTCCAAATTTATACTGGTCTCAAGTTGGGACTGGACAAATTATTAATTTTATAGAGGTTATTAATTTATCGAGTATTAATTTATAGAAGTTTTACTGTAATGTTAAAATAAATTTCTCCAACTTCACCTCCTTGGCTTCCGAAATGACTTTTTAAGTACTGTAAATGGGAACCTTTTGCTCTCTTCAATTTGGTAAAGTTTTTAAATCGTATAAATAAAAGGAATGAGGTGAGATCAACATATAACTCATATTTTGGCATAAAATCAATGAACCAATCATAACAATTCATTTTTTATCTAAATTAATAAAAAATAATTTATCTTTCTATAGATATGCATCTTACAAATGGTAAATCTTCAAGCTACAAAAAATACACTATCGCGACGAGAATTAAATTATCTTTATATAGATATGCATTGTTATATACTTTCGACGATTTTTTTTTTTAAATTTCCGCCTAGAAAAATCATATGTGATTCGTAAAAATCACATATTTGATTTTTACAAAACAAATATGATTTTTATGAATCACATGCGAGTTTTACGAATCACATATGATCTATAAAAAATCACATATGATTTGATATTTACGAATCACATGTGTTTTTTCTGGGAGTCGAAAGTATATAACAATGCATATCTATAGAAAGATAATTTAATTCTCATCGTGATGGTATGATTTTTTTCGCGTAACGATTAACGGTTTGCAAGATATTTAATTTTAAAAAAAAGGTGATTTTTTTTAAGAAGAATGAATGACTAGGATTCGTTTATTAGTTCTATGATAAATATGAGTTTTATATTGAACTTTTGTCAATGTATGGCTAACAAGCAATAAAATGTTGTACATTAAAATAACAGCCCATTAAAAATAATTTTCAACCGTCATGTACAAAACTTTACAACGAATTAACCATGATTAGCAAAATAATTATTTTATGTAGATCAAAATTGATCTTACTTTTTCAACAAAAAGATCAAACCATACTTCCCTTCAAATAAGTGCAAATATATCATTTAACTTGCAAACATTTCAAAACACAACTCATAAACATACTGATAATAATTACAATATCATCAACATCTCTAATTGAATGTATAAACTAACAAAATCATACGTCAAGATCATTCTCAATAAATGTTCTAATGATAAGTATCATACAAATGAGTAAAATATAAAGGGTTTTTCTAACATGTGCTTTTAGGCACATGTTAAGAAGTGAGTCCCTGAGTCTTTTTGTATGATTTTTGTCATTTTTCAAAAAAAAACTATTTTGTGTGTCCTTTTCACGGGTCTTTGAGTCTTTTTTTGTGGGCCCCTGACTCCTTATCATGTGCCTAAGAGCATGACTTAAATAAAGGGTCCTACTAAATAGACACTGCGTAAAAAAAAAGGCTATCCAGGAGATATAAAAAAATGAAGAAACCTCCGCAATACACTAAATTAACACTGGTCAAACCTTTTCCTTTACATGTAAAATTGTGCGGTCAAAATCTTGGAAAAAACAAAAAACTATCACTTGACTTTGTAAATTTTTAACATTGAAAGTATAATTTTTTAACAAAAAGCTATCACTTGTATATATGTATACGCATGAAATTCTATCATATAGTGGTTCGTAAATTTTTATTTGTTCTAAAATTGATTTTAGACTATACAACACGACACATTAGTCTTACTTGAAAACTAAATTGTTTGTGGAATATGATGTTTCTTAAATTTTTCCTTGTTCTCAATTGTTAGTGAAATATGAATGGGTGTCTAAAGTAACTTAATAAAAATTTATTACCAAGTTAATCCACACTAATAAGACAATAATGATTAATGAAAGCCTCTTACACGGGCAAAGTGATCATAAACATGTACGACATATGTAACGTAAGGTCATAGCCAATTACTACGTTTTTGTACATTCTTTATTACTATGTTTTAATACATTTTTTTTTAATGTTTATATACGTTTTGTACGTTTTCATAATTGTTTATGTTTTTCTACGTTTGTGTACGTTTTCATACGTTCTTATAGGTTAATTTGTGACAAGTGTACATTTTTATATGTTTTTGTACTAACAAAAATGGAAAAAAACGAACGTAAACGATTAAAAACGGACGAAAATGGTTAAAAGAATTGAAACGAATAAAAACGTACAAATGTATAAAAGGTCGAAAACGTACAATAACGAACAAAAACGTATAAAAACAAATCAAAACGGACGGATTCAAGGGATAAAACAAATGAAAAAGTACAAGCTTCAATTTTAAAAGACCACTTGTTAAAGTAAGCTGATGCTACCGAGCTTCAAAATAAAGCACAAATTATAGCGTTTGAATCATTTTACGTTAAATACATGCATACCCAAATTAGGTTGTATGTATGTTTTAATAAGATGGAGTATATTAAGTTTTTAATGAAAAGATAAAAACATTAATGACTAGTATAATAATTAAGATGTTATTAATGTTCATTTAGGGATTAAGTTTTTATTACATACTGAGGAACAAATCCCCACCATTCATTTAATTTGATCTAATAGTGGAAATTAACCTAAGATTAAACATGGAAACCTACGTCCATGTCTTTTTTTTTTTTCCTTTTTCTTTGTCTTTTTTATTATTCACTTTCTTTATTTCTTACTTTCTTTCTTTTTTTTTTCTTTTTTTTTTGCTTTTTTTTTTCCAATTAATGTTATTTTTTTGTCTTTTTTCCTTTTTTTTTTTTTTTTTTTTTTTTTTTTTTTTCATGTTACAAAACATTAGATGAAAATCACTTGTGATATTCAGAATATCACTTGTGATATTCTGAGTATCAAAGAATAATAATTTTGATATTTTGAAGCGTATGAAAACGTCTGAAAATGGCCGAAAACATTTTAAAATGGACGAAAACGTATGAAAATGGACGAAAACGTAAGAAAACGGATGAATATGTACGAAAACGTTTGAAAACGGACAAAGATGTTTAAAAATGGACGAAAACATTTGAAAACGGAAGAAAAAGTAAGAAAACGGACGAAAACGTATGAAAATGGACGAAAACATATGAAAATGTATGAAAACGGACAAAAACGTATAAAATGGACGGAAACGTATAAAAACCGAAAAAATCGTATAAAAACGAACGAAAACGTATGAAAACAGACGAAAACGTATATAAACGTATGAAAACGGACAAAAAACGAACGAAAACGTATAAAAACGGACGAAAACGTAAAAAAACGGACAAAAACTTAAAATAACGGACAAAAACGTCAAAAAACAGACAAAAACATAAAAAAAAAAGGACAAAAACGTCAGAAAACAGACGAAAACATAAAAAACGGACGAAAACGTAATAAAGTGAAAAAAATCATGAATTTATTAAAAAAAAAAAAAAAAAAAAAACTTGATTAAAAAAAACCGTGATTTAGAAAAGGAAAAAAAAAGGAAAAAAAAAAGAAAAAGGAAAAAAAAAAACACATTAATTGGAAGAAAGGAAAAAAAATAAATAATAAAGAAAGTGAATAATAAAAAAGACAAAGAAAAAAGGAAAAAAAATAAATGGATTTATGTTTCCTTATTTAATTTTAGGTTAATCTCCACTATTAGATCAAATTAGATGAATGGTGAGAATTTTTCCCTCAATATGCAACTAAAACTTGGTCGTTAAAATAACTCACCTCATTAGTTAAAATACATTATTGATTAGTAATTAAGTGGAAATATGGTATAGATTTCGCAAGGCCCTAGCTAAATCCAAATATAAAGAGTTAGGTTCAGGATATAAAAATGATCACCTCCAATATAAAAATGTATAAACCTAGTGTCTCCGAAGGAATAGGTCATGCCAGAATGAACATAGTCGGATATATCTGTAACCATTCTATCACTCCATCTTATTATTTCATCATCATTTTCACCCATCACCGCATTGTCATTCCATTCACCCTTTATTTCCCCTTCATCTTCTTCATCATCATTTTCATCGACTTCATCATCATATTCACTCATCACCACATCACTATTCCCCCATACCTTCATTTTTGGGAAGCACGAGGAAAAGAAGCCTCCAAAGCAGCCTGAAAGAGAATTTTTCCATTTCTTTCCCATACTAGAGGGGAGGTGAGCGGAGTGAGTGGAAGTCCTCACCACATTGTCATTCTCCTTCTCCTTTATTTCCCCTTCATCTTCTTCAATATTATCTTCATCATATATAAGGTTTATACAACATCCTTGTACTTCCCCACAAAGATCTCCTTTACGTCTATTAAGGATGCTTACACATATTTCATCTCCACCCCCTAATAGTTTGCCGCACCTCCAAACGCTTAACCACCCTTTTGGTTTCATCCATACATCCTAAATATGTGCAGGATAGTAATTCCACTCCACATGCTTGGTCTTGTTACATACTTGAATTATCAATTTCACAAGGTCTCCAGGAAACACTAGACACAAGTTGAGGCCACTTATTATTCTATTATGAGAAGGAACTTTGAATGATATTTGTGGGCCCTCTTTTACGTGTGTGAAGTAGGATAGCGTTGGGATTTGTTCGAAATCAACAAATGTGGTGAATATACCATACTCAAATAACACCTGCTCATGTGAAAGAAAACATATAAGATCCTCTGTAAATTGAAACATGTATGCAAAATATAAATTAAAAGTAGAGCGAAGCAAATCCTACCTTTTGCTTACAATCAAGACCCGATTCCATTCCTAACCCCAGTTTTTGTGTAACTTTCCTCTCAACTTTGTCTATTGATTGACACTTATAACAACCCTCTACGTAACATAATATTGGGCAACCAAGAGCTAACACAAAGGTATTTCGATCTTGTGGGAACTGTAGTACTTTCTCCAAGGACTTATTGTGTTGGATTATCAATTTAGAGACAGTTTTTGGGAGTCCTATAATTGATTGGATCTGTAAACATCTATTAGCATGGAAAGTTTCAAGTCGAGGTAGGCTTTGAATACATTTTGGCAAGTAAGTTATTTTGTTGCCATCAATAATCAACCTCGTCAATGAGACTAGATTACTCCAGTCATTCGGGAAAGAATTGTCAAACAGATTGCAATATGAGATATCCAACTTCTTCAAACAAGAAGAATGTAAGGAAGTTGAATAGGAATATTGAAAACAACTCACAGCTCCAAGGTTTTGACAACCAGACATTTGAAGTGATGTAAGGGATCTAGGTAAGCAAGGAACATTTCTTAGGCTTGTACAATCGGACAGATCTAGCAAGACAAGTCTGTCAAGGCATGCAATCGATTCGTCAACTGCAATTAAACTTGTACATCCTTTCAGAATCAAACTCTCTAGACCACGGAGTCCATGAAAATTTGGGGTGTTGATTAGCTCAACAGAGTAGCTAAGATTAAGGATTTTTAAGGATTCAATACGCTGTTACATGAAAAACCACAAGTATATGTTAATAACCTTAGGCATGAAGATATTATAAATTTAGAGTTTGATAATTAGTTGTCTAGGATATATGACAAACCTTGTAAGAATCCCAAACACGCTTTAATTTGCTGTGACGCATGTCAAGAATGACGAGCTTCTCCAAAGGAATGTCACCTGGTATAGATTCTAGATAAAACCCATGCCATCTCAATAATCGTAACTTTTTTGGCAAGTTTGTGTATTTCCCAGAAAATGTTACATAGCTTAGTTGAAGTAGCATTAGGTTCTTCATCTTTTCTAAATGTCCAATTCCGAAGTTTGCTTCATTCCCCTGTTGCATATCAAGCCTGAATCCTTCTACTTTTTTTGTACCCTAATTCAAAAATAAAGTAAAAAGTGAACTATGGCTATACAATGTCAGAACAGGAAACTTATATATATATATATATATATATATATATATATATATATATTAAAATAAAAGGGGGTATGCAATATGTACCGCATTCTCTTGCAACACGTTAATACAATCTTCATGTTCACACAACCTACTTCGTTCCCCGGGATCCTTTGGTGATTCTTGGCGGACAACTTCTTTCCCCATCTCCCTGATTAGTTGATGCATCCCTACTTTCCCATCTTCAATATATAGGAGACTCCTATCATTTAGATTCTTGATCCCGATAACAGGGTGTAGATTGCACTCAGCTAATACCTTGACAATGAAATCTTCATCCTCCCCCACAAAAAAGCAAGCAATATGCAGAAACACATCTTTATCATTGTTTCCCAGAGAATCATAGCTCAACTGTAGAACTTTTTGAACCCCGTCAGGAAGAGGATATTTTTCTAACATGGACATAGTGTCTTCCCATTGAGCAATGCTTTTTCCACGTAGATTTAAACCCAACAATTCAAGAGCCAAAGGAAGACCCCCACAGTGCTCAGTTACTTGACTTAGTTTTGACTGATCATAGTAGGGTTCAATGGGTTGATTTTGAGGAAAGGCATAGAAACTAAAGAGCTTAACAGAGTCAGTGTTGGATAGTGTTCTGATTGTTTGGACCATAGGAGGAACTTTAAAAGTGGTTAATAACCAGCCGTGCCCCCTTGAGGTTATGATCACCTTACTTCCTCGATAAAACTTTTGTTTTCCAAGTAATGCATCTAACTGCTGAAATGTAGCAACATCATCAAGTACAAGAAGTACTTTTTTGTCGCATATAGCTTTCTCCACCTTAATGGTTCCCTCATACTCATTCGAAGCTGTCTCTTTCTTTGAAAATTTGGAAAGAAGGTCATTTTGCAAGCGAAGTATTCCATTGGATTCAATTGATGTCTCATTTATTTTTTCCAGAAAACAACTACCATCATACACACGATAATTCATGTTATATATGCACTTGGCAATGGTCGTTTTTCCTATGCCTCCCATCCCATCAATGACAAGGAATGTGGAAGCCGGTGATGGGTCTTGTAACCATGATTCAATCTCAGCAACATATTCCTTCACTCCCACCAGTTTGCCTTTAATGTAAAGTTCATTGTAGTTCACTTTCTTTCTTATGTCATTGACGATGTTGCGTATGAATTTGGCCTCATACCTAAAATCAATCCATTCAAAGCAATCAGTATATAATGTAGCGTAACATTTATCATATAACATGGTTTTCTCGAAAGATTTTATAACTACTATTTATTTGTACAAGTTGTGTGACTCAAAGTTGAACAAGACTCAGTATTGTGACTCGTGATTTTTTAGTGACTCATTACTAGAAAAATGATAAAAAGTGACGAAACCTTATTGCGAGGACAATGGAGTCCTCGCAGCCACTAAACGACAAAAAAACGGCTGGGTTTGATTTTACATATTGTGAGGCCATGTCCACGCAATAGATGACCCATAGCGAGAACTTATTCTCGCAATTAGGGGTGTCATTGAGGTTGACCCGGTCGGGTTCGTGTCAACTCGGGTCAAGCCTCGAAAAAACATACCCAAACCCGACCTTGTTTAGAACTCGGGTCAACTCGGGTTCGGGTCAACTCAGGTTTGGAGTCAACCCGAGTATTTTTACATTGTAAAGTGTTAGTTTAGTCGGGTCAACTCGGGTTCGGGTCGGGTCAAGGATAAAAAAACATACCCGAACCCGACCTTGTTTAGAACTCGGGTCAATTCGAGTTGACCTGATTGACCCGAATATGATTTTTGATCCGAGTTGACCCGAACCCGACGGGTTGGGTTTTATGACACCCCTGCTGGCAATAGTTACCTTAAATTATAGTACCAATTTGGATACATAGTTACCTTAAAAAAATATAACAATTATGGTGGATGAAATATGTTTGTTTATATCGAATATATAAACATCGGAAAAGACAGATAATCTATAAACAAACCAGAAAATATGGCGGCTAAAATACGTGCATATTTTTGGCACCCAAAGCATAAGAACATAGCGGAATGAAAGCATAGGGTATATTTCAAAGATGTGTCTAGTTATAAAAATAAAAGGCGTCTTATAGGTTATAAAATAAATTATAGTGCATGAATATATGATGATAATTATTAAGAAAAAATATAACCACTTAAATTATCTATGTATATTTTTGGTTAAGTTGATAGTAAATTTAAAAGAGATATGGTATAATAATGAGAGTATTAATTTTGAATATTATTTAAAAGTGTTAACATACTATATGCACACATACAATATACATACACACACACACACACACACACACACACACACACATATATATATATATATAAATACTAGATATATGCATATGTACATACATACATACATACTATATACATAAACATACATAAATACTATATACATACATATATATACATACTATATACATACATACATATTGTAATACATACCTACATATTGTTTACATACATATTATACGTAGTATATACATACACATATATAATGTACATACATATACAAATACATACATACATACAATAGTGTGATACATATATACATACATACATACATACATACATACGTACACATTTACATACAGTAAATAAAGAATTAATTAATTAATTGAATTTTATAAATAATTAACATGATATATTAATTCCGAGCTTGATCCAAGCTGCGCCGCTGCTACAGTGACCGCCGCCGGCCGCTTTTAGAACTAAGCTTTTCTTATCTTTCCTACTTATTGATTTTATACCTTACTATTTTGCTCTCCTTTTTATTTTTTGACTGTTGTGTTTTTGCTGGCGGTTGTTTGTTTGTTTCTTTTTTGTTTTCACTTCGAGCTTGGCTCCCCCTTTTGTTGCTTTTGTGCCTTGCTCTGAGGTGGTGTGTTCTGTCGTTGGGTGTAGGGTTTAGGATAGACTCCTTGGCTAGTGATGGTCACGTGAGGTCATGTCTTGTTGGCTCGGGCGGGGTAGGCGGGGTAGGAGGGGTAGTAGGTGTTAGTGGTGTCGGTGGAGTAGGAGGGGTTGGCGGGGTAGGCGGGCTTAGGGGGGGTAGGGGTTCTGCTAGGGGTGCGTCGGCGCGTAGGATTAGAGTGGGTTGTTGGAACGTTGGGTCTTTGACCGGTAAGTTCTTTGAGCTGACGGATGTATTGAGGAGACATAAGGTTGACATTGCGTGCTTCCAAGAGACTAGATGGAGGGGATCCAGCACGAGGGAGGGTAACGGCTACAGGCTTTGGTACTCGGGCTCCAGGTCTACGAGAAACGGAGTGGGTATTATTTTGGCAGGAGGCCTCAAAGATAATGTAATGCAAGTGATCAGGAGTAGCGATAGAATCATGGCGATGACGTTGGTTATTGATGGGGAGACCGTTAACGTTATCAGCGCGTACGCACCACAGGTGGGCCGAAGTGAAGCAGAGAAGAAGAGTTTCTGGGACTCTCTCGACGCGCTAGTTAGGGAGTGTCCGTCTGTTCAGAGTCTCATTATTGGAGGGGACTTGAACGGCCATATAGGAGCGGCAGCGGATGGATACGCGGGGGTCCACGGAGGTTTTGGTTTTGGAGTTAGGAATGACGAAGGTCGATCAATTTTAGAGTTTGCTACTACTCACGACTTGGTAGTGGCGAACTCTTTCTTCAAGAAGAGAGATGTTCACTTGATCACCTTTCAGAGTGGGGGCCACAACACACAGATCGATTATCTGCTGGTGAGAAGTAGGGATCTGAGGGCATGCAGGGATTGCAGGGTTTTCCCCGGCGAGACTTGCTCATCCCAACATAAATTGTTGGCCTTAGATGCACTTTTTATGAGGCAACAACCAAGGAGAGTTACGCCCAGGGTGCCAAGGATTCTATGGAAGAATCTGAACGGTGAGGCGGCAGAGCCCTTTAAAGTAAAGGTTGCAGAGGGCTGTGCTTTTAGGTCGGAGGACTTGAATGCTGGAGACGCGAACCAGATGTGGAACACTCTTGCTGGCATCATTAAGGACGCAGCTAAGGAGTCCCTTGGTGTGGCTAGTGTGGCTAGCGGGGACTCGAGGACCAAGTCCAACAGGGAATCTTGGTGGTTTAGCGAAGAAGTGCAAGCCAAAGTTGCAGCGAAACAATCTAGGTTCAGAGAGCTTCTTGTGTGTCGAGAGGGACAACAAGCTGACATTACTGCCGCATAAGAGAGGTATAAAGTAGCAAGAAGAGAAGCGAAGAAGGCAGTAGCTCAGGCGAAGGACAAGGCCTATGAAGAGCTGTATAAGAAATTGGACTCAAATGAGGGGGCAAATGATATATTTAGGATTGCTAAAGCCCGAGAGAGAAGGAAGAGGGATTTAGGTAATGTGAAATATATTAAAGATGGAGGTGGACGGACCATTGTGAACGAAGAGGATATTAGGAAAAGGTGGGGAGAGTATTTCTCCTCTCTTTTCAATGAAGGAAGCACCGTAGGTAGTACTGAGGACAGCGGAGAGGATGTAAACCCTAGCCAACGGACAGAGTGCTACTATTCGAGGATTAGCCAACCGGAAGTGAAGGTTGCAATTCAGAAGATTGGAAGAAACAAAGCAGTAGGGCCGGACCAAATCCCCATAGATGCTTGGAGGTGTCTAGGGGAGGAGGGGGTAGGATGGTTGACATGCCTCTTCAACAAGATCTTCTACGGAGCTAAGATGCCAGAAGAATGGAGACTCAGTGAAGTCATCCCCATCTATAAGAACAAGGGGGATGTGCAAGTGTGTGGCAACTATAGGGGCATTAAGCTTCTTAGCCACACCATGAAGCTTTGGGAGAGAGTCATTGAGAGAAGGTTGAGAAGGGAGACGAGGGTGTCCGAGAACCAATTTGGTTTTATGCCAGGAAGGTCCTCGATTGAGGCTATTCACCTTTTGAGAAGTCTCATGGAAAAATATAGAGAAAGACAAAAGGACCTGCATATGGCGTTCCTGGACCTTGAGAAGGCATATGATAGCGTCCCAAGAGAGTTGATCTGGAGTACGCTTATTGATAAAGGAACTCCAAGGAGATTTGTGAGGGTCATTAAGGATATGTATGAGGGGGCTAAGACCCGTGTACGGTCCACAGTGGGGACCTCAGAGTTTTTCCCTGTTGGAGTTGGGCTACACCAGGGTTCTACCATGAGTCCGTACATCTTCGCCTTGATCCTAGATGAGTTATCTAGAGGGATTCAAGAGGGCATCCCGTAGAGCATGTGTTTCGCTGATGACATTGTACTGGTGGCAGAATCGGCAGAAGGGCTGAACAACAGAATCGAGCAATGGAGGGAGGCTCTTGAAGACAATGGTCTGCGAGTGAGCAGAGAGAAGACTGAATATATGAGATGTGATTTTAGAAGGACCGAGTCAGGACACGACGAGGAAATTGAGGTCCGGATTGGTGACCAGATACTGCCACCCAAGGAGTCTTTTAGATATTTGGGATCGATGATCCACAAATCAGGGAGGACTGATGAGGACGTGACCCACCGGATTAGAGCTGGTTGGGCGAGATGGAGGGCGGCGTCGGGAGTCCTTTGTGACAGGAAAGTCCCTTTTAAGTTAAAGGGAAAATTCTATAAGGTGGCGGTTAGACCAGCTATGTTGTACGGGTCCGAGTGTTGGCCTATCACCAAGGTCCAGGCTAATCGGGTGGAGGTGGCAGAACTGAGAATGCTAAGATGGACCTGTGGTAAAACCTTGCTAGACATGATTCCGAACGGAGTTTTTAGAGCTAAACTCGAAGTAGAGAGCATTATCTCGAAGATGAGAGAAGGAAGGTTGAGGTGGTTCGGGCATGTTAGGAGGAGGCCACAATCAGTGCCAGTTAGAAAAGTCGAAACGCTGGTTGTAGATGGAGTGAGAAGAAGGGGTAGACCCAATCTCAGGTGGGAGGATAGACTTAAGCTCGACTTGAAGGAGCTACGCTTGTCCGAAGACATGATCTCAGATAGGAAGGCGTGGAGAGATAGAATTAGGGTCTGTGGGTAGTCCCGGGGGCTTAGTAGGTTTGGGTGTATGGGGCCTTTGGCTTTTGGCGCTCCTTTGTTGCCTTGCCCCTTGCGTTTTTTTTAGGCCCCTTGCGTTGCTTTGCCTTGCCTTTTGTGCCCCCTAGGTTTGCCTGCTTTTTCTTGCATTTGTCTTAGCCTTAGGCCCCGTGCGTTTTTGCTTCTGTTTCTTTGCTTTTGTTTGCCTTGCGTTGCTTTGCCTTGCCCTTTGACGCCCCTTATTTTGCCTGCTTTTCTTGCTTTTGCTTTTGCCTTTACTTTAGGCCTCGTGTGTTTTTGCTTCTGTTTCTTGTTTTGTTTGCCTGCTTTTGCTTGTTGTTTATTGCCTTTTGCTCTTTTTGCTTTCCACTTTCACCCGCACACCTGCACTCGCCGGAGGTCTCATTGGAAGCAGTCTCTCTATTCCTGGGTTTATCATGGGGTAGGAGTAGGATCTGTCTACACTCTACCTCCCCCATACCCTGCTTTGGCGGGATTGGGTTTGTTGTTGTTGTTGTTGTTGTTGTATTAATTCAAGTAAAGTATTAGTTAATTTAATATTATATAAAAATAGCAAATAATAATAACAATTTTAACAAATAAGAAATATAATTAATATTATAAATAAATATTAATTCATTTAATATTATAAATAAAAATGTGTATTAATTATTATAAATATTTTTTTAACAAATGTAATATTATAAATAATACATATTTTAGTGCCATATTTCCCGGCATTTTAGCTTCCCAAGTGACGAAATTGTCTTAATTATGTTCTATTTTGACGGTCATTTGGACCCTTGGAAATCATGCTATCGTGGAAAACAATAGATTTTGGCTTCTTTTGCTTGGATTTTGACAAAGTTTTGGAGTTCGTCATTTGAAGAATTTGGAAATACAAGAACAAGGGCGAAAAATGATCGAAACCATGAAGAAACGAAGTTCGAACAAAGCAAGAAAACGCCAAACAAAAGGATAAAACAAGAACAACCACTAGCCCCCTCACCACGTCGCGTGGCCTAGAGTGTGCCACGTGGCATGGCTAGGCTTGGCCACGTGGCATTTGTCCACAATGGACGAGGTTTGTCCTCAAACCTCAATCCTACATCCAATAATTGAAAAGGTTGAAAACAACTAATTGCTCTACCTACGTGGTTATGTTAACTAAACACTAGACTTAGGAAAGGTAGTTTTTGATGACAGGACAAGTTTGAATCAAGTTGAGAAAAGATGTATGTAAACGCCGACGTTGCATTATATTGACACATATTGCACGTATAAGGAAAGTCTCTACTGAGTCATTTTCCGAAAGTATTTGGGAGGGGTGTTTTTGTGTTTGTATGGAAACACCGCTTGAACTTCCTGAATATTTACAGTATGTGGTAAAAATTACCTTGTACGTAAATGATCAAATCAAACAAGGGAAACACTACCTCAAGTAACCATATGCATGGCGGATGAAATAAAGTCACCCTTTAATAATAAAAAACCTTGAAATCAGACTCGAGACTCGAACAAAAATAAAAATAAGCGCTTCTCGGGAGGCAACCATAACAAATATTGAAAACTAACTCAATTAAGGTTTCCAAACCCTAGCTGAATTTCAAATTAAGGTTTCCAACTATGGGGATTAGTTAATGTCTTGAACATTGAATTAATTAAGGGTTCATCCCTTGCCAAAAAATAAATTAGGGCTTAAAGACTTAGGTTATTACTTGACTATTTGAAGTGTTCATGTAAAATAAATGAGATTAACTAATAAGTTTAGATTAATTTTTGAAATTAATTAATGTATACAAAAAATCTAGGGTTTTTCTTATGGAACCATAACTAGATTAAAAGAAAGATGAAACAACATTTAAAAAGGTGTTTTAAAACTACTAATTAATTTAAAGAAATTGATAATAACAGTCCTAAGGGTTGTTACTAATGACTTATTACATGCATAAAAAGTAGTACTTTATATAGATTAGTGAGAGCACTTTGATCTTGATGGATTAAACAATTATAGTGATAATTGCTTAAAGTTAATTTTATACGCCTAACGTTTTTTTTTTTTTTTTTTTTTTTTTTTTTTTTTTTTTTTTTTTTAATGTCTTAACAGCCTATTAATGTCTCTTAACAAGACAAACCTCTTAATCGGTTAGATGTTTTGGGCGTTCAGACAGTTTTATTCTTTTTTTTTCGTTCAGACGCGGTCATAGGCAGTTACATATTAATGATCTAGACTTTAGAGGGGTGTCTTGTTGCCTCTTGTTGATACAAAATAACCAATATATATATATATATATATATATATATATATATATATATATATATATATACGAGCAAGCAAATGGCACAGCACCTTACTTTAACAAGATTTTCGATTCAGATTCATATATTTACGCCTCAGATTCAGATTCAAATGTGCGGTTCAGATTCAGATGTGCGGTTCAGGATCAGATGTTTTAAGATAAACTTTAAAGATAGTTTTAAATTAAAACATAACATATATACGTGTTGAGAACTTAGTTGGTCTCATTACATAAATACATGAGATGTTTAGAAGGAAAGGTGCCATAATTAGCTTCATCTCCTCATTTGAGGCCCACGAGTGTCACATCACCCCAACACCTCTTTACGACTAACCCCCTACTCACTCACAACTAACTTCAACTTACACATTTGGAGCCACCACTTACAACTTTATTTTTTTATTCATTTCACTAAATAAATTAAATTCATTTCACAATAATTAAAAATATCACACCATACTAATTTTATTTCATCAAATTAAAAAGTTACAATACAAAGAAAAAAAAAACGATACGAAACTTAAAAAAAACAATACGAAAATACAAAAAAAGATACTAAATTCATATTAAACATTTTATTCATCGGCATCCTCATCGATAGTTTGGTATTTCTTCGTTTTTTTAGCTTGTCTCCTACGAATGATTTCGGCTCTGACCGGGTCAGTAACCAAGCTGGGATCTAGCATGAGCATATGCATTTCCTGCATTTCCAAGGCCCTTTCTTCCCTCTTCCTCCTCGCCTTGTAACAAGCCGTTTGAGTGTCTTTTGCTTGCGTATACTTTTCAGATAATTGTCCCGAAAAAGTACTCGGTTGACTCCCACCGGAGCTCGCCGAGCTCAACGTATCCGTCGACTTTTGTTTATTTCCAGCTCGTTTGTTGGCTCTTTCGCGGACGAGGTCGTGCGTCTGGCCCGAATATATCCTCGAGACAAGAAATGTCTAACGGATCCTTGGCATCCCATTTCAGGTAATTTCTCAAAATCTCCCAAACATACTCATACGTGAAACCCCTCGTACCAAAGCGTTCTTCGAAGCTCGCCTTGGCATTGTTGATTTGATCATGCTCATTTTCACCACTTCGACGCCTCAAATGCTTAATTATAGCGTTGAATTTTTGGCAGTCGCCGTTCATCCTCGTCCATTTACCGGTAAGCATATTCTTGGAATGATGGTCATCCAAAGTTTGCTCGTTGAACGTTTCTGTAATTTCGTTTCAATAGAAGTCGTCGGTTTTGTCATTGCCCATATCTTTGTTTTGTGAAAATTCTATCCAAGTTTCCGCAAGAAGCTTTTCTTCGGCCTTGGACCATTTCCGATTCACACACGTTTGACCTGCTTCTTCTAAGTCATCGTCATCATCGGCGTCTAAATTTACGACTTTTTTTTCCTTTGACGGCCTTGGTTTTCTTGCCTCTACCTTTGGCCAGTGACCGTGCTTTTGGAACTTTAAATTGTGGTTCGACTTGAGGTTGTGGGTCGACTTGGGGTTGTGATTGATGAGTAGGGAACGAGGATGGTTGAGACGGGTTGTAAAATTGTTGTGGCAACATTCGTTGAGAATGAGTTGCGAATCCCCCTTGTTGCAACGCGAGTTGTTGATTAGCATAAATGTCTATCGGATTGAAAGGTTGTGAACCATAGGGCGATGAAGGTTGTGGGGAATTTTGCGACGAGGGAGTAGAAGCATTTGACGATCCCCCGTATCGTTGGTTTGAAGTTAGGAGGGGTGTGAAATAACCGGATTCGTTCGGGTTTTGAGACATTTTCTTGGTTGAATTTGGGTTAAGATAATATAAGTTTTTATATGTTTGTTGAGTTGTAGTGATGAAAGTATGTGAAATTGGTTTGGTATTTATAGAGTATGTAAAACATTTAAAAAAAAAAAAAAAAAAAAAAGTATCCGTTTTTTTAAAAACGGTAATATTACCATTTGAATACCAAATGCTTCGTCCACCTTTTTCCTATTTGTCAGAAATCTTTGCTCATCGTCTGCACAAGCAAGGGAGCTACAACGAGCCATGGCGAGGGTCTAGGGGTACCATGGCGAGCAATTTGATGATCCACGTAGGAGTGGCGAAGCATCACAACGAATGGCACCTTTCCCTCTTATTGTGAATGTAGAAGTCACATTTTAAAAGGAGTTTTAATAAAAATTGAAAATCAAACGTGAATTAAGTTGTTAAGTCATAGTCGTATTATGAATCTCGTAGTTCATATATGAAGCAAATTTTAAATGGTTTTACTTTATGATTGTCATACATCATTTTATTTTTTCGTCTTTTTAACATTGTCAAATACAATACTTCAATATGTATTTCATATTCCGGTACACCTTTTTTTTTTTTTTTTTTTTTTTTTTTAATTTAAAAATTCTTTTCGTTCACTCCAATTAATGGTTTTTACTTTTTATTCCTCAAGTACAATCGGTTATTTTTTTAAACAAACTTTTTTTCTCCATATTAACTTGTCAAATAGGATAACTTTAATTTTAGTGCATTCTATATTTGTTTCGCTCCTGCCATGGAACGCGAGAAAAACCTAACTGGTTTGATCCAAAAAAATTAAACTATGTGTATTTTTCTTTTTAATCTTTTAAACTCAGTGCAGGTTAGGAATATCAAAAAAATTTCTAAACTTTACACTAATAAGAAAAACCATCCTGAGTCCGCCACAGATAAATACTAACAAAGTGCTATATTTTAGTCATTAATCAGTGACCACGTTTGATAGTAGTTCGTCTCTGTTAAGATTTGTGACAGAACTATTGTGACGTAGTAAAACTCTATATTTCGACACGTACCAATTAGTGGTCTTTGAATTTGTAGCTTAAGGAAGCAGACTAGATGAGACTCTCAATAAACTATTGGCAGAAAATAATTTTTCCAATATTTCTTTTATTAAATCGACACGTACGTATTAAGAAGAATAGATTAATATTAATTAAATATGCATAGTCGAACCATATTGAATCAATATATATATATATATATATATATATATATATATATATATATATATATATATATATAAGAATTGATCGAATGCATACCCATCAGCAAGTACTAGTCCTGTGAGGGATCCAGCTTTTTTAAGAGAATCCGTCCACGCTTCCACCTTTTTCCGCAATTCCTCCTTCTTTTGACCATCTGTTTCCATCCTAATCATATCATCATAACCCTTAAACGCTTCTTCAAAGCAACCCGTTTGATGTCGAACATCAGATGGTTCCACATTGTAGAACACTGGTAAGACTTCACGCTGCTTAGAGGAAGAGGAAGGCTTCTCATATTCTTCCATAATCATCAAAACCTCATCCAGACACCACTTTGAGGTTGCATAGCCTTTTGAGAAAACAATGACTAAAACTTGTGACTTCTGGATGGCTTTCTCCAGCTCTGGCTTCAGCAGCTTCCCTCTATCCATGGCATCGTCATCTCGAAAAGTGCGGATTCTGGTTCGCTGCAACTTTGTATAGAGATGATCAGTGAACGTCTTGCGATTGTCTTGGCCTCGAAAACTTAGGAAAACATCATATTCAAAACCAGATGGATCATTATTATTATACATGGAGTTTGATGATGATGAAGGAGCCATTGAGAAAACTAGACAAGAAAGACTGTGACAATATAACAAGGCCTATGTTGACCACACCCCGGTCTATTTTTTAGCCACACCCCCTCTATTTTTTTATTTTTTTTTTATTTTTTTTATTTTTTTTTATTTTTATAATTTTATTTACGTCAAAAAGCTATAAACCTGAAAGTGCGGAACAGAAAATGTAAAGTTTAATAAGTCAAACGGTTAAAACTGTCAAAAATACGGAACAGAAACTGACAAAAACTGGGGTACATTGAAAAAAAATAGGGGACAAATGGGGAGACAAGTGGGCCTGCCACCCCCTGCCACCCTTGTCCCCCCGTCCGGTTAGGGCCACCCTATAACAAGGTGAAAAATCAACGTCAAAGTCTTCGTCAACTCTGTACCAAGTACCAACACCACATGGAAAATAAATAAATGTTGAAGACCTAAAGCGTGTACGTACATCCAATGAAATCTTTTTTTTTTTTTTCGAAAGGCATCCAATGAAATCTTATCTTAATATTAATACTCTCCTTCTCAAAATTATTGTCAGAAAACAAAAAACACAAAGTTTAATAAAGATGAGTCCACTTTTATTTTCAACAACTTAAATAGAATATTCCCCTACTAGACTCTCTAGTTTTTACTTAAAAAGAAAATTTGACAATTATTTTGAGACATCCAGAAAAGAAAATATAGACTATTATTATGAGACGGAGAGGGTATAATTTTACCGGATATAATCCCCCTAGGTTTCACGGACACGTACACGACGATACGACAAAATCTAAAAATATAAGACACGGACACGGCGTGGACACCACGTCCAAATCCGTGTCCGACCCAAACCTCATGTAGGACACGGCACGTGCGTGTCGAACATGTGTCCTAGCCGTGTCCGACATTGTCACTTTATACTTGCAGGCGTATCCGTGCTTCCTACAGTCCCCTTCACCCCAAAAATAAATAAATAATCTCAATATTAATATCCAAATAACCAATCGTTGTGTTTAATTTTTTTAATTAATCAATTATAAGTTAAATTTTTCTACATTAAAAGTCTCTACAATTTATTAAATTTAATTTAAATTCAATTTACTTAAAAATAGAAATTTTTATTTAAAAAATCTTTATAATTTATAAAATTATATTTTTATTAAATAAAAATACACTTAAATATAATATAAATACATATAATTTTTATTTAATTATTAATATAGTAGTTTATTTATTATATTTTGTTAAACTCTTTTTAATTTATATACATATGAGTAAGTTAATATAAGGATTGAAATCCTCTAAAGTTTGGATTAACATGACCGGTCATGTTTCCTCACAAACAAAACAGCGGGACCTACAACGGGACCCACTTAATCTTTTGTTTGTGAGGAAACATGACCGGTCATGTTCATCCAAACTTTAGAGGATCTCAATCCTTAATATAATTATATTAATTTTTTTTTAATAATTTTATGTATAATGATACTAGATGTTAAGTCTGCCCCGATGGGGCGGCTAGCGTCATTATGTGTGTCGGCTAAATTCATTTGGTGGAGAGTGTGTAATCGTAAACATTATTATATGTTGAAAGCTAATGTATATCATAACTTGTAAAAAAACGTTGTAAATGAAACTTATAACTTAAAATATTAAAATAATATGATTCTCAAAGTAAACATTCATATCTTTTCAAATTTCATATCCTTTTTTTTTAGACGGCGGATTTTATTACCAAGCTTAGCAAAAAGCTAAAGCTCACAAAGAAACAATTACACTACAATAGTCATAGGGCTTTTAAGCCAACTACCCAATCTAGCTTTCTCTTAGCTCTAGAATTACACCAAATATATGAATAAGAAAAAATGAGATCAAATAGCGAAGCCTTTGACATGGACTCTGAAGAAAAAAACAAACTATTGCGATAACCCCAAATGACCCACCACGAGACAAAAAATATAGCTTCCAAGTAATCTTTCACTACCTTCGTCAAACTTAAACCTTCGAACCAGGAAACCCATGAATGGTAAGAAGAAACGCCACTATCCAGTAAATCTCACCACCCTAAAATCTTAACCATGATGGACGAAGCGACCGAGCAAGAGAAGAACAAATGATCAACCGTTGCAGCTCCAACATTACACACCGGGCAAACTATAGACGGAATATCTAACCCTCTACTTGACATATTAGACCTCGTCGGAAGTTTATTCAAAGCTAGACGCTAAGCAAACACATTGACTTTAATGGGAACCAATTTTACCTATCTCGTTTGAGCTCTTTCCATCTCAGACAGCCCCTCATCTATAAAATTCCTAGCTGACGCTACTCTGAACTCACCATCTTCCTCCAAATTCCAGACCCATTTATCCTGCTCTTCTACTAACTCTATCGAAGTGAGAAAGTTGGAAGCCTCTTCCAACTGCACACCTTCTATTCCCCCCTTTGAGATCTTCTAAGCCCATAGAGGATACCATTTTCGATTTTGTCACGAAGAGAAACTTCCTTATTGTTCTCTAGAGCAAACAACCGCGGAAACTTAACGCATAGAGAACCCCCTCCCATCCAATTTTCTAACCAAAATAATGAATCGCAACCGTTACCCACTTTTTTTTCCATACACGAAAATAAATCTATCCCACTTTCTTTAAGATTTGAGACACCACGAATACAATTTAGCCAAGTTGTATACTTACCCTCTTGAACTCCATAATCGAATCTTCCAGACCTCCCATGAATAGCCTTGATAATCGAAACAACCCACATCGCATTAGGTTGAACCTTAAACCGCCAAACCCATTTAAACAACAGAGCACAATTCATAGCTAGAAAACTAGACATACCTAAATCACCAAAAACTTTACTAGCAACAACAGTATCCCAAGAAAACCAAGAAACCTTCCTCGAACCCTACTCCACACCACGAAAAAAATTACTTCTACATGATTCAAGCCTTTTAAGAACACCGATGGGAACTTTAAACAAAGAAAAGTAAAACAACGGAATAGAACTTAACGCCGATTTAGTAAGCGTAAATCTACCACCAATAGAGAGCGTCTTCGCCTTCCATTTAGATAATCTCGTCCTAACTTTCTCAATGACGTTGTCCCATGCATGCAACCAGTTCATATTACTAGCCACCATAATCCCAAGGTATTTAAAAGGAGTTTTCGAAGCTTCACAACATATCATTTGGGCCCCTCTTAAAACCTCATCGTTTGTCACTCCTTGAACTCCCATAATACTACACTTATGAATATTAATTCGAAGACTCGACGAAAGATAAAAACACTGTAAAATACTTACATGGTGGCGTAAGTTCTCATCTCTCCATTCACCAATAAACACCGCGTCATCTACATAGAAAATATGAGAAATAAAATCAGCTCATGAGAGCCTACCAATACTCCTTTAAAAAAAAATCCTCCATCCATTGCATGTACAAAAGAAAGATGCAAAGCTTCCATTACTAAAAGGAACAAAAACGGAAAGAGCGGATCTACTTGACGTAAACCTTTCTCAAAATAAATTCCTGCGTAGGGCTACCATTCACAAGAATTGAAGCACTTGAAGACATTAAACACCCTTTAATCCATGTCCTCCAAGCCTCTCCAAATCCAAATCGATTACGAATCATATCAAGAAACTCCCACTTCACTGAGTCATAAGTTTTTTTAAAATCGACTTTTAAAATCATTGCCTTTTTCTTTTTCTGATTACACCACTCTATGACCTCACTAAGAATCAATGGACCATCAAGAATTTGCCGATATCGAATAAATGCAGATTGCTCTTTACTAATTAAGCTTCCGATAACCAAACTAAGCCTATTAGCAAGAAATTTTCCCACAATCTTATATTGACAATCCATAAGACTAATAGGCCAGAAATCCTTAACAAATTTAGCATCATTTATTTTAGGAATCAACGTTATAAAGGACGGGTTACATCCCTTTGGAAACACCCCTGATCGAAAGAAGCATTTAACCACTCTACAGACATCAACACCAATTACATCCCAAAACTTTCTAACAAATTCGAAACTAATACCATCAGGACCAGAGATTTATTTCTACCACAATCCCACACTGCATTTTTTATTTCCTCAACAGTAACCTTAACTTCTAACATTTCCTGTTGAGTTTGAGAAAGAGAAACAGGAAATAACTCCTCATTAAGGAAACACAAACCTCGATTCGGACTTCTAGAAAAATGGTTAGCAAAGTGATGAAAAATTTCTTGTTTAACTTTATAAGGATCCGTAATGCATTCGCCATTACCCGAAATACCTCTAATAGCCATATGATGTCTTCTTTTATTCATAACACCGTGAAAATACTTCAAGTTCTCGTCGCCTCTTATATCCCTTATATCATCCAAAACCGGAAAATCCTTCAAAATATCCCTTATAGCATTCAACAAGTTCTCTTGACCACCCTCCTGATGTAGCTGCTTATCTAACTTAAACAATTTGTCTAGAATAGCTTTCCTCTTTTCAATAGAAATACTTCTATTTTCATTCACCCAGGAGCTAATTCTTTTTTTCAACTTTTGAAACTTCTTCTTTAAATACACCATCTCATTGGAGTCATTTACTTCTTCAATGTTCCAAGAATCTTTCACCATTTGATCAAAACCTTCAATATCAAACCACGATTGGAGCATCTTAAAAGGAGTTGACCCGTAATCAATATCACATTCTTTGAGTAAAATTGGTCTATGATCCGATAAATTCCTTCTAAGAATAATACCATCATAGCGGGAAAGCGACATAAGAGCCCTTCCGACACCAAAAATCTATCCAACTTACTCATTTTCGTAGCATTTTTAGAGCCCAAGTAAACGAAAAACCACCCAAAGGAACATCAATCAAGTTCGAGCTATTTATAAAAGAATTGAACAACGAAGCACCTTGTTTATTGAACACCGATCCATGCCTTTCAGAAGGGACACGAACCTCATTAAAATCACCCATCACTATCGACTCACCTTCTGTCACACCCCCAAAATCGAGTCCAGCGGAAGCTTACATGTAGCTGGGGTGTAACTCAATTGGTATCACAATACAAGTACAAAAATGGTTTTCACTTCAATCATTTAGAATAAAATCGTTTAACCAAAAATATTGAATTTACATTGTTAAAAGTAGTGCGGAAGTAGGCCCTTAAAATAGTTTAAAACGGTCCCCAAATGAATATCAGAGTCTTCTATGACCATGCCATGCCCTGCCAAAACCTCCAGTAGCGTGCCATTGCTGAATACCTGAAAATACATGCTAAAGTGTCAACACGAGGTTGGTGAGTTCATAGAGTCTAGTGAAAAAGAATGTAATGCAAAACATTTGAATGAAGATTTCCTAGCAAAGGCATCGTAAATCCATTCAGTTCCAAGTCCCGCCCATACAAGACTTGTAACCTGTGTGTTTACAACCCACTGCCAAATATATATTGGTTTATGTGAACAAAAGTAATACTTGGATCAAGATTCAAAGATAAGTGTAGCAAAACTGCTATATAAATGAAAATACATTGCTAAAATGATCAACAATAACATTGATGAAAAACCATAGGTTTATAACTTTAATCGTATGTACACTAGCCACAAGTATATAAAGTGAGGTGACAAGATGTCAAAATAATGCTACATTGGCTCTTAAGCTCATGACCCCGAAGCTAGACATAAATGGAATTGGCCCCAAATAGAGTGTTTAACAGGCACTCAAACTTGATTAAAATGAAATGCGTCCGTTTTATGTTGGAGCGACCAAACACGGACGGGGGAGTCACCCCCAATAGATCTATCCATTCACTCTCACTTACTTGCAATTAACGGTCCATGATAATAAAGGGGACTTAACTTGATAATAAGGTAACTTAAGTAATGTATGGATTTTGATACTTTTGGCTTGTACAAAAATAATTGATGCAATGTATTCTTTCCCCCGTGGGATTTGAAATCAAAATATTGAATTGAAAACTGAGCTATGAAAACTCACAGAAATGAGCAAATAGTTGAGAGGACTTGTAAAAGTATAAAACAAGTATTTAAGCATGTATCTCCCCCAAAGAGTTTACAAAACAATTAAAATAGTAGGTGCTATAACTCACCTGGTGCGATAGCTACGATGACAAAAGTGGATACACTGAAATGAGGCACGATCTCTAACCGCAACCTAATATGAATGATATGATCTAATGTAAGAAATGAAATGATGCTACACATGCAAATACGTATGTTATCGATACCACTCGTAAATTTTGAAAATAACGTTTATCATCGAAAAATACATTTTTGACGTCTCATTACGTTAATAACCACTTTTCGTGTAAATATGTTGAAACGGTACTCCACGATCCTCGTTTGGTGTTTTATCGGTAAATATAATGTTTTCATCGTAAAATGACACTTTTTATAACTTGAAAATATGACCAAAATGGTCTCGCAAAACTAGTCACGAATTAGTGAATATTGAGTGTTAGGAAAGAAACTCAGTAGTTTTAGGAAGATTTTCACATTATCTAAAAGTCGTAACACTGAAATTTTGTCCATACGGGTCTCGATCATAAAGAAAAATAGCCATGAAGTGAGGTGTTTGGGCTGTTTTGGCAGATTCTGGGCAGTTTTCGGGAAAGTTTAGAAGGCCATATGTTATTCGTTATAAATCCTTTTGACAAACGGTTGAATGTTTTGAAAACTAGGCTGGGTGAACTAACTCTTTGTCAAAGATATAAATTTTCCAGAAATAGGTTTATCAATGGGAAAAATGGCTCTCAACATGACGTATTACAAAAACAGTTTCGTCGGTTTTCAAACATGTATATCTTGGTCGTTATGAGCTTGTTTTCTACGTCCTTTATATCCACGATTTCGTATTAACATATACTAATATATTTTTAGCAAATCAGCTCTTATAAAATAAGTCTAACGCCTCGTTTTGTCCGTCGAAAGTCGTCCAACAACAAGTATATTTTCAGAAAATAGTTTTCGTCGTTAAACTTGTAAAAACCATATCTCCTTCGTTATAAACTCGTTTTAATCCGTTCTTTCGCTCATAGCTCCGTTTTTAAAAGTATTTTCTGAATCTCTAGCCCGATGTTACCCGGAAATGCTTGAGTTTTCTGTATTTTGCAAAAATGAACAACAACTTTCTAATAGTGTCAAAAATGTGATTTTCTAGTTTATAACTTGTTCAAAACTTAACCAAACTACTTCAAATCAACTCCACAAGTACTCAATCCTACCATACACCTTCTTAGGGTTTCATGGGGTCCTAAACTTCACAAAATATTGTAGGATTTCAAGGGAATGATCATAGGCTTTATATATACTCATAAAACCATAAAACTTGTAAAGTGGTATAAATAACATAAATACTTGTATGTTTTGCCAATATAACTTGAAAATACATCATGTTACTAGTTAAATGAAAGTATTAGATGATGAAAAATATTACTTGAAGCTTACTTGATATGTATGGAGTTTGATGATGTTTATGTTAAAACCTTGGGATTTTATCTCAAAATCCTAACTAGGAGTGTAAATGGAACTTGTTTAATACTTGATCTTGAAAAAGCCATGGATTCTTCTTGGTGTTCTTGTCTTGGCCGATCCATGGAGAAGAAAGGATGAGATGAGAGAAACTTGCTAGTTTATTTGTTAAGAAAATAAAATGTATAAAATGAATGTGTAGATATTTTGTTAAGAAGAAAACTTGTACAAGTAACTAGGGGGGGGGGGGGGGGGCGGGCACCACATGGAAGGAAAAAGATGAGTGTGTGGGAAGCTTGGTATTATCTAGTTTACGGAGCCAGTTTTGGTTCCGTTAATTGCTAACCGTAAATTGTTAAGCCACGAAACGTAAAATCGGGTATCGTAAAAATATGAAACTTAAAAGAATGACTAAACTTGTCAATATACTCCATAATAAAATATAAAATGAATGGTAAGTTCCATCGGGTTGCTTAAACACTGTTAAAACTGGAAACGCGGGTCTAAAACGCGTAATTCGCGTAAAACGCTGAACTGAAAAACGTAAAATTCCAAAACTTTAAGAATTGTCGTAAAATGAGAGAAATTCATATTTCTATTGTTTATAGTGTTTTATGGACATATCGGGATACTGAAATGACGTTTAAACCTAAACGTAAATCTCGGACACGGTTTCGTGATTTTTGCAGAAATGATCCGACGAGTGCCAAACTCTCGGATTATCATTAAAATAGTTTAATTTACGAGAATATGATATAAAAATTTTGGAAATGAATAGTGAAATTGAATAGTAATAGTGAATAGTTGAAATAAATAGTAACTTTCCGAGATGAATAATGAAATTTCGACGTTTGAGAAAGGACATGAAATTACGAGTTGTGACACCTTGCCATCTACACACCAATTATTAAGGGTTTTTTTATTTTTATTTTTATTTTTTTTAAATCTTACTAGCTCTCTTACTCTTACCAGTAAGCGGTTGGCAGACGTTTTGTTTGTTTTGTTTGTTTTTTTTTTTTTTTTTTTTTTTTTTTTTTGACACATATAATTTCTTACTCAGTAAGAAATGTGTGACTTGTATTACTGCCTCTTACTTGATATAAGAGAATGAAGACTCGTGTTAATATAATATATTTGATGGTTTATTAACTATGTTATATTTATGATAAAAAGTATTGTTTCATATTTACATAAATTACTTAAATAAATTGCAGAAACAAGCACTTAAAATCATTCGGACAATTATGTAAAAACAAACAACATTATTTCGTTCAGATCTAGACTTTCTAGACACCTCTTATTAGTAAGATGTGATAGTCAGATTGAGATCTAAAATATCTTAATGAAACAAGCACACCATAAAAGTTTAGTACCAGTTTGTTTCCAAACTCCTTCAACCAAAACAAAATAATATGATCTAGCTACGTTACATATCTTTGACGATATCAATAACTTATATCTATATTTGATGGGTAAATCTAAACGAAAAATCCTCTTAAAATGCTCCTTCACGAACCTCTTTCACTCGTACTCTCTGATCTACTTACATGTCATTTTTTGCTCCTTAAAAAAACACACATCAAATGATCTGACAAAAAAAACCATATCATAAAATGGAATGTAGTAAATATAATGAAGATGAATAAATCTAGAAATTTACTCTACCATGTGTCGATTTCTTTTAAAATAGCTAACGTAAATCATTGACCATTGCATTTTCTTATAAACCATGCTTAGATTTGTTTTAGAAGATTACATTGTCACCAGCTTTTAAGGTTCAAAATTATTTTTTCATATTAACAACAAATTTATTATTATTATTATTATTATTATTATTATTATTATTATTATTATTATTATTATTATTATTATTATTATTATTATTATTTATTTATTTATTTATTTTTGTTTGAATGGCTTATTAGTTGTTAGTGGTTCAGTCAGCAGTGACATCCAATTGGACAGTATGCTGACCGTGAACAACTGGTGCAAAGTAATTTATTGTTAGTTGTAGTTTGAACTTTGAATGGCTTGGTGCTTCATATGTACGGTTGCACGGTGCCTTCATTTTTTTATTTACATTCGTAAGGTTTTTGTAAAAATAAAGTTTGTAAGGCACCCACGTTTTCTCTGGTGATATTGGCAATTGCGTAAAAACACTAAAACTCCATCTCCAAATCGATTTCCCATCCTTATATCTTGCTCCGATTCATATAACAATCGTGTTTTTACTAATTAACTTTGTTTAACTTAGTGTTAACATTATTTTTATTTGGATTTACGCCTGATTAGGTTGTGATATTCGATTTTCTAGGGTTTTTTTTGGCATTTTTTGGATTCATATAACAATCGTGTTTCTACTAATCCTCTTAAAATGCTCCTTCACGAACCTCTTTCACTCGTACTCTCTGATCTACTTACATGTCATTTTTTTGGCATAAAATCAATGAGCCAATCATAACAATTCATTTTTTTTATCTAAATTAATAAAAAATTATTTTTCACATTTTTTTAAAACAATATATCTTACAACTAGTAAATCTTCAAACTACAAAAAATAAACCATCGCGACGAGAATTAAATTATCTTTCTATAAATATGCATTGTTATATACTTTCGACGAACTTTTTTTTTAAATTTCGGCCCAGAAAAATCGTATGTGATTCGTAAAAATCACATATTTGATTTTTACAAATCAAATATGATTTTTACGAATCACAAGCGAGTTTTACGAATCACATATGATCCATAAAAAATCACATATGATTTGATATTTACGAATCACATGTGATTTTTCTGGGAGTCGAAAGTATATAATTTTATAAAAGATAATTTAATTCTCATCGTGATGGTATGATTTTTTTCGCGCAACGATTAATGGTTTACAAGATATTTAATTTTATAAAAAAAGTGATTTTTTTATAAGAAAAATGAATGGCTAGGATTCGTTTATTAGTTATCTGATAAATATGTTTTTTTTTTTTTTTTTTATAAAAAATATTTTATATCATCAACATCTCTAATTGAATGTATAAATCAAGAATATTACGAGATTAAACTAACAAAATCATACGTCAAGATCATTCTCAATAAATGTTCTAATGATAATTAAGAATGATAAAAATGATTAAGATATAAATAGTTAGGTGGACGTAAAAGATCGGCATGAATTGTGTAAGGGTACTGGCAACCCATGCGGTATGGACCATCGGCAAACGATGCCGCTCGGCATCAACCAAAACCACTTGTTCGGCATGGACGATTCGGCATGACAATCGGTATCCATTACCGATTCGGCATGCACCCTTTCCCATATTTTTCGAACGTCGGCCATCAATGCTTAGAGCCGTTTGTGGCTTATTTCAAAAAAAAGAAAAAAAAAACCCCTTTAAATATTACTAATTATTCCACTAATCTCTTCACACATTCAATTAAAAATTACTAATTATTCCACTAATCCTCTCTTCCAACTCTTTTTTTCATATAAAAAGAATTGATCCAAATCAATCAAAACGTGTATCAAAATCATCCAAAGGTCGTGGACGGGGTTCACGATCACAACCCGTTCAATGACAACCAATTCGTCCCTCACCTCAACCCTACTTTCCCCAACCTCCACCTCAACCCTTCTATCCTCCACCACAACAACGGCAATATTTTCACCAACCGAAACCGATGAATCCAAATATTTATAATATAAGAATGACTAGTGAATTTAACCCTTTCATCGACTACCGTGAAGGTCCATCAAGACGTGAAGCAAGTGTAGAACGTGAACTACCGCTTTACGATAACAAGGATGACGATATTGATTTTGTTCCGGAAACTCAATTTCCAAATGCAATTGGTAAATTTTTTTTTAATAATCGTTATTACTATTATTATTTTTTTTTATATAATCGGTAATTTTTTTTTGTTATAATCTATTTTTTTTAATAATCGGTACAATTTTTTTTTGTTATAATCTATAATCGTTATTTTTTTTATATATAATCGGTACAATTTTTTTGTTATAATCTATAATCGTTTATTTATTTTTTAATCGTTAATTTTTTTTATATAATCGTTAATTTTTTTTATATAATCTACAATCTTTTATATAATCGTTGATTTTTTTTCCGTTATAATCTACAATTTTTTAGGTGGTCAAGAAAATGATGATGATGTTGAAGTAGTTGAAGAAATAAAAAACACCGGTAAAGCAAAAAAGGAACATTGGTCGACGGACGAAGAGGTTGCTTTGGCAAAAGCTTGGGTTCATGTCTCGACATGCCCAAAAGTCAGGATTGAACAAAAGAGTGTAAGCTTTTGGGGTAAAATTCTATAGCATTTCACGATAACCATGGGAAGTACTAATCGAACACACCATAGCTTGAACACAAAGTGGAAACATATGAATACCGAAGTGAATACTTTTAACGGTCTATGGATCCAATCGGTATGTTTTTTCACCATATGCTTTTTTATACTTTGTATTTGATATAGTTGTAGTAATTTATACTTGTTACTTTTATATTTGTAGAACCGTGTTCGTGATAGTGGTTGTGACGATTTTGACGTGATGAAAAATGCCATGGCCGATTATAAGAGAAAATCAAAAGGCAAGACTTTTACTCATACGGAAGCATGGGAGATCCTTAAGAAAGCAGACAAATGGTTAAAACAACCATGTGTGGTTCAAACATCTTCGTCTAATTCTGATAAACGGAGAAAGTCGTCGGAATCTAGCAATGAAAATGAAAATGTTGAGACTATTTTTCCGGATTTGAATGACGACACAACTCCAACAAGGAAAAAAAAGGGAAAAAAGACCGTTAGTTAGTCATCGTCAATGAATAGTGTTGCTACGACCTTAGAAAGTTATGCGGCAAAGAAATCACAATTAATGGATGAGGCAGTGGAGAAAAAACGTGCAAAGGATGAGATGGCCGAAAAGTTGATGTCCGCACAACTCAAAGGTGTTGAAGAAAAGGCTTTTTTACGAGCGATGAAGTTCTTCAACAACCCGCATGATCAAATAGCTGATCCGGCTATGCGAGAAATTGCTATTGCCACAAAACGTGAGTACGCTGCGAAATATGGATGGCCTTGCAATTTTAGATATTATTATGTTGTTTTTTTTCATAAGCATTGTACTTTTTATTTGAATTATTAATAAAATTTAATGTTTTTCTTTAGTTTGTTTAATATAATTAAGAATAAAATAAATAAAATAATATAATTTGAATTTTTTTTGCATCACCATTGCTACTAAAAAATGAAGAAAAGTCATGGTGAATTATGAAATGTGTGTTTTTGCATCATCCTTTTCATCAACTTCATCATCATATTCATCATCACTTTCATCAACTTCATCATCACTTTCATCAACTTCATCATCATATTCACTCATCACCACATCAATATTCCCCCGTACCTTCTTATTTGGGAAGCACGTGGAAAATCAACCTGAAAGAGAATTTTTTCGTTTCTTTCCCATACTAGAGGGGAGGTGAGCCGAGTGAGTGGAAGCCCTCACCACATTGTCATTCTCCTTCTCCTTACTTTCCCCTTCATCTTCTTCAATATTATCTTCATCATATATAAGGTTTATACAACATCCTTGTACTTCCCCACAAAGATCTCCTTTACGTCTATTAAGGATGCTTACACATATTTCATCTCCACCCCCTAATAGTTTGCCGCACCTCCAAACGCTTAACCACCCTTTTTGTTTCATACATAAATCATAAATATGTGCAGGATAGTAATTCCACTCCACATGCTTGGTCTTGTTACATACTTGAATTCTCAAGTCCACAAGGTCTCCAGGAGGAAACACTAGACACAAGTTGAGGCCACTTATTATTCTATTTTGAGAAGGAACTTTGAATGATATTTGTGGGCCCTTCTTTTTGTATGTGAAGTAGGATGGCTTTGGGATTTGTTCGAAATCAACAAATGTGTTGAATATACCATACTCAGATAACACCTGCTCATGTGAAAGAAAACATATAAGATCCTCTGTAAATTGAAACGTGTATGCAAAATATAATTTAAAAGTAGAGCGAAGCAAATCCTACCTTTTGCTTACAATCAAGACCCGATTCCATTCCTAACCCCAGTTTTTGTTTAACTTTCCTCTCAACTTTGTCTATTGATATCATGGGGCTTTGTAGTCCACTGGGTGAAGCTTATTAAGTTAAGCGAGCCTAGGTGAGAGTAGTACCGAGTTGGGTGACCAACCAGGAAGACCTCACATGGGGACCATAAGCTCTAATGATATCAACCAGCTACCTTAGAAGCCGGGCCCAACCATGTGATGTCTTGACCAATTGAAGGACGTGAGTTCGATTCCGTTCCGCAAGCATGGTTGGGTATTGGGTGGAGGTATTTCACTGGCATCAAACCTTTGTTGGGTAGGGTTGATGGGTACCATTATGGTACACAGGGTTGAGGTGTCCCTGCCAATCTACACTTTTTGACCAACTTTGTCTATTGATTAACAGTTATACCAACCCTCTATGTAACATAATTTTGGGCAATGAAAAGCGTACACCAAGGTATTTCGATCTTGTAACTGTAGTACTTTCTCCAAGGACTTATTGTTCATGATTGTCAATTCAGAGACAGTTTTTGGGAGTCCTATAATTGATTGGATCTGTGAACATCTATTAGCATGGAAAGTTTCAAGTCGAGGTAGGCTTTGAATACATTTTGGCAAGTAAGTTATTTTGTTGCCATCAATATTCAACTCCGCCAATGAGACTAGAATACTCCAGTCATTCGGGAAAGAATTGTCAAACAGATTGCAATCTGAGATATTCAACTTTTTCAACTGAGAAGAATGTAAGGAAGTTGAATAAGAAAATTGAAAACGACTCACAGCTCCAAGGTTTTGGCAACCAGACATTTGAAGTGATGTAAGGGATCTAGGTAAGCAAGGAACATTTCTTAGGCTTGTACAATTGGACAGATCTAGCAAGACAAGTCTGTCAGGGCATGCAATCGATTCGTCAACTGCAATTAAACTTGTACATCCTTTCAGAATCAAACTCTCTAGACCACGGAGT
Organism: Artemisia argyi; assembly: GCA_030686995.1. Lineage (NCBI taxonomy): Eukaryota > Viridiplantae > Streptophyta > Magnoliopsida > Asterales > Asteraceae > Artemisia > Artemisia argyi. The sequence goes on from CM060706.1 coordinate 39,167,020, forward strand.
CCATGAAAATTTGGGGTTTTGATTAGCTCAACAGAGTAGCTATGTTTGTTTATATCAAATATATAAACATTGGAAAAGACAGATAATCTATAAACAAACCAGAAAATATGGCGGCTAAAATACGTGCATATTTTTGCCACCCAAAGCATAAGAACAGAGCGGAATGAAAGCATAGAGTATATTTCAAAGATGCGTCTAGTTATAAAAATAAAAGGCGTCTTATAGGTTATAAAATAAATTATAGTGCATGAATATATGATGATAATTATTAATAAAAAATATAACCACTTAAATTATCTATGTATATTTTTGGTTAAGTTGATTGTAAATTTAAAAGAAATATGGTATAATAATGAGAGTATTAATTTTGAATATTATTTAAAAGTGTAAACATGTGATGGTGACTTAAGTGAGATTTTTTAATTTTGAAATCAAAATTCGTTTATTATCAATACTATGGACACAATTGAAATTAGTTTGTTATCAATATATTCTTTAATTAATTAATTAATTAATGATTATCTAATAATTTAAATTTAAATCTTAAATAGGATATGACATGGAGGTACATATGGCATGTGTTTAAAGAAGGCTACCATGAAGATGCCACATAAGCAAAAATCCTATGTGGCAAGACAACAATTAAGCCACATAAGGACTAAGAGATACCAAATATATAAAGAGAGAGATACATATTGTATACATACCTACATACATACATTCTACATACATATATACATACATACATACACACATACATACTATATATATACATACACACAATACATACTACAAACATACATATAGGGATGAGCATTTCGACCCGAATCCCAGAACCGAACCGGAATCGTACCGGTACCGTACCGAAACGGTACCGATCCCGATATACGGTACGGTACTGGGACTACGAAATAAGGTGAAAAAAAAATCGAGACCACTAATTCGGTACGGGACCGGTACCAAATCGGGAAATACCCGAAAAAAAACTGGGAAAACCCGATTTTTCGATACCGGTACCGATACCGGTATCCGAATCCCGTTCGGTACGGTACCGGTACCACTAATTATGCTCGGGAAAAAATCGGTACCACTAATTCGGTACGGGATCGGTACGGTACCGGTACCGTGCTCATCCCAACATACATATATAAATACAATATATAATATATATGCATACACACATGCATACATACACACTATATACATACATATATACAATATATACAAACATACTTTAATAATACATACATACTATATACATACATACATACATACATACATACATACATACATACATACATACATACATACATAATGTATGCACACATACATACATACAATACATACACTCATGCATACACATACATACATACACACATGCATACACATACATACTGTATACATACTATTTACATACACATATATATAACATATATATATACATAGAGTACATACATACATACATACATACATATTATATTCATACATATGTATATATTGTTTACATCCACACACATATGTGTGTATATATATATATATACACACACACACATATATATACATACTATATACATACAAACATACATATTGTATACATACATACATACACACAATACATACATGCAAACAGACTATATGCGTACATACATACATACATATATATATATATATATATATATATACATATATATATATACATACATATATATATATATATACATATATATATATATATATATATATATATATATATATATATATATATATATATATATATATATATATATAGGTATGTATGTATACAATATGTATGTATGTATATAGTATTTATGTACATTTATGTATATAGTATGTATATGTATGTTTATGTATATAGTACTAGATATATGCATATGTACATACTATATACATAAACATACATATACATACTATATACATAAATGTACATAAATACTATATACATACATACATATTGTATACATACCTACATACTGTATTCATAGATATTATACGTAGTATATACAAAAACATATATAATACACATACATATACAATACATACATACAGTAGTGTGATACATATATACATACATACGTACACATTTACATACAATAAATAAAGAATTAATTAATTAATTGAATTTTATAAATAATTAATATTATATATTAATTCAAATAAAGTATTAGTTAATTTAATATTATATAAAAATAGTAAATAATAATAAAAATTTAAACAAATAACGAATATAATTAATATTATAAATAAATATTAATTTATTTAATATTATAAATAAAAAAGTGCATTAATTATTATAAATAAATTATTTTAAGAAATGTAATATTATAAATAATACATACAAACAATACCGTACATATAATATATAAATAATGCACCTATTGCGAGGACTGATCCTCGCTATAGGTGTCCTCACAATTGACTTTTAATAATATGTATCTGTAATTCGCGGCAGAACTAAAATTACCCCCAAATTTCATCCATAAGAAATGGTGGCAAATTTGATGTTTTTTTTAATCATTTGCCCTACATCTACATACATATACATACTTACTTACATATATACATTGTACATACATACATACTTACTTGCATACATACATATTACTAACATAAAATTACTAACAATATACATACATATCACTAACATACATATATATACAATACATACATACAATACATATTTACTAACATTGTACATACATACCTACCTACAATAAATAATTAACAACAAATTTAACAAAAAAATTTAACAAATTTTAACAATAATTAACAAAAATATATACATGCATATTATATAAATTAAATAATAATAATAAATAAAATAAATCTTACAAGAAAAGAGGGTGGATTCCGGCAATGGGCTTTTTTCGGGCGAGAGTGTGTGTGCGCGTTTTTCTCAGCGAAAAAGGATGGATTCCGGCAATGGGTGCAAGTGTGCATTGTGTGTGTGTTTTTTCCGGTGAATAAGGGTAGATTCCGACGAACTTGCAGATGTTTGCGTGATGTGCATGTGTGTTGGAGAAGGTAGCGAACAAAATTTTTTGCTTTTGTCTGTACTTTTCTTTCAAATTCATCCTTTTTAGGTACTATGTGACATTTTTGACCTTTGAAAAAAAATCTATTAGCTAAGAGGGGCAAAAATGTACAAAATTTTCACAAAATACCCTAAAAAAGATAAAATTGAAAAAAAAAGTATCCATAAAAGCAAAAAAATTTGTTCGCTACCCACAAAAGAAAATAGTGGCAAGTATGATACTTTTTTTAATCATTTGTCCTACAATGTATATATGTATGTATGTATATGTATGCATGTACAATGTATATATGTATGTAAAAAAGTGTGTATGTATTGTATTTATGTATATATGTTTAGTATGTATGTATGTAAGTATATCTATACTACTTATAATAGAGGAAGGCACTTCCCTCCTCTTTAATATTTTAAGACCAACATTAATACAATTTTAAACAAATACAATCTTGAAAGCATTATTTACAAGTATATAAAGCACATATAAAACTAAAAACACACTACTCATATATTACAATTAATACACTATTAAAAACACCCTTCATTCAAAAATACAAGTGAAAAAGCATGATTTACAAGAAGTTGAAGCACAAATAAAACTAAAAAACACTATTCAACACATACAATTAATACACAATTTAATTTACCCCTTCATCAAAATATACAACTATTTAACCACGATGTAAAATCTAATTAAGCTTCCAAAACATAAATCTGAATCCAGCAGCGTATAACAAAATAACATTTGTTCGCCAGAAAATTTAGTCACAGGGTACCCGCCGCCGCATCGCGCGGGTACCCTGCTAGTATGTATGTAGGTAGGTAGGTAGGTATGTATGTATTGTATGTATGTAAGTATGTAAGTATATAATGAATGTTTTAAGATAAACTTTAAAGATAGTTTTAAATTAAAACATAACATATATACGTGTTGAGAACTTAATTAGTTGGTCTCATTACATAAATACATGAGATGTTTATTGTGAATATGATGTAGAAGTCACATTTTAAAAGGAGTTTTTTAAATAAAAATTGAAAATCAAACGTGAATTAAGTTGTTAAGTCATAGTCGTATTATGAACCTCGTAGTTCATATATGAAGCAAATTTTAAATGGTTTTACTCTATGATTGTCATACATCATTTTATTTTTTCGTCTTTATAAAGTTGTCAAATACAATACGTACTTCAATATGTATTTCATATTTAGGTACTTTTTTTTTTTTTTTTTTTTTTTTTTTTTTTTTTTTTTAATTTCTTTTCGTTCTCTCCAATTTTAAATGGTTTTTACTTTTTATTCCTCAAGTACAATCGGTTATTTTTTTAATCAAAATTTTTTCTCCATATTAACTTGTCAAATAGGATAGCTTTAATTTTAGTGCATTCTATATTTGTTTCGCTCCTTTCTGCCATGGAACGCGAGAAAAACCTAACTGGTTTGAGCCAAACATAAGCTATTAACCTTCGTCTCGATATTTTCATAGTTGGCCATTATGTGTAGTTTTAACGAAACATACTATATATTTATGTTTATTATATGTTTCTTTAATATGTTGTAGATTTAATCTGGATCGCATAAACAAAACTGGGTCCACCCAGACTGAAAAACATCATGTTGGCGAAAATAAAATAAAATAAAATAAATTAGGGTGTGTTTGTTTCATTAAGATGTTTTAGATCTCAATCTGACTATCACATCTTACCAGTAAGAGGTGACTAAAAAGTCTAAATCTTAACAAAATAATGTTGTTTGTTTTTGTATAATTGTCCGAATGATTTTAAGTGCTCGTTTCTGCAATTTATGTAGTATTAAACAACGTAATGCGATAATAAGTAACTTACGTAAATATGAAACAAGAATTTTTATCATAAATATAACATAGTTACAGTAATAAACTATCAAATATATTATATTAACACGACATTTCAATCTCTTATCGAGTAAGAGGCAGTAAGTTAAGTCCTCGCCTCTTAGTGAGTAAGATGTTATATGTCTAAACGGGTCTGACTCAAAAGAAAAAAACAAACAAGCAAAACGTCTGACCGTGTAATAGTAAGAGGGCTAGTAAGACCTTTAAAACAAACAAACAAACAAACAAACAAAAACACCCTTAGTAAACTATGTGTATTTTTCTTTTAAACTCAGTGCAGGTTAGGTATATCAAAAAAATTTCTAAAATTTACACTAAGAAAAACCATCCTGAGTCCGCCACAGATAAATAATAAAGTGCTATATTTTTGTCATTAATCAGTGACCACGTTTGGTAGTTCGTCTCTGTTAAGATTTGTGACAGAACTATTAATTGTGACGTAGTAAAACTCTATTTTTCGTCACTAATGACTAAACCAATTTATGCTGTGATAAGGCCCGTTTGTTTGTGGATTAAAATTTTAAAATCATGTGTTAGGTTCCATTTTTAAAACTTGAATTTAGACTTATAAATTAAATATTTGGGATGTGCTAAAGTAGGGGTAATAAGATTTTATGACACATTGTGGCCCATATGTTTCCTCCCTCTCATATTTTTTTTATCTCATTATTAATAATATAAACAATTTTTAATTTATATTTTATTATATAATATATTTTTAAATATTATTTTCTCTCTATTACTTCAAATCTAAATCTAAATACTAAATCAATTTTAAATCCAAAATCCAAATCCTAATCATAAATAAATCCATCTACAAACTAAACGGATCCTATATATATATTTCGAGTCTTTGAAATTGTAGCTTAAGGAAGCAGACTAGATGAGACTCTCAATAAACTATTGGCAGAAAATAATTTCTCCATAATTTCTTTTATTAAATCGACACGTACGTATTAAGAAGAATATATTAAGGGCCCATTTGGTTTGTAGGTGGGTTTGAAATTGGAATTGGAATTGGATTTAGTATGAAAGAAAATGATGATAGAGAAAATTAATAATCATTTAAATTATGTATTAGTTTCAAGAAGAAAAAATAAAATATAAGACTAACAATTAACAAATGAGTAATTTGTACATAATCTTTTTTTTTGTCCCCACCATGGTCACTTTTTTACAAAATCCCCTAAATGGTCATGCGCGACTACTCAACTCCGCAGCCCATCTCAAAACGCGACACATGTCAATATTCTGGGGCCCACATCAACTACCTTATTTACTCAACCGGCAGCTACTCAACCGGGATCTACTCAACTCCGGCGGTTGATTTGACCGGTCATCTTTATTGAAAAGGTAAGAATTTTGATTTCTTTTGATTTTGTTTTTTCGATTTCGATGTATTCTTTTATTATTATTATCATTATGATTATATTGTTTTGGATTAAAAAACACACACATATCAGTAATCACACTCACCTGTTAATTCTGTTATGATTCCATTGGTACGTTTTTGTATTTTTGTATTTTTTTTTTGTGAATAATTTGATTGTTACTTCCATATTTCGATTTACACTATTAGTTTCTAATTTTTTTAGAATGCGCTTAAGGTTTAAGTTGTAACAAATGAGCTTATTGGCTTATTTATTTTTTAATGAGGCCATCAAATTAGCTAATCCAAACACCCCATAAGTAGTCTTTGGCTGATGATAATGAAGCTTATATGTCTTAAAAAGTTATATAAGCCAATAGGCAAAGAAAGCTTATAAGCCTAAGCTCATGACCCTCATAAAAAAAAAATATATGTGTTGGCTTACTTGTTTCTGCTATGTCTTAATCTTTTGGTATAGGCATCGCTTAAAAGTTGAACCATGCTTTATTTTTTGCTTTGGCTTTGAAGTGCAGGCTTAGGAGTTCTTATGTTGAATAAGTAGTCTTTGCCTTATGTTGAATAATTAGTCATGCTCAGTGTTTGATTGTTTGGTTAGTTATGGGAACTATTTTGCTTATGTAGTTTGTTCAGTATAGGTTTTTAATAGGTCTATTTCAGCTTATTTTTTAGTTAAAAGTATCTTAAAATTGCTTATACGTGTTCATTAGTTATAGGTCTTAATCTGTTTTTAGTTTTAAGGTCTTGAAAAGTATGATTTTCTGGTTTTAAAATGTGTTCTTCATGTTTAGAGTTCATAGGATTGTGTCAAAAGTCCATAACTTGCTTGATTCATATTAACAGTCCAACAGTTAGGTTTTAGGTTAGCTAAGTCATTCATATAGGTGCATTTTAGGTCAAAGTAGCTTATATTAGTCTTACTACAGCTTACAACAATTAATTGAATCATCTAGGATAGTTAGAATTTCACTTAAGTCAACTTTTGCAAATATAGGAAAAAGTCAAAAAAAAAAAAAAAAAAAAAAAAAAAATCAAAGAGTTTCAAATGCAGGTATAGTGGGATTTTTAATTCACTCATTATTGAGTGTTTGTATCTGAAATTGTGGACATTTAGAATCTCCTAGCTTGTGAGTCAATAAACATTTTCTTTATAATTTTAGGATTGCTTATATTAGTCTTACTACAGCTTACAACAATTAATTGAATCATCTAGGATAGTTAGAATTTCACTTAAGTCAACTTTTGCAAATATAGTGTTGGGATATAAAATATCAAAGTACTTATGGATATCAAAGTACTGCTGCATGGAGAATAAAGTCAAAGTAATGCTGAAGGAAAAAGTCAAAGTACTGCTGTTATTGAAGAATGTTTAATGTACTTCGAAGGAAACAAGGACTGATGTGCAATATTAGATAAGGATTAATGTGTAGCATTGAATGAATATTCTAGAATTAGTTAGGGATAATAACTTGTCGTTCAAGGATTATATGTTGTAAACCGACTTAAGGTTATCTATATAAAGAGCCTTAAGAGGTATTAGTCGACACAAGTTTTACAAGTCTTAGAAAAGTTCTCATAAGTTTTAGAGTCGATCAAAGTTGATAAAATAGTTAGGGATTGTTAGTGAATCTGTGTAATAAAGCAGGTTCAAAGTTTGGTTAATATAAAAGTTCTTCTTAAGCTTTGTGTTAGTAGATTCCGCATACTTTACAAGGTAAAACAATGTTTCAATATTAATAGTATTGAGTTTATTCAATATTGTTAAACCCTTACAAGCTACAAAGTAGTTTGGTCAGAGTATATCGATCCAACAAGTGGTATCAGAGCTTGTGTTGGAAACTCTGATTAAGAAGACAAACCTTTAAACCTTTAAACCGATCTCACTACAAACCTTTCAAGATGTCAACTGAAGCTGCACCTGCTCCCTCAATAACTGCTGTTAGAATTCCTATTGTTAAAAAGGGAGAATACAATTTATGGGCCATGAAGATGAGGCAGTACATTGCCATCACAGACCATGCTTTGTGGGATGTGATTGTCAATGGTAACATGCAAATTGAGGAACCAGTAGAGGTACCCGGACAACCAACACCACCAAAACCTACTGTACCTGCTGCTACCAAAAGAAATCAAGACAAAGCTCTCAACATACTGCTTTTTGCTATTCCTGATGGTCACCTATTAAAGTTTCATGATGCCAAAGATGCCAAGCAATTATGGGCTGCAATAAAGAAGAAGTTTGGAGGTAATGATGCTTCCAAGAAGATGCACAGGAATTGGCTAAAGCAACAATTTGAAACTTTCACTGTTGGTGAAAGAGAAGGTCTTGATTTTGCTTATGAAAGATTTCAACATCTTCTGAGTATGCTAGAACTATATGATGCTGAGGCATCAGTTGAAGATGCTAATTTGAAGTTCTTGAGAAGTTTGCCATAAGCATGGCATGTTGTTGCTACTATGATCAGAGGACAATCAGGGCTGGATACTATGGACTTTGATGATCTTTACAACAATCTGAAGGTGTATGAGCATGAGATGAATGGTACTACAAGTTCAAGCACACAACAGAACATTGCTTTTGTCTCTTCTGAAAAAAGAAGCAGTACTTCTAACAAAGGTACTGCTTATCCTGCTCAAAGTACTGTGACTGAAACATAGGTTCCATGCACAACAATGGTCACCACCAATTCATCACAATCACTTACCCCCACCTCAGATAATGTTCTATGTTCATTCTTTGCTCAACAAGCATCTTTACCTGTCACCTATCAAGAAGATGTATTGCAAATAGATGATGATGCTTTGGAAGAAATTGATATCAGATGGTAAGTTGCCATGCTCACTGCAAGGATCAAAAAGTATGTGAATAAGACAGGCAAAGGCATCAATTTCAGAGCTAAACAAGGAATCACATTTGACAAGTCCAAGATTGAGTGTTTCAACTGTCAAAGGACTGGTCACTTTGCAAGGGAGTGCAAATTTGCAAAGTATCAAGCAAACAAGATGATTGAGCCACCCAAGCCTGAAAGAAAAGAGATTCCAATTACTGAACCAAAACCAAAAGCTTTGGTTGCTCAAGAGAATCTATCAGAAATTGATTGGTCCAATGAGTTTGATGATGAACCTGTAACCTATTCAATGGTTGCATTGGAAGACTGGAGCACAACATTTGATGAAGAGCCTGGATATGCTGCTTTGGAGTCAAGAGATGATCTAGGAAGCTTTGATTGGAGCATGGAGTTTGAAGAAGCACCTGTTCAGCTTGCTATGGTAGCTGCTTCACCAAGACCATCCACTAACTCTGAGGTATGCTCTAAGTGTAATGATATGTATCAAAAGTTACTTAGTGAATATGTAGCTGAAAGAGATAAATTTCAAAAGGCTAGGGCTGAGATTACTGGTTATCAATTGACTTTAGAATCATTGGAAGCCAAAATCATTACACATGAAAACAATGAAGTAGCATGGCTTGAAACATATAAACAACAGGAGTACCAAGTTAAGTTAAGTGAATGGAAACTAGGATGTAAGGTGTCTGAACTAGAGAAAGTGACTGCTGAAAGGGATAAGCTGTTAGAAAAACTTGCTGTATGGAATGAGGCTGGTGTGTCACATGTTCAATTTGTTGAAAAGCAAAGAACATCTAATATCAAAACAGGCCTAGGTTATGATAATGATAGCAATGAAGGCATTCCATTTAAGGGCAAGGAACTAAATCTTATAGTAGATACTTCCACTAGTGATGAAGAGTTCATAAGTCTAGATGAAAACACTTCTAGTGATGAGGAATCTCCTAGTCCAACACCTCCTGAATTTAAGAAAAAAAGGGATATAATGCAGTTCCTCAGGTAGCTTTCAACCACCTAGAAAAGATGTTGACTGTTATGGTGTAGATAATCTAGAGTTTAGGAAAAAGCTTAAAAGTAAAGCCAATCCTGAAACTTTAGAAAAATCTGCTGAAGCACCTAAGGTAAAAGAGACCAAGTTTTCAAAACAAGCAGTACCTTCAAACATTTTTCAAAGTACTGCTGATCACTCAGCAGTACCTCAAAGAAAATTCTTCCAACATACTGCTAATTTTAGAAACAATTATGGAAGGGGATTTGGGGATTTTGGTCCAAAGGTCTGTTATGTTTGTTATAGTCCTCATCATTTGATTAAAGACTGTGATTATCATTCAGAATACCTAAGTAAATATCCAAAGACCAAAACTGCACAACAAAGTCATAGGGAGAATAAGCCAAGGGACAACAAACCAGTTTGGAACTATACAAATAGGGTTAACCATAGTAATTTCTCAAAAAACTATAGGTACCCTCATCAGAATAGGTCATATTCCAAACCCTCAGTACCTTCACAAAGTACTGACAAAAAGTTCCCTAATGTTTCTAGCAAACAGTCAAGTGTAAGATCTAGGAGGTATAATCATTACCATCCTAGAAGGCCCTACAACACAAGAAAAGATGCTAGGTCACAGAACCCAACTCCTAAAGTTACAACTAAATGGGTTAAGAAAGAAAGTACTGCTGGGGTAGAACCAGTGTTTTCAGAGGTTAAGGGTGAAAAAGGGAAAATTGATCTTGAAAAACCAACTGTTTTGGAAACTAAAACCTTAATTCTTGATCATGCTTTCAAAGACAGTGGTGATTGCATACTCAAAAATTTTGAGTATGTCACTCCACAAGGGGAACACAAGTCAGTAATGGCTTGGGTTCCTAAAATTAACTAACCTTTTTCATGTGAATGCAGGGCAACCCAGAGGAGGAGCTTAAAGATCATCTTATTGTAGATAGTGGTTGCTCTGGCAGTATGACAGGAGAAAAGGAGCTCTTTTCAGATTTTAAAGCTTATTTTGGAGGAAAAGTTGCATTTGGGAATGATCCTGATGGAGGAAGAATTATTGGCAAAGGAACTATCAAGGCAGGAAACATTGATTTTGAAGATGTTAGATATGTGAAGGAGCTCAAATTCAATCTTTTGTCAGTCTCTCAGATTTTTGATAAGAAGTACCCTGTGTTATTCTTTGACACAGAATGTCTTATACTTTCTCCTGATTTCAAGTTAGAAGACAGAGACTTGGTGTTGCTGAGAGCACCAAGAACTAATGATGTGTACAGCATAGACTTAAAAAATGTAAATTCTGCTGAAAGAACAACATGTTTGATTGCAAGAGCATCTATGGAAGAAGCACATCAATGGCACAGAAAACTGGGGCATGTCAATTTCAAGAACATCAATAAGCTGGTCAGAGGTAATTTAGTTAGAGGTTTACCTTCTAAGACATTCAAGAATGATCACTCATGTCTTGCTTGTAAGAAGGGTAAATAGCACAAGGCTTCTTGTATGAAGAATGATGAGAAAACCATTAGAGAGCCTTTGGAATTGCTGCACATGGATCTGTTTGGACCTGTTTCAGTTGTTAGTCTGAACAAGAAGAAGTACTACTTGGTTATAACAGATGACTGTAGCAGATTTAGTTGGGTCTTTTTCTTAGGTTTTAAAGATGAAACTTTTGATGCTATTCATGACCTTATAATAGCACTTGAAAATCAGTTAAGACTCAAGGTTAGAGGCATTAGATGTGATAATGGGACTGAGTTCAAGAATCAGCTTATGGATGAATTTTGTGCCAAGAAAGGAATTAAAAGAGAGTTCAGTATTGCTATAACTCCTCAACAAAATGGAGTTGCAGAAAGAAAGAATAGAACTCTTATAGAAGCAGCAAGGACAATGCTTGTAGACTCTCAATTACCTGTTCCATTCTGGGCTGAGGCTGTAAGTGCTGCTTGTTATGTGTTAAATAGAGTATCAGTGACTAAACCTCAAATGAAGACACCCTATGAATTACTCATGGGAAAGAAGCCAAGCATCAAGTTTATGAAACCTTTTGGATGTCCCCTAACCATTTTAAACACTACTGATAATTTGGGCAAATTTGATGGGAAGTCAGATGAAGGATATTTATTGGGATATTGTACTAATAGCAAAGGCTTCAGAGTGTACAATAGGGCTACCAAGAAGGTTCAAGAATGTCTTCATGTTGATTTTCTGGAAGAACAAGAGAATTCTAAACGTAAAGGTCCTGATTGGATGTTTGATCTTGATTTAATGTCTTCATCAATGAATTATGTACCTGTAAGGGAAGAAAATCAAGCTGCTCCCACTGAAGAAGAAGCACAGTACATTGTTCATGATGTTAATTTAAGATCTGAAGATGAGTCAAAAGATAATGCCAATGATGAGAAGAAGAGTACTTCTGAGCCTCAAGGTACTGCTAAACCTAACAGTACTGTTGATCCTCAAAGTACTGTTCCACCACAAATTCCAGTATCTGCAGAAGATCAAGCCATTCAAGATGAACTCTCTAGGATGCTTTTTCAAGAAACAATGGCTAAGTCATATGATGATGAACAAAGGAGGGCTTATGAAGCAGAAAAGAAGAAGGCAACAGAAACAGCTAGTACTTTATCCCAAAGTACTGCTAATCTATTTGAAAGTACCTTTCAACCTTTAGATACTTCAAATTGGATAAATACTGATGATGTTAATGATTCTAATATGCCTAACTTAGAAGATACTGATGATCCAAACACAATTACTTTATAAGACACTGATGATGAATTGGATCATGAAGGCATTTTCTCATATTTTAATGAAGATCCTGATATTACTAACTTGGAAGATAATCTTGAAGTCTCACCAACTCCTACTCTCAGAATTCATAAAACTCATCCTGTTACCAACATAATTGGACCCTCAGCTTCAGGGGTGCTCACAAGGACTAAGGCTAAGAATATGTCTCAACAACATACTTCTTTGCTTAGTTTTATCTACAAGCAAAACAGGGTGAATCACAAGGATCAGAAGTTGTGTTTATTTGCTTGTTTTCTATCTCAGGAAGAGCCCAAGAATATCAAACAAGCATTGGCCAAGAAAAGTTGGGTGGAAGCTATGCAAGAAGAACTCCTACAGTTTAAACTTCAAGAAGTTTGGGTATTATGTGATTTACCTGATAGAAAGAAACTTATTGGAACTAGATGGGTCTTCAGGGTAAAAAGAGATGAAAGAGGGAATGTTATCAAGAACAAGGCATGGTTAGTGGCTCAAGGATATAGACAGGAAGAAGGAGTAGACTATGATGAAGTTTTTGCTCCTGTGGCAAGGCTTGAAGCCATCAGGCTATTTTTGGCTTTTGCATCCTATATGGGATTCCCTGTATATCAAATGGATGTTAAGAGTGCTTTTCTATATGGCAAAATCACAGAAGAAGTTTATGTTAAACAGCCTCCTGGTTTTGAAGACCCTGCCCATCCAAACAAAGTCTACAAGGTAATCAAGGCTCAGTATGGCCTTCATCAAGCTCCAAGAGCATGGTATGAAAGACTTTCCAATTTTCTATTACAACATGGTTATAGAAGAGGAGCTATTGACAAGACTTTGTTTATCAAAAGAGATAAGAAGGATATCATGCTTGTCCAAGTGTATGTAGATGACATTATTTTTGGTGCTACAAGGCAATCTATGGTCAAGGAATTTGAAGATCTTATGCAGAAAGAATTTCAGATGAGTTAAATGGGAGAATTAACATTCTTCTTGGGACTTCAAGTGCAACAGTCAAGCAGTGGAATATATATTAGTCAAGATAAGTATGTTGCAGATATTCTTAAGAGATTCAATTTCACAACTGTTAGGCCTACATCTACACCAGTGGATACTAACAAACCTTTGGGAAAAGATGAAGATGGAGAAGATGTTGATGTCACACTATACAGGTCTATGATTGGATGTCTCATGTATTTAACTGCATCAAGACCTGATATAACTTTTGCTGTAAGCTTATGTGAAGACATCAAGTTAATCCAAAGGTATCTCATTTGAATGCTGTCAAGAGGATTTTCAAGTATCTTAGGCAACAACCTAAGCTAGGTGATGAGGCGAAAAATGATCCGTTTTTAGGGGGTCATTTAAGCCCGAATATGAATTTATTTGATCAAATATTGCCCTAAATCGTTCCTTTTGTGATTTTAGGTGTTTGGAGAGTGAATTCTGGAAAAGAAGCCATTTTGGACGTTTTTGGAGCATAAAAGTGAAGAAAATGGCAAAGTCTCAAATTTCTATGCTGGGAACAGTGCATGAAGGCGTCAAGAATTGCTCTTGACGGCGTCAGAGTCCCAAGAATAAAAATCCGTAGTTGGTGACGGCGTCACCAAGGCCGTCACCAGGCCGTCACGTGTAAACTTGTCAAAACTTGCGCGCGGAGTAGCTGGTATTGTTTTGGTCATAACTTTTGCATACGAACTCGGATTTAGGTGATTCAAAAGCCCACGCGAAGAGGATGAAGAGATCTACAATTTGGTGAAAAAGTGGTCTTGACGGCGTCAAGAGTACGGGCTGACGCCGTCACGAAGGGCCGACAGAAAACATGCCTATAAATATAACTTCATAACTTCACTTTTTGTAAGCCCTAAACCCTAAGGTCGATTCCTGGGTTTAGGTGGGTGTTTTTCCAGTAACTTAGAGGGTTTCAATCACTTCATAAACATCATGTATTGGTTTGATGATTCTATCTCAACTATGTCTTTCATTATTCTTGTTGATTGTCCTTCTTTGATTATGTTTTGTTAATTCACCTTGTGTCTACTTATGATTGTGTGAAATTTGTATATAATTGATTAGATCTTATTGATTCCTTGTTGATGTTTGTGTCTATCTTCATCAATTAGGGCGTGACACTTCGATAGATCTAATTGGTTTAGTTTATAATCCTTGTTTCCTATTGATTCTTGTTTTGATTGAATGATTTATATGTTAGGCTTAAGAAAACTGGCAGATCTCCAAATGGTAACATGCTTGAACGTCTTAAGAAACATGAACCGAGGCGTACTAGGTCTTTATTGGTTGTATTTAATGCATGAGCCACTGTTTACAATCCCTATAGTTGTGCTGGGCATGGTGTAGGAGGAGATAAGAGCTCATAGAATTGGGGAGTTATGTATGCCACCCCATGAATGGTATTAAGGAATACAACCCATCAATTAAAACAAGGTTACAATTTAATAGGTAGGATTGGATAGCTAGCAAGGAGTAACATATCATAGGTAGACATGCTTCACTTATCTTGTAGAACACTAGTTTACTTTTCTTGTTAATTAGCTTAAATAGTAGCTTTTGGGTTAGTTGATTAGCAACTAATTCTGCCCACTCTCCCAATACCCGAGATTTTTACTTGCTTTTCGTAAAATTTAAAAATACAAAAAGAATCATCCTTCACCTTTAGACCTAGTTAGATTAATTTCAATCCTAACGACACTATTCCTAGCTGAACGATCAATTCCCCGGTACTTGTCACTATACTATACTACAACGATCAGGTACACTGCCTGGTGGGGGTTGTAAGCTTCTCGAGATCCCTCGAGAGGTAAAGCAAGGTGCGATTCCCACGCATCAAATTTTTGGCGCCGCAGCCCGGGGAATAGTTATTGTTTAGGTTGAATTTGATTTTTATTAGGTCTACTCATTAGATTCCTATCAAGTGAGATTTTTTCTTTTTATTTTGTAGCTTTCTCGTAGTCTATCTTTTCTTTGTGATTTTGTTTGTAACTTGCTTCAAATGGACCTTACACTTAGGCTTCTAAGATTGCAAGATAGGGTTGAGCGGCTAACATACCAAAGAGTTCAAAATACCTCATTTAGAGACACCTATGAATCATATGAGCCTTCACCTAGGATAGATTCTTATGAACAATCTCCATGTTTAAGATCTAGTTTTAGTGAGGCCAATTGGAAATGCGACCTAGTTTGCCATGGAATTATGGAGAGAGCCATTGCAACAAATCATAAGTTGGATGAAGCACTAGGTTTGCTATTATCACTTCCTAAGAAAACAATTGAGGAGGATTTAGCCGAGCATGATCACATTGATCAAAAAGACCTAGGTCCTATGATCGATGATGATGAATCTCAAGAAACAGATGATGAATCTCTTGGGCAATTTGTATATAGTACTCAGAATATTGAAGATGATCCTTATGATTCGGACATAGAAGTTGAGATGCCTAGAGAAGCACGTAAGATACTTGGGAGAATGTTAGGGCTAGATCCTGACACATGGAATGATGAGGTGAACAACATAAGCCCACAAAATACTCAACCATCATTTGAGGCACATACACCGCCCGTGACTTACCCGGAAGAAGTAGAAGAAACTTTAGGAATTCCTATGGAGGTAGAACCCTTGGACCAGGCACCACTTGAGGATATAGGTTTGAACACCTGTAGTGATAACCTTACTCCTAGTTCTAGGGAATTTCCTAGTGTTGATGAACCGGAACCTCAACCTTTACACAACTTCCCATCCTTAGATTTATTTCTAGGAGACAAAAGAGGAACCGACCCACCCATCAACCAATATTATCCGGGTAGTTTTAGGATGAAGGAAGCCATTCACTCACCCCCTTCACCTTACGTGGCATATTCACACCCTAAGGGTGTGTATCGCTACTTTCACCCACACTTAATCCTAAGTGTAGGGAGAACCTCCCCTATTTCCATTAAATAAGGGTAGAGTCAGGCTCGTGACTCGAACAAAAACAAGCGCTTCTTGGGAGGCAACCCATGTTTTGTGTGTTTTTATTTGTTTGTTTGTTTGTTTGTTTGATTTTATTTGTTTCCGTATGCATGTTTTATTTTTTATTGTTTGTGGCTCATGTTTCAAAGTAAATTGTGAAAATGCTTTATTTTGTTTTTAACTTCGTCTTAATTGCATATAAAGGTATTTTGCAAAAGATAAGTGTAAGGGAGATCCAAATTTGTTTATAAGAACAAAATTGAGCATGAACCACAACAATATTAAATGGACATGTGTATTAGTACTTGTTAGAGTCAAATACTTGTATCGAGTAGTAATGACGTTTTGCAGGATTTTCCAGGAAGTAGGACGGAGTTTTTCCAGAAATTTTCCGGAAACTTAACATAAGAATTTCTGCAGGTCACTTCTGACGGCGTCACGAGTTTACTCTTGACGGCGTCACGTGTAAAAATCTGGAAATTTTACCAGTTTTGTTTTTCTAACGGAGTCTTATGGTTTTTGTGAATTATTAAGTTTTATAATCTCCAGGAAATCTGCTAACATTCATTCCACAAGCATTATATCTTTAATTGTTTTGTTTTTATTCCTAAGTCTGGAATTACATCTAGTTGTGAGTTATCTTTGTTCGGCTTGATGCTTTGGGTTTTTGTAGTTGTTTTCTCAGGTTTAACAGGTTATGTTTGACAAGAAGATGATTTATATTCTGGAAGGGAAGCTTTGATTGTTCATTTTCTTGGAGGAAGATCTAACCTGGCCACCTATAATCCATACCGAGCGAATCAGGGGAGTATTTGATTTCATTCTTTTTACTTATTTTACTTTTACATTCTTTACTTGAACATTGGGGACAATGTTCATCTTAAGTGTAAGGGGAGGGTAAAAAGATGATACCTTACATATGCACTTTCGCTTGAGTTTGTTTTGTTTAATAGTAGATGTGTAATAAAACTATGAGAAATACTTGTTAGTGTAATTTTAGCGCCAAATTTAAATTTTTTTACAACATTTAGGAGTGAAGCTTTAGCCATAGCAAGCGTCTCATGGATAGGAGATTGTATAACTAGCACATAACCGTATATTCAGAAAAATTTTCCACCCAAAAATGTGAGGTTCGCCTTTAGATTTGATAGGAAAAGCATTCATTATTAGTGCTTATGAGTGTACCGGTAGCATTTAGATTCTAGAACTTGCGTTAGTGATGCATCCCAAGACCGCTAGTGAGACTACATTCGTGTAGTAGGATTTACTACATGATAAGAGGCATTAGGATCACCCTTGTGTTAAACCCGTATCATAATTACTTGACCCTTTAAGTCATATTACTTGGCTAGTTAAGTCAACTAATTTTTCCCACACCCTTAGCGTTGTACTCATTTTTAGTACACGAAACCCCTAGTACACCCCTCCGAGCCTATCTTTTCGTTTCTAACTTTAAGCATTTTACTTAAAGGAAGAATTTGTTACACCCCACTTAAATGTACACCCAAATCGCCTTAGCCTTCCGTGTATGCGCTCATTTTTAGTGCATTATTGTTATTTGTTAAACCCTAAGTTAACTTTCTAATTGATTACATGGTTGCTAAGTCGAGTCATATCCTTGTACATATTGTTTTGGGACGATTGGGACTCGTGGGTAAGTACTTATTTTATGGAGTAATGGGGAAGAACATCACTTATTACCCCCATACGTGCGTTAATCTTAAAAGTGCTCCAAGTGTTTTAATTTTCTTAATTCGAGTCACTAGAATAGTTTAATGTAAAGTATGTAAAGATTCAAGTGTAAGGGGATTGCTCAAACCCCTATGATGTATTATTTTGGATGGTAGGGTAAGAGTGTATGCAAAAAAAAAAAAAAAAAAAAAAAAAAAATCGAAAAAAAAAATAGAAAAAAAAAACAAGAAAAAGAAAAAAAAATAGAAAAAGAAAAAGAGAAAAAAAACATACGGACTACCATCCCGTTTTTATTCTATGTTTATTTTATGTTTTTGTTATTTTTCATTTATTAGCTTAAGTCGAGTTTAGTCTTGGCTTAGCAACGCCATCTTGTACATGTAATTAACTAAGATTGTTAACTCGCCACCAGTAAAACTTCCTTTATCAAACAAAACCGTGTAATTCATATCCCTACACCTAACGTTATAACCCTTTAAAAAAGACCTCTTTGATAGTTTATCCTAGGTGCTTACGCCATGTGGTGGAGGTTTGATCCTTTCCCAAGCCTATGGTAATCTATTTTGCTATGACAGGTAGTGAGAGATATCTTCCATTTCCATAATGTTATAGTACTTTATTACACCCGAGAGATGTGAGTATCTAAACACTATTTGTGAGGTGCTTGTGTATGACCTCCGTGCTTGTCTATTGGTCTTTAGTGGAACGATTATTTGTTGTAATTACTTTTATATTAGTGTTAAATGACCCCTAACTTGTCTTTTGAGTAGAATAAAAGCGCATTTGCTTGAGGACAAGCAAATCTCAAGTGAAAGGGTATATGATGAGGCGAAAAATGATCCGTTTTTAGGGGGTCATTTAAGCCCGAATATGAATTTATTTGATCAAATATTGCCCTAAATCGTTCCTTTTGTGATTTTAGGTGTTTGGAGAGTGAATTCTGGAAAAGAAACCATTTTGGACGTTTTTGGAGCATAAAAGTGAAGAAAATGGCAAAGTCTCAAATTTCTATGCTGGGAACAGTGCATGAAGGCGTCAAGAATTGCTCTTGACGGCGTCAGAGTCCCAAGAATAAAAATCCGTAGTTGGTGACGGCGTCACCAAGGCCGTCACCAGGCCGTCACGTGTAAACTTGTCAAAACTTGCGCGCGGAGTAGCTGATATTGTTTTGGTCATAACTTTTGCATACGAACTCGGATTTAGGTGATTCAAAAGCCCACGCGAAGAGGACGAAGAGATCTACAATTTGGTGAAAAAGTGGTCTTGACGGCGTCAAGAGTACGGGCTGACGCCGTCACGAAGGGCCGACAGAAAACATGCCTATAAATATAACTTCATAACTTCACTTTTTGTAAGCCCTAAACCCTAAGGTCGATTCCTGGGTTTAGGTGGGTGTTTTTCCAGTAACTTAGAGGGTTTCAATCACTTCATAAACATCATGTATTGGTTTGATGATTCTATCTCAACTATGTCTTTCATTATTCTTGTTGATTGTCCTTCTTTGATTATGTTTTGTTAATTCACCTTGTGTCTACTTATGATTGTGTGAAACTTGTATATAATTGATTAGATCTTATTGATTCCTTGTTGATGTTTGTGTCTATCTTCATCAATTAGGGCGTGACACTTCGATAGATCTAATTGGTTTAGTTTATAATCCTTGTTTCCTATTGATTCTTGTTTTGATTGAATGATTTATATGTTAGGCTTAAGAAAACTGGCAGATCTCCAAATGGTAACATGCTTGAACGTCTTAAGAAACATGAACCGAGGCGTACTAGGTCTTTATTGGTTGTATTTAATGCATGAGCCACTGTTTACAATCCCTATAGTTGTGCTGGGCATGGTGTAGGAGGAGATAAGAGCTCATAGAATTGGGGAGTTATGTATGCCACCCCATGAATGGTATTAAGGAATACAACCCGTCAATTAAAACAAGGTTACAATTTAATAGGTAGGATTGGATAGCTAGCAAAGAGTAACATATCATAGGTAGACATGCTTCACTTATCTTGTAGAACACTAGTTTACTTTTCTTGTTAATTAGCTTAAATAGTAGCTTTTGGGTTAGTTGATTAGCAACTAATTCCGCCCACTCTCCCAATACCCGAGATTTTTACTTGCTTTTCGTAAAATTTAAAAATACAAAAAGAATCATCCTTCACCTTTAGACCTAGTTAGATTAATTTCAATCCTAATGACACTATTCCTAGCTGAACGATCAATCCCCCGGTACTTGTCACTATACTATACTACAACGATCAGGTACACTGCCTGGTGGGGGTTGTAAGCTTCTCGAGATCCCTCGAGAGGTAAAGCAAGGTGCGATTCCCACGCATCACTAGGCTTATAGTATCTTAGAGATTCACCTTTCCATCTCCAAGCCTTTTCAAACAGTGATTATGCTGGAGATAACTATGACAGAAGATCCACAACTGGAGGATGCCAGTACCTTGGAAGCAGATTAGTGTCATGGCAATGTAAGAAGCAAACAATTGCAGCAACTTCTTCCACTGAAGCAGAGTATGTAGCTGCTGCAAGTTGTTGTGCACAAGTACTTTGGTTACAGAATCAACTTTTGGATTATGGATTCAATTTCAAGAATACTCCTATCAACATTGATAATGAGAGTACTATTTGTATTGTCAAGAATCCAGTATATCATTCCAAGACCAAGCACATTCAGATTAGACATCACTTTATAAGAGATTGCTATGAACAAAGGCTAATCAATGTGGTTAAAGTTCATACTGATGATAATGTAGCAGATCTACTCACAAAGGGCTTTGATGTTTCAAGATTTACTTTTTTGGTTGTGAGTATTGGCATGATTAATATGTAAGCTATTTTTGAGGGGAGGCATAAGTAGTTATTAGTTAGTCATTATTTGAGGGGAGGCTACATGTATCACACAAAAGACCAAATTTTATTCATCATTCAGAAGATTCATACATCATCATTCTTATCAAGCTACAGAAACAAACACAAGACTACACCAACTACCAAGCTTCACACATCTATTCCATAGGCCTTTTTCCTTTGCCCTCATAACTTTGTTTTCCCTTTTGAGCAGTTTTTCTCTTGTCATCAAAAGAAGCCTGCTTTCTTGGGCAAGCCAAGCCAAGAACCTGTTTGAGAGGTCTCTCTTTCCTTGGAGCAGGCCACTTCATGTTCTGAATTGCTGATTCAAGGGCCTGAGTCAAAGCTTGTGGAAGCTCATTAGCCAAAGATGAACCAGGGATAGCTTTTTTCTCTTTGGGCTTTTTGTTGGTAGTACTACCTGTACCAGTTATGGTAGAGTTGGCAGCACTTCTTGCTGAGGAAGATTCTTGGGGTCCCATCCATTGTACATGAGGAGGAAAATAGCCTAACCATCCTGGATCTTCAAACTCAGAATCAGAGTAGTAACTTATCTCTGAATCTGTGGTGCCACCTGATTCTGAAGAGATGTTCACAATTGGAATGTGACTCTGTCACACCCCCAATTTACCTGACTTGCAGCGGAATGGAATACCTGGGGGTGTCTGTCATAGCACCACAGTTACAGTTACATTGAACGACCTAAAGTGTCGTTTGGAAAATATTGCATTTGATCATTGAAATAATTCAGAGTTTACAAAATGAGGTCCCCAAAATGTGTTGCATGTTTATGAAAAACAAGTCGTACTAGATCAAATGTTTACATAAGTGCATGAAATAATGATGAGACGCGTCGACTCCGCGACTCCATGAAGGTCCAAATGCATGTCACATGAGCTACCTTAGTAACCTGAAATACATTGCTAAAACGTCAACACGAATGTTGGTGAATTCCATAGGTTTGTAAAATGTACTGATGTACGGCCACCACAAGTAAAAATGCAAGATAAAAATCTCGTGAAAAATTGTACAATAGCCTTAAGCTCATGACACCGAAGCTATGACTGATGAAACTCTATGCCCCTCCCGAATGTTCTGCCGAAACACTCAAATGTAAAAGACATGACATGCATCCGCTTACTGTTGGTAATCACTACCACGGATGGAGGCGTCACCCTCGATAGATCTATCCACTCACTCTCGCTTAACGGTAAATTAACGGTTCATGATGTTACAGGGGACTTTTCACATGGCAAGGTAACTTAAGCTATGTACATGTTTGAATACTTGGGCTCGTACTGAAATAATTGATGCAATGTATTCCCCCCGTGGGATTTGAAAACAATCAAAAATGTTGAATTGAAAACGGGGCTATGAAAACTCACCTCAACTGATGAAACCGTGATGAAATGAAATGAACACCAATGAACAATTTGCTGCCGCAACCCAATATGATGGTACCATGAACATGTAATGAACTGAAAGACAAGGCGCGCACACTAGCCGCAACCTAATGTAAATGATGAACGATCTACTTTAGATCATGAAATGATGTTATGAATGTCCATGCACATGTTTCCTATACCACTCTACTCTTTGAAAAACACTTGTTGTTATCAAAAGTATATATTCCAAGAATTTGGAAAATATTGCTATTAGAAAATATAAATGGGTAGTTATAATATATATATACTTATATATATATAACGTAAGTTTCCATGTTAGCGTTGAAATACTCGGGTTGTAATCCTTGAAATGATGAAAACATACTCGTAATAACTAATACTACGTTAGTTATAAAGCTCGGTACTTGATATTACTTCTAGCTCAAAAATGTACTTCGTAGTTTTTGCGCCAAATTTAATAAAAGCTGTCAATTATAAAATGGTTTTAGCCGATATTCAAACGAGTATATCTTTGTCGTTACTTGTCCGTTTTACTTGTTCTTTATATCCACGGTTTCGTCTTAGTATGTAGTAATATATTTTGGAAAGCTCGGCTCCTCCGGGTTATGTTTAAAGCCTCTTTTTGTACCATGAAAAACGTCCAACAGCAACTATTTTCTGAAAAATACTTTTCGTCTACAATCTTGCAAAAATCATAACTCCTTCGTTATAGACTCTTTTTAATCCGTTCTTTCGCCTACGGATTCGTTTTTGAAAGTATTTTCTAAAAATTTTGCCAAAGTTTCCTTGGTGTTTACTGATTTTCCAGATTTTTACAAAATGGGACAGCATGTCTAAAATGAGTTCCAAATCAAGTTTCCAAGGTTAAAAACCAATTTCTACCATCACCAAACCTCTTGTAATCACCACATAGCTAATCTAATCCTACCATACACCTTCTTAGGGTGCCATGGACTCCTAACCAAGTTATTAGAGCTAGGGGATTCATAACAAAAAAAGTTAGGGTTTGTATGTTTGTTTTTAGCCAAAATAAAGTGTAGTATAGCTACTTGTACATGGTTTTTAGCATGATTCTTATGTAATACATGTAAAAATAGGATGATTCATAAAAAAATAAAGATGAAAACTTACTTGATAAAATGAGATGATTATTGGATGATTATGCTTGATGTTCTTGTATTTTTGTTGCTTGATTCTTGATTAGACTTGTAAAATGAACAACTTTTGTGTTTTACTTTATGGAAAATGATCACTTGATCATGGAGATCAATAAAAGTCGTGGGTTTGAAGATGGAAATGGGGAAGATGAGATGAAAATTTGTCTTAGCTCAAAAGGTGTGATTATGATTTAGAAAATTTGGTAAAGTAAGGTTTTTATGTGTTTATTTGTTAAATAATGATAAATCAATGCACAAGGTTAAAAAGGGGTGGTCATGGCTGGTTTTGGGTGTGAAAAGGAGTAGCCAAAACGGTTTTGATCACTTAGAAAATATAGTGTAGCGTTAAGTGTTATTACGCGTTATTCGTTAAAATCGGGGTACCGGGTTTAATAGCAATAAACGTTCACGAAATTAACCGGGATGAAATAAAGTCATAATAATGATAAAAACATATTAAAAATATGTTGGGTACATTTACTGAGTGATCGGGTGATTATTGTTTAGTTTTCACGAAAACCGTCGTTATATTTATACGCGTACGTTATAAATAAAATAAATTTCCAAAATACTGGGTAACTGAATGTTATAACATTTATGATGTTAAAATGGATATATAAAAATATGTCGGGACCATTGTGGGAATATTTAGATATATTCGTCGTGTATAAACCGGGTGTTAACGTTTATTTAGAAATCGTAATACGTAAAACGTTAAATATACTGAATATATAAATTTGAAAATCCTAAGAGTGGTATAACATGTAAATGCTGTTATGATGATATGCAGACTATCTCCAGTCCGTATGAAATGTCATTACTGATAATGCATGAATTCGCACCTGAACCAATACGGTTACGCGAATTTGAATACCCGTAAACTAAATTTACGATGAAATGTATAATGCACGTGAATGATGAAATCTTTTCCCGCAATGAATAGTGTTCCGTGAATAGTAAAATTTCTGAATGCTTCTCGGAATGTCAAACTGACACCAAAAATGATGAATAGTAAACTGATGAATAGTGTTTTGATGAATAGTGTTTGATGAATAGTGTTTTTCCAAAGTTCGGGAAATGACCTGAAATGACCTGAAATGGTGAGTTGTGACAGTCTTCCCCCCTAAAAGGAACTTCGTCCCGAAGTTCAGTTTATGTTGGTCTCTGAAAACGTATTGGTGAAAAGGTGATGATATTCGAGAATTCCAGCGAACTCTAACGATAGGAATTCGACTCTGTTTCAACTGTTTGACCACACGGTCCATGATTTCTGTTGGTTCTCTTACAAGGTCTGAGATTGTCATTTGGGTTGGATTCCTTCCTAAGGAATCATGAGTGACTCATCTGAAAGTCATTTCTGGGGATCTGAAAATGTGAAATATGTTCGTGTAATCATGTTGTTCTCTGGAAATGTTCAAATCTGACGGCCACTAGGCCTACCCTGTCTGAAATATAAATGGTCCAGTGTATATTGGTGTAGCTTTCCAAGTTTTCTGAATGATAACATGCCTTTCCTAGGCAGAACTTTCTGCATAACTCTGCAGAACTTGAAGTTTTAATGGTTTACAACTTACTGAACTTGTAACTGATTCTTGACTTGTAGAAAATTTCTGGTTATCTCATGAATGCCTACTGAACTAGTGAGTTGAGCTTTTTCTGAGTTTGGCCCATCAATCAATGGTTTGCGCTTCTTACTGTTTTAAATGTGACACTGGTAATATATACTGCTGAATTCTGCCAGAACTCAAGTTTGTATGCTAGTTGGTCGATTCTAAAATGAATCTTAAATAGTCCAATATGCTAAAGGTTCAACCTTTCTTGTTATCCAATTTGTATCGTGCCAATCCAAGGCAATGCTTTTAACTTAGTTTGTTCTCCTACCTGAATCTGGATGGTTTGTTGTTCAGGATATCCAATCCGAATGATGTGTGTTATGTACCAACCTAACTTCTGCCAGTTTCCCGTTGTTGGTGTGATAACTATTGTTGTAGATGAATCTGATTTATGTTGAGTGATTAGTCCAACCATTTACAAGGTCAATCACTCATGCTCTGAGCATACCTTCCTATGTTTGAATTGTTCTCTCGCTTTGACCATCGTTCCGAGGGTGATAGGTGATGTTCACATCTAAATGGGTTTCTGAAGGAAATCCTGAAATGATTACCTGAAGTCCAACTTGAATCGGTTTCCTTAACAGGAAATACTGAAATGGGTACAATAAACCTTTGTGACTAATTTCATAACGTTCGGTCCTCCGAACTTGGCGTTATCTGAAGGGATAGAATATAGGTAACAATTTGATTCCTTGTGTTTTGTTCCAACGGATGATAAGACATATGTTCTTCTTTGTCTATTGGGTTTGGTCTCCACTACTGAAGTTCGCGATTAATTTGTGATGTTCCTCCTAATTCCTTCATCACATAATCCAAATATTCTCTATTGTCCAGTCACAAATCCTAAATGCATAAGCGATGTTGTAAAGAAATTTGTTCTGGAAATTTGTCTCGCGATTATGAGTTTTAGTTGAAATCCTTTTCTGAATAAACGAATTTAGAAAATGGAGCAAATGATTTACTGGGTAATATTTTTCCTGATGATCCAAAATCCAGTAGTTATGAAATAGGAACTGTTTTCAAACATGTTGTGATTACGACTGCTTACCAAAGTTTGATGTTTATGTATTTTCCTCATTGTACCATAGTGTTGCTAAAGATTGACCAAAAAGGATCGTACTTGTTCAAAATAGGAATTTCAGAAATCATTTTTCCACAAGGTATGTGATTTATGTAAACGCATCAACTTTATTTAAAAGTGAAAACACTGAAAAGGATAAAATGATAGAATAGGAAATGTTCGCTTAAATGCATAGATGTCTAACACTTAGTTCCTGAGGTTGGATAATGTCTATTGGTGGTTATCTGACATAACTACAAGCATAGGCATTTAGACTAACTTAAGTCCTGAAATAGTTCATCGTTGTAATTGGCAAGACGAAGGTATCACTTGATGTTGTGTCGATGAATGTCTATTCTGTTTTCCCATGTAGATGAGGAGATATGTTCTGGCTTGATCCCTTGCTTGGTATGAAGGTGAGGTTATCTGAAATTTCTAGACATAATGCCTTAGTGAAATCTACATCGATATTCTTGATTCAAACAATTGTCCTTTGTGAAAACTTACTGCAGGAAAGTTTATGTATGGATAAGGCCATGTTTAAATGAAATGCTCTACAGTCTCAATTAGAAGCTGGGTTTATTTCTATTGTGTTGTCATGCGGACATTTATTGAGTTCAATCCTGTAGCTCAGTATAGCTAGTACCCTTGAATAATGACATTGGACAACTAAGTCAGAGATGGTGATTCGGATAGTCTCGCAGTATCTTAGGATTGTTGTTGAGTTATGAATTCTCTCACTATATACTTCTAGTCCTGGTTACTAGTTCTGTAATCCTTTCGTTGCTTCTATTGTATAAAGGAATCCTGCATGTAATTGATATGGAAAGTCTCTTCTAGGGAATTCAATGGGAAGAATCCAACTTAATGGCTAAGTGAGTGACAGGTAGGGTAAGTATCCAAGGATAGTTCGGCAAAATGGATGTTTATGAATGAGTTCCTTTGTTTACAAAACTTTTGGATGAAGATTGTTATCAACAATCCTTTGAAAAGGTAATTATTTCCTTCATGGCATAATCCTTCCTGAATTTTACATAGGTGATCAGGCTATGTATAATTGAGGACTAATGATGCGATGTTGGATTTTGTCAAAATATCATAACTTTCCTCAAAAGTTTTAGATGGTGTTCAACGCATTGTTATTAAAATGGTATCCTGATGTTTCCTTTCAAGTAACATGAAAATTGCTTCGCGTAATAATAGTAAATACTTGATGTAATGACAGAAAAATCAATGTATAGGGTGGTAATAAAATAGCTTACTTCAGAAAATTTTTCTGTAAAACAGTTTCCCCATATGATAGTAAAATAGCTTGATTGGTGTATTGGATACGTGGGTGAATCTTGTCAAATGGTAATAGTCTACTAATTCGTCAAATACGAAATCAACCTAATACCTGATGAGACAATGCTAAAATGTTGCTAAACGATGGTTATGATTATCACCTAGGGAACAAAGGATAGATACTACATTGGATGGGAAAGTGCTTAATACCACTAGGTCATGTCATCGTACCAACGGTAAGTACAAAAGGAAAGATACAACCCTAAAGGCTCGAACTACGGTTTATATATCGAAACAAAGCTCCTCCTGCTGAAGCATTGTTGTTATCCTTGATGTTTCTAATATCCTGACGGTTCTCTTTCAACAACTCACGCTATTCCTCGAGCGATTCAGTCTTGATTCCAAGTTCCTGATTTTTCCTTGTTCCTTAGTTCCGGGCAGTCATTCTTGAAATGCCCAAAGTTTCCACATTTGAAGCAACTCCCTGGGATTTTCTGATTTGTGAGTTTCTTACAAATTTCAGTCCGATGACCCTGCTTCTTGCACACTCCACATGTTTTACTGCAATGACCTCGGTGATGTTGATTACACAGGTTGTAGTAAGGTAACTTTCCAATATACCTTTTCTTTGTGTGCGGTTCTGCAGCAAAGGCTCTATTCATTTCTTGTCCGTTGGGTGATTGTTGAGCAGCATTGCAACCTAGATTGTTGTTCCACTTCCTCTTGTTGTCACTGTTGTTTCCTGATGTCTCGGCGTGAACTATGAGTTCCTTTGCCTCGATTGCCATTTTGATAATGTACTTTTCAAGTTTCTTGCTTTCCGGTTCATCCATTGCAGAACCTAGTCGTGTTAATTCATAAAAATGAGTAGTGTACTTGTCAACATCATTTCCTACCATGATAAAGTTTAGTGTTTCCTGTTCCCTTGCTCGTAATTCACTTCCTACACAAAATGTTATACCCATCATCCTTCTAAGTTTCTCCTAAGAGTGTGAGTAGGCAGTATCAACTCCTACCATCTTAATATGTTTGGTCCACCATTCCTGGGCATGATTTTTGAAAAGTGCATGTGGCGAACTTAACCTTGTATTCCTTACGACATTCGCCACATTGAAATATTGTTTCTATGTCTTCAAACCATTTGAGAAATTCCTTTGTGTTTCTAATTCCGCTAAAGGAGGGAGGATATAAGTCTGGTCCAGGGACTTCCTGGTGTCCCTCTGTGTGAAATCAGGTTTGTGGCATCATAAGGTTGGGATAGTCCTGAAGTGGTATCTGAAGTTGTGCATCTATCAAATCTTAGATAATGTAGGTTCTGAACCATTCCTGAAGAATCTGCGGATGTTTCTGTTGAGTCCGTGTTATTGGTATTTTCTACTAGGTGTCATCTAGTTCATGTCAAGTGGGAATGGAAAAGGAAATGACAATGATGGTACCAGTGAATGAAATACTACCCTCTATCGTGCTACCTCGCGACATCCAAAAGGTAAAACTAAAGTACACACTGTGGGAAGGCCAATAGTGTAATAAGTAACTGATGGTGGTGATAGTACCTGAGTAGTAAGTGCCCTACTAGTGATGGAAAGAAAACACACTATCTTTCTTGCAATAAGCATCCTAATAAGTCCATTAAGATAAATTCTGAATACACTACCAAAAGGCATTCTATGTACGGGCTGAATGATAGGAAGACTCTGTTCCTATGGCAAATCAATAGTACTAATGGTGGTGTAAATGCAACTGATGGTATAATGGTAGTGGAAGATGACAAGGCATCTTCAATGTCAGAATCCGATAAAAGGATATCAGGGTGAGTATCTGAAGACATGACACTTGTGAACCAGGTCAATGAAATGATATACATATACGGATATGAGTATAAATAACTCGCACAGGGTATGTATGAAACAACATGTATCATGATTATGCACTTATGATGAAATGATGAGATGCTATGCTGATGTGGTTATAGTCTAGGGTCCAAGATACATCCTAGTTCGCTATAACCTTAGCTCTGATACCAATCTGTCACACCCCCAATTTACCTGACTTGCAGCGGAATGGAATACCTGGGGGTGTCTGTCATAGCACCACAGTTACAGTTACATTGAACGACCTAAAGTGTCGTTTGGAAAATATTGCATTTGATCATTGAAATAATTCAGAGTTTACAAAATGAGGTCCCCAAAATGTGTTGCATGTTTATGAAAAACAAGTCGTACTAGATCAAATGTTTACATAAGTGCATGAAATAATGATGAGACGCGTCGACTCCGCGACTCCATGAAGGTCCAAATGCATGTCACATGAGCTACCTTAGTAACCTGAAATACATTGCTAAAACGTCAACACGAATGTTGGTGAATTCCATAGGTTTGTAAAATGTACTGATGTACGGCCACCACAAGTAAAAATGCAAGATAAAAATCTCGTGAAAAATTGTACAATAGCCTTAAGCTCATGACACCGAAGCTATGACTGATGAAACTCTATGCCCCTCCCGAATGTTCTGCCGAAACACTCAAATGTAAAAGACATGACATGCATCCGCTTACTGTTGGTAATCACTACCACGGATGGAGGCGTCACCCTCGATAGATCTATCCACTCACTCTCGCTTAACGGTAAATTAACGGTTCATGATGTTACAGGGGACTTTTCACATGGCAAGGTAACTTAAGCTATGTACATGTTTGAATACTTGGGCTCGTACTGAAATAATTGATGCAATGTATTCCCCCCGTGGGATTTGAAAACAATCAAAAATGTTGAATTGAAAACGGGGCTATGAAAACTCACCTCAACTGATGAAACCGTGATGAAATGAAATGAACACCAATGAACAATTTGCTGCCGCAACCCAATATGATGGTACCATGAACATGTAATGAACTGAAAGACAAGGCGCGCACACTAGCCGCAACCTAATGTAAATGATGAACGATCTACTTTAGATCATGAAATGATGTTATGAATGTCCATGCACATGTTTCCTATACCACTCTACTCTTTGAAAAACACTTGTTGTTATCAAAAGTATATATTCCAAGAATTTGGAAAATATTGCTATTAGAAAATATAAATGGGTAGTTATAATATATATATACTTATATATATATAACGTAAGTTTCCATGTTAGCGTTGAAATACTCGGGTTGTAATCCTTGAAATGATGAAAACATACTCGTAATAACTAATACTACGTTAGTTATAAAGCTCGGTACTTGATATTACTTCTAGCTCAAAAATGTACTTCGTAGTTTTTGCGCCAAATTTAATAAAAGCTGTCAATTATAAAATGGTTTTAGCCGATATTCAAACGAGTATATCTTTGTCGTTACTTGTCCGTTTTACTTGTTCTTTATATCCACGGTTTCGTCTTAGTATGTAGTAATATATTTTGGAAAGCTCGGCTCCTCCGGGTTATGTTTAAAGCCTCTTTTTGTACCATGAAAAACGTCCAACAGCAACTATTTTCTGAAAAATACTTTTCGTCTACAATCTTGCAAAAATCATAACTCCTTCGTTATAGACTCTTTTTAATCCGTTCTTTCGCCTACGGATTCGTTTTTGAAAGTATTTTCTAAAAATTTTGCCAAAGTTTCCTTGGTGTTTACTGATTTTCCAGATTTTTACAAAATGGGACAGCATGTCTAAAATGAGTTCCAAATCAAGTTTCCAAGGTTAAAAACCAATTTCTACCATCACCAAACCTCTTGTAATCACCACATAGCTAATCTAATCCTACCATACACCTTCTTAGGGTGCCATGGACTCCTAACCAAGTTATTAGAGCTAGGGGATTCATAACAAAAAAAGTTAGGGTTTGTATGTTTGTTTTTAGCCAAAATAAAGTGTAGTATAGCTACTTGTACATGGTTTTTAGCATGATTCTTATGTAATACATGTAAAAATAGGATGATTCATAAAAAAATAAAGATGAAAACTTACTTGATAAAATGAGATGATTATTGGATGATTATGCTTGATGTTCTTGTATTTTTGTTGCTTGATTCTTGATTAGACTTGTAAAATGAACAACTTTTGTGTTTTACTTTATGGAAAATGATCACTTGATCATGGAGATCAATAAAAGTCGTGGGTTTGAAGATGGAAATGGGGAAGATGAGATGAAAATTTGTCTTAGCTCAAAAGGTGTGATTATGATTTAGAAAATTTGGTAAAGTAAGGTTTTTATGTGTTTATTTGTTAAATAATGATAAATCAATGCACAAGGTTAAAAAGGGGTGGTCATGGCTGGTTTTGGGTGTGAAAAGGAGTAGCCAAAACGGTTTTGATCACTTAGAAAATATAGTGTAGCGTTAAGTGTTATTACGCGTTATTCGTTAAAATCGGGTACCGGGTTTAATAGCAATAAACGTTCACGAAATTAACCGGGATGAAATAAAGTCATAATAATGATAAAAACATATTAAAAATATGTTGGGTACATTTACTGAGTGATCGGGTGATTATTGTTTAGTTTTCACGAAAACCGTCGTTATATTTATACGCGTACGTTATAAATAAAATAAATTTCCAAAATACTGGGTAACTGAATGTTATAACATTTATGATGTTAAAATGGATATATAAAAATATGTCGGGACCATTGTGGGAATATTTAGATATATTCGTCGTGTATAAACCGGGTGTTAACGTTTATTTAGAAATCGTAATACGTAAAACGTTAAATATACTGAATATATAAATTTGAAAATCCTAAGAGTGGTATAACATGTAAATGCTGTTATGATGATATGCAGACTATCTCCAGTCCGTATGAAATGTCATTACTGATAATGCATGAATTCGCACCTGAACCAATACGGTTACGCGAATTTGAATACCCGTAAACTAAATTTACGATGAAATGTATAATGCACGTGAATGATGAAATCTTTTCCCGCAATGAATAGTGTTCCGTGAATAGTAAAATTTCTGAATGCTTCTCGGAATGTCAAACTGACACCAAAAATGATGAATAGTAAACTGATGAATAGTGTTTTGATGAATAGTGTTTGATGAATAGTGTTTTTCCAAAGTTCGGGAAATGACCTGAAATGACCTGAAATGGTGAGTTGTGACAGACTCATTGCGTTTACTAGTATCTGTGATATAAGAATGATATGGAGTTGTTGTTGGTAAAGTTGATTTTATAAGCAAGAAAAAGGTGAATGGGCATTTAATGAAGTGTATTGATGTTCACTTACCATGGTAGCTTTGGGATTTAATATGGGGAGATAGTCATTAATCATGGTTGACTTTCAAAGATATTTTGGTTAAATGGTCAACATTCAAGATTTTTTTTGGGAAAGTACTTTGGTCAACATACTGTGTGAGATTATAACGGAAGGTACTGCTCCATATTATATGGAACGTACTGCTTGGTGTTATTAAAGGGTACGCTGACGTGTCAGATACTGTTCCAACGGTCAGATTTGAGGCTAACAAACTTTCGAAAGATATGGGGATATTTACTTCCAAAAATAACGGTAAACTCATTAATTAACCGTGTATTTTTTGTATCTTATCCTTATATAAAACCTCATATCTTTTCCTTTTATTCACCTTTTTTGTTATTTAAACTCATACCTACTTTTCATCGATCATCACTTTTCTCAATCTAACCCTAATCACCATGGCAAACCGATGCACCAACACCAAACACAACATGATAGCAAACCTTGAGAAAACCCAAGATAACCTTGACTTTCATGGTATTATTAAATTTCTCACTGAAACCAACATTTGTTACTCAATCCTAGTCGACCCAGAGATTATTGGACCTTGGATTCAAGCTTTTTGGGATACAGCAAGGTCACAGGTTGAAGATGGAGAGGATATTATTACTGCTACAGTTGCTGGGAGGGCTATTCGTGTTACAGAAGTTTCAATCAGAGAGGCTTTGATATTTGATGATGAAGGAGGCTCTGTTTTGTTTGGAAAATAAGAGATTTGGAACACACTCAGAGACATTGGGTATGAAGGTTCTTTGACTAAGCTTACCTTTCAGAAGGCTATGGTTAGTCCTCATTGGAAATTTCTCATTCATGTTTTGCTTCATTGTTTGAGTCCCAAAAGTACTGCTTGGGATCAGTTTAGTCATTCAATAGCTTCTGCTTTTGTTGGTCTGATTACCAATCAACCTTTCAATTTCTCGTACATGATTCTTGAAGGTATGCTTACTCATATTAAGGTTGGCAAACCCTTTCTAATGTATCCTAGGTTTGTTCAATTGCTTTTAGAGAATCCATTAGATGGGATACCCAAACCTCAGGATTATGTACCTACCATTAGGATGCCACCTAAAGTGTTCACTTTCATGTCTCATAAGGGAGTAAATTTTTCGGGCAGGAATACACCTCTTAATGCTTATATGTTAGAGGTAGCTCAGGCTGTTAGGGATGAAGAAGACAATAGTGGTTCTGCACAATCTAATAATGATGATCAGCCTGATTCTGCTGAGCATTCAGTACATACCCCTACACCACCTATTGTTTCCCCTCAGCATGTTGTTTCAAGTGACAGGACTCCCTTAGTAACAGCTTTCTTAGATACATCTGTTTCTGCGCAAGGTACTTCTCCACAAAGTACTTCTTCTAAAGGTACTGCTTCACAGGGCTCACAAGTACCTATTCCCAATGATTATACTTCCACAGGTGGGTTTCAAACACCTGGAGGAGATGAGGGAATTCAAGGTCCTATGAATAATTATGCTTTGACAAGAGAGTTGGAGAGGATGCAGAAAGCTATGGCTGCTCAAGCTGAAGAAATCCAGAAGCTAAGATAGAAGTTCAAAAGGTTGAAGAAATCTGTTTGGCCTCTTGTTAAGAACTTTAGGCTTCATATGAAAGAAAAGAAGAAATCTCAGAAGTCCAAGTCAAAATCCTTAAAGAAGTCTTCTAAACATAAGAGGAAGCACAAGAAGTCATCATTCACCAAATTGGGGAGGAATCAAGATAAGAATTTGGATAAATATGATGCTGATGTTAACAATTCAGAAGATGCTCATTTGTGGCAATATCCAGCAAGTCCAAAGACCTTTATACCAGAAAGCTATGTTGAAGAGGATATGAATATTGCACAAGAGAAAGAGAATGAACAAAAAGATGATGAGCAAGAAAATGTTAAGCAGGATGTAGATGCACAGAACATTCAAAGTGCTGATGTTCAAAGTACTATTGCAGAAAACATAGGTCTACAAGGTACTGCTGAGCAAGAAAACATAGGTCTGCAAGGTACTGCTGAGCAAGGTACTTCTTCAAGAAATATTGATGAAAGTGAAGTCACTGCAGCTGGACTTTCTACAAAGAATTATGCAGATGAAGCTGGTCCTTCTACTCTTGTCAGGAAGAAGAAGTAAGAGTACACACTGCAAGTGATGATGAAATAATTGCTCAAGCTATGATGAATTTGAGGAGACCTAATGGAGGAATACATATTTCTGAGCCTGCACAAAAAGATGTTGAAAGTACTTCTGAATCAGAAGAGTTGGATCCTAAAGATTAAGGGAAAGGAATAATGGTTCAGAAAGATACTAAGAAGAAAAAGAAGAAATTTTCTCTTGCACAAATTAGAGAATTAGAGATTGCAGAAGATTTAGAGCTTGCTAGGAAGCAACAAGCTGAATATGATGCTGAGTATTTGGAAGAAGTCAGTAGGCCAATTACAAAGAAGCCAATGACTATTGCTCAGGAAAGGAACTGGATGATAAGTTTCTTGAGAAAGAAGGGATACAAGAATTTACATTTGAAAAGGTATCCAGAAGTGAAAGCTCTGTGGGATAAAGTACAAGAAGATATCAGAAAGGAAGTAGATAGCTTTGTGCCTATGGAGGTTGATAGAAAGAAGAAATTAGAAGATATCAGAAAGGAAAAAGCTGAGGAAAGAAGATTGAAAAGGAAGAAAGTACTTCAAGATGATCAACTGTCAAAAAGGCTGAAGATGATTTATGAAGATACAGTTGATGAACTTAGAAATTATTTCAGAGTTGTAGATTTTGAGAATAAGAAGATTGAAGATTCTGGAAAGAAGTTCAAGATAATCTCATTTTCTGTGATTGAATCAAAAGAAGGGAATTATTTTATGTTCACCAGAGAAGATGAAAGCTTCACTACATTCAATATGTTATGGGATGTGTTTCACTGTATTACAAGGGCAGATTTGTATGATTTATATGTGCAAGTGCAGACATACTATGCAGAGATTGAAGCTTCAGGAGTGGGATTAATTTTGTTTGGAGACTTAATTACCATCTGGGAAACTGAAGAAATAAGTGTTGACTCTTTGTAGAATGATCAGGAGAATTGGGAAATAACAAGATGGAGATTCTTTGAGTCATCAGGAGTTCATACATTAAAGATGGAAGATGGTACCATGATTTATATGCTGGCTGAGAGGAGATATCCATTGATTAGAGAAATTATGCTCAGAATGCTGGATCATGGAATGGAACTTGAAGATGAATCTGAAGTAGCTTTGGATGTTATCAAGCTATTTATCAGATGGACTAAGTCTGAAGAGTAATATTGCATAATACTGGTATGATTCGTTTTGTAAAATAAGTATTTTTCAAAGTACTGCAAAAACAAACAGTACTTTAACAAAGTACTGCTTGCTGATATAAACCAATATAAGTCCTTTAAAATAAAATAAAATGTTTTGATATTTAAAAGAAAAGAAAAAAGGATTTGTAAAGCAACACATGGTGTTAGTATTTATACTGCACAACAAATGGTAATCAACTCACCATGTTTAACAGACAAGAAAGAGTTTGACTCATCATGAGGGTACGGCTCTGATGTGATAATCAAATCCATTTTTAGTTGACAATTTACTAAAAATTGTATGGTTTTCAACTCACCATATCTATAAAAGTGAAGAGCTGGCTAGCCCACAAGGAAAAATGGCTTGTGGTAAAGGCTGTGGAAAATCCATTTATGGTAATTAGTTCACCATGGTTGAGATCAAAGAACTAACTAGTCCAAAAGCAAACGGCTATTGGTAAAGACTACTCAAATACGTTGATAGCTGATGATTTGCTAAAAATCATATGGTTATCAATGTACCATGGTTGTTCTAACCTAAACATTGGCTACTCCAGAGTTAATGGCTTTGGTAAAGAGACATCAAAATCCATTAATTTTCAATGATTCACCTTTCACAGGAGTTAATACACCTGTAAGTGATGAGAATAGTATGAAACTTTTAAGACTTGATGATCTTTGTACCAAAATGTTGCTGAGTTGCTGAGAAGATACAGTGAAAGACAAGATACTGATGAAGAGTACTTTGACACATGACATATAGAAGACAAAGAAATAAAGAAACAATTTCTCTAAATGATTAAAGATTTGAAGATTAAAAATAACAAAGAAACTTGAAATCAAGCAAGTGGAGTTCAAGTTAGGGGAGGATTGTTGGGATATAAAATATCAAAGTACTTATGGATATCAAAGTACTGCTGCATGGAGAATAAAGTCAAAGTACTGCTGAAGGAAAAAGTCAAAGTACTGCTGTTATTGAAGAATGTTTAATGTACTTCGAAGGAAACAAGGACTGATGTGCAATATTAGATAAGGATTAATGTGTAACATTGAATGAATATTCTAGAATTAGTTAGGGATAATAACTTGTCGTTCAAGGATTATATGTTGTAAACCGACTTAAGGTTATCTATATAAAGAGCCTTAAGAGGTATTAGTCGACACAAGTTTTACAAGTCTTAGAAAAGTTCTCATAAGTTTTAGAGTCAATCAAAGTTGATAAAATAGTTAGGGATTGTTAGTGAATCTGTGTAACAAAGCAGGTTCAAAGTTTGGTTAATATAAAAGTTCTTCTTAAGCTTTGTGTTAGTAGATTCCGCATACTTTACAAGGTAAAACAGTGTTTCAATATTAATAGTATTGAGTTTATTCAATATTGTTAAACCCTTACAAGCTACAAAGTAGTTTGGTCAGAGTATATCGATCCAACATATAGGAAAAAGTAAAAAAAAAAATAATTTCAAAGAGTTTCAAATGCAGGTATAGTGGGATTTTTAATTTACTCATTATTGAGTGTTTGTATATGAAATTGTGGACATTTAGAATCTCCTAGCTTGTGAGTCCATAAACATTTTCTTTATAATTTTAGGATTGTTTTTACTAGCTTTCGAGAGGTCTATAATGGACCTGTTGGACATATTTCTGCCCTGCATCCTAACTTTGTGACTACTGACCCGTTTCTCCAAGCATATAACTAGCTCATTTCTTGAGCTCATTGCTTGATTTTCGTTGTTTTGGTAAGCCTACTATGCTGTCTTGTCAGATTCCTTCTTTGTTTGCCCATAAGTTCTTGTGTACTAGCTTAATCTGTCCCTCCTAGTTGCCCCATTAGCAGCCATTCTACTGATTGTGCACCAGTAGGATTTGAACTTATTTGATTCTTTGCTTTAGCTTGTTGTTAGTTTGTCGATTTGTTGTTACTAGCTTATTAGTG
Organism: Artemisia argyi; assembly: GCA_030686995.1. Classification (NCBI taxonomy): domain Eukaryota; kingdom Viridiplantae; phylum Streptophyta; class Magnoliopsida; order Asterales; family Asteraceae; genus Artemisia; species Artemisia argyi. Next base: position 39,205,446 of record CM060706.1, read on the forward strand.
TTTTACTGAGATAGTGATTGTTTGTCTTTGCGTTTTGCTTGTGCTTATGGGCTTATTTGTTAGATACAAGCTTGTGGAGAACTAGAAGGGGGGTTGAATAGTTTTCCCCTCTTTTTCGTTTTATAAAAACTTGGTTTTGCAAAATGTTGATTCAAATTTATTTAATTGTTTGTTTGAAAACCTTCAATTAGAGTTTAGTATGAAAACAATATATAATCAATATGATCAATTATATATGTAGACTTTTGAATTAGTTTTCAAAACTTAGTTTTATGAATGAAGCTTTGGTCGATCTTTATGTGAATACATTTTCCTTTTAAAATCTTAAAGCATTTTGTATCAAATTATCGATTAAGTTAAACTCAACATGAGAAGTGTTAATCATATATATATAAGCCCATTAGACCATATCATAAAACTATATATCCTATCACAATATTAACTTGTTACTACACTACAATCAATCATCAATATAAGCAGCAATTAACACATATTTGCAAGCATAGATATAAAGCGATAAATGCAAGAGTAATATGTAAAAAGATAAGAGAAAGAGGATGCAAACCGGACACAATGATTTATAGTGGTTCAGCTACAAGGACACCTTCCTTGTTCCTACTCCACTCCCCGAGTCACCTACTCGAGAGTTATCTTCACTACTCAACAAGCTCCCTTTTGGCGGAGAAAACCGTACATAACTTTTGCTTACACCATTTAACGACACTAAGCTAAATGTCGAGTTCAAATAGTAGCTAGAACCAATCTCACAACACAACTAAGATCATTACACAACTTCACGACTTCTTCATGACTTCACGACTTCTTCACTACTTCACAACTTCATCACAACTTCTTCTAAACTTCTTCACGGCTTCATGACTTCTTCACGACTTCACGACTTCATCACAACTTCTTCTAAACTCCACTACTTATTCACACACCTACATCTTCACAACTACATGTCTTCTCCACACTACTACTTCCTCCCACTACTTCTTACTCACTCATTGAATCACTACTAAGTAAGATCATCTTGATCTACTTATTACATATACATAACTCACAACTTCACATAAACACTAACTAGATCCTAATACATCTTTGGCTTTATGATAGGGAGGATTCTTCTTTTGCACTTTGAGTGATGAGAGATTGGATCACTTGAAACAAAGATTAATAATCTTATGATCAAAGGGTTTTAGAAGGATGTTTAGAGAGAATTGGATCTGAAATTTTTTTGTGCAAAAGGTGAGAAAATTCTGTGGGATGAACCAGTATTTATAGGGAGAAAAAATACTGTTCTGAAGCGTGGCCGGTCCCCTTAACTAGAGGCCGGTCCCCTTAATGATTAAGGGGGCCGCCTAAGGAATTAAGGGGACCACCCCTTCAGAACATTGGATTTTCTTGTCTTTTAGTTGGGAAAGTTTATTAGGTGAAAAACTAACTGATTTTGGTTAAAAGTTTGAAATCATATATTTAGTATGATTAAAACATTTTTCTTTATTACCAAAAGTGTTTTTCAAAAATATATAATATGTTTATATAATTAAATAAACTTTGTATTAGTTAATTAAATACCCCTTTGATCATGAGATGTATTAAGTACTTGTTTATCCATACCATAAGTGATTGTTGAGGCAAACTCGAGACGTTGAGATGTCGAGGCTTGTTGACGTAAGAATGCATAGAAGAATTGTGATCACAAGTAACTTAAGCATTTTACGTTATATGTTGTAACTTACATCTTTGTCATTATCAAAACATGAAGAGGATGTTTAGATTAAATATCGTAATATTCATGCCAACAATCTCCCCATTTTGATGATGACAAACTATGTAAACTATAACTTATAGTAAAATGTATAAGTTACTTGTTTACACTTCTTCTCCCCCTTTTGTTGAAGCAAAAAGGTGGACTCTAAGACGAGACTTCTACTACGCTTGAACTCTTGAGATAGAATGTAAAAGGCGAGCTTGCATCATCATAAGTGAAGCCTTGATCCTATCAACCTCAATGCTCCCCATTGGTGTATGCTCCCCCTTGGTGTATGCTCAAAACTTGTTTTGGCTACCAAAGAATCGAGTGGTGAAGTAATCCTTCAAAACAAAGTTACTAGACAAGTGCACATATATATAATGATGATAATAGATATATGCATGAAACTAATAGGGGAACAATATATGGATACATTAGGTATATGCACTAAAAGTATGACACATGCCATTATTGTTTTAAAAACAACAACCTAAATCCAAAAAAAAAAATTAGAACCTAATGCAAAGATTAGAACCTAGGAAAATGTAGGAGAATGAGGAGGGATGAGCGTGAATGTAAAGGGAAGGTGATGACAAGGGGTTGACAATTATGGTTTAGATTAATATATCGTTTGACAAGGGTGGATGATAGGGAATCATGGGATTTTTAGGTGTTTTGTTGGTTGACGACCGAAGGTGGATATGTGAAATGAGGTGGTGATGAGTCGACAACACTTGAAGCTTGGATTTCTTCATTGTGTTCTTCAATTTCTAGAAAGTGGAAATGACGCATTTCGTAATGAAATTCACTTGGATGAGGTGGTGATAACTTGAAAACACTTGAAGCTTGGATATCTTCTTTGTGTTCTTCACTTGCTAGAAAGTGGAAATGACGCATTTCGTAATGAAATTCACTTGGATGAGGTGGTGATAACTTGACAACACTTGAAGCTTGGATATCTTCTTTGTGTTCTTCACTTGCTATAAAGTGGAAAGGATGCATTTCATAAAGAAATTCACTTGACTTTCAGGGATTTAAGTTTTGGTGGTGATTGCGTACTTAGTTGAATGTAGGGAATGGTGACATGGTTGAATCTTCTTGTGAAGATGGGAAATGAGGATCAAGTGGAGATGACTAGGTGGATGCGAAATAGTGATGTTCAAGGAAGGAATTTCTTGGGTAGGAGGTGGTGGTGATACTTTTGGTGGTGGAGACAATTGTGAGTGTTGATATAGTCATTGATTGATGATGATGATGTTGGTATGGAGGAGGTAGAGGTTTCTTGAGTTGATGGTGTTTTGGATGGTGCATTGGGAGCACTATGAGATGAACATAGAGGTGGTGGTGATGGAGTGTTGGTGTTATCTTGTGTTAACTCAATGAGGAGTGGTTTAGGAGGTATGGTATTGATTCTTGGTTTCATTGAGGACATGGAAATGGTGGATGACTCGAGATTGGTAGTACAAAGGATGACTCGGTTTTGGGTGTGAGGTAGAAGGATATATGTGAGTGAGTGTGATTTCCCTTCCCATTAAATTCATGCTCATTCGGACATAGAGTGTGACACAAATAAAGACAAACCAATATGAAAACGATAATCATGACAATGACACGAAGTATGAAGGCTAACATACAAGGAGGTTTTCCTAAAGGTGGATGGAAGGTATTTGACATCTATATAATAATAGAGTCATGACTCAAGAAGTGGACATGAATAATGAGTGACATTTTAATTTGCATTTTGCTAATTAAAAATACTTAAACATTTCGGATGAAATATTTAAGTTGTCACATCAACTTAGAGAGGTATTAGATTACAATCTAACTATCTCTTGACAAAGGAGTGGATTGTTTAGAAGGAAACAAGATGATGAATGAGAGAGTGACTATGCATGGAGACTCTAGAACACCTAAGACAATTTTGAGACTAATATGACCTATCGGATTATGACACTAAGGTTCTCATGGAATGAGGGTGTAGGATCTAAAGGTAAGAAAAATATACCTAGATGAATGATACATATAGAGTAAACCATGTAAAGGCATACAATCAAATCACATAGGAGCAAATAATCATCTAGAAATAACATATATGCGATATGCCATAAATCTAGGAATGAAAGCATCTAATGAGAAGCAAAGTTCATAAAAGTAAACTAGCGTTAGGTATATTTAGGAAGAGCAATTTAATCAAGTTGGAGAATGAGTATGAGACTATTACTAGTGGTGCTCAATTCAGGCTAAACACGACCATTTTTACGGGTTACATACACCCAACTTCTCACATAGAAGCAATTCAACCGTTAGGTTAAATTGAATTTCTAGTCAATAGATTCTCCAGTAGTCATTCTCCTTTTAGAAGAAATTGAGTTCCTAAATTTACCTATCGAAGAGTACCAAATATGAAGTTTGCTTGATTCACTAATACTTGGCTTAATGTGACTCAAACATCATGTTTTCATGAAGGTAAGTTTACATGATATATTTTACTCACTATCCCAATAGAGATGTGTTAAATGCTTAGATAAGAGTAAATGCAAAGTTTTAATCTTTTCTTCATAATTAACCGGTTATTTGGTTTTGATGGCATATTACTTGATTTAATAAATGTGCTTGATTTAAGAATGCTCCTTAGCATATCTTGAAAAATGAATCTCATTAAGATTATTTATCTTAAATGAGATTGTGATTCACAAATGATATCAAAACTAGACATTTATATATTCTAAAGCAAATATTATTTTCTATGATTTTTGCCAATGTTATATATCATAATTTAACTAGTATTTGAAACAAAATGAATTTTACTTGTTTATGCATTGTGACAAGTTATTTTTCAATACTAATAACTTAAATTATTTCAAAAAGAAAAGTGTAGTGCATTATCTTGTAACACAACCATTCATGCTACAAGGAAAATGAAGTACATATAATATATAGTGTGTATTGTTCTTAAATATGTATTTTAGCTTGAAGTGATGATTTTAAGTAGTGTGAGAAAAGTTTACATATGTTGTTAGTTTGCTCATGTTTGGTTTTTCGGATATGACACATTTATCCATTGCTTTGCAATGTAAATTGCTTGAATATTTCGGATGAAACATCCAAGTCATCAATCCTACTTCATTGTATATTTTATGCATGTGTTAAACATGTTATTCTAATATTTGGAACACAACTATTGGACAAGTAGATTCAATATGGCATTGTCAACACAAGTGTGAGTTATGATCCAATGCATATTCTTTTCATCTACAAATGATGTAAATATTTTCATATCAATCTAGTGTGATTGAGTATGTAGATTCAAGACTATATCCTTTGTTAAAACTTGATGTAATCTTGAAACTAAACAAATAACAATCCAATTTCTTGTCCATACTCAAAAACATGTCAAATAGATTTGATGAATATATCAACCATAATTTGAATAATAAATTGATGTAATATCAAGATCTTTCTTGACCCTCACAAACACTCATTTAAAATAAATAGGCATTTTGATAGCGTGTTCCATTAATCCTAAGATTATTTATGAGTGAGGTTGGTGAATGATTGAAATTTGACTTATTATATCATGATTGTTATAAGTTTTGTTTATGTGAAAGACTCTTCATTGTTACTTATAATGAACACACTTAGATTTTGAAAATACTTTATCTTTTATATTACTACTAATGTTTTACAAAGATTCAAGTTCTCTTATTAAACAACTTAAGGTAAAACAAGGTGATTTGTTGAAAATATTTAAGTGTGTTGTTAAGAATAGATTAAATTGTTTGAAATATTTAGGTGATTAGATTTAACTCATTTACAAGATGTTTGAGTAACATTAAGCCATCTATACCTATATGCAATGCAAGCATAATATTGCAATCCTAACGCAAGAAATCTAGCATAAGATCTAGTTAAGTATAAGCCAGAAAACTAGCTATAAACTAATAGAGTACAAGGCACATATGCTAAGATATTCAAATAGCTAAATTACAAATAGAAACGATTAACAAAGTAAAATCACAAATGAGTTCACATAGCACATAAAACACTTGTCGTCGTTTTGTGTATTATATATACCAATGTTTACTTAGCTTAATTTTATTTGAAAATAAAATAGTTTCCTATTCATTTTAAAATTTAATTAAGATCAATATTTTGAGAACATAAATACTTAATTTTTCAAAGATATATCGACTAGGAATGCCCGACTCGAAGGAAAAGGTAAAATACAAGTTTTATGTTAAAACAAGACTCAAATTTTTGACCTTTGTGTAGTATTTTAACTTTCTGACTTATTTAAGTTTGTAATGGTTACTTGTAAGTATTTTTAAATGAAAGTAGACTCAATTATCTCTAAAACACCGGGTGGCGCGACTTCTACGGAGTTACGGTTAATTTTATATGATTTTTCAAAGTTTTTGAAAAACTGTCGAACAGACAGGCGGACCCCTTAAATTTAAGGGGGCCGCCCAGTATTTAAGGGGGCCGCCCAGACAATTAAAGAGGCCGCCCATCTGATACTCAAAAATGCATATTTTGTAAAAAATTGTTTTCTGACTTTGTTGAAAGGTGTGTAACTTTCTGATTTTAAAAACGAACATATAACACTTGTATTAAGCATAATCTTATCTCGAGCTAGTATAATTAGTGTATATAATATCAAAACTAATACAAGTTAATCAACAAAACACTTTTCATATTAAATCCTCCTTAATGGGTAATTTGATACATGGATCGTACTCAATTTTTAAAACCATTTGTTTTGAAAATTTGAGCGACGTGGCTCTGGTACCAATATTGGAAAACTAGAAGGGGGGTTGAATAGTTTTCCCCTCTTTTTAGTTTTATAAAAACTTGGTTTTGCAAAATGTTGATTCAAATTTATTTAATTGTTTGTTTGAAAACCTTCAATTAGAGTTTAGTATGAAAACAATATATAATCAATATGATCAATTATATATGTAGACTTTTGGATTAGTTTTCAAAACTTAGTTTTATGAATGAAGCTTTGGTCGATCTTTATGTGAATACGTTTTCCTTTTAAAATCTTAAAGCATTTTGTATCAAATTATCGATTAAGTTAAACTCAACATGAGAAGTGTTAATCATATATATATAAGCCCATTAGACCATATCATAAAACTATATATCCCATCACAATATTAACTTGTTACTACACCACAATCAATCATCAATATAAGCAGCAATTAACACATATTTGCAAGCATAGATATAAAGCGATAAATGCAAGAGTAATATGTAAAAAGATAAGAGAAAGAGGATGCAAACCGGACACAATGATTTATAGTGGTTCGACTACAAGGACACCTTCCTTGTTCCTACTCCACTCCCCGAGTCACCTACTCGAGAGTTATCTTCACTACTCAACAAGCTCCCTTTTGGCGGAGAAAACCGTACACAACTTTTGCTTACACCATTTAACGACACTAAGCTAAATGTCGAGTTCTAATAGTAGCTAGAACCAATCTCACAACACAACTACGATCACTACACAACTTCACGACTTCTTCATGACTTCACGACTTCTTCACTACTTCACAACTTCATCACAACTTCTTCTAAACTTCTTCACGGCTTCATGACTTCTTCACGACTTCACGACTTCATCACAACTTCTTCTAAACTCCACTACTTATTCACACACCTACATCTTCACAACTACATGTCTTCTCCACACTACTACTTCCTCCCACTACTTCTTACTCACTCATTGAATCACTACTAAGTAAGATCATCTTGATCTACTTATTACATATACATAACTCACAACTTCACATAAACACTAACTAGATCCTAATACATCTTTGGCTTTATGATAGGGAGGATTCTTCTTTTGCACTTTGAGTGATGAGAGATTGGATCACTTGAAACAAAGATTAATAATCTTATGATCAAAGGGTTTTAGAAGGATGTTTAGAGAGAATTGGATCTGAAATTTTTTTGTGTAAAAGGTGAGAAAATTCTGTGGGATGAACCAGTATTTATAGGGAGAAAAAATACTGTTCTGGAGCGTGGCCGGTCCCCTTAATTAGAGGCCGGTCCCCTTAATAATTAAGGGGGCCGCCTAAGGAATTAAGGGGGCCGCCCCTTCAGAACGTTGGATTTTCTTGTCTTTTAGTGGGGAAAGTTTATTTGGTGAAAAACTAACTGATTTTGGTTAAAAGTTTGAAATCATATATTTAGTATGATTAAAACATTTTTCTTTATTACCAAAAGTGTTTTTCAAAAATATATAATATGTTTATATAATTAAATAAACTTTGAATTAGTTAATTAAATACCCCTTTGATCATGAGATGTATTAAGCACTTGTTTATACATACCTTAAGTGATTGTTGAGGCAAACTCAAGACGTTGAGATGTCGAGGCTTGTTGACGTAAGAATGCATAGAAGAATTGTGATCACAAGTAACTTAAGCATTTTACGTTATATGTTGTAACTTACATCTTTGTCATTATCAAAACATGAAGAGGATGTTTAGATTAAATATCGTAATATTCATGCCAACAAAGCTAGCCTTGTTTGTTGCTTATTTTTGTCTTGATTTGTTTTGTTAATTTAGGAATCTCATGTGAGGGTCCACATTAGAAGCAAACTCAGTTATTTTCCGTTAATCAAAGACAGACTAGGTTTGGGCCATTCTGTATTGTTTAGGTCTACATGTTTTTAGCACACAAGGTTCAACGATGCAGCGTTAGGCTTAGTTTAAAAGAAAGTATCGGTTGTCCTGTTCATGAAGTAGTAGCTCAAATTACTTTTCAAAGAGGAATTAGTTTGTAAGGTGATTGCAAAAATAGCTTATAAAACGATGTGTAGGATAGTTTATAGAGTAATAGGGAATTAGTTTATTAATTGCAAGATTGTAGCAAGGTTGTGGTTTGGTTCGTGATATAGTAGTAGGGTAGCTCGTGATATAGCAGTAAAATGGTTGGTAAAGAACTGTGAAATGCTTTATAGGGAAATAAATACGCAATTTATCGTTTGAACAGACAGTGTCTATAGTAGTTCAAAAGGGAGCAAAATAGTTTTTAAAATGATAGTGGAAATTTTTAGGGTAACCGTAACATAGTTTACAAAATTATGACGAAACCGTTTATTTGTTTACGAAGTAGTATTAAAGTAGCGAAACATATGATAAAATAGTTTGTAAAATAATTTGTGAAACAATTTATAGAGCAATGACAATTCATTTTATTATAAGAGGGTAGTAAGGTCACGGTTTTTGATTTTTATGGTAGTAAAATAGTTCGTAGGATGATAGCAAATAGGTTTATGGTGCATCTGCGATGTAGTTTGTAGAGCGTTAGCAATGCAATTTGTTGTTTTTATAAATCAGTAATTAATGCGGTGCTTAAAGGGGCAAAATATCTTATAAATCAACAGTAAAACTTGTAAGGTATTTGCAACATAGTTTACAAGATGTTGGTAAAAACGTTTGTTGGTTTATAGGGTAGTAGTAGGGTAGCAAATTTGGTTTATTGCGTTGAAATAAAATAGTTTGTGGGGTAGTTCGTAAAGTGGGTTGTACGTTGATAGCGACACCGTTTATTATTTTTATAAGAGGGTAGTGAGGTAGTCAAATATTCGATAATTGGAAGCGAAGTGGTTCAATGTGAAAGTAGTTTGTAAGAGAGTGGCGAACTAATTGATGGGATAGCGATAAATCGTGTGTAAAATGGTTTATAAGGTGATAGTAAATGTTTTTACAAAATGGTGTGCAAGGTGTTCACAAAGTGGTTTATATGAGGCTAATAACACAATTTATAAGTTGATAGTGAGTCTTGTTATTAGTTTAGTAAGGTATTTCAGCTTGTAACATAGTGAAAGGTAATTTATAAAATGTTAGTGAACTGTTTTGTTGATAGTAGTAAGGTGTCAAATTTGTCTGTTACATAGTATTAGTTCGTAAAATGGTATAATAATAGTAGTAAAATATGGAGTGCAATGGGCGACGGTTGACACATCTAGTTTGGTATGGGATTGCAGATAGTTGTGAACAAATAAGCTCACAGCTCAAGATAACCGTACACCAATTTTATGAAATACGACAAGGTTTGTAGGAAAGTACATATTAGAAGGAAGGGAGAGTGAGACATAGTAAGGATGTTCCCATTAGTAGACGTATGTCATAAAATGAGATTAGCTCAACCAGGATAAGAGCGGAATAAATGACAACCATAATATAGTCACAACATGAGTAGATACAATCACCACACATGTGAATACATGACGGAAAATCTTCGCTCTTAAAGGCAAATATCAATACATAGCATAATCAATCGACATGTCCAAATGATAACTTTTCCCAATTTGTTATACAACAAAAAGGTACTACAAGTGTCACTAATTTGGCCACACATCCCGTGGCTAGGATAGAAGCTACTAACGATAATAGTGTAGTCTAAGAACTGCCCAATGCTCTTCTAGGCGGGTCCTCAGTGGTGGCATGATGTGGTGGTCGTGATGGTCGTGGTACTATCCCTAATGTGTCCTCCAAGTCCTCGTAGGTAGGCATATCAAGAGTCCATAATGGTGGTGGCGGTATGGGTGAGCACACTAGGCGGCTCCTGGTGTATATCATCTTGGGTCCAGTGGGGTGGTATCGGAAAATGCAATGGGGTGGGATACTCATCACGGGTCTGATAAGCAGGGCGGGTATAACAGGTGGTGTGAACAATGTATGTACAGTGGTGTGTCGTGAAGGGGTAGCTTCATCTTCCTCGAAGGGCTCGGTTTCCTCGGATGCCACTGCCGGTGCGGTGGGGGCAGGAATCACTGGGGGTATTAGTACGACAGTCGAAGACATGGCATCCATAATGTCCGAATCTGATGATAAGGTAATGGGGTGCGAAGCCGAAGACATGGTATTGTAATAACCCAATAATAATAAATATAAATCATTTAATTCGAAATATTTACTAGTCATGATGTCTAAAAGTTATGCATCATCTGCCAAGCAAATCTCAATGCATGATGTTCGATAAGGTGTTGGCACGGAGGGCATAGGGTAGTAAGGTGTAAATGATTCATTTTGAAAATGCGGTTATAGTCTAGTGTTTTGAAAAATCACTTTGTTCTCTATAACCATGGCTCTGATACCAATCTGTAACACCCCCAAAATTTGTAATGAAGCAGCGGAAGTCTAGCTGGGGTATTACATTTCGGATCATTGTCATAATCATAGAAAACGACTCAAAGGAGACGTTTTGGGAAAATTGGTTATCATTCATTCAAAATAAAAGTTAGAGTTTGCAACAATGGTTCCACAATGTTTAGAAATACATGGAGAAAAGTTTGAATTAAAATGAATGATAACATGATTGGACGTCGTCCAAAATAGAGGTAGCCCTAGCCCACTCCGTGCCCAATATGCTTCTTAGATACCTGAGATAAAACATGCTAAAAAGGTTAACACAAAGGTTGAGTGAATCCATAGTGTTTAGTTAGTAATAGTTTGAACACAAGTTAAATAGTAGTAAAACAATAGTATCATGGTGTAATATATTGCCCTAAGCCTCATGACACGCAAACCTTAACATAGGGTGATATCATAAATGATATAAATAGCCTACATCACGCATGATGTAGGTGGTAGTGCCCTCGTCGTAGTAGGAGTTTCCAACTTCCTTTTTATTCAAATATAGTGCATTTGGTAATCATTTCAGGCTAACTTCAAATGGGGCATCAACTGCCAATAGATCTATTCATTAAATTCGCGTTCACTCGCAAGTGATTAATGGTTCATGATATGAGGGACTTTTTGGCAAGGGTGTTAACTTAGGCAATATCAATCGGGGTATCATAAAAAAAAATACTTGTGTTCAGTTTTATAGCATGTATCTCCCCACGGGATTTGAAAACATAGTGAAAAGTGAGCTATGAACTCACCTTAGCAATAGTAGCAGAAATGCAATAGAGTCAAATGGTAGGTGGTAGCTCCGATGCGTGACCTAGATTAGTATGGCATAATTTAGTTCATAATTCTAGCTTAGGACTCGATGAGCGTAAATAAGTTCATAAGTTTTCAAAACGATATTGTTGCTTGTGTGGCGTGGATTAAGTTTGAAAATAGTTTTGTAAATATTGGCTCTTGGAAGTGTATTCGTACATAAGTAGACGAAGAACGAATAGCGAGGACATAGACATATTTGGCTTGATAATGACCAAAAGACGAGACGTACGGAAAATGGCGATAAGTGAGGTTGGGTTTTGAGACGTTGTTTAAAGGTATATATATATATATATATATATATATATATATATATATATATATATATATATATATATATATATATATATATATATATATATATATATATATATATGTATATGTATTTGTAAAGAAACAAAGTATATATAAATTTTGATATAATAGTTTTACTAGAAAACATTTGTATTTAAAATTACTTATAAATTATAAGTATAAGAATTTTAGAAAATCGGGCATGACTTAAGTATAAGTTTTTATTATACGTGGTGCCTAGATGTCAAAATAATTTCCGTTTAGTGTTTTATAAAATATTGACTAATGATTTAAATAGTTAAGTTTTGAGTATAGTTTGTATAATGGTTTATAAAATATGTTTAGTAAATTAGGGTATGTCGTGAAATAATGTCGGGAGTAAATGAGTTGGGAACGAGTCAGTGAAATATGCTAAAGTGAATATGCCACTTAGTTCGGCATCCAAACTCTCAAAATTTTAAGTATACTTTTTATTTACTAATACAATGTACATGTGCTATAATAAAAAAAGTTATGTATCTGCTTATATCAAAGTAAACTGGGCTTGGCTCAGTGATGAAAGACAAACACACCCGGTTGGGCCATACTGGCTTGGCTCAGCAATATACATAAGCTAATTCTCATTTTCAAAATCAGTTTGTCATCTTTTCTTTTAAACTCATTTAGACATAGAAGTGAGTAAACCAATTGTAGCTGTATTGAGCTCGAGTGAAAAAGTCATGGGAAACCCGAATATACTCAGACCTCATGACACGACTCAAACCAAACGCACCCTTATGTAATGGACTTAAGGTCCTTTAACCGAGCAAAATAAACACAACTAGCGACAACACGATTTCAAACACAACACAAGTCCATATTCAGATTTTTAAGTAATCCCATAATAAAGTCATTTTTCTTTTTGTGTTTACAGTAGTGATTCAACAGCGGCAAAAGAATTGAAAACCAATTGCAGCTTCACTTTCAAACTCAAAATCAAGTTCTAAAGTTTACACCATCACAATTATTTGTACTAGTTCTAAAGAGGTGAATCAAAGATGTGTAAAGCCGCTGTTGGGTTGTAGTCTTGACACCCATCCAAAACAAACACAATCAAATTTTTACCCAAAAATCATTTTGTTACCCCCTAACCATGACTGCTAAGTGGCCAAGAGAAGTTATCAAACCAAAATATACCACTGTGGTTCAACCACAGTGGATTTTTCTACCCAAAACTAAACTACAAGCACCAAGCCATTTCCAAGTTCAAGACCACACAACTATTTATTAGTACTTGTTCGAATATTGTGAGTTAAGGCATTATCAGACAAGATAAGACGCCCAATGTGGGTCTCGACCCACAGCTACACAAACCCAAATCACGATTTTAACCAAATAAACCAATAAGAAATATGTACGGTTATTAATAAGCACTTCATAAGCCAATACCTTAATCCAATTTTTAGTTTAGTTTCAGGTTAGCCACACAAACATATAACATCGAGACTTAACATCAAAATCCAAATCGATACGCAACAGTTAAAACCAACGAGACAATACCATAACAAAAACTAATTGGTACCAAAGAAAGCAGTCACAGATTCGATTGAACAAGAATAAGAACAAGAAACAAAAATCCTTACAACAAGTAAAGCTGATCCGAAAGAAAACAGAAGATGAAACAAAGGACTTGAACCCGATTCCGCCACAAGCAAATCCACACACCCTTCGAAATTCCTCAGCCACTTATCTCTCAATATCAAACTAATATTTTGATGTGAAGCTTTTGGATGTGTGGAGAATCCTTGTGAGCCGATCGGTTTAAATAGTACAACTACAAGAGTGGTTTGATCCCACCTTTTCTTTTAGCTAATCGATCTTGTAGCCAAAAAGGGGAAGAGTTTATCACCGCCTAGTCACCCTTCGGGGCTTGCGTTTGACTTCAAGATTTGGACAAAAGGGGGCAGTCCCGTGAGTGAAAGAGACCACTACTTGAATCTTTGTTGCCATCGAATCAAGCCAAATCCGAATTTATTAGATGGTGTGGATAGTGGAGTCGCTAGGGCTGCAGAGAAGCAGGTGGGAAGAGAGAAAGAAAAAGATGAGGCGTGAAAATGGAGGGTGAGTGATACGAGGGTAGAAAGAGAGCTGCTTATCTCCCCTTTTTTTGTTTCCTCCATCTTTTTTTTTAAAAGTAATACTTTTGTTTGTGTTTATTTGTAAAAGTAATTAAGTGTAGTTAAAATAAAAGGTGAGGTATGAGGGTATTTCTTTTGACTTTGTAAAGCTCGGGGTGAATTAAACGAACCGCGGATTTAGATGAGTCCCGATATTTGATTAATAAGTTTATGCCATACAATCGCGGTGTCGGTACGCGGGTGTTTTAATAATGAAGGGGGTCGTGAGTTCGTCATATGTTCAATTGGCACTATTAGTCGTTGCATTATAGTTTAAATGGAAACAGGAGCAAAATGCGAGAGTGATTGAGAACTATTGCATATAACATTCATAATAAATTTTTCGGTCATACAGGAAATTAATAATTTGGAAAATTTCGGGTTCTTACAGTACCTACCCCTAATTCTGAATTCCCTCCCGGAATTCTTAGTCCGTGGTAGTCATTGGGGTCGTCTCGGTGAATAGATGTGGATATTTAGCACGAATTCGGTCTTCACGTTCCCATGTGTACTCGGGTCCTCTATTAGAGTTCCATTGAACCTTGACGATAGGAATGCGGCTTTGTTTTAGTTGTTTCACATCAAGGAAGAATGTCTCAACAACCCTACACGGCTAGTTAGAGTGATGATCAATGAATCAAGGGATCTAAGGATGCCAATGATTAGGAATGTTTGGAAGTTATCATCGGATAATGCTCGCGATCCTAAGTGCTCAACTCATTAAGGCAGAACCATGATGTAGATTGATTCGAAATCGTGGTATTAATTGTCAAGTGGACTATGTCTAGGGATGTTTGTCTCGATACAGATTGAAGCTAAAGATCTTACGGTCAGATGCGACCTCTTATAGTCCCAAGGTAAAAGTGATGTTATGTCCCAAAATGATAAAGTTATCTAAAATTCTGAAAGAGTAGGCTGTCTCTTGAGTAATTGATTACTTAATTCAACGTGTTTCTACCAATGTGAGAATCTTAACTTATAGGATGAGTGGGAAGGTTGTACTTCAAAGGAATGGTGTCATGGTATGGCCTATCTCTATTGTCAATATTAAGCAGGTCAGGTGGTATATAGGTGTAGCGGTTGTTTTCGAGGTTTGTTCCTAGGATTTGTCCTGGAATTGTGTGTTTCCCTACTTAGAGGTATTAAAATAAATAAATAAATAATAAAAATAAAAATTGTTCAAAACTTTATTTGGGTAAGCGTTTACACGAATTTGACCAAATTAATAATTAGAGGGATATAAATTTCTTTGTTCGAGGTTAATAGTCGGGTAAAATAAAGCGATCCTAAATATTTTAAAGTTTAGTATAACAAATTTTAAATATGGTGTAACTAAAATAATTTCACAAAAATCAATGTTTAGTCGTTTCTTAACGTAGGAAAGTGTGGTAAGGTTTTACTAAAAAAATAACCCGTTAAAATAAGTATTTTAGAAAAATATCACTACGAGTTTTAGGAAAAATTTCTTAAGAGTGAAAACATCAAGGAAGTAGGTATAGTTGGGTACGTATAAATTTTTAAAGGTTTAAGGGCATAGCCTAGTTTCTATTGCTTGCTAATGTTTGGTGGCTAAATATCGGGTGAAGTATATAAATATGGTACTTAATCCACTTCGGTAGTACTGGAAGGGATCATGACTTATTTTGTTATGCTAGTGGTCTGAAATAAATGAATCAATTGAATATTATGTCAGGAGGCGTTTTCCTTGGTTTCAAGTGAAAGTTGTGTATCGACGGTCGTTCGGTATGTTAAGGCTTATTGGCATCTTGGTGTGGGAGTGAGGTCATATCAAAATAGGTTTTTGGGGCCGAATAATCTAGAACTCTTAGAGGGTACAACGTTGTAAAGGTGGTTGTATATTGATAGTACTATCCAAGGTATCCATTACTTACGAGGGAGTCTTATTATATGGTGCGGAGAGGGTAAATCGTGCATTGACATAATAGTGTCAAGTCATGGTATCTTGTCATTTCTAGTCGCAGACAGAGATGTTTGATTTACCTCTAAGGTTTGGCTTAGTGAACAACGTTGTTTTGGGTCACTCTTACGTCACAGTCAGGCTAACATCCTCAAAATTAGTGAAAGATTTGGCAATTGTTCCAAGAAAAATATATATAATGGCACAGGTTACTCTGTAAGGTCTTATGACTTTTGTTAGGTCATAAGTCAGCCTATTGTATGTTCCTATTCCTTGTAAAAAGTTCAATTGGTTCCTCCTTTCTTGACCTCCATCGAGGGGTCCTCCTCGTATTGTTAAGATCTTATCACCCAATGGTATGCGGACGAGTCTCTCCTCGTAGATGATTGTGGTATTTCAGCAACAAGTCCATAAAAATGTCTAAGCCTCAAGTTCTGTGGACACTAGGTCGATGTCTTAAGGGAATCTGTTGGGTTTATAGTGCAACCTTGAAAGATGATGTCGATCCCTATTAGCGGTCAGATGGATTGTTCGGGGCACAATTAATACTAATCGCGGAAGGTAAAGTCTTGAAAAAAAAATGGTGTAGATTGCTACTAGCACTCAGTTGGTTGTTCTGTAGTTATTTAGTGTTCGACGCAGAAAGTACGTTTTTTTTTTAAAGTAATACTTTTGTTTGTGTTTATTTGTAAAAGTAATTAAGTGTAGTTAAAATAAAAGGTGAGGTATGAGGGTATTTCTTTTGACTTTGTAAAGCTCGGGGTGAATTAAACGAATCGCGGATTTAGATGAGTCTCGATATTTGATTAATAAGTTTATGCCATACAATCGCGGTGTCGGTACGCGGGTGTTTTAATAATGAAGGGGGTCGTGAGTTTGTCATATGTTCAATTGGCACTATTAGTCGTTGCATTATAGTTTAAATGGAAACAGGAACAAAATGCGAGAGCGATTGAGAACTATTGCATATAACATTCATAATAAATTTTTCGGTCATACAGGAAATTAATAATTTGAAAAATTTCGGGTTCTTACAAAAAGAACCGGTTGTACTAGGTACACTAGGAGAATTGACCATAGGACCCTGGTGTAGTTAGGTTATGAGGGTTGGTAAGAATAGACCATTCCTTGTGTGCTAATTAACCTTAGGATCACCCTCCGGGTTGGATAAACTTAAGAAGTAAGAGATGCGTGGTCTATGATCCGAGAGGCCGGATCACACATCAGAATGAATCTAGCATGTAGTGGCACTTAATGACTCAAACTAGTCTACCATACTTCCACTTACTTACAGAGGGTCGTGCCTTTGGTTCCGAAAAGGATTCTAGGGAGATAGGCTAGGCAAATTGACCATAGGAGTCTAGTGAATATCGTCGCCCCACTTGAAGCTATAGAAAAGTTTAATAGAGAACATAGTTATAACAATATATGATGACCAATTAGGCTAGTACACTTTCTCCCCATTGCTAACAACTTCAATTTAATTTCGTTATTTCATTTCTGTTTATTAGTTTAATCATTCAAACAAATCATAAACCATTTTAAAACGTGAAATAGACTTAAGTTAGAATCCAGAAACACAGCTCTTGGGATGACATCAGCTTTACCTAATACTACACTATACACGACCGGGTACACTGCTCGTAAATGCATAAGGTCGACCATAGGTAGATGAGACAATTATAAATATTAAAATCTGGTCAGAAATCCTGCAACAGGTATATAAACATTTGTTTGGTTGTAATTCAATATTATAACACATACTTAATAGAAATATTTTTCTCATCTCTCTCGAGTCACTTTCCTTTCACACATTTACACCTTAACGTACACTAAACATAATTCCAGCATTAAAGCTCAGTCTAAAGCTTCAATTCTTAAGGGGTGTTTTGTTGGTGGGTATAGGAATGAGGGAATGAGATTGATTACTAACTTAATTATTTGGTTAATAGATTTGCTTTCAAAAATTAGAAATCAAACCCATCACATTAGGCACATCAAAAACCACCACCCTTGGTGGGATTATAAAAACCATTCCCATTGCCATTTCCAATATATGTTTAAATGCACAGTAACTTTCTTTTTTATATTTTTTTTTTCAAACCAAACACTATCAATATATTATATGATAATGAAAGTCTATCGAATTATATAAAACCAAAAATTATTTTAAACTTAAAAGGACCACCTTTTTAAACTAATGTTAAAATAAATTTCTCCAACTTCACATCCTTGGCTTCGGAAATGACTTTTTAATTACTGTAAATGGGAACCTTTTGCTTTCTTCAATTTGGTATAATTTAAATCTCGTCGTGATGGTATAATTTTTTTTTTGCGTAACAATTAATGATTTGCGAGGTATTTAATTTTAAAAAAAATGTAAAAGTTTTCTTTTTTTTTTTTTTTTAAGAAAAATGAATTAGTAGAATTAATTTATTGGTTTTATGACAAATATTAGTTCTATATTGAAATTTTGTCCTATGGCTAACAAGCAATAAAATGTTGTACACTAAAATAACAGCCCATTAAAAATAATTTTCAACCCTCATGTACAAAAGTTTACAACGAATTAACCATGATTAGCAAAATAATTATTTTAAGTAGATCAAAATTGATCTTACTTTTTTCAACAAAAAGATCAAACCATACTTCCCTTCAAATAAGTGCAAACATATCATTTAACTTGAAAACATTTCAAAACGCAACTCATAAACATACCGATAATAATAACAATATCATCAACATCTCTATAATTGAATGTATAGATCAAGAATATTATGAGATTAAACTAACAAAATCATACGTTAAGATCATTCTCAATAAATGTTCTAATGATAAGTACCATAAATATCAGTAAAATATAAATAGTTAGGTTTTGGATATAAACGAGCGAAGGAACCCGCACGTTGGTGCGGGAATGCCATGCTAATTTTTTTTTGAGTTACACCTTAGGGACTAAATTGCAAAAACCACTGTTGCTTCCACTGTAAAAGAACTTGTTAATGGTTTTTCCCGATCTTGTAAAAAATGTATCCTCGTGAAAATTTGTAATAATCAAAATACCACTTTTTTTCGTCAAATATTATACCAAAAATTAACACAATGCATTAAAAAATACATTGGATAATAAATACTTTGCACTCCAATTATTTTTTATATAATTCTCGGATAAAAAAAAATATAAGCCCAATCCATAATATTGTTTACTGTTTCACTTAGGCCCAATAGCAGCCCAGTCCAAACACAATGAAATAATATGTTTTTACAGGAAAAGTCCTTAAAATTATCGGCGCGTTGCACCGGTAGTCCCCGAAGGACTTAGTTTGCAAAGAAAGTTACACCTTAGGGACCAAAATGCAAAAGGGCATTGTTTCGTCCACTGTATTGCCTCCGAAGGAATAGGTCATGCCAGAATGAACATAGTCGGATATATCTATAACCATTCTATCACTCCATCTTATTATTTCATCATCATTTTCACCGATCACCACATTGTCATTCCCTTCCTCCTTTATTTCCCCTTCATCTTCTTCAACATCATTTTCATCAACTTCATCATCATATTCACTCATCACCACATCACTATTCCCCCATACCCTCATTTTTGGGAAACACGAGGAAAAGAAGCCTCCAAAGCAGCCTGAAAGAGAATTTTTCCGTTTCTTTCCCATACTAGAGGGTATAAGAGGGAAAGGATATGAACCGAATAATGTTTATTTGATTGATTGTCTTGATTGATTACATCATAAAGATTTATAGCAATAGGAATATTCTAGACTCGGGCTTGAGCCCGTTACATCAATACTAAACAATATGGGCTAACACTCCCCCGCAGTCCGAGCGGCGAAATCGCGAAAGCTCGGACTGGAGGATACATATAAGCTAATAAACAATAAAGAAAAACAAATAAATAAATGTTGAAGAAGACATTCGACAGCAAGCGGAAGCATCTTCAAGCAGCAGCAGAAATAAATACGCAACATACCGGATAAACCAAAGTATCCGAACCAAACAGGATAAACCAAAGTATCCTGACTAAACGGGATAAACCATAGTATCCCTTACCAAATAGGATAAACCAAAGTATCCTGACTAAACGGGATAACCCAAAGTATCCCCTACAACTAAAACGGGATAACCCAAAGTATCCCCTATAACTAAAACAAAGATAGAAAAAAAAAAAAAAATAAGAAAAAATAAAACGAAAGTTGGTTCTAAAACTTCAACCCCCAAAGAACCTTCCGAACAAACGGGGCGTGTTTTTCACTAGAAAAACATAAAGATCTAAACTTTTTTTTTTTTTTTTTTTTTTTTTTTTTTTTTTTTTTAACAAAACTCACATCAGTGCCCATATCCTCCTAATAAGAAAAGTAGCCAACTTCAATGAAACAAACAGTTGCAAAAGAAAGAATAAAATACTTTCTTACTGTTCCTCCAAGTTATTGTAAAACTTTGGCTGAGAGAAAGACGACTTTTTTTTTTTTTTTTTTTTTTTTTTTTTTTTTTTTTTTTTTTTTTTTAAATTAAACTGATAGACCATTAAATCACAGAAAATACTATAACCACAAATCCATATCTCCTTCACTTCACACCCACTCCTAAAAGATAAATCATCTCTTTTAACTCTCTGCTACTATCCTCCAATCATATAAGCATTAAACTCTTACTCACCATCATCTTCTAACAGCACTCCGGAAGGTGTTCCTTAGCACGAACAACAAACGTGACAAGATGTGTGGATTTGTGACCTTAGCACAAATCACCAACACAAAATAAGGAGAACTAGTCAAAAGGTGTGATTTAGGGTTTAGTGCATGAACGGCGGTTGTAACTGTTTAGGTGGTGTCGAAGAATGAAAGTGTGTGTGAGATGCGTTGGATTGGATGCGGAGGCTAGGGTTAGAGATTTGGATGTGGATTGGTCTGCGGCAGTAGGAAAAATGAAAAATAAAGGGAGCCCTCCGAACCTCCGGCGTGTAGCCGGCGGCCGGAGGCAGCGAATGAAGAGTTTTGGTTTAGGGTTTAGAGAATTTTGGATCGTAACCAAGCTGATACCATGTAAGAGGGAAAGGATATGAACCGAATAATGTTTATTTGATTGATTGTCTTGATTGATTACATCATAAAGATTTATAGCAATAGGAATATTCTAGACTCGGGCTTGAGCCCGTTACATCAATACTAAACAATATGGGCTAACAGAGGGGAGGTGAGTGGAGTGAGTGGAAGCCCTCACCACATTGTCATTCTCCTTCTCCTTTCTTTCCCCTTCATCTTCTTCAATATTATCTTCATCATATATAAGTTTTATGCAACATCCTTGTACTTCCCCACAAAGATATCCTTCATCTCTATTAAGGATGCTTACACATATTTCATCTCCACCCCCTAATAGTTTGCCGCACCTCCAAACGCTTAACCACCCTTTTGGTTTCATCCATACATCATAAATATGTGCAGGATAGTAATTCCACTCCACATCCTTGGTCTTGTTACATACTTGAATTCTCAAATTTACAAGGTTTCCAGGATACACTAGACACAAGATGAGGCCACTTATTATTCTATTATGAGAAGGAACTTTGAATGATATTTGTGGGCCCTTTTTATTGTATGTGAAGTAGGATGTCTTTGGGATTTGTTCGAAATCAACAAATGTGCTGAATATACCAAACTCAAATAACACATGCTCATGTGAAAGAAAACATATAAGATCCTCTGTAAATTGAAACATGTATGCAAAATATAATTTAAAAGTAGAGCGCAACAAATCCTACCTTTTGCTTAGGCATGAAGATATTATAAATTGAAAACAACTCACAGCTCCAATGTTTTGGCAACCAGACATTTGAAGTGATGTAAGGGATCTAGGTAAGCAAGGAACATTTCTTAGGCTTGTACAATCGGACAGATCTAGCAAGACAAGTCTGTCAAGGCATGCAATCGATTCGTCAACTGCAATTAAACTTGTACATCCTTTCAGAATCAAACTCTCTAGACCACGGAGTCCATGAAAATTTGGGGTGTTGATTAGCTCAACAGAGTAGCTAAGATTAAGGATTTTTAAGGATTCAATACGCTGTTACATGAAAAACCACAAGTATGTTAATAACCTTAGGCATGAAGATATTATAAATTTAGAGTTTGATAATTAGTTGTCTAGGATATATGACAAACCTTGTAAGAATCCCAAACACGCTTTAATTTGCTGTGACGCATGTCAAGAACGACGAGCTTCTCCAAAGGAATGTCACCTGGTATAGATTCTAGATAAAACCCATGCCATCTCAACAATCGTAACTTTTTTGGCAAGTTTGTGTATTTCCCAGAAAATGTTACATACACTACAAGAAAAAAGGCCTTAATCCATATATAATTTATGCGAACTGGTTGGCCACAGGCCTAACTCCACTCAGCACCACTGCCACATGCATTAGTGTTGTATCCTCTTCGAATTGATCCTTTTATAGATAAAGAGGTCATAATTGGCACCTCTACATTCTGTATTATTTTGTCGTCTTTGTTTATGTCTGTAATTTGAATTGCAGATAGTCATAGGCAGCATATTATCAATTGGATTGATGGTACAGGGCAGTTCTCTGCGGCATTTGACCTGACAACTAAAGGAGTTCTTGAAGTATGCTTTTGATATTTTCAAAGATAAAAGGTCATCTATTTCTTTTTTTTTTTTTTTTTTTTTTTTTTTTTTTTTTTAATTTTTTCCCCTAACATTAACTGTATACAATTATTTTTCCTGTAGGAAGCTGTTTAGGGAAAGTTTGCCTTCTGCGTAATGCACATGGAAAGCCACCTGGTGTAATTAGATGGCGGCCTTCACGAGTTGCTACCTTCCTCGAGAATCATGACACTAGATTCGAAACATTTGTTGCATCTAACAGGCAATATGGCAAAAGTCACACTTTAGAATGCTTCCCAGGATTGCCACATGTGAATGATACAACAAGACTATATGCTGCTCTTGGGCATCTACAAACGCAACTTTCTGATGTTCTTTTAATGACCCATGATATGGGGACTGAACGTGTACCATCAAGCGCTGCTGATGTTCAAGGTAAATACAGTATTTTGGGTTACAATGTATTTCTTAAAATTTAAGCATTAAAGAAACAGTTAGTATAATAATTATGAATTAATGAAAAGACATCATAAAAATATCAACATGTAAAAAAACACAAAAGTTGAGCAACAAGACTAATCTTTATTCAGGAAAAACCTAATTCCAAACACCCCATAAAGAAGAAAACTAGCTGATCATTAAAAAAACTATTTGCTTACTTTATTATGCTTTTCATTAAAGTTTGTTTTTAGGCCCAAAAGACATCAATCAGCATCTCGAACACCAACCACAAGGACCATTTCTGGTCACTTTTGTGATTGTCACCAGTGCTAAGACGTAAGGTCTCTTGACGAGCCAAAGGCATAGGTTTTAGAAGGAGACTGTTTACAGCCGGAAAGTAGAAACTTTTGATGTCACACCACAACTGCAGGTACGGTTTGAAAGCCTTACTTTTCTTATTAAACTCCTATATCCGATGTTCGTTGCAAATTGATAAACAAGTTAGAGCCTTTTCAGGGGGCCTAAATGTTGCTTCATTAGTCAAAGACATATACATTTGCAAAGCAGCATATAACCATTACTATTTTGCAAAGTATCTCTTTTGCCGACTAAAAAATAAATATAACTTTCTAACAATAATAAACCAAATGAGTAATGAAACAAAATTTTAGTTATATAGGAAACTGGTCACAAGTTGGAAGTTGCCCAAACTGTGTTTTTTTACTGCATACAACCTTAAAAAAATCCCCTTCAGGATCAAGATTCTGTGATTTCTAGAGGGGGCTCGGCTGTGCATTTAGATGTTGATAATGTGACATTATAGTCTTGGTCACATTAGCGTATGTAATGAAATTGGCTGTACAAGCTGCTGTTTCACCGTGGTTACGGATTCTATCAGTTACGGATCTTCAAAATTCCTTTGTTTAATGCCCCTTTGTTTAATGTTCGACTGTCATTTCAAAATTCCTTCATTTTTTTTCCAGGTGTAGTTTCCAAACTCAGCATGATTCAAGTGGTTTGTGTGATGGAGTGGATTCTTCACAGCAAGCGTTACTCAAAGGAAGCCAAAGTTTCTATCATGATTGTGGTTGGTGCTAAATAGGGGCTGAAATGGGTGCGCTTGAATGCTGAAATGGGTGTCTTTTAGGGGCTGGAGTGGCAGTTGAAATGGGTGGGTTTGGCTGCTGAAGTGGGAGCTAAAATGGGTGGGTTTAAGTCCTGAAATGAGGCTAAATTGGGTTTAGGTCCTTACTGACATTTGTTTCTTTCCTGTGCAGTTTTATCTCCTTTTAAAAAAAATGATAAATATGTAGTTGTATGGCTTCTTGGTGTTGTGAAATTTCATATGTAAAAACTTATTTGTAGTTGGAAATTTCACCTCAAGAATTTCGAATTGAAGTTGGATAATTTAGAAAGTTTCAGGCTTCTAGGAATCGGTAGTTAACTTCATCTTTATATTTTATTGAAAATATGAGAGTGGAACATTAACTGTTTCATTGAGTTGAAAGTTTTCTATTGTTTCAAACTTACGTATACAAACACCCCGCGGCAACGCACGGGTTTAAAACCTCGTTAAAATAACAGCCCATTAAAAATGGAGTAATTGCTCCGATCCGACAATGGGATATCTACAGTGCAAGCTGTGAGTGTTTCTACAGTCCGCATATTATAATATTATCCCTCCCTTCCAGAACCCTCTCCCATTTTCTTCACCCGACAAAACACAGACACATATCCACAAATGATCAAGAGCCAGAAAAATTAGGTTTTTGCTGTTTTTATTTTTCTTTGTTATTATAAAGATTCAATTTTTCAGATTATTAGGGGTTTTGTTTGATTATGATGGGTTTATTCTTTTGTAACAGGAAATCCCAAAAGAAATACAAATCGGTTGGTTCATTTTTTGGGTGGGCTGGAATTATGGATTTACCAAATGTGTTCAGATTCAAGGCGATTTTCTTGCGATGTGTTATGATTATAATTATAAGGTAAAGCTTCTATTTACCATATTCTGTAATTTCAATTAATTGATGTTTGCATCGCATCTTCATGGATCCTCTAAATTAGTAAATTACTGTTATTATCATAGGTAAACAAGCACAAAGGCAACGTGATAGGGATTATGTTGATCTGCTAGGTAACATTTTGCCAAGTACGTTCTTTTTGTGGTAGTATAATGCAAACACACGTCTGAGGCGTTTGGTGGGTTTCGGAGGACCAGCTGTCGATCCTTTTGTTATCTTACTTTGGTGCCTTTGATGGCATCGGAGAAGATTGCAGCAGGTTTTTTTCAGGAGCAATAAAGATGGTTCGGATATTAGCAATTGAAGGTGCATTATATTTAGTTTTGTTATATTTGGGTCGTTGAGATACCACTTTACATGAATAATATCGTATATTAATTATTAATTCAGAGTTGAACAATGGTTTACATAACCAAATACTTAACATGTTATATTTGGGTTTGTGACAAATCAGAGGAAAAAAGATTTCTTGAAACGGCCACACAGAATGGGAATGACATAGGGGCTGAAATGGGTGGGTTCGGGGTGTTGAAATAGCTCAATTTGGAAGCTGAAATGGGTGTCGGATTGGCTTGCTGAAATGGGAGCTAAAACAGGTGTGTTTGGGTACTGAAATGGGTGTGTTTAGAGCCTGAAATTGGTCAATTTGTGTGACGAAATGGGCCGGAAATGGGTGTGTTTGGGGGCTGCAGTGGGAGCTTGGGTCAATTTGGGGGCTGAAATTGGTGTTGGATTGGATGCTGGAATGGGGCATGAGAGGGGTGCATCTGGCTACTGAAATGGGGACCAAAGTAGGTGCGTCTCACTACTGAAATAGCGCGCTTAGGTGATGAAATGGGACAGAAATGGATGTGTTTCGGGCTTGCAGTGCGGGATAAAATGGTAAGTTATATTTTTTACAATTTAGAACCAAAAAGTAGGCCTCTAAGACTGTTACCTGATTATTCTATACTGATACAATTTTTTTTAACATATTTGACACGTTATTTGATACATTTTTCATTAAAATAACATATTTGACATGTTGATTATCTCTTTATCGCAAGGTTAATTTTTTCTTTATTATTATAAAGATTCAACCTTTTTGGTTTTCATTATGTATGTTTTATGTTTTTACTGGAATTGAGTCACTAAATCAGGTTATGGGTCAACGATGTTCATGAACCGTTTAGACAGTTGTTGAGGTACCTTTTTCTTTTATTGTAACGGATTTAATTAGGCAAGAGTTACTTTTTTTATCTTTTGTGTTAAATTACATTTTCTTACGACTTACCCGGGCTGCCCATTTGTCCATTAGTCCTGTAGTGGATTATGTGTTTATGTGTATGAAAAGTCTACATAGTGAATCTTCGACGGTTGTGTTCTTGAAATATGTTAAAGTTTACGAATTAAAGAATGATACGAATGGGCATACAGTAATTAACATAGAACAAATAGCAAAGCAGCGGAACGTGAATTGGGAATTGATAGGAACCAAAATGTGGCAAAATGGGCTGGCAAGTCACTTTGGGTAAAATGTCAAAAGGGGTAGTTCTGTATGAGCATTGTTTTTCAAAAATTTAAATTTTGGTAAATATTATATGTGTATATGTATTGCTTAGGTGGAAGAATACATTAGCAAACATGAACGACGAAGTTTCCATTTGTAGGCTGAGGTCAACATGTACACTTTTGTGAGGTTTTAAAATAGCACATTCTGTCTTTTCAATTTGCATTAAAGTTACTGAGAAGAAATTGACAATTTTTACTATGAGATTGTTGATTCAGGGGGTGTTTGGAATTGCTTAAAGTATCTTATCAGTGCTTTGGTAAAAAATAAGCTTCTAAAAGAGTCTTTCAGGTTGCTATTTATTTGATAAATTGATATGAATGTTTTAAGTGACTTAGATGCTAATATCAATTAAAGAGATGGCCACTTCGACCCATCTATTGTTGAAATGACTGGGTTAATTTGCTTAGCTGTAGGCACATGGGTAAGCAAAGTTGGAAAAGTACAAAAGGCAATCTCTATTAAGCTTTGGTACAAACTAAACTAGATACGTAGATGAGCATTAGTAGTCACAGTAAAAATGATTAAATGTAATTTGATATAGTTTATCAGTGCAGGAATTGTGGCTGTAGTCGTGGAAGAGCAACTAACAAATTACGATACGGAAAATGGGATACTGCTAATTCGTATGCGCCAATATGTAACGAGGCACCCGTTGTATAATGGGCGTCCATTGTTTGGTTGTAATATTGGACCTGCCATCACCCGTGTTCGTTTCTATGAATTGAGAAAAATAATATTTTCAGACAGGGATGATAATGGAGAATGTACTGGCTTTGGTTCAAAACGTAACTGGGATTTTTTTTTTTTTTTTTTTTTTTAATATTATTATTATTATTATTATTTTTTGTATGTGTTTCCTATATCAAACATTAATGTTGTAAAAACAATATTGTGTAGTTACAATTGGTGGTAGAAGCATGGTATAGGAACAGGATGATAGAAGCAGTTGTACACTGTCGACGGGTTGCTATAATCAGTTAGATTACATGGTAGTCACTATAGAGACCAAGTACAAAAACCAAGATCCTGTTCTAACAGGTAATATGTATTTATTTCGTCCTTCTATTTCTAAGACAATCCTTTAAATTAAAACTTTTTTGGACCAACAGATTATAGCGGATACGTTAGAGCTATAGGAGAAACCATAAAAAAAACATCATAACATGTTAAAATGCTTCCGTAGCTAAACGATTATATATTTGTATTTGTCTTCAATATAGGTTATATTTTAAGATGATCAATATGGTGATTAGATTGCTTATCTGTTACAGACTTTGCAAAATGAACTCTCACGACACCAGAATGCATAGATCATTTCGTGCACCTTTCGGGCTGCCCCTTCTCCAGAAAGTGGCCTGCAATACATGTTGGAAATGGATTATTGAACGAACCGTTATTGAGCTAAATGGATTACTAAACTGTCTTCACAATCATAAAGTAGGCTTTCGTTTTTACACTTGAGGTTTTAGTCATTCAGTTTGTTTTTATTTCTCACATGTGTAACAATTGAATTGTAATTTGATTGAAAGAAAGATTTGGGTAAAAAGTCTTCTAACTTGAGATTCTAGGGCCTTGAATACCATAGCATACAAAGCTTTCGTCACATATAATACTCATTTGCAAACATCTCGCATATAATACTCCGTTCACAAACATCCCGCCGCAACGTGCGGGCTACAAACCTAGTTGAATGTATAAATCAAGAATATTATGAGATTAAACTAACAAAATCATACGTCAAGATCACTCTCAATAAATGTTCTAATGATAAGTACCATAAATATGAGTAAAATATAAATAGTTAGGTTTTGGATATAAACGAGTGGGGGTACCCGCGCGTTGCTGCGGGAATGTTTTGTTTAATCTAAACTCTTAATGAAACGGTTGTAAAAAAATTATTTTTGTTATTAAGGACTATATATGCAAAAGGTCGATAACCGCAAGTACTATTTTCGAAAAGTTTTTCTGAAAATAGTATGATTTTTACTGCCTGAGATTGTCAGTATATTACAAAGTTAGTCCTTAGGGACTAACTTTGAAATTAAAAGTTAACCTAAGGGGCTTTTTCTGTACAATATTAACGGGCGTTAAGGACTAACTTTGCAATAAATCTATAACCACAGGGTCTAAAAGCGAAAATTGGGCAATCAACAGTGCAAAACAGTATTTTTACTATTCATCCTAAATGATTTTTAGTATATATAATAATAATGAGCATGAATTGTGCCAACAAAATTGATAAACCTATTGCCTCCGAAGGAATAGGTCATGCCAGAATGAACATAGTCGGATATATCTATAACCATTCTATCACTCCATCTTATTATTTCATCATCATATTCACCCATCACCACATTGTCATTCCCTTCCTCCTTTATTTCCCCTTCATCTTCTTCATCATCATTTTCATCAACTTCATCATCACTTTCATCAACTTCATCATCATTTTGACTCATCATCACCACATTGTCATTCCATTCCTCCTTTCCTTCTCCTTCATCTTTTTCAACATCATTTTCATCGACTTCAATGTCATTCTCCTTCTCCTTTATTTCCCCTTCATCTTCTTCAATATTATCTTCATCATATATAAGGTTTATACAACATCGTTGTACTTCCCCACAAAGATCTTCTTCACCTCTATTAAGGATGCTTACACATATTTCATCTCCACCCCCTAATAGTTTGCCGCACCTCCAAACGCTTAACCACCCTTTTGGTTTCATACATACATCATAAATATCTGCAGGATAGTAATTCCACTCCACATGCTTGGTCTTGTTACATACTTGAATTCTCAAGTTCACAAGGTCTCCAGGAAACACTAGACACAAGTTGACGCCACTTATTATTCTATTATGAGAAGGAACTTTGAATGATATTTGTGGGCCCGCTTTTACGTGTGTGAAGTAGGATGGCTTTGGGATTTGTTCGAAATCAACCAATGTGCTGAATATACCATACTCAAATAACACCTGCTCATGTGAAAGAAAACATATAAGATCCTCTGTAAATTGAAACATGTATGCAAAATATAATTTAAAAGTAGAGCGAAGCAAATCCTACCTTTTGCTTACAATCAAGACCCGATTCCATTCCTAACCCCAGTTTTTGTTTAACTTTCCTCTCAACTTTGTCTATTGATTGACACTTATACCAACCCTCTATGTAACATAATTTTGGGAAAAGAAAAACGTACACGAAGGTATTTCGATCTTGTTGGAACTGTAATACTTTCTCCAAGGACTTATTGTCCATGATTGTCAATTTAGAGACAGTTTTTGGGAGTCCTATAATTGATTGGATCTGTGAACATCTATTAGCATGGAAAGTTTCAAGTCGAGGTAGGCTTTGAATACATTTTGGCAAGCAAGTTATTTTGTTGCCACCAATATTCAACTCCGTCAATGAGACTAGAATACTCCAGTCATTCGGGAAAGAATTGTCAAACAGATTGCAATCTGAGATATTCAACTTCTTCAACTGAGAAGAATGTAAGGAAGTTGAATAAGAAAATTGAATACGACTCACAGCTCCAAGGTTTTGGCAACCAGACATTTGAAGTGATGTAAGGGATCTAGGTAAGCAAGGAACATTTCTTAGGCTTGTACAATCGGACAGATCTAGCAAGACAAGTCTGTCAAGGCATGCAATCGATTCGTCAACTGCAATTAAAATTGTACATCCTTTCAGAATCAAACTCTCTAGACCACGGAGTCCATGAAAATTTGGGGTTTTGATTAGCTCAACAGAGTAGCTAAGATTAAGGATTTTTAAGGATTCAATACGCTGTTACATGAAAAACCACAAGTATGTTAATAACCTTAGGCATGAAGATATTATAAATTTAGAGTTTGATAATTAGTTGTCTAGGATATATGACAAACCTTGTAAGAATCCCAAACACGCTTTAATTTGCTGTGACGCATGTCAAGAACGACGAGCTTCTCCAAAGGAATGTCACCTGGTATAGATTCTAGATAAAACCCATGCCATCTCAATAATCGTAACTTTTTTGGCAAGTTTTTGTATTTCCCAGAAAATGTTACATAGCTTAGTTGAAGTAACATTAGGTTCATCATCTTTTCTAAAGATCCAATTTCGAAGTTTGCTTCATTCCCCTGTTGCATATCAAGCCTGAATCCTTCTACTTTTTTTGTACCCTAATTCAAAAATAAAGTAAAAAGTGAACTATGGCTATACAATGTCAGAACAGGAAACTTATATATATAAAATAAAATAAAAGGGGTATGCAATATGTACCGCATTCTCTTGCAACACGTTACTACAATCTTCATGTTCACACAACCTACTTCGTTCCCCAGGATCCTTTGGTGATTCTAGGCGGACAACTTCTTTCCCCATCTCCCTGATTAGTTGATGCATCCCTACTTTCCCATCTTCAATATATAGGAGACTCCTATCATTTAGATTCTTGATC
Organism: Artemisia argyi; assembly: GCA_030686995.1. Taxonomy (NCBI): domain Eukaryota; kingdom Viridiplantae; phylum Streptophyta; class Magnoliopsida; order Asterales; family Asteraceae; genus Artemisia; species Artemisia argyi. The sequence continues at coordinate 39,236,632 of CM060706.1, forward strand.
CCGATAACAGGGTGTAGATTGCACTCAGCTAATACCTTGACAATGAAATCTCCATGCTCCCCCACAAAAAAGCAAGCAATATGCAGAAACACATATTTATCACTGTTATCTTCCAGAGAATCATAGCTCAACTGTAGAACTTTTTGAATCCCAAGATGAGGATATTTTTCTAACTTGGACATAGTGTCTTTCCATTGAGCAATGTTTTTTCCACATAGATTTGAACCCAACAATTCAAGAGCCAAAGGAAGACCCTCACAGTGATGAGTTACTTGACTTATTAGTTTTGACTGATCATAGTTGGGTTCAATGGGTTGATTTTGAGGAAAGGCATAGAGACTAAAGAGCTCAACAGAGTCAGCGTTGGATAGCTTTCTGATTGTTTGAACCATAGGAGGAACTTTAAAAGTTGTTGATAACCAGGCGTGCCTTGAGGTTATGATCACCTTACTTCCTGGATAAAACTTTTGTTTTCCAAGTAATGCTTTTAACTGCTCCAATTTAGCAACATCATCAAGTACAAGAAGTACTTTTTTGTTGCATATAGCTTTCTCCAGCATACTGGTTCCCTCAGACTCACCCAAAACTCTCTCTTTCTTTTCACTCTTTAAAATTTTGGAAAGAAGCCGACTTTGCAAGCGAACTATTCCATTGGATTCAATTGATGTCTCATTTATTTTTTCCAGAAAACAACTACCATCATACTCATGATAATTCATGTTAAATATGCACTTGGCAATGGTCGTTTTTCCTATGCCTCCCATCCCATCAATGACAAGGAATGTGGAATCCGATGATGGGTCTTGTAACCATGATTCAATCTCAGCAACATATTTCTTCACTCCCACCAGTTTGTCGCTAATGTAAAGGTCATTGTAGTTCACTTTCTTTCTTATGTCATTGACGATGTTGCTTATAAATTTGGCCTCATACCTAAAATCAATCCATTCAAAGCAATTATTATATAATGTAACGTAACATTTACCATATAACATCGTTTTCTCGAAAGATTTTATAACTACTATTCATTTGTACAAGTTGTATGTCTCGAAGTTGAACAAGACTCAGTATTGTAACTCGTGATTTTTTAGTGACATTACTAGAAAAATGATAAAAAGTGACGAAACCTTTTTGCGAGGACAAGGAAGTCCTCGCTATAAGCCACTAAACGACAAAAAAGTGTCTGGGTTTGATTTTTTGCTTTGACTATACATATACATATATTTTTTTTACCAAACCTATAGTGAGAACTTATCCTCGCAATAGATTTTTTATTTTTAAAATTTTGTGTGTATAATAAAAATATTTCATTTATTTAGAAATTCAATTTCCAGCAAAAATTAAAAATTTTAGGGCTACCTATTGCGAGGACATGTCCATGCAATAAGTATTTCTTTTTATTAAAAAATTTGTATTTAATAAAAATAATTCATTTGTTTATATTTTCAATTCCCAAAAAAAAAAATAAAAAAAAAATCTCGAGATACCTATTGCGAGAACAAGTCCTCGCCATAGGTGTGATCTGAAAACAAACGATGGATCACTATTATGTTGTAGAAATCTATTGAAATTTAAATTATAGTACCAATTTGGATACATAGTTACCTTTAAAAAATGTAACAATTATGGTGGATGAAATATGTTTGTTTATATCGAATATATAAACATTGGAAAAGACAGATAATCTATAAACAAACCAGAAAATATGGCGGCTAAAATACGTGCATATTTTTGCCACCCAAAGCATAAGAACATAGCAGAATGAAAGCATAGAGTATATTTCAAAGATGCGTCTAGTTATAAAAATAAAAGGCGTTTATAGGTTATAAAATAAATTATAGTGCATGAATATATGATGATAATTAATAAAAAAATATAACCACTTAAATTATCTATGTATATTTTTGGTTAAGTTGATTGTAAATTTAAAAGAAATATGGTATAATAACGAGAGTATTAATTTTGAATATTATTTAAAAGTGTAAACATGTTGATGGTGACTTAAGTGAGATTTTTTAATTTTGAAATCAAAATTCGTTTGTTATCAATACTATGGACACAATTGAAATTAGGCAGAATTGCATATATATCCCTCTCAAAATGAATAATTACATATATATCCTTTGTACAAGTTTTTAATGCACATAATACAATGGTTTTTATGCATGCTTTGGATATATATGCAATTATGCATTTTCGGAAGGATATATATGCAAAAACCCCTTGAAATTATTTTGTTATCAATATATGCTTTAATTAATTAATTAATTAATGATTATCTAATAATTTAAATTTAAATCTTAAATAGGATATGACATGGAGGTACATATGGCATGTGTTTAAAGAAGGCTACCATGAAGATGCCACATAAGTAAAAATCCTATGTGGCAAGACATAATGAGAGTATTAATTTTGAATATTATTTAAAAGTGTAAACATGTTGATGGTGACTTAAGTGAGATTTTTTAATATTGAAATCAAAATTCGTTTGTTATCAATACTATGGACACAATGGAAATTAGTTTGTTATCAATATATGCTTTTAATTAATTAATTAATTAATTAATGATTATCTAATAATTTAAATTTAAATCTTAAATAGGATATGACATGGAGGTACATATGGCATGTGTTTAAAGAAGGCTACCATGAAGATGCCACATAAGCAAAAATCCTATGTGGCAAGACAACAATTAAGCCACATAAGGACTAAGAGATAGCAAAATATATAAAGAGAGAGATACATATTGTATACATACCTACATACATACATATATACATACATACATTCAACATACATACATATATACATACATACATGTATCCAAACATACTTTAATAACGCATACATACTATATAATACATACATACATGCACATATACATACTATATATATATATATACATACACACAATACATACTACATACATTAAGGGTGAGCATCGGTCCGAGACCGGACCGGACCGCCAAAAACCGAGACCGAATTAAGGTAAAAACCGGGACCGGGACCGAGACCGAATATGGTCGGTCCGGTTCGGTCCGGTCCGGTCCAAAAAAGCAATATTTTGGCAAGATTTTCGGTTTTTTGGTCGGTCCGGACTGGACCGACGACCGAATTAGCCAAAAATCCTAGACCGAGGACCGGATCGAATGTGGTCGGTCCGGTCCGTCGGTCGGTCCGGTCCGTTCAGGTCGTTTGCTCACCCCTAACTTACATACATATAGGGATGAGCATTTCGACCCGAATCCCGGAACCGAACCGGAACCGTACCTGTACCGTACCGATCCCGATATACGGTACGGTACCGGGACTACGAAATAAGGTGAAAAAAAATCAGGACCACTAATTCGGTACGGGACCAGTACCAAATCAGGAAATTCCTGAAAAAATGGGGAAAACCCGATTTTTCGGTACCGGTACCAGTATCCGAATCCCGTTCGGTACGGTACCGGTACCACTAATTATGCTCAGGAAAAAATCGGTACCACTAATTCGGTACGGGATCGGTACGGTACCTGTACCGTGCTCATCCCTACATACCTATATAAATACTATATATAATATATATACATACACACATGCATACATACACACTATATACATACATATATACAATATATACAAACATACTTTAATAATACATACATACTATATAGAGACATACATACATACATAATGTATGCACACATACATACATACAATACATACACACATGCATACACATACATACATACACACATGCATACACATACATACTGTATACATACTATTTACATACACATATATATAACGTATATATACATAGAGTACATACATACATACATACATATTATATTCATACATACATATATATTGTTTACATCCACACACACATATGTATATATATATATATACACACACACACATATATATATATACACATATTATATACATACAAACACACATATTGTATACATACATACACACAATGAAGCAAATTTTTAGTATATATTTTTAGTATGTATGTAAAAAAGTGTGTATGTATTGTACTTATGTATATATTTTTAGTATGTATGTATGTATGTATGTAAGTATATATGTATGTATGTATGTAGGTAGGTATGTATGTATTGTATGTATGTAAGTATATAATGAATGTTTTAAGATAAACTTTAAAGATAGTTTTAAATTAAAACATAACATATATACGTGTTGAGAACTTAATTAGTTGGTCTCATTACATAAATACATGAGATGTTTATTGTGAATATGATGTAGAAGTCACATTTTAAAAGGAGTTTTTAAAATAAAAATTGAAAATCAAACGTGAATTAAGTTGTTAAGTCATAGTCGTATTATGAACCTCGTAGTTCATATATGAAGCAAATTTTAAATGGTTTTACTTTATGATTGTCACACATCATTTTATTTTTTCGCCTTTTTAACGTTGTCAAATACAATACGTACTTCAATATGTATTTCATATTCAGGTACACTTTTTTTTTTTTTTTTTTTTTTTTTTTTTTTTTTTTTTAAATTTAAAATTTCTTTTCGTTCACTCCAATTTTAAATGATTTTTACTTTTTATTCCTCAAGCAGAATCGGTTATTTTTTTAATCAAAATTTTTTCTCCATATTAACTTGTCAAATAGGATAGCTTTAATTTTAGTGCATTCTATAATTGTTTCGCTCCTTTCTGCCATGGAACGCGAGAAAAACCTAACTGGTTTGATCCAAACATAAGCTATTAACCTTCGTCTCGATATTTTCATAGTTGGCCATTATGTGTAGTTTTAACGAAACTATATATTTACGTTTATTATATGTTTCTTTAATATGTTGTAGATTTAATCTGGATCGCATAAACAAAACTGGGTCCACCCAGACCGAAAAACATCATGTTGGCGAAAAAGAAAAAAAAAATTAGGGTGTGTTTGTTTCATTAAGATGTTTTAGATCTGAATCTGACTATCACATCTTACCAGTAAGAGGTGACTAAAAAGTCTAAATCTTAAGGAAATAATGTTGTTTGTTTTTGTATAATTGTCCAAATGATTTTAAGTGCTCGTTTCTGCAATTTATGTAGTATTAAACAACGTAATGCGATAATAAGTAACTTACGTAAATATGAAACAAGAATTTTTATCATAAATATAACATAGTTACAGTAATAAACTATCAAATATATTATATTAACACGACATTTCAATCTCTTATCGAGTAAGAGGCACTAAGTTAAGTCCCCACCTCTTACTGAGTAAGATGTTATATGTCTAAACGGGTCTGACTCAAAAGAAAAAAACAAACAAGCAAAACGTCTGACCGTGTAAGAGTAAGAGGGCTAGTAAGACCTTTAAAAAAACAAACAAACACACCCTTAGTAAACTATGTGTATTTTTCTTTTAAACTCAGTGCAGGTTAGGTATATCAAAAAATTTTCTAAAATATACACTAAGAAAAACCATCCTGAGTCCGCCACAAATAAATAATAAAGTGCTATATTTTTGTCATTAATCAGTGACCACGTTTGGTAATTCGTCTCTGTTAAGATTTGTGACAGAACTATTAATTGTGACGTAGTAAAACTCTATTTTTCGTCACTAATGACTAAACCAATTTATGCTGTGATAAGGTCCGTTTGTTTGTGGATTAAAATTTTAAAATCATGTGTTAGGTTCCATTTTTGAAACTTGAATTTAGACTTATAAATTAAATATTTGGTATGTGCTAAAGTAGGGGTAATAAGGTTTTATGACACATTCTGGCCCATATGTTTCCTCCCTCTCATACTTTTTTTTTATCTCATTATTAATAATATAAACAATTTTTAATTTATATTTTACTATATAATATATTTTTAAATATTATTTTCTCTCTATTACTTCAAATCTAAATCTAAATACTAAATCAATTTTAATTCCAAAATCCAAATACTAATCATAAATAAATCCATCTACAAACTAAACGGACCCTAAATATATTTCGAGTCTTTGAAATTGTAGCTGAAGGAAGCAGACCAGATGAGACTCAATAAACTATTGGCAGAAAATAATTTCTCCATAATTTCTTTTATTAAATCGACACGTACGTATTAAGAAGAATAGATTAAGGGCCGTTTGATTTGTAGGTGGGTTTGGAATTGGATTTGGTATGAAAGAAAATGATGATAGAGAAAATTAATAATCATTTAAATTATGTATTAGTTTCAAGAAGAAAAAATAAAAAATAAGACTAACAATTAACAAATATGTGGTTGCAAATTTTTAAGAAATACTTCCTCCGTCCCATATTAAGTGTCCGCTTACATCATGCACAAAGTTTTAGAAAATTCCACTAACTATACTCTCCACCAATCAAATATAATTTTTACTCACTAAAGTCTCATCTCATTAGTTGAAATAGAATATGGACACTTAATTTGGGACAATAAAAATTTTTATTGTAGACACTTAATATGGGACGGAGGGAGTAAAAGATAAAATTTGATTGGTTGATATAACCAAAAGACACTAGTAGGGGTAGGATTGAATCTATCATTCAAAATGGTGAGGTCAAGAAATCAAAATGATACCAAACAATGTATTTCACGTTTCTTTTAATCCATACCTACCAATACCCATAAAACAAACGGGCACCAATATTAATTAAATATGGGACGTGTCAGGCAAATAGAACGTCACATGCATAGTCGAACCATATTGTTGAATCAAGATATATATATATGTATCAGTAAGAATTGATATCGAATGCATACCCATCAGCAAGTACCAGTCCTGTGAGGGATCCAGCTTTCATAAGAGAATCCCTCCACGCTTTCACCTTTTCCCGCAATTCCTCCTTCTTTTGATCATCTGTTTCCATCCTAATCATATCATCGTAACCCTTAAACGCTTCTTCAAAGCAACCCGTTTGATGTCGAACATCATATGGTTCCACATTGTAGAACACTGGTAAGACTTCACGCTGCTTAGAGGAAGAGGAAGACTTTTCATATTCTTCCATAATCATCAAAACCTCGTCCAGACACCACTTTGAGGTTGCATAGCCTTTTGAGAAAACAATGACTAAAACTTGTGACTGCTGGATGGCTTTCTCCAGCTCTGGCTTCAGCAGCCTCCCTCTATCCATGGCATCGTCATCTCGAAAAGTGCGGATTCCGGTTCGCTGCAACTCTGTATAGAGATGATCAGTGAACGTCTTGCGATTGTCTTGGCCTCGAAAACTTAGGAAAACATCATAACCAAAACCAGATGGATCACTATTATTAGACATGGAGTTTGATGATGATGAAAGAGCCATTGAGAAAACTAGACAAGAAAGACTGTGACAAGATACAAGATTTGAAGCGTGTATATAACAAGGTAAAAAATCAACGTCAAAGTCTTCGTCAACTCTGTACCAACTCTAAAGCGTGCACGTACATCGCAATGAAAGCTTATCTTAATATTAACGAGCCATGCAGAACCCGTGCTACGCACAGGCTTTTAATCTAATTGTTAATCGCGCGTATTATTTTTGTGTATTGTCGAGTGAATTTGTATTTTTAGTTTAGTATGTTGTATGAAACGTTTTTAGTTTGTTGTTTAAAAATATAAAAATGGTTGATATTGTTTTGGTTTTTTGGTCTTTATATTTTCTAAATGGGATTGTCGTTATTAAATCGTCATACGCTTGATGTGATTTCCTTTGATTGTTTTGGCCTATTACGTAACCCAACAATAATTTTTGCACACTGGCTTTTTCTTATTTGTTATAGTATAATTTGCGTTAATTATTTTTGTTATTAGGTTCATAAGTTGTGATTGTATTACATCTATTGTAAATATGCCATTAGTTGTTTGATGATTTTTTTTATTTAATCTTTTTATAACATATTAGTATTTATTTATAAAGTTTCCGATTAAAAATTAAAGTTAGTTTCATCTCATTTTATTGTACAACTAATTTCATTGAAAATTAACATTGAAATCTAACTAATATTAATAAATTTTATCAATAAACTCAATTCCAAATAGCTAACCAAATGAATATTAATTAACACACTATTAATAATTCCTAAAACCTTTTGGACTCTACTATTATGTCTTAAACTTATTTTTTTTTAATTTACAAATGGGTTCGAGCAAAAATTATGTACTTTTCCTTTTATATTCATTATTTAAGTTGCATACTTACATATACTAATCACGCTAAAAAATATTATTTAACCATTTAAATGTTGCTTTACATATATGCTCGTGCATATTTTCTTGAATCAATTCGCACATGTGAGCTACATCAATAGAAAACACACATAAATTACTTGTATATGAAAATGCATTAACATAATACATATATCTCTATATATTGCATTAGGTTAAATCATCAATTAATCTTGCAACCTTTTCAACTTCATCTCAATCAATAACCAACTTTTAATTCTCTACTAATTACTAAATATCATGTGATCAATTCCGGCAAGCCTTGCACTTCCATCTCGATATTGTATATACTTCACATTAAATGCACCGATTTTGTTTTTCGATAAAAGTTTAAACTTTTGCTTATGTTTAAAACTCAACTTTTTTTAATTGATATTATAATTTACAAATGGCTTTAAGGCAAAATTATGTATTTTTTCCTTTCTATTCGTTACTCAATGTGATATTTTTAATATGATGTATTTTGCTATTATGGCAAACTCATTTAACGGGCGCAAATATTGGTTTCTCACTAATGATTCTACATATAGAAAAAGAAAACACTTTGCGATACGCAGACCTTCTTCTTTTCAATAATAATTCAATTGCACACAATAAATTCATTCTAATATTTCCCAAAGAGCATTCGAAAGCAACTATGATAAGGCGAAAAATGAACCGTTTTTAAGGAGTCATTTAAGCCCGAATTCAAATTTATTTGATCAAATATTGCTTTAAATCGTTCCTTTTGTCATTTTAGGTACTTTTGGAGAGAAATCTGGAAAAGGAAGCAGTTTTGACGTTTTTGGAGCATAAAAGTGAAGAAAACGGCAAAGTCTTAATTTTCCTTGCTGGGAACAGTACTGATGGCGTCACATCTTCCTTAATGACGACGTCAAGAGTAACACAAGAGGTGGATGTGGACAAAATTCGTGACGGTCCAATAAGAACATGACGTCGTCACCCAAGGCCGTCATTGTCCAAGAGTTGATGACGGTCCAGAACAAATTTACACATGACGACATCACAATTGGATCTAGGCAATACGATTTCATTATAGGCAGCGAGTTGACGGCGTCACAGATTCCTTCTTGACGCCGTCACCTTGTAAAATCTATATATTGTTTTCCAAATTTTATTCATTAGTGTGCAACTTTGAGGGAAAAACCCTAGGCCGATTTTTACAGCTTTTTCAAGGGTTCCAACCCTTTGAATCTTTCATGTTCTAATTGAGATAAGTACTCTTTCAATTCATTTAATATGTCTATGTGTTGTCTGAATATATTTTACGCTTATCTTCAATTTAACATGCTTGGCTAGACTTCTTTTGTGTTTGCTTAGATGTAGTGAAACCTAGATGTTGATTATGGGTTGATTGTTTGTTTATAATTGTTACGTATGATTGTATTCGATGTTAGGCTTAAGAAAACTGGCAGACTTCCATTGGTAACTTGCTTGAACGTCTTAAGAAACATGATCGGAGGTGTACTACGATTTTTGGTTGTATTTAATGCGTAGGAGAATTCTAATGATCACATGTTAGGAGCTTCTAACGGCTCGACATAGGAGTGAAGTAGGATCCTATAGAGTTAGGGAATATTGTACACGGCCCTACGACTAGTATTAAAGAATATGACCCGTCATCCATGCAATTGTAACAAGCGATTAATCTGTAAAAGATATCTAGGGAGTAATGAAATCTAAGTAAACACAACTTTTCCTATCATTGTTTACACCACATTAGTATAATTAGTTTTATTTTCATTTCTATTACTTTAATTTAATTGCATTAGTAGTTATTTGGGTTAGTTGGCTAGCAACTAATTCCGCCCACTCCTTCAAAACTCGAGATTTTAATTGCTTTCATAAAAATATAAAAATACAAAAAGAATCATCCCTCACATATAGACTTAGTTTAAGAGACTTTCTAATCCTAGCGACACTATTCCTGAGTTGAACGATCAATCCCCCGGTACTTGTCACTATACTATACTACAACGATCAGGTACACTGCCTGGTGGGGGTTGTAAGCTTCTCAAGATCCCTTGAGAGGTAAAACCTTTTGCAAGGTAGCAAAACCACGCATCAAGTTTTTGGCGCCGCAGCCCGGGGAATAGTTATTGTCTATGTTAGGATTTCTTTTTATTAGGTCTACTTGCTAGATTCCTTTCTAGCAAGATTTTATTTTTATTTTTAGGTTTGCTTTAGTCTATCTCATTTTTTCGTGTCTTTGTTCGTAACCTTTACCATCCGACATCATGGAAGGTGGTAACGTCTTTGAACCCATCAACCAACCAATCCAAAACCACCCACAAAACCCACCACTAGCAAACCAACCTCCTAGGCCCCGAACTTTAGGAGAGTATTCCCGTCCTAGCCACCAAGGCTATCAAAACACCATTGAGCTCACCCAAGGAGCCAATGTATCTGCCTTGCGATCCGATACCGTCCGGTTGGTGCAAAGCGGATGTGCATTCCATGGACTTCGTTCCGAAGATCCTAATCAACATCTCAAGGATTTCCTGAAAATCATAGATTCCATAGACCTTGATGTTGCAACTATAGAGTCGACCCGATTACGCCTATTCCAATTCTCTCTACGTGATAAAGCTAGTCAATGGCTTGAACATTTACCCGCGGGATCCATCACCTCATGGGATGATCTCACCACTCGTTTCCTTGCTCAATTTTTCCCACCGGGGAGAACTACCAAGCTTAGAAATGATATCTTGATGTTCCAACAACGTCAAGGTGAAACTCTATATGAAGCATGGACTCGTTTCAAGGACTTACTCCAAAAAGTCACTCATCATAGCACAGATCTTTGGCTCCAAGTCCAAATCTTCTATGACCATATCGATCTTTCCACAAGGCGAACCATTGACCAATCGGCCAGTGGCAAGCTACGTGATATAAGTGCGGAAGAATCATGGGAACTCATAGAAGATCTTTCTCTCTATGACAACGAATGTTGGAATGATCCCCGTGATTTGAACAAAATGATCAAGGCAATATCTTTGCCTTCGAACAATTCTAGCTCTCCCGACCGTAGGATCATGGAACTTAAAGACCAAGTCAAGTTTCTCATGAAATCTTACGAAGCTCCTAAGCCTTCAAGCCAAGTGAACAAAATCACTTCTTCATGCGAATTATGTAGCGGTCCCCATGACACTCGTGATTGCGTGGAACTCCCCGGAAAAGCTTTTGCGGACTACGCATCCTCGCGTACCGACAAAACGGGAGATAAGTGGTACACTTTCAAACCCGAGGCGAACCCTTACGGTGATTCCTACAACTCTTCTTGGAAAAATCACCCGAACCTTAGGTGGAAGCAAAACCAAAACATGCCCCAAAATAATTCTTCCAATCCACCTAATCGTTACCAACCAAACGGTCCACCATCTAACCATACTTTCAACAACAATCCGTCTAATAACTATGGTAGTACCAATAATCTTGAAGGGTTGATGTCCAAATTTATGGCATCTCAAGAAGCTCGAATATCTAAGTTTGAAGCCGATTTCAAACAAAATCAAAGCGAGATGACCACTAAGATAGACACATTGTTGAAAGTTCTCAATGACTGAGAAATGGGGGCACTCCCAAGCGACACGGTCAAGAACCCAAAACTGAACGTTAATGCCATATCATCGGTTTCATCACCTACTTCTTGCCCACAATACTATTCGGTCAAAGCAATGTGCACGTGTTTCAAACAAAACCAAATTCGTCAAAAGGACCAATTGAATGAAACATCCGATATCAAACCGGTCAATAACATAGTTGAAACACCTCCTACCCAAGACCTTGACGATGAATTCAAGGAGCTCCACCTTGAACGCCCCGTCATTGATGTCTTAGCTCGTGCTCCCTACTATAGTGCCCTCCTAGAAAAATATGAGAAATTTAAATTGGGTAAAAATGGGACCACCTTCATTCAAAATAAGTTGCCTAAGAAGCTTGATGATCCGGGAATATTTGTTTTGCCTTGCAAGATAGGAAAATATGAATCTTTCGACACATTGGCCGACTTAGGATCAAGCCTCAACTTGATTCCTTTATCCCTTTTTACCACTCTTAAGCTAGGAAAGTTAGAGGAGACGGAGGTATTAATTGGTCTAGCGGATGGAAGTATTGCCCACCCAGTTTGAATGATCAAGGATGTAGTTGTTTACGTAGAGAAGTTAACTATTTTAGCGGATTTTCACGTCCTAGATATGGTTAGTGATACTACATGCCCATTGTTAGTAGGGAGGGGATTTTTAGCAACCGCTAGTGCCATGATAGATTGTAAGGAGTGTAAGATGGCAGTAGGAGAAGGTGATACTTGGTCGGTTTATGATGTTAAGAAGCATAGCTACGATTGTGAGGACGAACCGACACCACATTGGGTAGAGATGAATAGGAGACCATCTAGATATGGGCCATGGATTGAAAGAAACTTTATAGGACCTCAACACCCATTCTATCTAGAAAAAGATTTCATCAATAAAACACATTCGGTGGAACAACTCATAGCTAGAGATGAGGAACTTGACCCTTTTGAGGATCCCCTAGTCTTTAGGAAAATGATTGAGTTCTTAAGCGTAATGCCTATCAACATAGAGATGAACAAGTGGAAGAGAGAAGGGGATAAGTTTAAGTGGAAGTGGGACAAACCACCTAAGGAAGGTGACGGATCATGGCATATGAAGATGATTTTGTATGATCCGGATGGAGAAAAGTTTGAGAGTTCATACCGTACCAAGAAAACCGATAGGAAGTTGAAACCCAAGTTTGATCCCAAAGATGTCCTCAACGAGGAGCTCACTTATATAAGATAGCCCACGACCTTGAGTCTAGCTACAAGACTCGTAAATAAAGAAAAGCGCTTCTTGGGAGGCAACCCATGTTTTGTATGATTTTTAATTGTTTGATTGTTATTTGTTTCTGTATTCATGCTTTATTTTTATTGTTGGTAGATCATGTTTAAAACAAAATTGTGAAAATGCTTTATTTTGTTGTTTAACTTCGTCTTAACTTCATATAAAGGTATTTTTCAAAAGTTAAGTGTAAGGGGAAACCCCAAATTTGTTTATAAGAACGAAATTGATCATGATTCTCCACAATATTAAATGAACATGTATATTAGTATTTGTTAGAGTCAAATGCTTGTATCGAGTCACAATGATATTTTGCAAGATTTTCCAGGAAGTTGGACATAAGTTTTTCCAGAAATTTTCCGGAAACTTAACGAAAAGATTTCTGCCGGTCACTTCTGACGGCGTCAGGAATTAACCCCTGATGGCGTCACGTGTAAAATTCTGGAAATTTTGGGAGTTTTTGTTTTTCTAACGGGGTCTTTAAGTTTTTGTTAATTCTTTAGTTTTATGAACTCCAGGAAATCTGCAAACATTCATTCCACAAGCACTATATCTTACATTGCTTTCTAGGACTTGTTAGTATATATAGATTGCCGCCGATTTTATGCGAGGTTGCCTTGTTTGTTTTCTCAGGTTTAACAGGTTATATATGACAAGAAGATGATTTATTTTTCTGGAAGGGAAGCTTTGAACGTTCATTTTCTTGGAGGAAGATCTAACCTTGTTAATGCACTATCTACACCAAACGAATCAAGGGAGTATTTGCTTTCATTCTTTTACCTGTTTTACTTTTACATCCTTTAATTGAACATTGGGGACAATGTTCATCCTAAGTGTAAGGGGAGGGTAAATGATGATACCTTACAGGATACAAGTGCACTTGAGTTTATTTATTTGATGGTAGGTGTGTAATAATACTAAGAGAAATACTTGTCAGTGTAATTTTAGCGCCAAATTTATAATTTTTTACAACATTTAGGAGTGAAACTTTAGCCTTAACAAGCGTCTTATGGATAGGAGTTGTATGACTAGCACAAAACCTTACCATCCAGAAAAATTTTCCACCCAAATATGTGAGGTTCTCCTTTAGATTTGATAGGAAAAGCATTCATTATTACTGCTTATGAGTGTACCGGTAGCATTTAGATTCTAGAACTTGCGTTAGTGATGCATCCCGAGACCGCTAGTGAGACTACATTCGTGTAGTAGGATTTACTACATGATAAGAGGCATTAGGATCACCCTTGTGTTATACCCGTATCATAATTGCTTGACCATTTAAGTCATATTACTTGGCTAGTAAAGTCAATTAATTTTTCCCACACCTTAGCGTTGTACTCATTTTTAGTACACAAAACCCCTAGTACACCCCTCCGAGCCTATCTTTTCGTTTCTAACTTTAAGCATCTTACTTAAAGGAAGAATTTGTTACAACCCACCCAAATGTGCAACCAAATCTCCTTAGCCTTCTTTGTATGCACTCATCTTTAGTGCATTATTGTTATATGTTTAAACCATTTGTTAATTATCTAATTGATTACATGGTTGCTAAGTCAAGTCATATCTTGTACATATTGTTTTAGGACGATTGGGACTCATGGGTAAAGTACTTGTGTTATGGAGTAATGGGGAAGAATATCAAATTATTACCCCCATATGTGCATTAATCTTAAAAGTACTCCAAGTGTTTTGATTATCTTGATTCGAGTCATTAGATTAATTTATTGTAAAGTATGTAAAAATTCAAGTGTAAGGGGAATGTACATTCCCTATGATGTATTATTTTGGATGGTAGGGTAAGAATGTATGCCAAAAAAAAAAATAATAATAAAAAAATAAAAAAAGGAAAAACATACTGACTACCATCCCGTTTCATTCTATGTTTGTTTTAAGTTTTTGTTATTTTTGATTTCTTAGCTTAAGTCGAGTCGAGTCTTGACTTAGCAACGCCTTATTGTACATGTAATTAACCAAGATGATTAACTCGCCACCAGTAAATATTGCCTTTATCCAACAAAACCGTGTTTTCCATATCCCTACACCTAACGTTATAACCCTTTAAAAGACCTCTTTGATAGTTTATCCTAGGTGTTTACGCCAAGTGGTGGAGGTTTGATCCTTTCCCAAGCCTATGGTAATCTATTTGCAATGACAGGTAGTGAGAGATATTTTCCATTTCCATATTGTGATATATACTTTATTACACCCGAGAGATGTGAGTATCTAAACACTATTTGTGAGGTGCTAGTGTATGACCTCCGTGCTTGTCTTTGGTTTTAAGTGGAACGATTATTTGTTGTAATTACTTTTATATTAGTGCTAAATGACCCCTAACTTGTATTTTGATTAGAATAAAAGCGCATTTGCTTGAGGACAAGCAAATCTCAAGTGTAAGGGTATTTGATAAGGCGAAAAATGAACCGTTTTTAAGGGGTCATTTAAGCCCGAATTCGAATTTATTTGATCAAACATTGCCCTAAATCGTTCCTTTTGTCATTTTAGATACTTTTGGAGAGAAATCTGGAAAAGGAAGCATTTTGGACGTTTTTGGAGCATAAAATTGAAGAAAACGGCAAAGTCTTAATTTTCCTTGCTAGGAACAGTACCTGACGGCGTCACATCTTCCTTAATGACGGCATCAAGAGTAACACAAGAGGTGGATGTGGACAAAATCCGTGACAGTCCAGTAAGAACATGACGGCGTCACCCAAGGCCGTCATGGTCCAAGAGTTGGTGACGGTCCAGAACAAATTTACACATGACGGCGTCACAATTGGATCTAGGCAATACGATTTCATTATAGGCGGCGAGTTGACGGCGTCACAGATTCCTTCTTGACGCCGTCACCTTGTAAAATCTATATATAGTTTTCCAAATTTTATTCATTAGTGTGCAACTTTGAGGGAAAAACCCTAGGCCAATTTTTACAGCTTTTTCAAGGGTTCCAACACTTTGAATCTTTCATGTTCTAATTGAGATAAGTACTCTTTCAATATGTCTATGTGTTGTTTGAATATATCTTATGCTTATCTTCAATTTAACATGCTTGGCTAGACTTCTTTTTTGTTTGCTTAGATGTAGTGAAACCTAAATGTTGATTATGGGTTGATTGTTTATTTATAATTGTTACGGATGATTGTATTCGTTGTTAGGCTTAAGAAAACTGGCAGACTTCCATTGGTAACTTGCTTGAATGTCTTAAGAAACATGATCGGAGGTGTACTACGATTTTTGGTTGTATTTAATGCTTAGGAGAATTCTAATGATCCCATGTTAGGAGCTTTTAACGGCTCGACATAGGAGTGAAGTAGGATCCTATAGAGTTAGGGAATATTATACACGGCCCTACGACTAGTATTAATTAATATGACCCGTCATCCATGCAATTGTAACAAGCGATTAACCTGTAAAAGATATTTAGGGAGTAATGAAATCTAAGTAAACATAACTTTTCCTATCATTGTTTACACCACATTAGTATAATTAGTTTTATTTTCATTTCTGTTACATTAATTTCATTGCATTATTAGTTATTTGGGTTAGTTGGCTAGCAACTAATTCCGCCCACTCCTTCAAAACTCGAGATTTTAATTGCTTTCATAAAAATATAAAAATACAAAAAGAATCATCCCTCACCTCTAGACTTAGTTTAAGAGACTTTCTAATCCTAGCGACACTATTCCCGAGTTGAACGATCAATCCCCCGGTACTTGTCACTATACTATACTACAACGATCAGGTACACTGCCTGGTGGGGCTTGTAATCTTCTCAAGATCCCTTGAGAGGTAAAACCTTTTGCAAGGTAGCAAAACCACGCATCAAGTTTTTGGCGCCGCAGCCCGGGGAATAGTTATTGTCTAGGTTAGGATTTCTTTTTATTAGGTCTACTTGCTAGATTCCTTTCTAGCAAGATTTTATTTTTATTTTTAGGTTTTCTTTAGTCTATCTCATTTTTTCGTGTCTTTGTTTGTAACCTTTACCATCCGACATCATGGAAGGTGGTAACATCTTTGAACCCAACAACCCACCAATCCAAAACCACCCACAAAACCCACCACTAGCAAACCAACCTCCTAGGCCCCGAACTTTAGGAGAGTATTCCCGTCCTAGCCACCAAGGCTATCGAAACACCATTGAGCTCACCCAAGGAGCCAATGTGTCTCCCTTGCGATCCGATACCATCCGTTTGGTGCAAAGTGGATGTGCATTCCATGGACTTCGTTCCGAAGATCTTAATCAACATCTCAAGGATTTCCTTAAAATCGTAGATTCCATAGACCTTGATGTTGCAACTAGAGAGTCGACCCGATTACGCCTATTCTAATTCTCTCTATGTGATCAAGCTAGTCAATGGCTTGAACGTTTACCCGCGGGATCCATCACCTCATGGGATGATCCCACCAATCGTTTCCTTGCTTAATTTTTCCCACCGGGGAGAACTACCAAGCTTAGAAATGATATCTTGATGTTCCAACAACGTCAAGGTGAAACTCTATATGAAGCATGGACTCGTTTCAAGGACTTACTCCAAAATGTCCCTCATCATGGCATAGATCTTTGGCTCCAAGTCCAAATCTTCTATGACCAAATCGATCTCTCCATAAGGCGAACCATTGACCAATCGGCCGGTGGCAAGCTACGTGATATAAGTACGGAAGAATCATGGGAACTCATAGAAGATCTTTCTCTCTATGACAATGAAAGTTGGAATGATCCCCGCGATTTGAACAAAACGATCAAGGCAATATCTTTACCTTCGAACAATTCTAGCACTCCCGACCGTAGGATCATGGAACTTGAAGACCAAGTCAAGTTTCTCATGAAATCTTACGAAGCTCCTAAGCCTTCAAGCCAAGTGAACAAAATCACTTCTTCATGCGAATTATGTAGTGGTCCCCATGACACTCGTGATTGCGTGAAACTCCCCGGACAAGCTTTTGCGGACTACGCATCCTCGCGTACCGACGAAGCGGGAGATAAGTGGTACACTTTCAAACCTGAGCCAAACCCTTACGGTGATTCCTACAACTCTTCTTGGAAAAATCACCCGAACCTTAGGTGGAAGCAAAACCAAAGCATGCCCCAAAATAATTCTTCCACTGCACCTAATCGTTACCAACCAAACGGTCCACCATCTAACCGTACTTTCAACAACAATCCTTCTAATAACTATGGTAGTACCAATAATCTTGAAGGGTTGATGTCCAAATTTATGGCATCTCAAGAAGCTCGCATATCTAAGTTTAAAGCCGATTTCAAACAAAAGCAAAGCGAGATGACCACTAAGATAGACACATTGTTGAAAGTTCTCAATGACCGACAAATGGGGGCACTCCCAAGCGACACGGGCAAGAACCCGAAACTAAACGTTAATGCCATATCATCGGTTTCATCACCTACTTCTTGCCCACAATACTATTCGGTCAAAGCAATGAGCACGTGTTTCAAACAAAACCAAATTCGTCAAAAGGACCAATTGAATGAAACATCCGATATCAAACCAGTCAATAACATAGTTGAAACACCTCCTACCCAAGACCTTGACGATGAATTCAAGGAGCTCCACCTTGGACGCCCCGTCATTGATGTCTTAGCCCGTGCTCCCTACTATAGTGCCCTCCTAGAAAAATATGAGAAATTTAAATTGGGTAAAAATGGGACCGCCTTCGTTCAAAATAAGTTGCCTAAGAAGCTTGATGATCCGGGAATATTTGTTGTGCCTTGTAAGATAGGAAAATTCGAATCTTTCGACACATTGGCCGACTTAGGATCAAACCTCAACTTGATTCCCTTATCCCTTTTTACCACTCTTAAGCTAGGAAAGTTAGAGGAGACGGAGGTATTAATTGGTCTAGCGGATGGAAGTATTGTCCACCCGGTTGGAATGATCAAGGATGTAGTTGTTCACATAGGGAATTTAACTATTTTTGCGGATTTTCACGTCCTAGATATGGTTAGTCATACTACATGCCCATTGTTAGTAGGGAGGGGATTTTTAGCAACCGCTAGTGCCATGATAGATTGTAAGGAGTCTAAGATAGCGGTAGGAGAAGGTGATACTTGTTCGGTTTATGATGTTAAGAAGCATAACTACGATTGTGAGGACGAACCGACACCACATTGGGTAGAGATGAATAGGAGACCATCTAGATATGGGCCTTGGATTGAAAGAAACTTTATAGGACCTCAATGCCCATTCTATCTAGAAAAAGATTTCATCGATAAAACACATTCGGTGGAACAACTCATAGCTAGAGATGAGGAATTTGACCCTTTTGAGGTTCCCTTAGTCTTTAGGAAAATGATTGAGTTCTTAAGCGTAATGCCTATCAACATAGAGATGAACAAGTGGAAGAGAGAAGGGGATAAGTGTAAGTGGAAGTGGGACAAACCACCTAAGGAAGGTGACGGATCATGGCATATGAAGATGATTTTGTATGATCCGGATGGAGAAAAGTTTGAGAGGTCATACCGTACCAAGAAAACCGATAGGAAGTTGAAACCCAAGTTTGATCCCAAAGATGTCCTCAACGAGGAGCTCACTCATATAGGATAGCCCACGACCTTGAGTCTAGCTACAAGACTCGTAAATAAAGAAAAGCGCTTATTGGGAGGCAACCCATGTTTTGTGTGATTTTTAATTGTTTGATTGTTATTTGTTTCCGTATGCATGCTTTATTTTTATTGTTGGTATATCATGTTTCAAACTAAATTGTGAAAACGCTTTATTTTGTTGTTTAACTTCGTCTTAACTTCATATAAAGGTATTTTGCAAAAGTTAAGTGTAAGGGGAAACCCCAAATTTGTTTATAAGAACGAAATTGATCATGATTCTCCACAATATTAAATGAACATGTATATTAGTATTTGTTAGAGTCAAATGCTTGTATCGAGTCATAATGATGTTTTGCAGGATTTTCCAGGAAGTATGACATAAGTTTTTCCAGAAATTTTCCTGAAACTTAACGAAAAGATTTCTGCAGGTCACTTCTGACGGCATCAGGAATTAACTCCTGACGGCGTCACGTGTAAAATTCTGGAAATTTTGGGAGTTTTGTTTTTCTAACGGAGTCTTTAAGTTTTTGTTAATTCTTTAGTTTTATAAACTCCAAGAAATCTGCAAACATTCATTCCACAAGCATTATATCTTACATTGCTTTCTAGGACTTGTTAGTATATATAGATTGTCGCCGATTTTATGCGAGGTTGCCTTGTTTGTTTTCTCATGTTTAACAGGTTATATATGACAAGAAGATGATTTATTTTTCCGGAAGGGAAGCTTTGAACGGTCATTTTCTTAGAGGAAGATCTAACCTTGTTAACGCACTATCCACACCGAACGAATCAAGGGAGTATTTGCTTTCATTCTTTTACCTGTTTTACTTTTACATCCTTTAATTGAACATTGGGGACAATGTTCATCCTAAGTGTAAGGGGAGGGTAAATGATGATACCTTATAGGATACAAGTGCACTTGAGTTTGTTTGTTTGATGGTAGGTGTGTAATAAAACTATGAGAAATACTTGTTAGTGTAATTTTAGCACCAAATTTAAATTTTTTACAACATTTAGGAGTGAAACATTAGCCTTAACAAGCGTATCATGGATAGGAGTTGTATGACTAGCACAAAACCGTACCATTCAGAAAAATTTTCCACCCAAATATATGAGGTTCGCCTTTAGATTTGATAGGAAAAGCATTCATTATTAGTACTTATGAGTGTACCGGTAGTATTTAGAATCTAGAACTTGCGTTAGTGATGCATCCCGAGACCGCTAGTGAGACTACATTCGTGTAGTAGGATTTACTACATGATAAGAGGCATTAGGATCACCCTTGTGTTAAACCCGTATCATAATTTCTTGACCATTTAAGTCATATTACTGGGCTAGTAAAGTCAATTAATTTTCCCACACCTTAGCGTTGTATTCATTTTTAGTACACGAAACCCCTAGTACACCGCCTCCAAGCCTATCTTTTCGTTTCTAACTTTAAGCATCTTGCTTAAAGGAAGAATTTGTTACAACCCACCCAAATGTGCAACCAAATCGCCTTAGCCTTCCTTGTATGCACTCATCTTTAGTGCATTATTGTTATATGTTTAAACCATTAGTTAATTATCTAATTGATTATATGGTTACTAAGTCGAGTCATATCTTGTACATATTGTTTTGGGACGATTGGGACTCATTGGTAAAGTACTTGTGTTATGAAGTATTGGGGAAGAACATCAAATTATTACCTCCATATGTGCATTAATCTTAAAAGTACTCCAAGTGTTTTGATTATCTTGATTCGAGTCATTAGATTAGTTTATTGTAAAGTATGTAAAAATTCAAGTGTAAGGGGAATGTACATTCCCTATGATGTAGTATTTTGGATGGAAGGGTAAGAATGTATGCAAAAAAAAAAAATTAAAAAAAATAAAAAAAAAGAGAAAAACATACGGATTACCATCCCATTTTATTCTATGTTTGTTTTAAGTTTTTGTTATTTTTGATTTCTTAGCTTAAGTCGAGTCGAGTCTTGGCTTAGCAACGCCTTATTGTACATGTAATTAACAAAGATGATTAACTCGCCACCAGTAAATATTGCCTTTATCCAACAAAACCGTGTTTTCCATATCCCTACACCTAACGTCATAACCCTTTAAAAGACCTCTTTGATAGTTTATCCTAGGTGCTTACGCCAAGTGGTGGAGGTTTGATCCTTTCCCAAGCCTATGGTAATCTATTTGCTATGACAGGTAGTGAGAGATGTTTTCCATTTCCATATTGTGATATATACTTTATTACACCCGAGAGATGTGAGTATCTAAACACTATTTGTGAGGTGCTAGTGTATGACCTCTGTGCTTTTCTTTGGTTTTAAGTGGAACGATTATTTATTGTAATTACTTTTATATTAGTGTTAAAGCGCATTTGCTTGAGGACAAGCAAATCTCAAGTGTAAGGGTATTTGATAAGGCAAAAAATGAACCCTTTTTAAGGGGTCATTCAAGCCCGAATTCGAATTTATTTGATCAAATATTGCCTTAAATCGTTCCTTTTGTCATTTTAGGTACTTTTGGAGAGAAATCTGGAAAAGGAAGCATTTTGGACGTTGATGTGCGTAGGGATTGCACCAGGCTTTACCTCTCAAGGGATCTCGAGAAGCTTACAACCCCCACCAGGCAGTGTACCTGATCGATGTAGTATAGTATAATGACAAGTACCGGGGGATTGATTGTTCAGCTAGGAATAGTGTCGCTAGGATTAGAAAACCTAAAGACTACGTCTAGAGATGAGGGATGATTCTTTTTGTATTTTTTAGTTTTTATAAAAGCAAATAAAAATCTCGGTTTTTGAAGGAGTTGGGCGGAATTAGTTGCTAGTCAACTAACCCAATACTAAAGATGCAATCAAAATAAAATGCTAAAAATGAAAATAAACTAAATTAAACTAGAGTTGTGAGCAATATGTGGGAGAATTGTGTTTACTTAGGTTTCACTACTCCCTAGATATCTTTTACAGGTTAATTACTTGTTACAGTTGCGTGAATGACGGATTGTATTCCTTAATACCATTCATGGGGTGGCGTACTTACTTCCCCGATCCTATGAGCGCCTACTTCACTCCTATGTCGAGCCGGCTAAGAAGCTCCTAACATGGGATCACTAGAATTTGCTCATGCATTAAATACAACCAATAAAACCTAGTACACATCGGTTCATGTTTCTTAAGACGTTCAAGCATGTTACACAATGGAGATCTGCCAGTTTTCTTAAGCCTAACATTGAAATCATTCATCCATTACAACCATAAACAAGTAATCAACATATAATTAACATCTAGGTTTTCATTTCATCTAAGCAAACACAAGATAGATCTAGCCTAACATGTTGAAATCAAGACAAGCATAAGATATATTCAAACAACACAAAGACATATTGATTGAATTGAAAGAAGACTTATCTCAATTGAACATGAAAGGATTCAAGAGGTGAAAACCCTTGAAAATACTGTAAAATACGACCTAGGGTTTACAAAGTTCGACCCTAGTATTCTCCATACAAGTTCCTCCTCTAATGAATGAAAAATAGAAAACTATATATAGATTCTGATAGGTGATGAGTGTCTAAATACTCATCATTTTATACTCATCATACAAAAACACTCAAATATGTATCAAAATACTTAAAATATCTTAAAGATGTGTTTTATATGTTTCAAATGCAAAATATGCAAAAACAAATGAAAAACGTACAAAGTTTGCATAATTGGCAGTTTCAGTCCCTCAAGTTTCATAAATTGGCAAAACTAGTCCCTGGTTATTCTAAAAACATGAAAATGTCATCAAAGGTCCTTTTTAATCATAAAGTTACATATTTAGTCCTTTGGTGCAAAGTTTCATAAATTACAAGTTTAGTCCCTATACTTTGGAAATTGGCAGAAATGGCCCCTGGGATGTTAAAAACTTTGAGAAAAAATCAATTTTGGTCCTTGTACTAATAATCTTTTGCAGGAATGGTCCTTGGTGTGAAGTTTGGTGAATTTACATGATTGGTCCCTGGAGTTTGGCAGTTTGTCAGTTTTAGTCCCCGGGTATTTAAAAGATGAAAAATAACAAAAATACCCTTTTACTCTTCACATTTGGCAATTTTGACCCTTGTGATAAATTTGGAAAAATGCCACAAACAGCCCCTCAATTTTACGAAATTACAAAAATGGTCCTTGTGTGAAATAAACCAAACGGATCCTCTTTATTATTATTATCATAACCCAAAACTAAAATAACCCAACACACACCAAAGCCCACCCCCACTACCCATTTCCTAGCCCAATCCCTACCAGCCCAGTCCACACCTTAAATATAAACCGGGGTCAAACATTCAAGTCAAACACCACTCAACCTTTACCATTTCCCTCTCCAATACCACCCCTCACCTTAGACCACCAAAACCACTTCCAGCTCTCTGGTTTCACCACTACTTGCTCCCCACTCTTCACCACCTCACCCTCCACCTCACACAACCCTCCAAACCCCATTAAACCCTTAAAAAGCTCACCACGCAATACACAGTACCCCCCAAGACTTTGGCGCCAAGTTTCACATTTAAACGGTTGAGATGATTCAGACACAATCAATGGCTAGAAATTGGTGGGAAAGGTCAAGGTGGGTCCCACTAACCTCAGAAAACTCTATAAAGAAGAAAAGATGCAGAAGATTAGAAGTATTAGTGTAGTTTTAGAATAAAGTAGTCGTAGGTAGTATAGTTTGCTCATTCAGTTGTAATTTCCATCAAAAACACTTGTATTCAGTTAAGCTTATGTATTTCAATCCTTAATTAAAGATAATTTCAAGTTTCAGTTGCATTTTCAGTTTATGCCATTTTCATTAAATTTCAAAAATCTCACATAGTTGTATGTTGTTGTTGTATGATCTCATAAGTCCATTTAAGCTCTGACAAAGCTTATTAAAGCTTTTAGATATCTCAGAACCCAGGTTAGTAGTTAAATACAAAAATTCCAAGAAAAATCAATAAAATAGAAAATAAATCAAAAATTTGTGGAAATCAAAGAAGAAGGATTGAGCAGGGTGTCATTTGGATTGTTCATGGTTTAGAATCCTATGGGGGATACTAGGTTATGATATGATTCATTGGTTCTTGGTTTCTCAGTCACATACCATTTGTAAGTGATATTTCAATCTTATGCTTTTTAGTTTGATAATACTTGTTACTGTTTGATTAAGTGTTCTTAAGTGTTTATTGGATATTTGTTAGTCATAATATTAGTTAAACTCAGTCATTTGTTCTCAGATATCATTTGTACTTAAAATCAAATATCTCACAGTTAAAAACTCATTTTTGACAAATCTGAGGAATAGGCTTGTGGAGTGGTTGATTCTTGTTCATTTGATCTTCTATAACCTTATTATAGTATTTGGGATCAGTTTTATGGATTAGAATATTGTTTAGCTTTGAAAATCATCAAATCTGTCATATTAGGGTGTGTTTGGATCAGTAGGATCCACTGACCTTAAGGGTGTTGTAGTTGTTGTTTCTGGTTCAGTCAAGTCATAATAGGTCTAAGATAGTTAGTTAAGTCATAAAATTGGGTAAGTCTACTGTAGAAAGTCAAAATCCTTTTCCTAATTCCTTGACAGTTAACTGTCAAGGATTTAAGGTTCACAAACCCACCATTTAGCTTATAAGATATAACTTTAGCTTAATTTAGGTTAAATATAGCTTATATTAACTTATTAAATTAGTAGTAGTGATTAGAATCTCATATAAGTCAAACTAGCAAGTTTTCCTCAAAAGTCAAAATTGCTTTTCTCAGGTTTTTACAAAACTTCAAGGAATTTTGTAGAATTGTGGAGTAGGTTTTAAGACTTGAAATTTATTTTAGTAATAGACTACCACCTCATCTTTAAGTTCCCACAAGCCTTATATTTTTAGCAATTTTATTCTGGGCCCCACTGACCCTCAAACTCACTTGCAGGGCAAGGGTGTGCCCTGCTTATTCAGACCCAGTCCATCACCACCACTTTGGTGGTGATTTGTGGCCAACTCAGTGGGCCCCACACCTCCTAATTAGCTTTTCCCAACCCCCCTCCTACCATAGATCTTAGATAGACCTCTTGTTTGACCTGTGCTTCAGTGGACCCCACCTAAATTGGACCCTCAACTTTGTCCTCTAATCTGTCTCAGTCTACAATAAGCAAGTGCTTATTGTGGCTTATTGGCTTATCTTGTGGTCCCAAAGTGATTTTTCCAGCTTAATTAAGTACAAATAACTTATTTGTATCAGACTTATCCAAGGTGGACCCCACATAAGCTCTTTTGAGCTTATTTCCATTTCAGTCAACATAAGTCAACTGTTAGGGTTGATAGCTTATAACAAGCTTATTAATAAGCTATAAAATAGTTGTCTTTATTAAAGTTGTTTATTTTTAAGTATAATATAGGTTGGTAAAATAAAAATCCATAAAATACAACATAAAAATAAGTGATAGTTTCTATTTAATTAAATTAAATTTTAATTTTCATTTTTATATTTTTATTAAGTAATCTGTATTTTTGTATTTTTATTAATTTTCTATTATATTAAAGTATTTTTAGTAATTTTATTAGATTTTTATATTGTCATTTGGTATTTATTAGATTTAAATATAGTTTTATTAGTAATTAATTAATAAATAAGTTTTAAATAGCATAATTAATTTTTATAAGGTAACACTTAGTTTTTATATTTTTTCTAGCTTTTATAAGTTATAAAATAGTTTTATAAATTTTTTCATAATTTTCTAAGTTAGTTTAATATTATTTGTAATTTAAAATAGTTTAATTAGTTTAAATAATATAATTAGTTATTAATTAACAGAAAATCTATAAAAAGACAAAAACATTTATTTTTATTTTTTATATTTTCTTCAAGTTC
This sequence comes from Artemisia argyi, assembly GCA_030686995.1. Classification (NCBI taxonomy): domain Eukaryota; kingdom Viridiplantae; phylum Streptophyta; class Magnoliopsida; order Asterales; family Asteraceae; genus Artemisia; species Artemisia argyi. The sequence continues at coordinate 39,263,080 of CM060706.1, forward strand.
TAATTTAAGTTTAGAAATTATTTTTATAAGTTTTTAGTTTAATTTGTAGTGTTTATTATTTTTAGTTTTATTTAAGTTAGTTTTAATTAAATAGTTTTTAATTAAATAATTAATAAAAAAAATAAAATAATCTAAAAAATAGTTTTCTTTTTAATTTAATTTTATTTTAAGTTTAAGTTTATAGGATTTTCATTTTTAACCCTTGTAGTTTAGTTTTCTTAAAACTCACCTTTTTCTCAGTACGCAGTCGCGTCTGATTTTAATTTGGTGTACGTTTTAGATATCTAGGTTTCACGTAATCATTAATATAGTTTATTTAAGTTATTTTAAGTTATAAAACCCTAGTTTACACACACACACACACACACACACTTTTATTCATATCCTTGTTCATATTCACTGATCACAGATTCGTTTTTAATACCATCACAACCTCGTTGGGACATTACGACCCGGGAAAACACTGTATTTCACGGAAGCATTTGCCTCAGCTGTTTGACTATTACAGTTGGCCATTCACAAGTGGTTGATCAATAATTATCTGACCGTTTGAGGCGAATCAAAATTTGGCGCCGCTGCCGGGGAGGTTGTGCGCATATTTTAAACGATTTTGCGTATTAGTGAATCTGGATATACATCCATTGTATATTTACCATCCTTTAACCATATTTTATAAAACAAAACACAAAAATATTCACCTTTACACCCCTACCTATTTGATTCTTCATTTCTCACCCCCTAAACCCTTTGATTCTTTTTATGTCTTATTCTCACCCTCTTGTCTGTCAATGTTGTGGTTGTCCTTATAATGATGGTAATTGCCCCAGTTGTGGCATGGTAGAGTCAGGAAACGGGTCTGTCTATAACCAGAATCCCTATTCCTACCCTGACATGACTGATTCATTCCATCATCTTCCACACCATGAGACTCAGCAGTTTAACTGTTGTGAATATTGTGGTGGTTCACACTACAGTTCTGATTGTCAAACTAGGAGTCAGTTTGTCTATGAACAGGTTCCTAATAACAATTATGACTTAAACACATACGACTCACAGCCACATCAGTTCAACTGTTGTGAGTACTGTGGAGGTCCACATTTTAGCTCTGATTGTCAAACAAGGAATCCATTTCCTTGTAACAATTATGACTATCCGTTTCAAGACCCACCTCCACAGTGTCAAATAAGTCAAGCAACTCCTCATATCCAACAAGACCCTTATATAGAGGTTCTTGAGAAAATTAAAGATTTTAAGGAGGAGTTGGCTAAAATTTCGTCTCACAATGCACCAAATTTTTCTTGTGTATATTGTAGGGGTCCTCATGATGATTTTAAATGTCAACCGTATTATAAAACTAAACATTGTTCTAGTTCTAATACATCCGGTTTTGACACATTCACACCCCCACAGTCTCCACTCATTTCATATTCTCGTGATAAATCTATCGCGGAATTACTTGCTGAAGAACATGCTGCTAGAGACGGAAGAAGCATGGAAGAATTAATAGTCTTAAAACAAGCAGCTATAACACGTGCCAAATTTCAATATGCTGCTTTTCTCGATGAGGATGATGAAAGTGATGATACCTCATCATGTTCATCAGTTGAGACTCCTTCCATGCATATACAGGGAGAAAAGAATATAACTGAATCACCAGCAGTAGAAATAATGGAACTTGTAGACTCCATAACTGCTAGTCCTTCTCAGCTCCCTCTGTATGATGTTATCACACCCGAGGTTCCCACTCACTCTCTGAACATGGGGGACGAGCATCTTGACACAATTCCTGCAAAGGAATCTGACGAATTCATAAAGTCTAGTGTTGAGATCCTTGTTCCAATCCCAAGTGAGTCACAGGGAATTCTTGATCACATGTGTGATATCCCTCCCCCTCTTGTCTTCCCAAATGATCATATTGAGATGTTCTCTGATTCTGATGAGGACTATTCCTTATCTTGTGGAAACATAAGTTATGTGGGGGAATTGCCTTCTGAGCTTGTCAAATCAGAAGAAGAGAATGAGGAAGAAATTATCCAAGACGAAGCTCTTCTTACATTATTAAATGTTAATCTTCTCATTTCTAGAATCGAGGCTTTTAATGAAGAGCCTATTTCATCTCCTATCCCCGTCAAGGATAGTGAGCTTTTGATCAATGATTCTATTCCGGAATTGCAAACGTTCCATTTTGATCAAACGGGAAAGAAGATAAGTGGTATCACCACTTCTCATTCTTATAATTCTCTTCCCGTTTATGAATCATTTACTTTTGAGGAGTTCCCCAATGAACTCACTCCAATCAATCCTGAATACGAATCATTCACCTTTGAGGAGTTCTCTTGTGAACTCACTCATATCATATCTCCACCGGAGTATGATAACTTCTATTTTGATCTAAACATACCCATAATATGTCTTGATCAAACGAGCTTAAAAGAGGAGATTCATGAAACAATGAATTCTCCTATTGAAGATGAGGAGTTAATCATGATTTTCATCATGACTTTCTTTCTTTTCTTCATATATTCTGTTCCTTATCCTGTTCTTCACTCCTTCGGGAATGAAGACATTATCTTTGACCCCGGCATTCTCATTTATAAATTATGAGCCGGTTACTTATCTCATCGGTGTGGAACTTTCACGTGCTTCAAATGTTTATCCAAATATCTTGAATGAAAGTCCGATTGAGATAGTCTCTTCCACTTACTTCCCCATGGACAAATGAATTCGGGGTCGAGTCAAGTTAGCGACTCGGTAATCAAAAACAGTAGCATGTACATAGGTTTTCACCCATGTTTCACCCTAGTATGGGGGAGATGCCCCACATGTTGTATATATATATATATATATATATATATATATATATATATATATATATATATATATATATATATATATATATATATATATATATATATATATATATATATATATCCTCTAAAAAAATGTAAATATAATGATAGCTTCTATTTAAGAAGTTTTATCTAAAAAATAATTGTATGTATATACACATAAAATAATGGCTAGTAATATTTTCTTCTTACGTTCTAAGTGTTGGTTTAACACCCGGTACTTTGAATATTGAGGACAATATTCAGTTCTAAGTGTGGGGGGAGATTCGTTATTCTAACGAATTTAAACACATGTTCCATCAAGAACCCCCATTTTAGCCAAAATTTTAAAATTTTTTCTCACTTAGAACGCAATAAATGGTATCAATCCTCCATGTCTAACCCACATAAGGATTGGCTAATCCAGGAGCAAACGGTTCTTGGTAAAGATAACTCAAATCCGTTTATGGCTTGCAATTTGCCAAAAATTGTATGGTTCCTCAACTCCCCATATCCCATAAAGCGAATGAGTTGGCTAGCCCGCAAGATTATGGCTTGTGGTAAAGGCAGTGGAAAATCCATAATTGGTAATCAGCTCACCAAGATGTTGACTATTCCATCAAGAGTTGGCTAGTCCAGAAGCAAACGGCTTTTGGTAAAGACTAATCAAATCCGTTGACAGCTGGTGATTTGCTCAAAATCACACGGTTATCAGGTGTGCCACAGTTCTTACACCTGGCTACTCCAGAAGTGATGGCTTTTGGTAAAGAGTTTTTCAAATCCATTAAGTTTTTCTCAAATAGATTGCTAGGGACTAGCAATAGTTTAGTGTGGGGGATTGATGAGTGTCTAAATACTCATCATTTTATACTAATCTGAGCTGCCAAAACATACAAAAACACTCAAATATGTATCAAAATACTTAAAATATCTTAAAGATGTGTTTTATATGTTTCAAATGCAAAATATGCAAAAACAAATGAAAAACGTACAAAGTTTGCATAATTGGCAGTTTCAGTCCCTCAAGTATCATAAATTGGCAAAACTAGTCCCTGGTTATTCTAAAAACATGAAAATGTCATCAAAGGTCCTTTTTAATCATAAAGTTACATATTTAGTCCTTTGGTGCAAAGTTTCATAAATTACAAGTTTAGTCCCTATACTTTGGAAATTGGCAGAAATGGCCCCTGGGATGTTAAAAACTTTGAGAAAAAATCAATTTTGGTCCTTGTACTAATAATCTTTTGCAGGAATGGTCCTTGGTGTGAAGTTTGGTGAATTTACATGATTGGTCCCTGGAGTTTGGCAGTTTGTCAGTTTTAGTCCCCGGGTATTTAGAAAATGAAAAATAACAAAAATACCCTTTTACTATTCACATTTGGCAATTTTGACCCTTGTGATAAATTTGGAAAAATGCCACAAACAGCCCCTCAATTTTACGAAATTACAAAAATGGTCCTTGTGTGAAATAAACCAAACGGATCCTCTTTATTATTATTATCATAACCCAAAACTAAAATAACCCAACACACACCAAAGCCCACCCCCACTACCCATTTCCTAGCCCAATCCCTACCAGCCCAGTCCACACCTTAAATATAAACCGGGGTCAAACATTCAAGTCAAACACCACTCAACCTTTACCATTTCCCTCTCCAATACTACCCCTCACCTCAGACCACCAAAACCACTTCCAGCTCTCTGGTTTCACCACTACTTGCTCCCCACTCTTCACCACCTCACCCTCCACCTCACACAACCCTCCAAACCCCATTAAACCCTTAAAAAGCTCACCACGCAATACACAGTACCCCCCAAGACTTTGGCGCCAAGTTTCACATTTAAACGGTTGAGATGATTCAGACACAATCAATGGCTAGAAATTGGTGGGAAAGGTCAAGGTGGGTCCCACTAACCTCAGAAAACTCTATAAAGAAGAAAAGATGCAGAAGATTAGAAGTATTAGTGTAGTTTTAGAATAAAGTAGTCGTAGGTAGTATAGTTTGCTCATTCAGTTGTAATTTCCATCAAAAACACTTGTATTCAGTTAAGCTTATGTATTTCAATCCTTAATTAAAGATAATTTCAAGTTTCAGTTGCATTTTCAGTTTATGCCATTTTCATTAAATTTCAAAAATCTCACATAGTTGTATGTTGTTGTTGTATGATCTCATAAGTCCATTTAAGCTCTGACAAAGCTTATTAAAGCTTTTAGATATCTCAGAACCCAGGTTAGTAGTTAAATACAAAAATTCCAAGAAAAATCAATAAAATAGAAAATAAATCAAAAATTTGTGGAAATCAAAGAAGAAGGATTGAGCAGGGTGTCATTTGGATTGTTCATGGTTTAGAATCCTATGGGGGATACTAGGTTATGATATGATTCATTGGTTCTTGGTTTCTCAGTCACATACCATTTGTAAGTGATATTTCAATCTTATGCTTTTTAGTTTGATAATACTTGTTACTGTTTGATTAAGTGTTCTTATGTGTTTATTGGATATTTGTTAGTCATAATATTAGTTAAACTCAGTCATTTGTTCTCAGATATCATTTGTACTTAAAATCAAATATCTCACAGTTAAAAACTCATTTTTGACAAATCTGAGGAATAGGCTTGTGGAGTGGTTGATTCTTGTTCATTTGATCTTCTATAACCTTATTATAGTATTTGGGATCAGTTTTATGGATTAGAATATTGTTTAGCTTTGAAAATCATCAAATCTGTCATATTAGGGTGTGTTTGGATCAGTAGGATCCACTGACCTTAAGGGTGTTGTAGTTGTTGTTTCTGGTTCAGTCAAGTCATAATAGGTCTAAGATAGTTAGTTAAGTCATAAAATTGGGTAAGTCTACTGTAGAAAGTCAAAATCCTTTTCCTAATTCCTTGACAGTTAACTGTCAAGGATTTAAGGTTCACAAACCCACCATTTAGCTTATAAGATATAACTTTAGCTTAATTTAGGTTAAATATAGCTTATATTAACTTATTAAATCAGTAGTAGTGATTAGAATCTCATATAAGTCAAACTAGCAAGTTTTCCTCAAAAGTCAAAATTGCTTTTCTCAGGTTTTTACAAAACTTCAAGGAATTTTGTAGAATTGTGGAGTAGGTTTTAAGACTTGAAATTTATTTTAGTAATAGACTACCACCTCATCTTTAAGTTCCCACAAGCCTTATATTTTTAGCAATTTTATTCTGGGCCCCACTGACCCTCAAACTCACTTGCAGGGCAAGGGCGTGCCCTGCTCATTCAGACCCAGTCCATCACCACCACTTTGGTGGTGATTTGTGGCCAACTCAGTGGGCCCCACACCTCCTAATTAGCTTTTCCCAACCCCCCTCCTACCATAGATCTTAGATTGACCTCTTGTTTGACCTGTGCTTCAGTGGACCCCACCTAAATTGGACCCTCAACTTTGTCCCCTAATCTGTCTCAGTCCACAATAAGCAAGTGCTTATTGTGGCTTATTGGCTTATCTTGTGGTCCCAAAGTGATTTTTCCAGCTTAATTAAGTACAAATAACTTATTTGTATCAGACTTATCCAAGGTGGACCCCACATAAGCTCTTTTGAGCTTATTTCCATTTCAGTCAACATAAGTCAACTGTTAGGGTTGATAGCTTATAACTAGCTTATTAATAAGCTATAAAATAGTTGTCTTTATTAAAGTTGTTTATTTTTAAGTATAATATAGGTTGGTAAAATAAAAATCCGGAAAATACAACATAAAAATAAGTGATAGTTTCTATTTAATTAAATTTAATTTTAATTTTCATTTTTATATTTATATTAAGTAATCTGTATTTTTATATTTTTATTAATTTTCTATTATATTAAAGTATTTTTAGTAATTTTATTAGATTTTTATATTGTCATTTGGTATTTATTAGATTTAAATATAGTTTTATTAGTAATTAATTAATAAATAAGTTTTAAATAGCATAATTAATTTTTATAAGGTAACACTTAGTTTTTATATTTTTTCTAGCTTTTATAAGTTATAAAATAGTTTTATAAATTTTTTCATAATTTTCTAAGTTAGTTTAATATTATTTGTAATTTAAAATAGTTTAATTAGTTTAAATAATATAATTAGTTATTAATTAACAGAAAATCTATAAAAAGACAAAAACATTTATTTTTATTTTTTATATTTTCTTCAAGTTCTAATTTAAGTTTAGAAATTATTTTTATAAGTTTTTAGTTTAATTTGTAGTGTTTATTATTTTTAGTTTTATTTAAGTTAGTTTTAATTAAATAGTTTTTAATTAAATAATTAATAAAAAAAAATAAAATAATCTAAAAAATAGTTTTCTTTTTAATTTAATTTTATTTTAAGTTTAAGTTTATAGGATTTTCATTTTTAACCCTTGTAGTTTAGTTTTCTTAAAACTCACCTTTTTCTCAGTACGCAGTCGCGTCTGATTTTAATTTGGTGTACGTTTTAGATATCTAGGTTTCACGTAATCGTTAATATAGTTTATTTAAGTTATTTTAAGTTATAAAACCCTAGTTTACACACACACACACACTTTTATTCATATCCTTGTTCATATTCACTGATCACAGATTCGTTTTTAATACCATCACAACCTCGTTGGGACATTACGACCCGGGAAAACACTGTATTTCGCGGAAGCATTTGCCTCAGCTGTTTGACTATTACAGTTGGCTATTCACAAGTGGTTGATCAATAATTATCTGACCGTTTGAGGCGAATCAATAGGTGACGGCGTCAAGAACAAATTTCTGACGTCGTCATCTCGCTGCCAAATAATTTCTCGGACTGCCTAGATCTGGGTCTGACGCCGTCATGTGTACTCCTTATGCAGGCCGTCGCCAAAAATAGTCTTGACGCCCTTGTTGTGACGCCTTCAGGTTTTCACTGGGCCGTCATGGATTTTACTCTTGACGCCGTCATGATTTTCTTCTTGGCGCCGTCAGGTACTGTTCTCAGCATGGAAAATTAAGTCTTTGCCGTTTTCTTCACTTTTATGCTCCAAAAACGTCCAAAATGTCTTTTTTTCCAGAATTCACTCCCAAAGTACCTAAAATCACAAAAGGAACGATTTAGGATAATATTTGATCAAATAAATTCAATTCCGGGCTTAAATGACCTCCTAAAAGTGGTTCATTTTTCGCCTCATCATATACCCTTACACTTGAGATTTGCTTGTCCTCAAGCAAATGCGCTTTTTTTCTAATAAAAATACAAGTTATGGGTCATTTAACACTAATATAAAAATAATTACAACAAATATTCGTTTCACTGAAGACCAAAGATAAGCACGGAGGTCATATACTAGCACCTCACAAATAGTGTTTAGATACTCACATCTCTCGGGTATAATAAAGTAATATCACAATATGGAAATGGAAAACATCTCTCACTATCTGTCATAGCAAAATAGATTACCATAGGCTTGGGAAAGGATCAAACCTCCACCACATGACGTAAGCACCTAGGATAAACTATCAAAGAGGTATTTTAAAGGGTTGTAACGTTAGGTGTAGGGATATGGAATACACGGTTTTGTTGGATATAGGCAGTCTTTACTGGTGGCGAGTTAACAATCTTAGTTAATTACATGTACAATATGGCATTGCTAAGCCAAGACTAGACTCGACTTAAGCTAATAAATGAAAAATAACAAAAACATAAAATGAACATAGAATGAAAAGGGATGGTAGTCCGTATGTTTTTTCTCTTTTTTCTCTTTTTTTTCTTTTTCTATGTTTTTTAATTTTTTTGATTTATTTTATTAGTTTTTTATTTTTTTATTTTTTGCATACACTCTTACCCTACCATCCGAAATAATACATCATAGGGAATGAATATTCCCCTTACACTTGAATTTTTACATACTTTACAATAAACTAATCTAATGACTCGAATTAAGAAAATCAAAACACTTGGAGTACTTTTAAGATTAACGTACATATGAGGGTAATAACGTGATGTTCTTCCCCATTACTCCATAAACTAAGTATTTTACCCATGAGTCCCAATCGTCCCAAAACAATATGTACAAGGATATGACTCGACTTAGCAACCATGTAATCAATTAGATAATTTACTTAGGGTTTAACAAATAACAATAATGCACTAAAGATGAGTACATACACGGAAGGATAAGGCGATTTGGTTGTACATTTAAGTGGGGTGTAACAAATTCTTCCTTTAAGTAAGGTGCTTAAAGTTAGAAATAAAAAGATAGGCTCGGAGGGGTGTACTAGGGGTTTCGTGTACTAAAAATGAGTACAACGCAAAGGGTGTGGGAAAAATTAATTGACTTAACTAGCCAAGTATGACTTAAATGGTCAAGTAATTATGATACGGGTTTAGCACAAGGGTGATCCTAATGCCTCTTATCATTTAGTAAATCCTACTACACGAATGTAGTCTCACTAGCGGTCTCGGGATGCATCACTAACGCAAGTTCTAGAATCTAAATGCTACCGGTACACTCATAAGCACTAATAGTAAATGCTTTTCCTATCAAATCTAAAGGCGAACCTCACATATTTGGGTGGAAATTTTTTCTGAATGATACGGTTATGTGCTAGTCATACAATCTCCTATCCATGAGACGCTTGCTATGGCTAAAGTTTCACTCCTAAATGTTGTAAAAAAAATTAAATTTGGCGCTAAAATTGCACTAACAAGTATTTCTCATAGTTTTATTACACATCTACTATCAAACAAACAAACTCAAGCGAAAGTGTATTTGTAAGGTATCATCATTTTACCCTCCCCTTACACTTAGGATGAACATTGTCCCCAATGTTCAAGTAAAGAATGTAAAAGTGAAATAAGTAAAAAAAATGAAATCAAATACTCCCCTGATTTGCTCGGTATGGATAATAACGTAGCTAGGTTAGATCTTCCTCCAAGAAAATGAACAATCAAAGCTTCCCTTCCAGAATATAAATCATCTTCTTGTCAAACATAACCTGTTAAACCTGAGAAAACAATCACAAAAACCCAAAGCATCAATCCGAACAAAGAAAACTCACAACTAGATGTAATTCAGACTTAGGAATAAAAACAAAACAATTAAAGATATAATGCTTGTAGAATGAATATTTGTAGATTTCCTGGAGTTTATAAAACTAAAGAATCAACAAAAACTTTAAGACTCTGGTATAAACAAAACTAGCAAAATTTCAAGAATTTTACACATGACGCCGTCAAGAGTAAACTCATGACGCCGTCAGAATTGACCTGTAGAAATCTTTATGTTAAGTTTCCGGAAAATTTCTGGAAAAACTTATGTTCTACTTCCTGGAAAATCCTGCAAAACATCATTATGACTCGATACAAGCATTTGAATCGAACGAATACTAATACACATGTTCATTTAATATTGTTGTGGTTCATGCTCAATTTCGTTCTTATAAACAAATTTGGATCTCCCTTACACTTATCTTTTGCAAAATACCTTTATATGCAATTAAGACGAAGTTAAAAACAAAATAAAGCATTTTCATAATTTACTTTGAAACATGAGCCACAAACAACAAAAATAAAACATGCATACGGAAACAAATAAAATCAAATAAACAAACAAACAAACAAATAAATAAATATAGCTTGGGTTGCCTCCCAATAAGCGCTTGTTTTTGTTCGAGTCACGAGCCTGACTCTACCCTTATTTAACGAAAATAGGGGAGGTTTTCCCTACACTTTGAATTAAGTGCGGGTGGAAGTAGCGATACACACCCTTAGGGTGGAAATATGCCACGTGAGGTGAAGGGGGTGAGTGAATGGCTTCCTTGATCCTAAAAGTACCCGGATAATATTGGTTGATGGGTGGGTCGGTTTCTCTTTTGTCTCCTAGAAATATATCTAAGGATGGAAAGGTGTGTAAAGATTGAGGTTCCGATTCATCAACACTACGAAATTCCCTAGAACTAGGAGTAAGGTTATCACTACAAGTGTTCAAACCTATATCCTCAAGTGGTGCCTGGTCCAAGGGTTCTACCTCCATCGGAATTCCTAAAGTTTCTTCTATTTCTTCCGGGTAAGTCACGGGCGGTGTGTGTGCCTCAAATGATGGTTGAGTATTTTGTGGGCTTATATTATTGACCGCATCATTCCATGTGTCAAGATCACCTATATCCTCATCATGTGTTTTGGTAGAATCTATCCTAAGCATTTTCCTAAGTATCTCACGTGCTTCTCTAGGCATCTCAACTTCTATGTCCGAATCATAAGGATCATCCTCAATATTCTGACTGCTATATACAAATTGCCCAAGAGATTCATCATTTGTTTCTTGAGATTCATCATCATCGATCATAAAACCTAGGTCTTTTTTATCAATGTGATCATGCTCGGCTAAATCCTCCTCAATTGTTTTCTTAGGTAGTGATAATAGCAAACCTAGTGCTTCATCCAACTTATGATTTGTTGCAATGGCTCTCTCCATAATTCCTTGGCAAACTAGGTCGCATTTCCTATTGGCCTCACTAAAACTAGATCTTAAACATAGAGGTTGTTCAAAAGAATCTATCCTAGGTGAAGGCTCATATGATTCATAGGTGTCTCTAAATGAGGTATTTTGAACTCTTTGGTGTGTTAGCCGCTCAACCTTATCTTGTAATCTTAGAAGTCTAAGTGTAAAGTCCATTTGAAGCAAATTACAAACAAAATCACAAAGAAAAGATAGACTATGAGAAAGCTACAAAATAAAAAGAAAAAATCTCACTTGATAGGAATCTAATGAGTAGACCTAATAAAAATCAAATTCAACCTAAACAATAACTATTCCCCAGGCTGCGGCGCCAAAAACTTGGTGTGCGTAGGGATTGCACCAGGCTTTACCTTTCAAGGGATCTCGAGAAGCTTACAACCCCCACCAGGCAGTGTACCTGATCGATGTAGTATAGTATAATGACAAGTACCAGGGGATTGATCGTTCAGCTAGGAATAGTATCGCTAGGATTAGAAAACCTAAAGACTAGGTCTAGAGATGAGGGATGATTCTTTTTGTATTTTTTAGTTTTTATAAAAGCAAATAAAAATCTCGGGTTTTGAAGGAGTTGGGCGGAATTAGTTGCTAGTCAACTAACCCAATACTAAAGATGCAATCAAAATAAAATGCTAAAAATGAAAATAAACTAAATTAAACTAGAGTTGTGAGCAATATGTGGGAGAATTGTGTTTACTTAGGTTTCACTACTCCCTAGATATCTTTTACAGGTTAATTACTTGTTACAGTTGCGTGGATGACGGATTGTATTCCTTAATACCATTCATGGGGTGGCGTACTTACTTCCCCAATCCTATGAGCGCCTACTTCACTCCTATGTCGATCCGGCTAAGAAGCTCCTAACATGGGATCACTAGAATTTGCTCATGCATTAAATACAACCAATAAAACCTAGTACACATCGGTTCATGTTTCTTAAGACGTTCAAGCATGTTACACAATGGAGATCTGCCAGTTTTCTTAAGCCTAACATTGAAATCATTCATCTATTACAACCATAAACAAGTAATCAACATATATTTAACATCTAGGTTTCATTACATCTAAGCAAACACAAGATAGATCTAGCCTAACATGTTGAAATCAAGACAAGCATAAGATATATTCAAACAACACATAGACATATTGATTGAATTGAAAGAACACTAGAACAAAAACTGGATTTGGCTACACCCAATATGTGTGACGAAATACATATAGTCACACACGATTTTTCGAGTGTGTGTGACTAAAGGCCGCGTGACCATAGGGTACCTATCGTCACATGTTCGAGTTATTTTTAGTCTCGATTACAAAACAGTAACCAAAACCTAAATATGTGTAACTAATTGGGTACAAATTTCATTGGATTAAGCAGTATTAGTGACCATAAACACTGTATAGTCACACATAACATTTTATTTTTATATTTTTAGTCATATACAATTAAGCATAAAGTGGCCAAAAGTGTGAATATGTGTGACCATATGGTGTTTAAATTGAAGAAATGTGTGTTTTGTGTGACTATTGATCATCCAATGGCCACATGAATTGTATGTTTGTGTGGCCTTTTGCAACATTTAGTCACACAAAGCATGTTAATTTTGGGTATTTTGTCACATACAATTAAGCATAAAGTGTCCAAAAGTGTGAATATGTGTGACCATATGGTGTTTAAATTGAAGAAATGTGTATTTTATGTGACTATTGATCATCCAATGGCCACATGAATTGTATGTTTGTGTGGCCTTTTGCAACATTTAGTCACACAAAGCATGTTACTTTTGGGTATTTAGTCACATACAATTAAGCATAAAGTGGCCAAAAGTATGAATATGTGTGACCATATGGTGTTTAAAGTGAAGGAATGTGTGTTTTGTGTGACTATTGATCATCCAATGGCCACATGAATTGTATGTTTGTGTGGCCTTTTGCAACATTTAGTCACACAAAACATGTTACTTTTGGGTATTTAGTCACATACAATTAAGCATAAAGTGGCCAAAAGTGTGAATATGTGTGACCATATGGTGTTTAAAGTGAAGGAATGTATGTTTTGTGTGACTATTGATCATCCAATGGCCACATGAATTGTATGTTTCTGTGGCCTTTTGCAACATTTAGTCACACAAACCATGTTTCTTTTGGGTATTTAGTCACATACAATTAAGCATAAAGTGGCCAAAAGTGTGAATATGTGTGACCATATGGTGTTTAAAGTGAACAAATGTGTGTTTTGTGTGACTATTGATCATCCAATGGCCACATGAATTGTATGTTTGTGTGGCCTTTTGCAACATTTAGTCACACAAAGCATGTTACTTTTGGGTATTTAGTCACATACAATTAAGTATAAAGTGGCCAAAAGTGTGAATATGTGTGACCATATGGTGTTTAAAGTGAAGGAATGTGTGTTTTGTGTGACTATTGATCATCCAATGGCCACATGAATTGTATGTTTGTGTGGCCTTTTGCAACATTTAGTCACACAAAGTATGTTACTTTTGGGTATTTAGTCACATACAATTAAGCATAAAGTGGCCAAAAGTGTGAATATGTGTGACCATATGGTGTTTAAAGTGAAGGAATGTGTGTTTTGTGTGACTATTGATCATCCAATGGCACATGAATTGTATGTTTCTGTGGCCTTTTGCAACATTTAGTCACACAAACCATGTTTCTTTTGGGTATTTAGTCACATACAATTAAGCATAAAGTGGCCAAAAGTGAATATGTGTGACCATATGGTGTTTAAAGTGAACAAATATGTGTTTTGTGTGACTATTGATCATCCAATGGCCACATGAATTGTATGTTTGTGTGGCCTTTTGCAACATTTAGTCACACAAAGCATGTTACTTTTGGGTATTTAGTCACATACAATTAAGCATAAAGTGGCCAAAAGTGTGAATATGTGTGACCATATGGTGTTTAAGGTGAAGGAATGTGTGTTTTGTGTGACTATTGATCATCCAATGGCCACATGAATTGTATGTTTGTGTGGCCTTTTGCAACATTTAGTCACACAAAGCATGTTACTTTTGGGTATTTAGTCACATACAATTAACCATAAAGTGGCCAAAAGTGTGAATATGTGTGACCATATGGTGTTTAAAGTGAACAAATGTGTGTTTTGTGTGACTATTGATCATCCAATGGCCACATGAATTGTATGTTTGTGTGGCCTTTTGCAACATTTAGTCACACAAAGCATGTTTCTTTTGGGTATTTAGTCACATACAATTAACCATAAAGTGGCCAAAAGTGTGAATATGTGTGACCATATGCTGTTTCAAGTGAAAAAATGTGTGTTTTGTGTGACTATTGTTCATCCAATGGTCACATGCATTTTTTGTTTGTGTAGCCATTTGTATTATCTAGTCACACAAAGCATGAAGCAAACAGTGACCAAAAGTGTAATAATTGTGACTATATGCATCTTTTAGTCACATATAAGAAATCAATATATATGACAACAAATTCAAATATATATAAAATATCAAAACGAATTCAAATACAATAAAATTAGAATTTATATCAAAATTGTAATGTCGTACATAATAAAATTTTCATAAATTTAATGACTTCTGAGTCTTGATCTTCTTAGCAGCTTCCTTTTAAATGCCATTAATAGAGACGTAAATGTTTTTGCGCGTCGTTGTTTATTTAGGTGCAGTTTTGTTCTCAGTAATCTTTGGTATGGTACTTGGTGGTGTAGCCTGTAGGAAACAAAAGCCGGGTGTATCAAACACTAAATTAAATATGAAGAATTATATATACGTAAGTTGATAAATTAAACACATGCGTGTATGTACCTGTTCATAAAAAATCACTTGATCCTTTGGCCATGCCCAAAAACCACCACATGCAGCCTGAACTGTTTTGAAACCGTTACTTCCTACATCCGGGATGCATGCTGCATCCACTAAAGATTTATCAACAGACACTCTGTAGCAATCCTTTGGGAGTGGTTTGTTATGAAGCATTTGTTTTCCTTCACTCTTGTATACAGTACCCAACGCTATAATACTTGTTTTCTTTGTATGCCACAGTTTGCACTTAATTTCCTAAAAAAATGATTTGTTGCATGTACATTTGTATCAGAAATTAATTAAACAAAAGAATATATGAACATGTTTGAATACATACTTGTATTGGAGAAGCATGTTCTTGTGATTGGGAATCTTGACGTGAAGAATCCTTTCGTTTGAGTCTATTCAGTTTCTTAGATGAGACAGATTTAACAGGTTCCTGTACATATAAACACGGTAAATAAGACATGTATGTGGAATTCTAAAATAACAAGGGGATGTTTTATTACTTACACTTATTACCATTTCCTTTTCCAAATTTGCAAGTCCATTAAACTTTTGAATGGTCGCAACTTTCTCACATCTAGCAACACATGTTTCGGCATCCTCATCAGCACTGCTATTTATAATATTAATGTTCACCGGAGTTACTTGCATTATAATATGTTATTTGGTAATATAATTTCATAATTGTAACAAAAAAAAAGCAACATAAAAAATGTCTTACTTCTGTTGGTGTCGATGTAGTTGACGTTGACTGCAACGTCTGCCCCTTTTGGGCAGCCAATTGATTCATCAAATCCTGGATTACCTTATCTTTTTCTTGACGTTGGCGTCTCTCATTTTCAAGTTCACTTTGAAGTAACACCACTCTTTCATCAGATGCTTTTCTGATTCGAGGCAGATCAAAATACCTCTTGTAGGTTACTCCACCTCCAACTCCTCTCGCATATCCTCCCTTTTCCTTACCTAATACAACTGTCATGGCATCAGTGCCATGATCAATCTTCAAGGTTCCTTTTTTGATCTTGTCTTCCGTTTCTTTCTGCACACACCATATGGGAAATAGGTTATTATATGTTGATCCCACTTTCAACAATGAACATAATACAAACTTTGCAGTAAAACTTACTATTTTTTCTCCCACAGTCCTAATCTCATCATCGTGATATTCTCCATCTTTCTTCTCCCTTCCTTTCAACCACAGCGTACCGCGCGGTGGTTCTTCATCTGGTTCAATTTATTTTTTCTCGATCTTATAACCATCAAATACATACATATGTAAGATAAACCAATATAAACGATACTAAGATGCTATTAAATGCAAATGTGCAAATGTTTAATGTTACCATTTTATCTATCACATTGGCGTATCCACCTCGTCCCATTGTATGCTGATAAACACACTTGGAACGCGCCAGTTTAGCTGCAGTTGATTTCACCTTGTAACACAAAATGATAAGGAGTGAATATGTATTAATGTTGACATTATAGAACTAATATATATGTGAAAGATAGTGAAACTTGAATAAAAATGACTAATTAACACCTTGTATTCCTCCGTAGCCGTGTACTTTACAAAATTGATCCAATCTTCGGCTTTTATAATTGCACTGTACTTCGCCGGTACTTCATTTAGTTTTGAAGGTGTATTTTGGTTTGGAAATATGTAGTTTTGTGCCAATTTCCTTCTGAAATTCCTTAGAAGTTGACCAAGACGATTCATTATCAGCTTTCTTACTGTCAATTCAACAGCAAAAAATCGCTGCAAAGAGTAACACAATGTTGTTAATTAGTTGCACATAATTAAAATGCAGAGATAAACTTATTAACACCTTGTACCTACAACAAGCAACCCACTACTATCACACACACGACATACACTCAAACAAGAACAAACATATCGACATAACAGACACTCACACAAACACAACTTGTATACTAAACAAGTATCGATCCTTCTTTTATTCTATAGTTTATCCAGGTTATTATTCGTATTCTAGATACCACATACATGTTCAAATGACCAGATTCACAACCGTATACCACAACATATCAAATGATTCCAACACTGAAATAAGGGACATATATGTATTATGGATTCTTGATTTCATGGTACGTATAGATTTAATTCTATATTAATGGGTTGAAAAAAAGTATATGTGTACCGTGATTCCGTCCCACATTTTATCCCTTGCTTCTGAATCAACTTTCTTCCACGATAGAATCCTGACACCTATATGCTCACGAACCAAGTCACCCAAAAAACTCGAAAACAATGCTCTGTTTTTTCCTGTTAACCTATTCAGAGCATCAAAGGTTACACTGACCTTTACTCCATCGGGTTTTCCATATTCCCGACGAAACTTAGCTAACCTAGTTATCCCCCTCTTAACTATATTCATATTTGAATGGTTGTTTTCATCATCCTCACCATCTACAGAATAAACCTCTGATTCATATCCTAACTGTTTATCATTTAAATCTTCATTTTCTTGATCAGAATGAAACATATGATCTATAGTTTCCATGATTCGTCAGAACTAATGTATAAAAGAGAATTAGTAAACTTAGTTGGTAAAGAATGGTGTAAAAATTAAAGTTTTGATGGTATGGTCGAACCCTAATTTCTTGGAGTGAAAATAGGCCTCATGATGGGGCAGTTTTTGAAATAAGGAAACCATAATTTCCTATTTTTTTTTTTAATTTTTGGCTGAAATTTTGGCTCCACATTTGAGAATTAAAAATTTTGGCTCCAAAGTTATAATTAAGAGTTTAAATATTTAATTTTGGCTGCAATTTTAATATTTAAACCTAAATATTTGTTTCAAACCCGGTGTCCCACACACTGCAGACACACTAAAATCACCACACGTCGCATAAAAATGAACAAGCAAAAGCAAAAATTGACTTAAAGCAACTAATTAAGAAACTATAACTCACAAGCAGTCCCAGATAAACAATTAAGCACAAAAAAAAGCGAATCCAACCAAGGACTACTGATACAACAACCAGCCAAACACCCCCTTAAAAGGGCCGTTGTGATTTTAAAACTAAATAATGGTTATACAAGCTGAGATTTTGAAAGTTAAATGTTCTAGTAACTATATTAATCACTGAAAAGTATATTTTAACAAAAAATAAGCACTAACAATAAAGTTGTTCGGGAACCATACCAGTAAACAACAACATACCCTGTTATATTATGAAGCAGCTTATATGTTCAAAATGGAACCCTATACCTGCAAGCACATATAACAAAACCATAAGAACAAGTAAGTATCAACTTAACGTAGGTGTTCGGGATCGATTACAAAAACATAAGAACAAGTAATTACCTGCAACCACATAATACTCTAAAAGCATTTTCAGCCAATAGGTGTATATTCAGTGTGTGAGTCTTTTGCATCGGCTTTTTCAGCCATGGTTAACTATCGGATGTTCTTTTTTCTTCAATAATCATGCAACAGTAGACTTATGTTTAAATCAGGGCTACAAATTAGCCGAATAAGATTAAGCTTGACTCTAAGACTCATTTAGCTTGAATTACCCAATAAATATCGCTTTGTTTGCAGCCCTAGCCACATGTATATTAGCGCTTAAAACTTACATAGGAATCGAAATGCTAAAACAAAATGCAGTTGCATTCTTATATTTTCAACCTTGCTAACATATTCAAACACCACAACATATTCCAAAATGCAAAACAACATCTAAAATAAACTGAAACAAACTATCAAAGGCATTTCTTTTTAATCTAATAATATTGATAGCATTAACAACTGATCAAAAGACATAAAACATGTAAATTAAGCCATTGATTCCATTAATTTTCCATTTGAAGTGTTCATACATACAAAACATGGAAATTTAACAAAATACATAAGACATAAACATATAAAACCAAACAAAAGAAACTTCACATCCCATGGAGACAACCCTTCAACCAGTCATGGTCTCAATCTGTTCTTCCTTGGTCTGGACATCCTCCTCAGCATCAGCAATGAGATCATTCAGGCTTTGCAGCTTAGCATTGGCATTCTCCCTGTCATGCCTAAGATCAAGCAGAGTGTCAAAGAGGTCTTCCTATCCAAGAGCTTGCAACTCAGCTATTAAAGCATTAAGCTGCCCAATCTCATTCTTCAATGTGGTGACCTCTTCACGCATCCTGTTTATAAAGCCACGGATACTGGAAATTTGCTGACCCTTGAAGAAACTCATGTAACCATCAACAGAGGTCTCCCCGTTAAAGTCAACAAGGTCATCAATCACACGCCTAGCCACTTGGTTTGGTCCTGATGGTGCTGCCATTGATAATGAATTTGGGTAAAATAAGGATTGATTGAAATGATATTAAAAATTGATGAAGAAGAGTGGTAGGGATGGTGATGTGGGAATTTGGGTTTTTATAGGGGATTTTTGTGGTGGAGATTAGCGGTGTGAAAGTGGTGTGGTTAATACGCGTTGGAACCATCATGATGATTTGACGATTAAGTTGGTGGCGGTGGTTATTTCAGAAAAACGGAGGGAGAGACTCCTTGTGATGATGAGAACTCATAAATCCTGTGTATGAGAAGCCATAATGTTTTAAAAAAGTCAAACTAATTCCTCCTTATTTTAAACTATCACTATAAGTTAGAGTTGTTGATCGGTTCGGTTCGGTTCTCGGGTTTGTTCGTTTAGTTTGGTTTTGTCAAATCGGCTATAGTTTGATTCGGGTCATTAAACACAAAAACGTTTAAAACCATAATAAATAAACGAAAACGCAAAAAAAAAATGACCAAACCAGAAGAAAGTAAGAAAACGTATGAAACGGAGGAAAACGTCTAAAATAGATGAAAATGGCTAAAAACGGACAAAAACAGAAGAAAAAAAAAACGTGTGGCAACGGACTGAAACATGAAATAATGGGGCGAGAACATGTAAAAAAGGAAAAACATATGAAAAGGGATAAAACCCTATGAGAAGGGGGAAAACGTGTATAAACGGACTAAATCATGAAATAACGGGCGAAAACGTGTTAACACTGACGAAGACATGTAAATCCGTAAGAAAACATATAAAAACTGACTAAAAAGGACAAAGACGTAAGAAAACGGATGGAAACGTATGAAAACATATGAAAAAGGACAAAACCCTATGAGAAGGGAAAAAACGTGTATAAACATAGTAAATGCATGAAATAATGTGCGAAAACGTGTAAACACTGAGGAAAACATGTAAACTCGTAAGAAAACGTATAAAAACTGAGTAAAAAGGACAAAGACATAAGAAAATGGATGTAAGCGTATCAAAACATATGAAAAGGGATAAAAGCCTATGAGAAGGGGGAAAACGTGTATAAACGGCAAAAGGGAGAAACTGGGAGTCAGATATCATATCATAATCAGAGTGTCATATCAAAAGGTTCATATCCAATAGGTTCATATCCAATGTTGCAAAAATCGTGAATCAGTAGTCGGGCGGTGGACCACCTTGTAGCTTGTAATCGGTCTGGGCGGGATGAATCGGTGATAGGGTATAAAGTGCCGACTATTATGATTGAATGTATTGCTTCGCATGAAGTCAGAGATAGGACAGTAATCCACCACGAGCCCAGAAACATAACATATCATATCATATAACAGATAATCCACTAACTGTAGATAACAGATATAGGATGCATCCATACTCCCCTGCAGATAACATAGTGGCCAAACATATACTTGAGCTCATAACATGTAACATATAAGGGATGGTGTGGAACGTCACTCAAACACACTAGAGTCATATATGCCATTGGTGCATCAATGACCCGGACATGGAACCCCCATGACTAGTGAAATGGCTCGTGTATCAAGCTGATAGTCATATATCATATCTTAATCAGAGTGTCATATCAAAAGGTTCATATCCAAAATGTGCATAACAAATGGGTCATATCAAATGGTTCAGAAAAGCATATCAAAGGTTCATAATAAAAGTTTCATAGCAAAGATTCGTCATTAAGGTTCATAGTAAAAAGAATCATATGAAGATTCGTCATTAAGGTTCATCAAGGTCGACAACAGGGCAATATCACCGGTTCATATGACCCAAGTGTACTATCGGGTTGTTCGATTAGTTTGGTTTCATTCAATTAGAAAATAATAATCATGAATATTTTAAAAATAATATTCAAATTATAACCATTTATAAAGATGGGGTGATCTTTTTGAAATTCACGGGTTGAAAAGGTTAATCGGGTTTTGGGTTGACACAGCCAACCCTTTTTTGATACAAAAGTTGCCACATTAAGAAAAAAAGCTTAAACGGGTTGTCAAGTCGACCCAATTAATTTATTCACAACCCGAACCTACCCTGATTAATAAATGGGTTAGATGGGTCAACCCAAACCTGACCCGAAATATATTTATACTCAACACCGAGTTACTAGTTCCTCTCTTTTTACAAATGCTTCAAATTGAAACTGAATTGGTTATACTTTGAGTCATCCCAATTAAAATAATAATCATCAATATTATGGGAACGTGTAAGTTTTTCTCGACCTTTGATTTTCTGCAGTCTCTTCAGTTCTCATGATTACTTGTTTTAATTATTTCATTTCTCATTAATACTCTTAATTTTTTCAGTTCATGCATCTAATCTTTATATATATGTTGGTTTTATTTTTATTTTTTCAGTTCATCCATAAACTTTTTTCAGTTCATAACTTTTTATTTCATTTCTCATTAACCCTTGTGGAAAACTAGAAGGGGGGTTTGAATAGTTTTACGTCTTTTTAATTTTATTATGAAAACTTAGTTTAGTTTTAAAACCTTGTTTGCTTTTAAAACTTTGATTCAATCTTATGTGAACTCAAATCTTGAACAATATGAACAACTATATCTAAGTATGAACAATAATAATATAAGCTAAGTACGTGAAATCAACACATGCACAATATAAACAATTATAGCTATATACGAGAGACAAGTAAGTAATCATTTATTTTATAATCCTTAGTTATATTTTGTTTGAAAACTTTACTTGATTGAAATGATCAATTATATGTATGTTACCTTTTTAGTTTGATTGTAAAAACTTTGTTTTGTGAATGAAACTTTCATTTGATCTTTAAGTAAAATCAATACTAGCACTATATGAGCAAATATATATATACGTCTACGTCTACAAAAGTAATAACGATATAAGCAAGATAATAAGTAAGATATGGAAAGATCTAACCGCGAGACAAAGGATTTATAGTGGTTCGGCTACAAGGACACCTTCCTTGCCCTACTCCACTCCTCGAGTCACCTACTCGAGAGTTTTCTTCACTATGTCAACAAGCTCCCTTATGGCGGAGAAAACCTTACGCACCAATTTACACACCACCTTACACACCACAACTTCTTCACAACTAAGTCACAACTTCTACTTCACAACTAACTACTCCACGCCTATCTTCTTCACACCATTTTTCTTCACAACTAACACCTTCACACCTAGCTTCTTCACTACAATCTAATTCCTAACTTTTCTTCTTCACACCCAACAACTAACTAATCACACAATCAATATACCTAGCACAACTATCTACAATCAAATATTCACAACAATCTTCACAAAGGATAATGTAAATAATCTTTGAAGATGCACCAACAACTTGATGTGGAGATCACAACAAGTTGTAATACTTCTTGTCTTGGGGGATAGAAGTATTTTTCTCTTGCACTTGAGAGGATGAAGGTTGGATCACTTTGAAACAAAGAATTATACACTTATGATCAAAGGATAAGAGAATAGAGATTTGGATCTAGATCAGAAAGTTTAGAAGTGCAAAAGGTGAGAAAAATATGTGGAATGAACCAGTATTTATAAGGGGAAAAATACTGTTTGGGAGCGTGGCCGGTCCCCTTAATTGGGTGCCGGTCCACTTAATAATTAAGGGGACCGCCTAGTATAATTAAGGGGGCCGCCTAAGAAAAAATTATTTTTTCTTCAGATTTTTTGTCTTTTTGTGGGGGAGGTTTTTCCTGAAGAATGTAGCCGTTTTTGGGGTTGAAATTTGAATTCAAACTATTTATTTTGAATAAAACATTTCTTATAAATACAAAATTGTTTTGTATAAGTTTAAAAATGTTTGTCCCACTTTAATAAAATGTAAGGTTTGTAAAAATAAAAATTCCTTTGATCATAAAATGCATTAGACACTTTGTTTATTCATACCTCAAGTGATATGGATGCTAAAGCAAATATTTACGACTAAATACTTGTTTACGTCATAATTTGTAGTTCAATGAGTTTACGTTTTGTGATTATCAAAACATAGAGATATCGATATATGTTAATAATGTTTTTAGGCATTATTTATATCAACAATCTCCCCCTTTTTGATGATTACAAAACCTAAACTCATAAAGTCATAAATTTCTAACAATCTCCCCCATAAATGAAGTTAGACGGGATGAAAGCTCCCCCTTGATGTGTGCTCCCCCTCGTTCGAGTGCACCAAGGAAACGAGATATGGAATTCTCGCAAGAAAAATATTAGAAGCACAAGCATATATAGAAGAATATGCAATATACAAATAACAAGCATAGCAAAAGAATATTAAGGATACATAACAATTAATTCAAAGTGATTATGTTAAAGATCCTAATTTGCCAAAAAGAGCCATCGGACTTGCTTGTAACAAAAGGTTGGTTGATTCGTATTTGAAAGTGAAAATCATAAGCATATAGTATGCTTAGATAGTTGATGATGGAGTGTTTGGAATAAAGATAGTTGAGTTAGGGTAAGGTTGTTGGATTAATGGAGGCATATGTTTGGGTCATGAATGTTGGAGATTTTGGTGGTGGAGAGTTTGTAGCGGAAGAGGTTGATTAAGGTTTTGGATGTTGTTCAAGTGAGGGTATTGGATGTGATCTAGTGAGAAGACATTCAATCCAAGTGAAGTGTTCATTGAAGGCAATGGTTTTTAGGAGAAAGATGCAACAAGGTCAATTGTTGACATGCTTCTCAAGTTGATTTATGTTGTGTGGTGATGAGGGTGATTTAGATGAAGGTGGATCCAAATTGCGTTGAGCAAGATGTAAGGCTAAAAGACCACAAAGCTCATGGGATTCTTTTAGCGCCTCAACGAACATTAAGTGTTCGGAGGAAGGTGATGGTGGTGGAGCATGATAGTTGTCTTGGGTGAGGGTTTGAACATGCAACATAGGAATGGCATGTGAAGTTGTAGGATGTGGTGGTGATACTCTTGGTGGTGGAGACATGTTTGAGCTTGGGTAATTATGAAAACATGATATCGGTGGAAGAGATGCTTCATGAGTGGATGGTGTTTTTGTTGAATGAGCAACATGTAAAGTGTTGGTAATGAGGTTGGGATTATTGTTTTGGGATTGTGCATGCTCATCATAAGAAGGAGCATTAGTGGAAGCATGAATGGATGATTTGTTGTTAAATGGATCATTTGTGTGAGAGTGAGGTTTAGGTGTTGGTTGATTATGAACAACATCGCTTGAGTTGTAAAAAGATTATGAGGTTTGAGTGTAATGTAGAAGGATATGGGTGAGTAAAGGTTTTTGATATGTAATGTTGGTAAGAAGGAGAGTGAGGTGTTAGGTATGTAATGTTGAAGACATATGAGGAATTTGGTGTTGGATGTTTGACAACATCATTTGGTTTGACGGGCTTTTAATGGAAGTTAGGCTTTCTTCTCCAAACGGGTTATTTGATGGTTTTGGTTTAATGGGAGAGGTCATGAAGAGATGAGTATAGATTGAGATGAATGAGAGTGTTTATAATGTAGGATTGGTGGGATTAAGGATGTATTAATTTTGATAGAAGGTTTAGGATAAAATAGGTTTATGAATTTTGGGAAGTGTAGGATGAAATGGGCTAAAAAGTAGAAAAACGAAACAACACCTTCGACCATCAGATGGCCGGTCCCCTTAATTGGAGGCTGGTCCCCTTAATAATTAAGGGGGCCGCCTTATGATTTAAGGGGGCCGCCCATCTGGTGATTTCCAGATTGCCAGAAAAGGGTTTTTGGTAGTGAATTGCAGAAAGGTTGTGTTTTCGGTTTCAAACAAGTCCAACTCTTTGAGGCAATTAAGCATATACTAATTATGTAGGCAATTATGTAGCCAAAGCATGTTAATCAAAGAGATTAAGTAAACAAGCAATTTCATCTAGCATGCAAACATACTCATCAAGCAAGTAAAATATAAGTGCTAGGAAACAATAACCAACATCAAGTATTTCATAACTACATAACTAGGAGGATTAATCCTAATGTGTATCAATGTGCAATAAGTGGGTAGTTATGATAGCATGGATTTCTAGACTTGTTACAAACAAAGTCTTAATGAACAAACCATGGTCCTCTTGATTTGATTTAGTTCACTTATAAGTGTCATTTATATAAATATAGATGACAAATATGAGATCACCATGCATGATTTTAAAAGAGACGTTTTTAGCATTATTCAACAATGTTTGAAAGTAAATTTTCACTTAGATGTGAGAGTTATTTGAATAAAATAGATTGGGTTTTTACTTCAAAATGTGTGAATGAATGGTAAAGAATATTTTCCCAATCTTTAGTTTTGATCAAAACAAAATTGTGGATATTGATAGTGAAAACATGTTATTTAAAAGTGGGATAGTTATTTGAAAAACTATTTTCCAAAATGTGAGGTTTTTGCATATTTTTAGAGATATTAAATTTTTGACAACAAATATCATAAATCAAATATTTTAAAAAAATGTTTATTAAAGATCTCATGCTCAAGAGGATTGGTTAAGCCTATTATTATCTCATGCTATCGTTTCTACATATCCTATGATCCTAAAGGAAATGAAGACGATAATTTATATGTTAGATGCGAGAGTGTCGAATGGGGTATAACCTAACATCTATAGTTCCTTTGTTTTCGCACGCTTATCTAACTTAATGCCATAGTCTACGAGAGCTTGTTTCATCCATAGTTTTCTTATGCGAGGGATCTAATCCTACTTCTATATTAACGATCGATCCACTTAACTCATTTCACTTCATCACCATGAGTTTGCTAATAGTGGATATAGAAGATTTCCATTTTCTATTTCGTTCGGCAATGAACAATTTTATCTTATTCCTAGGAGAGTCAACCAATGATGTTTCTAGGTTATAAGAATATAAGCAATTATGTACTAAGCATTAATCTAACTAATCATTTATCTAAGCATGCAAATTATAGTGATGAACTTAAAAGAAACGCGTACCTTTTAGTCTTCAATGGAATATCTTCAAGCACTTCAAGTGACCATGTTAACTTATAGAAGTCATTTGTAGATGATATTCCAACTTCTTCCAAGATTGACAACTTTGCCACTTGGTCCCCATTTTCTCATTGGTCCAAAGTTGTTTGGTCCAAACATATTTAACATTTGGCTAGGATGCATGTATGGTGGTAATATTTCCCAAGGATTGTAACTTGGTTGATAATTCCACATTTGATTTCTAGTGTTATTGTAATATTGTCTATTTTGATTTCTTCTAGGTTGAGGTGTTTTAGATCTTGGATGATGATTGTTAGGTTTTCTTGGTGGTGGAGTTTTAGATCTTAATTTAGGTTTAGAGGATCCTACTTCGGTCTTTAAGGATGGTTTATAAAAAGTTTTTACTTTTTCATCATTCGCAATGGGTATTTTTCTATCTTTTGTAAGTATATACTTAGGATTTGATTCTAATGATTTTTGTTTACTAGGTTCACATTCAAACTTTATACTTTTATTTTCACTAGTTGAAACATTAGTTGAAGTTAATCCGAGACCGGTTTTATCTCCCGAAGTTTCTTGAACACTTATTATTTTCTTAAGTGGGTTACTACAATTTTTAAACTTGTCAAGTTTGAAAATTTCATTTTTAAGTTTTTCGT
Source organism: Artemisia argyi (assembly GCA_030686995.1). Lineage (NCBI taxonomy): Eukaryota > Viridiplantae > Streptophyta > Magnoliopsida > Asterales > Asteraceae > Artemisia > Artemisia argyi. The sequence continues at coordinate 39,290,086 of CM060706.1, forward strand.
TTTCATTTTTAACCTCTAAGCATGTTTTACATTTTATAAAAACTTCTTTTCCTTTTTCCAAATGTTGTAGTTTAATTTTCAATTCGAGTATTTCATTTTCTAATAGATTATTAATATGTTTTAGTGACTTATTTTTAGCTATAACTTTTTTACCTAATATGCATAACCTATTATATTCACTATCTAGGTCTTTTTCGTCTAATGATAAATTTTTGTCACTAAAGTATTCGGTTTCGAAACGTACCTCGCTTGGTGTCTTAGCCATAAGACACTTTTCTTCATTTGTGGTTTCTTTCTTGTCCTCATCGCTATCACTCCAAGCACCTCCGATAAACGCCTTTTGATTTTGATCTCTTGACATCATTGGACACATTCTGATGAGATGATTTGGATTGCCACATTTAAAACACTTTCTTTCATTATATGGTTGCCTAACATATCTTCCTCGTCTTTTGAAGAATTTCTTGAAGTCTCGTACGGCCATAGCATACTCTTCATCTTCACTTTTGGAGGTTGAGCATTCTTCGTCACTATAGTCCTTTTTAGCTCTCAACGCAATTGATTTGCTTTGCTCCCTTTTTCCTTTGACCATCTCGGAGTCTTTCTTTATTATTTCTTCGTAGACCTTTAAGTTGCCGATCAATTCGTCAAGTTGTAGAGTTGACAGATTCCTTGATTCTTCAATAGCCATGACTTTAGCTCGCCATTTTGGATGAAGAACCCTAAGAAATTTCCTAACAAAATTCTTACTAGAAGAATTCTCATCAAGTGCTTTTAAACTTGTGATAATAGTGTTAAATCTAGCAAAAGCATTATCTATTGATTCCTCCTCCGGAATCGTAAATTGTTCATATTGTTGAACAAGAAGATCTATTTTGTTATCTTTAACTTGACTATTACCTTGGTGAGTGATTAGTAAAGAATCCCAAATTTCTTTTGCGGTTTTACACATAAAAATTCTTTCGTATTCTTTACGTGGTAACGCATTGTAAATAACCATTTTTGCTTCATTGTTTTTAGAAAGTCTTCTTTTTAAATCATCATTTTGTTTTTCAAAAGGTACTATTTCATCTTTATTTGTTTCGGGATTATTTTGAGTAGGTAAAAAAATCACCATTAGTAATAACATGCCAAAGATCTAGATCTTTTGACTTCACATAAGTTTCAAATCGATTTTTCCAATATAAAAATCCATCACTTTCAAATAGTGGTGGTCTTTGCATAGATTGCCCTTCTAAATATTTTTCAGATTCCATAGATCGTTACAAATTTTAAAATACAATATATTTTAAAGATCTTGCTAGACGTGGCTCTGATACCAATTGTGGAAAACTAGAAGGGGGGGTTGAATAGTTTTACGTCTTTTTAATTTTATTATGAAAACTTAGTTTAGTTTTAAAACCTTGTTTGCTTTTAAAACTTTGATTCAATCTTATGTGAACTCAAATCTTGAACAATATGAACAACTATATCTAAGTATGAACAATAATAATATAAGCTAAGTACGTGAAATCAACACATGCACAATATAAACAATTATAGCTATATACGAGAGATAAGTAAGTAATCGTTTATTTTATAATCCTTAGTTATATTTTGTTTGATCCTCACTCCCTACAAAAGGGTTGGATCAGTTGGAAAACCCCTTGCCTCTTAACCTAGAGGTCAAGGGTTCGATCCTCACTCCCTACAAAAGGCCGGAGGTCCTTTCTACCTTAGGTAGAACCGGAAGCAACCTCTCTACCTTAGGTAGGGGTATGGTTGTCTACGTCTCAACCTCCCCCATACACCGTGGAAGACGGTATTTGGACCCATAACCCGTGGAAGACGGTATTGGGAGTTACTTTACTTTACTTTTACTTTACTTTTAGTTATATTTTGTTTGAAAACTTCACTTGATCGAAATGATCAATTATATGTATGTTACCTTTTTAGTTTGATTGTAAAAACTTTGTTTTGTGAATGAAACTTTCATTTGATCTTTAAGTAAAATCAATACTAGCACTATATGAGCAAATATATATATATATACGTCTACGTCTACAAAAGTAATAACGATATAAGCAAGATAATAAGTAAGATATGGAAAGATCAAACCGCGAGACAAAGGATTTATTGTGGTTCGGCTACAAGGACACCTTCCTTGCCCTACTCCACTCCTCGAGTCACCTACTCGAGAGTTTTCTTCACTATGTCAACAAGCTCCCTTATGGCGGAGAAAACCTTACACACCACTTTACACACCACAACTTCTTCACAACTAAGTCACAACTTCTACACAACTTCTACTTCACAACTAACTACTCCACGCCTATCTTCTTTACACCAATTTTCTTCACAACTAACACCTTCACACCTAGCTTCTTCACTACAATCTAATTCCTAACTTTTCTTCTTCACACCCAACAACTAACTAATCACACAATCAATATACCTAGCACAACTATCTACAATCAAATATTCACAACAATCTTGACAAAGAATAATGTAAATAATCTTTGAAGATGCACCAACAACTTGATGTGGAGATCACAACAAGTTGTAATACTTCTTGTCTTGAGGGATAGAAGTATTCTTCTCTTGCACTTGAGAGGATGAAGGTTGAATCACTTTGAAACAAAGAATTCTACACTTATGATCAAAGGATAAGAGAATAGGGATTTGGATCTAGATCAGAAAGTTTAGAAGTGCAAAAGGTGAGAAAAATATGTGGAATGAACCAGTATTTATAAGGGGAAAAATACTGTTTGGGAGCATGGCCGGTCCCCTTAATTGGGTGCCGGTCCCCTTAATAATTAAGGGGACCGCCTAGTATAATTAAGGGGGCCGTGATTGGCTCCAAACGGTCAACCTAAATTGACCAGGTGATGGTCAACAAGGTCAAACAGCCTACAGTCAATGCTCCGCGGAAGTATAGTGTTTCCCCGGGTCGTTATGTCCCGACGAGGTGTGATGGTTAACAAACGGTTCTGTGATCGGGTGAATTTGGACAGGAAAAGGTTTGTGAATGGTTAAACTGAGGAATATACGAAGAAATAGCTTAAATAAGCTATATGAACAAGACTATGAAATCAGAAAAACCAGAAACGATTAAAACTTAAAAACGCGTACGTTATATTTAAATTTACGTTAACGTACAAAATAAAAAGTGAAAACTGAAATCTGAAAACACCCAGGGGGTGAAAATGACTTTTTTACAAACTAAAAGGTAAAAGAAAATTTTTAGAAAAAGAAAATAATTTTTTACACTAATTAACTATTTAATATTAATTAATTACTAATTATTACTAATTATTAATATTTAAAATACTTAAATACAATATAATATTATTTAAACACTAGAAAAATGAAAATAAAATTTCTAAAATTATAAAATAACTAAAAATAAGTTTTAAAATTAAAAATAAGTATTTTTGTCTTTTTATGAATTTTCTATTAATTAATTATTAATTATCTAATTAAACTATTTTAAATTAATAAAAATAGAAAATGAACAGTAAAAATCACAAGAAAATTTCTAAAATTATTTTACAACATATAAAAGCTAGGAAAAATATAAAAACTAGGTTTCACTTAATAAAAACTAATTATGCTATTTAAAACTAATTATTACTTAATTATTAATTAAACTAAGATTAATTCTAATAAATACTAAATTATAAAATAAAAATCTGAGAAAATTATTATAAATACTTTAATATAATAGGAATTTAAGAAAAATATAAAAAAGCTAAGTACTTAATAAAAATATAAAAATGAAAATTAAAATTAAATTACATTAAATAGAAACTATCACTTAAAATTAAAATTGTTTTTTCTGGATTTTTCTTTTTGAAAACTGATTTACACCTAAAAACAAAAAAATTTTGTAAAAACAAAATTTTTATAACTTAATAATAAGCTGTTTGAGGGCTTATTAGTAAGACAGTTGACCAAAGTTGACCAAGAAGGAAAATGGGCTCAAATGAGATCAAGTGGGACCCACAATGGTAAATTCAGGTTCAAACAAGTTAGATGAGCATGTTTAAACAAGAAAATGCAAGTATGATCCACAGAATAAGCAAATAAGGTAGTAATAAGCACATCGATACCTTGTTCAACTCAGAAAAAAGGGACAACTTTGAGGGCCAAATACAGGTGGGGTCCACTGAATCCTAGGTCAAAGCTTTGGTCAAGGATTGAAGTCTACCAGGGGGGAATTGAAAGAAGCTATGTTGGGGGGTTGTGGACCACTGTGGTGGCTGGAAACCACCACCAAAGGGTGGTGCTTGGGTGGCTGTTATGTGCAGCAGGGGGTTCACCTCCCCTGCAGGTGACTTTGAGCAGGGGTGGACCCCACAGTAAAAATTGCAAAAATAAACTAATGATAGGATCACAAAGTTGAGGTGGGATACTACTACTCCTAAAAAGTGCAAAGCTTGAATCACAATACAAAATTCTAAACAATTTCCACAAAAAGTGGGAATTCTGCCTAGGGCAAAATTTGACTTTTTAAGAAAATGAACTAGGTTGACTTTGGTGAGTTTTGTTTGCTTCTAATTAACTGATATGCATGTATTAAGTTGTAATGAACTCAAAATTAGCAATATTACACACAATATAAGGCAATGGTGTGGATTTGGTACATGAATATCCACACAGTGGACAGTTATGAGGCTTAGAAGCCAATTTTGACTTTTTGCTAAAAGGAACTTGAATTTTAAGCTTGAAATGACCTATTGTACCTTATAGTAAGATGTTGCAACAACAAACAACCACTGAACCACCTAGGTGATCAGAGAACAAGCCTAAGCCAAACACTACCTTATGTGCCCTAATTATTGATTTTTCAAAACAAATAAGTGATTTAAGCCATGAATTCTTGAATCAAACTACCAACTGAGTGAGATAAGGTTATTAAAACCCAAAGACACAGTGATAATCAACAAAACAAACTCCTACCCACAAAATGCAATTTAACTGAGGTAAATATTGAAACTAAGTAATGTGAGATTCTAATGAACAATCAAGTATTTTAAGTAACTAACATACTCAAATACTCACCATAAGCAGTATAACCAAATATAAACACCCAATGACTCACTCTACAGTAAAAGGCCAAAATAGGAAATTGGCTTACAAGAGCTTCCAGGGTAGAGAGCTGAGAACCAAGGACCAATCTTATTACCTAAGGCTTCCCTTTAAGCTACTAAACCACTGCATCCACAGATCACCATAACCCATTCTGCATCTCTTTCTCTTCTTCTATCTTTTTTTTTTTATTTTATTTTTCTATTTTACACTGATTTTGAGATTTTATAGATTGTGAAACTAAACTAACTTGAATGCATTTGAAAACTTATAAAAGCTTAATAATGAGCTGAATTGGGTCCAAATAAACAGAGAGCAACAACTTTCAAATACAATAGAATAAAAACGAAATTTTTACTAAATATGATAAAAGACTGAATTAATAGGAAAGCTTGAAATAAATGTTAAATAACCTTGAAAATACACTAGAAAACTTGGTGACAACTGGTTTAAACTAAGAAATTACAATTGAAGATAAAATTACACTAAAAATGCCATAAAAGCTAAACTGCTACTAAAACTACACTAACTACTATCTTTGCTTCCCTTCTTCTTGACTTTTATAGGTCCATGTGACTTTCTCTCACTTTCCCATTAACTTCTGACCATTGAATTAGCTTCACTTGATCTCAGCCTTCAAAATTGTGTTTGGCGGGAAAATAGGACAAAGGCAGTTGTGGGTGACTTGTTAGGTTTTGGGATTAATTAATGTAGCTTGGAGGTTTGTGGAGACTAGGGGGACAAGGTGTGGGTTTGCTGAGGTGGAGGAGGGGGGATGGGTTGAGTGTGCAGGGGAGTAGCAGGCAAGTGGGTGTGTGGGAAGGAGATGGTCAAACTTTGGTTGACCTGGGGTAGTATTAAAAACGGGTTGGGGTGGTTTTTTATATTTTTGGAGTGGGCTTGGGTAGTGGGCTGTTGATGGTGTTATGGATCAGGGTGGGCTTTTGGGTGGATTTGGTTTGTAGTATTAGTTTGTTTGTTTATTTTTAAGTTTAAAAACCATAGGGACCATTCATGTACAAACTGAAAATCCAAGGCTGAAAATGTAAATTCCCCAAAAGCTCAAAAGGGTTAATTCTTGCCAAGTATAAATAATCACAGGGGCCAAAATTGTCATTTTTTATTTTGAAATTCACAGGGGCCAAAATTGTCATTTTTCAAAAGTCCAGGGACCAAACATGTAATTTCCTCAAAATTTTCATCCAGGGGTTAAAAGTGACAAATGTGAATTCCCAAGAACCATATTTGATTTTTTTTTCTCCAAAATTGCACTCCCAGGGGCCAAAATTGCCAAAGTCTGAAAGTGCAGGGACTAAACTTGTAAATTTCCAAAACTTTTCAGATTTTTCACCAAAGGACTAAATATGACAACTTATGATTTCAAAAGGACCTTTGGTGATTTTTTCTTTTAAAATATAAGCTCAGGGACTATTTTTGCCAATTTTTGAAAGTTGGGGGACTGAAACTGCCAATTTTGCAAACTTTGTACGTTTTTCATTTGTTTTTGCTCATTTTGCATCTAAAACATATAAAACACAATTTTGAAATATTTTTAGTATTTTGATGCATTTCTGAGTGTTTTTGTATGTTTTGCAGTTCAGATTTGACCAAAAATGATGAGTGTTTAAGCACTCATCAATCCCCCACACTAAACTATTGCTAGTCCCTAGCAATAACTGTTTTGAAAACTTGATGGATTTTAAACTCTTTACCACCACCAGTGGACTGTTATGAGGCTTATAAGCCAATTTTGACTTTTTGCTAAAAGGAACTTGAATTTTAAGCTTGAAATGACCTATTGTACCTTATAGTAAGATGTTGCAACAACAAACAACCACTGAACCACCTAGGTGATCAGAGAACAAGCATAAGCCAAACACTACCTTATGTGCACTAATTATTGATTTTTCAAAACAAATAATTGATTGCTGATAGCCTGCTTAGGGCTACTTCAGCTATGGTTAATTTGTGCTTGGGGGAGAGGTGCCCGAGGAGTTTAGCAGAGTTTGTTGCTTCTGCTCCTCTTACGCCTCTTCTCAAACCTGATAATGGGATTAGGCCTATCGCTGTTGGGTCGATTTGGAGGAGGGTGATCTCCAAGGTGGCTATGAAGGGTGTTGGGAAGGAGATGGCTAAATATCTTGGCGATTTTCAGTTTGGGGTTGGGATTCCGAATGGAGCTGAGGCTGTTCTTCATAGTGCGAACAGGTTCCTTAGTGAGTACCACCAAGATGGGTCTTTGGCTATGCTTACTGTCGATTTTTCGAACGCCTTTAACTTGGTTGATAGGACTGCTCTCCTGTATGAGGTGAGGAAATGGTGTCCATCCATTTCTACGTGGGTCAATTTTTTATATGGTCAACCGGCTAGATTATATGTGGGTGATGATTATATTTGGTCTTCCACTGGCGTTCAGCAGGGGGACCCCTTGGGGCCCCTCCTTTTTTCCCTTGTTCTACACCCCCTGGTTCACCGAATTAGAGATCGCTGCAAACTTTTATTCCACGCCTGGTACCTAGATGACGGGACGATTATTGGAGATGCCACCCAAGTGGCCAATGCTTTAGATATCATTAGAGCTGAGGGTCCTTCCTTAGGCCTTCAACTTAACATAAAAAAAACTGAAGTTTTCTGGCCAACCTGCAATGGTGTGAAGGTACGGGAGGGCCTATTCCCTCGGGGGATTGGGAGGCCGGTGTTGGGTGTGAAACTCCTGGGGGGTGCTGTTAGTCGAGATGCGGAGTTTATTAGTAGTATGGCTCTTAAAAGAGCAACCTGTGCAGTCAAGTTGATGAGTTGCCTTAAATGCTTGCGAGCTCCTCTTGCTTCGTTCATGTATGGGTGTTGCTAAATTACTGTTTGGTCTCCGAACGTGTCAACCTTCTTTGGTCGGGGAAGCTGTCTCTGTTTTTGACAATGGGCTCCGGGGAGCATTAGAGGATATTGTTGTGTGTGGGGGCGCCTTTTTTGGGGATTTATAGTGGAGGTTGGCTTCACTTCCGACCCGGTTCGGAGGCTTAGGGATTTGTACGGCCGAAGATGCCTCTTCGTATGCTTTCGTGGCTTCAAGGGCCCAATCTTGGATTTTGCAAGACCATATACTCTGAGAATGTGGTGGGGATGTATTAGACTCAGATTACAGGAGTGCGTTGGACCTTTTGCATTGTTCTCTTCCCGATCTTGATCTTGGCGGTTTCTACATTAAAGACACCGCCCCCTTAAATCCCAGAAAATTCTGGCGAATGCCTTATATAGCGAAACTGTCAAGAGGTTTGAAGAGAAGTTTGTTTTATCCCCTCGGCAAAGAGCTGTGGTTGAGTGTCTACGTACCCCTCATGCTCAGGATTTCCTGTCTGTTGTACCTATTGATGGCTTGGGGCAACACATGTCGGCTGTGGAATACCGCGCTATCCTTAAGTACCGGCTGATGATTCCTTTGTTCCCTGTTGATGAGCCATGTCCAGTATGCCGTAAAGCGTGTTTGGATTCTTTCGGTGAGCACGCGATCCACTGTAAAGAGCTACCGGGTTTTAAATATCGGCATGATTTGGTGAGAGATGTGCTCTGTGATATCCTTAAGCGGGCCGGGATATCTGCTAAAAAGGAGGCCCCAGTGAACTTCCTGACTGATCCCTTAGAGGGGAGATCCACCTTACGCCCGACGGACATTCTTGTGTTTGGGTGGGAAGGGGGAAAACACGCTTGTGTAGATCTAACTGGGGTCTCCCCCCTTGTCGGGCTCAAGGACATTGGCTTTGTTGCAGGGCAGGCGGCGCTCAAAGCAGAGTCGAATAAAGTGGCAAAACACGAGAAAGCATGCCTGGAGAATCAACACGTGTTTGTCCCGTTTGCTTTGGATACCTTTGGTGTTCTCGCTCCTGAAGCTGTGCGACTTCTGAATCGGGTTCAGAAAGTCGTTAATAGCATTTCTTCGTCCCTTAAGGTTTCAAACTTTGTTTTTAGTAGAATAGGGTTCGCTATTCAAAAGGGGGTAGCGGCGCAACTTGTTGCCCGGCTACCTGCCATTGTATTGTAATGTCATATTTCGAAGGGTAATAGATTTATTTTGATAAAATAAGTGATTTAAGCCATGAATTCTTGAATCAAACTACCAACTGAGTGAGATAAGGTTATTAAAACCCAAAGACACAGTGATAATCAAGAAAACAAACTCCTACCCACAAAATGCAATTTAACTGAGGTAAATATTGAAACTAAGTAATGTGAGATTCTAATGAACAATCAAGTATTTTAAATAACAAACATACTCAAATACTCACCATAAGCAGTATAACCAAATATAAACACCCAATGACTCACTCTACAATAAAAGGCCAAAATAGGAAATTGGCTTACAAGAGCTTCCAGGGTAGAGAGCTGAGAACCAAGGACCAATCTTATTACCTAAGGCTTCCCATTAAGCTACTAAACCACTGCATCCACAGATCACCATACCCCATTCTGCATCTCTTTCTCTTCTTCTGTCTTTTTTTTATTTTATTTTTCTATTTTACACTGATTTTGAGATTTTATAGATTGTGAAACTAAACTAACTTGAATGCATTTGAAAACTTATAAAAGCTTAATAATGAGCTGAATTGGGTCCAAATAAACAGAGAGCAATAACTTTCAAATACAATAGAATAAAAACAAAATTTTTACTAAATATGATAAAAGACTGAATTAATAGGAAAGCTTGAAATAAATGTTAAATAACCTTGAAAATACACTAGAAAACTTGGTGACAACTGGTTTAAACTAAGAAATTACAATTGAAGATAAAATTACACTAAAAATGCCATAAAAGCTAAACTGCTACTAAAACTACACTAACTACTATCTTTGCTTCCCTTCTTCTTGACTTTTATAGGTCCATGTGACTTTCTCTCACTTTCCCATTAACTTCTGACCATTGGATTAGCTTCACTTGATCTCAGCCTTCAAAATTGTGTTTGGCAGGAAAATAGGACAAAGGCAGTTGTGGGTGACTTGTTAGGTTTTTGGATTAATTAATGTAGCTTGGAGGTTTGTGGAGACTAGGGGGACAAGGTGTGGGTTTTCTGAGGTGGAGGAGGGGGGATGGGTTGAGTGTGCAGGGGAGTAACAGGCAAGTGGGTGTGTGGGAAGGAGATGGTCAAACTTTGGTTGACCTGGGGTAGTATTAAAAACGAGTTGGGGTGGTTTTTATATTTTTGGAGTGGGCTTGGGTAGTGGGCTGTTGAGGGTGTTATGGATCAGGGTGGGCTTTTGGGTGGATTTGGTTTGTAGTATTAATTTGTTTGTTTATTTTTAAGTTTAAAAACCATAGGGACCATTCATGTACAAACTGAAACTCCAGGGCTGAAAATGTAAATTCCCCAAAAGCTCAAAAGGGTTAATTCCTGCCAAGTATAAATAATCAAAGGACCAAAAGTGATATTTTTTATTTTGAAATTCACAGGGGCCAAAATTGTCATTTTTCAAAAGTCCAGGGACCAAACATGTAATTTCCTCAAAATTTTCATCCAGGGGTTAAAAGTGACAAATGTGAATTCCCAAGGACCATATTTGTTTTTTTTTCTCCAAAATTGCACTCCCAGGGGCCAAAATTGCCAAAGTCTGAAAGTGCAGGGACTAAACTTGTAAATTTCCAAAACTTTTCAGATTTTTCACCAAAGGACTAAATATGACAACTTATGATTTAAAAAGGACCTTTGGCGATTTTTCTTTTAAAATATAAGCTCAGGGACTATTTTTGCCAATTTTTGAAAGTTGGGGGACTGAAACTGCCAATTTTGCAAACTTTGTACGTTTTTCATTTGTTTTTGCTCATTTTGCATCTAAAACATATAAAACACAATTTTGAAATATTTTTAGTATTTTGATGCATTTCTGAGTGTTTTTGTATGTTTTGCAGTTCAGATTTGACCAAAAATGATGAGTGTTTAAGCACTCATCAGGCCGCCTAAGAAAAAAATATTTTTTCTTCAGATTTTTTGTCTTTTTGTGGGGGAGGTTTTTCCTGAAGAATGTAGCCGTTTTTGGGGTTGAAATTTGAATTCAAACTATTTATTTTGAATAAAACATTTCTTATAAATACAAAATTGTTTTGTATAAGTTTAAAAATGTTTGTCCCACTTTAATAAAATGTAAGGTTTGTAAAAATAAAAATTTCTTTGATCATAAAATGCATTAGGCACTTTGTTTATTCATACCTTAAGTGATATGGATGCTAAAGCAAATATTTACGACTAAATACTTGTTTACGTCATAATTTGTAGTTCAATGAGTTTACGTTTTGTGATTATCAAAACATAGAGATATCGATATATGTTAATAATGTTTTTAGGCATTATTTATATCAACAACCCTAATTGAAAATGTCTGACACGCCACACTTGAATGAACTGAAAGATCTTTGTCGGTCTGAAAGAATGATGGAGGTGTTTCGGTTGAATACTGATGAAGAAATGGCAGCTGAGGATGTTTATGATTCAATGCATGAAGTCCAGCTCATTGAGAGGCGTTTGGTTGAATCCCTTGCAAGTGTTGTGGCTGACTTTCAGAGGTTGATAGAGTTGAAGAAGGAGACCATTGAGATTCTGGAGAAGTATGATGAAGAATGAAGGTAGTTGTTGGGTTTTTTTATGGTTTTTGTGTCTGATGGTCTCATGTTGTTGGGTTATGTACTTATTTTGTTGAAAACTTGTTATTTATTTATCTTCAAGGTGATGGTTTGTGAACAATGGTTTGTGAAAACTTATTATTGTTAATATTTTAATGGTATGTGCATATTTAAGTTTAATGGCTGTTTGTTTTGTTATGTGCTTTGATGATAATCTGTATGTGCTTATGTTGATTATGTTGGGGTGTTGGAGAAGAGAGTTTTGTTGATTATGTACATGTTTCAAGAGCCCTTGGTTGAGCCTAGGGGCAAGGTCTCATTATTTTGTTCAAAATTTTCATAAATCTGTGATTGTTAGTTGTTATTGTTAAATGTTGGTTGCTTTTGTTTATATGTGTTTAATTTAGCCTAGTACAAGCTTATGTATCAGTATTATGATTTAGATTGATCATTTGCCTTTTAAATTTGTTAAATCAGTTATTAAACAATCTGTGTTTTAAAGTAGTGTTTGGTTAGGTCTGTGTAGTGAGTATTAGTTGAACTCAGTGACTAAGGCCTGTTCATACAACTTTCTTAACACCTAATAAGTCAGAAATAAACAAGGTTTTAGTGGATATAAGCTTTAAAGTCAAAATCACCAAGAAATTGGCCTAAAATCTGTCTGTGTGGAAATTAGTGTGGCATAAGCTTCAAATCATCTCACAAGTAGTTGTTCTAGCATAAATTAGTCTTAATATAGCTTACGTCACATTAATCAATCAGTAAATTAGGATCAAATCTCACAAAAGTCAACGTAAGTTCATAATTTAAAAAAGTCAAAACCATAGTTGTTTCAAAAATCCAAAAATAGGGAGATTTATTTTGATTTTTGTATTTGGATTGGGAACCTGAGCTTTTCACAAATCATAGTCCCTAAGCTCATCTTTCAAAATCTGTGTCCAGCTTATTTTTAGGATTTTTATTGTAGCTTGTGCAAGTGCTTCTTTAAGCTTGCAGGGCAAGTACTTGGCCTATGCACAGGAAATTGACCATTTTCAATAGACCATAGATTGTTCAATAGTGGGCCCCATAGTGTTATTATTGGCTTTTTGGAAAGCCAATCAGCTGATCTTTCTAGTTCATAGCTTATTTTGCAATTTCTAGCTTATCTAATAGGGCTGCAAGTAGCTTTTAGTTTGTCCCATTTGACTGTGTACACTGGGTGGTCAGTGTGTACTTGGTTTTTAGCCAAAGTTCATAAGCTCTTATCTGGCTTATCTGTGGACCCCAGTACACAACCTTGGGCTTTTTAGGGAGCTTACAAGTTCAGCTTATTGGATTAGTCCTTATTTTGGACTCTAGCCCTTTTGCCCTTAGCTTATTTGACTCATACTTGTGACCTATCTCAAAACATACACTAAGTGACTCAGAGTTTGCACACAGGTTCCAAGCACCACCCAGTGCTTATTTGTTTCCTTGCCTTGTTTCAAGTTGTTTTAGCTTAACGTAGGTACAACTCATGTAGTTACAGTTTATTTAGCTTATTGTAGCTTATTTGTAGCTTAATTCCTTTTATAAATCCATTTTGGCTTAAAAAAAGCATCTGTAAAGCTAAAAAGCTCATAGAGAGCTTATTTTTGACTTTTGAAAAAAGTGTTTTAACAAAAGTTACTTATAATTAGTAATAAAAAAGTTTTGTAAAAAGAAAATCAAAAAAATTAAAATAAATGGAAAAATTGCAAAAAGTGGGGTTCGAACCTGGGACCTCAAGCATACATGCACAATACCACAACCCCCTTCCAATTGATCGGGGGCACCAGTTCCGTTTGTTATTGCATAATCTATATACTTAATATAGTCCTTGTTCCTTTTAGCTTATTTTTGCAATTTAGCTTATTTAAATGCTTATCCGTACCATTTTCCCCCTCCTCATATTTTTCCTAGGTTCCTTGTAACTTGTAGCATTCCTAGTAATTTTCCCATAATTTTTACTCTTCAGTAGGTAATTTTTAGAGTTAATTTTAATTAAATTACTTTAAATAAAAAAGCAAAAAATATATTAGTTTTAGTGTTTAATTTTTATGCCAGATAACTTTTTATAATTTTTTTACCTTTTATAAGTTTTCAAGCTTATGTCAAAATTACTTTTGCAATTTTGACTTTTAATTTCTAAACACTTCAAATTAGTGTTTAATTCATAAAAAATAAAATAAAAGTTAAAAAATGAAATTATTTGTAGTCATTTATGACTTAAGAAAAATAATTTTGCATTTTGTGAACGTCCGATTTTTAATTCAAAATTTATAACAAGACATGAGCTGGGTAAATTCAAATTTGAAAACCTCATTTAAAACATGTCTATAAACGTTTAAATTTCAAACGTTTAAATTTCAAATTTCTAACAAGAGATTGGTAAATTCAGATTTCAAATCCAAACAATGCCCTTATAAATAGCCATCACTAGGTTATCACAATGATTCACATACAAAAACGTAATTCACAAATTATTAAGTTCAAAACAATGTCTCACAACGATTCACCAGATAATGAGTCAGTTTACAACACCCGACACAAAGATCCTTTCCCTGTATTCCCATACGACAATCTACAACAAAACAATCCACCACAAGATCTATTTCCCGTAATCCAATATGACAATTCACCACAGAACACTCCACCGGAATTTCTTTTTCCACCGGCAATCAATCCACCGGCAAACAATCCACCCCACTACAATCCACCGGTAAACTTTCCAGCACAAAACCAAACCAATGCACGTGCGTTGACTGATGAAGAACTGTATGACCAAGATATGCAAAAAGTGTTACGTGTTGAAGCAGAGGAAGAACGTGAGAGAATAGCTCGTGAGGAGTACTTAAGAGCTAAACAGGATCGGAGAAACCGTCGTTCTGCATGGCGAATACAAAATGGATTGCCCCGTGTGCCATCGAGTGACGACGATTCGAGTGCTTCAAGTCACGAGGGCTATGTGTCGGATGATTCGTTTTCTTGATTCCTAATTTAATTTAGATGTTTTATGTTTACGTATCGTAGTTTAATTATCAAGTAGTAATGTTTAATTCACATGTTTTATATTTAATCATTGTAGTTTGTGAACGTCCGATTTTGAATAAAAAAAATATTTATTAATATTTTTCTATATATATTCTTTTTTTAATGTTTATTCTTATTATTATCTTTTAACAAAATACATCTACCAGTTAGACCAAAAAAATTTTGCGTGTATAGTATATGAAGCCATGATGCCATTGTATCTCCCAATATATGTCACTTAAAAATAAAATCCGGCCATTTGGTTACCACAACAGTTATTATTCACATAAACACACAAGTCTTACGTCGGCAAACTAACCGTCATCCCAAACTCATCTCAACTACCACAGGTTAGGTTTTTTCGATTTTTGTTCATGATCAAAGTCAATTTTTTAATTTCCCTTCTTTTGCATCTTGCTTGAAGTAATTTATATATACATAGTTGTTAATAATGTGTCCATGAGTTTACATTATACTTATTGGTCTGATTGACTACTTTATTCATGTTAATGAAGTTTAAACTCATTTTTGTGAAATGGTTTTAATCAATATTTGAATGATAAGAACCTGCATGTAGGGTTAGTTGCCTATAAAAAAATAGTTTAAAGCCTAGAAAATTAGAATCTAAGAGTATGTTAGTTATATTTGACAAGTATTGAAGTATAATAACTGTCTTGATTAGTTATGAGATAACTTATGAGAGATTGTTGATTCTGTAGGTTGTAATTGTACATATTGAATGGGTTGAAGTTGTGGTATAAAATTGGTTATTTGACTCACAAATAATTCAGTAGGAATGGTATAAAATTGGTATAAAATTGATAATCATTTGAGTTATATTTGCCAAGTATAAACAATGTATTACCTTTAGGAATGAGTTGGTTTCGGTCGGGTTCGATTGTAATTGCATGTAGGAATGAGTGGGCTTCGGTCGGGTTTGGTTTGTGTATATAGAATTACTTTAATGTTAAACTATTTGCGTGTTAATCCATTTGAGTTGCATTAGCAAATGTTGATTAGCAACTTATGATGGAAATGTATAGGTTGACTTAACATATGCTCTGTTGATTAGCAAGTCAGGATTGAAATGTATAGGTTGCCTTAACATATGCTCTGTTTTTGTGTAGAAACATGGCTGAATTTGTTGTCAGGTTAAACCCAAACACGTATCCAGAGTCGCAGGTAATCGCACACATATGCCTTAATGAATTTATATACCATAAATGTTCATTTAGTAAATGTCAAATACGTTATTAAAATATATTCAGGAACTACCAGCCGTGTACTTTACCTCATGTTTCCATGGAAGGAGTACAATCTACATCACAAGTGCACAGAGGGTTCGTTTCAGAGTTGCATTGCAGACTCAAACTGACGGCCCCATACAGTTAACCGGTGAAAGATGGAGGGCATTTGCTTTGGCAAACCTTAATCGGGATGTTAGAACATTGCATTTTGTTGAGGAAGGCGATGACTGCTTCTATGTCACAGCATACAATCAGGACGAAACTGAATATGGTGGGTACAACATGAATGCCGGTCGGTTATCAAGGTTCAAGTCTCGTGTTTTTTACTTCTATGATGAGATCCAGGTATTAGATATTGATAATTAATTAATCTTATATTAAATGTGTGATTTCATAACTCACTAAATTTTTTATGTACTAATAAGGTTAGTATTAAAAATTATTTGTAGACACTACCTGCTGCATTCCTTAATGGAGTAGGTAATGCACGCCAAATCAGAATCCACGGAAATGGGATCAACTTTGCCGTGGATGTCAATATTGTTCAAGCAGGAGGAGCCGTTGTGTATGAGTTGGACATGGATGGATGGAACCACATTGAAGAAGTGTTGGGTTTAGAAGCTGGAATGACAATCATCTTCACAAGGAAATGCGCTACAGAGTTATTGCTTACCGGCTTCAAAAGTGACGGTAGTCTAAGTACAGACGCGCATTTCCTTGGTGCCACCAATTTGCTAATGGTTCAGCCTGGTTTGTTAGAGACCGAAAGAGGTAAAAAGTTATGATATACTTTCATACTCCAAATTATTATACTCAGTCATTTATATAAATAAAAATTAAAAACAATTCTTTGTAGATGACAATCGAATGAAACATATTTGCCAATGGCCTTCACATCGAGACCACTTTGGTGAAGGGCATTCATTCTACAAAAGATTTTCAGCAATTCTACTACCAGGGAAACTTGTACGTATATATCCATTCATAAATGTTGTTTACATTTGTTCAAGTCGTTTAAACAAAATATTTACTTACTAGAAACTACTGCAGGAAATCCCGGAAGAATTCCTGCTCTACCATCCTATCCACCCATACCGTAAGGTGCTCATGAAACATCGTGATGTTCAGTTTTTCATGACAATGGAGTGCGAGAATGAGGAGCCGGAGATGCCTGGAACTGTTAGTGTGTTTGGAAGGCGGAGGATGTTTGCCAAGGAATGCTCTTTCGAGTTTGAAAAAATGATCAGATTCAAGTTTATACATTTGAAGGTTGATGTGAATGGAAATGATTTTCAAGACAATGTCTATCCCGTTTTTCATCTTTGCTAACTGAATTCTGGATTTTATTGTTCATGTTCTGGAAGTACATTTGATACTTTTTTTTGCATATCCCATCTTTAGTATATAACTTCTTTTGGATGTGTGTTGTGAATCACACATTGATGGGGGTACTTTACCAGGAACATGTAATTAACTAGAAACATGTAAGTATTACTAATGGTAGTTATGACATCTATGTTACTTTGGTCACTTATGCAAATTATGCAATGTAATATAACAATACTAGTATTATGCAATGATTGTACATGTTTTATGAATTTGAATTTGTTGTAATTTCTTATGTTTTATGCAATGTTGTTAAACAAATGCTCAATCTGAAACTGAGTATTTCTCATGTCATATTGGTTTTGAAACTGAGCTATTTCTTAATTAATTGCCTAATTATTACTTCAAAGCTAGATAAACTAATTTAAATCTAAAAATTAAATAATTAAGAATATTAGACTTATGCAGAATACACAAGAAAAAATTTGCAATAAATACTTAAAGTATTGAAGTTTGAAGGATAAATAAAAGTGACAAAAACAGCTTATTTAAATAAGTTGTAATAAGCTTATTTAAGTAATGAGAAACAAGCTAAAAGGTTAATAAGGTGGTTAAAAGAATTAAAGAAGAAGGGTATAACGAAAAGTCCCAAGGGCAGAGATGGTGTTGTTGCTTGTGGTTGAGTTTGAGGTGTAGTTGAGGTCAGGGGTTCGAGTCCTAGTTCACCCCTTTTTGCAATTTTTTTTTTCCTTTTTTATTTAAACTTGTTTTTAACCTTTGCTACTACTTGTTAATCGTGGCTAAAGATATTTTCCCTCCAATATTTTCGTGAAATTTTGTAAAATTTCTTAAAAAAATTGAATGTATTCCCCCCAAAGTTTGCAACAATCCCATTCCAAACTAATCAAAAACAATAAGAACTCCTCCTATCACATCCACAAATCCCTCTCATATCACCACACATCCGGTAACCACCACAACTCTCGTCACCACTGGTAAGTATTGTTATGTTCCTTTTGTATACATCGTTATAACAAAATATATAAGTAACCATGTTAATCGTCTTAGGTAATTCATTATTCCTCCTGGACCCAAACACCCCTTTAACAACTGTTTCATTAGACTTCATGGACATATTAGCAGAATTCAACACCAAATTCCATCTTTTAGAAGTCCTAATCATTATTTGGAATGTCTATTTAAATTTTAAGCTCATCAACTGCTTATTCATGGAACAAGAATTTAGATACTGAATTGGTAATTCCTCATTGACCCAAACACACCTTTAGGAACTGTTTCATTAGACTTCATCAATTGTAGTTTGATGTTGTCTTCTATAATCAATAACTTGGACTTTCTTTTTAACTTGGCTACAGGGACTACATTTATAAACATGGACAAGTCTTGGATGGGAAGTAATAGGACCGGCAAAGCTTATGTTGATGGAGTAGAAGCCTTTCTTGATTATGCAGTAGACAACTTGCTAATGATGGGGAACATCGACCCACGAGTTAATAAACGAAATCTTTTACTGCCATGTCCGTGTACAAATTATTTAAACCACATAGAGCGTAAACTGGATGAAGTGCAGTTCCATTTATTCAGTAATGGGATTGATCTAACCTACATAAACTGGACTAAACATGGAGAGAAGGCTGACCCATCAATAAGTGACCCAAAACCTGTTAACGATACAATAGAGTTTGTTGACGACACGGATTTTGTTTCAGATATTCCAACAGATGGCCCAACAACAGTAGAAATGGTTAATGCTACAAAAGATAATTTTGAATCTGAGGATGACCTTGTCAAATTTCAAGAACTATTATTAGATGCAGAGAAGCCTCTTTACGAAGGATGTCCCGACTTCACAAAGATGTCCACAATAGTTAAACTACTAAACTTGAAGGGTAAGTACGGATGTTTTGATAAGTTCTTTACTGAATTACTAGGATTGTTAAAAAAGATGCTACCTTCTGGTAACGAAATGGTGGAAAAAACTTATCAAGCAAAAAAAATGATGAAGTTGATGGGTTCAGGATACAAAAAGATACATGTATGTATCAACAACTGCATGATTTACTGGAACGACAGTGACAAGGATTTGACTGCGTGTCAAACTTGTGGGACATCAAGATGGAAGGTGGATAATAAGACACATAAAGTGTATGAAAACATTCCAGCAAAGGTAATGTGGTACTTTCCCATTATACCTAGACTGAAACGACTATTTAATTTAGAAAGTATTTCAGAAAAGTTAAGATGGCATGCGACACGAAGGATAACCGATGGTGTGTTACGTCACCCCGCAGATTCACAAGCATGGCGTACTATAGATGAAAAATTCACTGAAATTGCTGAAGATCCAAGAAACTTACGGCTAGGAATATCGGCTGATGGTGTTGACGTCCACACGGGAAATAGGCATCACAGTGTATGGCCAGTTTTAACTGTCATATACAACCTTCCTCCATGGTTGTGTATGAAAAGAAAGTTTATCAATCTTTCAGTATTAATATCGGGATACCCGGGAAATGATATCGATGTTTTTTTAGAACCGTTGGTTGATGATCTGCAAACCTTATTCGATAAAGGGGTTGATACATATGATGCATCCACAAAAGATACCTTTAAGCTACGTGCCATTGTGTTATGGACAATAAATGATTACCCTGCACTTGGTACACTATGTGGCTGCCCGTACAGTGGATTCAAAGGTTGTGTGGTATGTGGGAAAGATACAAACTGTGTTCGACTTCCTGCTTCATCCAAACAAAGCTATGTTGGACACAGACGATATCTACCATATGACCATCCTTTCAAAAGGCAAAGGAAGGCATTTAATGGACAACCAGAATTTCTCCCGGCTCCAAATCCAATGACCGGGGAACAAATATACAACGAGGTACAACATATTGAAAATAGGTGGGGAAAAGGAAAAGGACCAAACAATAATGCATCAGGAAACCAAGAAGATACGAGAGGCGGAGGTGGGAAGATTAAAAAGAAGAATAGAAACACAACAGAAGAATAGGGGAGTTCAAGCAAAGTAAACGGACAAAACGATGTGTATTGGAAGAAATTCAACATTTGGTACCGAAAACTTCGGTATTGGAGGCATCATTCTGTTCCACATTGTATTGATTTTATGCATGTAGAAAAGAATGTTGCTGAGAGCCTCGTGGGAACTTTGCTACATGTTCCAGGAAAGACGAAAGATGGACTTAATGCTCGATTGGATCTGGCTGCGTTCGGGGTAAAACAAGAGTTGTTTGCTATGCAAGGACAAGACAGTACAACACTACCTCCAGCAGGTTACACATTAACTAATGCTGAAAAAGACATTTTTTGTGAAACATTACAGAACATCAGGGTACCACAAGGCTATTGTTCAAATTTCTCTAGTTTGGTCAGCCTAAAGGATAGGAAGCTCATTGGCCTAAAATCGCATGACTATCACATGCTAATGCAAGATTTCCTGCCCATTGCAATACGTTCAATCATGCACCCACCCACACGATATGCCATTATCAGGTTTTGCTTTTTCTTTAAATCAATATGTAAGAAAGAAATAATATCGCAAGAACTAGATAAGATGCAAACAGAACTGGTAGTGACACTTTGCCTACTTGAGAAGTTCTTTCCCCCGTCGTTTTTTGATATTATGATACACTTGACTGTGCACCTAACTAGGGACGTAAAATTATGTGGTCCAATATGCTTTCAGTGGATGTATCCATTCGAAAGATGTATGAAGGTTATTAAATGACATGTGAGAAACAGGAATAGACCAGAGGGATGCATTGCTGAGGAGACTATTGCGGAAGAAACAATAGAGTTTTTTAGCGAATATCATAAATCCATGAAAACTATTGGTATCCCACATGATAAACATGAAACTGATGAAAATGAGGAAGGAAACCCATTGTCGGCTGTCAAATCAAGTGAATTTTCTGCGGAACTCTTTCAGAAAGCACATTTGTATGTATTACAGAATACAGATGAAATTGTACCGTATATCGAGTAAGTGTTACTTAACATATGTCTATTTCTTTACTTAAAATGATCTATGAAATATGATAATCAAACACATTGTTTCAGGCGACACAAGCAAGTTTTGAAAAGAGAAAACCCGAGTATGCGAATAGCATTACTTGAGAATGAGCACAATAAATCTTTTGCTAAGTGGTTACACAAAGAGGTACGTAATTAATCTTATGTTATTTATAATTGACTTTTTATTTTTTATTTTTTTTATTTTTATATTTTTGTGCAAATATGAATATTTTATTAGTCTTCCCAAAATATACATCATAACAAAATTACTTATAATGAAATTCAGGTTGAGAGAGAGTTGCAAATCGACAAAGAAAGTGTATCCGAAACTGTAAGGTGGATATCATATGGACCACGTGCTAGCTTAGTGAAATACGATGCATATGACATCAATGGGTATACATTTCGTACGAAATCTCATGAAGGCAAAGTTTACCAGAACAGTGGGGTTAGTGTTGAGGCATTAGATCTGCACATATCTAAAGACGTTGCAACCACAAGGCAAGCCTTTTATTATGGGGTTTTGCAAGAGATATGGGAACTAGATTACTGTTACAGGCAAATTCCTCTTTTCAAATGTGATTGGGTTAATCATAGAGGTGGTGTGAAACGCGATACTATTCTTGGGTATACGTTGGTTAACCTGAATAATTTAGGCCACAAGGTTGATCCGTTCATATTAGCCTCACAAGCACGACAAGTGTTTTATGTTCAAGACCAGGTAGATAAAAAATTGTCTATTGTGTTTAAGACACCTCCCAAGAATTACAAAGATAAGCATGACGAAGTCGATGAGGAATTTAGTACCGTCATTCACCAGGACAATGATAACATATTGCCACGTGTGGATCGATGTGACTTGGGTCATGAATCATGAAATGACTACTATCGAACCGACTGTGGAGGTGTTGTTATACGAAAATCCAAGTGAACCATTATATGTAATAAGAGCTTGGGAATTGTTGTGGTATGTTAGGGATGTATGTAATATTTCCTTTATGGCTCACTTTCTTAATAAATTTACCTTAAAGATAACTAAAATTGTTTTACCTGTTATTTATGTGTATTTTGTATGGCCTTTGCTAACATTTAGTCACACAAAACATGCTTTTGGGGTGTCTTTAGTTACATACAACTAACCATAAAGAGACCAAAACTGTGAATAAGTGTGACCATATGATGTTTACAAAGTAGTAATCTGTATTTTGTGAGACTATTGATCATCCAATGGCCACATTCATTTTGTTTTTGTGTGGCCTTTGGTAGCATTTAGTCACATAAAGCATGCTTTTGGGGGTGTATTTAGTCACATACAAATACACATAAAGTGACCAAAGGTGTGAATAAGTGTGACCATATGATGTTCAAAGTGAAGGAATGTGTATCTTGTGTGGCTATTGATCATCCAATGGCCACATGAATTTCATTTTTGTGTTGCCTTTCTTAGCATTTAGTCACACAAAGCATGGTTTTGGGAGTTTATTTAGTCACATACAACTAACCATCAAGTGACCAAAAGTGTTAATAAGTGTGACCATATGGCGTTGAAAATGAAGGAATGTATGGTTTGTGTGACTATAGATCATCCAATTGCCACATAAATTTGGTTTTTGTGTGGCCTTTACTAACATTTAGTCACACAAAGCATGTTTTTGGGAGTGTATTTAGTCACATACAACTAACCATCAAGTGACCAAAAGTGTTAATAAGTGTGACCATATGGTGTTGAAAGTGAAGGAATGTGTATTTTGTGTGACTATTGATCATCCACTTGCCACATGAATTTGGTTTTTGTGTGGCCTTTGGTAACATTTAGTCACACAAAGCATGATTTTGGGAGTGTATTTAGTCACATACAACTAACCATCAAGTGACCAAAAGTGTTAATAAGTGTGACCATATGCTCTTTAAATTGAAGGAATGTGTATTTTGTGTGACTATTGATCATCCACTTGCCACATGAATTTGGTTTTTGTGTGACCTTTACTAACATTTAGTCACACAAACCATGTTCTTGGGAGTGAATTTAGTCACATACAACTAACCATCAAGTGATAAAAAGTGTTAATAAGTGTGATCATATGCTCTTTAAAGTGAAGGAATGTGTATTTTGTGTGACTATTGATCGTCCACTTGCCACATGAATTTGGTTTTTGTGTGGCCTTTGGTAACATTTAGTCACACAAAGCATGATTTTGGGAGTGTATTTAGTCACATACAACTAACCATCAAGTGACCAAAAGTGTTAATAAGTGTGACCATATGGTGTTGAAAATGAAGGAATGTATGGTTTGTGTGACTATAGATCATCCAATTGCCACATAAATTTGGTTTTTGTGTGGCCTTTTCTAACATTTAGTCACACAAAGCATGTTTTTGGGAGTGTATTTAGTCACATACAACTAACCATCAAGTGACCAAAAGTGTTAATAAGTGTGACCATATGGTCTTTAAAGTGAAGGAATGTGTATTTTGTGTGACTATTGATCATCCACTTGCCACATGAATTTGGTTTTTGTGTGGCCTTTGTTAACATTTAGTCACACAAATCATGTTTTTGCTACACTTAAATAATGTGTGACAAACTGTTTAGTGTGACTATATGTACTGGATTTTGGCTACACTTAAATAATGTGTGACAAACTGTTTTGTGTGACCGTATATGGCATTTGGTCATACTATTAGAAGCAAATGTGACTATAAGTTTAGTGTGACCATATATGGCATCAAGGTTACTTGTATTTGTCACACGTTCCAAAAGCATATGTGACTAAATGATCTGGAACAAAATCACCAGTTACGTTTAGTCACATAAGGGTCGATTGTGTGGCAATAGAGGTCTTATGGTCACACATTAGAAATTCTCATGTGTGACTAATTCGTAAATGCTGTCAATTTTCCTACCTTCAGCCACACAAATTTTTCAATGTGTGGCTGTTCCAAATCGAGCATGTATGACCATAGGTCGTTTTTGGCCTAGTGGAAGACTGATGAGGCGAAAAAATGAACCACTTTTAGGGGGTCATTTAAGCCCGGAATTGAATTTATTTGATCAAATATTGCCCTAAATCATTGCTTTTGTGATTTTAGGTACTTTTGGAGTGAATTCTGGAAAAGGAAGCAATTCGGACGTTTTTGGAGCATAAAGTGAAGAAAACGGCAAAGACTTAATTTTCCATGCTGAGAACAATACCTGACGGCATCAAGAGAAAGATCATGACGGCGTCAATAGTAAAAACCATGACGACCCAGTGCAAACATGAAGGCGTCACAAGAAGGGCGTCAAGAGTTAATTTGGTGACGGCTTGCATAAGGAGTATACATGAAGGCGTCAGACCCAGATCTAGGCAGTCCGAGAAACTATTTGGCGGCGAGATGACGGCGTCAGACATTTGTTCTTGACGCCGTCACCTATCAAAATCTATATACAGTTTTCTATTTTTCATTCATAAAAAAGGAACTTGTGTGGAGAAAACTAGGGCCGAACTTTATAAACCCTAGGTCATATTTTACAGTGTTTTCAAGGGTTTTCACCCCTTGAATCCTTTCATGTTCAATTAAGATAAGTCTTCTCTTAATTCATTCAGTATGTTTATGTGTTGTTTGAATATATCTTATGCTTGTCTTGATTTCAACATGCTAGGCTAGATCTATCTTGTGTTTGCTTAGATGTAATGAAACCTAGATGTTGATTATATGTTGATTACTTGTTTATGGTTGTAATGGATGAATGATTTCAATGTTAGGCTTAAGAAAACTAGCAGATCTCCATTGTGTAACATGCTTGAACGTCTTAGGAAACATAAATCGATGTGTACTAGGTTTTATTGGTTGTATTTAATGCATGAGCAAATTCTAGTGATCCCATGTTAGGAGCTTCTTAGCCGGCTCGACATAGGAGTGAAGTAGGCACTCAAAGGATTGGGGAAGTAAGTACGCCACCCCATGAATGGTATTAAGGAATACAAACTGTCATCCACGCAACTATAACAAGTAATTAACGTGTAAAAGATATCTAGGGAGTAGTGAAATCTAAGTAAACACAATTCTCCCACATATTGCTCACAACTCTAGTATAAAATAGTTTATTTTCATTTTTAGTATTTTATTATGATTGCATCTTTAGTATTGGGTTAGTTGATTAGCAACTAATTCCGCCCAACTCCTTCAAAACCGAGATTTTTACTTGCTTTTCATAAAATATAAAAATACAAAAAGAATCATCCCTCATCTCTAGACCTAGTCTTTAGGTTTTCTAATCCTAGCGACACTATTCCTAGCTGAACGATCAATCCCCCGGTACTTGTCATTATACTATACTACATCGATCAGGTACACTACCTGGTGGGGGTTGTAAGCTTCTCGAGATCCCTCGAGAGGTAAAGCCTGGTGCAATCCCTACGCATACCAAGTTTTTGGCGCCGCAGCCCGGGGAATAGTTATTGTCTAGGTTAGGATTTCTTTTTATTAGGTCTACTTGCTAGATTCCTTTCTAGTAAGATTTTATTTTTATTTTTTAGGTTCTCTTTAGTCTATCTTTTCTTTGTGTCTTTGTTTGTAAAAACCTTTCCATTGACTATTCCGTTAGCCATTATGGAGAACGCGAATCCACCATATTACCAACGACAAAATTCACCTACTCCAAATGACATCTTAATGTTTAAACAACATGAAGATGAACCTGTCTATGATGCATGGGCTCGTTTTTGAAATATTTATTCTGAAAAGTCCCTCATCATAATTTCGATCTGTGGTCCCAAATTGAAATATTTTACCATCGTGTCGATCACTATACCAAAATGGACATTGACCATACCGCAGATGGGGACCTTTGGGGACTAAGTGCTGATGAAGCATGGAAAGCCATAGAGAATTGTGCCATACTTGCCAAAAAAATGGACAACCCAACTAATGTTGTTACGGATCAATTGATAGCAAGTTTAAAAGAACAAGAAAGAAGATTGTTTGGGGATAAGCCTATAGATGAGATAACTGGGTGCACGAAGTGGTTTGATTTCACCACAATACAAACTGAGCACATTGGTAATCTTGATAAGATGGATGATAGAGTTGAAAATCTAAGCCCACCAAGTACCCCACAAGTCCTACCATCATTTGAGGCATACACACCGCCCGTGACTTATTCGGATGAAGTAGATGAGACTTTAGGAATCCCAATTGAGGTAGAACCTTTGAACCAAACACAACTAAAGGATATAGGTTTGAATACTTATAATGACAACCTTACTCTTAGTTCTAAGGAAGTTCCTAGTTTTGATGAACCGGAGCCTCAACCAAAACCGTTACCTAATCTTCCATCTTTAGATGTGAATTTAAGAATTGAAAAAAGTCCCGATCCACCCATCAAACCATATAGTTCGGGTAGTCTTAGGATAAAGGTAGTAGACTCTAAGCCTTCTAGAGAGGAAGCTGACACAGGAGTGGAAAATGACCTTACATGCTTACATAACCCATTCATGATTGATCATATGAAACATTATGGGTTTAAGCCGGGTTTATTAAGTCAAGACGGATCCCCAACTAGTAGTCTCTTGAAGTTGATAGAAAATGATCCCTTTCTAGGAGAAAATCTTAATCCACCCATTAACCCGATTGAATTAGGTAAGGTTATGATGATAGGAGCATACCCCTTTGAGCATATAATTCATCCACCACTCTTTCCTCACTTGGAATATTTCCACCCTAAGGGTGTGTATCGCTACTTCCACCCGCACTTAATCCTAAGTGTAGGGAAAACATCCCCTATTTCTGTTAAATAAGGGTAGAGTCAGGCTCGTGACTCGAACAAAAACAAGCGCTTATTGGGAGGCAACCCAAGCTTTATTTATTTGTTTGTTTGTTTGTTTGTTTGTTTATTTGACTTTATTTGTTTACGTATGCATGTTTTATTTTTATTGTTGGTAGATCATGTTTCAAAATAAAATGGTGAAAATACTTTATTTTGTCGTTTGACTTAGTCTTAACTTCATCCAAAGGTATTTCGCAAAAGATAAGTGTAAGGGGAAACCCCAAATATGTTTTTAAGAAACAAAATCGATCATGATTCTCCACAATATTAAATGGACATGTATATTCGTATTTGTTAGAGTCAAATGCTTGTATCGAGTCATAATGATGTTTTGCAGGATTTTCCAGGAAGTAGGACGAAGTTTTTCCAGAAATTTTCCGGAAACTTAACATAAGAATTTCTGCAGGTCACTTCTGACGGCGTCACGAGTTTACTCTTGACGACGTCACGTGTAAAAATATGGAAATTTTACCAGTTTTGTTTTTCTAACGGAGTCTTAAAGTTTTTATTGAATTATTAGTTTTATAATCTCCAGGAAATCTACAAATATCATTCCACAAGCATTATATCTCACTTTGTTTTCTAGGATTTATTAGCATATGTAGATTGCCGCCGATTTTATGCGAGGTTGCCTTGTCTGTTTTCTTAGGTTTTATGGGTTATGTATGACAAGAAGATGATTATTATTCTGGAAGGAAAGCTTTGATTGTTCATTTTCTTGGAGGAAGATCTAACCTGACCACCTTATTATCTATACCGAGCGAATCAGGGGAGTATTTGATTTCATTCTTTTTACTTATTTCACTTTTACATTCTTTACTTGAACATTGGGCACAATGTTCATCCTAAGTGTAAGGGGAGGGTAAAATGATGATACCTTAAAAATACACTTTCGCTTGAGTTTGTTTGTTTGATAGTAGATGTGTAATAAAACTATGAGAAATACTTGTTAGTGCAATTTTAGCGCCAAATTTAAATTTTTTTACAACATTTAGGAGTGAAACTTTAGCCATAGAAAGCGTCTCATGGATAGGAGATTGTATGACTAGCACAAAACCGTATCATTCAGAAAAATTTTCCAACCAAATATGTGAGTTTCGCTTTTAGATTTGATAGGAAAAGCATTTACTATTAGTGCTTATGAGTGTACCGGTAGCATTTAGATTCTAGAACTTGCGTTAGTGATGCATTCCGAGACCGCTAGTGAGACTACATTCGTGTAGTAGGATTTACTACATGATAAGAGGCATTAGGATCACCCTTGTGTTAAACTCGTATCATAATTACTTGACCATTTATGTCATATTACTTGGCTAGTTAAGTCAACTAATTTTTCCCACACCATTAGCGTTGTACTCATTTTAATACACGAAACCCCTAGTACACCCTTCCGAGCCTATCTTTTCGTTTCTAACTTTAAGCATCTTACTTAATGGGAGAATTTGTTATACCCCACTTAAATGTACAACCAAATCGCCTTAGCCTTCCGTGTATGCACTCATCTTTAGTGCATTATTGTTATTTGTTAAACCCTAAGTTAATTGTCTAATTGATTACATGGTTGCTAAGTCGAGTCATATCCTTGTACATATTGTTTTGGGATGATTGAGACTCATGGGTAAAGTACTTATTTTATGGAGTAATGGGGAAGAACATCATATTATTACCCCCGTATGTGCGTTAATCTTAAAAGTACTCCAAGTGTTTTGATTTTCTTGATTCGAGTCATTAGATTAGTTTATTGTAAAGTATGTAAAAATTCAAGTGTAAGGGGAATGTTCATTCCCTATGATGTATTATTTTGGATGGTAGGGTAAGAGTGTATGCAAAAAAAAAAATAAATAAATAAATAAAAAATAAAAAATAAATAAAAGAGAGAAAAAACATACGGACTACCATCCCTTTTCATTCTATGTTCATTTTATGTTTGTGTTATTTTTCATTTATTAGCTTAAGTCGAGTCTAGTCTTGGCTTAGCAACGCCATATTGTACATGTAATTATCCAAGTTTGTTAACTCGCCACCAGTAAAGACTGCCTATATCCAACAAAACCGTGTATTCCATATCCCTACACCTAACGTTACAACCCTTTAAAAGACCTCTTCGATAGTTTATCCTAGGTGCTTACGCCATGTGGTGGAGGTTTGATCCTTTCCCAAGCCTATGGTAATCTATTTTGCTATGACAGGTAGTGAGAGATGTTTTCCATTTCCATATTGTGATATTACTTTATTACACCCGAGAGATATGAGTATCTAAACACTATTTGTGAGGTGCTAGTGTATGACCTCCGTGCTTGTTTTTGGTCTTTAGTGGAACGATTATTTGTTGTAATTACTTTTATATTAGTGTTAAATGACCCCTAACTTGTATTTTGACTAGAATAAAAGCGCATTTGCTTGAGGACAAGCAAATCTCAAGTGTAAGGGTATATGATGAGGCGAAAAATGAACCACTTTTAGGGTGTCATTTAAGCCCGAAATTGAATTTATTTGATCAAATATTTCCCTAAATCGTTCCTTTTGTGATTTTAGGTACTTTGGGAGTGAATTCTGGAAAAGGAAGCAATTCGGACGTTTTTGGAGCATAAAAGTGAAGAAAACGGCAAAGACTTAATTTTCCATGCTGAGAACAGTACCTGACGGCGTCAAGAGGAAGATCATGACGGCGTCAATAGTAAAAACCATGACGACCCAGTGCAAACATGAAGGCGTCACAAGAAGGGCGTCAAGAGTTAATTTGATGACGGCCTGCATAAGGAGTATACATGACGGTGTCAGACCCAGATCTAGGCAGTCCGAGAAACTATTTGGCGGCGAGATGACGGCGTCAGACATTTGTTCTTGACACCGTCACCTATCAAAATCTATATATGGTTTTCTATTTTTCATTCATAAAAAAGGAACTTGTGTGGAGAAAACTAGGGCCGAACTTTGTAAACCGTAGGTCATATTTTATAGTGTTTTCAAGGGTTTTCACCCCTTGAATCCTTTCATGTTCAATTAAGATAAGTCTTCTCTTAACTCATTCAATATGTCTATGTGTTGTTTCAATATATCTTATGCTTGTCTTGATTTCAACATGCTAGGCTAGATCTATCTTGTGTTTGCTTAGATGTAATGAAACCTAGATGTTGATTATATGTTGATTACTTGTTTATGGTTGTAATGGATGAATGATTTCAATGTTAGGCTTAAGAAAACTGGCAGATCTCCATTGTGTAACATGCTTGAACGTCTTAGGAAACATGAACCGATGTGTACTAGGTTTTATTGGTTGTATTTAATGCATGAGCAAATTCTAGTGATCCCATGTTAGGAGCTTCTTAGCCGGCTCGACATAGGAGTGAAGTAGGCGCTCATAGGATTGGGGAAGTAAGTACGCCACCCCATGAATGGTATTAAGGAATACAAACCGTCATCCACGCAACTATAACAAGTAATTAACTTGTAAAAGATATCTAGGGAGTAGTGAAATCTAAGTAAACACAATTCTCCCACATATTGCTCACAACTCTAGTATAAATTAGTTTATTTTCATTTTTAGTATTTTATTTTGAATGCATCTTTAGTATTGGGTTAGTTGATTAGCAACTAATTCCGCCCAACTTACTTCAAAACCGAGATTTTTACTTGCTTTTCATAAAATATAAAAACTACAAAAAGAATCATCCCTCATCTCTAGACATAGTATTTAGGTTTTTCTAATCCTAGCGACACTATTCCTAGCTGAACGATCAATCCCCCGGTACTTGTCATTATACTATACTACATCGATCAGGTACACTGCCTGGTGGGGGTTGTAAGCTTCTCGAGATCCCTCGAGAGGTAAAGCCTGGTGCAATCCCTACGCATACCAAAGACTTAACTCAATTGAACATGAAAGGATTCAAGGGGTGAAAACCCTTGAAAATACTGTAAAATACGACCTAGGGTTTACAAAGTTCGACCCTAGTATTCTCCACACAAGTTCCTCCTCTAATGAATGAAAAATAGAAAACTATATATAGATTCTGATAGGTGACGGCGTCAAGAATAAATTTCTGACGCCGTCATCTCGCTGCCAAATAATTTCTCGGACTACCTAGATCTGGGTCTGACGCCGTCATGTCTATTCCTTATGCAGGCCGTCACCAAAAATAGTCTTGACGCCCTTGTTGTGACGCCTTCAGTTTTTCACTGGGCCGTTATGGATTTTACTCTTGACGCCGTCATGATTTTCTTCTTGACGCCGTCAGGTACTGTTCTCAGCATGGAAAATTAAGTCTTTGCCGTTTTCTTCACTTTTATGCTCCAAAAACGTCCAAAATGCCTTATTTTCCAGAAGTCACTCCCAAAGTACCTAAAATCACAAAAGGAACGATTTAGGGTAATATTTGGTCAAATAAATTCAATTCCGGGCTTAAATGACCCCCTAAAAGTGGTTCATTTTTCGCCTCATCAGACGTTTTTGGAGCATAAAAGTGAAGAAAACGGCAAAGTCTTAATTTTCCTTGCTAGGAATAGTACCTGACGGCGTCACATCTTCCTTAATGACGACGTCAAGAGTAACACAAGAGGTGGATGTGGACAAAATCCGTGACGGTCCAGTAAGAACATGACGGCGTTACCCAAGGCCGTCATGGTCCAAGAGTTGATGACGGTCCAGAACAAATTTACACATGATGACATCACAATTGGATCTAGGCAATACGATTTCATTATAGGTGGCGAGTTGACGGCCTCACAGATTCCTTCTTGACGCCGTCACCTTGTAAAATCTATATATAGTTTTTCAAATTTTATTCATTAGTGTGCAACTTTGAGAGAAAAACCCTAGGCCTATTTTTACAGCTTTTTCAAGGGTTCCAACCCTTTGAATCTTTCATGTTCTAATTGAGATAAGTACTCTTTCAATTCATTCAATATGTCTATGTGTTGTTTGAATATATCTTACGCTTATCTTTAATTTAACATGCTTGGCTAGACTTCTTTTGTGTTTGCTTAGATGTAGTGAAACCTAGATGTTGATTATGGGTTGATTGTTTGTATATAATTGTTACGGATGATTGTATTCAATGTTAGGCTTAAGAAAACTGGCAGACTTCCATTGGTAACTTGCTTGAACGTCTTATGAAACATGATCGGAGGTGTACTACGATTTTTGGTTGTATTTAATGCATAGGAGAATTCTAATGATCCCATGTTAGGAGCTTCTAACGGCTCGACATATGAGTGAAGTAGAATCCTATAGAGTTAGGGAATATTATACACAGCCCTACGACTAGTATTAAGGAATATGACCCGTCATCCATGCAATTGTAACAAGCGATTAACCTGTAAAAGATATCTAGGGAGTAATGAAATCTAAGTAAACACAACTTTTCCTATCATTGTTTACACCACATTAGTATAATTAGTTTTATTTTCATTTATGTTACTTTAATTTAATTGCATTAGTAGTTATTTGGGTTAGTTGGCTAGCAACTAATTCCGCCCACTCCTTCAAAACTCGAGATTTTAATTGCTTTCATAAGAATATAAAAATACAAAAAGAATCATCCCTCACCTCTAGACTTAGTTTAAGAGACTTTCTAATCCTAGCGACACTATTCCTGAGTTGAACGATCAATCCCTCGGTACTTATCACTATACTATACTACAACGATCAGGTACACTGCCTGGTGGGGGTTGTAAGCTTCTCAAGATCCCTTGAGCGGTAAAACCTTTTGCAAGGTTGCAGAACCACGCATCAAACTACTTACATAAACTAATCACGCTAAAAAGTATTATTTAACCATTTAAATGTTGCTTTACATACATGCTCGTGTACATTTTCTTGAATCAATTCGCACATGTAAGCTACATCAATAGAAAACGCACATAAATTACTTGTATATGAAAATGCATTAACATAATACATATATCTATATATATGCTTATCTATAACAATCACCTAAATATGTATGAAACAAAGAAAATAGTTGGTATCTCAGTCTTTGGTTCCATTTATCTGAGCATCCATTATCTTGTGTGAGTTTCATGGTACCTGCGTATGATAACTAAATAAAAAAAAGGGCCGAGTTAATTACAAAGATCTAAAAGATGTGTGAATCATCTCCTAAATGTTGCAAAATAGAATTTACATACCGCTACCAACAATCAAAGATCTAAAAGATGTGTGAATCTGTACATACTAAATGTGATTTTGGCCGGTTTATATAGGCATGAACTAGGTTATATTATTAATTATTCTTGCAACCTTTCGCAACCCTTGCACTTCATCTAACCGACTTTAATTCTATACTAAATTCCATGTGATCAATTCGGGCAACCCTTGCACTTCATCTCCTTTCATGATTGTATAGTTATTATGAGGCTGCATTGAATTTCGAGCATTAGCTATCTTGTACTATATGCAATGGGACTCCATCTTGAGTATCTTGATTACTCCACATTAAAATGAATTCGATACAAAAAATGGAGCCTAAGATTACCCTTTCCCACTAATTACGACACATTCTCACTTTCATGTCCCTACCAACATTCCAAAACTCATATTTTCATGAATAACAACATCAAATTTTATACATATTTGTAAGATCAAAATTAAAACAAATAATTTGTGAACTTCAATTAATACCATATAGTAACCATTGGTAAAGAGACCCTCAAATCCCTATCAAAAAACATAGATTAAAATAAATTCTCAAAATATTAATTTTGTCTAGTTATACTTTCCATTAATTCAACTTTGATTTTGTATTATTTCTAATGTCATGGGGTGGATACATTGCAACCTCTTAAACTGCTTAAGTAGAAGGGAAAAAAATAAAAGCAAAATTTAAGCCACCATTAATATTCATCAAAGCTTTGTCACACTAATTATTAACCTTGTTTACATATGATTTTCATTTTCTTGCATGCCTAATTTTTGACAGTTCTTTCATAAATGTGGAGATATTATCCACTCCGTATCCATCTTCCACTTTGTTTTGTTATCAACATCTTGATATACCCCGTTAGCATCACTGACCACTTATCAATACTTGCAAGAATAACATTAATAAACTACTAACCAACCCAAAATTTTAAAATAGGTTAGCAGAACTAACCCTCGGTTCCTTCTCAGGCAACAACACATCCATTTGTCTTCCATAAACTTCAAAGCTGGACTATCAACCGACTTCACATCCAAGAAAGTTAACCATTTGCTTACCTTTGCACGTATACCCCCTTGCGTTAATCAAGTCAATATTTCTACATGAACCATTGCACGTAACATTAATATGCATAGTACACTTTCATTGGACGGAGCAATTTTACATTAACCAACTAAATTCAACTCCATAGGTTAGAAGCTACACCAAAAAGAACTTTATCAAACTATAAGAAAAAATATGGAAAAACTATTGACTGAAAAAAATGATCATGTCAATATCTATTTCAAAACTATTTATCTAATTAGCAAGCTTGTTAATTTACAGATCTTGAGCCATAAAAACAGATGGGATACATACCAAGGTTATGGTTATTGATGCCAATGAGTTCAATGTCATCAATTGCTAGCATGCGATCCATTTCATTCTCATCATGTGCCTAGAAACAAAAAGTAGAGATCAAAAGGAAATTAGTTAGTTGGTGCTACACTGAATTTACACACAAATAATAATAAACTAACAGCCAACATGTGATTCATACAAAATCATCAAACTATACACAAATTAAAGTTTCACACACACACACACACACATACACATCATTAACAAAGACCAAATGGTGTTATTTATAGTATTCAATGATGGTGGTTGAAGGGTTTGTACATTAATTTGAAGGAAAATGAAATGAGCAAATGATTAAATGAAAATAAAAGCTAGCAACACTTCGTATGGTTTTAATCATTTACATTTGAAACACTAAATATACCTCATATGTACTTACCACTTAAGCATGAACATTAAATCAAGGTACTTACACATGAAGCCTCCGCATAATGAAACTCTATTTTCTGCATTTAATTCCGAGCATTAGGTAACTTGTACTCTATGCAATCTTGACGCCTCCACATTAAATTAGAGGGCCTAATCTTATAGTATTATAGATAGATACTCCCCATTCAAAAATTATTGTCAGGAAACAAAAAAAACACAAAGTTTAATAAAGGTGAGTCCACTTTTATTTTCAACCACTTAAATAGAATATTCCCCTACTAGACTCTTTAGTTTTTACTTAAAAAGAAAATTGGACAATTATTTTGAGACATCCCAAAAAGAAACTATAGACTATTATTATGAGATGGAGGGAGTATAATTTTACCGGATATAATCCCCCTAGGTTTCACGGACACCTACACGACGATATAACAAAATCTAAAAATATAAAACACGGATACGGCGTGGACACCACGTCCAAATCGGTGTCCGGCCTAAACCTCACGTGGGACACGGCACGTGCATGTCGAATACGTGTCCGAGCCGTGTCCGACACTGTCACTTTATACTTGCAGGCTTGTCCGTGCTTCCTAAAATCCCCTTTACCCCCCAAAAAAATCTCAATATTAATATCAAAATAACCAATCGTTGTGTTTAATTTTTTTAATTAATCAATTATAAGTTAAATTTATCTAATATTGAATTTTTCTAAATTAAAAGTCTCTACAATTTATTAAATTTAATTTAAATTCAATTTACTTAAAAATAGAACTTTTTATTTAAAAAATCTTTATAATTTATTAAATTATGTTTTTTTTTAATAAAAATACACTTAAATATAATATAAATACATATAATTTTTATTTAATTATTAATATAGTAGTTTATTTATTATATTTTGTTAAACTCTTTTTAATTTATATACATATGAGTAACTTAATATAAGGATTGAGATCCTCAAAAGTTTGGATTAACATGACCGGTCATGTTTCCTCACAAACAAAACAGCGGGACCTACAACGGGACCCAATTAATCTTTTGTTTGAGCTCTTTCCATCTCAGACAACCCCTCATCTATAAAATTCCTTGCTGACGCTACTCTGAACTCACCATCTTCCTCCAAATTCCACACCCATTTATCCTGCTCTTCGACTAACTCTATCGAAGCGAGAAAGTTGGAAGCCTCTTCCAACTGCACACCTTCTATTTTGTCACGAAGAGAAACTTCCTTATTGTTCTCTAGAGCAAACAACTGTGGAAACTTAACGCGTAGAGAACCCCCTCCCATCAAATTTTCTAACCAAAATAACGAATCGCAACCGTTACCCACTTTTTTTTTCCATACACGAAAATAAATCTATCCCACTTTCTTTAAGATTTGAGACACCACGAATACAATTTAGCCAAGTTGTATACTTACCCTCTTGAACTCCACAATCTAATCTTCCAGACCTCCCATGAATAGCCTTGATAATCGAAACAACCCACATCGCATCAGGTTGAACCTTAAACCGCCAAACCCATTTAAACAACAGAGCACAATTCATAGCTAGAAAACTAGACATACCTAAATCACCAACAACTTTACTAACAACAACAGTATCCCAAGAAAACCAAGAAACCTTCCTCGAACCTTCCTCCACACCACGAAAAAAATTACTTCTACATGATTCAAGCCTTTTAAGAACACCGATGGGAACTTTAAACAAAGAAAAGTAAAACAACGGAATAGAACTTAACGCTGATTTAGTGAGCGTAAATCTACCACCAATAGAGAGCATCTTCGCCTTCCATTTAGATAATCTCGTCCTAACTTTCTCAATGACGTTGTCCCATGCATGCAACCAGTTCATATTACTAGCCACCATAATCCCAAGGTTTTTAAAAGGAGTTTTCGAAGCTTAACAACATATCATTTGGGCTCCTCTTAAAACCTCGTCGTTTGTCACTCCTCCAACTCCCATAATACTACACTTATGAATATTAATTCGAAGACCCGACGAAAGATAAAAACACTGTAAAATACTTACATGGTGGCGTAAGTTCTCATTTCTCCATTCACCAATAAACACCGCGTCATCTACATAGAAAATATGAGAAATAAAAATCAGCTCATGAGAGCCTACCAATACTCCTTTAAAAAAAAATCCTCCATCCATTGCATGTACAAAAGAAAGATGCAAAGCTTCCATTACTAAAAGGAACAAAAACCGAAAGAGCGGATCTACTTGACGTAAACCTTTCTCAAAATAAAATTCCTGCGTAGGGCTACCATTCACAAGAATTGAAGCACTTGAAGACATTAAACACCCTTTAATCCATGTCCTCCAAGCCTCTCCAAATCCAAATCGATTAAGAATCATATCAAGAAACTCCCACTTCACTAAGTCATAAGTTTTTTTAAAATCGACTTTAAAAATCATTGACTTTTTCTTTTTCTGATTACACCACTCTATGACCTCACTAAGAATCAATGGACCATCAAGAATTTGCCGATCTTGAATAAATGCGGATTGCTCTTTACTAATTAAGCTTCCAATAACCAAACTAAGCCTATTAGCAAGAAATTTTCCCACAATCTTATATTGACAACCCATAAGACTAATAGGCCAGAAATCCTTAACAAATTTAGCGTCATTTATTTTAGGAATCAACGTTATAAGGAAGGTGGATTTGATGTTGCGTTTATCTATTTTGGAGAGATAAGGATGGAAAAAAGATGTGACTGCAAGTGTGAGATAGGGGCGGATGATTAGGTTAAGTGTTATTAGGGTTGTAATTTTGGAAAGATAAGGATGGAAAATGACAGAAATACCCTTACTTAATTGCCACGTGTCTAAGTTAACGACATAACATTTGCATCGTTCGTCCTCGTAGATGTATATTGTTTCACTTTTACTAACGGAGGGATGTGTTTGTTGCAACTTTTTCGAGAGGGATGTATGGTGCGAAATTGAGCAAACCATAGGGATGTATTTTGAAGTTTACTCTTATTATTATTATTATTATTATTATTATTATTATTATTATTATTATTATTATTATTATTATTATTATTAATATTATTATTATTATTATTATTATTATTATTATTATTATTATTATAACGTATTATTTATTTATTTATTTATTTTTGTTTGAATGGCTTATTAGTTGTTAGTGGTTCAGTCAGCAGTGACATCCAATTGGAAAATATGTTGACCGTGAACAACTGGTGCAAAGTAATTTATTGTTAGTTGTAGTTTGAACTTTGAATGGCTTGGTGCTTCATATGTACGGTTGCACGGTGCCTTCATTTTTTTATTTACATTCGTAAGGTTTTTGTAAAAATAAAGTTTGTAAGGCACCCACGTTTTCTCAGGTGATATTGGCGATTGCGTAAAAACACTAAAACTCCATCTCCAAATCGATTTCCCATCCTTATATCTTGCTCCGATTCATATAACAATCGTGTTTTTACTAATTAATTTTGTTTAACTTAGTGTTAACATTATTTTTATTTGGATTTACGCCTGATTAGGTTGTGATATTCGATTTTCTAGGGTTTTTTTTTTGGCATTTTTTGGATTCATATAACAATCATGTTTTTACTAATCCTCTTAAAATGCTCCTTCACGAACCTCTTTCACTCGTACTCTCTCATCTACTAACATGTCATTTTTTTGGCATAAAATCAATGAGCCAATCATAACAATCCATTTTTTTTTATCTAAATTAATAAAAAAAAATTATTTTTCACCTTTTTTTTAAAACAATATATCTTACAACTGGTAAATCTTCAAACTACAAAAAATAGACCATCGCGACGAGAATTAAATTATCTTTCTACAGATATGCATTGTTATATACTTTCGACGAACTTCTTTTTTTAAATTTCGGCCCAGAAAAATCGTATGTGATTAGTAAAAATCACATATTTGATTTTTACAAATCAAATATGATTTTTACGAATCACATGCGAGTTTTACGAATCACATATGATCCATAAAAAATCACATATGATTTGATATTTACGAATTACATGTGATTTTTCTGGGAGTCGAAAGTATATAAAAATGCATATCTATAGAAAAATAATTTAATTATCATCGTGATGGTATGATTTTTTTCGCGTAACGATTAATGGTTTACAAGATATTTAATTTTAAAAAAAAAAAAAAAAGTGATATTTTTATAAGAAAAATGAATGGCTATGATTCGTTTATTAGTTATATGATAAATATGTTTTTTTTATAAAAAATATTTTATATCATCAACATCTCTAATTGAATGTATAAATCAAGAATATTACGAGATTAAACTAACAAAATCATATGTCAAGATCATTCTCAATAAATGTTCTAATGATAATTAAGAATGATAAAAATGATTAAGATATAAATAGTTAGGTGGACGTAAAAGATCGGCATGAATTGTGTAAGGGTACTGGAAACCCATGCTGTATGGATCATCGGCAAACGATGCCTCTTGGCATCAACCAAAACCACTTGTTCGGCATGGACGATTCGGCATGACAATCGGTATCCATTACCGATTCGGCATGCACCCTTTCCCATATTTTTCAAACGTTGGCCATCAATGTTTGGAGCCGTTTGTGGCTTAAAAAAAAAAAAAAAAAAAAAAAAAAAAAAAAAAAAAAAAAAAAACCTTTAAATATTACTAATTATTCCACTAATCTCTTCACACATTCAATTAAAAATTACTAATTATTCCACTAATCCTCTCTTCCAACTCTTTTTTTTCATATAAAAAGAATGGATCCAAATCAATCAAAACGTGTTTCAAAATCATCCAAAGGTCATGGACGGGGTTCACCATCACAACCCTACTTTCCCAAACCTCCACCTCAACCCTTCTATCCTCCACCACAACAACGGCAATATTTTCACCAACCGCAACCGATGAATCCAAACCTTTATAATATAAGAATAACTAGTGAATTTATCCCTTTCATCGACTACCGTGAAGGTCCATCAAGACGTGAAGCAAGTGTAGAACGTGAACTACCGCTTTACGATAACGAGGATGACGACATTGATTTTGTTCCGGAAACTCAATTTCCAAATGCAATCGGTACAATTTTTTTTAATAATCGTTATTACTATTATTATTTTTTTATATAATCGGTAAACTTTTTATTTGTTATAATCTACTTTTTTTAATAATCGGTACAATTTTTTTTGTTATAATCTATAATCGTTATTTTTTTTATATATAATCGGTACAATTTTTTTTATAATCTATAATCGTTTATTTATTTTTTAATTGTTAATTTTTTTTATATAATCTACAATTTTTTATATAATCGTTGATTTTTTTTCCGTTATAATCTACAATTTTTTAGGTAGTCAAGAAAATGATGATGATGTTGAAGTAGTTGAAGAAATAAAAAACACCGGTAAAGCAAAAAAGGAACCTTGGTCGACGGACGAAGAGATCGCTTTGGCAAAAGCTTGGGTTCATGTCTCGACATTCCCAAAAGTCGGGAATGAACAAAAGAGTGTAAGCTTTTGGGGTAAAATTCTAGAGCATTTCAAGAAAACCATGGGAAGTACTAATCGAACACACCATAGCTTGAACACAAAGTGGAAACATATGAATACCGAAGTGAATACTTTTAATGGTCTATGGATCCAATCGGTATGTTTTTTCACCATATGCTTTTTTATACTTTGTATTTGATATAGTTGTAGTAATTTATACTTGTTACTTTTATATTTGTAGAACCGTGTTCGTGATAGTGGTTGTGACGATCTTGACGTGATGAAAAATGCCATGGCCGATTATAAGAGGAAATCAAAAGGCAAGACTTTTACTCATACGGAAGCATGGGAGATCCTTAAGAAAGTAGAAAAATGGTTAAAACAACCATGTGTGGTTCAAACATCTTCGTCTACTTCCGATAAACGGAGAAAGTCGTTGGAATCTAGCAATGAAAATGAAAATGTTGAGACTATTCTTCCGGATTTGAATGACGACACAACTCCAACAAGGGAAAAAAGGGCAAAAAGACCGTTAGCGAGTCATTGTCAATGAATAGTGTTGCTATGACCTTAGAAAGTTATGCGGCAAAGAAATCACAATTAATGGATGAGGCGGTGGAGAAAAAACGTGCAAAGGATGAGTTGACCAAAAAGTTGATGTCCGCACAACTCAAAGGTGTTGAAGAAAAGGCTTTTTTACGAGCGATGAAGTTCTTCAACAACCCGCATAATCAAATAGTTGATCCGGCTATGCGAGAAATT
Organism: Artemisia argyi; assembly: GCA_030686995.1. Lineage (NCBI taxonomy): Eukaryota > Viridiplantae > Streptophyta > Magnoliopsida > Asterales > Asteraceae > Artemisia > Artemisia argyi. The sequence continues at coordinate 39,331,386 of CM060706.1, forward strand.
GCTATTGCCACAAAACGTGAGTACGCGGCGAAATATGGATGGTCTTGCAATTTTTAGATATTATTATGTTGTTTTTTTTCATAAGCATTGTACTTTTTATTTGAATTATTAATAAAATTTAATGTTTTTCTTTAGTTTGTTTAATATAATTAAGAATAAAATAAATAAAAGAATATAATTTGAATTTTTTTTTTTTTTTTGCATCACCATTGCCACTAAAAAATGAAGAAAAGTCATGATGAATTATAAAATGTGTTGTTGGCATTTGATTGATTAAAAATGTGTTGGCCACTTTTTTTTGCATCACCATTGCCACCCCCTAACCATGATCACCACCACTATCTTTAGCTTGAAATCTAATATCATAATTGATAAACCTATTGTGCCCGAAGCACTGGCGGAGGATTATAGGGGCTAGAAGGGGTGCTGGTCCCCCTCCCCCCCCCCCCCTTATATTTTAGCTCACACCTAGCAAGTTGTATGGACATAAAAATTTAGATAGTATATATTTGCCTCCTAAATATTTGGTAACAGACAAAACTAAGCTGATGAGGAAATTAAAAGTCAAACACAATAAAAAGGAACTTGTGTAATTTGTTCAAAAATTCTCTTCGTATTTGGTTTGCTATTCGTTTGTCTAAAGCTTTTGAAGAGTTCAAGAAGGTCGTTGTCAGTTGGTACTTTATCTAATAAGTTGCGGTTGTTTACTAGTTTTACCTTTTGTTTTTTATATGACTATACAGATAGTCGCTTATATAAGAATGCTACAATCAATTTTCGAAAGGTTTTGGCCCCGAGGTAATCTTGTTTTACCCCAAAAGTACACATCTACTTACCCTATCTACCCCAAAAATAACCATTTTCTTCATATACCTCATGGTCGACTCTCTCCCAAGAATTCTTGGACAACTCTCTCATAAGTGTGACACGTGTCCTTTTGGTTGTCCCCACAATGTACTTTCATAATACTAGTTACCCCACTTATTTCTTGGACGACTAGGACTTACATTCTTGGGCGACTTAATTTTTAATCTTTTTATGAAACAGTTGTTAAATACATTTTTGGTCCTTGTTCTTTGCTTGGTATTTCATTTTTGGTCCTTGTTCTTTGCTTGGTATAAATAAAAAAACACATCATATTTACCTAAAATACAAAAACACATATACAACATCCAACCAACACCATTTCCGCAACACCACTGTAACCCCCGGTACTTTTTCTAAACTTATTACTAGCCAAAATATTTATTTTCGTACCTAAGACACATTAAAAACTTTTATTTGTGATTATTTTGGGCTTGAGAAATGTGAGATATATTGGAAATGAGAACCTTATTCCTTGATTGACTCAGCACAACCTAGAACACTCGAATTGTATTGCATTTGCCAAATTATTTGAATTATTTTGAGTTTTGAAAAAACTCCGAAGTTTATGCTTGATTTTATTGGAAAAATTATTTCGTGAACAATGACGCAAGTTTCGTAAATTTTCGAGTCCGTTTGCTATGTCGTTTGGACCCCGAAGCGTTTATCGTGAGAAGTTTATTTCGTTGGCAATATTGGTCCCTAGAATATCTCCCTGCACTTACCCTACACTTTCATTAAACACAAAAACTACCATATACTTTTAACACCATATAAATACCCCCAACACCCCCATTTTCTTCATTTTTATTTATCAAAACACACAAACACCTCAAAAATTACTCTCTCTCTCTTGCATTATTCGGCCGCCGCCCACCACCATGCACAAGCAGTTTCCGGCGACTCGCCGGAATATTTTTCCGGCCACCTCATTTTCTTGTACTACTTTATAGATCGGGATATCCCCGTCACACCCGTACCACTCACGCGACCCCAAACACCCCGTATCACCCTCACGCGCCTCCCACCGCCGCGGTACCACCACCATACGCCACCACCGCCGCTTTTCCACCACTCTCCAATGGTAAAACGCGTGCCACGCACCTTCCTTTTCATTTTTCTTAAATTATTTTCAAAACCCTTGATGCGTGGGAATTGCACCAGGCTTTACCTCTCGAGGGATCTCGAGAAGCTTACAACCCCCACCAGGCAGTGTACCTGATCGATGTAGTATAGTATAGTGACAAGTACCAGGGGATTGATTGTTCAACTCAGGAATAGTGTCGCTAGAATTAGAAAGCCTAAAAACTAGGTCTAGAGGTGAGGGATGATTGTTTTTATATTTTTATATTTTTATAAAAGCAAATAAAATCTCGGGTTTTTAAAAGAGTGGGCGGAATTAGTTGCTAATCAACTAACCCAATAACTAAGATGCAATCAAAATAAAATAACAAAAATGAAAATAAAGCTAATTACTAATGTGGTGTGGACAGTAATGGGTAAAATTGTGTTTACTTAGGTTTCATTACTCCCTAGATATCTTTTACAGGTTGATAGTTTGTTACAATTGCGCGGATGACAGGTTATATTCCTTAATACCACTCTTGGGGTGGCGCACGTACTTCCCCAACTCTATAAGCTCCTACTTCACTCCTATGTCGAGCCTGCAAGAAGCTCCTAACATGGGATCATTAGAATTCGCTCATGCATTAAATATAAGCATAATAACCTAGTGCACAACGGTTCATGTTTCTTAAGACGTTCAAGCATGTTACCTATGAAAGTCTGCCAGTTTTCTTAAACCTAACATCGAAATCATTCATCCGTAACAACTATAAACAAACAATCAACCCATAATCAACATCTAGGTTTTACTACATCTAAGCAAACACACAAAAGATCTAGCCTAGCGTGTTAGAATCATGACAAGCGTAAGATATATTCAAAAAACACATAGACATATTGAATGAATTGAAAGGATACTTATCTCAATTAAGCATGAAAGGATTCAAAGGGTAAAAACCCTTGAAAAAGCTGTAAAAGTCGTGCTAAGGTTCCACTAAAATTCCAACCACACTAATGAATGAAAATTGCAAAACTATATATAGATTATACAAGGTGACGGCGTCAAAAAGAAATATCTGACACCGTCAACTCGCCACCCATAGTGAAATCGGATTGCCTAGATCCAAGTCTGACGCCGTCATGTGTAATGTTGCTCTAGGCCGTCACCACTTTTACTCTTGACGGCCTTGCTTGACGCAGTCATAAATCTACTGGACCGTCACCACTTTTGCTCTTGACGCCGCCAGGTACTGTTCCCAGCAAGGAAAATTAAGACTTTGCCGTTTTCTTCACTTTTATGCTCCAAAAACGTCCAAAATGCTTCCTTTTCCAGAATTCACTCCAAAAGTACCTAAAATCACAAAAGAAATTATTTAGGGCAATATTTGATTAAATAAATTCGAATTCGGGCTTAAATGACCCCCTAAAAACGGATCATTTTTCGCCTCATCAACCCTAATTTTATTTTTATTTTAAATCCGATTTTGATATTAAAAATCTTCATAAAAATGTTTTTGATATTGATTTGAACCTAAAACTTGTGTGGGATCTTTTTCTTGGTTCTCGTTCGACCCGTTTTGGCCGTGACTCGGTTGACTCACCGAGTAAACTCGCGTGACTCGGTGAGGGTTTTGATATTTATGGCTTGTTTGATGTTTTGATGACGAAGGGAAGTATATATTTTCGTTGTGGTTTGTTATCGAGGGTCCGTTTGGTTTGTTTGCCTCGATAGCCGAGAACCACCACCACGACGATTTGGGTGGTGGTGGGGGAGGGGAGTAATGTTATTATTATTATTATGGTTGTTGTTGGTATTTGGATTTCGGATTGGGTGACCCTTGGGTCCGTTTGGTTTGGCAGCCGTACACCGCTACCACCATGGCTTGGGTGGTGGTGGGTGTTGTGTTGTTTGTTTTTGTTTTTATTTATTTATTTGTTTGTGATTAAACTTGGTCTCGGGATAATATCGATATAGTTTAGAAACGGTAACTAATAATAAAACGGTTAATAATAAATATGAAATCTAAAATAAATTGTTATAGTTAAGTGGACTTGATATCGGACATGATTCCGTATTATTGCATTGTGAGCTTGAATTGGACGTATTGGATTTACGGCCTTGGTTATTTGGATATTATAGACCCTTTGGTACACGAGACGGTAGGGTACGTTAGGCCCGTAAAGATCTTAACGTACCTGGAACCCGAACAAATACAAAATGGTCGATAAAACCTAAACAACTAATGGACTACGCGAATGGTATATCCAATCATATTTATATTAAGACTATTTAAAAATAAAGAGTCGTCGACTCGGGAAACGTTATATAAACGGGCAGGTCATGCCGAAATTTTATAAAATTCTTTATAAACTTAAATTATTTTACCAAAAATTATTATTATTTCAAAACCTTTTTATTTCAACATTATTTTGGGAAAACGAGTAAAATCCGAGACTTATTGTTACGTGTTATTATTTATTTTTATTTGAGTGAGTTCTTCTATTTTATTTCTTTTCTTTCCATTTCTTTTCGACGACTTTCTTCGAGGAGTTCTATCGTCTTTCCTGCGTACTTGGTCGTTTCGCCGACTTGTTTCTTTTCTAATTTTCTTGTCTCCCACACGAGACTTTTATGAAATCTATTTCTTTCAAATGCCATTGTATTTACAAAACTTTTACTCAAGCATTATTTATTAAGGTATTCGAGTATAGTTCTGAGTTATGCCATTTATATTGATTAGGTTGTGCTGAGGTTCATTTTGCTGTGACGCATTATTGATTGGTTGCTATATCTCATTTCCTACTACTGCTATTGTTAAGGTGTGATTCATAGCCCCACTTTTATATTTTAATTGTTTATAAACCCATGGGGTGAGACACATGCTTTAAATATTTTCTGAGCACAAGTATTATTTTTGGTATGCTTTTCCTGAATGATATATATTTCCTGATGATGTGCTAAGTAGCTTGTCTTGCCAGAAAGACCCTCAGATCATGAGCCATTAGTCACTTGCGAGTGAACGCGAACTTAGTTTATAGGCCTATAGGATTGACCATCCCGCCCGGTTTGCCAAGGGCTTGGCGACGCAGGTGTACTATTTTTGATTTTGCTGGGTATTGGCAAGTACCCGGCCTTGGGGGCACCTTATATTATGAAATTCCGTGGTTATTGTTTATGTCAGTACAGAGTTACTGACGATTGGTTTGGTTAACATTTGTGTGTCATGAGCTTAGTACCATCAACCGTATGTATGCACTGGGATGCCTCTACATATTGGGTGTTACCTTGATTACCCTGGTATTTGCATTTGTTGCTTATATCGTATGATTAAAACCCTTGTGCTCAACTTTATTATTTTAAACCTATGGATTACACACAACCTTTGTGTTGACTTTTAAGCATGTGTTTCTCAGGTACTACTACAAATTAGATTTTTGGAGCTTTATGATTTTGGGCGTGGTGGTGTGGCTGAACGAAGGAAGTTTTCTGTTAAGGCAGCTTAATCATTTCTACTATCTTTATTTTCATGTCATTCGTTAAACCTTGGTGTGTCTTTAATATTTTTCCGCTCCTAAACTTGTTTATTTTCCGCTGCTAAACTTATTTACTTTCCGCTGCTAAACTTTGTATTTCTACTACTAAACTTGGTTTTTCCGCTGCTAAACTTTGTCATTTTCCGCTGCAAACTTTTATTTTTATTCCGCTGCTATTTGATAAAGAGCCTATGTGCTCTAAATGGTTTGTAATTTGAATTATGTGTTTTGAGGCACTTTTAAACGTCCCTTGTTGTGGTCGTTAGCTATAAATGTGCCTGTTTCTATTCGCGCAGCGCCCCTAGCATGTCAGCTGCCGTATTTTGAGTTGGGGGTGCTACAGAATGGTATCAGAGCCATCGTTTATAGAGAACGAGCTCACACTCGACTATAAACTTTTTCCTGGAGTCAAAATGTTTTGAGACAGAAAGCCGACAGCCCTCCATGCCACTTCGCGCCCTGGTATTTCTTTCAAACTTTACGTATATATATGTTTGATATTGAGATTGGTTTGGACTTTTTCCACTATCATGCTTTGGCTTATAAAATGGTTTTCCGCGAAAATTTGGCTAGAATTTTTATGTTTTCTTATACTCTTGTAGAGTATCATGTCTGTCCCAGTTCCCTGTGATCAGGTTCCAATACCAGCAGTTGTTGACCCATTGCCCTTGGGAGATGATGTTGAGTTGGATGTTGATGTTGGTTTGGATGATGAGGTAGGTTTAGAGGATGATGTTGATATTGAGGATGATGGAGAGGAGGACATAGATGCCTATGATGATGATGATGATGAGGATGATGAAGAGTTTATGGAGGAGGATCAGGATGTTCCCCCGCCGCCTTCGCCTGTTGTGTCTGATGTGACTTATAAGTCAGATACACCTGAGATTTTGGAGCATGCTATGATTACCGAGGTGACATCGACAGAGGCCGTGCCTACAGAGTTAGCGTTCACTTATGAGGTTGGGGAGTCGCCAGCAGACCCACGCGTTGCGTCTTCAGTGATTGGGGATGAGTTGAGCAGATTGAGGGAGGAGATGACCTGGTGTTAGGGTCGTTACATGTCGAGAGCCAGGAGTACGTGTTTTCGACCATCTACTGTCGTGGAATTGATCCAAGAGAAGAGGGAAGGAAAGAAGGTAGCCGGTAAGCTACAGGTTGGTCTGTATAGGCAGAGTGCTAGGATGAGCCCTGTGGAGGAGACGTATGCTGAGTATCAAGGACGCTTGGATTCTTTGGATAGGATTATGATAGAGGTTGGGAGAATGGCGAGGAAGTTGTCTCAGACAGAGTTGTATGCAGGAGATGATAGTCGACATTATCGTACTAGTATTAGCGAATTATGGAGTGAGTTGCATGAGATGCAAAGACAGGCCTATGCAGATAGGATGACCCGCCTTAGGTCCTATGATAGCATTGATGTGATGGCTATGTATGAAGGTCGTTCGGGAGATCAGTGATTCAATCATTTATAGTGTAGTATCTTAATGGTAGTTAACCTAGTATATGTTAAACTGAATATTTCAGTTGGTAGATTTTATTTGAAACTTGTACTTGTTTTGCATATCTTGTAAGACCAATGTCAAGTATGAAATCTATGATGTATTATGGTGATGTACTATTATTGATGTTGACTTATGCTATATTATGATTTTATTCATGTGATGATGCTTTAACTTGTGCTATGATTCTGACACGTTAATCAAATACTTACAAGTGTTGTGCTTTGTATTGATTGATAGAATTATGACTCCTAAGAAGATGACCTCAGCTGCGATTCAGCAGTTGATTGATGAGGGTGTTGCAGCAGCGCTTGCCAGGCAAGCATGTGTTCCTCAGAATGTTGGACCGGCTAAAGCTCAAGCTGTTCCCAACAACCATTTCTGCACTTTTAAGGAATTCATGGATTGTAAACCCATTACCTTTGTCACAACTCACCATTTCACGTCATTTACCATTTCAGGTCATTTTCCCAAACTTCGACTTTTTACTATTCATAAATCACTATTCATCAAAACACTATTCATCGTTTTACTATTCATCGTTTTCGAGGTCAGTTTGATGTTCTGAGAAACTTTTTGGAAATTTACTATTCACCGAACACTATTCATTTCCGGAAAAGTTTTCATCATTCACTTGCATTACTCATTTCATCGTAAATTTAGTTTACGGGTATTCAAATTCGCGTAACCGGATTGGTTTAGGTGCGAATTCATTTCATTAGTGTTAAGTACATTGCATACGGACTGGGGATAGTCTGCATATCATCATAACAGCATTTTCATGTTGTACCACTCTCAGGATTTTCAAAATTTCCATATTCAGTACATTTAACGTTTTTACGTATACGTAATTATAATAAACGTTAACACCCGGTTTATACACGACGAATATATCTAAACATTCCCACAATGGTCCCGACATATTTTTATATCCATTTTAACATCATAAAAGTTATAACATTCAGTTACCCAGTATTTTGGAAATTTATTTTAATTATAACGTACGCGTATGAATATAACGACGGTTTTCGTTAAAACTAAACATTAATCACCCGATCACTCAGTAAATGTACCCAACATATTTTTAATATGTTTTTAACATTTTTATAACTTTATTTCATCCCGGTAAACTTCGTGGACATTTATTTCTAATAAAACCGGTACCCGATCGTAACTAAAAACGCAAACTAGTGCAATTTCATACAAGTATTTCTAATTAAATCCCAAGTACCCTAACCCCCCCCCCCCCTCCTACCCTTTGAAAACCAGCCCCAAGACACACCCTTTTAACCCCTAGCATTAACTTAACCATTTTATACTAATAAACCACTTAAAACATAACTTTACCAATTTTTACAAATCATAATCCAACTTTTGAGCTAAGAACACTTTTCATCTCATCTTCTTCCATTTCCTCTCCAAACCCACGACTTATTATTGATCTCCATGATCAAGTGATCATTTTTCATAAAGTAAAACACAAAACTTGTTCATTTTACAAGCCTAATCAAGAATCAAGCAACAAAAACACAAGAACATCAAGCATAATCATCCTATAATCATCTCATTTTGTCAAGTAAGTTTTCATCTTTATTTTTTCATGGATCATCCTATTTTTACATGTATTACATAAGTATCATGCTAAAAACCATGTACAAGTAGCTATACCACACTTTATTTTGGCTAAAAAGAAACATACAAACCCTAACTTTTTAGTTATGAATCCCCTTGCTCTAATAACTTGGTTAGGAGTCCATGGCACCCTAAGAAGGTGTATGGTAAGATTAGATTAGTCATGTGGTGATTACAAGAGGTTTGGTGATGGTAGAAATTAGTTTTTAACCTTGGAAACTTGATTTGGAACCTATTTTAGACATGCTGTCCCGTTTTGTAAAAATCTGGAAAATCAGTAAACACCAAGGAGACTTTGGCAAAATTTTTAGAAAATACTTTCAAAAACGAATCCGTAGGCGAAAGAACGGATTAAAAAGAGTCTATAACGTAGGAGTTATGATTTTTGCAAGATTGTAGACGAAAAGTATTTTTCTGAAAATGTATGCTGTTGGACGTTTTTCATTGGACAAAAAGAGACTTTAGACGTAACCCGGAGGAGCCGAGCTTTCCAAAATATATTAATACATACTAAGACGAAACCGTGGATATAAAGAACAAGTAAAACGGACAAGTAACGACAAAGATATACTCGTTTGAATATCGGCTAAAACCACTTTATATTTGACAGTTTTTATTAAATTTGGCGCAAAAACTACGAAGTACATTTTTGAGCTAGAAGTAATATCAAGTACCGAGCTTTATAACTAACGTAGTATTAGTTATTATGAGTATGTTTTCATCATTTCAAGGATTACAACCCGAGTATTTCAACGCTTACATGGAAACTTACGTTATATATATATAAGTATATATATATTATAACTAGCTATTTATATTTTCTAATAGCAATATTTTCCAAATTCTTGGAATATATATTTTTGATAATACAAGTGTTTTTCCAAAGAGTAGAGTGGTATAGAAACATGTGCATGGACATTCATAACATCATTTCATGATCTAAAGTAGATCGTTCATCATTCATATTAGGTTGCGGCTAGTGTGCGCGCCTTGTTTTTCAGCTCATTACATGTTCATGGTACCATCATATCAGGTGAGTCATAGCCCCACTTTTACTTGTTTAATGACTTTATAAACTCTTTGGGGGAGATACATGCTTCAATACTTGTTTTATGCTGTTATACGATTTGAATTACTTATGGGGAAGAATACGTTGCTTTAACTATTTTTGTACAATGCCAAAGTATAAAGTTTCTTACATTGCTTAAGTAGTCTTATTACCATGACACGACAAGTCCCCTTTATTTCATGGACCGTTAATTTCAAGTACTAAGCGAGAGTGAGTGAATAGATCTATTGAGGGTGACGCCTCCATTCGTGTTTGGGTTGCTCCAACGGAATTACGAATGCATTTCATGTCTAATATATTACGAGTGTCTGGTAAACACTCATTTGGGGCAGGATTTAGTACGTCTAGCTTCGGGGCCATGAGCTTAAGAGACAATGTGGGTTTCATTATTGAAATCTTAGTACTTTACTTTATACTTGGGCTATTGTACATACAAAATTACTGATAAATTCCTGATACTTTTGCATCAAGTCTTACTACTGAAATACGATGCTTTTGCATCAAGTCTTATTACTGAAATACGATGCCTTTGCATCAGCCTTATTACTGAATTACAATGCTTTTGGTATCAAACTTATTACATTTGGCAGTGGGTTGTAAACACACAGGTTACAAGTCTCTTATGGCGGGACTTGGAACTGAGTGGATTTACGATGCCTTTGCTGTGCGACCATTTTTCTATAAACTTTGCTTGTTAAACAAACTCTATGAACTCACCAACCTCGTGTTGACACTTTAGCATGTATTTTCAGGTATTAACCAATGGCACGCTACAGGAGGTTTTGGCAGGGCATGGCATGGTCATAGAAGACTCTGATTTTTCATTTGGGGACCGTTTTTAACTATTTTAATGGCCTACTTCCGCATTACCTTTAACGATGTAAATTCATACTTTTGGTTAAACAATTTTATTTTAAATGATTCAAGTGCAAACCATTTTTGAACTAGTGTTGTGATATCAATTGAGTTACACCCCAGCTACATGTATGCTTCCGCTGGACCCGATCTTGGGGGTGTGACAGATTGGCATCAGAGCTTTGGCTATAGCGAACTAAGTGTTTTTTTTAAAACCTAGACTATAGCTACTTTCAAGAAAACTTAACCCTATGACCGTCACGTGCCTGCCTGCCAAGCTGAAGCCTCATTTGTGGTTAGTTGCTGACATAGGTGATGAGATTTGTGTCTCATTATCTGATATATTATATTCATTTATTATAGTCGATTACTATAATTGTCTTTCATATAAGCATGCTCATGTATCATATATGTCACCGCATTATTTTTTTTTCCTTGCATAGTTTCATCATTTGACCTCGAGCTTGGTCACTTGCTTTTGTCTTTCAGAACGTCTTGGTATTTGTGAAGGACATAGTATTAGTATGACTGAGCTGAGTATTTCAAAATTCATGGAACCTCGGTGGAATATAGACTAGTCACCTATATTCAACCCGGGATAGTGGGACATAGGCTGACTACCTATATCCGACTCAGAAATGAATTTTGCAACACTGAGAATGGTTATAATAAAATTCTGTCTGGATTGAATCCTTTACTCATTTTCCAAATGTTTCATGCATGTGTGTATACCCTCATTGTCAGAACATTCATACTTTTCATCACCTCATGAACCGCCGCTTGGAAGCATGTAAATTGATCATTTTATTTCATGAACATTCACATTTATGCATAATACACTTACATCACAGTATTTTCTTGTATCACAATATCATTTTGTCGCAGTCGTCACAGTCTCTTCCCTTCTCACCATCACTATCATCACCTTTTCACCAATATGTTTTCAGAGACCAACATAAACTGAACTTCGGGACGAAGTTCCTTTTAGAGGGGAAGACTGTCACAACTCACCATTTCACGTCATTTACCATTTCAGGTCATTTTCCCAAACTTCGACTTTTTACTATTCATAAATCACTATTCATCAAAACACTATTCATCGTTTTACTATTCATCGTTTTCGAGGTCAGTTTGATGTTCTGAGAAACTTTTTGGAAATTTACTATTCACCGAACACTATTCATTTCCGGAAAAGTTTTCATCATTCACTTGCATTACTCATTTCATCGTAAATTTAGTTTACGGGTATTCAAATTCGCGTAACCGGATTGGTTTAGGTGCGAATTCATTTCATTAGTGTTAAGTACATTGCATACGGACTGGGGATAGTCTGCATATCATCATAACAGCATTTTCATGTTGTACCACTCTCAGGATTTTCAAAATTTCCATATTCAGTACATTTAACGTTTTTACGTATACGTAATTATAATAAACGTTAACACCCGGTTTATACACGACGAATATATCTAAACATTCCCACAATGGTCCCGACATATTTTTATATCCATTTTAACATCATAAAAGTTATAACATTCAGTTACCCAGTATTTTGGAAATTTATTTTAATTATAACGTACGCGTATGAATATAACGACGGTTTTCGTTAAAACTAAACATTAATCACCCGATCACTCAGTAAATGTACCCAACATATTTTTAATATGTTTTTAACATTTTTATAACTTTATTTCATCCCGGTAAACTTCGTGGACATTTATTTCTAATAAAACCGGTACCCGATCGTAACTAAAAACGCAAACTAGTGCAATTTCATACAAGTATTTCTAATTAAATCCCAAGTACCCTAACCCCCCCCCCCTCCTACCCTTTGAAAACCAGCCCCAAGACACACCCTTTTAACCCCTAGCATTAACTTAACCATTTTATACTAATAAACCACTTAAAACATAACTTTACCAATTTTTACAAATCATAATCCAACTTTTGAGCTAAGAACACTTTTCATCTCATCTTCTTCCATTTCCTCTCCAAACCCACGACTTATTATTGATCTCCATGATCAAGTGATCATTTTTCATAAAGTAAAACACAAAACTTGTTCATTTTACAAGCCTAATCAAGAATCAAGCAACAAAAACACAAGAACATCAAGCATAATCATCCTATAATCATCTCATTTTGTCAAGTAAGTTTTCATCTTTATTTTTTCATGGATCATCCTATTTTTACATGTATTACATAAGTATCATGCTAAAAACCATGTACAAGTAGCTATACCACACTTTATTTTGGCTAAAAAGAAACATACAAACCCTAACTTTTTAGTTATGAATCCCCTTGCTCTAATAACTTGGTTAGGAGTCCATGGCACCCTAAGAAGGTGTATGGTAAGATTAGATTAGTCATGTGGTGATTACAAGAGGTTTGGTGATGGTAGAAATTAGTTTTTAACCTTGGAAACTTGATTTGGAACCTATTTTAGACATGCTGTCCCGTTTTGTAAAAATCTGGAAAATCAGTAAACACCAAGGAGACTTTGGCAAAATTTTTAGAAAATACTTTCAAAAACGAATCCGTAGGCGAAAGAACGGATTAAAAAGAGTCTATAACGTAGGAGTTATGATTTTTGCAAGATTGTAGACGAAAAGTATTTTTCTGAAAATGTATGCTGTTGGACGTTTTTCATTGGACAAAAAGAGACTTTAGACGTAACCCGGAGGAGCCGAGCTTTCCAAAATATATTAATACATACTAAGACGAAACCGTGGATATAAAGAACAAGTAAAACGGACAAGTAACGACAAAGATATACTCGTTTGAATATCGGCTAAAACCACTTTATATTTGACAGTTTTTATTAAATTTGGCGCAAAAACTACGAAGTACATTTTTGAGCTAGAAGTAATATCAAGTACCGAGCTTTATAACTAACGTAGTATTAGTTATTATGAGTATGTTTTCATCATTTCAAGGATTACAACCCGAGTATTTCAACGCTTACATGGAAACTTACGTTATATATATATAAGTATATATATATTATAACTAGCTATTTATATTTTCTAATAGCAATATTTTCCAAATTCTTGGAATATATATTTTTGATAATACAAGTGTTTTTCCAAAGAGTAGAGTGGTATAGAAACATGTGCATGGACATTCATAACATCATTTCATGATCTAAAGTAGATCGTTCATCATTCATATTAGGTTGCGGCTAGTGTGCGCGCCTTGTTTTTCAGCTCATTACATGTTCATGGTACCATCATATCAGGTGAGTCATAGCCCCACTTTTACTTGTTTAATGACTTTATAAACTCTTTGGGGGAGATACATGCTTCAATACTTGTTTTATGCTGTTATACGATTTGAATTACTTATGGGGAAGAATACGTTGCTTTAACTATTTTTGTACAATGCCAAAGTATAAAGTTTCTTACATTGCTTAAGTAGTCTTATTACCATGACACGACAAGTCCCCTTTATTTCATGGACCGTTAATTTCAAGTACTAAGCGAGAGTGAGTGAATAGATCTATTGAGGGTGACGCCTCCATTCGTGTTTGGGTTGCTCCAACGGAATTACGAATGCATTTCATGTCTAATATATTACGAGTGTCTGGTAAACACTCATTTGGGGCAGGATTTAGTACGTCTAGCTTCGGGGCCATGAGCTTAAGAGACAATGTGGGTTTCATTATTGAAATCTTAGTACTTTACTTTATACTTGGGCTATTGTACATACAAAATTACTGATAAATTCCTGATACTTTTGCATCAAGTCTTACTACTGAAATACGATGCTTTTGCATCAAGTCTTATTACTGAAATACGATGCCTTTGCATCAGCCTTATTACTGAATTACAATGCTTTTGGTATCAAACTTATTACATTTGGCAGTGGGTTGTAAACACACAGGTTACAAGTCTCTTATGGCGGGACTTGGAACTGAGTGGATTTACGATGCCTTTGCTGTGCGACCATTTTTCTATAAACTTTGCTTGTTAAACAAACTCTATGAACTCACCAACCTCGTGTTGACACTTTAGCATGTATTTTCAGGTATTAACCAATGGCACGCTACAGGAGGTTTTGGCAGGGCATGGCATGGTCATAGAAGACTCTGATTTTTCATTTGGGGACCGTTTTTAACTATTTTAATGGCCTACTTCCGCATTACCTTTAACGATGTAAATTCATACTTTTGGTTAAACAATTTTATTTTAAATGATTCAAGTGCAAACCATTTTTGAACTAGTGTTGTGATATCAATTGAGTTACACCCCAGCTACATGTATGCTTCCGCTGGACCCGATCTTGGGGGTGTGACAACCTTCAAGGGAACTGAATGAGCTGTTGGATTGACTCAATGGTTTGAGAAAGTGGAATCGGTGTTTCATAGGAGTAATTGTACTGAGAACAATAGGGTGAAGTATGCGACAGGCACATTGTTGGAGCATGCCTTGTCTTGGTGGAATGCTTATGTTCAGGAAAAGGGAATGGAGGATGCTTATAATACTTCGTCGGAAGATTTCAAGAAAGCTATGGTTAAGAAGTACTGCTCTCGTAGTGATTTGAGGAATTTGGATACTGAGTTCTATTATTTGGCTGTGAAGGGTTCTGATCTTGCTACTTATGTGCGACGTTTCCAAGAGCTGAAGGTGTTTTGTGCTCACATGGTGCCCGATAATGAGAAATTGCTAGAGAAGTTTATTGGTAGATTGCCTGCAAGTATTCAAGGAAATGTGACGTCGTACAATGCTGAGACCTTGGATGATACTATTAGCATGGTTGAACGTCTTATGGATCAGGTGACTAAGCATGGTGTTGTTCAGAAAAGTAATCACTTTGACAACAAGAGAAAATGAGAGGATAACAGAAGGAACAACAACTATAACAACCCCAATAACCGCTACAACAACAATCAGTACCGTAACAACAATCACCATCACCAACAGAATAGGAGACAGGAGACTATTAAGGCATTTATGGCTGCACAAGGAGGAGCGAATGTTAGATAGCAAAATCTTTGTGGGAAGTGCCACCAACATCATACTGGGCCATGTATTATGAGATGTACGAAGTGTCAGAAGGTTGGTCATGTTGCGAGGTTTTGCAAGAACAGGGTTGTGTCGACAGGAGCAAGTGCTCAGCCTGTGGTTACATGTTTTGGATGTGGAGAGCGTGGACACTACAGGGGGCAATGCCCGAAGAATGCTGGACAAGGAAATGTAGGTGCTCGAGGTAGAGTGTATGTGATGGGAAATGGAGAGCCGCATCAAGATCCGAATGTTGTCGCTGGTATGTTTCTTCTCAACAACCTTCGTGGTAAAGTTTTGTTTGATTCGGGTGCCGATATGAGTTTTGTGTCTTCTAAGATTGCGTCGTTACTTCGACTTACCCCTACTTTATTAGACGTTAGCTATAGCATTGAGTTAGCTGATGGTAACCTAGTAGACACCCGCACCGTGGTCCGTGGCTGTACCCTTAATCTTTTAGATCACCCGTTTAGTATTGATTTGAAGTCAATCGAGCTCGGAAGCTTCGATGTGATAGTTGGAATGGATTGGTTATCCAAGAATCGAGCGAGCATTGTTTGTAGAGAACGAGTTGTTCATATCCCTCTCAATGATGAGATTTTGATTGTTCGAGGTAATAGGAGTGGAACTCGCCTGAATATCATATCATGTATCAAGACCATGAAATATCTTGAGAAAGGATGTCACGCATTCCTAGCACACGTGGCTAAGAAGGAGTCAGGAGAGAAGTGACTCGAGGATGTTCCTGTAGTGCGTGAGTTTCCTGAAGTATTTCCTGAAGATTTGCCGGGACTTCCGCCATCCCGACAAGTGGAGTTTCGCGTCGACTTAGTTCCAGGAGCTGCACCTGTTGCGCGTGCACCATATTGTTTAGCGCCATCGGAAGTGGAGGAGTTATCTAAGCAATTGCAAGAGCTGTTGGATAAAGGATTTATTCGACCAAGTTCTTCGGCCTGGGGAGCTCCAGTGTTATTCGTGAAGAAGAAGGATGGATCATTTAGGATGTGCATCGACTACCGAGGATTGAATAAGTTAACCGTAAAGAACCGCTACCAAGGATTGATGATTTGTTTGATCAGTTGCAAGGATCAAGTTACTACTCTAAGATTGACTTGAGGTCTGGTTATCACCAACTCAGGGTTCGGGAAGAGGATATTCTCAAGACGGCATTTAGGACCCGTTATGGTCATTATGAGTTTCAAGTAATGCCTTTTGGTTTGACCAATGCGCCTGCAGTGTTCATGGACCTCATGAACTAAGTATGCAAGCCTTATCTAGATAAGTTCGTGATAGTCTTTATCGACGATATTTTGATCTACTCAAAGAGCGAGGAAGAGCACAAACAACATTTGGCTACGATTCTTAAGTTGCTCAAGGATGAGCAGTTGTACGCAAAGTTCTCTAAGTGTGAGTTTTGGATTCGAAAAGTTCAATTTTTGGGTCATGTGATTGATAGTGAAAGATTACATGTGGATCCCACTAAGATTGAGGCGGTTGAGAAATGGGCAACGCCGGTTAACGCCACAGAAATTCGTCAATTTCTAGGATTGGCTGGGTATTATAGGAGATTCATCGAGGGATTCTCCAAGATATCTACACCGTTAACTGCATTGACTCACAAGGATAAGAAGTATGAATGGGGAGAAGAAGAAGAGAAGGCCCTCCAAACTTTGAAGCAGAAGCTTTGTAGTGCACCGATATTGGCTTTGCCAGATGGAGTAGAAGATTTTGTGGTTTATTGTGATGCCTCGTATCAAGGGTTAGGGGCAATTTTGATGCAACGAGGGAAGGTTATGGCATATGCTTCCCGACAGCTTAAGACTCATGAGGAGAAGTATACCACTCATGATTTGGAGTTAGGAGCCGTGGTTTTTGCCCTCAAGTTGTGGAGACCTTACCTTTATGGTACTAAGTGTGTGGTCTTTACCGACCACAAGAGTTTACAGTATATTTTGGATCAGAAGGAGTTGAATATGCGACAACGACGATGGTTGGAGACGTTGAGCGATTATGATTGCGAAATACGATACCACCCTGGAAAGGCAAATGTTGTGGCTGATGCATTGAGTCTCAAGGAACGTTTGAAACCGTTACGCGTTCAGGCTTTAGTTTTGACGATTAACTCGAATTTACCCGCTCAGATTTTGCAAGCTCAAGAGGAAGTCGTGAAAAGAGGAGAGCTTAAGGAGGAGAAAGTTGATGGGGTGATTAGAAAGGAGAAACTTGGGAAACGTTCAGATGGAACTTGGTGTTACAAAGGAAGAAGTTGGGTACCTTTGTTCGGAGGACTGAGAGACTTGATTATGCTCGAGTCTCATAAGTCAAAGTATTCTATTCACCCAGGATCTGACAAGATGTATCAGGATGTGAAGAAGTTATATTGGTGGCCCAATATGAAAGTTGAGATTGCCAATTATGTCCGTAAGTGTCTTACGTGCACCAAGGTTAAGGCTGAACATCAGAAACCGTCTGGTTTACTAGAACAACCTGAGATCCCAGAATGGAAATTTGAAAGAATAACAATGGATTTTGTCACCAAGCTACAAAGGACTTCGACAGGATTCGATGCTATTTGAGCAGTCGATCAATTGACTAAGACCGCACACTTTTTGCCAATCAAAGAGAACTACAGTATGGATAAGTTGACCGGGCTCTATGTGAAAGAGATAGTATCTCGACATGGAGCGCCAGTGTCTATTATCTTAGATAGAGACGGTAGGTTTATTTGGAATTTTTGGAAGTCACTTCAAGATTCGTTTGGCACGAACCTTGACATGAGTACCGCTTACCATCCACAGACCGATGGTCAAAGCGAGAGAACCATCCAGACTTTGGAAGATATGCTACGTGCATGTGTGATTGATTTTGGGAATGGATGGGATGTCCATTTGCCCTTGATTGAGTTTTCTTACAACAATAGTTACCACGTGAGTATTAAGGCCGCACCATTTGAAGCACTCTATGGTCGGAAGTGTCGATCATCTATATGTTGGGATGAAGTAGGAGAAGCACAACTTATTGGACCAGATCTAGTTCGTGAGACGACCGAGAAGATTGCTCAAATTAAAGACCGATTGAAAGTTGCTCGTGACCGACAAAGAGTTACGCAGATGTGAGACGTAAACCCTTGTAATTTCAGGTAGAAGAGTTATATAGGACCATTTAAGATTGTGAAAAGGATTGGTCCTGTGGCATATAAGCTAGAATTGCTGCCTGAGCTCAGTAGAGTTCACCCTACTTTCCACGTGTTGAATTTGAAGAAGTGTTTGAACGATGAGACCGCTGTAATTCTGTTGGAGGAGATTGAGATTGATGAGCAATTGCATTTTGTTGAAGACCCCATTGAAATCATGGATCGCGAGGTTAAGCGATTGAAGAAGAGTCGTATTCCTCTTCTGAAGGTTCGTTGGAATTCCAAGAGAGGACCGGAGTATACTTGGGAACGCGAGGACGAGTTTAAACGCAAGTACCCAAATCTTTTCAAAACCGGAACTGGCAACTCAAACTAAATCCGGGACGGATTTCTAAATAAGATGTATGTGATGTAACCCCCGGTACTTTTTCTAAACTTATTACTAGCCAAAATATTTATTTTCGTACCTGAGACACATTAAAAACTTTTATTTGTGATTATTTTGGGCTTGAGAAATGTGAGATATATTGGAAACGAGAACTTTATTCCTTGATTGACTCAGCACAACCTAGAACACTCGAATTGTATTGCATTTGCCAAATTATTTGAATTATTTTGAGTTTTGGAAAAACTCTTAAGTTTATGCTTGATTTTATTGGAAAAATTATTTCGTGAACAATGGCGCAAGTTTCGTAAATTTTGAGTCCGTTTGCTATGTCGTTTGGACCCCGAAGTGTTTATCGTGAGAAGTTTATTTCGTTGGCAACATTGGTCCCTAGAATATCTTCCTACACTTACCCTACACTTTCATTAAATACAAAAACTACCCTATACTTTTAACACCATATAAATACCCCCAACACCCCCATTTTCTTCATTTTCATTTATCAAAACACACACACACACACCACAAAAATTACTCTCTCTCTCTCTCTCTCTCTCTCTTGCATTATCCGGCCGCCGCTCACCACCGTGCACAAGCAGTTTCCTGCGACTCGCCGGAATATTTTTTCGGCCAAATCATTTTCTTGTACTACTTTATAGATCGGGATATCCCCGTCACACCCGTACCACTCACGCGACCCCAAACACCCTGTATCACCCTCACGCGCCTCCCATCGCCGCGGTACCACCACCATACGCCACCACCGCCGCTTTTCCACCACTCTCTGATGGTAAAACGCGTGCCACGCACCTTCCTTTTCATTTTTCTTAAATTATTTTCAAAACCCTAATTTTATTTTTATTTTAAATCCGATTTTGATATTAAAAATCTTTTATAAAAATGTTTTTGATATTGATTTGAACCTAAAACTTGTGTGGGATCTTTTTCTTGGTTCTCGTTCGACCCGTTTTGGCCGCGACTCAGTTGACTCACCGAGTCAACTCGCTTGACTCGGTGAGGGTTTTGATATTTATGGCTTGTTTGATGTTTTGATGACGAAGGGAAGTATATATTTTCGTTGTGGTTTGTTATCGAGGGTCGGTTTGGTTTGTTTGCCTCGACAGTCGAGAACCACCACCACCGCGACTTCGTTTGGCAGCCGAGAACCACCACCACCATCGAGGGTCGGTTTGGTTTGTTATTATTATTATTATGGTTGTTGTTGGTATTTGGATTTCGGATTGGGTGACCCTTGGGTCCGTTTGGTTTGGCAGTCGTACACCGCCACCACCATGGCTTGGGTGGTGGTGGATGTTGTGTTGTGTTGTTTTTTTATTTGTTTGTGATTAAACTTGGTCTCGGGATAATATCGATATAGTTTAGAAACGGTAACTAATAATAAAACGGTTAATAATAAATATGAAATCTAAAATAAATTGTTATAGTTAAGTGGACTTGATATCGGACATGATTCCGTATTATTGCATTGTGAGCTTGAATTGGACGTATTGGATTTACGGCCTTGGTTATTTGGATATTATAGACCCTTTGGTACACGAGACGGTAGGGTACGTTAGGCCCGTAAAGATCTTAACGTACCTGGAACCCGAACAAATACAAAATGGTCGATAAAACCTAAACAACTAATGGACTACGCGAATGGTATATCCAATCATATTTATTTTAAGACTATTTAAAAATAAAGAGTCGTCGACTCGGGAAACGTTATATAAACGGGCAGGTCATGCCGAAATTTTATAAAATTCTTTATAAACTTAAATTATTTTACCAAAAATTATTATTATTTCAAAACCTTTTTATTTCAACATTATTTTGGGAAAACGAGTAAAATCCGAGACTTATTGTTACGTGTTATTATTTATTTTTATTTGAGTGAGTTCTTCTATTTTATTTCTTTTCTTTCCATTTCTTTTCGACGACTTTCTTCGAGGAGTTCTATCGTCTTTCCTGCGTACTTGGTCGTTTCGCCGACTTGTTTCTTTTCTAATTTTCTTGTCTCCCACACGAGACTTTTATGAAATCTATTTCTTTCAAATGCCATTGTATTTACAAAACTTTTACTCAAGCATTATTTATTAAGGTATTCGAGTATAGTTCTGAGTTATGCCATTTATATTGATTAGGTTGTGCTGAGGTTCATTTTGCTGTGACGCATTATTGATTGGTTGCTATATCTCATTTCCTACTACTGCTATTGTTAAGGTGTGATTCATAGCCCCACTTTTATATTTTAATTGTTTATAAACCCATGGGGTGAGACACATGCTTTAAATATTTTCTGAGCACAAGTATTATTTTTGGTATGCTTTTCCTGAATGATATATATTTCCTGATGATGTGCTAAGTAGCTTGTCTTGCCAGAAAGACCCTCAGATCATGAGCCATTAGTCACTTGCGAGTGAACGCGAACTTAGTTTATAGGCCTATAGGATTGACCATCCCGCCCGGTTTGCCAAGGGCTTGGCGACGCAGGTGTACTATTTTTGATTTTGCTGGGTATTGGCAAGTACCCGGCCTTGGGGGCACCTTATATTATGAAATTCCGTGGTTATTGTTTATGTCAGTACAGAGTTACTGACGATTGGTTTGGTTAACATTTGTGTGTCATGAGCTTAGTACCATCAACCGTATGTATGCACTGGGATGCCTCTACATATTGGGTGTTACCTTGATTACCCTGGTATTTGCATTTGTTGCTTATATCGTATGATTAAAACCCTTGTGCTCAACTTTATTATTTTAAACCTATGGATTACACACAACCTTTGTGTTGACTTTTAAGCATGTGTTTCTCAGGTACTACTACAAATTAGATTTTTGGAGCTTTATGATTTTGGGCGTGGTGGTGTGGCTGAACGAAGGAAGTTTTCTGTTAAGGCAGCTTAATCATTTCTACTATCTTTATTTTCATGTCATTCGTTAAACCTTGGTGTGTCTTTAATATTTTTCCGCTCCTAAACTTGTTTATTTTCCGCTGCTAAACTTATTTACTTTCCGCTGCTAAACTTTGTATTTCTACTACTAAACTTGGTTTTTCCGCTGCTAAACTTTGTCATTTTCCGCTGCAAACTTTTATTTTTATTCCGCTGCTATTTGATAAAGAGCCTATGTGCTCTAAATGGTTTGTAATTTGAATTATGTGTTTTGAGGCACTTTTAAACGTCCCTTGTTGTGGTCGTTAGCTATAAATGTGCCTGTTTCTATTCGCGCAGCGCCCCTAGCATGTCAGCTGCCGTATTTTGAGTTGGGGGTGCTACAGAATGGTATCAGAGCCATCGTTTATAGAGAACGAGCTCACACTCGACTATAAACTTTTTCCTGGAGTCAAAATGTTTTGAGACAGAAAGCCGACAGCCCTCCATGCCACTTCGCGCCCTGGTATTTCTTTCAAACTTTACGTATATATATGTTTGATATTGAGATTGGTTTGGACTTTTTCCACTATCATGCTTTGGCTTATAAAATGGTTTTCCGAGAAAATTTGGCTAGAATTTTTATGTTTTCTTATACTCTTGTAGAGTATCATGTCTGTCCCAGTTCCCTGTGATCAGGTTCCAATACCAGCAGTTGTTGACCCATTGCCCTTGGGAGATGATGTTGAGTTGGATGTTGATGTTGGTTTGGATGATGAGGTAGGTTTAGAGGATGATGTTGATATTGAGGATGATGGAGAGGAGGACATAGATGCCTATGATGATGATGATGATGAGGATGATGAAGAGTTTATGGAGGAGGATCAGGATGTTCCCCCGCCGCCTTCGCCTGTTGTGTCTGATGTGACTTATAAGTCAGATACACCTGAGAGTTTGGAGCATGCTATGATTACCGAGGTGACATCGACAGAGGCCGTGCCTACAGAGTTAGCGTTCACTTATGAGGTTGGGGAGTCGCCAGCAGACCCACGCGTTGCGTCTTCAGTGATTGGGGATGAGTTGAGCAGATTGAGGGAGGAGATGACCTGGTGTTAGGGTCGTTACATGTCGAGAGCCAGGAGTACGTGTTTTCGACCATCTACTGTCGTGGAATTGATCCAAGAGAAGAGGGAAGGAAAGAAGGTAGCCGGTAAGCTACAGGTTGGTCTGTATAGGCAGAGTGCTAGGATGAGCCCTGTGGAGGAGACGTATGCTGAGTATCAAGGACGCTTGGATTCTTTGGATAGGATTATGATAGAGGTTGGGAGAATGGCGAGGAAGTTGTCTCAGACAGAGTTGTATGCAGGAGATGATAGTCGACATTATCGTACTAGTATTAGCGAATTATGGAGTGAGTTGCATGAGATGCAAAGACAGGCCTATGCAGATAGGATGACCCGCCTTAGGTCCTATGATAGCATTGATGTGATGGCTATGTATGAAGGTCGTTCGGGAGATCAGTGATTCAATAATTTATAGTGTAGTATCTTAATGGTAGTTAACCTAGTATATGTTAAACTGAATATTTCAGTTGGTAGATTTTATTTGAAACTTGTACTTGTTTTGCATATCTTGTAAGACCAATGTCAAGTATGAAATCTATGATGTATTATGGTGATGTACTATTATTGATGTTGACTTATGCTATATTATGATTTTATTCATGTGATGATGCTTTAACTTGTGCTATGATTCTGGCACGTTAATCAAATACTTACAAGTGTTGTGCTTTGTATTGATTGATAGAATTATGACTCCTAAGAAGATGACCTCAGCTGCGATTCAGCAGTTGATTGATGAGGGTGTTGCAGCAGCGCTTGCCAGGCAAGCATGTGTTCCTCAGAATGTTGGACCGGCTAAAGCTCAAGCTGTTCCCAACAACCATTTCTGCACTTTTAAGGAATTCATGGATTGTAAACCCATTACCTTCAAGGGAACTGAATGAGCTGTTGGATTGACTCAATGGTTTGAGAAAGTGGAATCGGTGTTTCATAGGAGTAATTGTACTGAGAACAATAGGGTGAAGTATGCGACAGGCACATTGTTGGAGCATGCCTTGTCTTGGTGGAATGCTTATGTTCAGGAAAAGGGAATGGAGGATGCTTATAATACTTCGTCGGAAGATTTCAAGAAAGCTATGGTTAAGAAGTACTGCTCTCGTAGTGATTTGAGGAATTTGGATACTGAGTTCTATTATTTGGCTGTGAAGGGTTCTGATCTTGCTACTTATGTGCGACGTTTCCAAGAGCTGAAGGTGTTTTGTGCTCACATGGTGCCCGATAATGAGAAATTGCTAGAGAAGTTTATTGGTAGATTGCCTGCAAGTATTCAAGGAAATGTGACGTCGTACAATGCTGAGACCTTGGATGATACTATTAGCATGGTTGAACGTCTTATGGATCAGGTGACTAAGCATGGTGTTGTTCAGAAAAGTAATCACTTTGACAACAAGAGAAAATGAGAGGATAACAGAAGGAACAACAACTATAACAACCCCAATAACCGCTACAACAACAATCAGTACCGTAACAACAATCACCATCACCAACAGAATAGGAGACAGGAGACTATTAAGGCATTTATGGCTGCACAAGGAGGAGCGAATGTTAGATAGCAAAATCTTTGTGGGAAGTGCCACCAACATCATACTGGGCCATGTATTATGAGATGTACGAAGTGTCAGAAGGTTGGTCATGTTGCGAGGTTTTGCAAGAACAGGGTTGTGTCGACAGGAGCAAGTGCTCAGCCTGTGGTTACATGTTTTGGATGTGGAGAGCATGGACACTACAGGGGGCAATGCCCGAAGAATGCTGGACAAGGAAATGTAGGTGCTCGAGGTAGAGTGTACGTGATGGGAAATGGAGAGCCGCATCAAGATCCGAATGTTGTCGCTGGTATGTTTCTTCTCAACAACCTTCGTGGTAAAGTTTTGTTTGATTCGGGTGCCGATATGAGTTTTGTGTCTTCTAAGATTGCGTCGTTACTTCGACTTACCCCTACTTTATTAGACGTTAGCTATAGCATTGAGTTAGCTGATGGTAACCTAGTAGACACCCGCACCGTGGTCCGTAGCTGTACCCTTAATCTTTTAGATCACCCGTTTAGTATTGATTTGAAGTCAATCGAGCTCGGAAGCTTCGATGTGATAGTTGGAATGGATTGGTTATCCAAGAATCGAGCGAGCATTGTTTGTAGAGAACGAGTTGTTCATATCCCTCTCAATGATGAGATTTTGATTGTTCGAGGTGATAGGAGTGGAACTCGCCTGAATATCATATCATGTATCAAGACCATGAAATATCTTGAGAAAGGATGTCACGCATTCCTAGCACACGTGGCTAAGAAGGAGTCAGGAGAGAAGTGACTCGAGGATGTTCCTGTAGTGCGTGAGTTTCCTGAAGTATTTCCTGAAGATTTGCCGGGACTTCCGCCATCCCGACAAGTGGAGTTTCGCGTCGACTTAGTTCCAGGAGCTGCACCTGTTGCGCGTGCACCATATTGTTTAGCGCCATCGGAAGTGGAGGAGTTATCTAAGCAATTGCAAGAGCTGTTGGATAAAGGATTTATTCGACCAAGTTCTTCGGCCTGGGGAGCTCCAGTGTTATTCGTGAAGAAGAAGGATGGATCATTTAGGATGTGCATCGACTACCGAGGATTGAATAAGTTAACCGTAAAGAACCGCTACCAAGGATTGATGATTTGTTTGATCAGTTGCAAGGATCAAGTTACTACTCTAAGATTGACTTGAGGTCTGGTTATCACCAACTCAGGGTTCGGGAAGAGGATATTCTCAAGACGGCATTTAGGACCCGTTATGGTCATTATGAGTTTCAAGTAATGCCTTTTGGTTTGACCAATGCGCCTGCAGTGTTCATGGACCTCATGAACTGAGTATGCAAGCCTTATCTAGATAAGTTCGTGATAGTCTTTATCGACGATATTTTGATCTACTCAAAGAGCGAGGAAGAGCACAAACAACATTTGGCTACGATTCTTAAGTTGCTCAAGGATGAGCAGTTGTACGCAAAGTTCTCTAAGTGTGAGTTTTGGATTCGAAAAGTTCAATTTTTGGGTCATGTGATTGATTGTGAAGGATTACATGTGGATCCCACTAAGATTGAGGCGGTTGAGAAATGGGCAACGCCGGTTAACGCCACAGAAATTCGTCAATTTCTAGGATTGGCTGGGTATTATAGGAGATTCATCGAGGGATTCTCCAAGATATCTACACCGTTAACTGCATTGACTCACAAGGATAAGAAGTATGAATGGGGAGAAGAAGAAGAGAAGGCCCTCCAGACTTTGAAGCAGAAGCTTTGTAGTGCACCGATATTGGCTTTGCCAGATGGAGTAGAAGATTTTGTGGTTTATTGTGATGCCTCGTATCAAGGGTTAGGGGCAATTTTGATGCAACGAGGGAAGGTTATGGCATATGCTTCCCGACAGCTTAAGACTCATGAGGAGAAGTATACCACTCATGATTTGGAGTTAGGAGCCGTGGTTTTTGCCCTCAAGTTGTGGAGACCTTACCTTTATGGTACTAAGTGTGTGGTCTTTACCGACCACAAGAGTTTACAGTATATTTTGGATCAGAAGGAGTTGAATATGCGACAACGACGATGGTTGGAGACGTTGAGCGATTATGATTGCGAAATACGATACCACCCTGGAAAGGCAAATGTTGTGGCTGATGCATTGAGTCGCAAGGAACGTTTGAAACCGTTACGCGTTCGGGCTTTAGTTTTGACGATTAACTCGAATTTACCCGCTCAGATTTTGCAAGCTCAAGAGGAAGTCGTGAAAAGATGAGAGCTTAAGGAGGAGAAAGTTGATGGGGTGATTAGAAAGGAGAAACTTAGGAAACGTTCAGATGGAACTTGGTGTTACAAAGGAAGAAGTTGGGTACCTTTGTTCGGAGGATTGAGAGACTTGATTATGCTCGAGTCTCATAAGTCAAAGTATTCTATTCACCCAGGATCTGACAAGATGTATCAGGATGTGAAGAAGTTATATTGGTGGCCCAATATGAAAGTTGAGATTGCCAATTATGTCCGTAAGTGTCTTACGTGCACCAAGGTTAAGGCTGAACATCAGAAACCGTCTGGTTTACTAGAACAACCTGAGATCCCAGAATGGAAATTTGAAAGAATAACAATGGATTTTGTCACCAAGCTACAAAGGACTTCGACAGGATTCGATGCTATTTGAGCAGTCGATCAATTGACTAAGACCGCACACTTTTTGCCAATCAAAGAGAACTACAGTATGGATAAGTTGACCGGGCTCTATGTGAAAGAGATAGTATCTCGACATGGAGCGCCAGTGTCTATTATCTTAGATAGAGACGGTAGGTTTATTTGGAATTTTTGGAAGTCACTTCAAGATTCGTTTGGCACGAACCTTGACATGAGTACCGCTTACCATCCACAGACCGATGGTCAAAGCGAGAGAACCATCCAGACTTTGGAAGATATGCTACGTGCATGTGTGATTGATTTTGGGAATGGATGGGATGTCCATTTGCCCTTGATTGAGTTTTCTTACAACAATAGTTACCACGTGAGTATTAAGGCCGCACCATTTGAAGCACTCTATGGTCGGAAGTTTCGATCATCTATATGTTGGGATGAAGTAGGAGAAGCACAACTTATTGGACCAGATCTAGTTCGTGAGACGACCGAGAAGATTGCTCAAATTAAAGACCGATTGAAAGTTGCTCGTGACCGACAAAGAGTTACGCAGATGTGAGACGTAAACCCTTGTAATTTCAGGTAGAAGAGTTATATAGGACCATTTAAGATTGTGAAAAGGATTGGTCCTGTGGCATATAAGCTAGAATTGCTGCCTGAGCTCAGTAGAGTTCACCCTACTTTCCACGTGTTGAATTTGAAGAAGTGTTTGAACGATGAGACCGCTGTAATTCTGTTGGAGGAGATTGAGATTGATGAGCAATTGCATTTTGTTGAAGACCCCATTGAAATCATGGATCGCGAGGTTAAGCGATTGAAGAAGAGTCGTATTCCTCTTCTGAAGGTTCGTTGGAATTCCAAGAGAGGACCGGAGTATACTTGGGAACGCGAGGACGAGTTTAAACGCAAGTACCCAAATCTTTTCAAAACCGGAACTGGCAACTCAAACTAAATCCGGGACGGATTTCTAAATAAGATGTATGTGATGTAACCCCCGGTACTTTTTCTAAACTTATTACTAGCCAAAATATTTATTTTCGTACCTGAGACACATTAAAAACTTTTATTTGTGATTATTTTGGGCTTGAGAAATGTGAGATATATTGGAAACGAGAACTTTATTCCTTGATTGACTCAGCACAACCTAGAACACTCGAATTGTATTGCATTTGCCAAATTATTTGAATTATTTTGAGTTTTGGAAAAACTCTTAAGTTTATGCTTGATTTTATTGGAAAAATTATTTCGTGAACAATGGCGCAAGTTTCGTAAATTTTGAGTCCGTTTGCTATGTCGTTTGGACCCCGAAGTGTTTATCGTGAGAAGTTTATTTCGTTGGCAACATTGGTCCCTAGAATATCTTCCTACACTTACCCTACACTTTCATTAAATACAAAAACTACCCTATACTTTTAACACCATATAAATACCCCCAACACCCCCATTTTCTTCATTTTCATTTATCAAAACACACACACACACACCACAAAAATTACTCTCTCTCTCTCTCTCTCTTGCATTATCCGGCCGCCGCCCACCACCGTGCACAAGCAGTTTCCTGCGACTCGCCGGAATATTTTTTCGGCCAAATCATTTTCTTGTACTACTTTATAGATCGGGATATCCCCGTCACACCCGTACCACTCACGCGACCCCAAACACCCTGTATCACCCTCACGCGCCTCCCATCGTCGCGGTACCACCACCATACGCCACCACCGCCGCTTTTCCACCACTCTCTGATGGTAAAACGCGTGCCACGCACCTTCCTTTTCATTTTTCTTAAATTATTTTCAAAACCCTAATTTTATTTTTATTTTAAATCCGATTTTGATATTAAAAATCTTTTATAAAAATGTTTTTGATATTGATTTGAACCTAAAACTTGTGTGGGATCTTTTTCTTGGTTCTCGTTCGACCCGTTTTGGCCGCGACTCAGTTGACTCACCGAGTCAACTCGCTTGACTCGGTGAGGGTTTTGATATTTATGGCTTGTTTGATGTTTTGATGACGAAGGGAAGTATATATTTTCGTTGTGGTTTGTTATCGAGGGTCGGTTTGGTTTGTTTGCCTCGACAGTCGAGAACCACCACCACCGCGACTTCGTTTGGCAGCCGAGAACCACCACCACCATCGAGGGTCGGTTTGGTTTGTTATTATTATTATTATGGTTGTTGTTGGTATTTGGATTTCAGATTGGGTGACCCTTGGGTCCGTTTGGTTTGGCAGCCGTACACCGCCACCACCATGGCTTGGGTGGTGGTGGGTGTTGTGTTGTGTTGTTTTTTTATTTGTTTGTGATTAAACTTGGTCTCGGGATAATATCGATATAGTTTAGAAACGGTAACTAATAATAAAACGGTTAATAATAAATATGAAATCTAAAATAAATTGTTATAGTTAAGTGGACTTGATATCGGACATGATTCCGTATTATTGCATTGTGAGCTTGAATTGGACGTATTGGATTTACGGCCTTGGTTATTTGGATATTATAGACCCTTTGGTACACGAGACGGTAGGGTACGTTAGGCCCGTAAAGATCTTAACGTACCTGGAACCCGAACAAATACAAAATGGTCGATAAAACCTAAACAACTAATGGACTACACGAATGGTATATCCAATCATATTTATATATATATTAAGACTATTTAAAAATAAAGAGTCGTCGACCCGGGAAACGTTATATAAACGGGCAGGTCATGCTGAAATTTTATAAAATTCTTTATAAACTTAAATTATTTTACCAAACATTATTATTATTTCAAAACCTTTTTATTTCAACATTATTTTAGGAAAACGGGTAAAATCCGAGACTTATTGTTATGTGTTATTATTTATTTTTATTTGAGTGAGTTCTTCTATTTTATTTCTTTTCTTTCCATTTCTTTTCGACGACTTTCTTCGAGGAGTTCTTCCGTCTTTCGTGCGTACTTGGTCGTTTCGCCGACTTGTTTCTTTTCTAATTTTCTTGTCTCCCACACGAGACTTTTATGAAATCTATTTCTTTCAAATGCCACTGTATTTACAAAACTTTTACTCAAACATTATTTATTAAGGTATTCGAGTATAGTTCTGAGTTATGCCATTTATATTGATTAGGTTGTGCTGAGGTCCATTTTGCTGTGACGCATTATTGATTGGTTGCTATATCTCGTTTCCTGCTACTGCTATTGTTAAGGTGTGATTCATAGCCCCACTTTTATATTTTAATTGTTTATAAACCCATGGGGTGAGACACATGTTTTAAATATTTTCTGAGCACAAGTATTATTTTTGGTATGCTTTTCCTGAATGATATATATTTCCTGACGATGTGCTAAGTAGCTTGTCTTGCCGGAAAGACCCTCAGATCATGAGCCATTAGTCACTTACGAGTGAACGCGAACTTAGTTTATAGGCCTATAGGACTGACCATCCCGCCCGGTTTGCTAAGGGCTTGGCGACGCGGGTGTACTATTTTCGATTTTGCTGGGCATTGGAAAGTACCCGGCCTTGGGGGCACCTTATATTATGAAATTCCGCGGTTATTGTTTATGTCAGTACAGAGTTACTGACGATTGGTTTGGTTAATGTTTGTGTGTCATGAGCTTAGTACCATCAACCGTATGTATGCACTGGGATGCCTCTACATATTGGGTGTTACCTTGATTACCCTGGTATTTGCATTTGTTGCTTATATCGTATGATTAAAACCCTTGTGCTCAACTTTATTATTTTAAACCTATGGATTACACTCAACCTTTGTGTTGACTTTTAAGCATGTGTTTCTCAGGTACTACTACAGATTAGATTTTTGGAGCTTTATGATTTTGGGCGTGGTGGAGTGGCTGGACGAAGGAAGTTTTCTGTCAAGGCAGCTTATTCATTTCTACTATCTTTATTTTCATGTCATTCGTAAAACCTTGGTGTGTCTTTAATATTTTTCCGCTGGTAAACTTGTTTATTTTCCGCTACTAAACTTATTTACTTTCCGCTGCTAAACTTTGTATTTCTACTACTAAACTTGGTTTTTCCGCTGCTAAACTTTGTCATTTTCCGCTGCAAACTTTTATTTTTATTCCGCTGCTATTTGATAAAGAGCCTATGTGCTCTAAATGGTTTGTAATTCGAATGATGTGTTTTGAGGCACTTTTAAACGTCTCATGTTGTGGTCGTTAGCTATAAATGTGCCTGGTTTCTATTCGCGCAGCGCCCCCAGCATGTCAGCTGCCGTATTTAGAGTTGGGAGTGCTACAACCACCATTTCCGACAACACCACCTCCGGCCACACATACACAATAAAAACCCTAAATCAATATTCCTAAACCAAAACTGAAATCTAACATGTTCTTGTTCTCAATCCAAAATAAATCTAAAAACTCATTCAAACAAAAGAATCCAAACACAAATAAATACATCTCTTTGAACACGGCCACCAACACAAAAGTACACCACCGTAAAATTTACATTTACTAAATTGTCCAAAATAGATATCAACAGTTAAGGCAACAAACTTTATTAAGCAAGTGTAACCACAAACTAAAATCATTACTGTATATCACAACTTTACATAGCAACCAAAATACAAATGTTGATCTACTTGAATAAATACACAAACTTGTTTAATATATTTCTCTAAAAAACATCTCATCAAAGACAATTGTTCAAAACTCCTACCCACTCTTTGTCCCCTTGTCCCCCTTTGTCCTCCAATTATTTACAGTATAGCACGGTTTTTTTTCAGTTTCTGTTTTATATTTCTAACAGTTTTAAGTATTTGACATATTAAACTTTATATTTTCTGTTCCGCACTTTCAGGTTTATTGGATTTTGACATAAACAAAATTATTAAATATATATATATATATATATATATATATATATATATATATATATATATATATATATATATATATATATATATATAGGGAGGTCTGGATAAAAAACTAGAGGGTCAATATATCTATCCCTTTAATAATGCACTAATATTGTCGCAATTAAAAAGGCGTGTGAACATGAAATTAGATGTGTCTGCTTTTGCTTTTTTAGTGAGAAGGTGCAAACATAATGATGTTTGTTGATCATGACGTTTCCACCATTAAAGATGGCCCTTGTTGACCATACACTAGTCTATTTTTTAGACAAACCCTCCTCTAGTGGGAGGGTGTACTTTTTTTATACTTTTTTTTTGTTTTTTTTTTTTGTACTTTTGTCTTGTAGTTTTTTTTTTTTTCTTTTTTTTTTTTTTTTTTTTTTTTTTTTTTTAAGTTTGTAATGTTTTTGTTTTGTATATTTTTTTTGTAATGTTAGTAATGTTGTGTATACTTAATTAATAGTTGCCTATATAACGTTATAAAAAAAGATGACGTTGACTCATTTTTGTGTATACTTAATTAATAATTGCCTATATGACGTTATAAAAAAATATGACGTTATAAAAAAAGATGACGTTGACTTATTTGCATTTATAAACTAATGTTTGTAATGTTTTTGTGTTGTGTATAGTTAATTAATAATTGCTTATATGACGTTATAAAAAAATATGACGTTATAAAAAAAATATGGTTAAACTTATTTGACTCATTTGCATTTATAAACTACTACAAGATCAGTGTTTACACCTAAACTTAAATTATTTAAAAACAACAACTATTATTATAAAATTAAACGTCAACGTTAACATATTATTTAAAAACAACAATATCTACGACATATGAAGATTATTCATTTCGGTTAAAAGATCATGGAGCCGGGCACTTGACTGACAAGCGTGATCCTCAGGATTCCTTGCCATTTCTAACTCCATTTCCAGCGCCTTTATTCTTTGCTTCAACAACTTGATCTCATTTTTTGTAGCAACGCAGTTTGAGCAATGCGTTGAAGAAGAGGCTTGACTAAAGTGTTGTGCTTCAAATACATCTTTCCACGCGAAGTATCGACACCCATAGTCTTTTGTACCTGGCTGTTATATGTTCAGGAAATAATAAGAAATGTATTTTTAACAAACAAATTATTTACATAACTAAGCAAACGTATGATTATTTACCACTGAAAGAGGACATGCATAAAACAGTCGCCCACGACTACCGTTTTGCCAGGATGTCCGTTCTACAATAAATCCTTTATTACATCGGCACCAGAAAGGATTTCTTTGGCTCATCTGACCAAAGAATTTGCATAATCAATCAATAATGTTATTTACTAATATAAATAAATATTTAATCAATTACTATATAATACAAACAGTTATTTACAACATAAATCAATAATCATTTACAATGTTTTGTCTGTAAAATTATTCACAACATAAATCAATAATTATTTACAACATAAATCAATAATTATTTACAATGTTTTGTCTGTATAATATTTACGTCAATAGTCGATGTTGATATAAACTTATCCATTGTTCTGCAATTGGCTGTCGGAAAAACCTCCATTGTGGGTGGTTACGCGAAAGTGTAAAAGTTGGGTCTAGCGTCGGTATAATGTAATGAGCACATGAGTCCTCCCCCACACGGGCAATCACAAGGGGGTCGATTCCTTGTGTGTTGTTTGGCCCGGAAAAAAGCGGAAAACATGTGTTATAACCACGCACGGATAGAAATACAATCGGTCGATTTAGCATTGAAGCGATAACTAGACCCGTCATTGGCATCACCATCCAGTAACCTTGATGTGCACCTCCGTTGAACCAGTGTATTGTATTCCAAAGAGAGTTAAAGTCTTGTTCCCCCCACATATCTATGTAAGTACTCCTATGGTAATCTAACTCTTGCAACAACCTATGTCTGGCTTCGGCCCACCTATGTTCGTTTTGAAAAATAAAGTGAGCAACGCACTCCCGCAATTCCCATCACCCGCAACATTACGTATACTTATTACGTATGGACGGTAAAACAGTGGAATTTCCCGAATAAAACCATTGCTCACAGTATCTCCAACATATAATCTGTGCCGTGGACTAGTACCCGTGTACGAACTGTGTCTTGGAGGCTCTTTCGGCAATTTCGGGACTTTCGTAGATCTTGTATTCGTACTTCTTCGGTGATCTACGATCGGTACTTCATTTAAGTCCGGAACTTTTGTAGCCTTGGACTTTTTGTTCTTTTCGCTCGGACGTCCACGGGTATTTTCCTGAACAACAGGTTAACGTGTGTCCACAGATTCAGGTTGGTATATCCCTCTTAACTTGTTCAACATATTCTTCTTGACAAACGACGTCGCTTTGCCAAAAGCACTCTTGAATTATCGAACGTCATTTTCAAACTCTCTTTCATCATCATCATCATCATCATCATCATCATCATCATCAAGCACAAGGTTACCGACAACGGGCCACGGTACAGACAGGGTTCTCCAAAATATATCAATGCTTTCCAATGGAATTGGCACACCTGCATTTATCAAAAGTGACTTATGTAAAACCATTTCGTGGAAGCATTCCGTGAAAGCATTCATTAATATTGACTTTAATATACTTACCATGAATTCGATACCCCATCATTTGACAAAAGCACGGCAATCCATAAATTGATCGCAACTGATGGTTACAATCTTCTGCGGCAAAATTCGTTTGAAGGAGTTCTCTGTGCATGAGTGTAAAAGCATGTTTGGAAATGTTATACAACAACTCTGAAAATATTGGTATATCACATTTATTCATTTTCTCATTTTTGCTCCTGTTAAAAGTCTCTTGTATCGCGCTCTTTTGAGAAATAAGAATCTTATCAATCGAAATCAACAACGTGTTTAAGTTGGATTGTGCTGTGCCCAAATATAATTTCAACAATGCATGTTGAGCCTCAACTCTACACGTTGTTGACTGGCCGTAGCTTTGATATTCATCGGTAACACACGAGACAAACATGTGCCCATTAATTGCTCGTGAGATCCGAACCCCTGAAAAAACGTTACGAACGCGTATGGTGACGTTTTTTTTTTTTTTTTTTTTTTAAACTAACTTTTTTGTATAACAAAGTGTTTTTTTTTATAACAAAATATTTTTTTTTATCACAATTTTTTTACAACTAATTTTTTTGTATAACAAAATGGTTTTTTTATAACAAAATATTTTTTTTATCACAATTTTTTTACAACTAACTTTTTTGTATAACAAAATGTTTTTTTTATAACAAAATATTTTTTTTATCACAATTTTTTTACAACTAACTTTTTTGTATAACAAAATATTTTTTTTATCACAATTTTTTTTACAACTAATTTTTTTAATAACAAAATATTTTTTTGTATAACACTTTTTAATACACTTTTTTTTTTTAAAGAAAAAAATTAAATAAAAACGCGTTTTGTGTGGACAGCTGTCTCACATCCCCACTCGGTTTTATCACCACGGCTGTCTCACACACACCACACACTCACAAACTCTCTCTCTCTCTCTCTCTAAGTTATCTGCTCTCTTTTCTCTCTCTATTTTTAGATCAAACAAATCACTAATATTTGTGTGATATTGTTGGTGATTTGTGAGAGAGTTTGTGAGTGTGTGGTGATGTTGTTGGGTAGATTGTTCTGTGATGGTTTTGTTAGGTACGTGATGTTTATGTGATGTTTTTCTGATGGTTTTGTTAGGTACGTGATGTTTATGTGATGTTTTTGTTAGATTCGTACATGAACTTATCAAAATCTTGAGTTTTTTAAAGAAACCCAAATTTTTTAAATTAAGGTTTCGTAAAATTGGTTTGGGGGTTTTTGAATCTGACTTGATTACTTCATATAAAGTGTGTTAATTGAAAGATTCGTACGTTAATTTATCAAAATCTTGATTTTTTAATGAAACCCTAATTTTTTAAATTAGGGTTTCGTAAAATTGGTTTGGGGGTTTTTGAATCTGACTTGATTACTTCATATAAAGTGTGTTAATTGAAAGATTCGTACGTTAATTTATCAAAATCTTGATTTTTTTTAAAGAAACCCTAATTTTTTAAATTAGGGTTTCGTAAAATTAGTATGGGGGTTTTTGAATCTGACTTGATTTACTTCATATAAAGTGGTGGGTGGTTCTGTAATAAAAAAGTTTAGATCTAAAAAAAATAGATCCGTGATGTATCTCTGATGGTTTTGTTAGATACGTGATGTTTATGTGATGTTTTGTTAGATAAGCGTGGTGTTGACCACACCCTGGTCTATAATTTATCCCAACCCTCCCTATATGGGAGGGTGGTTCTGTGTTCTTATGTTCTTATGTGATGGTTCTGTTGTGCTTAATTGTGTGTGAGACAGCTGTGGTGATAAAGTGATGTTTCTGTGATGTTTCTGTGATCTAAAGTGATGTTTGTGGTGATAGTGTTGTTAACAACACACTAGTCTATTTTTTAGACAAACCCTCCCTAAATGGGAGGGTGTGATGTATCTGATGATACTTGTTTGTGTTTACTAGTATTGTAAAAAAAAAGCTTGATTTAAAAAAAATAAATAAAAGCTTGATGAAACTACTTGTTTGTGGTGAAACTGCTTGTGATGAAACTGCTTGTGATGGCGATGATGATTTAAAAAAAATAAAAGCTTGATTTTGGCGTGGCATTTCCAAATGGATAGGCAATATATTTGCAACCTTTGATGTTGCAGCCAATATGATAAAGGATTTAATGTAATCTGAGCCTTACCTCCCGTGTGTTAAATTGTGAATTCCACATTTTCACTTGTTTGTGATTCAGACTTGTGGTTGCTTCTTTGAGAGTTGCTTTGTGTTTCACTTGTTGTGATACTGCTTCTTGTGTTTCACTTGTGATACTGCTTCTTTCAGACTTGTGGTTAGTAACTTGTTCAGACTTGTGGTTGCTTAGTTGTTGTTTGTGATTCACACTTGTGGTTAGTAACTTGTTCAGACTTGTGGTTGCTTAGTTGTTGTTTGTGATTCACACTTGTGGTTAGTAACTTGTTTAGACTTGTGGTTGCTTAGTTGTTGTTTGTGATTCACACTTGTGTTTATAGTCCAGGATTGAATCCTGGGAATCCTTACTATTTGGCTTGTGATGTACCTTTTGAGAATCCTGCTGTTTGGGCATGTGACTTTTGAGAACTTGTGCTGTTTGGGCATGTGAACTTTTGAGAACTTGTGCAGTTTGGCATGTGAACTTTTCAGAACTTGAGAATCTTTGGCTGTGTAACTTGTAAATTTAGTAGGGTTTAGGCAATGATGATTGGTTTACAATATGAGCCGAGGCGATGACGATTGGTTTTTAAAACCGAATGGTATGGCGGAGTGATATTTTTATCACTTTCGCAACCTTCAAATCCGAGCCTTCTAAAAATTCCACATTTGGCGATGACGATAACAATTATCCGAGCCTTTTGTTTGTGTTTGTCTCAATACTGCAGTTGTGTTTGTGTTTGTGTTTGCAGCTGTGTTTGTGTTTGCAGTTGTGTTTGTGACAAAAAAAAGAGGACTTGGCGATGACGATAACGGGAAAAATCCGAGCCTGTGTTTGTCTCAATACTGCAGTTGTGTAGTGTTTGCAGTTGTGTTTGTGACAAAAAAAAACTTGGATAACTTGGACAAAAAAAAAAAAAAAAAAAAAAAAAAAAAAAAAAAAAAAAAAAAACTTAAAAGGACAAACCTGCATGTGGGCCCCACTAGGGGAGGGTTTGCAGCTATGGTAGTAGACTACCGTGGGGTTAACACGACCCTTAAAGATAACAAGGAACGTACCCCCACACGCTTATTTATATCACCAAAACACTCCATCGGTTCTTTTTGTAACCCAAACGCCCTTATTTTTTTTGTTTTCATAAACAAACAGATACATAATAAAAGTATGAGTTCTATCATGCCATAAAACCTATCAATCAATCATAGCCACTCATTTATATATTTTTTTTTTTTCAAAACAACATATCTTGCAAATGGTAAATATTTAAGCTACAAAAAAAATACCATCGCGATGAGAATTAAATGATCTTTATATAGATATGCATTGTTATATAATTTCGACGTCTTTTTTTTTTTTTTTTTTTTTTTTTTTTTTTAATTTCCGCCCAGAAAGAATCATATATGATTCGTAAAAAGTCATATATGATTCGATTCTTACGAATCATATATGATTCGATTCTTACGAATCATAGATGATTCTTACGAATCATATATGATTAATAAGAATCATATAATTCGTAAGAATCATCTATGATTCATAAGAATCATCTATGATTCGTAAGAATCATATATGATTTGTTAAAATCGAATCTTATATGATTCTTACGAATCATATATGATTTTTCTGAGAGAAAAAAAAAAATCATCGAAAAAAAAGTTCGTCGAAAGTATATAACAATGCATGTTTATAGAAAGATAATTTAATTTTCGTCGCGATGGTATTTTTTTTTTGTAGCTTGACGATTTACGGTTTGCGAAATATTTAAGTTTTAAAAAAAAGGGTGGAAGTTTATTTTTTTATTTTGATAAAAAAAAAATGAGTGGCTAAGATTGCTTGATGGGTTATATGGTAAAAGTTGGATATATAAAGAACTTTTGGCTACATAATAATAATAATGTCTTCAGTCAATCATGCCGACTTTGCTCACTTAAAAATCCCCCTTGAAGATATACTATCCGCCACCAACAACTTCGCTCAAAAATTTCGCGTCGGCAGAGGTGGATTTGGAAACTATTACAATGGACAGCTCTTGTGGTATGGTAAGCAGCTTGATATCCATGCTCAGAGGTGGAGTAAAGATGAATGGGATGATGAAAAAGAATGGGATGATGAAAAAGAACAACAGTTTTGGACGGAGACTTCCATGCTTTCTAGTTTCAAGCATAAAAATATGAGAAGGATGAGAAGATCATCATTACCAAGCGTGAGACCAAGTTAGGTATTATAAACTTTTTAAGTGACACAAGGTTGTTGACATGGGTGCGAAGATTGGAGATATGTGTCGGTCTTGCAAATGCATTGAGTTACATTCACTATGACGAGCAGCGTGATTTTAGCGTGATACACCGGAACATCGCTAGTCACATGGTTCTATTAAATGATAACTGGGAACCCAAGTTATGTGAATTTAAACTTTCCATGAAGGTTGAAGCATCTCAGAGGCATCATTCATTCTGTGTTGATAGTAAAGTTTGGGATATGGAGGGGTATACAGACCCAGCATATATAGAGACAAAAAGTGTTAGCCACAAGTCAGACATGTACTCCTTTGGGATCGTAATGTTTGAACTACTGTGTGGCGAGAAATCAGTAGTAATCGACAGCGACAGTAACAAGTATTTGGCTCCGGCGGCCATTACCCATTATAGAGAGAAACGACTCGATGAAATGATTGATTGGGATCTATGGTAACAAATTGATCCTCAATCATTCAACGTTTTTACGGAAATAGCATACCACTGCTTGAACGAAGAACAATCTCAACGACCGAATATAGATGAGATCGTCACAAGACTTGAAAAGGCACTGGAATTAGCACGTGTAAATAAGCATGTAAGACCTCCCTTTTTGCCCTTTTATCCTTCTATCTTAACATCTACATATACATATAAATGTTTCAATAATTAGCCTGTAATTTAATAAATAACAAAAAAGTACTACTTTCATCCCATAATTATAGTCCACTGTTGACTTTTTAAGTCTTCGTCTTGCAACTTTGACATTACATATTTTTATTTGTGTTATATAATACTTTTTAAGTACTAAATAATTAATATGCTATTAGTAAATCTCTCAACCAAAAGTATGGTTAATAATACTACATCCGTCCCATATTAAATGTCCACTTTGAATTTCAAAGTCTTTTTTTAATCAATTTTGACTTTAAATATTTTTGCTTGTGTTAATTAATACTTGATGCAAAATATATGAATGAATTGTGTTTTAAATGTATTTTCGTTAATATAATTTTCATCAAGTATTATATAATACAAACAAAAATATTTAAGATCAAAGTTGAAGAAAAAAGAATCAAAAAGTCAAAATTTGACATTTAATATGAGACAGAGGTAGTATGTCATTATATGCTATAAATCTTGTTCATACACAAGATTTTAGTATTAAAGTTAATTTAATTTCATAAAAATATTATATAGATAATTGAGTAAGTTCAAGTCCAAGTCCAAAACTCGTGTATTTGTTTGCATATTTCAATAACTCGTACTTCAGCTTGATTACGTATATCGAGTTTTTAGTATTACGATCAATAATAACAGTTTTTTTAATAAAAAGTTTAAAGTATATGGAATATTTGTCAAAATTTGTGAATTTACAATCAATTATGGAATTCTACACTTATAAAATTTGGGTTTGACTGTAAATTCTATTAACAAAGGGTGAAAGTGGTCTTTATTATTTTATTTAAAAATGAACGGCTAGTATTGATCTTTTGGATATGAGATTTTTTATTAGTATGTAAATGAACTATCCTTAATTTATAAATAAAGTAATGTAGATGATTTAGTTACTAGTTGTAAATTACACCATTCGTCCCTGTGGTTTTAGTGAAATCCCTACGCTCGTCCCTCCCTTTTTTTTCTTGCATGATTGATCCCTATATTGAAACTATTGCACACCATTCGTCCTTATCGCTAACTGTTGTTATCTTCTCTGTTATCTCTTACTCGTCAAGTGGCAACGTTAGTCCATTAACCAAATGATTGTTTGCAACGTTAGTCCTTTCTACTAACAGTCGTTTATAATTAAATAAAAATTTAGTTTTCTTACGTAACTCATCCGTTCTCTTACGTTTTTATCCGTTTTCGTCCGTTTTATACGTTTTCGTCCGTTTTTATACGTCTTCATCCATTTTTTTCATTTTTATACGTTTTCGTCCGTTTTTACATGCTTTTGTCCGTTTTTATACGTTTTCGTCTTGTTTAACACGTTTTCGCCCGTTTTCACAAGTTTTGTCCGTTGCAAACGATCGTTTGCAACGTTATTCCTTTATACTAACAGTCGTTTATAATTAAATAAAAATTTGGTTTTCTTACGTAACTCATCCGTTCTCTTACGTTTTTATCTGTTTTCGGCCGTTTTTGTCCGTTTTATACGTTTTCGTCCGTTTTGCTACGTTTTCGTCCATTTTTATACGTATTCATCCATTTTTTCGTTTTTATACGTTTTCGTCTGTTTTTACACGTTTTGTCCGTTTTTATACGTTTTCGTCTGGTTTAAAACGTTTTCACCCATTTTCATAAGTTTTTGTCCGTTGCAAACGATCGTTTGCAACGTTAGTCTTTTATACTAACAGTCGTTTATAATTAAATAAAAATTTGGTTTTCTTACGTAACTCATCCGTTCTCTTACGTTTTTATTCGTTTTTGGCCGTTTTCGTCCATTTTGTATGTTTTTGTCCGTTTTGCTACGTTTTCGTCCGTTTTTATACGTCTTCATCCGTTTTTTTTGCATTTTTATATGTTTTCATCTGTTTTTACACTTTTTCGTCTGTATTTATACGTTTTCATCTTGTTTAATAATTTTTTGTCTGTTTTCACAGGTTTTTGTCCATTTTTCTTACGTTTTCGTTTGTTTTTATACGTTTTCGCCCGCTTTGGTATGTTTTCATCCATTTTTGCACATTTTCATCCATTTTACACATTTTATTACGTTTTTGTTCGTTATTATACGTTTTCGTTTGTTTTATTACGGGCCAAAAACTTATAAAAATGGAACCGCGTAAAAACAAACGAAAATGTATAAAAACGGAAGAAAACGTAGCAAAATAGGCGAAAACCTGTAAAAACAGACGAAAACGTATAAAAACAAACAATAACGTAAGAAACATGGACGAAAACGTGCAAAACAGACGAAAACGTAAGAAAAACGGACGAAAACATGCAAAAAAGATGAAAACTATAGAGAAAAACATGTAAAAACGGATTAAAACGTATAAAAACAGACTAAAACGTATAAAAACGCATGAGAACGTGTAAAAACAGGTGAAAACGTATAAAAAGATAAACAAAAACGTAGCAAAACAGACGAAAACGTATAAAAATGGACAAAAACGTAAAAAAGCGGACGAGTTACATAAGAAAACTAAATTTTTATTTAATTATAAACGACTGTTAGCATAAAGGACTAACGTTGCAAATGATCGTTTGGTTAATAGACTAACGTTGCCACTTGACGACTAAGGGATAACGGAGAAGATAACGACAGTTAGCGATAAGGACGAACGGTGTGCAATAGTTTCAATATAGGGATCAATCATGCAAGAAAAAAAAGGGAAGAACGGGCATAGGGATTTCACTAAAACCACATGGACGAATGGTGTAATTTACTCTATATTAAATTAGTGTAAGATTTTAAAGAAACTTATCCCATTTTATATTGAGTTTACCCAAGAGACCATATTTGCTCTGTTCTTTTATCGATCTCTCTTATGTTATTTGACCTGCTAGCCGCACTAAACCTTAAGACTCTTAACTCGTCACCAAGCCTCCTTAACTCGTCGATTCTACCAATCCTGGGTAGTTAATTAGCTTAGCATATGTCTAATGATTAAATTTGTCGCTATATTAGCAGACTAAATATATTTTTGAAAATATTCTATTGATAGTTGGCTAATATATATTTGGTTAGACAAAATTACACGGATGGTCTATGTGGTTTACACGGATTTCAAGTTTAGTCCCTAACTCAAAATAAGTACACCAGACGTCCCTAATTTTGAAACATGTCACCCTTTTAGTCCCTAATTTGGATGGGCCGTTAGTTTATCCGTTAAGTAATTTGCACCGTTAGTCCTTCGTTAATATTTTTTGCACCGTTAGTCCTTCGTTAATTTGCACCGTTAGTCCTTCGTTAAAATTAAAAAAAAAATTCTAAAATTAAAAAAAAAATTGAATAAAAAAATTTTTCGAATAAAAATTTTAAAAAAAATATTTTTTAGAAAAAATACTTAAAAAAATATTTTTTTCGAATAAAAATTTTTAAAATTAAAAAATTCTAAAATTAAAAAAAAAAATCTAAAATTAAAAAAAAAATTTGAATAAAAATTTTTTTCGAATAAAAATTTAAAAAAAAAATTTTAGAAAAAATATTTAAAAAAAATATTTTTTTCGAATAAAAATTTTTAAAATTAAAAAATTCTAAAATTAAAAAAAAAAATCTAAAATTAAAAAAAAAAATTTGAATAAAAATTTTTTTCGAATAAAAATTTAAAAAAAAATATTTTTTAGAAAAAATACTTAAAAAAATTATTTTTTTCGAATAAAAATTTTTAAAATTAAAAAATTCTAAAATTAAAAAAAAATTGAATAAAAATTTTTTTCGAATAAAAAAAAATCGAAATTTTAAAAAATATTAAAATTTTAAAAAAAGAAAGTATTCGAAAAATTTAGAAAATAAAATTTTAAAATTTTAAATTTTGAAATTTTGAAAAAAAATATTAAAATTTTGAAAAAAAAATTTAAAATTTTTTAAAAAAAATATTAAAAAAAAATCGGCATTTTAAAATAAAATATCGAATAAATTTTTTTTAGAAAATTAAAAAAAAAAATTAGAAATATTTTTATTTTTCGAATATTTTAAGA
Source organism: Artemisia argyi (assembly GCA_030686995.1). Classification (NCBI taxonomy): domain Eukaryota; kingdom Viridiplantae; phylum Streptophyta; class Magnoliopsida; order Asterales; family Asteraceae; genus Artemisia; species Artemisia argyi. Next base: position 39,375,024 of record CM060706.1, read on the forward strand.
TTTGAATTTTTCTAAAAAACATTTTTTCTAAAAATTATTTTTTTTAAAATATTTTTTCTAAAAAATATATTTTTTTTAAATTTTTATTCGAAAAAAATTTTATTCAAAATTTTTTTTTAATTTTAGAATTTTTTTAATTTTAAAAATTTTTATTCGAAAAAAATATTTTTTTTTTAAATTTTTTTTCTAAATTTTTTTTTTTAATTTTTATTCGAATAAAATTTTTATTCAATTTTTTTTTGTTAATTTTAGAATTTTTTTTTAATTTTAACGAAGGACTAACGTTGCAAATTAACGAAGGACTAACGTTGCAAAAAATATTAACGAAGGACTAACGGTGCAAATTACTTAACGGATAAACTAACGGCCCATCCAAATTAGGGACTAAAAGGGTGAGAGGTTTCAAAATTAGGGACGTCTGGTGTACTTATTTTGAGTTAGGGACTAAACTTGAAATCCGTGTAAATCACAGGGACCATCCGTGTAATTTTGTCATTTGGTTATATTCAGTTTGTCAAAAGTTCTTTATAGATCCAACTTTTACCATAGAACCCATCAAGCAATCTTAGCCACTCATTTTTTTTTATCAAAATAAAAAAATAAACTTCCACCCTTTTTTTAAAACTTAAATATTTCGAAAACCGTAAATCGTCAAGCTACAAAAAAAATACCATTGCGACGAGAATTAAATTATCTTTCTATAGATATGCATTGTTATATACTTTCGACGAACTTTTTTTTCGCCCAGAAAAATCATATATGATTCGTAAGAATCATAAATGATTCGAAGAATCGAATCATATATGATTTTTAACGAATCATATATGATTTTTACGAATCATATATGATTCTTTCTAGGCGAAAAAAAAGTTCGTCGAAAGTATATAACAATACATATCTATAGAAAGATCATTTAATTCTCGTCGCGATAGTATTTTTTTTATAGCTTGAAGATTTACCGTTTAAAAGATATGTTGTTTTGAAAAAAAATGTGAAAAATATAAATGGGTGGCTATGATTGGTTGATAGGTTCTATGGCATGTATGTGTTCTTAATGGATCTCACTATTTAGTTTAGACATCGTAAAAGAGTTAACGACTTTTCTAATTTAAATGTCTTATGAATTTCTGTTTTTGACATCTTTTTAAATCGTTTTGGTATTTTTTTTATTATTATTATTTTAATTAAATACTAGATTTCAGACCTGTCCAATGAACGAGATAGTTTAATAAATTTCTATTTTCGAAATAAAACGATTGAAAAAAATTATTTTTGTTATTAGCGACTAAATTTGCAAAAGATCGATAAACGCAAGTACTATTTTTTTAAAGTTAGTCTTTTGAGACTAACTTTGAAATTAAAAATTAACCTGAGGTGGTCTAAAAATAAACTTAAAAGAAAAAAAAAAAACTGATGAACATTATTTTAACGAATGAACAATAATTTTTAACGGGATCGATATGTTGCAAAGTTATTCCTTTGGGACTATCTTTGAAATTAAAATTTACCTGAGGTGCTCTTTTTGTTAAATATTTAACCTCACGAAAAGAAAAAAAAAAAAAAAAAAAAAAAAAAAAAAAAAAAATAATAATAATGAACAATACTGCTACAGTAACATGCTACAGTACCGGCTCACAAACCACTGTTACAATCACTGTAGCAACAGTGATGCTACAGTACCATGTACTGCATTTTAGTGTATATATATATATATATATATATATATATATATATATATATATATATATATATATTCTAAGGAAATTAAACTAATTTTGACATATTTAAATAATATAAATGAAACGTTAGTGGTGATATTTTAGTTTTCTCATTCTGAATCATTTTAATAAGAAATATAAATATATAAAAGGTATAATTGACATTGTGAATTTGATTTCTAGTACAAAAAGTAACGACCAGTATCGTCTTTCATGGGTTATGTGTTCCAATACCGTTTTTCTCGGTGTATGGGGAGGTTGAGATGTAGACAACTCAACCCCTACCAAAAGTAGAGAAGCTGCTTCTGGTTCTACCAATGGTAGAAAAAAGACCTCCGACCTTGCAATGAGTAAGGATCGAACCATTGACATCTGAATTTGATTTCTAGTATGTATTACCTTAATCTGTTTTAGCTGGGTTCATCTAAATTAGTTTAAGAATGATAAATCAACATTAACTTAGAATTTTATACATTAAGGTCATCCTCACAACTAACTACTAGCTATAAGTCTCGTGCACGCACGTGATTTATACATAAATCAAATTGATCTTAAAATTTTAGTTTAGTATATGGAAATATAAAAATTACCCATGAAAATTGTGATATAAATATAACTAATACTTGTCGAGGATTTTTTATTATGTATTAATATCTATTACAATAATATTTTGTAAAAAAATTTTGTTGCTTAAACGATTTAACTTTATTTAACTGACATAGATGTTGAAGTTGAGGTTGATGTTGTTGTTTAACTTTAACTATTCATATCATGTTGTACAAAATGTGCGAGTTTAGTAGCACATAATCAACACGAATAGGAGATATATCAGTACGCCATTTGCGGGACACCTTTCGTAGTGAGGGAAGTCCTCTTTGTGAAATTAAAATATGATCCGTAAAGTTTTTTAAAAATGTTTTTTTGTTTTTTTTTATATCCATATATAAACTTTAAATAAGAATTTCATTACTCGTTGCTATAAATACAATAGCGTATATTTATTTGCATATCACAATAATCCGTGCTTACATTTGATATTCATATTCCCGTTAACAATAGTTTAGCCGTATTTAATATTCAAGCCCGTGTACGCATAAATTAAACTTTTAGAATAAAGTAACATGAGTCCTTATTTAACGTATAGAGTAAAAAAAAATATTTTAATAGATGAAAGTTTAAAACTAATATTAGTTTAAAAAAATATTTAACGTATATTAAAACTAATTCATATATTTATAAAATTTTGTAATTTTAATAGATAAAAGTCTGAAAAAATACTAATACTCATGTAATTTTAAATAAAGTTCATTTTATAAAGTAAAGAGGGATAAAGTGTAAGGGGTTATTTGTTATTTTTATAAAGTTATTAAAAAAATATGAAAACTTGTAATTTTACACTCAACTCTATATAATTTATGTAAAATTTAACCACTAAAGTTTTATTAATTACCCCCTCTTTTTTTAAGTTTTTGCTTTCACAAATTTGACACAAATATTTTTATGTGTTTTTTTCTCAATCAAATTTCTCCACAAAATTTTTTAAGGTTTGACAAAAATAAATTCAATTTTGACTTTCTATTGGCCAATCATATTGCTTGATTTTGCCTACGTGGCAAAATTGTGCTTTCCTATTGGTCCAATTTTTTTTCATTGAGAAGGGTTTTGCAAAAACACTCTAAAATGATGTAATTCTTTTATTATATAAAAGATATATTGTGACATGTTTCAACTACAACATACTCGTTTTACAAAGTAGTAGTTAGCAGAATTAATGATACTTACCATGTGACATAACAAACTATTATGATGCTTATTACAAACTATCAATTCCTTTGTTCTTAGCTTATTGATTTCATACTTCTAAGTTCCATAACTGCGTTTGTCATAACCAAAAGGAAGTAGTCCCATCCTAGACCAAATCTTCCCAACATACTCGTGTCTCAGTTCTCTACAATTTCATTCACAGATTGGGACAGTCATCTTGATATTCAACACTTTGTAGTCATTATGCACTTCATTAAACTCCCTTTTTGTGTTAACCTGTGTATTATTAACTGACGATAAAAAACAATAGCACTACTTTTAAGTAAAAACCTAAACCAACCTAGCCAAAATGTTTATATATATGAAGCCATAATTAGTCACGATGATCGAATTTTTTGGGACAAAAGTAAAAGAGTCTCAACATATATGCATTGTGCACAATATCCGTACGAAGCGAATCTACCAAATTTCCAAAAAGACATTCATGTTCGCTACAGAAAACTATATATACAAATATATAGTGTCATTGAACACTCTAGTATCATATGTTACACTTTCACTCTCTAATCTTTAGTATTACGGTACCAGAGCTTCATTCGATACTTGGTGACCTAATCGATTCAATCAATGTACAACTGTTATCAATCAGCAATCAGTAAAATCAAGCCATTTTTTTTACCTAGTTGACTCAATCAGCACAGCTCTAATCATCTATAATCATTCAGCAATTTGCAACAAGCACAATCACCATGTTTCTATACGTACGCCTAGATTCAATTCAGGCAGTTTCAAAGAATTTAAGCAGAATCAAACAGTTCAAATAAACAGTTTTTCTAAACCAATTTGAATACCTGGTGTGGATATGAATGTAATATCGTACGTGTCAGATCCGTAGAGTATTTACTTGCGCATGTTACAAGTAAAAGGGATAATATATACCTAGTGAAGAATTAAGACAACATGAAGAAGCAAAACATTTCAAGTTAATAAGACCATGCACTTCCTTAACTATAAAAGGATCTTATTTTAGTTATTTACCACAAACAAAATAACTATATTAACATTGAAGGCACTTTATTAAACTCCCTTTTTGTGTTAACTGACCATCATTTTGTAACTTACCTTTTTACAGATAATGTCTTTAGTGTAATACACCGGCTCATTTCCAGTGGCATAGTTCTATTAAATACCTGGTGTGGATATGAATGTAATATCGTACGTGTCAGATCCGTTGAGCTACATACATTATGACGAGGCACGCGACTTTAGTGTAATACACCGGCTCATTTCCAGTGGCATAGTTCTATTAAATGAAGACTGGGAACCCAAGTTATCTAATTTTCAATGTTCCACGAAGATGAAAGCTTCTCAAAGGCACAATTCATTCAATACTAGTAAACTTGCGTATGTGGATGGGTATGGAGACCCAACATATATAGAGACAAAGAGTGTGAGCCATAAGTCAGATATTTACTCCTTTGGGATAGTATTGTTTGAACTACTTTGTAGCAGGGAATCAATAATTGACAGCAAGGATGATAATCATTTGGCTCCGCTAGCCATTACCCATTATAGAGAGAAAAAACTCGATGAAATAATTGATCGGGATCAATGGAAACAAGTGGACTCGCAGTCATTCCACATGTTCGCGGAAATAGCGTATGAGTGTTTGGCCGAAGAACGATCGCGACGCCCGAATATAGATGAGATTGTCCCAAGACTCGAGAAAGCATTGGAACTAGCACGTGAAAACAGGCCGGTAAGACCTCTAAATTCTCTCTTTTATGACTCTACCATAATATGTTTCCTTTTTCATTTCAACCAAATTTTGACTGAAACATTAATTATGGATGACAAAGACAAACTAATTTTAATATACTTGATCACTTTTGATACAACAAAGACTTATCTAAATGAGTGGTATAATTAGTATTTCACACTTCATGTTTTGATCATATAAGTTGACTACTTTATAGTTTTCTTGTATATTTGTGGGTTAATTAGGATTTAATCCTTTGATCAACTGTTAATTTAACTATTTAAACTTCTTTTTGGAACGTTTTTATTTTTAACATTCTTTGACCATTTAAAAGAAGACCACTTAACTTAAAATGATTGTTTGATAAAAACCTCTAATTTTTCTTAGCAAAGTTTTTATCATTATTATTATTATTATTATTATTTCACCATTTAATAAAATCTTTCAACTAAGGTTGACAATTTTTATTTATTTATTTATTTTTATCTATAACATTAAATGACCTATTATTTTGATTAACCTTTCCGAGACATGGTACGTCACTTTTTGCGGTTTATAGTATTTTTTTGGAAAGACAACATTTTATAAATAACAAAAAAGATACAAAATACAAAATACAAAATGAGACATCCCATCCACCTCAATTAACAAGAAGATTAAAAGAGGATAAGACCCACAAGACAAAACCAAACAAACATATACCCGTCAACAATCTAAAAACAATCGCCTAACACAACAACAACAACATACCCAATCCCGCAAAAGCGAGGTATGGGGGAGGTAGAAATGTAGACAGATCTTACCCCTACCCCAGGTAGAACCCGGGAGTAGAGAGACTGCTTCCAGGGAGACCTCCGGCACGTGCACATGTGCGAGAGATAGATCACCGAAAGAAAAAGCAAGGAACAAATAGCAACAAAAAAGGCAAATAAAAGTCAAAAGGGAAAAGCCAAACACATCAAGTAGAAAGCAGGAAACCAACAAACAAGGGACCTAGGAAAAAGACAAACAAATAAAACAGGGCACCAAAACACAAAAACAAAGAGCACGACAAACAAAGCAAGGAAAAAAGAACCAATACAGACAAACCCAACAAGAAAAGCACAAAAACAAAGCAGGGAAACGCAAGGGGCTAAAGCTAAGGCAAAGCAAAGGGAAAAGAAACGCCACAAGCCACCTACAGACCTAAAAGGGAAGAGCAAAGGGACCACTAAGCCTAAAGAGCCAAGGGCAAACTAAACCTAAAAGGCAAGGCAAAGGGGGCTAACGCAAAGGCAAAGCAAAGGGAAGCGCCACTAGCCTACTAAAAACCTAAAAGGAAAGAGCTAAGGAACTCTAAACCTAAGGAGCAAAGGGCATACTAAACCTAAAAGGCAAAGGGCAAGGCAACAAAAAGACGAGTAAGGACCCACGCAAAGACGCCCTCCTAAACACCCGCCCGAGACTACCCGCCAGATCTAATCCTAGCTCTCCACGCATTCCTATCTGAGATCATGTCCTCGGACAAGAGAAGCTCATTCATGTCTAGCCTAAGTCTGTCTTCCCACCTCAGCTTCGGTCTTCCCCTCCTCCTCAAACCGTCGACCATCAGCGCTTCAACTCTCCTTACCGGCGCTGTTTGTGGCCTCCTCCTGACATGACCGTACCACCTCAGTCTCCCTTCTCGCATCTTCGAGATTATAGATTCAACATCAAGCGCTGCTCTGAAAACTCCGTTCGGGATCATGTCAAGCATGGTCTTACCACAAGTCCACCTTAGCATTCTCAGTTCTGCCACTTCCACTATGTTAGCTTGAGCTTTTGTGATGGGCCAACATTCAGACCCGTACAAGATAGCGGGTCTGATCGCCACCTTATAAAATTTACCCTTAAGCTTGAAGGGGACTTTCTTATCACAGAGCATTCCTGACGATGCTCTCCATTTCGCCCAACCCGCTCTAATACGGTGGGTAACGTCATCGTCTATCTTTCCTGATTTGTGAAACATCGAATCTAAATATCTAAAAGACTCCTTAGGTTGAAGAATCTGGTCACCGATACGAACTTCCTCCTCGTTGTGGCCAATCACGTTTCCACCGAAATCACATCTCATATATTCAGTCTTCTCTCTGCTAACCCTAAGACCATTGGCTTCTAAGACCATTGGCTTCTAAAAACAATTGCCTAACACAAGAACTATAAAACATAAAAATAAAGACTCCAAAATTTGCCACTGCCATCAATCCCACGTGTACCAATACTTCTCAAATGCAATATTGGTCTCCAGATTCCACTTGCTGCCAAAGCAAACCAAACTCATACCCAATAAAACACACTTGCAGACATACCAAATCATCAGTAGAAAGTCATCATAGAAACATTGCAAACGGGATCCGAAATGCAGCTACGACTTGCAAACAAACTCAAACTCACTGTACTAAGACAGAAATTGCAGACAACACATCAGCATTACTGAAGAAGGCGACATTTGATGGGATCGTGCAGCCATCGTTGCCAGTCAACACATCCGTTCTTTCTTGCTCTTCTCGTAACCCACTCATAGCTTTTAAGTTGAATGTCTTGAACTATTTTGTTTATACTCGATATTTTTCTTTTAAAGACTCTCTCATTTCTAGCTTTCCATATGTAATAACCCGACATCCAAATCACCACTTGCCATAAGCGAGACACGCTGTTAGGGATGACAACATTACCCCATGACGAGAATAGTTCCTCAATGGAGAAAACATTAACACTCCCAATCTTCCACAAACTAAAAACTCTTTCCCAAACACTCATAGCAAAATTTCATAAAACCAAACAGTAATTACAGGACTCTACCACACTGTTGCAACATGGACAAAGTAGCGAATCCAAGTCAATACCTCTTTTATCAAGCTACTCGCGAAACGGAAGTCTTCCTTTTAAGGCTCTCCATATAAAAATATTCACTTTCTTAGGCACCCAATTATTCCATAAAGTAGCACGAGCGCCACTTTCCACATTCAAAATTTTTTCGTCCACAATCTTTGACAAAGCTTTAACCGTGAATTTTCCGTCATCTTCAAGCGTCCAACTCCAACAATCGCTACAATCTTTTGCTACAACAATATTTTGCAAAATACGTGTTAGATCATCGAATTCCACACTTAGGTGTTGTTTCTTTTCAACTTATTGGTCCGAGTGCTAAGGTTTCTTGGCCCACATGGCTATATCGTGTTGTTTCTTTTTTTGACTTAATTAAATGAACGTCTGAGAGTGGAAGAGGTCAAAATTGATGCTCCCCCAAATCAGATGCTCCAACAGTCCACTTTTTATTCATCATTACAAAAATACCCTCACCTTCTTCTCTTTCATCCTTTTGTGTTTCACTAGATCCATAATAATTTTTTTTCTTCTCACCTTTTTCTCATATCACATCACTGCCGCACTAGTGAGTCGTCCTCTTCAATTCGTTGCCTCCACTCTGACGAGCTCGACACTTCAAGCTTTTTTTTTTTTTTTTTTTTTTTTTTTTTTTTATTTCCTGTCGACTATATAAGAATCAAAGGGTTTCTTTCACCCTTTTATTGTGCATCTTATATGGGCTCGAAACCATAAAAAATAATTGACATGAAGACTGTAAATGTTGTTGTTCATGTGTTTTTAGAAAAAGGTATTTTTATAATCAAAAATTTATTTACATACTAAAGTTTAATTTTGTTTTTGTGTTATCAGTTTGTATCTTTGATGGGTTTTGTTACGATGATGTATATTTCGGTATAGAATATATTGGTTGATGAATTAAAAATTGTGTGGGTTCTTGTTTTGATTTATGTTTTGATGGTGGTTTCATATCTATGTTTGAGATCCTGCAACAAAAATTATAGAACCGAGGGTACAATAGTCATTTACTATTTTCAGATCTTTTTTCTATACTACATATAATACACAAATGAATCTCTCTCCAAAAATTTCAAATGTGCAAAAAATTATGCAATGTTTACAACATTTTAAAGCAATGAATCTTCATAATTACAACAAGTAAAGCATTGTGTAGAAGCAAAACATGCATGACACGAAATTCAGACCAAAATACAGAAATATATACATTAAATAGGCTTTAAAACACCCCTACACCTAAATTTACAATGATTCAAACCTAAAGTACAACCCTCTATGAACATCCGAGCCATGAATGCCAACCTTTCCCTCCAAATTTTCAGGTTTTGGAGAGCTTTTTGTTATTATGTGTGAACCATCATAACCGTGGGGTTTTGAGTCCAAACGTGGTGCTACGACCACTAGAACGACGAGTTCTTCCTACCTTAGTCTTCGGTAACCAAGAAAACACGAAAGAGATGATGTGGGTATTGAATTCGTGACCAAAACTCGAACAAAAGATGTGTTTGGGTGAGAATTGGAGCGCGTGTAATATGTCAAAAGAACGAGGATGAGATAAAGGTGAATGTGGTGGTGGCGGTGTAAGCTCACTCGCGGCAGTGGTGGTGCTTTGGCCGGAAATGGAGAGGGTGAGGGTTTGGTAAGGTACGGCTAAGAGAGAGAGAGAGGAAAGGGTGAAAACCCCAAACTATTATAATGTGTGTTTATATATGTGTAGTTTGGACCATAAGCAAACCCTAATGCGCCCATAGGGACTATTATTGTCATTTTTATTATATTTTTAACGAAATGCTAACGAGACCAATAAAACGTGTCATAATCATTTCCCGAGCACCCAAAACTATTTCCATTAACTTTATATTCATTTTTACATCAACTTTAACTATAAATACGTATAATGTTTATTTCTATTCGTTCGTTAACCAAATATTTCCGTTTTTACTTATTGTTGTGCCAATTCACGCAACGGGCAACGGGCCAAATGGGCTTTAGCCCGAACGGATGCAAGCCAAACGGGCTCGAGCCCGAATGGGCACGACTTCGAACGGCACGGGCTAAATGAAATTCTTGATATCCGTAAATTTATTGTCAAAAAGAACATAATAAACTAAAATACATGATTCACCAAAAAATTTAATTTCAGGGTACTCGCCGCTGCAACGCGCGGGTACCCTGCTAGTTAATCAGGAAAAAGAAACAAGATTTGCTTATCTAAATTCAGACTTTCATGTGAAAACAGATGCTCAGTCGAATCAGTACTTAATATAGAAAAAAAAAAAAAAAAAAAAAAAAAAAAAAAAAAAAAACAGCCCGGTTATTTAACTATTTATTCCTTGTATTAAACGGTAGAGTGTTTACGGGGTGGTTCGGTTCAGTTTAGTACGGTTGGAACTTTTAATATGTATCGCTGGGTAGGTAGTTTATTTTAGTATCTGAAACCGAACCATACTAGGCGGGTAACTGTATTTACGGGTACCCAAAATGAGCGGTTAACACAGTATGAATCACATTTAATTAAGTTAAAATCCGTTATACTATATACAGCCTTACTTGAACAAAATTGTCATTATGCATGCAATATGTAAGAAAGAATAGTGATAATGATGTTTTTTCTTACTTATTATCAAAGAATAGTTATTATAAGTGATGAAATACAATAAGAAATGTAAATATATCATTTTTGTAACCCAAATTCCGTTTTTTTTTGTGATAGATTCACTCTTCGCCCAACCACGTTGCTCACCTAAGAATCCCCATTGAAGATATAGAATCCGCAACCAACTACTTTGATGAAGAAAATGTCATCGAAGAAGGTGGATTTGGAAAGAGATACAAGGGACAACTTTGGTGGTTCGGTGAGTTGATAGATATCAATGCTCGGAGGCTAACTAATAAAGAATGGGATGAAAAAGAACAACAGTTTTGGATGGAGATATCAATGCTATCTAGTCTCAAGCATAAAAATATTGTTTCTATTGTTGGGTTTTGTAATGAAGTTGGTGCAGAGACCATCATTTACAAGGACGTGTCCAAGGGAAGGCTCGAAAGCTATTTAAGTGACCCGAGGTTGTTGACATGGCTGAAGAGATTGAAGATATGTGTTGGTCTTGCGCATGCTTTGAGCTACATTCATTACGATGAGTCACGCAATTTTAGCGTTATACACCGGAACATCAGCAGTTACACAATTATGTTAGATGATTGGGAACCTATATTATGGGAATTTCAGCATTCCATGAAGATTAAAGCATCTGAAAGGAACCGTTCTTTCCATACTGATTCACTTAATTGGTCTATGAAGGGGCGTACAGACTCAACATATGAAAAGACTAAGAAAGTGAGCCACAAGTCAGATATCTACTCCTATGGAATGGTATTGTTTGAACTACTTTGTGGTAGGGAATCAGTAAGTGATGATGATCAGGATAACAAGTATCTCGCTCCCGTGGCAATTTTTCATTATAGAGAGAAAATACTCGATGAGATAATCTATCCATATCTAAGGAAACAAATGGATCAGCGATCATTGAATATTTTCGCGGAAACAGCGTATGAGTGCTTGAATGAAGAACAATCGCAACGCCCAAGTATGGATCAGATTGTCACAAGACTTGAGAAAGCATTGGAACTTCAATTGGAATGTGAAAATGCTGTAAGATGGTTTTTTTCTGTTTATCTTTTATCAAAATAACTACTCTATAATATGAGCAGCCTTTATTTACTTATTGCCATTGATGTTAAAGGAACGCTCATCAGTTGGAGGGACAACATCCAGTCATGAGGAGGTAACCTTTTTTTTTTTTTTTTTTTAGTCTTGTTGTAAGCCACTGAAATCATTATAAAAAGAATTTGAAATAAACACTAGTAGGTAAAGGAACATGAGCAATAATAGGAACACCCATATCAATAGTAGAAGCAGCATCAGCAGAATGAGTTTCAGATGTAGCAGGCACATCAGTAGAATCAACTTCATCCATCTTTAGCTTCTTAGAATGAGATTTTGCATCAGTAGTAAGTAAAGTAGGAACAAGCTTAGGAGTACTCAGTCTATCCTTTTGTAATCTGATCTTGATTCTATTATTATGATGAATCAATTATTCATCTGAAAAATACCAAACTTGTTTCCTAGTCCAAGCCTGATTATATAGTGCACTACTTTGATTTTTCACAAGATTTCTCATATACTCTCTTTGCTGTGCTTGAGTCATTGGTTTATCTCTATTTGCTTTGGGAATTCTTTCAGCTGCTTCTCTCTTCCTTCGTTTCATTATCTCAACTATTCCAGGAAGAAAATCATCTTCATTCACATTCTCTCCAAGAATATCTTTAGCTAAACCAGGAGTAGAAATCACTTGTCTTCCAATATGCATCCAGTCTGCTTCATCAAAATTTGGAATTGCAGCATCCAATTCTCTTTGTCTTTCAAGAGGCAGAGTAGAGACATACTTGTTGGTAGCAGATTGGAACTCTAAGTCATATTTAGCTTGTTCTTCCTGTGCCAATTATGTACTTTTCTTATGATCTTCCCATTCTTTCAAAAGTCTCTCTTGCTCAAGTCTTTCTTCTTCTGAGATAAGAGCATCATCACACACTTCAGCAATTTCAGCTGAATCATCATGAGGAATGACTAACTCCTCCAGAGGATCAAGAATACTATCACCAGATCCTGTAGTGTGAGGAGTTACAGTTGTGTCTTCATGAGAAACTTGTTCAGGAACAGATGGATCAATATTAGGTGAATCCATATACTCTTTACCAGCAACAAAGAAAGTATCCACTGAAGTATGAATCTCAACATTGACTTCTTCAGTAACAACATTACTCATATCAACTTAAGTACAATTAGCTTCAACCTTATCATTACTAGGTGTAATCACATCAACAGATTCAGTAAGAAATACCCCTGAGTCATCAACCTCATTCTCTACTTCAGTAGAAAATGTAACTTTCTTCCAAATATATGATCTTGGAGTCCTTCTTTGATACTTAATAGGACCCTGAGGTTTCGATGATTCAGCAGCATTGTGAGAAGAATCATGAGTCTGTTGAGCAACTTCAGCCAAAATCTCAAGTGAATCCAAATTCCTATCCTCATTTACATCATCAGCAGCAAACATAGCCTTTCTCTTCTTTTGCTGCCCAATTTGATTTTCCAACTCCTGAACCCTCTCTTTCAACAACTCAATCTCACCACCAAGTGAGGATTTGGTATCTGCAAGCTCCTTTTGAAGATCCTTAGTCTTTTTAACATACCTGCAAAGCAAATCATATATAGAGGTGAGAGTAACAGGGTTCTCAGCTCCACCAGCAGATTGATCAGTGGTAATGGGAGCTTCATTGAACCTATCAGGAGAAACAGACATATGTACAACATTGGGAGAACCTTCATTAATTGGCTCTCTTACAGGACTAGGTGTTAGTAGTCTAGTAATCTCAGGTTCAAGAGGTGTAGGTACTTGGGTACCAAGAGACTGAATTGTCTCCTCAACCTCAGGAACTAGCTCATCAGGAGCAACATGAGAAGGTGATGGAAAAGGACTAGGTGACAAAGGTGAAGGGGAAGGTGGAGGTAGGTCAGAAGAAACATTTAATGCTTCAGCAGTAGTAGAGGGTTCTCCGTCATTTACCACTGATGGAGTACCATCAGCAGGAACACCAAAAGATGATGGATTACCATCATCAACAGCATTTGGAGAGGGTATATCACTAGTAGCATCATCCTCACCTGCATCATCATTACCATGTGGCAACATAGCAGCTAACAGAGGGTAATGTTCCCCATTATAATTTTTTTTCATAGAAGCAAACAATTTAGCACTTAGACCCTTTATGGGATAATAAACTCTATCTAGAGTTGTTATGCCTAATATCATATGAAGAAATCTAGGGTACATTAAAAAACTTATGCTTTTTCTTCACAATATTTTCTAGCATATTTTCAAAAATAAACTTAGAAAAATTATAAGTTAAACCCTTTGAAAGAAAGACAATACCACAACCCAATTGGGTAGAGAATTGATCCCAGCCACCAGACTTGTTGCGGATAAATTGAAGCAATGTGTGCACCAAGAACCTCCACTTGGGACAAAACTGATTCTTAAGCCACTTAGTTGTGTCAGTGCTTTGATAACTAGCTTCCCTTAACCTAACAAGTATCACTTCAGTGTTGGAGTGATAGACACCATTCTCATCATCCAAACGAAGCTTTGTCCTTATCATTGATTCAGTCACCACATACTCATTTCCATCAATCATAGCTACAATCTCTGTGTCAGACCTTTTCGTAGCAGATGCCCAAAATTGTTTCACCAACGATTCATATATCACATTTGAAGAATGTGTTAGAGCATAGTGAATCTTGGAACGTAGCAAAAACTCCACCATAGGATCATACAGTTCATGATCTTTTGTCTTACTCAGAAATTCAACCTAGTTATGATCTTGCTTAAATTGAAGTGATGCCATTCGATGAAATTGTGAGAAACGGTTATGTATTAGTCGAATGAAGAATGGGTTTAAATTGATTGATAAGGGAATAAGTTATTTTGGGCAAAGATATGCGAAGTAGGTTATAAGTGGAAGTTATCCAATCGTGGTTAAGAATATCAGAACAAATCGTTGACCATATCTGACGTGTAAAGCGGCTCCATCCAATTTCAAAATTAACCCTTCAGCAGAAACTTATGGTCAATCTGCTGATGAAAATAGTCAATCAGTGGAATCCACTCAAGAGTAAAAATATCTTTAGTAAATATCTTGATTTTTACTATTCCACCCAACTCGCATTAATTACTTTCAAACTTTGACTTCGCCTATAAAATAATCCCCAAATCACACTTTACAGATATCAAATACCCCCAATTATTATCAAACCCTAATTTCTCAATTAAATCCCAATTATCCACCAAAAACCATCAATTATCCATGTCATCCAATCCAAATATAATCATCATCTCTTCAGACTCATCCGATTCTTCAGAATAACTAACATCTCCACCTCCATTTTGATTACCAACCATCCCTCGAGGTCTGACCAAAGAACAGGCCAAGAAGAGAAAACATGATAAAAATCTTCCAAGTCCCTCATCATCAGAGATCCTTGCAAACATTCCCCCGGATTTAGATGATTCAGGTGCTGAAAGGGAACTAGAGAGAAGATGGAATGCTCTGGATAGAGGTGAACCAAGCCATGCTCCCATTCCTGCTGAGAGACAACACGTATCCCCTTTTCTTTGTACCTCGGAATCTTCTGAGGATGAAGATGAAGATCCATCATTTATCCCTCCTTCCACACCAGAGAGATCCCAACCAAGGCTAAGGAAGTCTAACCCTTCACTTCCAAAATCATGGGAAGTGGTGATTGGTCTTCCTGTTCTAGGATTTGGTGCTTCATACCATGGACGCAGGGGAAAGGGTAAGAAGGCAGAGGTGATGGGTAAGGGAAAAGGGAAGGTGGAGTAGAAGATGATGTGATGTTGCCAGGGACCAAAGATATAAAACTAGGTTCTTGAGCATCTTTGTCGTTTTCATCAATCCATCCTTCCATTTTCATCTTCAGCTTCTTCATCGTACTGGTCATGCTTATCCACCAGCTTTTTTAATAGATGATAGGAGCTAGAATAAGTTTGATAGACATTGTATAGGATTGGACTTGTATTTCATTTTGAAGTTGATTATAAGCTGTAAATTGTTTCTTGAATGAATGAAGAACTTTTTCTCAATTATTGAGCAAGGGGTCATAACAAAAAGGTTGAGAGCGAATACGTATCCCTATAATCCCTAAATTCCGATCGATCTTAATCTTTTATTACTTTAAACATTCTCCATCGTGGGTAGTTTGATTTATTAATTGATTCACTGGTCGGTTACTATCTTTATCATATTCGCTTTGGAGTTACTTGCATGTGATCTGAATTTGTTATTTGCATCAATTGTGGGTCAGTGATTCGATTCCTAGTCCTATTAATATAATATCTTACTGATTGTTGCATGCAAATTTAATATGGATACTGGTTGATTCTTGAAGCGTAAAGTCTAAAAACCCTAACTGTTGTTAGGGTTTTATTTTATCGTTTGGTACTTGGTTCGTATATGTGTGAGTGTTGGTTGGTATATGTGTGAGTGCTGGTTGTTAGTATATTCGGGTTGTTGCTATTTGGCCTTTGTCGTGGGTTTGAATGAGAGATGGAGGCTGGTTTTTTGAACAGATCTAGTGCATCCAGGGGGTGCAAGCTAATAAGAATAATGCTTCTAATGTTAATAATGTTAATGATATGGGTATTGATGGTAATGATGATGGTAAATCTGGTAACACTGCCCATACTTCTGATTCGAGTGTTAATCTAGTGTATTCTAGTCAAGAGAAGCCGATTTCTCTTGATACGTCTATGGATGAACAAGTGAAGCCGGTTTCACTTGATACACATGAGAATGTTAGTGCTGGTAATTCACAACCATCAAATGTGGAGCAATTGATTGCTAATGCGCATCAGAATTTTGATGAAGCCATGAATAAAATTCAAAGTGATATTCGTGCTAATATGGCTTCCTCTTCTGATTTTCACAATTCAAGCAGTAGTGAGCTTCAATCTAATTTGAATGGTACTAATGTTATTACAACTAGTACTCCTCCTAATGCACCCAAGGTTGATACTACTAGTGGTAATGGAGTGAAGTCGGTTTCGTACGCGGGTGTTGCTTCTAATGAATCCCAAAAATACGTGTCTAATTTTCGAAGGTTAGAATGCAACAATAAGAGGGATGATGTAGACCTGTCAGTCCCAATGAAAGTTGTGCAAGAGGTGAACATGAGATTTGAGAATACTCTCTACGGATATTTCCTTGGTCAACGCCTTGCTTTTCCTGTTGTTGATTATTATGTTCGCAATGCGTGGGCTAAGTATGGTTTACAAAAGGTTATGATGAATGCTAAGGGTTTCTTTTTCTTCAAGTTTACTTTGAAGAAAGGTGTCGATGGTGTCCTTGATAATGGACCTTGGTTGATTCGTAATGTCCCTATTATCCTTAAACCATGGACATTGAATACCA
The DNA here is from genome assembly GCA_030686995.1 of Artemisia argyi. Classification (NCBI taxonomy): domain Eukaryota; kingdom Viridiplantae; phylum Streptophyta; class Magnoliopsida; order Asterales; family Asteraceae; genus Artemisia; species Artemisia argyi. Next base: position 39,392,175 of record CM060706.1, read on the forward strand.
ACTTGCTTAAAGAGGATTTGACTAACATTCCAGTGTGGGTTAAATTCCATGATGTTCCTTTAGCTATGTTCTCTGATGACGGGCTTAGTCTTCTTGTTACATTGATGGGGACGCCCAAAAGTTAGATGCTTTTACTAGTCAAATGTGCAAGGAATCTTGGGGCCGTAGTAGCTTTGCTAGGTGTATGATTGAAGTAAAGTCGGATGAGGTACTAAAGGACAGTCTCACTGTTGAGATTCCTTTACTTGATGGTACGGGTTCGACTATTGAGAAGATCCGGGTTGAATATGAGTGGAAACCGCCTCGCTGTAATAAATATAAGGTATTTGGACATACTTTGGTTGAGTGTCCTAAGGTTGTCATACCGACTGCTCAACCTACTAAGAACGCAAGTGATGGTTTCCAGACTGTTAACAATAAGAAGAAGGGAAAGCAAGTTGGTTCGAATCCGGGTCGAGGAGGTTTTACTAAACCTGTGGTGGGTAAGCATTTTGAATATCAGCCCAAAAGGACTCCTCCTGATCCTAAGAAGATGGATGGAACTAAGAAGAAGGCCTCTGATGTACCGAGTATGAGTGGAACGAAGATTTCTACATCTAATCAGTTTGCTGCTCTTAATATGGATGATACGGATGCTTTTGGTATTCCGTCTAATGACAACAACAAGGATGTAGATGCTGGTCATACAAGGGAAGTTACTGCGGATGAGTCTACTAAGACAGGTAATACAATGGAAGTTAATGTGGATGTGTCTACTACGATTGGTAATGCTTCACAAGATCCTCTTGTGAGTGATTTTACTTCACAAGAACCGCTTGTGAGTGATTTACTGGGAACAAAGGAAGTTGGTTCTACTCCTATAGTTGATAAAATTGGTAAGCTTGAAAAGCTACTTATTGATGGGAAAGCTACTCTTGTGGATGATGATGGTCATCCTAATCCGTCTACCTATTTCACTAAGAGGGCTAACCCATTTTCAAAAGTGGGTGAGGTTGTGGTTTCTGAGAGTGATGATGATGAGGTGCTTAACACGTTTGACGAATCAGCAAATCTTTTTGGTGGTGGTCATGAGCGTGAAGATGAGTATGACTATGATGATTATTCGAAGTAAATTTATGATCTTCCTGGGGAATTGGATGCTCTTAATGCCATTTATGGTTTTAATCTCAAAGGTCGTAGGAAGTAGTTTATCTTCTTGTCAGAGTCTCTTAAATCATGTGGTTAATGGTTTGTTTTCTTGTTTCGAAAATAGGAAGTATCTTGTTATGTAAGCTTTTCGCCTATGTAACGGGCTGAGATATGGGATTCACCCATATCCGTTGTACTTAAACATTTTTTGGAGTAATATATTTACCGGGTCTTTGACCTTTTACCCAAAAAAAGAACTTTTCTCAATTATGAACTCTTTATTTATACTTCAGTAGAAACAACGAGTCTCGGCATATTTTACACTTCAGTAGAAATAGCTTTAAGCTTACATGACCACATTCCCATTTAAACAATCTTTGTGAATATCAACTTAAAATCAGCAACACTTCAGAAGGGCATTCTGCAAGACAGACACAATTTAGCAAACAAACCAAACAAAACTTACTAAATATTAGTTGGTTAGTGTTAGCAAAACAAAATTATACAAAACATATACAATTTTTTAGCAACAATCCTCCCCTGAGGCATATGCCTCCCCTGAGGCTTATGCCTCCCCTCAAACTTTGCAGTTAAGGATTAAGCATCCCAATATGGACAACTAAGTGTTGAAACCTAGGTCCATCAAAAGCTTTAGTCGACAAATCTACCACATTATCATCTGTGTGAATCTTAACCACTTTAATCAAATGTTTTTCATATGCACCTCTTATAAAGTGGTGCCTGATTTCAATATGCTTGGTTCTATTATGAAAAACTGGATTTTTAACAATGCATATGGTACTTTTATTATCAATGAAAATTGTGGTATTCATGAAATTAAACACATAATCCAGTAATTAATTTTGAATCCATAGAACCTGTCCACAACAATTGGCAGCAGAAACATACTCTGCTTCAGTAGTAGAGGTTGCAATAATGGTCTGTTTCTTGCATTGCCAAGAAATGAATCTTCTTCCAAGAAATTGGCAACCTCCAGTTGCGGATCTCCTATCCATATTGGCACCAGCATAATCACTATCACTAAAAGCTTCCAACCTAAAAGGAGACTCTCTTGGATACCAAAGACCTAAATTGGGTTGGCCTTTGAGGTACTTGAAGATCTTTTTCACTGCATTCAAGTGGGAAGTAAGTGGAGTGACCTGGTGTCTAGAACAAGCACTCACAGCAAATGGAATGTCAGGCCTATAAGCTGTCAAATACATCAATGAACCAATCATGGACCTGTATAAATGGACATTCACAGGAAGATCTGGTTCAAGATTGTTCTTTGGTTTTGGAGCTTCATAGGGTGTAGTGGCAGTTCTAACATTTTCCATATCAAACTTCTTCAACATCTCTCTCACATATTTATCCTGATTGATAAAGATACCATCAGGTTTTTGCTGAACTTGTAAACCCAAAAAGAAAGTGAGCTCCCCCATGGCACTCATCTGAAACTCTCCCTTCATTAATTCCTCAAACTCCCTGCACCATTCTTCTTTAGTGGAACCGAAGATGATGTCATCCACATATACTTGCACAAGGATAATATCTCTGAAATCTTTCTTAAGAAAAAGTGTCTTGTCAATGGCACCTCTTCTGTAACCATGCTTCAGCAGAAATGCAGAAATCCTAGCATACCAAGCTCTTGGTGCCTGTTGTAATCCATAAAGAGCTTTTACAACCTTGTAGACATGATTTGGATGATCTGGGTCTTCAAAACCTTTGGGTTGAGTCACATATACCTCTTCTTCAATCTCGCCACACAGAAAAAAGCACCTTTCACATCCATCTGATATACCATGAAACCCATATATGATGCATAGGCCAAGAAGATTCTAATGGCCTCAACTCTAGCAACTGGTGCAAAAACTTCATCATAGTCTATTCCTTCCTCTTGCCTGAACCCATGAGCTACCAATCTTGCTTTTTTTCACCACAATACCCCTTGCATCTCTTTTGTTCTTCAAGATCCATGTTTTCCCAATTGCAATTTTTCCATCAGGTAATGGTACCAGTATCCAAACCTGCTGATTCTTAAATTGAAGCATCTCTTCTTGCGTTGTTTCAAGCCAACTTGAATCTGCAAGTGCTTGTGAAACACTGGTTGGCTCCATTTGATAAAGAAAGCAAGCAAACAAACAATGCTGAAAGTCTGTATGATTGTCCCTTTGTTGATTTGAGACATAGGAAATAAAAGCAACTTCACCATACTTAGTGTTCTTCACAGTACTTCTAGTTCTAACAGGTGCTTTTGGATCTCCAACAATCTTTGATTGAGGATGATCAATGTTTATCCTTTTTGTTGCAATGGGATTGACAGCAATGGTGGTGTCAAGATTGTTCACTGTGGGTTCAAATTCACTGTCATAGGAAGAGGAATTGAAGATACCAGCTTTGGGTTGGTGATGACCAAGATCAGAATGACTTGGAAATCTTGTATATGGTTTTCCAAAGTCTGTGGACACACCAGTAGAGATTGGAGATTGTGCAGTAGGACGATCAGCAGATTTGGTATTGTCAGAAGAAACAGGAGAAACTTCAGAAGAACCATCAGCAGAATCCTGGTTTCCACTGACTGCTTGTGCTGATTGTCTGAGTAGTTCCTCAGTCTCTTTTGCAAACTTCATACCAAGCCTCTTAGCTTCTTGAGTGGCTGCATACTCTTGCTTCTTGAGTCTAGCAAGGTCCTCTGCATAATGTGACTCATCTTCAGTTTCATCAGGAGTTTCTTTGGAAGTATCACCTGCAAATGAGTTAGGAGGAAACGAAGGTACAACAATGGTTTGCTCATCTTGCTCAGATTCACTATTTGAGTCATCATCCAGGGTACCTGCATGGTTAGTGGGAGACTCTTTTGTACCTGCAGCTTGGTTAGAAATATATCTAGTATAGCCTAAGTGATCAGTTAAGTAATCTAGGTCAAAATACCAAACATGACCTTATCCTTGAACATTAGGCTGATCTTCTAGAAATCTCAGGTCAAGAGTATCCACAATCTTTTTAGCATTCAAATTGTAAACCCTATAAGCCTTACTATGAGCTGAATAACCCACAATATACCCCTCATCAGATTTCCCATCAAATTTTCCCAGGGAATCACTAGTGTTCAAAATGGTTACTTGACAACCAAAAGGTTTGAGGTAATGAATATCAGGAACTTTCCCTGTGAGAAGTTCATAAGGTGTCTTGAAATGGGGTCTAGTGATGGATACCTGTTCAAAACATAACAAGTAGTGCTTACTGCTTCAGTCCAGAACATAGTGGGTAATTTAGAGTCTGCAAGCATGGATCTTACTGCCTCTATTAAGGTCCTATTCTTTCTTTCAGCACCCCATTTTGTTGTGGGGTTCTTGGATTGCTATAGTCCCTTTTTATCCTTTTAGACTGACAAAGTTCTATTAATACAACATTTTTGAACTCTGTCCCATTATCACACCTAGTCCCTTTAACCTTTTTGTTTAGCTGGTTTTCAATAAGGGTAATGAATTCTTTTAAAATTGGAGATGTTTCATCTTTAGCTTTCAAAAAGAATACCCAACAAAACCTGCTATAGTCATCAGTGATTACCAAGTAGAAGTACTTGTGATCAATACTTCTGATTTGAGTTGGACCAAATAGATCCATGTGCAGCAACTGAAGAGGTTCTGAGATGGTTCTTATAGCTGTAATGGCTTTATATGAGGCTCTGTGTTACATTCCTTTATTGTAGGCAACACAATTGTGTTCATTGGTGAAGACTTTTGAAGGAAGTCCTTGAACAAGACCAAGTTTTGAAAGTTTGTTAATGGTCTTGAAATTCACATGAGTCATCCTTCTATGCCATCTTGTAGACTCATCCAGGGTTGCTTTAGCCACCAAACATGTTAGGTCACCTTCAGGTTGGACATCATTCAAATTGAATGTGTACAAATTGTTGTTTCTGGGAACTCTTAGCAGAATAGTTGTATCTTCTGGAAGTTTGAACTCTTTAGAGAGTACAAGACATTCATCCTCAGAGAAGAAAACTTTATTCTTGGTGTCACAAATTTGTGATATTGAGAACAAGTTGAAATTTTTCAGTTCCTTCACATAGTATACATTCACAAAATCCAACAAAGGTGTTTTAATGGTGCCTTTCCCAGTGATTATACCATCTCCTCCACCAAAAGTCACATTGCCTCCTCCTTCTATGGGTACAAAATCATGCATCTTATCCTTATTTCCTGACATGCTCCTGGAACAACCACTATCAACTATTCCTAATTCTTTACTTTTTAGAGGATGATCCTACAACAACAACAACAACAAAATTATACAAAATGTTAGTACACACATTGGAGACTCAAGTCATTGCTGACTTGAGCCTGCCTTGTGGATCATAAGAATTAGGCCATGGAGATGTATAAGATCCACCATTGTTCTTAGTCCTGTATTGAAAATTAGATCCCTTTTTAGTCCAAAAACAACCTGCTGAGGGCTTCACAGCAGTATCCCAATACCCTTCAACGTACATTGAGTCAAAATATCTAGGCCAATAACCATTCTGAAAATAAGAACTAGTTGGTCTCACATATGATCTAGCAACAGATTTTCTCCAAAGAGAAGATCTATCAGAAGAATTGGTTTTCTGGTTTTATGAGTTGCTTGTGGAACAAAAGATGGTATATCATTATAATTTTTCCACATTGGTCTAGGTTTCCTTTGACTAGCATATACACCCATTCTTTGCTCATGAAAATTACAATCCTTAATCAAATGAAATTTACTTCCACACACAAAGCATTTCTTCTTTTTAGAAGATTTATTCAAAGTGAAAGATGTTCCATGACAAACAAAATTATTCAAACTACAAATATTACTAGAATTGTTTTTGACAGAATTAAAAACATTGTTTTGCAAAGAATTAAATGACAAGTCTTCAGAGGAAACTGTCTTGGAATCAGCAGTAACTCTAACAGGCTTGTAGGGAGTCTTGGGTGTTGACTTGGGTGAGGTCTTGGGAAGGTCTGACTTTTCACTTGAATCACAACTGGTATATGAAGTAGACCCTTGGTCAGAGGACTTGTCACTGTCAGAACAAGAGACAAAGTCGGTAGATTTAGTATCAAGGTCTGGCAAGTCACTTGAATTTTTTGCCATAAAGATGGTGTGATCCATCAAAGTCAATAGAAATGGAAAGGTCAATGGGCATGTGTTCTCCTCTAATAGGTCCAGGTACAACATGTAATTCTCCTTCTTTTACATAATTAGCTAATCCTGCTGATGTTGATTTACCTAGATCATCCCTAGCGTCTAAACCAACATACTTCTTGAAACCTAAACCTATTGCAGAGTTAACAGCTTGACTACCATAGAGTAAGCTAGCTAAATTGTCACCTAACATTAACCATGTTTTATGTCTAGCTACTTCCTTATCTAGTTTCTCTTTCAGTACTTTGTTCTCTGAAACTACATCAGCTTTTTCTTTCTCAGTATGCCTTAAATCAATTTTAGAGACTTCTAAATTGCTTTCTAACACTCTTATCTTTTCTTCATAAGCAAGCTGATTCTTTTGAACCTAAATTTTCTGTCTTTCTAAAGTTTTTAAAGCCTGTTTATAAGCCTCAACTTCTACATAGCATTCATTATATTTAGGTTTCAATTCATCATAATCTTTCTTAAGTTCATTATATCTTTGACTACAACCAAATATACAGTTATGTACCTGAGAGATGCCCATCAAGGCAACTTGATCTTGCTGATCCTCTGCAGTGCAGCTGGTCAGCAAAGAAACTTGATCAGAACTAGATGCTTCATCAGGCTCATGAACTGTCCAATTGACATGTTCATCCATAGTGACCAAAGCTTTGGAAGTTTCAGCTTTAGAGGTTCCAGCTTCCTTTTGACTCTGCTGATAGGTAGTATATCTAACCTCATCACCAGCCTTCATATCCTTGCATTCCCTTGAGAAGTGACCCACCTGACCACAAGTATAGCACTTGACCTTCCTTCTATCAAATCTAGCAGGATCCCTTCCCTTGAAGCAAAAATTTCTCCCAGACTTATTCTCAAACCTCTTGATGTTCAAAGAAATCATTGCCAACTTCCACTTCAAGTTCATCTCTTCCATATCCAGTGGATCTATCTGTTCAAAATCCTTATATGCCAGTTCCTGCTGATGTTCATACTCAGCAACAAAAGAGTGAAGTACATCTTCCATTATGTTACTTGATTGTGGTTGAGAAGTTGATTTAGTGGTGATGTGAGAATATGATCCTGATGAGTATGGGCTTGAGGTATGAGGCACCTGATTTGATGAGGTGCTGACAAATGCTGAGTGAGTGGATGTATGAATGGGACTTCTGACATCAGGCTCAAGAGATTTAAGTCTGTTGTAGAGGTCATCAAAAGAGAGTATATCCAATCCACCTTTAGCTTTCAGTGCAATGCTCACTTGCAACCAAGATGGTGGCAAAGATCTTAGGAACTTAGCATTGCAATCATCATTGTCTGGTCTAGCCTTCAACAGATTCAATTGGCTCAAAATCCTATGGAACCTGTCATAGCCCTTGTGGATGCCTTCTTCCTCAGATATTTGGAATTCTTGAAACTGTTGTTTCAGCATGGACTTCTTCATCCTTCTTGACTCCTCATTCCCACCAAACCTAGCCTTTATTGCCATCCATATGTCCTTAGCATTTTCCATGAAGTGAAAGTCACCCATGTGGTCATCTGGTATAGCCTGAAGGAGAATAGTTCTGACTTTATTCTCTCTTTGAACAGCCAATACTTCTTCAGTAGTTTTGGGACCAAGAATGGTAACAACTCCATCAGCATCTTTGACATGTTTCTTCAGACTGTTGCCCTTACGGACAACTTCCCAAAGATTCCAGTCAATATTGGTGATCCAATTTTGCATTTTCATAGACCACAATTCATACTCTTCTGCATTCTTAAGGTATGGGAATTTGGCATTACTGTTTGTGAGAGTTAGTTGTTGGAAGGAGGTGGTGTTTTGGTTCTGAGTAACATCTGATTCATCATCTGATCCAGCCATTGGTTATTTTGATTGTATTTGGTTGTAAGGGTGTAAGAAAGATGTTCTTAGTATCACAGAGACTTTCCCGAGGCTCTGATACCACTTGTTGAACCTAAGACCTTGATAGATCTTTGAGCACTCGTGGATCGTTAGTAATGCTTATGTAATCACAAACACACTAATAGAAAGTCTCAATAACTTGTATTCTAAAGCGGAAATAAACACAAGTATAACAACTAAATACTAAGAATGCTTTGATCCTCCATGGATCTTTTGATAATACTGAGAATTGTTTTTCTAAAACCGTATCACTAATACATAATCGTGTGTTCCTTTTATAGAGAAGGAACCCTAAACCATTTTCCAAGAAACGTAACTTCAAGAGATATGCATTATCACTTCCTAATAAAACTCATGCATATCCTAACTAAATAACAAACTATGCGTAATATCTATATCCGCAGAAACACAATATACGGAATCTATTCTTCAGCAGGAACCAGCTCTTCAGCAGGAACCATCAGCAGTAACTTCAGCAGAATTCTTAATTTAACAGAATTCCCAACAGTCTGGCACTCAAAATACGAATGAGGACCACCACAAGTCTCACAACTTCGATTCACTACATTCACTTGATGAGAAAATATTTCAATAGATATTGAATCAACTTTTTTAGTGAGAGCAACAATAGCATTCATAACTTCATCATTAGCTTTGCTACTACTATTTGAAGCTTGAAGTTTTTTTCTAGCCATTCTAACTTTAGCTTTATTCTCAATAATTGTAAAAGCTTCTTGAATATTTCGAGTCAACAAGTTTCCACCCGCAGCAGAGTTGAGTGAGTCTTGATCGGCAAGACTCAACCCATTGTAGAAAGTATCAATCTGGTGCAAAGGTGAGACCCCGTGATTTGGACATTTTTCCAACAACTCCTTAAATCTATCCCAAGCTTCGCTGAACGATTCATCGAAAGCTTGTTGGAATCAAATGATTTGAGTGCGGAGATTAAAAGTTTTAGAAGAAGGATAGAAATGATTCACAAACTTGGAAGCTAGATCTTCCCAAGTGTGAATTGAATTCGGTGGTTCCTTTTCCAGCCAAGTCCGGGCTTCTCCCTTGAGGGAGAAAGGAAACAATTTCATTTTAACCACATCATAAGGAACTTGATTTAACTTTATAGTTTCAGTAATATCGGTGAAATTCCTAATGTGAGCATAATGATCTTCATTCTCTAAACCGTGAAATGAGATACCCGTGATTATATTAAGTAACCCGTGATTGATTTCAAACTGATTTCCTTGAAATTATGGTATCACGATGGCCCTCCTAACACCATTGAAAGGTGATTGGAGTTGTTCCTCCATCGGACGAAGATCATAAAACCGGTTTAGGTCCCATCGGAGGGATCCCATTTTGTTGAGCACCACCCATCGGCGGGGGTCCCATGTGTTGTTCGTTTTGGTTCATTTCCTCAACGTTTGGGAAATGAACTCGGTGATTGTGACATAAAATCCTCTCGGGATTAGACAACTGAGAAATAAGCTTTTGAGAAGATAAGTGGGTGATCATACACCACAAAGAAAACAAAAATGAAAAAGAAAAAGAAAATTAAAATAGAAAATGAAAATCTTTTTGTATTTTTTATTGGGAAATATTTTTGGCTTTTTTAAATATTGAAAAACCAAAACTTCTTTTTGGTAACCGTTACGTTAACCGAAACCGTTTCCTCTAAAACTACGCGCAGCGGAGCGGGAGAGAAGAATGGATCTCTCTTCAGTCTGCAATTTAATGTCAAGACTTCCGTATTCCCCGTGTATAGGTTGTAGTATTAAAGTAATCCAATAACGTTTAATTTCACGATTTGTTTTGTTGTTTATTTAGAATGGTTTACAACACTCTCTCGAGAGTGAGGATATTATTTTATTTTTGTATTTTTTAAAACACTTTAGGAAAAGTGTTTTTGATTTTTTACTTTTAATATTTTATAAGAAAATATGAGGAAAGTTTTCAAAACACAATTCAAAAAATGAAAACCAAAATTCACTTCAACCTTCCCCGGCAGCGGCGCCAAAAACCTGATTCGCTAGTTTGAATCTAGTTATAGTATAGTAAGTATTCTCAAAGGTATTCAAAAGAAATATGAATAACCCGAGGTCGTATTCCATGTGAAGGTGTGAATGGAACTTGTGATAATCGTGTCGTGAAAAGTGTAGTGAAAGTGATAAAAGTGAATATGAAGGAAATTATGCTAATGATAATGAAATAAAAGCACAAAGAAGCAATTAAACAAGGACAAAACTACACCATTCGTCCTTGTGGTATGCGTTGACCGACAGACTTCGTCCTTTGACCAAAAAAATTGCACCATCCATCCTTAAGTGGGAAACGTTATGTGTCGTTCGTCCCTCACACTAACTGGGATGGATAATGGTCGTTTGATGAGGTCCAAATGAGGGTATTATAGTCTTTTCCCACCCAAACACTATATTTAATACTCCATCTACCCACGTCTATTCCAATCACAACCCCACACACCTAAACACACATACCCACACTCTAACTGTTCATCTTCTCCAAATAATCAAACGTTAATTTTAATCTACAAAAACTGATTATCAATATAAGTTACATGAAATGGTGCTACAGTTGAATGATTACATGTTATAACATTCAATTAATTTAAATAACTATAACATGTAATCATTTTGATAAAACAATAATAAGGGGATATGTTAATGATCAATGCTATTTAATCAATTTCAAGGCTTAATTCAAATAAACATAATAAAAAAACTTATGAAAAAAAAAAAAAACTTATGAAAAAAATTTGGACCATTTCTCGATTTGTGCGTGTCATCCTTGCGCAGGGGCCATGCTAATCTTCTCTATATCGTTCCAATTTTATCGGATGTCCCCGAAGGGACAATGTTAGGCCGTTTAGCGAGTGTATATAAACTAGCGTTAATTTCTTCCTCTGGTCGATGTGGGATGGGTGATTTGACAGTAATTAGTCACTTTGAACTAACTAATATATTATGAAAGAATAATAACTTGACCACCATTTTTTACTGTTTCTTTTGAATTTACTATCTTTTACTGCTTATAAAAAAAAGTTCCAGTAAATGTATGAGCTATTAATTCATTGGAAACATTTCAAATCAACTTGGATACATATGACACTGGTTATGAAATTCTGAAATGATGAACGAAACTATGGAACATGGGTTGCAAGTTTTATACAAGCTCCAGCAAAACCGATATTAGTTGCTTATTTTGGAAATCATGCAATGGACTTTGTAGTTAAAATGGTCTAGAAAACAAAGTTCTTTTTCATAGTAATTTCCTTCAAAAAAAATTTAATAGATTTGTGTATATGAGGTGTTCCACCACCAAAGGTTGCGTTTAGTCTCACTTGGGAAAAAAGGTATAAAAATACTAGTAATATATCTGCTAGATTTGTGCAGCAATGTTGGCCTCCATCAATAGGAAACTTTTGAGTCAAAAAATGGTATTTGGCGGAACCATTTCAAGTCCGTGTATTTGGCGGAAACTTTTGAGTCTGTAAACAAAGTGAGGTTGGTACTAAATGTGGCAAGTGGCAACTATTTTTTCTCATCAAAGAGTTCAATCAACAAATGCAGCTCAACTTGATTACTAATAGTTGTCTAAAGAAACTATAAATCTCAGTATTAGTGTATGCGATTTCTAGTATATTGAGAAGAGGTGTGATTTGGGATGATTTTATACCCACAAAAACTGCAGTATAAAAAGTTAATAACAATCCAGACTCGGAGCACATGAAAATTATTCAACTAGGCTCAATGAGAGCAACCTGTAATTCTGACAAGGCAGCAGAGCTACTTGTGATCAGAGTTTTCATCCATACACGGTAAGATAATTTGTCAAATCACATGCAAGGATCCTTTAGCATGTAGAAAGATATCGCTGCATCAAACTGGTCATTTCCACATGACTATGCAAGTATGCAACTGTCAAAATAAATTTTTTGAAGGTAAATGCACACCAATTACCTCAACAACCATCAAGATAGAGTACGCAACTGTTATACCCGTCGATCAATATAAAACCTTTGGAAGGCAAATACATCAATTACCTCTACAAACATCTCAAGTACTAAACTTGTATCTGAAATACTAAAGAAGAAATACAGTAACTTTAATCAATAAGATTACAAACTAGAAGTACATCTACTCTATTTACAAAGGGCAGAACCGCATGACCCTATAGTGTTACCACGCTAATATAAATCGCCATATTTTATCTCCAGACTCCAGTTGCTATCTTCAATCATGTACAGATGTGCCATAATGATAATCACCGATTCACTGTTAACTCATGCCACCAAACTGGCAGATGTCTTATCCTGTCAAAAGATCAATTACCTGAAACCAAATAAATATGATGAAAGAAATCATATTCTTAATTCATACACTATTTTCTATCACGTGTTACTGGATAGGCCCCTAACTATCAATAAAAAGAACTTGCTGCGTGCATCATATATACATCATTGTAAATCTTCCGGAAAAAGGTAGGGCTTTACCTGGTTTGAGTATGTGTGGCGGTGGGCTCAAATCCCGTGATTAGTTGGCCAAACGGTCGGAAACCACATTTACCCAAAAAAAAGGCCCCTCTTCGCGTGCACTAAGACACGTAAAGGCCATTTGGTTGGTGGTGGTGTGGCGGCGGGGGCTTAAAGAGCTAATTGCGCATCTAGAATTCAAAGTGAGACCTCTTTGACTGATAACTAGAGCCATAGTAAGCTAACTCTTTGGGGCTTAAAGAGCTAATTGCGCATCTAGAATTCAAAGTGAGACCTCTTTGACCGAGAGGGAAATTGTGCAGAGGCAAGAAGCCCAACATTAGTGTTGATTATTTCAGTTTACTTACTTATCAATGGACTATTGTAGGTTATGTATTATCGTTGGAATATCAAATGGGTAAAAAATCAAAAGATAAAAGTTAAAAAGAAAATTGGTCAAACGGGCCGAAAGGTCATATGAGCTGAAAGTTGCCCAAGGTGTATTTTACTGCGTACAAGTTACTTGTAATAGATTGCTTTGGTTAACCATATGTAACAAATTTAAAATTCTGTAAGCACTTCTTTAAAATGGACAAAAGAATGTTTCAGATAATCCAACACGGCCTGCTAACCGTAGCCATTCAGACCCATTACGCCAACCTGCAGAAACCACCATTTTGCTACCTCTGGCCAAAACGATGGTAAAAGCAATCAACTTACTGACCACAAATGATAGAAGAAATCAGCACTCAGCAGCAATCAGTGCTGATTATGGCTTCCACATGTTCTTGGATAATCTTCGTTAGCTTTAGTTCATGTACTGCAACAAAATGTGATTGAGCTCTCTTTATATTTCAATAGTTAGGTTGTGTTTTTCATTCTTTGTGCATCTGTAAGCGTTTAAATTTAGAGGCACAACTAGTATCCTAACGATTGCCTAGAACTGACATTTTTTATACCCAAGTCTTTCAAAACATCACAGCACTAGAGCTATTACACTAACCTAATAAGCCAATGTAACAATACTAAATTCAGAAAAAGTTTATGATCACACCTTTCAAGCCATTCGATAGAAGAGTTTCGACCATTTAATATACAAATGGACCAGATGAGCATTTAACTTCAAGAGAAACATGTCAAATGACTCGACCGGGTTAATTGAGTTAAAGGTCATCGGAAATATACTCAAACGCATAAAACCTTCCAAACCGCCAAAAAAGTTTAAATTATTATTGTCATAATCCACTTTTGTGATCACAGTTAACACATTGGCTATCAAGTCAAAAAAAAAAAGAAAGATAAGAGTGTTTTTCAGGCACCCTCAGGCCTCACCTGACCTCTATTGATATTTACAGTTTACTTAAAAACTACCCTATTTAATCTGTCTCAAACCACCTATCGCCAACCTTTATTTAAACCAGCTAAAAATTCTCACACAGCAAACTGATAAATCCATGACTCCATACACCCACCCAATTAAAGACTTTATAAAGCATCAAGAACATACAAAATCAAACCGAATGGCAGGCATAATATGAGATACACAATGCAAGTGCTTAAAGTGAAAAAAGTTCAAAGATAGTCAACTGACAGATCTAAGTTACACCCGCGATTATACACAGGCAAAGAAATCAAATAGCGAAGTAAAAGTTACCCTTACCACAAAAGGTTGAAGATATTGAATCTTGCCGATCACGGCTACCATGTGTTGTATGAGGAGTAAATGTGGTAGGATTACAGGAATTTTATCTTACTGCAACATAATAAAATGCAGTTTTCCTCTCCTAGTGTTACAAATTAATAGCAAACAAAAGCCGAAAATTTTATACTTTGTTACGATTAGCTTATTTAAAAGCTTAATCTTTTTAGAGAGAAATAGGATTTATATTCAAAACACACCTTCTCAAATAGCGTTATATTTCGCTCACGAGCTTATGATGGTAAAATGACCAAGAAGGACAGGGTCATTTAGGGGGTGTTTGTTTAAGCGTATATATGAGCTTATATGATATATAAGCCTATATTTTTTGGCTTATTAAAGAAATTCATAAACCAGACAACAATCTGAAAATAAGCCAAAAAATGAGCTTATGAAATATAAGCCGAAATTATATAAGCTCATATCTGAACCTGAACAAACACCCCCATATAAGCTGATGTGAAGAGCCTACGATAAACAGCTTACTGGGTGTTTGTCTTAGCTTATTTAACAGGCTCATGAGCTTATTGAAAATCCGATAAGCCCAATATAATGGCTTGGAAGCTTATCAACGTTGAGCTTATGAAGCTCAAGTGGATAAGCTCATAAGCCATTACAAATAAGCTTATAAACTTATCAAATTTTTCAATAAGCTCATAAGGCCATCAAATAAGCTAGATCAAACACCTCCTTAGTACGTTAATCCAAACACCCCAGTGAGAGTATCCATTCTGAACCATCATAATTGTTTTCAAGCCCTGTTACAACCATAACATTGAGTTAATTTAACTAAATATAAGATATAATCATGTTGATAAAAAAAACAATAATAAATGAACATGATATTGATAACGATCAATGCTATTTATACAATTTCAAGCCCAAAAAAAAATTGTTTGATGAAATTAGGTTGAGGGTGAGTATGAAAACGTTTGAGAAAAAAATTTGGACCATTTCTCGATTTGTGCGTGTCATCCTTGCGCAGGGGCCATGCTAATCTTCTCTGTATCGTTCCAATTTTATCGGATGTCCCCGAAGGGACAATTGTAAGCCGTTTAGCAAGTGTATATAAACTAGTTACAACTTCTTCTGCCGGTCGATGTTGGATAAGAGATTTGACAATATTTAGTTACTTTGAACTAACTAATATAGGGCCATGTTGACACCCTCCTCTATATTTTACCCAAACCCTCCCTAAATGGGAGGGTGTACATTTAGGGGTGGAAACGAGCCAAACCGCTCGTGTAAAGCTCGGGATCGGATCGGTAAAAAGCTCGAACGAGCCGAGCCTAAACGAGCTCGAGCCTAAGTTTTGGCTCATTTAATAATCGAGCTCGAGCCCGAGCTCTATAAAAAAAGATCATTTAGGCTCGCGAGCCTAAACGAGCCCTAGAAATATATACGTATATAAATTGTCTATACGTACAAACGAGCTTAAAAGTAGTAAACGGGCTCGAGCCTTATGTAATTAACGAGCCGAGCTCCATTTGAACTTTGTTTTCTTTAACATGCCATATAAATTAATCGAGCCCGAGCCGAGCTCGAGCTTGTGAAAATTTTCACGAGCCGAGCTCGAGCTTAAAATATGAGGCTCGAAACGAGCTCGAGCTCGAGCTCGAGCTTTATATATATAAACGAGCCGAGCTCGAGCTCTGGCGAGCTCGGGCTCGGCTCGGCTCGTTTCCACCCCTAATATGTACATTTTAGTACTTTTTTTGTCTTGTAGTTGTAATTGTTGTTTTTGTTTTGTTTTTTAAGTTTGTAATATTTTTGAATTGTATTGTAATATTTTTTGTTTTGTATATTTTTTGTAATGTTAGTAATGTTTTTGTGTTGTGTATACTTAATTAATAATTGCTTGTATGACGTTATAAAAAAATATGACGTTATAAAAAATATGACGTTATAAAAAAAGATGAAGTTGACTCATTTGCATTGATAAACTAATGTTTGTAATGTTTTTGTGTTGTGTATACTTAATTAATAATTGCCTATATGACGTTATAAAAAAAGATGATGTTGACTCATTTGCATTTATAAACTACTACAAGATCAGTGTTTACATCTAAACTTAAATTATTTAAAAACAACAACTATTATTATAAAATTAAACGTCAACGTTAACATATTATTTAAAAACAACAATATCTACGACATATGAAGATTATTCATTTCGGTTATAAGATCATGGAGCCTTGCACCCAACTGACAAGCGTGATCCTCAGGATTCCTTGTCAATTCTAACTCCATCTCCAACATCTTTATTCTTGCCTTCAACAACTTATTCCCATTATCTTTAGTAACGTAGCTTGAGCACTGCGTTGAAGAAGAAGCTGTTGAAGAAGAGACTTGATTAAAATACTCTTCTTCAAATTCATCTTTCCACTTGAAGTATCGACACCCATAGTCTTTTGTACCTGGCTGTTACATGTTAAGAAAATAATAAGAAATATATTTTTAACAAACAAATTATTTACATAACTAAGCAAACGTATGATTATTTACCACTGAAAGAGGACATGCATAAAACAGTCGCCCACGACTACCATCTTGCCAGGATTTCCGTTCTACAATAAATCCTCTATCACATCGACACCAGAAAGGATTTCTTTGGCCCACCTGACAAAAGAATTTGCATAATCAATCAATAATGTAATTTACTAATTTAAATAAATATTTAATCATTTACTATATAATACAAACAGTTATTTACAACATAAATCAATAATTATTTACAATGTTTTGTCAGTAAAATTATTCACAACATAAATCAATAATTATTTACAATGTTTTGTCGGTATAATTATTTACAACATAAATCAATAATCATTTACAATGTTTTGTTTGTATTATATTTACTGAAATAGTCGATGTTGATATAAAGTTATCCATTCTTCTGCAATTGGCTCTCGGAAAAACCTCCATTGTGGGTGGCTACGCGGAAGTGGAAAAGTTGGGTCTAGTGTCGGTAAAATGTAGTGAGCACATGAGCTCTCCCCCACACGGGCAATCACAAGGGGGTCGATTCCTTGTGTGTTTTTTGGCCCGAAAAAAAGCGGAAAACATGTGTTCCAACCACGCTCGGATATAAATACAATCGGTCGGTTTATCATTGAAGCGATAACCAGACCCGTCATTGGCATCACCATCCAGTGACCGTCAGGTGCACCTCCGTTGAACCAGTCTATTGTATGCCAAAGAAAGCCGAAGTCTTGTTGCCCCCACATATCTATGTAAGTTTGCCTATGGTAATCTAACTCTTGCAACAACCTATGTCTGGCTTCGGCCCACCTATGTTCGTTTTGAAAAATAATGTGAGCAACGCACCGAAACCGGCAATTCCCATCACCCCCGACATTACGTATACTTATTACGTATGGACGGTAACTCTGTGGAATTGCCTCAATAAAACCATTGCTCACAGTATCTCCAACACATAATCTGTGGCGTAGACTATCACCCGTGTAAGAACTATGTCTTGGAGGCTCTTGTCGCAAGTTCGGGACTTTCGTAGATCTTGAATTTGTACTTCTTCGGTGATCTACGATTGGTACTTCATTCAAGTCCGGAACTTTTGTAGCCTTGGACTTTTTGTCCTTTGCGCTCGGACGTCCACGGGTATTTTCCTGAACAATAGGTTGACGTGTGTCCACAGATTCATGTTAGTATATCCCTCTTAACTTGTGCAACATATTCTTCTTGACAAACGACGTCGTTTTGCCAAAAACACTCTTGAATTCTCGCACGTCATTTTCAAACTCTCTTGTGTCATCATCATCATCATCATCATCATCATCATCATCATCATCATCATCATCAAGCACAAGATTACTGACAACGGGCCACGGTACAGATAGGGTTCTCCAAAATATATCAAGGCTTTCCAATGGAATGGGCACACCTGCATTTATCAAAAGTGACTTATGTAAACCATTTCGTGAAAGCATTCCGTGAAAGCATTCATTAAAATTGACTTTAATATACTTACCATGAATTCGATACCCCATCATTTGACAAAAGCACGGCAGTCCAAAAATTGATCGCAATTGGTGGTTACAATCTTCTGCGGCGTACTTCGTTTGAATGAGTTCTTTGTGCATGAATGTAAAAGCATATTTGGAAATGTTATACCACAACTCCGAAAATATTGGTATATCACATTTATTTATTTTCTCATTTTTGCTTCTGTTAAAACTCTCTTGTATCGCGCTCTTTTGAGAAATAAGAATCTTATCAATAGAAATCAACAACGTGTTTAAGTTGGACTGTGCGCCGCCCAAATATCATTTCAACAACGCGTGCTGAGCCTCTACTCTACACGTTGTTGTCTGGCCGTAGCTGCGATATTCATCGGTAACACACGAGACAAACATGTTCCCGTAATCTCGCAGCCAGTTATCCAGATACCGAGCAATATCTGAAAAAACGATAAATTAATACAAGGCCAATTGGGTGCATATTTGTTAAATAATAAAAACACTGAATTAATAATTAAGTACCCGGTTTGTTGACCAATTTTTGTTGTAGTCGTCAATAATGTTGCTCGAATAAGGCGCGTGTTTGATGGACTCGTACTCCTCTATCGACCCACATTTACCTCTGCAATGTTGAAGTATATTTTGGGAAATATGCCATCGACATAGTACTTTGTGAACATGCGGGTATTTTGCTCTGCATGCCCCAAGCAAGGATAAATCCCTGTCGGTGACGATAACACGTGGATAGTATCTTTCGTCTATCACCATCTTTACACGTTGCAATACCCATTCAAAATTAGGTCCTTTTTCACTTTTTAAAAAACTAAACGCCATTGAAAATGTTTTATTTGTTGATGTTACTCCGACAATTTCCAAAAATGGCAATTTAAACAGCGTGGTATTGTATGTGGAGTCTATTAGCATGATTTCAGGGAACGTACACCATAAAGCGTACGACGTAGGGTGAACAAAAAATAGTTCCTCAAGCTCATTATTAGGACTTACCCTATCGTAATATGTGTACCCTGATTGCTGCAGGTGTGAGTAAAGGACTTGAATTGAAGTTAGATTACCCATTTTGGCTTTCTGGATCTTAACTTATGCGTTATATATAGTTCTAACGCTAGACACGTTATCCGGATTACGACCCTGTATTGTCGAGAGTATTTTACGTGGTTGTACGGTATACTCTGTCAATTCTTTAACCAACTTGAACTCATCATCATTTAAGCGCATTGCATATGGCACACCATGCAGCGACTCTAACATAGGATGATTATGACTATCATCCTTCACTTTCAAAATCCAACATGATCTTCTTTTAAGATATTACGCCACCAATTTGAATGGGCAATCGGTTTTACAGGTACTGGTATTCCGTTTTCCAGTACCTTTGGGTGAATAAATCCCACCCTTTGTACACCCATAATTGATTTCGTTCATAATACCATTTTCTGATTTAGTTCTTCTTTTAACAATCAAAAAACCGAGTTCCCGAGCTATGTTTTGCTCGTGAGATCCGAACCCCTGAAAAAACATTACGAACGCGTATGTGACGTTTTTTTTTTAAACTAACTTTTTTGTATAACAAAGTGTTTTTTTTTTATAACAAAATATTTTTTTATCACAATTTTTTTTACAACTAACTTTTTTGTATAACAAAATGTTTTTTTTATGACAAAATATTTTTTTTATCACAATTTTTTTTACAACTAACTTTTTTGTATAACAAAATGTGTTTTTTTTATAACAAAATATTTTTTTAACAAAATACTTTTTAATACATTTTTTTAACAAAAGTACTTTTTAATACATTTTTTTAACAAAAATACTTTTTTTACAACTAACTTTTTTTCACATTTAATACTTTTTAATACATTTTTTTACAACTAACTTTTTAATACATTTTTTTACAACTAACTTTTTTTCACATTTTTATTACAAAACTTTCGTATAAAAAAAAGAAAAAAAAAAGAAAAAGAAAAGATAAAACCGGAAACCGGCCCCTAGTTTTACCCAGTCCCCACCATGTGATATCTTTCCACCTCTGCCATATTCACCAAAAGTCTCACATCTTTCTATCTCACCTCTTTCTCTCACTAAGATAAAATGGAAACCGATCTATTTTATTTTTAGATCTAAAACATATCGAATGTTTTTTTAGATCTAAAATATATTTTAGTGAGGGTTTGAAGGTGGGTAAGTGTTGGTGATGTTGTTAGTGATGGTTTGAAGGTGGGTAAGTGTTGGTGATGTTTTTAGTGATGGTTTGAAGGTGGGTAAGTGTTGGTGATGTTTTTAGTGATGGTTTGAAGGTGTGATCTATTTTTTTTTAGATCTAAAACATATCGATTGGTTTGAAGGTGTGATCTATTTTTTTTTAGATCTAAAACATATCAAATATTTTTATTTGATCTAAAACATATCGAATGGTGATGTCTGTGATGGTTTTAGTGATGGTTTGATGGTGTTTCAGTGATGTTTATGTGATGGTTTATGTGATGTTTAGATCTATAAAAAAAAGTTTAGATCTATAAAAAAAGTTTAGATCTATAAAAAAAAGATATATTTTTTTGGTGACTTTTATGTGATGTTTTTGTTAGATCGGTGATGTTTACGTGATGTTTCTGTGATGTTCGTTTTGTTAGATACGTGACTTTTAAGCAGTTTCTGATGATGTTCGTTTGTGATGAAACTGTGATATTCGTTTTGTGATGTTCTTTTAAGCAGTTTAAGCAGTTTCTGATGATGTTTCTGTGATGTTCGTTTTGTTAGATGTTCGTTTGTGATGAAACTGCTTGTTTAAGCAGTTTCTGATGATACTTGTTAAGAAGATTGTTGTTTCCAGCATATTTGAAACTTGTTTTTTTTAGAAAAAAACCAAGATACGGCGATGATGATTTAAAAAAAATAAAAGCTTGATTTTGGTGTGGCATTTCCAAATGTATGGCAATAAATTTAATTTGCAACCTTTGATGTTGCAGCCAATATGATAAAATGTAATCTGAGCCTTACCCATTGTGTGTTAAATGGTGAATTCGACATTTTCACTTGCGGCTTTCTTGTGTTTCACTTGTTGTGTTACTGCTTCTTTGAGAGTTGCTTTGTGGTTGCTTCTTTGTTGTTTGTGATTCAGACTTTTGGTTGCTTCTTTGAGAGTTGCTTTGTGTTTCACTTGTTGTGATACTGCATCTTGTGTTTCACTTGTTGTGATACTGCTTCTTTCAGACTTGCTTGTTGTTTGCTTCGTTGTTGTTTGTGATTCAGACTTGTGGTTAGTTACTTGTGATGGTGCCTTGCTTTGTGATGGTGCCTATGTTTATAGTCCAGGATTGAATCCTGGAAATCCTTACTATTTGGCTTGTGATGTACCTTGAGAATCCTGCTATTTGTGGGAATCCTTACTATTTGGCTTGTGATGTACCTTGAGGTTGAGAATCCTCCAGTTTGGCATGTGAGAACTTTTGAAAACTTGAGAATCCTGCAGTTTGGCTGTGTAACTTGTAAATTTTGTAGGGTTTAGGCAATGATGATTGCTTTACAAAAACGAATCTGAGCCGAGGCGATGACGAATGGTTTTTAAAACCGAATGGTATGGCGGAGTGATATTTTTATCACTTTCGCAACCTTCAAATCCGAGCCTTCTAAAAATCTGAGCCTACAAGGCGATGACGAATTTAACATTTTCATCCGAGCCTGCAGTTGTGTTTTGTGTGATATTTGTTTGTGTTTGCAGTTTGGACTTTGTTGTGGTTACTGCACTTGTGCTTTGAAAAAAAAAAATAGGACTTGGCGATGACGAATTTAACCATTATCCGAGCCTGCAGTTTGTGTGGTGTTTGTTTGTGTTTGCAGTTAAAAAAAAAAAAGAAAAAAGAAAAAAAAAGGACTTGGACTGCACTTTTGTGCTTTGACCCAAAAAAATTATGAGTTGGACAACAAACTTGTAAATATATATATATATAAGGACAAAAGCTGTACTAAGTGGGCCGCACTAGGGAGGGTTTGCAGACTAGGGCACTAGACCCCCGTCCGGTCAACATAACCCCTAATATATTATGAAAGAATAATACTAAATTACCCACTTATCTTTTTTAATCAACATTATTTTCTTCTCATGGACATATAAAATTTTAAATTATCCTGTCATGTGATATATGTTTGATACACTTTCGAATGATGTGTACCAAACGTTACTTATAAAGTCATAGTTATATAGTTTTATGATAAACTAAAAGTTTATACATTAGAAACAAAATATAAAAATTTGATACACGTTAAAGAATAATAAATCAAGACCTATACGTTCTCGAATGATTATATAGGACGGCTTCGTTTGTACTTTTTACTAACAATTTATGCATTTGAAAAATAAAAAATAAAAATAAATAAAAAAAGTTTTGTAATATGTTTTCTTTCAGGATTTATCTATTCTACCAATCCATTTCAAGTTTACAACTTTCCATATACTTTAGAGTTTAGAGGCAAAGAGAAATCTTTTTTGACATTTCAAAAAATTAAATGTGATCGAGACTCTACAAATTAAGGATGTATTTGTTATATAAGGTTCACAGCACCCATCACAGCCTTGAACCACCATTATTAAACTACCTAACGATTCTTCTCAAATATTGTTGAATTGAGAATCATTAACTACACATGATTATCTCACACATATGTAATCCTAAAGACTTTGCTCTTAAACATCTATATGTTAGGTCACGTTTCGTTGCAATATTTAAGCTATATTATTATTTTTCTAGTTTATTTTCTTATATTCTATTCTAAGAAATAACTATTGTTTAGTTGAGAAAATCTTGAACATTCCATTGAAACTAGTCATTGTCAACCCCCCTCCCCAAATCACAGCTGAAGATATTCGGTTATGACTATTATATCACAGAGTCACAAGTTATAAAGAACGACCTTTATATGAGTCGTTAAAAATACAACGTTTGAAAAAGTTCCTTGATATGAGATATATTATCTCTAACTACTACTACTTCTTTTATTATAATATAATTATTATTCATTAAAAGTTCAAATAAAGGATAAGGTTATCAAGAGTTTCACATCGTAAATAAAGAAAAGTTTTATAACGCCTTTCTAAAAAAAATAAATAAATAAATAAAAAAATAAAAAATAAAAAGAATTGTAACACAATCAAACGTTAAAGTTCATGCAAGAAAATCTTCAATATGATGAGACCACGAAAGGGGACTCTAGCATGATGCTCCAAAAGTGCTATCCATGATAATGTAATTTAAGGAACTGAAAAATACATGTTAAATGGGTCAACATAAAGTTGGTGAGATCATATATTTAACGTAAAGTAAAACTAGCATGGACCACAAGATTTTAGGTGACTACTGTAACACATGCAATTTTTTTTTTTTTTTTTTTTTTTTTTTTACGGCAATTGTGGCTACATGGCCCCTATCCCAAAAGGCGCAACTAGCCCACACAATCAGGTTGGGACCAGCCTAAAAAGCAATGCACCCTTCCCTTTGCACACGTCCCTTAACAATTAGTTTGTTTGTTGCCCCAGTAGGTGTCCATTCCAAGACATCTAGAGTTCCTGAAATGAAATGCGTCTGTTTAACTTCCAATCAAGTAAGCGCTACAAATCTGGATGGGGGTGTTAACCCTAATAGATCTATTCATAACATTCGTGCTTACTACATAATTAACGGTTCATGATAGTGGGGACGTAACGGAATAACGGGGGTAACTTAGGCAATACGTAAAAATTTTAAATACTTGTGTCCATAAAAGCAAATGAGCATGTATTCTAACCCTCCGTACGAATAACTTTGTCGAGAGCCCACATACAAATGTTAACCATGACCCATGATCCAAATGTTTAGCGGGAAATTTTGGAGCCAAAACAATTAGCAAAAATGATATGAAAAAAATTCAAACTTTGACTTTATATTTGACAAAGACATGTCATCGCCATTGATAACACGGGGTCATTAACAGTTTGGTAATTATACTCTTAATCCTGCTCCACAATTTGGTCACCATAATTCTGGGGACATGTCGTCGTTAATGTGTTAGCGGTAGGTGTAACACCCCCAAAAAAACTCAACATGCAGTGGAAGGCTTAATTGGGGTATTACTTCTCGGATCACAGTCATAAAGATAGAAAACGACTCAAAAGAGACGTTTTTAAAACGGTTTGATTATCATTCAATACTCAACATAACAAGTTTCAAAAGAAGTTCCACGACAAATTTAAAGTTACACACATAAAGCAGTTTACGTTTAAACGTGAATGATAATCTTATTAAACATAGTTCATAAAGAGGGGTCCCTTGCCAACTCCGTGCCCGATTTGCCTCCATTAATTACCTAAGATAAACATGCTAAAAGTCAACACAAAGGTTGAGTGAATCCACAGTGTTTAAGTTATAAGAGTTGAACACAAGTTTCAAGTAATTAACTGTATAGAAATACAATTAAAGTAAAAACATCAATACCGCAGTATTGTAAATGTATATTGCCTTAAGCCTCATGACACACAAACCTTAACTGGTGACATCATTTAATAATGACGTTAAGTACTACGTTATAGGGATAACGTTAGTACGAATGCCCTTGTGCAGGAGGTTGTCGTCCTCCTGTTTAATTCAAATATAGTGCATTTGGCTGCTTATCCAGCAACCCAAATGGGGTGTCAACTGCCAATAGATCTATTCACTAAATTCGCGTTCACTCGCAAGTGATTAATGGTTCATGATATAAGGGACTTTCGATGGCAATAGTAGGTAACTTAAGCAATAACAATCAGGATAGCATACAGAAAATACTTGTGTTCATGTTTAGAGCATGTATCTCCCCACGGGATTTGTAAAACGTTTAAAAAGTGGGACTATGAACTCACCTTGGTAGTACAGTGATCCAGATATAGAAATAGCAAGTGTGGAAAAGGAACGGCTCAGGATACGCGACCTGAATTAATATGGCAACCTTTAATTTAAACGGTTCATGATTTAAGACTTTTATGTTCCAAAGGGCAATGTTTTGAAATATTCGTATCGACGTAACTTGTGTGGCAATTATTCAAGGTATAGTTATATATTTATTTAACTTGTATGTGTGTAATAGTTTCTTAACATTACGTAGTTTATACTAGAGTCGTTAATTATTAATTTCCAAAATCAATGATAATTACTAACCGTTTATTTAGATAAGATATTAAAATATTTTCATTTATATTAAGTTACTTGGTTATAATGTCGTTATTTATATTACGAAAATGTGGGACTTATATATCGTATTTAAATTTTTATAAACATTTTATGAAATGAGTTTGTAATGAAAATATCGAGATTTTTATAAAGTTACCTAAGGAATACTTACGTTATAAATGTCACATTCAAAGTTTATAAGTTATTATTTTTAGTCCAAGGTAAAATTTTATATCCTTTATTAATATTCACTAAATATGATAATTTGTTTAACAACCTAATTTAGATAAAATGACAACCGAAAAGAAAAGAAATAAATAAATAAAAAGAAGAATGGCCAAGACTAAGACAGGGCTCGAACCCCCGACCTCAGTCTTAACAGCAGACGTCCCAACCATCTGCGCTAGCCATTTGTTGTTTGATATCATGCATTTATATAGTTACATAATAAGTTGACTTGGGTGGTGCTTTTCTACAAATCGGTTCGCCATGCATGCATGTCCATATATATACATTACTACTCTTACTTCCTAACTATTTCCTGTCAATACATTCGAGTAGTCCAAACAAACTTTATGTGGTTGTAATGAGGGTGTCGAGGGGACACAAGGTGGCCCTCAACTTGATTTGTCGACTCAGTGTTTCACAAGAGCCAAAATTCATGTTCTTTTTATTTTCGTTTCTATAAAGTGTAGGGTAAATGGGTTGTCAGGTGAACTATTGTACTAGCATATCCCTGTTTACATGGGTTTCAAGTTGTAGTATCATATTCGTTATTCAGTTATTAGACTTGCATGAAATGGTGTATGACATGGTACCCTCATTTCGTATAAAAATTGCTTCGCGAGCCCATGCTCACGTAAACTACTCTGGTGCTCGATGTAGCTACAAGAGTGGTAGTGTTCTGGGTGAAAAGGGAGCAACATATCGATAGGTTTTTGTAAGTTGTTTCACTGGGTCGACCACCACATGTTAAGCACGGTTTTTATTCTTGATAGTGGGTATGACCGAAGGTGATACGGCTTGTCTTTGTAGTGATGAAATGGTTATGGGTAGGGTATGAACAAGCAGTAAGTGAAGCTTTTGTTATTACTTCTAGCACTAGGTCCCGTCTCTTCCAAAAGAAGTAAACTCTGTAACTTGTACGCGTATATGTATATATAAACATAGCATTTTCATCACAGAAACAATGGAAGCAAATGAATTCAGTTGGATGAGTATGCATGTTACTGTTTGCTGTAGTTGTGCGTGTATATGTATATAGCGTAGCATTGTTTTTGTCTCATGTATTACTAGTGCATGTCATGTGTACGTGGTTACAAGACTTGGGCTTCTTTCTTATGCATGATACAGAAGTAGAAAGAAAGGTGGTACGAAGTGGGTTTTTAAGCTGCATGCCTACTGTGTACATTTCTAGTTCTAATCTCATGTTTCTACTAGTGGCTTATCCTCTGTACGTGGTGCATGCACATGTATATAGTACCTGGTTTTTCATTTTTTCATGCAATGTATAGAAACAGCAGGAAAGGTGGCACGAAAAGGATTTTAGTTGCATGCATGCTTACAGTTTGCCAAGCTTCGAGAACTTGCTGAATGGTTTTTACTTGGTCATTTGTTAGTTCTTTAAATTTGCCACACAAGATCGTGATACGTTAAGATTGTTTCAAGTGACCTCTATGATACGTATAATAATAGTGGTATATATTACTTAGTTATATAGTTGTAATGAAGGTAAATGAAATGGTTATGAATGTCGTCGTACTATGAAACTTGAGAGAAGAGTTTTACCTCACTAAAAGGGTGTTTAGTAAACAAGATAGAACGCGAGCGAGAGGTGAACGAGATACAAGTCAAGACTTCCCAAGCTTTCCAACCCTTTACGTACTAGAACTAGCAAGGCTCAAAGACTCACTTGAAACGTGACCGTTTTGCCTCTCTTTCGTGTTGTATTTGTATCACAAGGTAGTATTTGTTTTGCTTTGAAATTCTTTGGTTCATGACACTGATGAAGGTTTGCTATTTATGGCAAAAAGGATTTGAGCCAAGACAAACCTATGCATAGTGCTAGCATGTAGAGATTTAATGCCACCAATTAATGTGGTCAAGTGCTCAGCATACAATCCGGGGGAAAATGAAAAGGGAAGGGGTGAATTTTTGAATAGACATTTGTCCCTGTAACATTCAAGGCTTTTGTATGAGGTGGCCCAAGCATATAGTGGAAGATATTTATATTCTTCTATTTGTATAGCTTAGTAATATTCGTATGTCGGTAGTATTCTAAAATAACTATAATGGTCTTATTTTTAATGGTTTATTGGGTGGTCGAGTTTAAATAAATAAAGTGTTCGTTTGGTTTGTTAGTGAGCGGCTAAGAGCTAAATTAATTTAGAGTGTGTTGGGTTGAGCAACGAGACTCAATATATTCATAAATTAATTATTTGGGTTGGTAATTTTTTGTGGTACGCGTATGAGCCCGTTCCAATTTAAATGTGAATCACGTCACATAGATATAGTTTGTACGAAAAAAATATACTCATGAAAATGGTTAACCAACTTGAAATTGAATTTATTTCGAGTCTAACGTTATTTAATAACTGGGTAAATTATGAGGTATTACAGTACCTACCCCTTAAACAGAATTCCTCCTGGAATTCTAATTTGTGGTAGTTGGTTGGGTTGTCTCGGGAAATAGGTGTGGGTATTTAGTACGTATTTGATCTTCACGCTCCTAGGTGTACTCTGGTCCTCTTTTAGAGTTCCATCTAACTTTGACGATTGGAATACGGCTTTGCTTCATCTGTTTGACGTCCCTATCCATGATTTCTACCGGCTCTTCTATGAAATTGAGCTTCTCATCAAGCCGGATTTCTTTTAGTGGGATAACAAGAGATTCTTCTGATAAGCACTTCTTCAAATTCGATACGTGAAAGGTATTGTGTACTTTATTGAGTTCTTCGGGAAGTTCCAGTTTATACGCCACTGGGCCAATCCTTTCTACGATCTTGAATGGCCCAATGTACCTGGGGTTTAGCTTCCCACGTTTTCCGAATCGAACCATTCTTTCCAAGGAGATACTTTCAACATGACCCTATCTCCAACTTGGAACTCCATGGGCTTTCGTCTCACATCGGCATAACTCTTTTGTCGGTCTTGGGCTGCTTGAAGACGTTGCTTGATTTGTACAATTTTGTCGGTGGTTTCTTGAATAATTTTGGGTCCTGTGATTTGTGCATCTCCAGCTTCTGCCCAACAGATAGGTGACCGGCATTTCCGACCATAAAATGCTTCAAACGGTGCCGCCTTAATGCTAGCGTGATAACTATTGTTGTATGAGAACTCTGCTAATGGCAAGTGTCTATCTCAACCTTTACCAAAGTCGATCACACATGCTCGAAGCATGTCTTCCAAGGTTTGGATAGTCCTCTCACTTTGACCGTCGGTCTGCGGGTGATATGCAGTACTCATATCTAATCGGGTACCCAATGCCTTCTGCAATGACTGCCAAAAATTTGATGTGAAACGGCTATCCCGGTCTGAGATAATGGAAATCGGTACTCCATGCCGTGAGACTATTTCTTTCAAATATAATCGCGCAAGAGTACTCATCTCGTCGGTTTCCTTTATTGGCAAGAAATGCGCAGATTTGCTAAGATGATCAACGATGACCCAGATGGTGTCAAACCCACTTGATGTCCTAGGTAGCTTCGTAATGAAGTCCATGGTTATCCTCTCCCACTTCCACTCTGGAATCTCTGGTTGTGTCAGTAAACCGGATGGCTTTTGATATTCGGCTTTGACCCTAGAACATGTCAAACACTTTCCGACATACTCGGCTATATCTGCCTTCATGTTCGGCCACCAGTAGTGTTTCTTGAGGTCCTGGTACATCTTATCTGAACCTGGATGAATGGAATACTTGGATTTGTGAGACTCATGCATAATGAGATCACATATCCCTCCATAGAGTGGGATCCAACTCCTGCCTTGGAAGCACAACATTCCATCCGATCTTTTTACGAAACCATTATCACTCTCTGGCATACCGTAGATTTTCTCGCTTGGTCTGTTCTGTTCCTTGAGGGCTTCGGCCTGAGCCTCAAGGATTTTTTATGGGAGTGGTGATTTGATTGTCATCCCCAGAGATCTAACTCTGAGAGGTGGAATTCGCTCCTTTCTACTCAAGGCATCTGCCACAACATTTGCCTTTCCAGGATGATAGCGAATCTCGCAATCATAGTCACTGAGCAACTCTAACCATCGTCGTTGCCTCATGTTCAACTCCTTCTGGTCAAGGATGTGCTGAAGACTCTTATGATCTGTGAATACTATGCACTTGTGCCATATAGATAGTGTCTCCATAGCTTAAGAGCAAAAACCACTGCTCCTAACTCCAGATCATGGGTGGTGTAGTTCTCTTCGTGAGTCTTGAGTTGCCGGGACGCATATGCAATAACTTTGCTCCTTTGTATCAACACAGCACCAAAACCTTGGCGTGATGCATCGCAATACACAACAAAATCTTCACTCCCTTCTGGTAATGCCAAAATTGGGGCTTCACAAAGCTTCTGTTTCAAGAGCTGAAAGGCTGTCTCTTGTTTTTCCCCCCAGTCAAACTTCTTCTTCTTCTGTGTTAATTCTGTTAAAGGTTTAGCGATTTTGGAGAAACCTTCAATAAATCTGCGATAGTACCCAGCAAGACCTAGTAATTGGCGTATCTCCGTAGGGGTTTTAGGAGGTGCCCAATCCCTAACAGCTTCGATCTTTGCAGGGTCAACATGAAGGCCTTGGCTATCGATCACGTGCCCAAGGAACTGCACGGTTCGGATCCAGAAATCACACTTGGAGAACTTGGCATACAGTTCTTCTTTCTTGAGCAACTCCAAGATGGTCTTCAAGTGCTCTGCATGCTCCTCTTTGTTGCGGGAATAAATGATAATATCATCGATGAATACAATTACGAATTTGTCCAAATAAGGCTTGCACACTCGATTCATCAAGTCCATGAACACTGCTGGTGCGTTGGTCAAACCAAATGGCATTACTTGAAATTCGTAGTGGCTGTATCGTGTCCTGAAGGCCGTCTTAGGGATATCTTCTTCCCTGACTCTTAGTTGGTGATAGCCTGACCTCAGATCAATCTTCGAGTAAACACTCGATCCTTGAAGTTGATCGAAAAGATCATCGATCCTGGGTAATGGGTATCGATTCTTTATCGTAAGTTTGTTCAACTCACGATAATCAATACACATTCTAAGAGATCCGTCCTTCTTTTTGACAAATAAAACCGGAGCTCCCCAAGAAGAAGAACTAGGTCGAATGAATCCTTTATCTAATAATTCTTGCAATTGATCAGATAATTCTTTCATCTCGGATGGCGCCAACCTATAAGGTGCTCGCGCCACTAGTGCCGCTCCTGGCACCAAATCAATCTGGAATTCCACTTGACGAACGGGTGGAAGGCCAGGTAAATCCTCCGGAAATACTTCAGGAAAACCTTTAACTATCGGCACATCTTCAAGTCGCTTTTCCTTCGACTTCTTTTCTGTCACTTGAGCTAAGAAGGCGTGACATCCCTTAACTATATACTTCATGGTTTTCATATGGGATATGATACTTAGACGTGTCTTACTTCGTTCACCACAAATGATTAGGGTTTCACCTTGAAAAGGGATATGAATGACCTTCTCATCACAGATGATTCTAGCATGGTTCCGAGAGAGCCAATCCATGCCGATGACAACGTCAAAACTACCAAGCTTAATAGGCATGAGGTCTATGTCGAAAGGTTGGTCAAGTAAAAGTAAGGTGCAACCTCGGATGACGGTGTTAGTGCTAACTAGTTTACCGTCAGCTAGTTCAATCTCATAAGTGGTGTTTAGTTTGGTTGGCATGATGTTTAATAGGGAAGCAAAGGAAGTAGATATAAAACTTTGGTCAGCTCCAGAATCGAATAAAACTTTAGCAAGATGATTGTTAAGTGAGAACGTACCCGTGACTACATCAGGGTCTTGCTGAGCATTTCTTTCTCCTAGCACATAAGCTCTCCCACGAGCATTGTTGTTCTGGTTTGCTTCCTGTTTTGGGCACCGATTCTTGTAGTGCCCCTTTTCACCACATCCGTGGCACACCACGGCCACTGGCTATAGATTGGCCCCAGAAGCCTTGCAGTCTTTGGTCAGATGGCCTATCCTTTGACACTTCATGCACCTAACGGTGCATGGTCCGGTATGGTGCATCTTGCATCGGTTGCACAGAGGTTGTCTTCCCGCATACCCACCTCCTCCAGTGGGGGTGGCAACATAGGCTCTGGCAGCTTCCTGCCTGCGATTTTGTTGGTGGTGGTGATTGTTTTGGTTTTGCTGATAGTGTTGGTTGTTGTTGAAATTGTTGTTGTACCTGTTATTGTTGGAGTGATGGTTGTTGTTGAGAGTGGTCCTTTTGTCATCGAGCTTCCGTTTATGATCATTGTTTCCTTGGGTCTGATCACGTTTTATCTCTCGTTCCAATAACTTCTGGGCAATTGAGATGGCCTCTTCTAATGTCTGAGGCTTGGATGCAGTGACATTGCCCTCAATGCTTCTAGGCAACCCTTCAACATACCTTTCCAGCAGCTTCTCAAGGTCTGGTACCTTGGTTGGACATAGCAAGGCAAGTTCTTGGAACCTTTGATCATAAGTCTTAAGGTCATTTCCTTTCACTACAAGACGATCGAACTCATCCTCTAGCTTCCTGATCTCGGTGCGAGGACAATACTTCTTTAACATTTTCTGTTTGAAGTCAGTCCATGAAATTTGGTAAGCTTCTTCTACACCCATATTCTGAGCAGTAGAGTTCTACCAGGACAAAGCATCTTCTAAAAGTGTTCCCGTGGCAAACGAGACTTTGCAGTCATCAGTACAACTGCTCCTCATGAAGACTGTCTCAGAACGCTCAAACCAGCGAGCGAGCTCAGTTACTCCTTCCGTTCCTTTGAAGTAAGTGGGTTTGCAACCCATGAAATCCTTGTAAGTGCATTTGCAAGTTACAGCCACCTCGCTTTCTCCATTCGGCCTATTGGTGCTGCTTGCACGAGCCATGGTAGCTGCTTGAGTTTCCAGTGCTGCAGCAACACTGTCAGCAACCAATTTCTGGATTGCGGCTGGGGTCATGGCTGGTGTTGGTGTTGTATCTTTTGCTCTTTTACGAGGCATATTTCTATTTATACCACAAGAGAAGCACATGTTTAGAATTTACATAATGACCAAGTCATGTTAGAATAATTCAATAACAAGGTAAATTTGTAAAAATCATAATGATGTTGCCACTATATGGAATCACAACAACTGGATTTATAAATCTTGGCGTGTCCGAAAACCATCCTAATATACATGAAATTAATAATGACCGACTCGGCATCGTAATATGGTGATGTATAGGGGTGTCACAACACATATGAATATATGGAAAATGAACCAAAGCATCATAAATTAACATCAATTTATAGCAATCATAACCAACAATAGTGTCTTAATAACTTGTTCAATTGTTTACAAAACAACTTAATACAAGGTCTTTTATTATTGCCACAGGCGGCAAGTTAAAATGTCCAAGCTATAAATGATACATAAATAATCTATGATTTGCTTGGTGCGTCTTCCAATTTGCGCTGAAGGTTTTGGACTATCTCGGTAAACTCCTCCATCCTCTGGTCTCCGTCCCTGTCCCTGGCTTGGGATTCTTCTACCATACGCTCAAGTGTCAGAATGCGGGTGTTGGCCGTAACGAGCTCATCAGCCTGTCGTTCGTTCACGTCCTGCATTATCGAAGCAATATCCCTCAGTTCTCGTATCTCCTGTCTCCTGTCCTCGAGTCTTCCTTCTAACCCAGTAATAACCTCTAAAGCTTCCTGTAGCTGAGTGCTCATCAAGTTAAGAACCTCTTCCATAGTTACTCGACCAATCATAAGGTTTTCCACCGCCTCTTTAATGCTCTCGAAACGCCCGAGAAGGACATCATCAACGAAGTTCTGGACCGCGTCGATACGATTTTCATGTCGAACAAGTCTAGCTGCTAACAAAGGAACAGTGTGGTGAATAGGTTCTCCTGTGATTGGAAGGACCCTAGGAGTGGTAGTGGAAGAGCTTTCTCCCAGTTCGCTGGCACTCGGAGTACCCTCTTCTGCTCTCCAGTGACTGATATATGATGGAAGAAATGACCACAGTCGAGCCTTGAACCTTTTACGAGGTCTGGCCCGAGCAACCTCGGCCGCATTCTCAACATGAGAGTCTGATAGTGAGGGGACTGAGGAACGTGCTCCTTCGCGGAGTGGTAACGGAGCATTGTGGGCACGTTGTGGTCGGGCAGGAGGTGTTAATGGAACCGTAGTAGTTTGATGGTAAAAGATGGTAGGTGGTGGTTGGAAATTTGGTAGTATGGGACGTATAGGAGATAGAGGTGGTGATGGCATCATCATTAGCAAGGGTGATATAGGAGATATCGGTGACGTTGGTGGTGCTAGTGGTGGGTGTATGGGAGCTGTTGGTGCTCGTACCCGCTTCCGGACATAGTGGATTATAGTAGGGCCCCCTTGGTTGGGTGGTCCATTTGATTCTGGTTCATAGAGTTGAAGAGGTCGAACTTCTCTACGTTGGTGAATTGACGCAGGTTGGGGAGGTGGTTGCAATGACGAGGGTAGGTTAGCAGATTCCGAGTCTGAATCGGGAAAATGATGGGGAGTCAGAATGCCTGGTGCAACCACTGGAGTGAAGGCGACTTCACCCTCCTCGAAGGGTTCAGTTTCTCCAGATGTAGCCATTGGTGATGCGGGGTTCGGGTCCACCGGTGATACTGGTACAGTAGTAGGGGATGTGGCCTCCTCGATTTGTGAGTCAAATGATGGAACAATAGGGTAGGAATCTGAAGACATGGTATTATAATAACCCAGGAAGTATTACCATGAGTATAAGTTATTAGTATTATACTACTCAATAAACCACGATATCATATAATTATTCATCAACTGCTAGCAATTTGCAACGCAAAATGTTAGTGAAAAGTGGGCACGGAGGGCACTAGGTATCGAGGTTTAAAATGGTCCGTTTTTAGAGCATAATTATAGTCCAATGTTTTGAAAATACACTTGGTTCTCTATAGTTATGGCTCTGATACCAATCTGTAACACCCCTAAAAAAACTCAACATGCAGCAGAAGGCTTAATTGGGGTATTACTTCTCGGATCACAGTCATAAAGATAGAAAACGACTCAAAAGAGACGTTTTTAAAACAGTTTGATTATCATTCAATACTCAACATAACAAGTTTCAAAAGAAGTTCCACGACAAATTTAAAGTTACACACATAAAGCAGTTTACGTTTAAACGTGAATGATAATCTTATTAAACATAGTTCATAAAGAGGGGTCCCTTGCCAATTCCGTGCCCGATTTGCCTCCATTAATTACCTGAGATAAACATGCTAAAAGTCAACACAAAGGTTGAGTGAATCCACAGTGTTTAAGTTATAAGAGTTGAACACAAGTTTCAAGTAATTAACTGTATAGAAATACAATTAAAGTAAAAACATCAATACCGCAGTATTGTAAATGTATATTGCCTTAAGCCTCATGACACACAAACCTTAACTGGTGACATCATTTAATAATGACGTTAAGTACTACGTTATAGGGATAACGTTAGTACAAATGCCCTTGTGCAGGAGGTTGTCGTCCTCCTGTTTAATTCAAATATAGTGCATTTGGCTGCTTATCCAGCAACCCAAATGGGGTGTCAACTACCAATAGATCTATTCACTAAATTCGCGTTCACTCGCAAGTGATTAATGGTTCATGATATAAGGGACTTTCGATGGCAATAGTATGTAACTTAAACAATAACAATCAGGATAGCATACAGAAAATACTTGTGTTCATGTTTAGAGCATGTATCTCCCCACGGGATTTGTAAAACGTTTAAAAAGTGGGACTATGAACTCACCTTGGTAGTACAGTGATCCAGATATAGAAATAGCAAGTGTGGAAAAGGAACGGCTCAGGATACGCGACCTGAATTAATATGGCAACCTTTAATTTAGACGGTTCATGATTTAAGACTTTTATGTTCCAAAGGGCAATGTTTTGAAATATTCGTATCGACGTAACTTGTGTGGCAATTATTCAAGGTATAGTTATATATTTATTTAACTTGTATGTGTGTAATAGTTTCTTAACATTACGTAGTTTATACTAGAGTCGTTAATTATTAATTTCCAAAATCAATGATAATTACTAACCGTTTATTTAGATAAGATATTAAAATATTTTCATTTATATTAAGTTACTTGGTTATAATGTCGTTATTTATATTACGAAAATGTGGGACTTATATATCGTATTTAAATTTTTATAAACATTTTATGAAATGAGTTTGTAATGAAAATATCGAGATTTTTATAAAGTTACCTAAGGAATACTTACGTTATAAATGTCACATTCAAAGTTTATAAGTTATTATTTTTAGTCCAAGGTAAAAATTTATATCATTTATTAATATTCACTAAATATGATAATTTGTTTAACAACCTAATTTAGATAAAATGACAACCGAAAAGAAAAGAAATAAATAAATAAAAAGAAGAATGGCCAAGACTAAGACAGGGCTCGAATCCCCGACCTCAGTCTTAACAGCAGACGTCCCAACCATCTGCGCTAGCCATTTGTTGTTTGATATCATGCATTTATATAGTTACATAATAAGTTGACTTGGGTGGTGCTTTTCTACAAATCGGTTCGCCATGCATGCATGTCCATATATATACATTACTACTCTTACTTCCTAACTATTTCATGTCAATACATTCGAGTAGTCCAAACAAATTTTATGTGGCTGTAATGAGGGTGTCGAGAGGACACAAGGTGGCCCTCAACTTGATTTGTCGACTCAGTGTTTCACAAGAGCCAAAATTCATGTTCTTTTCATTTTCGTTTCTATAAAGTGTAGGGTAAATGGGTTGTCAGGTGAACTATTGTACTAGCATATCCCTGTTTACATGGGTTTCAAGTTGTAGTATCATATTCGTTATTCAGTTATTAGACTTGCATGAAATGGTGTATGACATGGTACCCTCAGTTCGTATAAAAATTGCTTCGCGAGCCCATGCTCACGTAAACTACTCTGGTGCTCGATGTAGCTACAAGAGTGGTAGTGTTCTGGGTGAAAAAGGAGCAACATATCGATAGGTTTTTGTAAGTTGTTTCACTGGGTCGACCACCACATGTTAAGCACGGTTTTTATTCTTGATAGTGGGTATGACCGAAGGTGATACGGCTTGTCTTTGTAGTGATGAAATGGTTATGGGTAGGGTATGAACAAGCAGTAAGTGAGGCTTTTGTTATTACTTCTAGCACTAGGTCCCGTCTCTTCCAAAAGAAGTAAACTCCTGTAACTTGTACGCGTATATGTATATATAAACGTAGCATTTTCATCACAGAAACAATGGAAGCAAATGAATTCAGTTGGATGAGTATGCATGTTACTGTTTGCTGTAGTTGTACGTGTATATGTATATAGCCTAGCATTGTTTTTGTCTCATGTATTACTAGTGCATGTCATGTGTACGTGGTTACAAGACTTGGGCTTCTTTCTTATGCATGATACAGAAGTAGAAAGAAAGGTGGTACGAAGTGGGTTTTTAAGTTGCATGCGTACTGTGTACATTTCTAGTTCTAATCTCATGTTTCTACTAGTGGCTTATCCTCTGTACGTGGTGCATGCACATGTATATAGTACCTGGTTTTTCATTTTTTTCATGCAATGTATAGAAACAGCAGGAAAGGTGGCACGAAAAGGATTTTAGTTGCATGCATGCTTACAGTTTGCCAAGCTTCGAGAGCTTGCTGAATGGTTTTTACTTGGTCATTTGTTAGTTCTTTAAATTTGCCACACAAGATCGTGATACGTTAAGATTGTTTCAAGTGACCTCTATGATACGTATAATAATAGTGGTATATATTACTTAGTTATATAGTTGTAATGAAGGTAAATGAAATGGTTATGAATGTCGTCGTACTATGAAACTTGAGAGAAGAGTTTTACCTCACTAAAAGGGTGTTTAGTAAACAAGATAGAACGCGAGCGACAGGTGAACGAGATACAAGTCAAGACTTCCCAAGCTTTCCAACCCTTTACGTACTAGAACTAGCAAGGCTCAAAGACTCACTTGAAACGTGACCGTTTTGCCTCTCTTTCGTGTTGTATTTGTATCACAAGGTAGTATTTGTTTTGCTTTGAAATTCTTTGGTTCATGACACTGATGAAGGTTTGCTATTTATGGCAAAAAGGATTTGAGCCAAGACAAACCTATGCATAGTGCTAGCATGTAGAGATTTAATGCCACCAATTAATGTGGTCAAGTGCTCAGCATACAATCCGGGGGAAAATGAAAAGGGAAGGGGTGAATTTTTGAATAGACATTTGTCCCTGTAACATTCAAGGCTTTTGTATGAGGTGGCCCGAGCATATAGTGGAAGATATTTATATTCTTCTATTTGTATAGCTTAGTAATATTCGTATGTCGGTAGTATTCTAAAATAACTATAATGGTCTTATTTTTAATGGTTTATTGGGTGGTCGAGTTTAAATAAATAAAGTGTTCGTTTGGTTTGTTAGTGAGCGGCTAAGAGCTAAATTAATTTAGAGTGTGTTGGGTTGAGCAACGAGACTCAATATATTCATAAATTAATTATTTGTGTTGGTAATTTTTTGTGGTACGCGTATGAGCCCGTTCCAATTTAAATGTGAATCACGTCACATAGATATAGTTTGTACGAAAAAAATATACTCATGAAAATGGTTAACCAACTTGAAATTGAATTTATTTCGAGTCTAACGTTATTTAATAACTGGGTAAATTACGAGGTATTACACTTAGCGGGAAAGTTTGAAGCCAAAATATTTAGCGAAAATGAAAAGCTAAAAAAGTCAAAGTTTTGCGATCTCTTTAGCGACGTCATTTCATTGCCAAAGAGTACGGTGAAAAAGTTTATAAACCCCAGCCACGGACAAAGTTTGAAGCCAAACCATTTTGTCGTTTAGTGGGGTCTTTGGTGACGACATCCATGTCGTCGCCTGTCTAATTTTTTCTTGTAGTGGTGCCTGCTATAAGAAAGCGAACACACAATAGATTAGACTACGATAAGAAAACGAACACAGAAAAAGGTTAGTAGGCTAATGAATGACGAGCGCCCATCTTAGGCGACTATATATAGACCCTGAATTAGGGGTTCGTATTCGTGTTCTAATATATATCTATGCAATGTAATTCAAATATATAAAAGATATCCACGAAGATAAGCAACATTTTTAAAACATTCTAGAATGTGCATCTTATATTTGAAAACAAGATTCTATCGGGGTGGTTTACCTTTTTACTTTTTCGACACCAAAGTTCTTGAATCACGCCCGATTCTTTTTAAGTTTTTTTCTTCTGACTTTCGACACACCTATGTTTGAGGAGTTTTAATAAAAACTCCTATAGTGATCCCATTTTTTTTTTTTTTTTTTTTTTTTGCTTGACTTTTCAATTAGCCAATGAGAAGGCTCAATATACAAATACTAACAGATGAGCTAATGAGAGCAGATCAAACTGGATCAATTACAAGCAAAATGAGAATATTTTGAGAGAGAGATAAAAGAGTTTGATAACAATTGAATGAAACCCTTGCTTGGATAAGGAGCTCATATAGAAGCAATTTCCTCTCGGATACCTTGACTTCATCTTAAACAAACTAGAAAATTTGATATCCGTTTTGCACTTCCACTACATGTACTTTTATAACAAAGAGAAACACAAGAAGAAAATTTTGACCATATTAAGTTTGACCAATATATTCAACACAACTTTTTGAGCCGAGTCGAGTTTCGAGCTTGAAAGTGTTAAGCCCGAAGCGTAATTTATTTGTTTATATACACCTCGTAAACGAAGAGCCTCTATTTTGTTGTTGTTGGTGATATGAAGCCCCCTATGTTCTTAAGTAATAAAAAATAGGACATTTTTTTTAATCTTAATTAGGAAACGTTTGGTTCATGGGTTTCGGAATCAAGCTATGCCAGCTATGACATTCATTGCAAGTGTTTGGTTACAAATTGATGTATAAATATTTAGATTCATAAATAGATCTATTTCATTCTAAAAGGTATTTTATGATAGTATTCTCGTAGGACTCACTAGTATTCAAATTGTTTTTAATTTTATTTGGTATGCTCACTTTCATACCACACATTATTCAAACTCATACTCATTGCGATTCCAAATAACACCCTTAGTTGATCAATGGTAATTCTTTGTGTACCCAACTTTGTAGAAAAAGAAAATGATGTTTTCTGATAGTTTGTTAACTAGCTAGTTAACTTTTAGTGCTCTAATGGGCCGGGCTTATTAGACCAAAATAATTTGAACTATGGACCTCGTTATTTAAACCTTTGTTAACCATGGGCTCCAAACTATCCTTTTGTTGCATGCATCGACTTATAAAACAAAGATAGAAGTATATGTGTGGGCCAAGTTGCATGGTTAAGAAGGGTTAGTCATGCGCATGCAATCTGACTACTTATATTCTCCAAAACATCAGTGAACGTCTCTTTATTCTTTTTCTCCCGATGACGATCACAACCGGTCACCATTGGTTTCGTTGGTGATTAATGGGTATTCATAAGTTGAATAAGAAAATTCAAGATGTTTTGGTTGAGATTAAGTTATCGGACATGGCTGGTTGTATCGACACACTTGCTGTAGACGGCTACTGCTGGTTATATCAAATTATTCTCCATTCAGAACATGTTGCTATGAAGTAATATAATCTTCCTTTTTTACTTATGCATATATAGTTGCATTGAGATTGCTAAAATTTCGTTGTGGTTTTTACGTCATCAGATATGTTGAAAAGTTCATGGCAAAAGTGAATGAGTTGCGGTCGGCTAACATTGAGCCCTATATCGTTTTTGACGGGGCTAAGTTACCAATCAAGAAAGTGATCAGGCACCATGCACGTCAAGATCAGTAAGATATAATTTTGTGAATTTATTTTTATTAAAAATGTAGTACGTGGTTGCTTAACGCTTTTTTTCTTTTGATCGAGCACAGGAGAAGAACTGGCAGCACGGATAAAGCCAACGAAGATGCGGAAAAAAAATGTGGTCAAGCAACAACTGTAACTGTGACGCATGACATAGTTTATGTTCTAATACAGGTAATAACACTGTTGTGAATCCCTTTTCTGATTTCGTATGTAAATTGAAAATTTTTACCTCATACTAATTAAATGCTTTCACTTTGAAGACATTGAAACAGGAGAACGTAAGCTACGTCGTAGCACCTTACGAAGCTGATCCCCAACTTGCCTATCTTTGTCTCATGGGAAAAGTCGATGCAATTCTGACTTCCGATACTGATCTCATTGCTTACGGATGCAAGAAGGTAATTTCTTAACACTATTTTGCTTTATAGCTTTATAGAATTCGTTTCTTTCAAAGTTAACCTATTACTTCTGGGCACAGATTATCTTCAGGGATACCAATAACAGAACGTACAAACTGTTCGAACGGTCAAAGCTAGAAAGTAGCAAAGCATTTGGAGACTTCACCCAAGAGATGGTTTTACAAACCTGTATTATGGGTGGATGTGATTATTTACATATCCCAGGAGTTGGCATATCAGGAGCCATCCGCGCTATGAGGGATCATAAAGGTGTTATGAGAGAGGAGTATGACTATTTCAAGGTACGATTATGATCCTGCATGCGATTTTCTCCTTTTCCTACTTTTAAAATATTCTAAGCTAATTTGCACCATGTTCAGGTTATTAAGGATGCGGGCGCGATAGATGCAACTCCCGAAAACTTAAGAAAGTATATGGACTCGATAAAGAACATAATGAATACCTTTCAGCATCAACGGGTATACAACCCCGACAACAAAACTATAGTCCGTCTTACAAATATGGTTTCCGAAAGAGAAGAAGATTATTTGTACGTAGGGTCACCCATAGCACAAGGATTTGCTGAGGGTATAGCAACTGGGGATTTAGATCCTGCTACTAAAGAAAAGATGAAGGTTCCTGACAAGGAGTTGGAAGGAGCTGCAACAAGCCGAATTTGGGACACGTGGTTTACTTGGCTAGGAAAGGTTTTGCTGAAGCTATTATATCATCTCTATTTTCATTTATTAGGTACTCACAAATTGACATTGTTGAGGTGAGAGTTGTGTTAACATTTAATTTATTCTTTTTAGATAGTATCTCTTTTTTTTGTTGAGGCAGTGGCCTGATCGCATAATATACCCTGAGGCGAAGCAATTATGAAAGGCAGTGTGCTTTCACCCTGTCACTTTGTGCTTCGGCTTTTTGCCCTTAGCACAACGGAGCGCCTCACACTTTTTAAAACCCAGGGTGAGAGTCCATGTACCGAACGTAATTGGCAGCGTTGGTTTGAGATGAACATCCATGCTGTTTTTTTTAGCATGCACCTCTAATCACCTGTGTTGGGAGATTGCTTATGCTTCCTCTCAACTCTACCTCACTTCTTTCTGCAAGGTGTGGCCAATGGCCTAACTTCTTAGCAGCTGTTCTTTTGGAACTTGTGTATGTAACATATTTTAGTTGTGATACTGTAAACAATACGCCCCGAGCTTTATGTCATGTTACATTTATTTAGGATATGTGTTTGTGTCGTATTAGGAAACTATCATTGTTTAGATATATCTTTATGTTTGGCTTGTTTTACAAGCTAGGGTTATTCGGTTATATATACCGAATCATTATTATAAATAAATCAATCAAAAGTTAATAAACAAATCTCTAGTTCTTCTCTTCTATTTTCTGACGGAGCGAGCACACGCTTGAAGTGGTGTCTTATACCGATACAACCTCTAACAGGGTCGTATCAATTGGTGCTATTGAGAGCTCTCGTTGAGAGGGTTTTTTATTAGGGCTCCAAAAAAATTTTTTAAAAATCACTGTTCACGACAATATTCACGGTACTGTTCATCGACTACTATTCATCGCTACTGTTCATCGATCGGCACTGTTCACTGGTACTGTGTCACGAGTTATTGTTCATCACTAGTTACTGTTCATCAGGAAAAAAAAATTCTTCTTTGAGATATTGTTCATGGCATCGGGTAGCAGCAATCGAAACGCACTATCTAAGCTCTTGCAAATGGGTAACGTGGCTGAATGTCAGAGTGAGTTTGTGGTACTTGCAAATCGAGTAACAGGGATATCTGAATCTTTACTTATATCGTTTTATATCTCCGGACTTAAACTGGATCTACAATGTTTACTCTTACGGTCAAATCCCAAAACTTTAGACGAAGCTTTTTCATTGACCCGTGCGGCGGAAACAAGCTTTGCGAACCTAGATATTTGGGAATTTTTGAGGTCTAATCCTTTAACTTTGGGAGAAGACTTCTTCAAAGCTCGTATCACCGAGGTTCGTTTTGAGACAATTGCAAGGGAAGAGAAAGAGCATATCGTTGAAAAGAAAATAGATGTCATTCTACCATTAGAGGGTGAATTTGCTTCACCTAAAGCGGCTGAAGAGTCATTGAATGCTGATGAGTATATTGGAGTTGAAGAGGTTGTGGGTGGTGGCGAAGTGCTTAAGGTTGTCGAGGATGAGTTGAGTAGAGTGATATCGACACTTAAGGATGGAGGTGGTGAATTTGATAGTCGTTTGGATGAAATAAATTTGAATTTAAACGAGGAATTAGCGGATTCTCAATCTGTATATTCTTCGTATCACCTTGAGGGCATGGTGATTTTTGAAGGAGTGAGGAGTGTTATGGCATGGGTAGCGAAAGGCGGAAGAATTATGTTGTGTTATGTCCAAGGTAGTGGAAGACGGAAGAGGAAAAAGGTGTTGGTTGCGGTAGCGGAAGACAAGAGAACTATGGGAGTGGAAGATAGGACTAAGATATGGGATCCCGGAAGCAAGAGAAATTTTTCAAGACCACACCTTGAGGACAAGGTGATTTCGAAGGAGTGGGGAATGATACGCCCCGAGTTTTATGTCATGTTACATTTATTTAGGATATGTGTTTGTGTCGTATTAGGAAACTATCATTGTTTAGATATATCTTTATGTTTGGCTTGTTTTACAAGCTAGGGTTATTCGGTTATATATACCGAATCATTATTATAAATAAATCAATCAAAAGTTAATAAACAAATCTCTAGTTCTTCTCTTCTATTTTCTGACGGAGCGAGCACACGCTTGAAGTGGTGTCTTATACCGATACAACCTCTAACAGGGTCGTATCAATTGGTGCTATTGAGAGCTCTCGTTGAGAGGGTTTTTTATTAGGGCTCCAAAAAATTTAAAAAAAAATCACTGTTCACGACAATATTCACGGTACTGTTCATCGACTACTATTCATCGCTACTGTTCATCGATCGGCACTGTTCACTGGTACTGTGTCACGAGTTATTGTTCATCACTAGTTACTGTTCATCAGGAAAAAAAAATTCTTCTTTGAGATATTGTTCATGGCATCGGGTAGCAGCAATCGAAACGCACTATCTAAGCTCTTGCAAATGGGTAAC
Organism: Artemisia argyi; assembly: GCA_030686995.1. Lineage (NCBI taxonomy): Eukaryota > Viridiplantae > Streptophyta > Magnoliopsida > Asterales > Asteraceae > Artemisia > Artemisia argyi. The sequence goes on from CM060706.1 coordinate 39,436,285, forward strand.
GTGGCTGAATGTCAGAGTGAGTTTGTGGTACTTGCAAATCGAGTAACAGGGATATCTGAATCTTTACTTATATCGTTTTATATCTCCGGACTTAAACTGGATCTACAATGTTTACTCTTACGGTCAAATCCCAAAACTTTAGACGAAGCTTTTTCATTGACCCGTGTGGCGGAAACAAGCTTCGCGAACCTAGATATTTGGGAATTTTTGAGGTCTAATCCTTTAACTTTGGGAGAAGACTTCTTCAAAGCTCGTATCACCGAGGTTCGTTTTGAGACAATAGCAAGGGAAGAGAAAGAGCATATCGTTGAAAAGAAAATAGATGTCATTCTACCATTAGAGGGTGAATTTGCTTCACCTAAAGCGGCTGAAGAGTCATTGAATGCTGATGAGTATATTGGAGTTGAATGTAACAATTCGCAATTTCAGGTTAATTACCATTCCCGGAAAATTTCACTATTCACTTTTACTATTCATTTTTCCCGAAACTTTCCCGAAAGTTGATTTTTATCTGATATTCTTGAGTGATAAATCATTTCCATGGCAAATTAAATGTTTGACATTCGTCAGATCATTTTCGTGAAAGTTATTAAGGAATTACACATTTTAGGGTAAAACGTCATTCAGAAATTCTACGTACAACGAAACTCGACCGCGTTAAGTGACCCCGCATCAGAAAAATGTTTGACACACTCATGATTTATTTGAGAATTAATCGTGACTGAGAAAAACATGACCAAAGACTTCCCAGCAGGTCACCCATGTCGGTACTACTCTCACATAAGCACGCTTAACCGAATGGGCGATTAACCGTTAGACCACGAAACGAGTTTCTAAGACATTTTGAGTTTTCAAAATTATTAGAATAAGTCAACATATTTTTCCCTCCTCCATTGACCAAAAATCATCACTTGATGTTACAAGTCATTTCGTGATTTTTAGGCTTACGGTTTGATGTCTAAAAGACATTTAACACCAACCGACACTAGACTGAGCCCAGTCTAGACATTATAAGTCATTTTAAATCATTTATATCATATTAGAAAAGTAACATTTTACTTTTCTCAGTTTTACGCAAAATTCGTACATTTTACGTATTACGCGTTTTAGACCCGTGTTTCCAGTTTTTAGCAGGGTTTACCACCTAAACGGAACCTACCACTCATTTTATATTTTATTATGGGACATATGGACATGTCTAACAATACTTTGAAGTTTCATAATTTTACGACACCCGGTTTTACGTTTTGAGGCCTAATCATTTACGGTTGGCATTTCCCGGAGTCAAAATGCATCTAATAACCAAGGATAATACCAAGCCAAGCCACCTCCTCCCCTTATCCCTTGTGAACCGCCAAAGGGGGGGGGAGTCATCCCTTGTGTGGCTTGATCCTAGGCTAAGTGGTCTTGAGATGGTTACATGTGTTCACCTTGGTCTCCAAGGTGTTGACTAGTCCTAATTTGTAACCTCCTCAAGGGCATATAAATACCCCCTCCCCTCTCCTTATGGCCGGCCATCACAACACACCAAAACACTTCACACTTAGCTTTATTTCTTCCTAGTTATAGCAAGGATCAAGTGCAAGTTCAAGATAGAAACCCTAGTTAGCTTATTTTTCACCAAAACTCTTCCAAACCCTAACATACTTGGTGTTTTCTCTTGAGTTTAAATCCACTCAATACACCTCAACTTTCATTACATATCTTTCAAGAATACCAAGGGTAGAAAGGTTGCTTGAAGTGAAAAAGGGTTGAAGCAAGTCTATCAAAGTCCATTTCCTTACTTGTTACTCCTTTCTTTAGTTAGAAAGCCAAAAGTTGTAAGCCTAAACCTAACATGTTTCTTGTTAAAATTTCATGTTCATATCATTTACATGTTATCTTTGCTATATTATGTGTTGTAATTATGTCCATGATGTATCATGATGAGTAAAAGATGTTGTTGTAATGAATTATTGAAACAAGTTACTAAAACAAGCAAACTAATGAATTTCTTGGTAAGACCTGATCAAAATGGTAAAAATATGATATTTGATTATTACATATTACAGTAGAGGACTTAACAAGGAAACCATAGCAATTTGAACCACCCAAAACGAGTATACGAGTCAAAAGTTATGGCGATTTGAAATTACCAAAGATTTCCGGCAAAACTGCCAAATAGCTTCCTGATCAAATTTAAGTTTTGAAAGTCCCACTTCTGGTCCGATTCATCAAAAAGTTAAAACACGAAAGTTGTCCGAAACGACGTTTTCGTTCAGGAACAAAGAAGCTCGAGACCTAAAAATGCTTTCCGAGTGATAAAATTCTTCAAATTCTAAACAGCCCATTTTTAGGCGAAAGTCACTAGATTATGGTTATACTTTGAAAGGAACAAGAGGTCTTATGACCTATAATCAAGACCACAACCATGGCTAGAGCCAAGGTTGTGTCTCATGACCTTGGAACAAGGACCAAAGGTCATGGCTAGGCCATGACGAAATGACCATACCAATTTACATAGGCGTAAACATGAAACAATGAATTAGGCGATAACATGAACAAGCAATTTGGATCTACTTCACTAAAAGGAAACCATGAGATATTACCAAGAGAAAATGGTCATTCAAGACTTATGAAACTACCCCTAATAACAATCTTCCTGTACTAATAAACTTTCCTAAGTATATTCAAATATCGGACATGTAACTTTTCGGATCAAAACTTATATCGATATATTTCATCAACTACTACAATAGTAGGGAGCCTCATGTGAGGAGTTCATTATGTAAGCCGTCGAGTTGAGTTGTGGATTTACGAGTTAAAGTGTCCTGGCTCCTCGAACGCTTACTAACATGACTTCTGAATTATGTCGGCCCGAACGGTAGTGAACGATATACCAAAACAAACATGTTTCATGAATCTTTCTTTCAAAGACTTACAATATACATCATACCACATCATGGACTAATGCAAGATATATATATAGGCACTACTTCATATTCTCTACTCCGATCCTAAGTCGCAACATTCTATTATAGGTTGCTCGTAGAAACCTTCGCGATTCGACCATCACATTCACTACTCACTACATAACTTAAGGTGAGTTCGTAGCCCCACTTTCTATTGTTTAACTATTTTACAAACCCATGGGGGGAATACATGCTATTATTTTTCTACTCGAACACGATGCTTTCTACTGTATGCTACCCGACGATGTTTTATTATCACTAAGTAACGATTGCCATGTTCGAAGTCCCTATATCATGAACCATTAGTCACTACCTTTAGTGAGCGCGAATATTGTGAATAGATCTATTGGGATTGACGAATCCCATTTGTGTTGAGCAACGATGAGTTCACACAAATGCACTATATTTGAGATTTAGCGGTATAACGGCAAAAGTACCTTGATAGGGCTTCTATAATGCCAATTTTGTTGGTTCGATGTTAATGTTTTGGTTGCATGAGCTTAGTGAAATAAATAACGATTTTGTTTTCTAAACATTGGTGTGAGTCTATAGCTCACACTACGACATATTGTGTTCAAACGATTTAACTAAACTCTACGAATATCACTCAACCTTTGTGTTGACCTCTCAAGCATGTATTTCAGGTTCATGACGATCAAGGATGGCACGGAAGGACACGGATACTCAAAAGGGCTATAAATTTCATTATCATTCAAAAACACATTTATTATACATTGTAAACATGGAACCAATTGGGACCTCATTTTGTAAATCTCTGATATTTATACAATTTGAATGAGAAATCTTTTAAAACGACTCAATTGGAGTTCGTTTTCTATTATTGTGACTATTGTGCTATCAAGTAACACCCAGTTCGAATTCCGCTGCATCCATGAATTGGGGGTGTTACAGATTGGTACCAGAGCCATGGTTATAGAGAAACGGGTCTAATTGAGACCTAAACTATAACCACACTACAAGCAAAAACATTTTATAGCCTTCCGATCTTCGTGTCTTCCATCCTCCAGACGATTATGGACTTATTAAGCATTTTATGCTACATGAACATATATGTATATTTATATATACACACTAGGCATTTTACACTACACGAACAAATACTAGTATATTTATATATACATTCGAGTTATTTTCAATCATTTTATCTAAAACATATCTATACATGCCTATTCTATGGCATTTCGACACAACCACATTCTCCCAACCATGTTCCTACTCCAACATTTTATATCCAAGACATTGTAACTAATTACAATGGTCTTTTCTATTTCCCGGACATTGTATGACACAATGGTCTTAATCATTTCTCAAATGTTTTGAGTCACACAATGGTCTAATCTACTTCCGAGACATTGTGATTTGTGCAATGGTCTCTGGAATTATTCCACCACCTCATCAACATCATTTCATATGATATCAAAAACCCATCACAATCTATCGATTTCCAAACAAGAAATATGAAGATCTCTAAAGGATAACGAATACGAATATGTACTAGAGCCATTAACGAATACGAATATGTACTAGAGCCATTAACGAATACGAATATGTACTAGAGCCATTACCACCACCACTATCACTTCCCTTTGATATCCCTACATATGATGAATTGGATCGCTCACTATGGATTGTACCTCGACCACCATTGATCCAACAAGAAAACATGAAAACTACAGCTTCTCAAACTTCATCGACTCGTACCTCTATGACACACTAAACCAAGAAGTTGCCGATCAATCAGAACTGCTCGGACCTTCTAATCCACAATAAACTAGTGTGATGATACTAGTTAACTTTTGTACTACTAAACTGATTAGACTCAGTTAAAAAAAGGTTACGAAATCTAAGTATTAACTAGCGATAGTAAGAACGTTGTAATTACTAAACTGAAAGTATCAGTTAGTAAATTTTGAAGAAGCTTGTAATAGGTTTCGATTTTGTAAATCAACCAACGTTGTACGAATAAAACTCTTGTTTTATACTATCATGTGTTATGCCTTTAAATCTTCAACATTATTATTCTATCACTTCCTATCAAAAATCATGCTTATCTCACAACTCTCTAATTACGATGTATCTTGTGAACAATAGAATCATGGCGCCAAAGAAACAAACACCACCAACAATGACGCAAGCCGCCATCCGCAAACTGGTAAAGGACAGTATCAATGCAGCACTTATCACGGAACGAGCAGCCGTGGCTGCAGCAGCTGCAGCAGCTGCCGAAGCCACCACAGCTGCTGGTGCTGCTGATGCTGCAGCAGCCGCAGAAGCCGCCACTGCTGCGGAAGCTGCGATAGCTGCAGAGGCTGCCAGAATTGCCAGTCTTAACCTTGGAGGAACTACCCCTCCTGTGACCAATGTTACTACAGTACCAATGGGTTGCTCGTTCATTTCCTACCTGAAATGTGAACCCCTCAAATTCAAGGGTACTGAAGGGGTTGTAGGTTTGACCCGTTGGTTCGAAAAGGCGGAGTCGGTGTTCTTGGTTAGTAAATGTACCGAGGACGATAAAGTTCAGTATGCCACGAGTACTCTGTTGAATGAGGCATTGTCCTGGTGGAACTCAATTGCTCAACCCATGGGCATTGAGAATGCCTACAAAATTACTTGGGCTAATTTGAAACAAATGATGATCAAGGAATACTGCCCTCGCAGTGAAATACAGAAGCTGGAGGTTGAATTCTGGGATCATACGGTTAAGGGAAATGATATCATAACCTACAATCGTCGATTTCAGGAATTAAGGATACTTTGTCCAACAATGGTTTCCACAAAGGAAAAATTGTTGGAAAGATATATCTGGGGACTTCCATCCAGCATACAAGGGCATGTAACTTCGGCAAATCCAACGGAACTAGATGAAGCTATGCGGATGTCCCGCAGCCTCATGGACCAAGTGGTACGAATGACAGAAACCCGAAAGCAAACCAACAACAACACCAACAACACCAACAATACCAATAACCTCAACAACTCCAACTACAGTAACAACAATAACAATAGGAACAACAACAAGCGACCATGGGATGGTAACCATGGAAGTAACAACAATAACAACAACAACCAGCAAAACAAAAGACAAGAGACCGCAAAGGCTTATGTGACTGCACCAACTAGAGGCGCAGGATATACCGGGAATGCTCCACTATGCAATAAGTGTAACTTCCACCACTCAAGTCCTTGCCCGGCTAAGTGTCGCAACTGTCAGAACACTGGACACCTTGCCAGAGATTGTAGAGTCAAGGATGTAGCTACCGGTAGCAACACACAGCCGATAGTTATATGCTTCGGTTGTGGAGAAAGTGGACATTACAAGAACCGATGTCCCCAAAACCAAGGTCAACAAGTTGAAGACAACCAAGGGTGAGCATATATGATAAGAGGAGAAGGAGCTTATCAGAATCTCAACAACACTGCAGAACGATGAAGTTTAGAAATTAGTAGTCATGTTTATTTACGCACTATGTTGTACTACGTGTATCCCTAGTAATGGGAGTTTTTATGACTTAAGAATACTTAATGTTCAATAAACGACTCTTTGTGATAATTCTCATCCATTGTACTTTCTATATCCAAACCAAATTGATTGTTTAGCAGACTATTACCATTCTTTGTGACTTACTCAGTTATCTTATAAACCATTCAACAAATTTTACTTCAAGCTAATTTGTTATCACTTTATTGTTTCACATCATTTTTACTCCAAGATATTCTACCACCGTCCTAGAAAAATCACTTCGTTGATACCACCCTATAAATCAATATCATGCCTTCATTTCCAACTTTCATTACAATCCACTAAATCTCAACATACCAAAATGAAGAACACAAACCTTCTTAACCTTATCACCATCATCATCTTCACAACCCTTAATTCCACAAGCTCACTTTCTGATCTTGATGCACTTTTAAAGCTCAAATCATCCTTAGTTACACCACAAGCAAACTCATCAGCCTTACAAGATTGAATACTACGTGACTAAACCGAACATCACATTATCGGTCCTAAATTATACATAGCCTGATCACCTATGTCTAATTCAGGAGGGATCATGTTATGCTGGGAGCAGTCACCTGTATGTTTTCTTAGGAACAAACTTCTCATAAGTAAACTCATTTTATGCCACACACTGAAACGACAAATCAAACTACATCACTCTAATCCTCATAAGTAACCACACATCTTTATCGACACCACTCCAACATATAACGCACACAGAACTTCGGAACGAAGTTCCCCGTAAGGGGTGGAGACTGTAACAATTCGCAATTTCAGGTTAATTACCATTCCCGGAAAATTTCACTATTCACTTTTACTATTCATTTTTCCCGAAACTTTCCCGAAAGTTGATTTTTATCTGATATTCTTGAGTGATAAATCATTTCCATGGCAAATTAAATGTTTGACATTCGTCAGATCATTTTCGTGAAAGTTATTAAGGAATTACACGTTTTAGGGTAAAACGTCATTCAGAAATTCTACGTACAACGAAACTCGACCGCGTTAAGTGACCCCGCATCAGAAAAATGTTTGACACACTCATGATTTATTTGAGAATTAATCGTGACTGAGAAAAACATGACCAAAGACTTCCCAGCAGGTCACCCATGTCGGTACTACTCTCACATAAGCACGCTTAACCGAATGGGCGATTAACCGTTAGACCACGAAACGAGTTTCTAAGACATTTTGAGTTTTCAAAATTATTAGAATAAGTCAACATATTTTTCCCTCCTCCATTGACCAAAAATCATCACTTGATGTTACAAGTCATTTCGTGATTTTTAGGCTTACGGTTTGATGTCTAAAAGACATTTAACACCAACCGACACTAGACTGAGCCCAGTCTAGACATTATAAGTCATTTTAAATCATTTATATCATATTAGAAAAGTAACATTTTACTTTTCTCAGTTTTACGCAAAATTCGTACATTTTACGTATTACGCGTTTTAGACCCGTGTTTCCAGTTTTTAGCAGGGTTTACCACCTAAACGGAACCTACCACTCATTTTATATTTTATTATGGGACATATGGACATGTCTAACAATACTTTGAAGTTTCATAATTTTACGACACCCGGTTTTACGTTTTGAGGCCTAATCATTTACGGTTGGCATTTCCCAGAGTCAAAATGCATCTAATAACCAAGGATAATACCAAGCCAAGCCACCTCCTCCCCTTATCCCTTGTGAACCGCCAAAGGGGGGGGGGAGTCATCCCTTGTGTGGCTTGATCCTAGGCTAAGTGGTCTTGAGATGGTTACATGTGTTCACCTTGGTCTCCAAGGTGTTGACTAGTCCTAATTTGTAACCTCCTCAAGGGCATATAAATACCCCCTCCCCTCTCCTTATGGCCGGCCATCACAACACACCAAAACACTTCACACTTAGCTTTATTTCTTCCTAGTTATAGCAAGGATCAAGTGCAAGTTCAAGATAGAAACCCTAGTTAGCTTATTTTTCACCAAAACTCTTCCAAACCCTAACATACTTGGTGTTTTCTCTTGAGTTTAAATCCACTCAATACACCTCAACTTTCATTACATATCTTTCAAGAATACCAAGGGTAGAAAGGTTGCTTGAAGTGAAAAAGGGTTGAAGCAAGTCTATCAAAGTCCATTTCCTTACTTGTTACTCCTTTCTTTAGTTAGAAAGCCAAAAGTTGTAAGCCTAAACCTAACATGTTTCTTGTTAAAATTTCATGTTCATATCATTTACATGTTATCTTTGCTATATTATGTGTTGTAATTATGTCCATGATGTATCATGATGAGTAAAAGATGTTGTTGTAATGAATTATTGAAACAAGTTACTAAAACAAGCAAACTAATGAATTTCTTGGTAAGACCTGATCAAAATGGTAAAAATATGATATTTGATTATTACATATTACAGTAGAGGACTTAACAAGGAAACCATAGCAATTTGAACCACCCAAAACGAGTATACGAGTCAAAAGTTATGGCGATTTGAAATTACCAAAGATTTCCGGCAAAACTGCCAAATAGCTTCCTGATCAAATTTAAGTTTTGAAAGTCCCACTTCTGGTCCGATTCATCAAAAAGTTAAAACACGAAAGTTGTCCGAAACGACGTTTTCGTTCAGGAATAAAGAAGCTCGAGACCTAAAAATGCTTTCCGAGTGATAAAATTCTTCAAATTCTAAACAGCCCATTTTTAGGCGAAAGTCACTAGATTATGGTTATACTTTGAAAGGAACAAGAGGTCTTATGACCTATAATCAAGACCACAACCATGGCTAGAGCCAAGGTTGTGTCTCATGACCTTGGAACAAGGACCAAAGGTCATGGCTAGGCCATGACGAAATGACCATACCAATTTACATAGGCGTAAACATGAAACAATGAATTAGGCGATAACATGAACAAGCAATTTGGATCTACTTCACTAAAAGGAAACCATGAGATATTACCAAGAGAAAATGGTCATTCAAGACTTATGAAACTACCCCTAATAACAATCTTCCTGTACTAATAAACTTTCCTAAGTATATTCAAATATCGGACATGTAACTTTTCGGATCAAAACTTATATCGATATATTTCATCAACTACTACAATAGTAGGGAGCCTCATGTGAGGAGTTCATTATGTAAGCCGTCGAGTTGAGTTGTGGATTTACGAGTTAAAGTGTCCTGGCTCCTCGAACGCTTACTAACATGACTTCTGAATTATGTCGGCCCGAACGGTAGTGAACGATATACCAAAACAAACATGTTTCATGAATCTTTCTTTCAAAGACTTACAATATACATCATACCACATCATGGACTAATGCAAGATATATATATAGGCACTACTTCATATTCTCTACTCCGATCCTAAGTCGCAACATTCTATTATAGGTTGCTCGTAGAAACCTTCGCGATTCGACCATCACATTCACTACTCACTACATAACTTAAGGTGAGTTCGTAGCCCCACTTTCTATTGTTTAACTATTTTACAAACCCATGGGGGGAATACATGCTATTATTTTTCTACTCGAACACGATGCTTTCTACTGTATGCTACCCGACGATGTTTTATTATCACTAAGTAACGATTGCCATGTTCGAAGTCCCTATATCATGAACCATTAGTCACTACCTTTAGTGAGCGCGAATATTGTGAATAGATCTATTGGGATTGACGAATCCCATTTGTGTTGAGCAACGATGAGTTCACACAAATGCACTATATTTGAGATTTAGCGGTATAACGGCAAAAGTACCTTGATAGGGCTTCTATAATGCCAATTTTGTTGGTTCGATGTTAATGTTTTGGTTGCATGAGCTTAGTGAAATAAATAACGATTTTGTTTTCTAAACATTGGTGTGAGTCTATAGCTCACACTACGACATATTGTGTTCAAACGATTTAACTAAACTCTACGAATATCACTCAACCTTTGTGTTGACCTCTCAAGCATGTATTTCAGGTTCATGACGATCAAGGATGGCACGGAAGGACACGGATACTCAAAAGGGCTATAAATTTCATTATCATTCAAAAACACATTTATTATACATTGTAAACATGGAACCAATTGGGACCTCATTTTGTAAATCTCTGATATTTATACAATTTGAATGAGAAATCTTTTAAAACGACTCAATTGGAGTTCGTTTTCTATTATTGTGACTATTGTGCTATCAAGTAACACCCAGTTCGAATTCCGCTGCATCCATGAATTGGGGGTGTTACAGATTGGTACCAGAGCCATGGTTATAGAGAAACGGGTCTAATTGAGACCTAAACTATAACCACACTACAAGCAAAAACATTTTATAGCCTTCCGATCTTCGTGTCTTCCATCCTCCAGACGATTATGGACTTATTAAGCATTTTATGCTACATGAACATATATGTATATTCATATATACACACTAGGCATTTTACACTACACGAACAAATACTAGTATATTTATATATACATTCGAGTTATTTTCAATCATTTTATCTAAAACATATCTATACATGCCTATTCTATGGCATTTCGACACAACCACATTCTCCCAACCATGTTCCTACTCCAACATTTTATATCCAAGACATTGTAACTAATTACAATGGTCTTTTCTATTTCCCGGACATTGTATGACACAATGGTCTTAATCATTTCTCAAATGTTTTGAGTCACACAATGGTCTAATCTACTTCCGAGACATTGTGATTTGTGCAATGGTCTCTGGAATTATTCCACCACCTCATCAACATCATTTCATATGATATCAAAAACCCATCACAATCTATCGATTTCCAAACAAGAAATATGAAGATCTCTAAAGGATAACGAATACGAATATGTACTAGAGCCATTAACGAATACGAATATGTACTAGAGCCATTAACGAATACGAATATGTACTAGAGCCATTACCACCACCACTATCACTTCCCTTTGATATCCCTACATATGATGAATTGGATCGCTCACTATGGATTGTACCTCGACCACCATTGATCCAACAAGAAAACATGAAAACTACAGCTTCTCAAACTTCATCGACTCGTACCTCTATGACACACTAAACCAAGAAGTTGCCGATCAATCAGAACTGCTCGGACCTTCTAATCCACAATAAACTAGTGTGATGATACTAGTTAACTTTTGTACTACTAAACTGATTAGACTCAGTTAAAAAAAGGTTACGAAATCTAAGTATTAACTAGCGATAGTAAGAACGTTGTAATTACTAAACTGAAAGTATCAGTTAGTAAATTTTGAAGAAGCTTGTAATAGGTTTCGATTTTGTAAATCAACCAACGTTGTACGAATAAAACTCTTGTTTTATACTATCATGTGTTATGCCTTTAAATCTTCAACATTATTATTCTATCACTTCCTATCAAAAATCATGCTTATCTCACAACTCTCTAATTACGATGTATCTTGTGAACAATAGAATCATGGCGCCAAAGAAACAAACACCACCAACAATGACGCAAGCCGCCATCCGCAAACTGGTAAAGGACAGTATCAATGCAGCACTTATCACGGAACGAGCAGCCGTGGCTGCAGCAGCTGCAGCAGCTGCCGAAGCCACCACAGCTGCTGGTGCTGCTGATGCTGCAGCAGCCGCAGAAGCCGCCACTGCTGCGGAAGCTGCGATAGCTGCAGAGGCTGCCAGAATTGCCAGTCTTAACCTTGGAGGAACTACCCCTCCTGTGACCAATGTTACTACAGTACCAATGGGTTGCTCGTTCATTTCCTACCTGAAATGTGAACCCCTCAAATTCAAGGGTACTGAAGGGGTTGTAGGTTTGACCCGTTGGTTCGAAAAGGCGGAGTCGGTGTTCTTGGTTAGTAAATGTACCGAGGACGATAAAGTTCAGTATGCCACGAGTACTCTGTTGAATGAGGCATTGTCCTGGTGGAACTCAATTGCTCAACCCATGGGCATTGAGAATGCCTACAAAATTACTTGGGCTAATTTGAAACAAATGATGATCAAGGAATACTGCCCTCGCAGTGAAATACAGAAGCTGGAGGTTGAATTCTGGGATCATACGGTTAAGGGAAATGATATCATAACCTACAATCGTCGATTTCAGGAATTAAGGATACTTTGTCCAACAATGGTTTCCACAAAGGAAAAATTGTTGGAAAGATATATCTGGGGACTTCCATCCAGCATACAAGGGCATGTAACTTCGGCAAATCCAACGGAACTAGATGAAGCTATGCGGATGTCCCGCAGCCTCATGGACCAAGTGGTACGAATGACAGAAACCCGAAAGCAAACCAACAACAACACCAACAACACCAACAATACCAATAACCTCAACAACTCCAACTACAGTAACAACAATAACAATAGGAACAACAACAAGCGACCATGGGATGGTAACCATGGAAGTAACAACAATAACAACAACAACCAGCAAAACAAAAGACAAGAGACCGCAAAGGCTTATGTGACTGCACCAACTAGAGGCGCAGGATATACCGGGAATGCTCCACTATGCAATAAGTGTAACTTCCACCACTCAAGTCCTTGCCCGGCTAAGTGTCGCAACTGTCAGAACACTGGACACCTTGCCAGAGATTGTAGAGTCAAGGATGTAGCTACCGGTAGCAACACACAGCCGATAGTTATATGCTTCGGTTGTGGAGAAAGTGGACATTACAAGAACCGATGTCCCCAAAACCAAGGTCAACAAGTTGAAGACAACCAAGGGTGAGCATATATGATAAGAGGAGAAGGAGCTTATCAGAATCTCAACAACACTGCAGAACGATGAAGTTTAGAAATTAGTAGTCATGTTTATTTACGCACTATGTTGTACTACGTGTATCCCTAGTAATGGGAGTTTTTATGACTTAAGAATACTTAATGTTCAATAAACGACTCTTTGTGATAATTCTCATCCATTGTACTTTCTATATCCAAACCAAATTGATTGTTTAGCAGACTATTACCATTCTTTGTGACTTACTCAGTTATCTTATAAACCATTCAACAAATTTTACTTCAAGCTAATTTGTTATCACTTTATTGTTTCACATCATTTTTACTCCAAGATATTCTACCACCGTCCTAGAAAAATCACTTCGTTGATACCACCCTATAAATCAATATCATGCCTTCATTTCCAACTTTCATTACAATCCACTAAATCTCAACATACCAAAATGAAGAACACAAACCTTCTTAACCTTATCACCATCATCATCTTCACAACCCTTAATTCCACAAGCTCACTTTCTGATCTTGATGCACTTTTAAAGCTCAAATCATCCTTAGTTACACCACAAGCAAACTCATCAGCCTTACAAGATTGAATACTACGTGACTAAACCGAACATCACATTATCGGTCCTAAATTATACATAGCCTGATCACCTATGTCTAATTCAGGAGGGATCATGTTATGCTGGGAGCAGTCACCTGTATGTTTTCTTAGGAACAAACTTCTCATAAGTAAACTCATTTTATGCCACACACTGAAACGACAAATCAAACTACATCACTCTAATCCTCATAAGTAACCACACATCTTTATCGACACCACTCCAACATATAACGCACACAGAACTTCGGAACGAAGTTCCCCGTAAGGGGTGGAGACTGTAACAATTCGCAATTTCAGGTTAATTACCATTCCCGGAAAATTTCACTATTCACTTTTACTATTCATTTTTCCCGAAACTTTCCCGAAAGTTGATTTTTATCTGATATTCTTGAGTGATAAATCATTTCCATGGCAAATTAAATGTTTGACATTCGTCAGATCATTTTCGTGAAAGTTATTAAGGAATTACACGTTTTAGGGTAAAACGTCATTCAGAAATTCTACGTACAACGAAACTCGACCGCGTTAAGTGACCCCGCATCAGAAAAATGTTTGACACACTCATGATTTATTTGAGAATTAATCGTGACTGAGAAAAACATGACCAAAGACTTCCCAGCAGGTCACCCATGTCGGTACTACTCTCACATAAGCACGCTTAACCGAATGGGCGATTAACCGTTAGACCACGAAACGAGTTTCTAAGACATTTTGAGTTTTCAAAATTATTAGAATAAGTCAACATATTTTTCCCTCCTCCATTGACCAAAAATCATCACTTGATGTTACAAGTCATTTCGTGATTTTTAGGCTTACGGTTTGATGTCTAAAAGACATTTAACACCAACCGACACTAGACTGAGCCCAGTCTAGACATTATAAGTCATTTTAAATCATTTATATCATATTAGAAAAGTAACATTTTACTTTTCTCAGTTTTACGCAAAATTCGTACATTTTACGTATTACGCGTTTTAGACCCGTGTTTCCAGTTTTTAGCAGGGTTTACCACCTAAACGGAACCTACCACTCATTTTATATTTTATTATGGGACATATGGACATGTCTAACAATACTTTGAAGTTTCATAATTTTACGACACCCGGTTTTACGTTTTGAGGCCTAATCATTTACGGTTGGCATTTCCCGGAGTCAAAATGCATCTAATAACCAAGGATAATACCAAGCCAAGCCACCTCCTCCCCTTATCCCTTGTGAACCGCCAAAGGGGGGGGGGAGTCATCCCTTGTGTGGCTTGATCCTAGGCTAAGTGGTCTTGAGATGGTTACATGTGTTCACCTTGGTCTCCAAGGTGTTGACTAGTCCTAATTTGTAACCTCCTCAAGGGCATATAAATACCCCCTCCCCTCTCCTTATGGCCGGCCATCACAACACACCAAAACACTTCACACTTAGCTTTATTTCTTCCTAGTTATAGCAAGGATCAAGTGCAAGTTCAAGATAGAAACCCTAGTTAGCTTATTTTTCACCAAAACTCTTCCAAACCCTAACATACTTGGTGTTTTCTCTTGAGTTTAAATCCACTCAATACACCTCAACTTTCATTACATATCTTTCAAGAATACCAAGGGTAGAAAGGTTGCTTGAAGTGAAAAAGGGTTGAAGCAAGTCTATCAAAGTCCATTTCCTTACTTGTTACTCCTTTCTTTAGTTAGAAAGCCAAAAGTTGTAAGCCTAAACCTAACATGTTTCTTGTTAAAATTTCATGTTCATATCATTTACATGTTATCTTTGCTATATTATGTGTTGTAATTATGTCCATGATGTATCATGATGAGTAAAAGATGTTGTTGTAATGAATTATTGAAACAAGTTACTAAAACAAGCAAACTAATGAATTTCTTGGTAAGACCTGATCAAAATGGTAAAAATATGATATTTGATTATTACATATTACAGTAGAGGACTTAACAAGGAAACCATAGCAATTTGAACCACCCAAAACGAGTATACGAGTCAAAAGTTATGGCGATTTGAAATTACCAAAGATTTCCGGCAAAACTGCCAAATAGCTTCCTGATCAAATTTAAGTTTTGAAAGTCCCACTTCTGGTCCGATTCATCAAAAAGTTAAAACACGAAAGTTGTCCGAAACGACGTTTTCGTTCAGGAACAAAGAAGCTCGAGACCTAAAAATGCTTTCCGAGTGATAAAATTCTTCAAATTCTAAACAGCCCATTTTTAGGCGAAAGTCACTAGATTATGGTTATACTTTGAAAGGAACAAGAGGTCTTATGACCTATAATCAAGACCACAACCATGGCTAGAGCCAAGGTTGTGTCTCATGACCTTGGAACAAGGACCAAAGGTCATGGCTAGGCCATGACGAAATGACCATACCAATTTACATAGGCGTAAACATGAAACAATGAATTAGGCGATAACATGAACAAGCAATTTGGATCTACTTCACTAAAAGGAAACCATGAGATATTACCAAGAGAAAATGGTCATTCAAGACTTATGAAACTACCCCTAATAACAATCTTCCTGTACTAATAAACTTTCCTAAGTATATTCAAATATCGGACATGTAACTTTTCGGATCAAAACTTATATCGATATATTTCATCAACTACTACAATAGTAGGGAGCCTCATGTGAGGAGTTCATTATGTAAGCCGTCGAGTTGAGTTGTGGATTTACGAGTTAAAGTGTCCTGGCTCCTCGAACGCTTACTAACATGACTTCTGAATTATGTCGGCCCGAACGGTAGTGAACGATATACCAAAACAAACATGTTTCATGAATCTTTCTTTCAAAGACTTACAATATACATCATACCACATCATGGACTAATGCAAGATATATATATAGGCACTACTTCATATTCTCTACTCCGATCCTAAGTCGCAACATTCTATTATAGGTTGCTCGTAGAAACCTTCGCGATTCGACCATCACATTCACTACTCACTACATAACTTAAGGTGAGTTCGTAGCCCCACTTTCTATTGTTTAACTATTTTACAAACCCATGGGGGGAATACATGCTATTATTTTTCTACTCGAACACGATGCTTTCTACTGTATGCTACCCGACGATGTTTTATTATCACTAAGTAACGATTGCCATGTTCGAAGTCCCTATATCATGAACCATTAGTCACTACCTTTAGTGAGCGCGAATATTGTGAATAGATCTATTGGGATTGACGAATCCCATTTGTGTTGAGCAACGATGAGTTCACACAAATGCACTATATTTGAGATTTAGCGGTATAACGGCAAAAGTACCTTGATAGGGCTTCTATAATGCCAATTTTGTTGGTTCGATGTTAATGTTTTGGTTGCATGAGCTTAGTGAAATAAATAACGATTTTGTTTTCTAAACATTGGTGTGAGTCTATAGCTCACACTACGACATATTGTGTTCAAACGATTTAACTAAACTCTACGAATATCACTCAACCTTTGTGTTGACCTCTCAAGCATGTATTTCAGGTTCATGACGATCAAGGATGGCACGGAAGGACACGGATACTCAAAAGGGCTATAAATTTCATTATCATTCAAAAACACATTTATTATACATTGTAAACATGGAACCAATTGGGACCTCATTTTGTAAATCTCTGATATTTATACAATTTGAATGAGAAATCTTTTAAAACGACTCAATTGGAGTTCGTTTTCTATTATTGTGACTATTGTGCTATCAAGTAACACCCAGTTCGAATTCCGCTGCATCCATGAATTGGGGGTGTTACATTGAAGAGGTTGTGGGTGGTGGCGAAGTGCTTAAGGTTGTCGATGATGAGTTGAGTAGAGTGATATCGACACTTAAGGATGGAGGTGGTGAATTTGATAGTCGTTTGGATGAAATAAATTTGAATTTAAACGAGGAATTAGCGGATTCTCAATCTGTATATTCTTCGTATCACCTTGAGGGCATGGTGATTTTTGAAGGAGTGAGGAGTGTTATGGCATGGGTAGCGGAAGGCGGAAGAATTATGTTGTGTTATGTCCAAGGTAGTGGAAGACGGAAGAGGAAAAAGGTGTTGGTTGCGGTAGCGGAAGACAAGAGAACTATGGGAGTGGAAGATAGGACTAAGATATGGGATCCCGGAAGCAAGAGAAATTTTTCAAGACAACACCTTGAGGACAAGGTGATTTCGAAGGAGTGGGGAATGATACACCCCGAGTTTTAAGTCATGTTACATTTATTTAGGATATGTGTTTGTGTCGTATTAGGAAACTATCATTGTTTAGATATATCTTTATGTTTGGCTTGTTTTACAAGCTAGGGTTATTCGGTTATATATACCGAATCATTATTATAAATAAATCAATCAAAAGTTAATAAACAAATCTCTAGTTCTTCTCTTCTATTTTCTGACGGAGCGAGCACACGCTTGAAGTGGTGTCTTATACCGATACAACCTCTAACAGGGTCGTATCAATTGGTGCTATTGAGAGCTCTCGTTGAGAGGGTTTTTTATTAGGGCTCCAAAAAATTAAAAAAAAAATCACTGTTCACGACAATATTCACGGTACTGTTCATCGACTACTATTCATCGCTACTGTTCATCGATCGGCACTGTTCACTGGTACTGTGTCACGAGTTATTGTTCATCACTAGTTACTGTTCATCAGGAAAAAAAAATTCTTCTTTGAGATATTGTTCATGGCATCGGGTAGCAGCAATCGAAACGCACTATCTAAGCTCTTGCAAATGGGTAACGTGGCTGAATGTCAGAGTGAGTTTGTGGTACTTGCAAATCGAGTAACAAGGATATCTGAATCTTTACTTATATCGTTTTATATCTCCGGACTTAAACTGGATCTACAATGTTTACTCTTACGGTCAAATCCCAAAACTTTAGACGAAGCTTTTTCATTGACCCGTGCGGCGGAAACAAGCTTTGCGAACCTAGATATTTGGGAATTTTTGAGGTCTAATCCTTTAACTTTGGGAGAAGACTTCTTCAAAGCTCGTATCACCGAGGTTCGTTTTGAGACAATTGCAAGGGAAGAGAAAGAGCATATCGTTGAAAAGAAAATAGATGTCATTCTACCATTAGAGGGTGAATTTGCTTCACCTAAAGCGGCTGAAGAGTCATTGAATGCTGATGAGTATATTGGAGTTGAAGAGGTTGTGGGTGGTGGCGAAGTGCTTAAGGTTGTCGAGGATGAGTTGAGTAGAGTGATATCGACACTTAAGGATGGAGGTGGTGAATTTGATAGTCGTTTGGATGAAATAAATTTGAATTTAAACGAGGAATTAGCGGATTCTCAATCTGTATATTCTTCGTATCACCTTGAGGGCATGGTGATTTTTGAAGGAGTGAGGAGTGTTATGGCATGGGTAGCGAAAGGCGGAAGAATTATGTTGTGTTATGTCCAAGGTAGTGGAAGACGGAAGAGGAAAAAGGTGTTGGTTGCGGTAGCGGAAGACAAGAGAACTATGGGAGTGGAAGATAGGACTAAGATATGGGATCCCGGAAGCAAGAGAAATTTTTCAAGACCACACCTTGAGGACAAGGTGATTTCGAAGGAGTGGGGAATGATACGCCCCGAGTTTTATGTCATGTTACATTTATTTAGGATATGTGTTTGTGTCGTATTAGGAAACTATCATTGTTTAGATATATCTTTATGTTTGGCTTGTTTTACAAGCTAGGGTTATTCGGTTATATATACCGAATCATTATTATAAATAAATCAATCAAAAGTTAATAAACAAATCTCTAGTTCTTCTCTTCTATTTTCTGACGTAGTGAGCACACGCTTGAAGTGGTGTCTTATACCGATACAACCTCTAACAGGGTCGTATCAATTGGTGCTATTGAGAGCTCTCGTTGAGAGGGTTTTTTATTAGGGCTCCAAAAAATTTTTAAAAAAATCACTGTTCACGACAATATTCACGGTACTGTTCATTGACTACTATTCATCGCTACTGTTCATCGATCGGCACTGTTCACTGGTACTGTGTCACGAGTTATTGTTCATCACTAGTTACTGTTCATCAGGAAAAAAAATTCTTCTTTGAGATATTGTTCATGGCATCGGGTAGCAGCAATCGAAACGCACTATCTAAGCTCTTGCAAATGGGTAACGTGGCTGAATGTCAGAGTGAGTTTGTGGTACTTGCAAATCGAGTAACAGGGATATCTGAATCTTTACTTATATCGTTTTATATCTCCGGACTTAAACTGGATCTACAATGTTTACTCTTACGGTCAAATCCCAAAACTTTAGACGAAGCTTTTTCATTGACCCGTGTGGCGGAAACAAGCTTCGCGAACCTAGATATTTGGGAATTTTTGAGGTCTAATCCTTTAACTTTGGGAGAAGACTTCTTCAAAGCTCGTATCACCGAGGTTCGTTTTGAGACAATTGCAAGGGAAGAGAAAGAGCATATCGTTGAAAAGAAAATAGATGTCATTCTACCATTAGAGGGTGAATTTGCTTCACCTAAAGCGGCTGAAGAGTCATTGAATGCTGATGAGTATATTGGAGTTGAAGAGGTTGTGGGTGGTGGCGAAGTGCTTAAGGTTGTCGATGATGAGTTGAGTAGAGTGATATCGACACTTAAGGATGGAGGTGGTGAATTTGATAGTCGTTTGGATGAAATAAATTTGAATTTAAACGAGGAATTAGCGGATTCTCAATCTGTATATTCTTCGTATCACCTTGAGGGCATGGTGATTTTTGAAGGAGTGAGGAGTGTTATGGCATGGGTAGCGGAAGGCGGAAGAATTATGTTGTGTTATGTCCAAGGTAGTGGAAGACGGAAGAGGAAAAAGGTGTTGGTTGCGGTAGCGGAAGACAAGAGAACTATGGGAGTGGAAGATAGGACTAAGATATGGGATCCCGGAAGCAAGAGAAATTTTTCAAGACCACACCTTGAGGACAAGGTGATTTCGAAGGAGTGGGGAATGATACGCCCCGAGTTTTATGTCATGTTACATTTATTTAGGATATGTGTTTGTGTCGTATTAGGAAACTATCATTGTTTAGATATATCTTTATGTTTGGCTTGTTTTACAAGCTAGGGTTATTCGGTTATATATACCGAATCATTATTATAAATAAATCAATCAAAAGTTAATAAACAAATCTCTAGTTCTTCGGGATAAAAGCTCGGGGCGTATCACAGGCTAGTTTACATAATTAATTTAATACCATAAAGTATGGGTTTCTCTTATATGGAAATGTAACACATTGAGATTGTAAAGAATATGGACCGCTTTCAATCCATAAATAGAATGACGAGAATTGAAGCAAAGAACTATGCATGAAAACCAAAAAAAAAAAAAAAAAAAAAAAAGTGCCATTTTTAAGAACACCATACAATTTCCACAACCTCAACATCTGTAGTTATCTATGTACAGGACTACAAACACATCAAAGCGTACCTTCATATACAAAACAATCGTGCAAGTACTTTTATGTTATTATTCTGCCTGGCTGTTTTCTAACTAAAAAGCAGTTGGTCAATACTTGGCTATTCCAAAATCTGCACAGACAATCTATGGCGACTGCAAGCTTGAATGTAGGCTAAGATCATTTGGTCTATCAAGTGGAAGATTTTCCATCTGTACAATCCCGTACTCAAAGTTCAACATATTTACTTTTTCTTCACTTTGAAGTTCGTTTAAACTTTTTTTACTGTAAAATGTAAAACCTATAGTCATAACAGCTGCAATGATGAAAGAGATTATGTTGTAGATAATTTCTAATGCACTCATATGATGATGTCCATATTGTATATTAGCAAACGTCCTTAGTAACCTCCCACTGCATTAGTAAACAATAAGATCACCAGATATGTACAGTAATATTTAGTTTGATAGCAAGTAAATAATATAAAGATAGCTGGAGGGGTCAGTTGGGTGACGAGTCAAAACAGATTCGGGTTAAATAAACATTATAGTACGAATATGAAAGAAGCGGAAACTAGAAGATTTAGTTACCTGTAGATGTAAATGAAGGCTTCAGGAATCATTCCGGCAATGGATCCCCATAGATAGGGCCCAAACATCATACCTGTCACGACTATTGCATAGTTGAAAATGGTGTATGGAAATGGAGAAATTCTAAAGAGTGCAACCATTCGAAATTGATAGAACCAGCCCCCTTCCCCAGCCATTCTAATCATTGAAGCTGTCTGTGGCCATTTCTTTAACCATTTCTGCAAATCGGATAAACAATAAATTATCAGTATCTAGTAAGCAAAGAGGAAAGAAAACTATGCATCTGTTACAACTTTACAACTTGTCTTGCCCTAGAGGTGTCCCATTTGACCCTTATTTATATAAGCGGGTTGATTCGGCTATGATATATCCGAGGTGGAAATGGGTGTGTTTCATCAGTTACATGGTCCAATAATAAATTTGAAGGCAAAAATGTTTAGTTAAAAAGGATCAAAATGTAAGTGATGAAAAATAATGCAAACACATATCACGGTTTATTATCATCATATCTAGCAAAAACTTTAAGTACACAATTGCATTTCAAAATAAACACAAAGTGCTTGCGGGTCACACACTGACTCGTACTAAAGATTTGCCCCATTTTGACTCATTAACCACCCGTCCGACCTGCCCCTTACCACCTTTACTGAGTGCAGGTAAATCTCACAGTTATAGTAAATGACTCACATGGATACGATCACGAAAGAATAGACCAATAAAATATGGCAAAACCATTCCAATAGTAGTTCCAACCATGATTATTACAAATCCCAATCCATAACCAAAGATCATCCCTGCAAGCCACATGGAAGGACCAGATGGAATGAACACCACAGGGAAAAGTGCCAGCGATACTACTAGTATGACAGCAAGAGCTGGACGACCAAACGTCTCAGCCTCCCATTGCATCATTGGAAGCAACACCTACAAAATATAAAGAGAATGATATCAAAATACTCCCTTCTACTTACAACTTTATAATACAACAAACTCTATCAATACATACAAAAAATACAATTATGATGTGTATGCTCTGAAATCCAAATATGACATACCTTCTCAAAGAGTAATGGCACACCCCATTTCATTAAAATGAGGCAAACTAAAATAGTAATAACGGTGTATATTACAGCCTTGATCCACCATATCCATGACCTGCCACTCATTTCAATTTGAGGTTGTAACGTATCAACTTCAACCTTATCTTCAGCAGATATAACCAGTCTCTGATATTCACTATCTCCTCTAGCAAAAAGCCTGGTCTCAGGATTTGCAACACGCTTTGCAATCTCTCCTGAGGCTGGCATCTTTGCTAACAAACCTGAAAATTTACCATTTAAGGTCAAAAAACATAAATTTATAAATTTTACAAGTTTATACGGAGTAATTGAATCTATAGATTTAACAATATCAAATGGTTAGATTATAGGTCAGTTTCATCACAATGTGCATCAAAATCATCATATTTTTACATGTCCCATGATAAAATAGTTCGAACTTCCTAACAAATTACATAAATTGAATAGGTGTACAACTGTATGAACACTTTCAGACATAAATGTTAGGCACAAAATTAAAATCTCGAACATCAACAATCAACCAACATGAAAACATGAATTTGCATAGACTAACAACCAAACCATCTCATTGCCTAAATCGCAGAAAATGGCATATTGCAATGGCACAAAATTGTATATTTCATGTAAATAAAGCTAAAAAACATCGACATTCATAAATTATATATGACTCGTAATAGATCCCGTATTGAACATTTCAGGCGATATATACTTTTAACATTGCAAGACATAAAAACGATAAAAGTGCCATGAGTAATTAGGGGTTTAAATAAGATTTGAAAAAACATACAATAGTGAGTCAGGAGACGTGGTTATAATTAACGTCGCCTGAGAAATCACCGGCAACGTTAATCTTTTCCAATCAAGGTTTTTGAAATTGATCGGAGATGATGATTGAAAATGATAAACAGAAACCATGCATATACTTTTCATTTTATTACTATTTTGCATGACAATAATTTGTTTTTGGTTGGTTAAGATTTAAGAACGAGGCCAAACGATGAAACACGTGCATCCATATATAAATAACATTTTAATTGTGTAATACATGGTTCGTAATTAAAAAAAATGTAACGAAATCTTTAACAGATTGTTATTATATCTAGTAAAAGTATTTTATTTTATTTATTTGTTTTGATGTACCAAAGTTCATTTTGTGCTACGTAGAAAAAAAATATCTAATCTATTAGAGCAAAGTTTTTACCAATGAGGCCACAAAACGATATACGTACAAACTTAAACGAGCTTGCAAGATTTATTAAAGAACTTGCATAAAATAAAAGTTCCATATTAAAATGATGTTTTAATGGTTCCCGAATCCGCCATCAGGTTGGAGTACGAGGTTCGTCACGCTCGTATTTGTGAGCAAAACATCAAAAGACACGTCGTTTAAGTCAAACGCAAAGCAAAATTGTAATTAAAAATTGTATGACCCGAGAATTGCAATTTACTCATTAAATTCCTGAAACAGGCAAGCATGCCATTTGTCATCTAACATAACACGGCTACACTATACTCTAGATCTGAAATTTCTAAAACAGGTACGAAATAATTGTTCATATTTGGCATTTTACTACTACAGCAATGACAAAAAACACCTAAGCAAAAAAACAATTCAGGCTTTCGATTACAAGCTGCAGGTGAATTGCCTCGAAATTTCAAATGATAAAACAGCCGGCTCGGGTATATACAGAAATCAAAGCTTTTTTACAAGCTGAGTGAACCTTGAAAGCCTTCATTAGCACACGTTGCGTAGTGTAACTAGATGATGAAAAATTATGAGGTTGCAGAGGACATCACATCATCTGAGTCGATATTTAGCTGAATGGAAAATTAAAAAAGATGGTAAGTCTACATACTTAGAAGCACGTTGAGGGTTTATGAGTAAAGGTGGAAAAGTTCTTCCAGGATACTTATAAATGGGTCTGTTTGGGTTATATTTTATGCTTGCTTACTAACCGGGTGTAACTGAATTCGCTAAAAAATGGTAAAATGAGTCGAAAGTCATCCGCAGCGTATATTATGGCATAAAAACCTATTCATCATTTTATTCAAGAAGTTTACTGTTATTGGACTAATATGATTTTGTTTAGAGACTGTTTTGGATCAGCCCAACCCAGCTCAACTAGTACAAAAATACCCATTTGCCTGGTTACCCAACCCTGCCCTCTAAATGGGATTATGAGCAGTCGAGAATTCAAAATATCACCTGTTGGAAATGCTTTTGCAGAGCTGTTTGTAACAAGGCTCTCAGTTTTTCACATTGATCAACCATATGGCCTGACTTAATCAACTCCCCAAGTTTACACCACAATCGTTCAATTGTTGTGTATGGAAACCATACTGCAAATGTCCTCTTTCTACGAATCACATCAGCTGGTCTCTGTATGTATGCAACAAATGTATCAATAAAAATTTAGGAGTATAAAAGTATAAAACAAAAGATGCTATATATCCTGATGATGGCAACCAGAGTCATGGTTTTTTCAAATGAATGCACTCAACGTTTAAGCTTAACTATGTTAAAACATACTGCTCGGCCAAGATAAGACCCAATACTAGCAAAAAACAAGTTATGTATATCCATGCCAATTCACTAAGAATGGGAGACATTTTAGCATCGACCCAGTTTAGAAAACATAACTTCCAAAACATAAAAAAATTGCATTTGTGAACTAAGATCTACATAATAGAAGATAAAGATATGATTAGTTAGTTTATATAGTAACTACCAGTAAGATACTGATTATTGATTTAAAAAATAAATAAATAAATAAATAAATAAAAATAAAATAACACTGTTAATCACGTATGCTAAATAAGTCAAGCAAGGAGATCACAACATACCAGTGACGTGAGGGATTCAATATAGTGAAGCAACAGATTAGTAGCCTCTGGATATCGCCCATAATCAACATAAAGTTGGAACAACAATGCAGGACTTGATTCAGACCCAGCCATGCCCAATGTTCCTTTGATTGTGCTCTGTCATAAATAGTGAGGAAATAAATCACAATAAGTATTAGTCATTAACTTACATTTATCCTAGAAGCAAGCATACTTGCAAAACTGAAACTAGAAAATTATTCAAATATATACTTAGTATAATTGGTACTAATTTTGAATATTAGGTATTGAATGTGATAATCTAAACATTATGTTGAGTTGTGCATTTCTAATAGTTTTATTTAATAAACTGTACCTTTCTATGTATGAATATGATGTGAAATCATACCTATAGTGTGAGGAACCAAAAGACAGAAAAGTGGAGGAATATTTACCTTGAACATCTGGACAAGCCAAAGAGGAAGTTCAATCAACCGGTCAGCACAGAGAAGGGTTTCTGCAACAATTGCTGGCAATCTAGGATGAAAAGATTTATATTTTTCCTGCATTCAATAGTTTATGTATACTTGTAAGATATATAGACTTACACAATTTTCAATCTGGTAAACAGAACTGAGTTCCTACTAAAATAAGTAATTCTTTGGCATTGAAGAAAAAGGGTTAGGCACATAAAAGACAAAGCGTTGCTAAAGATATTGTACTTAACGATCAGGTGATGACTAATTTAAACTTGTAAATAAGAACTTCAATTTAGATAAGATCAGAAAAGAGTTACGGACTATGTATTGCTCAAGAGCATCCCACTGGTCATTCCCTTTGGATTGTTGTGCTGCAGGAACTATGTCTAGAGAATTATGAGCAACCTCATTCTTCGATGATGTTAGAAGTAGACCTTGCTTTTTTATATTTTCCCTGAAATCGAAATAAAAAGTTATTCTCTGAAACAGCTATGAAGTTTATACCAAGTAAAATCACCGACTGGTATGTGCAAGCTCAAAAAGATCACTTGCATCTAAAGATAAAGCAAAAGGAAGCTAGAAGTGGCAACCTTAACTAATTTAATTACTAATAGGTAGATTTAGGTTAATAGATTATTCCTAGCGAGTCAAATAGGCTAAACTGCTGAATTGGGTTGAAAGTTGCCTAAAAATGAATTCTTAGAGCTTACAGTTTCCTGATTTAATTACTAATAGGTAGATATCAGTGCCTTACAAAAACTAAGATTACAAAGAATGATTGCAGGTCAACAGACCACATTCTGTTTTGACCTGATTTATAAACAGCCCAGTTTAAGCCAAACCCAGTTTGACCTGTTAACTAACTAGGCCATCCCGCTCATCTTGCAACATCTCGATGAGACAACAAAAAGTAGCAAAGTCCAAAATAACATAGACAAACAAGTGATGAGCGATACCTGGTTGGACAACATTTCAGCGACATGGCAACAAAAACTCTTTCCAGTTCCCTGAACAAAAAATCGTAATTTCTTCAGCAGTTGCAAAGAAGAAACCAAGAGAGGATGTGGATTGGGCTAATTCTATCGAGAAAGTTAAAAGACAGCATACCTCTTCAACGCTGAACCTTTATAAAATTTTAGAATTACAGTGAAAACCATATCATATAGATTCGACTGCACCAACAGCTCAACCAAGTTTGGAGGAGGTCTCTCAATCCCTGAAAGAGTATGCAACAGCTACATTATATGGCATTTACACAAGATAATACTAAATGAAACCGTTTTTATAAAAAACATAGGAATCATTGTTTGTCTATTATGGTGAGACTTAAAAAGTCAATTAATACGGTATTGAATACTGTGAATTTGATGACAACAAGACGAGAAATGGTTGGTACCAGTAAATGTCCAATTAACATTCGCCAGAGAGAGCAAATGTTCGGCAGACGTCAATACAAACTCATTTTCAAGCTTTTCAATATCCATGCAGGATTCCAGCTTTTCACTAGGAAAATCATCATTAGCTTCTGCAAAGAAAAAAGACAAAAATAAATGTCATGATTTAGCTATTAGTGAAAGTAAAAAGTCAACATGGGCTTAAAAGTCTTTGAACAATTACCCTCCTCTGAAACTGTTATTCTAGCCTTTTTACTTGGATATAATTCTTTCAGAACAGACTTTCCTTGATGCACTGGATCAATCCATGCAGAGGATGGTTGAACAAGATGCAACGCATTTATAGTGGCAGAGAGGCAGTTTAATCTTTCTTGCAGAACCAATGATCTGACTTGGTAATCTTTTGAAGCTGTTTCACTTTTCAATTGGGCTGAATGGAGGTACATATAACTTGCAGCCTTGCGCCAGTTATGTCGATGCATCTCAAATGCATACAGCAATTTGTAAGGGTTGGGTTTTACTGTAACATCTGAGCGTTCTGCCTGCACGATAAACTTAGAAATTATATAAAGAAACATTTTGTAGTACAGCAGCCATTATACTGTCTAGAAGAAATAATGCAGGGGTAACGGGTGAAACAGAGTTCGGACCAAAACATCTAAATTTTTGTGCAAGATAGGTGCCAGGGATAACGGGTCAAACATGGTCCGGGCTAAAACAGGGTTCGACCCGAAACACTTCTTGCGAATAATTTTTTCATAAGTACTGAATGTGTCAAGTTTGTTTTACAAAAGCTATATCATTTTAATAATAATCTTATGTTTTGAATAAAATAATTTAGGAGATTTTATGCATTTACACTACACTTTGGGTAACTTTTAAACCATTCATATTAAATTATTGATCTCGATGCTACCCACAGGAAATAAAACAGAACCTGAATTCATCCATTCAAAAGTAGATAAGCAGAAACTGCAACCTTTATATTACTCTAAAAAATGCTACATACCTTCCAAGCAAGTTCCTGCTCCACCTTCTCAGCTAAACCAATGAAAGGTAATTGGCCATCACAAAGAATCTACAACAAAAAAAGCAAATTCAAGCTTTTGTCCTTTTCAAGAATATGGTGACCCATATGAGTCTATGACTTAAAAAAGCAATGAAAATATAATTATGACATTGGCAGAGAATGTTACCTTAATTGCACCACGCTCATAAAGAACAATGATGAAACGCCTTAAGCAAATGTACTTGCTTTCTTCATCTGGGTTTGAAATTATTGCACAATATGCATCATGGTAAAAGCTCAAATCAAGTGTGAATTTAAATACATTAGCCCAAAGTCGCCCTTTAACTATAGTTGGTGACTCATTGAGAAAATCAGCCCCTGAATATGTATCATTAAGGCCCAAAACTTCATCGACTTGTTCAAGAGCAGCAAGAGCAAATTGGCAGGCACCTGCACTCATATTATATCGCTCGAATATCTGCATTGCCCATTGATAATAATGAAGCTTCCAAGCTGTAGGCGAGACATGTTCAGCTGCAAACAAGTACAATATAAGAACTACAATGTAAGATGAAAATTTAACTTATTTCAAATTTCCAGATAGACTTACAGATACCAAGGTGAGGCAATCCAGATTCATATGGCAAACTCTGTAATGTCTTTGAAGCCCCATCTAAAGATGCAGCTCTATAGAGACAACAAACAAGAAAACACATCAGATCCTCCTTGAGCTTCGAGAAATTAAGTAGTAAAACCGATTACAACTTAAAGGCGAGCTATTATATATAAACACATAGACACCCAAAACAAAGTCAGAGTTTAGTTATATGTATCATGTCCTGCGTCACTCTCAGTGTTATATGTAAGACTTTGTATTGTGTGTCTATGTCTGTATACATATAACTATATTGTGCATCATTGAAAAAAGTACGACATCCAACACTGAGAGTGACAGAACATTATACATACCTCCAAGACTTTACAGAATAACGTACATATATGAAACAAGATAACCTCCAAGAATTAAGATTGTTTGAAAAACCAAAAATGAAACACTAGGAGATGTTGCGACAGTATACATACCTAAAAAAGCAGGAAATAGCTTCACTAACTTTCTTCTCGCTAGATGCACGTGGTGCATGACAATGTGCTTGTGCAAGAAGACAACACCCAAGAAGGTGAAGAAGTGTGCACCATTCATTGTTTACACCCTGAATACTGCCAGATGTTTTCTCCTTGAGTATATTTTGGTTTACCACAGTAAGAATATGCTTCAAAAACAAACAAAATAAGAATCCTATCAGTACACTTCTTGTATCAAAAATGTTGAACTATACTAGAACTGTGATAATAGGAGGCAAAACAAGTGGGCTAGGTAGCAGGTCAAAATGAGTAATTTCAAGTCCGGATCAAGACGGTTCGTGTTGACCTTTAGCTCAACTTTTAATAAATTCTGTAAATAATTACTGAATTGTATACAATTGTGAATTATGGATTAAAATAAACTTCTACTTATAATAAAATAACTGAATATTTTAACCATTTGAATGCATTTAAAGTGATTTTCAATTGGTTTGACTGGTTCAAATCATTTGACCTAATTCCTTTATAAAAAGTTTTCACCCCTTGAAAAAACCAAACCCAAATTGATCCGTTATATATGGTCTGAAATTGGCACCTCTAACTGCAATGATGATCTAATAAAAACAAAGTAATAACCTCAACAGCATCAAACTGTCCATGCTTAAGCAAGATCAAAGCAAGCATGGTTGAACGAGTAGAAAAAGAAGATGACCCATCTTCACTCCTGCCCCACACAATCCAACTTGTGAAGTTCCGTACTGGCGTAATGAACGAGCTGGGATTTGGAAGATGTCTTGAATCAACACCATTCTGACTTTCAAAGGACCTTTGATGATCTAGTAAAAGAATAAAAGCCAAAGTGAAGTCGCATTTCCCAAGCTTGTCATTCCATGATCTTCGGTTGGCAGTGCTATCTGGCAGCGCATAAATCACACACACACACCAAAAAAAAAAAAAAAAAAAAAGAAAAAGAAAGAAATGAAATTAATGCCAAAAATAAATAATATCAACTAATTATCATGTTTTATGTGCATAACATTAAGAATGCACATCGCTAGAAGCCTAGAATCACAAGTGTACAGTGTTACTAATCAGCTATTACTAAAATTATCACTGGATTTGAGATAAGTATGGCAAATATAATCTATTTATTTAAAAAGGGGTCGAATTGAACCAGTTTCATCACCAACAAGTCACACAGCTAAAATCAATATATCTAGCTAAAAAACCGTTCACATGTGTTTAAACTCTAACAAGTAAAAAGAAAGTGTATTTTTCAAGCATGCAACCGCCTAGAACCCTTTATCCGAATATTAGATTACTATTAATCATACACAATTTATTTTAGAAGTTTAACCTAGAAGTGTTTCAGGTCAGCACACGAAAATAAACCTGTTTTGACGTGTTACCCAACCTTCCCAGCCAGCCCAATTTGCCATCTAACAAAGAATTTAAAGTAATAATAGACCTACCGATTTGTAATAGTGAGAGTTGAGAGCTGAAATCTTCCATGGCAGGAGATTCACACTCTGTGGTTCCAAAAAAATGTAATATATGCCACTCTGTGATAATTTCTTGTATCAGTGGAAATAACTCAAGTTGTACCCTGGAAACATCATCAGGTGACATATTTATCTGCATATAAAAATAATAATAAGCTTCTAGCTTTCTTTCACCTTTTTTCCTTTTACTATGTATATATATATATATATATATATATATATATATATATATATATATATATACTTATATATAATAATAACCCATGTTAATATGAATTGTATTTAAAAAAAAAAAAAAAAAAAAAAAAAAAAAAAAAAAAAAAAAAAAAAAACCCTGACCTGGCCTCCTAACTTCACCATGTAGTTCAACAGCAATAGAATATCTACTGCAGATTCAAACATAACTTTGGCCACTTGTGAAGTCACTTGGACTGTTATGCCAGTCCTAATATCAAACAATGCTTCAGAATCTGATTTGTTTTCATTCTTTTGAGGCACTAAAAAGTTCAAATACTTCGATATAACATCAACAACTTTGTCCCACGTAGCAGCTTTCCGGTACAACCCATGAAGAGACAAGAACATATTTGTTGAGAATTTTCTTAGTATTTTGTGGTCTCCTACTCTTTTTTCCCAAGCAGTGTCAATACCTAACTCTGATACATGAAGAGCTGCTACGGAAGAAGTATATCTTGTTTCTAAAACCTTCAATAAACGACCCACAATGTCTTCAGGAGATAACGATGGTTCACTGAAGACAGACTCATAAAATAAAGCAGGTGCACCTTTCCCTAGCTGTTGGCTAAGATTACTAGTGCATCGAAGCACGTCAAAAAGTATTTCCCGTTCAAGATCACCTGACAAGTTAATCCTGTGGCTTGCAATTTCACCAAGTTCATCAAATGACCCTATAGCATAGGAAGTAGTAAGATAGATTGCAATATGGTATTAGCAAATCAACAAAACGGGTGTATATTACGCAATTTCAGTGACACTTTCAGACCTTTAATTATAATCAAATTGGTTTGGGCTGTTTACATTCCCCAACGGGTGATCTGTGTACAATTTTACATCTTAGCTAGAATGTAAATGGGTCAGAAGTCGTCCAAAGTGTCTTAAATGCTTTCTAAATCAATTTACTAAAGATACTCATGTTTTAATCCAAACAAAATAGTTTTTATAATCTTTATTTCATACACTTACATTAAAAATTAGAAAGAAAGAAAAAAAGATATTGTTGCAATGTTGACCCAACTAAACTCGGCCCAGCCGATTTGAACCCGTACGAATTTTTTGGTCTGACACAAAGCCATTTCAACCTGTGACCCAACCAACCCGATCTGCACTTTTTACCACCTCTAAAGCAGTTTGTAACCAAAAGTGCAAAGCTACAAATTATGTGGTGTTCATTAGTAAATAATCTTTTAAAGTAAATATAACTGAAACAACATTATCCTGGAATAAGTTAGTTATACCCCTGCTACACTTTAATTAAATTTTAGATATGCAAACATACCAAAGGATAGAAGCTCTATATCCTCCAGACGACGCAGTAGAGAAATCGATGATTTTCGTATTAAACCAATAGCACCACTTGATGAATCAAGAAGTAACCCACAGGGGGCATTCTTATGACACCAATTGTCAAAGTAGTGTGAACAGAAGTTCCTCCAGCAGTATAGAAGTGAAAGTGGACTCCTAGAAGCACCCTACGAGAATTAACATGGTCGTAAGTTTCAAATTAACCACACACTATGTAAACATGAAAAACATAAGCTAGCAAACTATCATACTCTGGTTAAGCTTTAGCTGTAACTTGACAAAAACATAACGGGTCAAAACTTATAAATGAATACTTTTTATTTGTAAAACATACTAAATCATTGTATTCAACAACATAATTTGATATTGAATGAACAATTTTGGCAATTATATGTAACACTAAAGATTAATTATTCTTGAAAAACTAAAAAGCTTGGACTACGTGTTTTGGATCAACCAACCCCATTTTGGACCACCCAAAAGAAAGCCTTTTGACATGTTACCAAATTACCAAACCCTTACGACCCACCCATTTTTGACACCTCTAACAAAGACCATAACAATAATAACAGAAATAAAACTTGAGATGTCCTTTTCGGTTCATACCTCATGCTCAATTAGAGATATAATCTCCTTTTTCAGTCCGTCAGCAGTTAAAGAGTGAAACTCAGAATCAGTGAAGTGCTTGTTATGATCTTGTAGTGTTGCTCGAAGAACAGAATTATGGAAAATGTCAGGAAGAAATAGCATACGCAAGAAGATTGAAGAGACACGACTGGCAATTTGCTCCTGCATAAATTCAAAAATACAATTATTTGCAAAATGCACAACCACAATTCAGTAAATACAACGGTGAAAATGACATGGATGATACAAAGGTACAAGGGATCACAGACAATACAAGGAGTAACATCAATATGCACACTTTCCTTATTGGCAGAAAAACATTCAAATCTTTAACTTGGACCTTTGTCACAAATAAAGTTCTAAGGTGCAAAATTCACGATTTAAACTTCAGTAGTTATATATCATCAGAAAAAAAGTGCAAAAAAAATATAATAATAACAAGAGTAAGAAACAGCAAAATACTTCACAGCACCTTTGTGGATGGGTAGATTGAATGAGCAAGCCAAAGAAGATCATCTGCAGCATGCTCAGAACTTTGAAATAGTTGTTCAGCAACAACTGATTCCTGTAATCCAAAGCACTGCTCGTACTCCCTGACAAAAAATTGCTAAATTGATCAACATGAACAGATCAAACAGCAACGAGGCTACGTGACTATGTCTGCCAACAAATGTTCCTCTTGTAATATAGTCAGCTAAATTATATACTCAAAGAGGAAGTCTAAAACAAGTCAAGATATTGCTAGAAAATAGTCATGCAAGTGTCTTTTTGATATATGGATTTAAACAGAAAGTGCACAAATATTGCACAACCTTTATGGTAGATGACTTATACACGAGTGAGAACAAAAGGAGATAACAAACATTAATTAAAAAGCCAAAACTACAATACTAGCCAAGATATTGCTAGAAAATAGTTGTGCGAGTATTAAGCCATCCATATAAACCATAGAAGTGCAAAAAGAAGAATAAAGACTTCATAGTATAAGTCTTTACATGAGTAAGAGCTAAACAAAAATGATAGCTATCAAGCTGGAGGTGACAAATAGGAGGACACGGGCCAACTGGTTTGAGTAACAGGTCATACTGGGTTCAGACTGTAACAAGATAAATTTAGCATGGGTAGATTTAGGTTGGACCGACAACAAATACATTTTTTAACCTAGATTTAGTTCAATAAATAATTCATTTCTGATAATGAGAACAGAAGCTAAATGGTTACAATGTTAATCCAACTTTTGTTAACAAAATCATTTTGAAGGTTCCATTTGAATACGCTTCCTATTACTGTTGACCCGTGTCATTTTTAGCTACATTTTTTAGCTTAACACGCTTGACCCGTTACAGATAAAACAAAGCCCAAAATCAACCATTTATAGGTTTATGGTTAAGACCGTCACCTCTACATTGACTGATATAGGGTATTAGCATATCAGCTTATATACAAGAAACAAAGGGTGTATCAGAATTGGAATAGCAAAAATAACAGTCGTAAAGAAGCAAGAAATAATGATTCTACTAAGCAGGCAGAAGAAAGAAAAGGAAAAACTATTTAAATTTAACACATGCCCACAAGGCATATCCTTACCCGGTCTCACTTGGACCTGACAGGTTGTGCAGTACCAATCCATCTACTTTGAGTATCCAGATCTTATTTGAAGAAAGTTTGACATCAATGAGAGCACCCTGACAAAATCCCAATCAGCTTTAGACATTGTAATTTGAAATTCCACTTTAGAGAGAAAAAATAATAATAATTAGAGGAAAAAAAAAAAAAAAATGTGATATTCAGACTCACCTCATCCATTGAGATATTCGTTGTTGAAGGCTCAAGTAGAATATTAGTCCTCCCTCCTAGACTATGATGCAAACTGTATACGGAGATCATCTCCCCATCAACTTCCTGCAGTTTCAAAAGGGAAGAAAGTGAACTACATATAAAAATGATAACATATATTGATAAAAAAAAGCAAGGAAACCTAAAATGAAAAGATAAGAGAACACATTATTAAGAGTAAAAGCATCAAAAGTACCGAATTTGGCTTATGCAAGACCGCCAAAGGTAATATACTTGTATCCATGTTCATTTCGGCTGCCCATAACCTTGTAAATGTAGCTCCTAAAATTGTATAAACAGAATTTAGTGACCATAACCTCATTACTTTTCCTTGTTACAAATATAAAGTAACATAAGATCATATTCCAACTGCACCCTTAAGGCAGAAAAGGCTTCAAAATTACATAGCTGTTGTGTGAACTGGGGACCGAAATACTAGGAAATACAAATATTGATGTGGTCATCTCATTACGAAGTAATTTGAAGCATAATCTAGCAAATGAGTCAAAACTGCCACTATTATATGTTCAAGATGTATCCTAAGAAGAAAAAAACCAATGGATTTACCTTGGGACATTGAAGCATCCATAGAATACCTCAAAAGTTTGCTACAACTCAAAAGGTCCCATACTTGCAAAACTCCATCCAAATGAAGCACAAAAATAAGTTTTCTCCCCTGGATCTCAAAAAATACCAAATCGCTGACGGGAGCTACAGCCCTCCTGTATGATAATTATGAAAATAGCTTTAGATGGTTGTAAACTTTTTTCTTCCAAGTATAAAAAGAAATCATAGATTATACACCATAAGTAAAGACAAAAGACCAAAAAGTTTGTAGTTTAAACTTCACTTGTTGCAATAGAACTTCAAAATCGTCCATAATCATAATGATAAAAACTATAAACTAAATCAAACGGTGATCATTAGATTCAAACAACAGAACTTGTTTGTAAAATTAAGTTTTTCAGCTTCAGTTCAGCAAAAAAAACAAAATATATGACAGAAGTTTGATAAATTACCTCGACACTAAACTCCACAAGCGACCAAGACTAGAATCATCTCGTAACTCATGCAGAAAACCTGATATTTTGTTTGAAAGCCGTTAGAACATATGTAAATTCATGAGTCATGTCTATGAACCTAACCAGCGAAAATATATATCTAACAGGTAGTCATTTGAAAACAAGTATACATTATCAGTCAGAAAACTTTCCAGTGCAATAGGCTACACAGGAATATGACATCTTTACAGACTTCTGTCTTTCAGGGGAAACCGACCATAGATAGAAAGGAATGGTCCATTCCTGAAAATAATTTGATCCCTTCCATTCGGTTTAATTTCATTCAATGGGCAGAACTCAGGAGGTGTCCTCCCGTTAACAAAGAGCTACTATATAACCCTGCTTTAGTTATATAATAATCTGTAATAGAATAATAGCACACATTTCTACAGAACTCAGAACTAAAATTTAGTCCACTTATTTTCCAAGAATAATTTGAAAATATATAGTAATTATAATCATATTTGAGGTTTAAGGAAGTCTAATTAAATTTGATAGCATGAAATTTTCAATTAACGTGTTTAGTAATGTGTAAAACAGTTTTTGAAAACTAAACATTGTCTGCATGACATACAAAAATTCTTTAATTACACATTTCTTCCTCCAAGCCAAGCAAACATTATAACAGAATTAAATGGTCTATTCCGTTACCTTGCTGGTTCCATTACCCTATCCATTCCATTCCAGCCAACCATATAGACTCTAAAGGTAGATAATTTATATATTCTATTGGAAATTGCAGTCGACAACAACAACAAAAAACAGCTCAGACACGTGCACAGAGAACTTAAGACAAA
Source organism: Artemisia argyi (assembly GCA_030686995.1). NCBI lineage: Eukaryota > Viridiplantae > Streptophyta > Magnoliopsida > Asterales > Asteraceae > Artemisia > Artemisia argyi. The sequence goes on from CM060706.1 coordinate 39,473,233, forward strand.
GTCAACCATACCTGGAGAGCTAGAATCAAGGCTCCCTAGTCGGAAACAGCCAACCGATCCATCACTTCCCCCTATTACAAGACACCCTGCAGTTGCTGCTATAGCTGTGATAGCTCCATAATCACAATAACTTTGGATGTTTAACTCAGTAACTTCATGAGGTGGAAAGATAGTGTATGATCCATAGTTAGTAATATTGGTGAGTCTAATAAGATAGGCAACTCCAGCAACAGTCGACGTGTAAAGCATGTACGGATTCCCTGAAGTACCAGAAATCTGTAAAAGAAGACATTATTATAAAACAAACTGGACATGAAAACAGTAGAGACTGCCAGATATATGAAAAGGAAAATACCTCGTTTTTGCATATTGAAGCAAATGGACATAGCGCACTAGTAAATTCAATCCGTAATCCGACCCTTGGAAACTCTCTAAAACTGCAGAATTCAACTATCTCCAGTACATTTGGACTATTTTTGTTTATTCTCCTGTTATATCACAAGCCATAAATGTGAGACACATATTAAAAAGAAAGAAAATTCTTGAAAGCCGTAATCTCTACAAATTCTAGCAAAGCCCAAATAGATCTATGTCCCAGCCTCCAAGTATGAATCATGTATTAAGCTACATTTAACTCATAAACTTGATAATCGAAAACAAGTGTTACTTGTTACTAACCAATATCTTTACTAAAACAAAATATATAAAGAAGTAAATAACAGGAAGCTGGAGGTATTTCTCATGAACTTGTACAGCTATCTGCAGCACATTACATAGATTTATATCTCAAAAGGATATTATCATTTAAGTTCCTTTAATCTGAAAATGTCTTTCTAAAGTGCAGAGGGTAGATGCACTTATCCATAATCAGGAATCGATATTGCCCTTTATTGAGCGACCATACAAACAACAAATGAAATTGGTAGGTCAGGCATTACAGACTTTATGATGACTAGTCTTACTATATGAACTCATGCTAATTAGAAAATACTTTTTTGAAAAATGTAGGGCCGCCAATTGATTGGTAAGAATAAACTATCTTAAAAGAAAAACTGGCGTCAACTATTTTGTCTATAAGCTTTATGCAATATATACAAGCGGTCCTGTCTGTATCCTTATTACATAAGTAATTACATCTTAATGTTGGATGAATTATCAAAACTCCACACCTGAGTAGCAAACTGTCACAATTAGTATCTTAATAGTAATAACGATCACTTCCGAATGCAATGCAATTTGAGCTTTTAGTAGCATCTACGTTGTACTAATCTATACATAACACGCAGTCTGTAGTGGTTTCTAATCAATCGTCATTCACTATACAATTTAGTTCATACCAGAAAAAGACGCATCCAGCAAACCAGCCAAGGATGTCGTATATATGAAAAGTACAGTAAAACTCATTCATAACACCATACTAGTCATATCCTTGATCCACTCGAATATCACAACAAATGTATTACTAACTTAAACATTAACAGCAACATCTACCTTTATCACAATCGACAAACTAAATAAATGACCATCTTACAGCAACTACAAGCCTTATTTCTACATTTTGATTTTATTAAAAACTACATTAACCATTTCAGAAACATCATGTCCTACAAGTTACATCTACCTTCATATTAATCTATATGCTAAGTCAAAGTTCTGTCAATGTCAGTTAGCTAAAAATCGTCTAACATAAACATTACTACGAATAACATCCATAATCTTCCTTTATCTCAATCAGCAAACCAATCAAATACTCTTTATTTTTATTAAATCATACTTTGAAATATTGCATGCCCTACAAGTTACATCTAACTTCACATTAACCTACAACCAAACTCGAACCAAACAGTTTCCTTACCATAACTATCCATCTACATCAACACTTATAGCAATCAAATTATAAAACAAAAAGTAAGTAAATCCAAACATTATTTTCGGACTCTTATAGTTTCCTTCAACTAACTAACTACTAGCCTTTTCTTCACAGTTCGAAACTGACCAAAAGACGGCAACAATCGGTCCGAACCATTTTAAACCAAACCGAATTCCAGTTCTCAGTTTTAAATTTCATATCACTCAGGTTTCTGTTCAGTCTCGACCAATTCGTTTCGTTACTAAAAACACATTCAATGTTCTATCAACATTAAGTATTATATTAGTATCTCAAATTTTGACCTAATTCCTAAAACGCTTATAGTTTTCTTCAAGTAGCTAACTACTAGCTAGGGTGAGCACAATCGGTTCGAAACCGACCAAAAAAAGAGGCGTTAATCCGTTTATAAACCTAACTGATTTCACTTTTGTATTTCACCTCATTCATGTTTCCAACTGGTTCGGTGTGGCTCCGGAACCGAGCTCACACTAGCCTAATATACACAATTTTCTTATTACTAATAACACATGACATATTATTAATATCAATTTTAGACCTAATAAAAGTACAATTACAGTGATACAAATGAAATAATATTTCAAGTAACTAACCACTAGGCGCTAAGGTTAAGCCAAATAGATTCGTAACCGGCCGAAAAACAACAACAATCCAAAATAAATCCGGTTCGAAAACATAACGAAACCACCTATATCCGGCCTGGTTCTCAGTTTCGTTTTTTCGGTTTCTAACCAGTTCAGTGCTAACTAAAAACACGCTATGCGTATTATTATATTTTTAGACCTAATAATAGAGCAGTTAGAGTGATACAAATGAAATGATAAGACTTAGTAATGTATTAGTGGTTATACCAAACGAAATAAGTTCTCGGAACCAAACTGACTGTATCCGGTTTCAGGTTCGAAGCCGAGCTAACTGTCTAGCCTATTAACACATATAACTTTCACAAAAAACACATTCAGATATCATAAATTTTAAACCTAATAATAGAGCAATTAGAGCTATACAAATTGAAATAAAAATAACTTAACAGTAATGTGTTAGGTTTATACCAAATGAAATAAGTTGTTGGATACAAACTGCCTATATCCGGTATCCTCAGTTTTGTATTTCATCTAATTCCGGTTTACGGTTTAGAGCCGCGCTCACTGTCTAGCCTATTTTACAAATTAACTTCACGCTAAAAATATAATCAGAAGTAAAAATTACGATATTATCAAATTTAGACCTAATAATAGTGCATTTAGGGTGTAACAAATGTAACAATATGATTTAACAGTAACGTGTTAGGTTTATACCAAACGAAATAAGTTGTTGGATACAAACTGCCTATATCCGGTTTCCTCGGCTTTTTACTTCGTCTAAATGCAGTTTCGAAACCGTGCTCACCGTCTAGCCTATTTTACACATTTTAACTTTAACTAATAATAGACCTAATGAAACAGTAGGATTTAACAGTAAATATATCAGTAATCTGTTAGGTTTTCTCTCCGAATTCCGGTTTCCGATTTGGAGCCGCGCTCACCGTAGCCTAATTTACACACACTAGAAACACATTAAATACATTACTAACAGTAAAAATCACAATATTATCGATTTTAGACCTAATAGTGAATACAGAGTAATGTGTTAGGTTTTATACCAAATGAAATAAGTAGTTGGATCTCCGACTAAGCAGCAAGCTGACGTGTCATCAGTAACCGGAGCTAACAGCGGCTGTGGTGACGGTGTGGTGGTTGAAGGTAGGGAGAGGTTGTACCATTTGATTGAGTCGCTTCCGATAATCGGAACTTCTATTCCGGTTAACGGTGACCGTGACGTCATCGGTGGTTATGGTGAAAACCTAGTTTTTGAGTGAGTGTGTGTGTGTAAGGGGGGGAAAGGGTTTTAGAGAGGGGTGTTTTTGTAAGTGAGGGTTAAATTGTTGTGTAGATTTTAAATTTTACGCAATCTCTCGTTAGTTTAGTTAAGGGTAGTCAAGTTCAAGTCTTGTCGAGTCAAGTTGGGTCGAGCCGGGTCAAAACGGACCCGAATCCATCGAACCGAACCGAATCGAACCAAAAAACGGATTTTGTGAAAGATATAAACCGAGAAACGAACCGAAGTAACTCGGTTTGGTACGGTTCGTTCGGCTCGGTTTGGTTTATGGCTTTATGTGGTTTAGATGTGTTTTTTGCGGTTTTGGCTCGAACCGAACTGAGACGAACCAAAAGTCATGTATATATAGACAAAAACCGAGCCGAATATGGTCGGTATTGGTTTCGGACTTTCGGTAAGACCAGTTAGGCTCGATTTTTCCGGCCGGTTCGATTTTCGGTCTGTTTTTTGCTCACTAAATTTGAAGTTTGATTTGATTTAGAAGTTTGAACTCAGAGCTTAAATTAAGCTCGATTGAGTATATTATTATTTTGAGTTTACGATCGAGCTTGGTTTAAGTAATTGACACTTTCTTATACAGTACTTATTAACCGAAAATTTGTTATTTTTTTATTTTGTGTCTATGTGAATGTAAGAAGTCCATATTAGTATACGATATGAATAAGGGTATTTTGTCAGATGTCTTGTTGTTGTGATGGGATAAAATAATTAAACAATTTTTCTAGCAAAGTTAAGCTTATTTGAGATGTGTTTTAATATATATATATATATATATATATATATATATATATATATATATATATATATATATATATATATATATATATATATATATATATATATATATATATATATATATATATATATATTTTCCATTATTGTCAATCCCTCGAGTATATTTCAAATACACTAATTTATCATTTTTTTTATCGTAAAGGGGGAGGGGGGGTCGCGTTTTACCCAAGCGCCAACCATCCAGCCGAAACATCATAACGGCACACTGTACCGCATCTTGCGCCAAACCACCTCGCGCTGTCACCACCAGCCAGCGCCAAAGTTTTTTTTTTTTTTTTGATGTGTTTGTTTTTGTGATTTATTTGTATTTGTGATGTATTTGTATTTGTGATGTGTTTGTGATACTTTTTTTTTTTTTTTTTTTTTTTTTGCAGGTAGCAAGAAGAAGACGACGACCCACATGAGTGTACCCTCATTTTATGTATTTGATATGGGCTGATTGGCTTTAAAATTTTGGTTTGTGTTTTGGGCCTTAAATTTTTGTTGTTTGTGATAAAATATAAATGTGCGTTTAAAATTGGTTAATTTGGTATAATTTTTGGTTGTTGGGACTTATATTTTAATTTTAATTTTATATATATCTAAATAAATTATATTATGTAAAAAAAATAAATAAAAATAAAATAAAATTCTAACAGCACCACATTTTCTGATAATAAGGGTAACGGCACAAAATGTGGTGCCAAATGATTTCTGGTGCGATAAAGTGTTTTGCTGACATGACACTGATTTTTGTTAACGGCACGAGCCCAACGGCTTGACAATACCAAGTGCTCTAAAGCTTTACAAATATCTAAATTAATTAATTTACTTCAATAAGTTGATATAAACATTCAACACATATTTATAAGCTTATAGCTCAAAAAATAAAATGAATGCCCTCTTAGGCTGCATGCAGAAGGAGACCAAGATCGACTCCCACGATCGATCCCATTCGATCGTGTCTTCTGTGGGAAGTCGGTCGAGCAAGGAAAAAGAAACAAGTGGGTCGAGCTCACGATCGATTGTTTTGTTTTTTGTTTTTTTACTTTTTGATCCAACTTTCCACAAAGTCATGTTTGAGAGGTGATAAAATTCAAAAAAACAAAAATACTACCGTTGGCCATGAACGTTTGGGTGAAAAAAAAAATCTTTTATATACCATTATAAATACCCAACACTTCCATAACTCCAATTCACACAACATAAACACAATCTCACTTCAAAATGTCTAATAAGAAAACACAACAAGCAAAAGGCCGAAAATCCCGATTACAACAAAACATCCCGGAAGTATCACCGGATTCGACTTTCCGGGTAACCGGTATCTCACCAAACGTCAATTTCCGACCCTGTTCTCTTGATTATGATTCTCAACAACCTCAACAACAACAAACATTCAATCCATTTGCTATGTATCCTAATATTAATCGTCCATTTGTTCCTCCGTATCAAAACAACCAACAACAACAACAAACTCACTCCCGTCGAAGCCAACAATCTATGTATGGCTCCCCCGATTCCTGTTATCGTCCAACAATGAACTCATCATCGTTGAAGCCAACAAGAACTCATCATTGTTGAAGACAACAAACCCACTCCCGTCGAAGCCAACAAGAAGACAGAAGATTGGCCCGCATTACAACAGCAAAAAATGCAAGAAATCAAAGACTCGATCAAGGAACGACTTAATCTAGATTATTAGTTTTTAATAAGAGTTGTAATGTTTTAATAAGTGTTGTAATGTATTTTATTTTATTTGAATTATTATGTAACTTTTTAATTATTAATGAAATTTGAGTTTGTGTTAAAAATGTTATTAAAAAAATGAACTAGGTCGCCCTTACTGGGGCACTGAATCGCCTGCAGCTGGAGAGAGAAAGCTGATGTGACAGAGAAAAGTAAGGGGATTGAATCCCCTTACTATGGGTAGCCTTAATAAGCTTCTTTGAGAGTCTTACCATTGCTTTGTTAAAATATGTCTTATCAATTTATTACTTTTCGTAAAGTATTACATTTTCTTATGAAGATTTTGCTTTCGCATAACATATTAACTGTAAGGCTTTATTTTCAGACAATGATCTTTAGTCTCTCGTAAATCAAAGAATATTGTACTTCTAAGAGCAGTGGGTATCGTGATGCCATAGATGTGGTGCAGTTCTCCAAAACCAGTGCCATGTTAGCAAATCACAAAACGGCACCAAAAAACCTTTGGCACCACATTCTGTGCTGTTACCGTTGGCACCAAAAAATGTGGTGCCGTTTTCCTTTTTTTTTTCATTTACATAAAACATACATAATAATAAAAATAAACTTCATTAAATTAACAAAATATATATATATACATTAACTTAAAAAAACATAAAAATAAAAATGTGAACGTACATAAACTTCTTGGAATTAAAACATAACATAAACATTCATTGGTAATCCGGGTGATCCCAGGTTTTAGATTTATCTGAGCGGTAACCGTCGTCGTACGCAGAGTAGTTCGCAAACTTTTCTGCTTCTAATTGTGCTTCCAACCTGCTAAGCTCCTGTTCCTTACTCTCATTTCAGCCCGCATCTTCTTCATAACCTAGCCGAAATTGATCTAGATGAGATTGATGTTGTTGTTGCTCAACAGATCTTGGTGCATCAGATGAAGTTGATGCACCTTGCATAAATTGTTGGCTGCCACATTTTCCTCAAAACTCCAACGGATCTTGTTGGAGATTTGGGCATGTATTTGATTCACACAACCCCACAATGTCTCACTAACGGCAGCATCTTTGCGAAATTCATCGTACAAAAATTGATCGATCACAGCTTTTCTGTCTTCAGAGATGTCTTTGCACTCTGTGTATCGTTGTCTCAATCGTTGTTTGAGTGCCTTTGAGAGCTCAAACTTCTTAATAACTACGACAATAGCTTCATGTCGTTCCGTGTCTTCTTTGTCGGCTTGTTTTTTGATATACCTTTGCAATTGTTCGACGGTGTGGGAAAGTTTACAAGCCATATTTTTATGTTTTGTTTGAGGTTGATATATAGAAGTGTGAAGTTTGTAGTGTATTTATAGGTAAATTAGGGGTTTAGAAGTTTTTTTTTTTTTGTTTTTTTTTTTTTTTTGGTCAAAAACTCACCAAACGGTAAAATTAATGTTACCAAACGTTCCATATATTCAAGTTTAAATGCAACGGTCCATTAGAATGGCGTGGGCTGGAGGATATGGCGTGAGCACCAACGGCACCACAACGGGTACCGTGCGCCGTTCTCCTTTGTTGGTTGTTAGTTTGGCGCAAGACAACAATACCACGGTACCCCCAGCTCTAAATATCCTAGTTTGTAACTAATAGCTTCTTCAACATTTAATGTATGGCTTATCCAATGTATCAATGTGTGCTACATATGTTTGTTTTTCATTGTGATACACTTTAGAGGCTTTAAAATACATTGCAAGATCCTATAACTTGATTTGAGCACTCCCTAATAAGAGGATCATGTCCTTAGACACAAGTCCTCTTCACTCGTCTTGAATAGATTATTTTGTTGATGGAACATTGCAAGTTAAGCTTGTGTGTTATGTTGAACGTACGTGAATCATATTGTTCTCCTAACTATAAATGTGACCTTCCACTGACTAAGTAAAAAGATCCGGTTCGTTTTTTATATGTTAAATCTCATTCTACTTATTCTCTTTATGTTGCAGCTTCACCAACTAAAATTAAATGTAAAACTAAAAATAAAGCTTAAACAACATTTTGTGGGTTTAATTCATGAATATAAAATAAAGGGTTGTCAAACTTAAATATTAGTGTTTTGATGTTCATGACTAGTTTCAATGGAATGTTCAAGATTTTCTCAAGTAAACACAAATTATTTCTTAGAATGAAATATAAGCAAATAAACAAGAAAAATTAGAAAAATGATAACATAGCTTAAATATCGCAGCAAAGTGCAACCTAACATAGTTTAAGAGCAAAGTCTTTAGTGATTACATATGTGTGAGTTATTCATGTGTAGCTAATGATTCTCAATTCAACAATATTTGAGAAGAATCATTAGGTATTTTTCATAATGGTGGTTCAAAGCCGTGATGGGTGTTGTGAAATTACATGACAAATACATCGTTAATTTGTAGAGCCCGGATCACATTTAATTTTTTGAAATGTCAAAACTTTTTTCTCTTTGCCTCTAAATTCTAAAGTATATAGAAATTTGAAAAGTTGAAATGGCTTGGATGAATAGATAAATCCCTGCATAATACATATTACAAAACTTTTACAGTTATTATTTATTTTATTTTTTCCAAAAAGCATAAATTGTTAGAAAAAAATGTATACAGATGAAGCCGTCATATGTAATCATTCGAGAATGTATCGGCCTTGACCTATTATTCTTTAACGTGTATCAAATTTTTATATTTCATATCTAAGGTATAATCTTTTAGTTTATCATAAAATTACATAATTATGACTTTATTGGGTAACGTTTGGTACACAATAATCATCGAAAGTGTATCAAACATATATCGGATTGGGATCCTCATTTTCCACCCCTCATGTTATCAAACATATGTCGGGATCCTCTCATTTTCCATCCCTCATGTTCTTCTCATGTTGATATGTTGTGAGTGTAAGTAAATTAACGAGTCTCATATTTTACTTAGGGTGCGTTTATTTTTTTTTCCAGACTAAGATGCTTATAAGTTGAGGTGGGTCCAGTGTGGGCCATGTCTGTTAGAAGGTCTAAATGGGGAGGAGTGGCCATTTTAATGTCTTTGGCTTACAGACACTCTAACAATTTTAGTGGGCCCCAATTAGAAAAAAACATTAATATATATCATTGATCCCATTCACTTTGCCAGACAGATCATCCAAGAGAAAAAGAAACCGAGCCTTAAGAGCTGTTTATTTTTATTGTTAGCTAAGGGACATATGGGCCCCACCACTTGTTAATACCTCTGGCTGTGGAGGACTCCCATTTTTTATACCTTTTGTAAACAGACGCAACAAAGGTTTAGCGAACCCCATTTGGCAAAACAAATAATATAAAATTCGTTGACCCCACAAATCCTCCGCATAAATAAAAAAGTAAACATGACCTTAATTATTGACCTACTATATTATTTATTGGGCTCTACTATATTAACGGGGTCTACCCCCTTGCTGCAAACCCTCCCTACCCATAGGGTACTGTTCATGTACTTTTGGCAGTTTTTTTTTTTTTTTTTTTTTTTTTTTTTTTTTTTTTTTTTTTTTTTTTTTTTGTATCCCATATTTAACTTTTTGTCCCATGTTTTTTACTAATGTATTTTTTTTTACCAAGTTTTTTTGTCCCATGTTTTTTTTTGTCCAAGTGCATAAGCACATATGCAGTATTGCACACAAGTATTTAGCACACAAGCAGATATCAGGCTCAGATTAACACAATCATCATCTCCGATTTAGAATTTTTTTTGTCCAAGTGCATAAGCACACAAGCATTTAGCACACAAGCAAATTGCACAGGCTCAAATTCATCATCGCCGATTTAGAAAAAAAAATATAAACAAGTGTTTGGCTCGGATATGAAGGTTGCAAAGTGATAAAATATCACTTTGCCATGCCTTTCGGTTTTTAGAAAACCATTCGTCATCGTCTTTTTGAAATAGATAACTATGCAAGTGCACAGATTGCACACAAGTGAAACAAATAACTATGCAAGTGCACAGATTGCACCCAAGTGCACAGATTGCACCCAAGTGCACAGATTTGCCCCCAAGTGCACAGATTGCACACAAGCAGATTGCACCCAAGTTACACAAGTGAAACAGATTGCACCCAAACCAAGTGAACCACAAGTGAAACACAAGTCTCACATTCCACACATGTTACACAAGGTTCACACTGCAAGCACCAACAGTAAAGATTCAATGCAAGTACCAACAGTAAAGATTCCTGCAATTATTCACAAGAAAGTAAAGATTTACTACAATTACTCACAAGAAAGGCTTCATTACTCACCTAAAGGCTCCATTATAAACAAGGCTCACAAAGAAGCAGATTGCACAAGTGAAAGCTACTTCAGCACAATCAATATCACAACAATAATAAAGCAGATTGCACAAGTGAAAGCTACTTCACCACAATCAGTAAGTAAAGGGGTGGGTTATAATGACGGGGGTATTTGGTTAGATTAACCCTCACTATTTAAATACTCTAACAAACCATTTCTTTGCAGATTACACACAAGTGAAACACAAGCAGCAAGCGAAACACAACAAAGATCTTAGGCTGCCGAAATGTCTAATTCACCATTTAACACAACAGAGGTAACATTAGGCTCAGATTATATATTGTTGCAACATAAGCAAGTTTAAGCAACTTTTATCATATTTGGCTGCAACTTCAAAGGTTGCAAAATAAATAAAAAATAAATAAATAAATAAAATTTTGACTGTCCATTTGGTAATGCCACGTCAAAATCAAAACCTATTTTTTAAATCATCATCGCTGTATCTCAGTTTTTTTAAAACAAACTGCTTAAATCAAAGTGCTTATCAAGTTTCAAAAGCAAACTGCTTAAACCAAGTTTCAAATCAAACTGCTTATAAGCAGTTTGATAAGCAGTTTCATCACAAACTGCTTATCAATCATATTAGAGAGGGTTAATCTAACCAAATAGCCCCCGTCAATATAACCCATCCCATAGGGTCAGAGCTAGGAGTGGAAATGAGCCGAGCCGCTCGTGAAAAGCTCTGGATCGGATCGGTAAAAAGCTCGAACGAGCCGAGCCTAAACGAGCTCGAGCCTAATTTGCAGCTCGTTTATTAATCGAGCTCGAGCTCGAGCTTTACATAAAAAGCTCGTTTGGGCTCGCGAGCCTAAACGAGCCTAAACAAAAATATGATATTTTAACTTATATACGAGCCGAGCTCGAGCTTATTAACGAGCTCAATAAAGATATATTACGAGCCGAGCTCGAGCCGAGCCCGAGCCTATATAATATTCCACGAGCCGAGCTTGAGCTTAAAGTTTAAGGCTCGAAACGAGCCGAGCTCGAGCTCGAGCCTTTTAAAACTTAAACGAGCCGAGCTCGAGCTCTGGCAGGCTCGGCTCGTTTCCACCCCAAGTCAGAGCACAACATAATCACATCATTCATATACCTGTGGACTGTGGGGTAGGCCAGAGCAGGTATTCATACCACTCATTGGTGGCAGATCAAGGTGTTAACCCACCCATAGCCACAGGTATTCATCACCACAGAACCACCAACATAATCACATATCACATCACCACAGAACCATCAACATCATCACCACAGAACCCCCAAAAATACCAAACCTGGATTTTTTAGATCTAATTAGGGTTTGGTAAAAATTGAGGGTTTTTAAAATTAATCGGTAAATCTTTCAATTAACATAGGTTAATTAAAAGATTACTTATTTAACTTTAAAAAACCCCAATATTTTATGAAACCCTAATTAGATCTAAAAAAGAACGCCCCAAAACACCATCACCACAAATAACCATCATCAAAAAACCACCAATTTTTTACGAGACCCTAATTAGATCTATTTTTTTAATCGTTGTTAAAAACACCCCCAATCACCACAGAAGACAAGTTAATTTCAAAAACCCCCCAATAAATACCAAACCCTAATTTTTTAGATATAATTAGGGTTTCGTAAAAATTGGGGTTTTTTTTTTAAATTAATCATTATATCTTTCAATCAACATATGTTAATTAAAAGATTACTTATTTAATTAAAAAAAACCCAATGTTTTACGAAACCTTAATTAGATCTAAAAAAAACACCCCAAACTCACCATCACCACAGATAACCATCATCAAAAAACCACCAATTTTTTTACGAGACCCTAATTAGATCTATTTTTTAAATCATTGTTAAAAACACCCCCAATCACCACAGAAGACAAGTTAATTTCAAAAACCCCTAATAAATACCAAACCATAATTTTTTAGATCTAATTAGTGTTTCGTAAAAATTGAGGGCTTTTTAAATTAATCAGTAGATCTTTCAATTAACGTTGGTTAATTGAAAGATTACTAGTTAATTTTAAAAAACCCTCAATTTTTTTCGAAAACCTAATTAGATCTAAAAAATTATTTTACAAACCCGAATTTTTCAAACCCCCAATTTTTAAGAAAGTTGTATAAAAAAATCACACATTAACCTTTGTTGGTGTTTATATCAAAAAATCATCACCACAGAACAACAGAACCTCCAATTTTTTTATGAAACCCTAATTTTTCAAACCCAGAATCAGAAAATCATGTAGCACTCACCATAAAATCCATCACATACCACATCACCACTCACAAACCCATAATTAGATCTAAAATAGTTTTTAGATCTAAAATAGACAGAGAAAAAAGAGAGCAGAAGTGAGATAGAGAGAGTATTAAACGCGTGTGTGCGTGGGGTGTATGGTGTGTGATAAAGAAAGAGAGAGAGTGTATTAAACGTATAAAACGCGTTTTTCCTTTTCTTTTCTTTTTTTTTTTATTTCTTGTAAAGTTGTATTTGTAGAAAAAGTTAAATAAAAGTTATAAAAAAAATGGTATAAGTTATATTTGTAGAAAAAAAAGTTAAATAAAAGTTATAAAAATGTAAAAGTTGTAAAAATAAAAATTTAAAATGTAAAAATGTAAAAGTTGTAAAAAAAATGGTATAAGTTATATTTGTATTAAAAAAAAGGTTAAATAAAAGTTATAAAAATGTAAAAGTTGTGGTGTGTATTAATTTACACACCTTTTCTTTACCAAATACCGGAACAAAAAGACCAAAAACTAACCAATTAGGCCAAATATACGTTGTTTTTGTGTTTTTGAATATGCAGGTACGGATATGAAAGAAATGGATGAAAATCACGAGAAAACAACGAAACCGAGCACGAGAGTGGAATAGGAACCAAAAGCCGAGGCCGGGAAGCATTTTTCAAAGTCCGGATAAGTATTTGAGCTCAAAGTGCCAAATCAATCCTTGAAGAATTATCAGTTGTCATATTTAGCCCTTGGAATTATTTTACAAGAATGGCAAAGGAGGTCCTCAAAGTTTCATAATACACAAATTTGGTCCTTGAGATATATTACAACAATAATATAAAGTCTGATCCAAGATATTACTAGACCAAGCCCACTCCAGATTATTACCCAAGCCCAATCCCAAAATCCACTCCCATTTTACCCGAGCCCAACTTTTACCCAGTCAAATAAATATATAAAATTTACTCGCGCCCCAATTCATCCCCTCAACCCAGAACTCAAGAACCCTAGCTCCATCAAATTTAATTTACTTTTGTAAAAATCAAATTTACTATAATTACCCAATGATTGGTGCTTCCAGAAGGTGTCTCACGTGCACCAAACGTGTCAGAGAGAATAATTTACATCAGGATTGGATCACTTGGCCACATGGCCGAGTTTCGTTGGTTGCAACACCTCACCCTTTGAGCCTTGGATTCGTCTGACAAGGATAGAGAAGGTGCATACGCGAGGATTGCCAAGGTGTACAAATAGAGGTCTCCCATTGGTCCGACCACATCACAAATTCTCATCCAAGGGTTGTGGAATGATTAAAGAAGCACAAATCTCATCTAAGGGCTATTAGAAGGAGTGAGGAAGCACACATTCATGAGGATCGCCAGCTTGGCATTTAAGACCTTATCTCTCTCTCTCAAGACTATATAAGCACTCCTCACCTCTCAATTGAAGGCTGTTAGTGAGTAGGATAAAATAGGAGTAATATGAGTAGGTATAATATAGTTGTAGTATCAACTTTTAGTTAATTTGTATTTCACCTTTCAAAATTGTAATCCATTTCAGTTTTAATAAAATTTTAGTTTCATCTTAATTCCTTGCAATTTAAATTTCCTGGCAATCTATTGTTTCAAATCTGTTTCCAAGTTTACATTTGTTGTTTTCTTAAGTTCTTTAATTACTTAAGTGAGAATTATACTTAGTTCTAAATAAATTGGTAAAATAGATTTTGGTCAATAAAAATCAAACAAGGTTCATGATTCAGATTGAGGTTAATTCTGGTGTTAGATTCAGTTTATTGGTGTGATGTTGGAGCTTATCTAAAGATAGGCTGTGTGGGATCACTTCTCTGTTTGGCTGAGAGGTGCTAGTAAGTTCTCTAATTTTCAATTCTGCTATTCCATTATTTCTGTTTCTAATTACTGTTTCATTACTATTAGTATGCTTATGGTAGTTTAAACTTAGTTGTTTGTAGCTATTTAGTAGTTGTTTAGAGTTATTATAAGCTTTAGTTGAGATTTGAATCTTGTTCCACTGCCTAGTATAGCATCCTGTAATTCTTTGCTCCAGTGTTTCGTTGTTGTTCTTTAATGTTTATTTAGCTTCAATATTAGTTACTGCATCAATTTTTATCATAGGTTCAGAGTTTAGAAGCTTGGAGCTCATAGCATTTAGTGTAACAGATCTCTACAGGGGTGTTTGGATCAGGGCTTGACCCTGTGTTCAACTTGCTTCCCTGTTGTTTATTTGATCCCATTAGCTTTAAATAGGTTCATATAGGATAAGTCAGTCATTATATTGGTAGGTTTAAGCGTAGAAAGTCAAATTTCACTTACATCTTTCATGTAGTTTAGCATAAGTTTGAATGAGTAAACTGTGAACTTGCAGAATAGTAGAATCTAGGTACATTTAGGATAATCAGATTATCTATTAGCTTAAAGTAACATTTAGGATCAGATAATTGCATTAGAAATCCATAAAAGTCAAAATAAGTTGTGCACCAAAAAGTCAAATTGAATTTCAAAACAGATTTTGGACTATTCTTGGTAAGCATCTGTAGGATTTGGAATTTAGTTGAGATCAGTTTTTTTTGCTTATTAGTAAAGTTTAGTAGCCTGTGGATCCATTGTAAAAAGAAAAATTCACTTTGAATGTCATTTGCTCATTAAAATTTTGGATCGAAAGTTGCATGTTAAGCATAGTTCTCCCCTGTACCATCAGGTTTAATCAGAATTCTAGGGAACAATTAGGTTAGCAAATAAGCTCTTAAGTCAGATCTTTTTGTGGATTTAGCATCTCAACAGTTCAGTCAGGGTTTTGCCCCCATAAGCTCATTTTCTTAGCTTTTCTCAACTGCTTATTAGACCCATCCAGTTGAGTAGTTTGAGACTAATTTCTGTTTTCAAATATTGGCCTGCTAGTGTGTTTTTCTGCTTGGAATCTGATATTTGGTGTTCATATAAGTTCATTTGTGCTTCTAGTAGTTGTTCTCAGTTACTTTTTGCCTCTTGTTTATTCTGTGTGATTATTACTTATTCCATTATAGTGCTTATTTCCAACTGTTTTTGACATATCTGTTTTTCTGAGTGCTAATTGTTCTATATTCTGTTCATCTGAGCTTATTTTAGTCCATACATCATCTGTTTTAAGTTTCAATCAATTTGGGTCAGAAGTGCTTATTAATAAGCACCCCAAATAAGCAGTTTCAAAGCAAACAGTACCTCCAGTGCTTATTTTCTAATTTTTATATTTTTCCTAGATTCAAAATAATATTTTAGAATTTCCCTGAAATTTTCATATTTTTCTGAGTCCATTTGCTACTTTTCTTATTTAATTTTCATTTATATTCAATTTTTAATACTTTTTAATTACTGAAAAATCCAAAAAAATCAGAAAAAGCCAAGAAAAAATCCAAAAATATTTTAGAAAATAGTTTTTAGTTATTTTAGAATTTTAGAAAGTTATTTTGCATTTTTTTTCACTTTATTTACATTTTCTTTTAATTATTAAATAGTTTAATTAGTTTTTAATTCATAAAAATTTTTATAAAAAGTCTAAAAAATATATTTCTTTTTCTTAAAATTCTTTTTATTAGTTTAAGATTTTTAGAAACTTGTTTCACATTTGTAGGATCGTTTTTAGAATTAATGTCGCGTTTTATTTCGTACGTTACGTTTAAATTTCGCGTTTGAATTCCCGTTTTTACGTTTTTAACATTTGTGCATATATAGCTTGTACATTCTACATATTTCATCATTTCTTATCATAATTTGAAATTCAAAATCATATTTTTCACTTTACCACTTTTCACGACACGATTTCGCGATTCGACTATTCTCGATTCCATTCTACCTTCGTTGGGAGAACGACCCGGGAAATACTTTCACGAGCATTTCTTCGGAAAAATAATTATATACTATGAAACGACTATATCAAGTTGTAAAAATAAAAATTTAAAATGTAAAAATATAAAAGTTGTAAAAAAAGGTTGTAATAAAAGTTGTAAAAAAATTAGTTATAAAAGTATTAGTTAAAAAAAGTATGTTATAAAAAATTGACGAGGCAAAAAATGAGCCGTTTTTAGGGGGTCATTTAAGCCCGGATTTGAATTTATTTGATCAAATATTGCCCTAAATCGTTCCTTTTGTCATTTTAGGTACTTTTGGAGTGAATTCTGAAAAAGGAAGCATTTTAGACGTTTTTGGAGAATAAAAGTGAAGAAAACGGCAAAGTCTTAATTTTCCTTGCTAGGAACAGTACCAGACGGCGTCAAGAGTATTCATGTGATGGCGTCAAGAGTAAACAAGAGGTGGAAGTGGTGACGGTCCAGTGAAAACGTGACAGCGTCGCCCAAGGCTGTCACGTGTTAACTTGTCAAAACTGGCGCGCGGAGTAGCTGATATTGTTTTGGTCATAACTTTTGCATACAAACTCGGATGTAGGTGATTCAAAAGCCCGCGCGAAGAGGACGAAGAAATCTTCGATTTAGTGAAAATGGCGGGCTGACGTCATCATGTGTTAAATCTGAAGCCGTCAAGCCTTTTCGACAGAAAACTTGCCTATAAATATAACATCATAACTTCACTTTTTGTAAGCCCTAAACCCTAAGGTCGATTCCTGGGTTTAGGTAGGTGTTTTTCCAGAAACTTAAAGGGTTTCAATCACTCCATAAACATCATGAATTGTTTTGTTGATTCTATCTTAATTATGTTTTCCATTATCATTGTTGTTTGCTCTTCTTTGATGATGATTTGCTAATTCACCTTGTGTCTACTTATGATTGTGTGGAACTTGTATATAATTGATTAGATCTTATTGATTCCTTGTTGATGTTTGTGTCTATCTTCATCAATTAGGGCGTGACACTTCGATAGGTCTAGTTGATTTAGCTTATAATTATTGATTCCTATTGTCTCTTGTTTGGTTGATTGTATTCGATGTTAGGCTTAAGAAAACCGGCAGACTTCCATAGGGTAACATGCTTGAACGTCTTAAGAAACATGAAACAATGCGTACTAGGTTATTATGGTTGTATTTAATGCATGAGCGAATTCTAATGATCCCATGTTAGGAGCTTCTTGCAGGCTCGACATAGGAGTGAAGTAGGAGCTTATAGAGTTGGGAAGTACGTACGCCACCTCACGAATGGTATTAAGGAATACAACCCGTCAATTAAAAACAAGGTGTGACAATTCAATAGGTAGAACTGGATAGCTAGCAAGGAGTAACATATCATAGGTAAACATGTTTCACATCCCTTGTAGAACCTTAGTTTAGTTTTCTTGCACATTAGTTTAATTAGTAGCTTTTGGGTTAGTTGATTAGCAACTAATTCCACCCCTCCTTCCAATACCCGAGATTTTTACTTGCTTTTCATAAAATATAAAAATACAAAAAGAATCATCCTTCACCTTTAGACATAGTTAGATTAATTTCAATCCTAACGACACTATTCCTGAGTTGAACGATCAATCCCCCGGTACTTGTCACTATACTATACTACAACTATCAGGTACACTGCCTTGTGGGGGTTGTAAGCTTCTCGAGATCCCTCGAGAGGTAAAGCCTGGTGCAATTCCCACGCATCAAAAATGTTATGTATTTTCCGGTTTTCGGTTCTCACGAGCAAGTAACTGAGTGGGTGCAAAATATAGCTCGTGAGCTCGGTTTTGTAATTGTTAAAAATAGAACCAAATCAGAAGATGGTCATATGAACGAAATCAAATATAGGTGTACAAAGGGTGGGACGTATGAACCTCAAGGTAGTGGCAGACGGAAAACCAAAACATGTAAAACCAATTGTCCATTCAGATTAGTTGCAAAATATCATCGAACATAAAATTATTGGGTTTTGAGGGTGAAGGATGATACGCATAATCATGATATGCTAGAGTCGTTGCATGGTGTGGCATATGCAATGTGATTAAAGGATGATGAGTTGGGTTTGGTCAAAGAATTGATAGATTATAACGTACGACCACTTAATATACTTTCGACAATAAAGGGTCGTAATCCGGATAACGTGTCTAGTGTTAGAACTATATATAATGCACAAGATAAGTTCCGGAGAGCCAGAGTAGGTGATAGAACTCCAATTCAAGTCCTTTACTCGCATTTGCGGGATTCAGGGTATACATGGTACACGAGGGTAAATGAGCATACCAACGAGCTTGAGGAGCTATTTTTTGTGCACCCACGTGGTATGCTCTATGGTGTACATTCCCTGAAGTCATGCTGATGGACTCCACGTACAATACCACGATGTTTAAATTGCCGTTGTTGGAAATTGTTGGAGTAACTTCAACAAATAAAACATTTTCAATGGCGTATAGCTTTTTATCCAGTGAACAAGGGCATAATTTTAGATGGGTATTGCAACGTGTGAAGCAAGTGATAGACGAAAGATATTACCCACGTGTTATCGTCACTGACAGAGATTTAGCGTTGGTTGGGGTAGTAAGAGCAGAATTTCCTGACGCTCACAAATTACTCTGTCGATGGCATATACAGCAAAATATACTTAAGTTTTGCAGAAATAAATTCACAGATGGGTTAAATGAGTATGAGTCCGTTAAACACCGATGGGATTGGATGGTTAAAGCTCCGACATTCGAATCGTTCGAGCGACGTTATCAACGCCTACAACAGCTATTGGTCAACCATCCGGGTATTTAATTATTAATTAATTGTTTTTAATTATTTAATAAATAAGCACCCGAATGACCTTTTATTCATTCATTGTTTTTACAGATGTCGGTTTGTATCTAGATAACTGGTTGCAAGATTACGCACCCATGTTTGTCTCGTATATTACCGACCAATATAAATCCTACGGCCAGACAACAACGTGCAGAATTGAGGCTCACCACGCGTTGTTGAAATTATATTTGGATGGCACACAATCCAAATTAGACAGGTCGTTGAGGTCGATCGATAAGATTCTCATTACGCAAGAAGATGCGATAAAAGAGACTTTCAATAGAAGCATCAACGAGAAACTAATTAAGTGTGATGTACCACTATTTCAAGAATTGTGGTATAAAGTTTCTAAACATGCTTTGAATCTGATGCACAAAGAACTCCACCTGTCGATCACCCCAGAAGAATGTAGCCATAAGTTGCGGGCAATTTTCGGACTACCATGCTTTCACGAGATGCAAATCTATGTATACCATGGTAAGTATATTAATTTTATAGCTATCAAGTTGTTTTCCACATTAATATCAGTAATTTATACAAGTCACTTTAATTGAATTCAGGATGCCCCATTTCACTGGAACGAATTTGTGGAAAACTAGAAGGGGGGTTGAATAGTTTACCGTTTAAAATCTTTTTAACTTGTTTAGTTAGCTTTGAAACTTTGCGTTTGATCAAAGATATATACACAAACACAATATATAACATGCAAGTAAATGAAAGAAATGATCAAACTACAACACAAGTATTTATCGTAGTTCGGCTACAAGGACGCTTTTTACTTGCCCTACGTCCACGCCCCGAGTATCCAACTTGAGAGTTTCTTTCACTAGTCAACAAGCTCCTTTCACCGGCGGAGAAAACCTTGCACGTCGCTTATACTTTTACCGACACTAAGCTAGATGTCGAGTTCTTTACCAAGGGTACAACCACTCCCGTTAGTTCTTTTACAAGGGTACAACTAATCCCAATACACTTTGTATTTTGAGGACTAAAATACTAACCGATCACTACTGAAAATACACAATCAAATGAAGTGTAAACTACACAATGCTAAGCTAACAAGTCTTGCAACGTTGTGTTGAATACTTGTTACTTTTTATGAACTCGTGAATCTCTTTGCAACAAAAAGAAACTTCACATATGAAATGTTAAAGGGTTAGATGAAAGAATGAATGAATGTGTGTAAATTTGATGTAGAGTGATAAGCCAAAAATCAACTTGTGGCTTGGTATTTATAGCAAAGCCTTCTGCAGGCCTGGCGGATATGGCGGAACCCTCAGATGGGTTCCGCCCGTGTACCCCCAGGGTTCCGCCGGGCTTGCAGTTGGTTTTGCAATAAATCTTGCAAACCAAACAATATCACATCTCATTACACCTTGTAAACCAAACAATGTCACATCTCATTACCCCTAGTCAAACACATAACTTGCAAGCAAACACAAAGTTAGTCAAACACACTTTCTTTCCATAAATGTATATTGACAAAACTTGCCATAAATGTGATGTGACATTTCTATTTTAAGAAATAAAAAGTGTTGTGTTTTATGAAATGTAAAATGTAGCAAAAGTCTAGTTTATGCAAGTCTTTAAAACTAAGATTATGTTTTACTTAAAAACTAAAGTTTACATTTTGTCGTTAACAAAACATAGCAAAGATCGTAAAATATAAATAACGTTTTTAGGCGATATTTGTATTAACAATCTCCCCCTTTTTGTTGATGACAAACATAAGCTTTGTTTTTAAGTAACTCACAAAATCTTGGTGTTTAAGACTTAAATTTTTTTTTTATATTAAACTTGTTTTACTTAAGTGATAAAAATCATATTAAGTTTTGAAGGTTTAATATATTTCTCCCCCTTTTTGTCGAAACAAAAAGTAGAGTAGCGAAACGGAATAATGCACTTGCTCCCCCTTTCTTGTTACTCCCCCTAAAAGGAGTGCCAAGATGGGAAACATGGATTTTGATCCTACAAAAAAAAAAAATTGTTAGTTGGTGATATATGTAGTCAAGCTTGTAGTTACCACACACATTGCAACCACAATGACAACACAAAAATGATCAACCAACAAAGCACGAAAGTAAGTAGAAAGAAATATCATTCCAAGTAAAATTTTGACTTTGAAAAGTCAAAAGACAAGAAATGTGAAATATTCTTCTACTTCTAAACAAAAACTAAAAAATAACCAAGAAAGAAAAATAAAATCCTACTTTCCTAAATGGGGCAAACGGCCTCCAAAGGTTGTCTAGGATTTGTTTGGGTGGGAAAGAGCATCCAAACATTCTATGACGTGTTGGAATGCAAAACGGGTTTCGTCTTGGAATTGGTGAAGCAACGTTTTGATGCTTGCACCCATTTGCTCACAATTTGAGCAAACATGGGGATGAGTGGGTGGAAATGGGTTGGTTTTGGTTTCTTGGTTTGAGGGTTGGTTGGTTTTTGGTTCTTGGGTGGAGGATGGATTTGGTATTGAGTCAAGCAAGGTGGTTTGAAATTCCATTGCTTGATGAAGGTGGTTCTCAACCATGCTTTGGATTTCCTCATAAGAAGGAAAGAAAGACTCAAAGGTTTGGGCTTGAGAATATGGTGGAGTTGGGTGATCATGATTTTCAAAGTTTGGTTCTCCATAAAGAGGACCATGGATGTCATGGTAGATAGGGTGAAACAACAATGGTTTGGGTTGATGGTACACTTGTTGTGGTGGTTGGGTGTGGTTAAAATCTTCATCAAGGTCAAGAATTGACCTTGGTGATTGATTTACAAAAGGTGGTGGTTGTGTAGGTCTTGGTGGAAGATCATTTAGATCTTGGACAAAAGGGTGTGGTGATGTGGGAGGATACCCAAATAACTCCATAGGTTCAATTTTGGGTAATGTTGATGGTGATGGAGTTTTAGATAGTTGGGTTGGAGCACTTGGTGGAGTTGGGTCAATGGATGATTTAGTAAGTGGTGGAGTGAGCTCATTTGGTTCATTGGGTGATGGAGATGGATATGCAAGGTTCAAAAAGTGTTCATTTTTTATAGGTGAGGTGAATTCATCCAAAGATAAGGAGCTTAGGTTGATGGATTGATTAGACCATAGTGGTTTTACACTTATCCGGGCGGTTTCCGAATGGGTCGTGATGGTTGAGAAGTGATTGTTGACTTGGTCATGGTTAAAAATGGTTTGGAAGTTAAGAAATTGTGATGAAGAAGGTGCGATTTGATAGTGTTTAGGATGGTTTAATTTATAGTGATGAAGGATTGTGGGAAGGAGTGTTTGGATTTGATGTTAGTCCATACAAAAATGGAGGTTCCTAATGATTTGGAAAACTAATTGTGGGTTGTTATATCATGGAAGTCAATCAAATGAAAATGGTGAAGTGAGAAGACAAGTTTTGCACTAAATGCTTAGTGGTTTTGGTAGATTTGTTGAAGTATAAATCTCAGGGATTTCAAGGAATC
This sequence comes from Artemisia argyi, assembly GCA_030686995.1. Classification (NCBI taxonomy): domain Eukaryota; kingdom Viridiplantae; phylum Streptophyta; class Magnoliopsida; order Asterales; family Asteraceae; genus Artemisia; species Artemisia argyi. The sequence goes on from CM060706.1 coordinate 39,496,160, forward strand.
TTTAGAAGGGTTCCTTCCTTTATGTGTGAAGGGTCATTGGGGTGGTTATGGCTATTTTTGAAATTTGGCGGGAAATGGTTTTGGTTGAGTTATAAGGAATGAGAAGTACCCTATTGTGCTAAACAAATTGCAGGAAATGGGTTTTTATCTAAAAGGATTGTATTTTGGTGTTTGTATGTGATACGTGGGAATCGCACCAGGCTTTACCTCTCGAGAAGCTTACAACCCCCACCAGGCAGTGTACCTGATCGTTGTAGTATAGTATAGTGACAAGTACCGGGGGATTGATCGTTCAGCTAGGAATAGTGTCGCTAGGATTAGAAAACCTAAATACTAGTTCTAAAGATGAGGGATGATTCTTTTTGTATTTTTATATTTTTTAGAAAGTAAGTAAAAATCTCGGGTTTGAAGGATTTGGGCGGAATTAGTTGCTAGTCAACTAACCCAATACTAAAGATGCAATTAAAATAAAATACTAGAAATGAAAATAAACTAAATTATACTAAGGTTGTGAACAATAAGTGGAGAAAATGTGTTTACTTATATTTCACTACTCCCTAGATATCTTTTACACGTTAATTACTTGTTATAGTTGCGTGGATGACGGATTGTATTCCTTAATACCATTCATGGGGTGGCGCACTTAATTCCCCAATCATATGAGTGCCTACTTCACTCCTATGTCGAGTCGGCTAAGAAGCTCCTAACATGGGATCATTAGAATTTACTCATGCATTAAATACAACCAATAAAACCTAGTGCACGTTAGTTCATGTTTCCTAAGACGTTCAAGCATGTTACCAATTGGAGATCTGCCAGTTTTTTAAGCCTAACATCGAAATCATTCATCCAATACAACCATAAACAAGTAATCAACACATAATTAACATCTAGGTTTCATTAGATCCAAGCAAACACAAGATAGATCTAGCCTAGCATGGTAGAATTAAGACAAGAACAAGATATAGACAACCAACACATAGACATATTGATTGAATTATAAGAATACTTATCTCAATTACACATGAAAGGGATCAAGGGCTTAGAACCCTTGAAAAACCTGTAAAATTCGTACCAAAGTCGTACTTAGGGTTTCTCCAAAACTTCTCTCTTTTTAATGTGAAAATTAGAAAACTATATATAGGAAATAGGGTCTGACGGCATCAAGACAAATCTTGTGACGCCGTCATCTCGCCGCCAAAATACTTCTCGGACTGCCTTGATCTACTTTTGACGCCGTCATGTGTTATGCATTTCCAGGCCGTCATGCATTTTACTCTTGACGCCCTACCTTATGACGCCGTCAATTCTGTACTGGGTCGTCATGGAAATTACTCTTGACGCCGTCACCTACTGTTCACAGCAAGGAAAATTAAGACTTTGGCGTTTTCTTCACTTTTATGCTCCAAAAACGTCCGAATTGCTTCATTTTCCAGATTTCTCTCCCAAAGTACCTAAAATCACAAAAGGAACGATTTAGGGTAATATTTGATCAAATAAAGTCAATTCCGGGCTTAAATGACCCCCTAAAAGTGGTTCATTTTTCGCCTCATCATATACCCTTACACTTGAGATTTGCTTGTCCTCAAGCAAATGCGCTTTTATTCTACTCAAAAGACAAGTTAGGGGTCATTTAACACTAATATAAAACTAATTACAACAAATAATCGTCCACTAAAGACCAATAGACAAGCACGGAGGTCATACACTAGCACCTCACAAATAGTGTTTAGATACTCACATCTCTCGGGTGTAATAAAGTATAAATTACAATATGGAAACGGAAGATATCTCTCACTACCTGTCATAGCAAAATAGATTACCATAGGCTTGGGAAAGGATCAAACCTCCACCACATGGCGTAAGCACCTAGGATAAACTATCAAAGATGTCTTTTAAAAGGGTTGTAACGTTAGGTGTAGGGATATGAAATACACGGTTTTGTTAGATAAAGGAAGTTTTTACTGGTGGCGAGTTAACAATCTTGGTTAATTACATGTACAATATGGCGTTGCTAAGCCAAGACTAGACTCGACTTAAGCTAATAAATGAAAAATAACAAAAACATAGAATGAAACGGGATGGTAGTCCGTATGTTTTTTTTCTCCTTTTCTTTTTCTATTTTTTTTTCTTTTTCTTGTTTTTTCGATTTTTTTTTTTTTTTTTTTTTTTTTTTTTTTTTATTGTTATTTTTTTTTTTTGCATACACTCTTACCCTACCATCCGAAATAATACATCATAGGGAATGAAAATTCCCCTTACACTTGAATTTTTACATACTTTACAATAAACTAATCTAATGACTCAAATTAAGAAAATCAAAACACTTTGAGCACTTTTAAGATTAACGCACATACGGGGGTAATAAATTATGTTCTTCCCCATTACTCCATAAAATAAGTACTTTACCCATGAGTCCCAATCGTCCCAAAACAATATGTACAAGGATATGACTAGACTTAGCAACCATGTAATCAATTAGATAATTAACTTAGGGTTTAACAAATAACAATAATGCACTAAAAATGAGCGCATACACGGAAGGCTAAGGCGATTTGGTTGTACATTTAAGTGGGGCGTAACAAATTCTTTCTTTAAGTAAGATGCTTAAAGTTAGAAACGAAAAGATAGGCTCGGAGGGGTGTACTAGGGGTTTCGTGTACTAAAATTGAGTACAACGCTAAAGGTGTGGGAAAAATTAGTTGACTAACTAGCCAAGTAATATGACTTAAATGGTCAAGTAATTATGATACGGGTTTAACACAAGGGTGATCCTAATGCCTCTTATCATGTAGTAAATCCTTCTACACGAATGTAGTCTCACTAGCGGTCTCGGGATGCATCACTAACGCAAGTTCTAGAATCTAAATGCTACCGGTACACTCATAAGCACTAATAGTAAATGCTTTTCCTATCAAATCTAAAGGCGAACCTCACATATTTGGGTGGAAATTTTTTCTGAAAGTACGGTTATGTGCTAGTCATACAATCTCCTATCCATGAGACGCTTGCTATGGCTAAAGTTTCACTCCTAAATGTTGTAAAAAATTTTAAATTTGGCGCTAAAATTACAGTAACAAGTATTTCTCATAGTTTTATTACACATCTACCATTAAACAAAACAAACTCAAGCGAAAGTGCATATGTAAGGTATCATCATTTTACCCTCCCCTTACACTTAAGATGAACATTGTCCCCAATGTTCAAGTAAAGAATGTAAAAGTGAAATAAGTAAAAAGAATGAAATCAAATACTCCCCTGATTCGCTCGGTATGGATAATAAGGTGGCCAGGTTAAATCTTCCTCCAAGAAAATGAACAATCAAAGCTTCCCTTTCAGAATATAAATCATCTTCTTGTCATACATAACCTGTGAATCCTGAGAAATAGAAAAGACAACCTCGCATAAAATCGGCGGCATTCTATATAAGTTACTAAATCCTAGAAAACAAAATAAGATATAATGCTTGTGGAATGAAGTTTGCAGATTTCCTGGAGATTATAAAACTTAATAATTCACAAAAACCATAAGACTCCGTTAGAAAAACAAAACCGGTAAAATTTCCAGATTTTTTTACACGTGATGCCGTCAAGAGTTAACTCTTGACGCCGTCAGAAGTGACCTGCAGAAATTCTTATGTTAAGCTTCCGGAAAATTTCTGGAAAAACTTGGTCCTACTTCCTGGAAAATCCTGCAAAACTTCATTATGACTCAATACAAGCATTTGACTCTAACAAATACGAATACACATGTTCATTTAATATTGTGGAGAATCATGATCGGTTTGTTTCTTAAAAACATATTTGGGGTCTCCCCTTACACTTATCTTTTGCAAAAATACTTTTAGGTGGAGTTAAGACTAGGCCAAAACAACAAAGTAAAGTATTTCCACTATTTAATTGAGAAACATGATCTACCAACAATAAAAATAAAGCATGCATACGGAAGCAAATAACAAACAAACAAAATAAAATCACACAAAACATGGGTTGCCTCCCAAGAAGCGCTTTTCTTTATTTACGAGTCTTGTATCTAGACTCAAGGTCATGGGTTACTACGTGACACGGGTGAGTTCCTCATTGAGGACATCCTTGGGATCAAACTTAGGTTTCAACTTCCTATCGGTTTCCTTAGTATGGTATGACCTTTCAAACTTTTCTCCATCCGGATCATACAAAGTCATCCTCATATGCCATGATCCGTCACCTTCTTTAGGTGGCTTGTCCCACCTCCATTTACACTTGTCTCCCTCTCTTTTCCACTTATTCATCTCTATATTAATAGGCATTACACTCAAGAACTCAATCATCTTCCTAAAGACTAAGGGGTCCTCAAAGGGATCTAGCTCTTCATCTCTAGCTATGAGTTGTTCTACCGAATGTGTCTTTTCAACGAAATCTTTTTCTAGATAAAATGGGCATTGAGGTCCTATGAAGTTCCTTTCTATCCAAGGTCCATATCTAGATGGTCTCCTATTCATCTCTACCCAATGTGGTGTCGGTTCATCATCACAATCATAACTATGCTTCTTTACATCGTACACCGACCAAGTATCGCCTTCACCTACCGCTATCTTAGACTCCTTACAATCTATCATGGCGCTAGCGGTTGCTAAAAATCCTCTTCCTACCAATAATGGGCATGTAGTGTCACTAACCATGTCTAGGACATGAAAATCCGCTAATATAGTTAACTTTCCTACGTGAACAACTACATCCTTAATCATTCCAACCGGGTGGGTAATACACCCATCCGCTAGCCCTATCAATACCTCCGTTTTCTCTAACTTTCCTAGCTTAAGAGCGGTGAATAAGGATAAGGGAATCAAGTTGAGGCTTGACCCTAAATCGGCTAGTGTGTCGAGAGCTTCAGATCTTCCTATCTTACAAGGCAAAACAAATATACCCGGATCATCAAGCTTTTTAGGCAACTTGTTTTGAACGAAGGCGGTCCCATTTTTACCTAGTTTAAACTTCTCATATTTTTCTAGGAGGTCACTATAGTAAGGAGCACGCGCTAAGACATCAATGACGGGGCGTTCAAGGTGAAGTTCCTTGAATTCATCGTCAAGGTCTTGCGTAGGAGGTGTTTCAACTATACTTTTGACCGGTTCTATATCGGGTGTATTACTTGATTGGTCCTTTTGAAGAATTTGGTTTTGTTTGAAACACGTGCTCGTTGATTTAACCGAGTAGTATTGTGGACACGAAGTGGGTGACGAAACTAAAGATACGGAATTAACGTTTAGTTTCGGATTCTTGACCGTGTCGCTTGGGAATGCTCCCATTTCTCGGTCATTGAGAACTTTCAACAATGCGTCAATTTTAGTGGTCATCTCGCTTTGCTTTTGTTTGAAATCGGCTTCAAACTTAGATATGCGAGCTTCTTGAGATGCCATAAACTTTGACATCAATCCTTCAAGATTGTTGGTACTACCATAGTTGTTAGAAGGATTGTTGTTGAAAGTACGGTTGGAGGGTGGACCGTTTGGTTGGTAACGATTAGGCGGATTGGAAGACGTAAGGGTTTGGCTCGGGCTTGAAAGTGTACCACTTATCTCCCGCTTTGTCGGTACGCGTGAATGCGTAGTCCGCAAAAGCTGTTCCGGGGAGTTCCACACAATCACGAGTGTCGTGGGGACCACTACATAATTCGCATGAAGAAGTGATTTTGTTCACTTGGCTTGAAGGCTTAGGAGCTTCGTAAGATTTCATGAGAAACTTGACTTGGTCCTCAAGTTCCCTGATCCTACGGTCGGGAGTGCTAGAATTGTTCGAAGGCAAAGATATTGCCTTGACCGTTTTGTTCAAATCACGGGGATCATTCCAACTTTCGTTGTCATAGAGAGCAAGATCTTCTATGAGTTCCCATGATTGTTCCGCACTTAGATCACGTAGCTTACCACCGGCCGATTGGTCAATGGCTCGCCTCGTGGAGAGATCGATATGGTCATAAAAGATTTGGACTTGGAGCCAAAGATCTATGCCATGATGAGGGACCTTTTGGAGTAAGTCCTTGAAACGAGTCTATGCTTCATAAAGAGATTCATTTTGACGTTGTTGGAACATCAAGATGTCATTTCTAAGCTTAGTAGTTCTCCCCGGTGGGAAAAATTGAGCAAGGAAACGAGTGGTGAGATCATCCCATGTGGTGATGGATCCCGCGGGTAAACGCTCAAGCCATTGCCTAGCTTGATCCCGTAGAGAGAATTGGAATAGGCGTAATCGGGTTGTCTCTCTAGTTTCAACATCTAGGTCTATGGAATCTACGATTTTGAGGAAGTCCTTAAGATGTTGGTTTGGATCTTTGGAACGAAGTCCATGGAATGCACATCCGCTTTGCACCAACCGGATGGTGTCGGATCGCAAGGGGGTCACATTGGCTCCGGTGAGCTCAATGGTGCTTCGGTAGCCTTGGTGGCTAGGTCAGGAGTATTCTCCTAAGGTTCGGGGCCTAAGAGGTTCTAGTGGTGGGTTTTGTTGTGGTGGGATGACGGGTTCAAAGATGTTCCCGTTGTCCATGATGTCGGGTGGTGAAGAGTTACGAACAAAAACACAAAGAAATAAGATAGACTAAAGAAAACCTAAAAATAAAAATAAAATCTTACTAGAAAGGAATCTAGCAAGTAGACCTAATAAAAAGAGATTCTAACCTAGATAATAACTATACCCCGGGAGCGGCGCCAAAAACTTGATACGTGGGAATCGCACCAGGCTTTACCTCTCGAGGGATCTCGAGAAGCTTACAACCCCCACCAGGCAGTGTACCTGATCGTTGTAGTATAGTATAGTGACAAGTACCGGGGGATTGATCGTTCAGCTAGGAATAGTGTCGCTAGGATTAGAAAACCTAAATACTAGTTCTAAAGATGAGGGATGATTCTTTTTGTACTTTTATATTTTTTAGAAAGCAAGTAAAAATCTCGGGTTTGAAGGATTTGGGCGGAATTAGTTGCTAGTCAACTAACCCAATACTAAAGATGCAATTAAAATAAAATACTAGAAATGAAAATAAACTAAATTATACTAAGGTTGTGAACAATAAGTGGAGAAAATGTGTTTACTTAGATTTCACTACTCCCTAGATATCTTTTACACGTTAATTACTTGTTATAGTTGCGTGGATGACGGATTGTATTCCTTAATACCATTCATGGGGTGGCGCACTTAATTCCCCAATCCTATGAGTGCCTACTTCACTCCTATGTCGAGCCGGCTAAGAAGCTCCTAACATGGTATCATTAGAATTTACTCATGCATTAAATACAACCAATAAAACCTAGTGCACGTCAGTTCATGTTTCCTAAGACGTTCTAGCATGTTACCAATTGGAGATCTGCCAGTTTTCTTAAGCCTAACATCGAAATCATTCATCCAATACAACCATAAACAAGTAATCAACACATAATTAACATCTAGGTTTCATTAGATCCAAGCAAACACAAGATAGATCTAGCATAGCATGGTAGAATTAAGACAAGAACAAGATATAGACAACCAACACATAGACATATTGATTGAATTAAAAGAATACTTATCTCAATTACACATGAAAGGGATCAAGGGCTTAGAACCCTTGAAAAACCTGTAAAATTCGTACCAAGTTCGTACTTAGGGTTTATCCAAAACTTCTCTCTTTTTAATGTGAAAATTAGAAAACCATATATAGGAAATAGGGTCTGACGGCGTCAAGACAAATCTTGTGACGCCGTCATCTCGCCGCCAAAATACTTCTCGGACTGCCTTGATTTACTTTTGACGCCGTCATGTGTTATGCATTTCCAGGCCGTCATGCATTTTACTCTTGACGCCCTACCTTGTGACGCCGTTAATTCTGTACTGGGTCGTCATGGATATTACTCTTGACGCCGTCAGGAATTCCTTCTTGACGCCGTCACCTACTGTTCCCAGCAAGAAAAATTAAGACTTTGGCGTTTTCTTCACTTTTATGCTCCAAAAACGTCCGAATTGCTTCATTTTCCAGATTTCTCTCCCAAAGTACCTAAAATCACAAAAGGAACGATTTAGGGTAATATTTGATCAAATAAAGTCAATTCCGGGCTTAAATGACCCCCTAAAAGTTGTTCATTTTTTGCCTCATCAGGATGTTGAAATATTGAAAACAAAAAGAAAATTTCTGCAGACAACTGGCGGAACCCTCAGGTTACACAGGCGGAACCCGTTTGAGGGTTCCGCGGGGTCCGTTGGGCCATTTCTGGGTTGCCCAGAAAATACACTGGCGGAACCCAATTTTGGGTACCGCCAGATCCGCCAGGGCTGAAAAAAGTGGCAGTCCGCATTTTTGACCCGCTAGACGATTTTCAAAATTTTCGAAAACTCCTAAAATCAAAAAGATAGTGCATTTCTGGTTAGGTAATGCAAAAAATAGACACGTAAACACACATATCATATGACTTTGACATTGAGGTCGAGAATTTCACTATACTTAGTGAAAATATTATAAACATGAAAATTTGACAACTTGCCAAAAGTTGTCTACCTGCATCAAAGTTAGATACTACATGTTCCAAATTGTATCAAACATTGTACTAACACACAAATACATCATAAACATTGTTTAAACAACCAAAGTTGTTCAAATAGCACCTAGTGCCAAACACTCTTACACACCCGCACTCATTGACGGTCAATCTTGTTCTTGAGCTTTCCAAGGAATCTTTCAAGATTCTTAAACACCCCATTTGTTTGCTTGAACTCTGCCGACTCATTTTGAATATCCAGAAGTTGGGATAGGTATTCGAGAGGTGAGAGCCTAGAGTTGGGCAAATTGTCATCTTCACTCATTGTGGAAGATGATGAGGAGGTAGGAGGATGAGGACGTTTTCCTTGGGCTTTGTAAACTCTCTTATCACTAAGTGGGACAAAGGTGTGTGGAATGAGAGAGTAGTAAAGACGAAGACCGTTTGGAGTTGGTGGAATGGGAGAGATGAACCTAAAGAGACGGGTCAAGAGCATTCCATACGGCATAGTCGTTGTGCCATACACGGGAATGTCAGCCATTCTCTTGGCCATGTAGTAGGCAAGGTTGAAGGGTTGCCTAACGGACAAGGAGTAGAGCATGTAGCAAAGGCAAAGGTTGATATGATCTCGGTTTCCTATTGTGCTAATGACATTGGCTCTAAGGACTTCCTCCCGTTTCTTGAATTGAGGCTTGAGTTCATTCATTTCCATTCCATATGGGTCCTTATCGACTTCATTTCTCGAACGGGTTCTCCTAGTGTTGGTTGTCCTAACAAAGAGGTGGTCACGAAGTACATCTTTTGATACAAGAGGTGTGTCATAAGGATGGATACGGTCTTGGAGGGTGTTAAGAGTTGAGAGGGAGTGCAAGTCGGAGTAGATGCAAGTACCTCGGTTTGGGACACTTATGATTTGAGCAAACTCCTCAAGAGTGAAGGAGTATTGATGACCACTAGTCCTAAAGTTGATAGACATGTGACCATAATCATCCGTGGAGAGGACGGCGGATGCATAGAACTCTAGAATGAATCTAGGACAAATAGACTCGTTGATTTCTAAAAGACACTCAAAGTTGATTGTGGCAAATTCGGCGTAAAGGTTTGTGCCTTCTAGGAAAGACGGGTCAATGGTTCTACCCTCATGGACATAGTGTTTTTCTAAGGCTTTGAAAACATTGACTTGGTTTGGGGTAAGGCCTTTGGTTTTGTGGTGTTTTGGTAGGTACTTAATGGTGTCCTTGTGGTCGTAGTGGGTTAGAGGAGGCATGATGATTCCTAGAACAACAAAATTTCACATTTTAGTTTAAGTAAACTACTATTATAATGTGGATGTTCTAGTGTGTGCCTATATGAAAACAATGTGGAGGTGCGGTTATCTTGACTCATTTTGATGCTTCAAAAACGTTTTATAATGCAAGTTTTGTTATAAAACAAAAGATAACCCAAACGCTCCTAGTTCAATGTAGCTTCGTTTGAATGTACCCGAAAATACATATTGGTTATGTATTCCCTTTAGCATTCAAGAGACATTATGCAAGTGATGTTTTAAACATAACGTTTTGATTTTGTATTCTCAATGTGAGATGAAAAATTTTTTGTCCTATTTGTGAGAAATTTTTGGAAACATTTGTCATGGGGTGTTTTAGCAAACATGTTTACACTTAGTAAGAATGCAATTCCTAACTATGGGGAACATGATTAGTTTTGTTAAACACCTAATTTCATGCATGAGTTTCTTAAGTTAATGCATAACCCCAAGTTTTTGTTTTTGTGCAAAAATAGAATTCCTAGACTCGGATCAGGATTGTAATCAATTTTAGAATACTTACAATGATGATTGATTTGCAATGCAAGTGAAAGGAAGACCAAGAATTCGTAGGTATGGATGGATGGTAAAGTGAATAGTAACAGTTTGGAAGTGGTGGTATGAGATAATGGGTGTTTGGTTTAATATAAACAAAAATATTGATTCTGCAGGTCGGCGGATACGGCGGACCCCTGAAATGGGTTCCGTCCGTTGTGTCTGAGGGTTCCGCCGACCCTGCTGAGAAAAAGAGTTATGGATTTGTTTTGATTTTTGTGATTTTTGTCTAATGTTCAGAACTACAACGTAGGTTCCATGAGTCCTAAGCCTAGCCTAAGAAGGTTAAAAGGTTCACGTTTAAGGGGTTTTGTGAGAATGTCGGCTATGTTGTCTTCGGAAGAAACTTTCTCGATTGAGATATTTCCTTTTTGAACGTTGTCACGAAGGAAATGATGACGGATTTCAATATGTTTGGTACGAGCATGTTGAACCGGGTTTTTGCTAAGATCAATGGCACCTTTGTTGTCACAAAGAATTGTGATGTCGTTAACTTGAATTCCGTAGTCGACAAGAGCTTGCTTCATCCAAAGAGCTTGTTGACATGCCTTTCCAGCCGAAACGTACTCGGCTTCCGTTGTTGAGATAGCAAGAGCCGTTTGTTTCTTAGAGAACCATGAAGTGAGACAATGTCCAACAAAAATACAAATACCACTTGTACTTTTTTTATCGACATAGTCACCGACATGATCCGAGTCGGCATACACTATGGTGTCTATTCCCATTCCTTTGGGATACCATAAACCTAAATGTGTAGTGCCCTTAATATACCTAAAAATCCTTTTAACGGCTTCGAGATGAGTAGTCTTAGGATATTCTTGAAAACGAGCACATAGACAAACACTAAACATAATGTCAGGTCTACTAGCCGTTAGGTAAAGTAGACTACCAATCATACCTCTATACTTAGTGCTATCTACGGATTCACTTTCCTCATCCTTGGTGAGTTTAGTTTCCGTGGACATGGGTGTTTTGATTGGTTTCGAATCTTCTAATCTAAATTTCTTAAGCATATCCTTAATATATTTAGATTGGTTAAAGAAGATACCATCTTCTAGTTGTTTAATTTGGAGTCCTAAGAAAAAGTTGAGTTCTCCCATCATACTCATTTCAAATTCGTCATGCATGATTTTTGAGAAATTCACACATAATTCTTGACAAGTTGATCCGAATATAATGTCATCAACATAGATTTGGACTATGATAATATGTGAATCTTTCTTCTTAGTGAAGAGAGTATTATCAACTAAGCTCATGGTATACTTATGGTCAACTAGGAAGGTTTTAAGTCGATCATACCATGCTTTTGGAGCTTGCTTAAGTCCATAAAGAGCCTTTTTAAGTTTGTAAACATGATTTGGTTTTTCAAAATTGATGAAGCCCGGTGGTTGAGCAACATACACTTCTTTATTTATGACTCCATTTAGAAATGCACTTTTGACGTCCATTTGAAAGAGTTTAAAATTGTGTGCACATGCATATGCAAGTAAGATTCTAATTGACTCGAGCCTAGCAACCGGAGCAAAAGTTTCATCGTAGTCAATGCCTTCTTGTTGGTTATGTCCTTGTGCAACTAGCCTAGCTTTATTTCTAGACACAATTCCATTTTCATTCATTTTATTACGAAAGACCCATTTTGTTCCAATTATAGTTTGACTCTTTGGTTGAGGAACTAATGTCCATACATCATTCCTAACAAATTGGTTTAACTCTTCTTGCATTGCAATTACCCAAGACTCATCTTTAATGGCTTCATTAATGTTTTTAGGTTCAATGGTTGACACGAAACAAAAGTAGTTGCTTTCATTTTGAACTTTTGACCTTAGCATTCTTTCGTTAATGTTGCCTATGACACCATCTAATGGATGACTTTTAGATTATTTGACATTGACAAGTTCTTTGTTTAATAGTTCATCTTCCTTGTCATTACCTAAAATCTCTTGATTTTCTATTGCTTGGCTTTCAACTAAGTCGTCATCTACCAAAGGTGATGTCTTAGAGGGAGGTGGACTCTCGTCAAATGTTACGTTCAACGATTCCTCGACTCTTAAGGTTTCTTTGTTCAAAACAATGTAAGCTTTACTATTTTGTAAATATCCAAGAAATACACCTTCATAAGACTTTGGGTCAAATTTGGTGAGATAATCCTTGGTGTTAAGAATGAAACATTTACTCCCAAACACTCTAAAGTATCCTAATGTAGGCTTTTTACCTTTATATAGTTCATAAGGAGTTTTATTCAAAAATGGTCTAATTAAGACTCGATTTAAAATGTACGTTGATGGGTCAACGGCATTACACCAAAACTTTTGTGGAATGTTTTGTTCATTAAGCATTGTTCTACTCATCTCTTGCAATGTCCAGTTTTTACGTTCTACTACACCATTAGATTGAGGAGTACGTGAGCCGAAAAGTTATGAGTAATACCATTAATATCACAAAAGTTTCCAAATTGAAATTCATTATCAAATTCACGACCGTGATCCGTTCTAATAGACACAATATTAGACCCTACTTGATTTTAAATTTTCTTACTTAGAATCTCAAATTTATCAAAAGCTTCATTTTTACTTTTCAAAAATTTTGTCCAAGTATATCTTGAGTAATCATCAACTATGACCAAAGTGTAGAAGTTACCTCCATAACTTTGTATAGCGGATGGACCAAATAAATCCATATGCAAAAGTTCTAGACACCTAGATGTAGAAACCAAGTTTTTAGCCTTATGACTACTATGGACTTGTTTACCGACTTTGCAAGCATCACAAAAGTGTTGGTCATATTTCAACTTAGGTAGGTTTCGAACTAAGTCTTTAGAGGAGAGGTTTTGGATTAGTATCATGTTAGGGTGTCCTAAACGTCTATGCCATAAAGTTGAAGATTCATCTAATGAGGTAAGACAAAGTTTGTCTCTAGATGTTTGATCCATCTTCATGACGTATACGTTGTTCTTAAGGACACCTTTGGCTATGGTTATACCATCTTTAAGTATTTTACTTCCGTTTTCACTAAAAAGGACATTATACTTATTACGACAAAGTTGACTAATACTAAGGAGATTAAAACCTAAGTTATCAACATGAGCTACTTCATCTATAAAAAGGGAGTCATGAGAGATTGTACATTTTCCGATGATTTTGCTCTTAGCTTTACTACCAAACGTAACATTACCTCCGTCACATTTGTGATAAGTAGTGAAGAGGCTTTTGTTACCCGTCATGTGCCTTGAACAACCGCTATCTTTAATCCATTCATCCGGTTCCAAACAAACTTTGAGGCACACCTATTTTATGAAAAACACTCAAACATTTGGTCCCCAATTTCTCATGGGTCCATTTTGGTTAAGCATACCATTAACTTGTTCCAAGTATGAAAATAGAACATAAGGGTTCCATGACATGTAATTTGGAGTTTGGTAATGTCCTGAAGTGTTTTGGTTCCAAACATGGTGGTAGTTTGGTCGAGCTTTGAAGTTGCTTTTTGGAAAGGGGCGTCTGGGACTTGGAGTCTTAGGTCTTGGTTGAATAGTCTTAGCTCTAAATTCGTTTTTACTAAGTCCTACTCCAGTTTTAAAAGCAGGTTTTGTTCCATTTTTATACGTAACTTTTTACAAATTTTGAACGATCCGATGTGGATGGTGTTACTGTTGCAGCAGACCTGGCAGAACCTTCAGGTCCAACGGGCGGAACCCTGGATTGGGTTCCGTCTGTTCCGTGGGATGCTGTAGCAGTTTTGTTTGTTTCTTGTGCAATCTTTTCTTGTTTCATTTGACCCTTTGAAGTTTCTATTTTCATGAATCCTAGTCCTCATTTGAGTTGTGAGCCATGAGAGCAATATCATCATTCTTTGGCTCATCGTCATCTCCTTCATATTCACTCCAAGCACCACCCACAAAAGCTTGTTGAGGTTTGCTCTTGGGTGGCTTTGGACATTCTACTACAAGATGACTTGTGTCTCCACACCTATAGCATTTCCTTTCTACCTTTCCTTTCCAATCATCACGATCTTTTCGGAAAGTTTTCTTGTCATCTTTAGGTTGCCTTACAAACTTCCCTCTTCTACGAAAGAACTTCTTGAAGTCTCTAACGGCCATGGCATATTCCTCATCATCACTATCCGAAGTAGATTCTTCATCATCACTTGATTGGACTCTAGCTTTCAAGGCAATGGACTTAACTTTTTCTTTCTTGCCTCTAACTAGTTCCGAATCTTTTTCCATTACCATTTCATGAACCTTGAGGTTTCCAATTAGCTCGTCAAGTGACATGCATGAAAGATCTTTGGATTCATCAATTGCCGTCACTTTTGCTCTCCACTTCGGATGGAGTGCTCTAAGAAATTTCCTGACAAAGTTCTTACTACAAAAAGATTCGTCAAGTGCTTTAAGTGAAGTAATAATAGTGTTAAACCTAGCAAAAGCATTGTCAATAATCTCTTCTTCTGAAATAACAAATTGTTCATATTGTTGAACAAGAGGATCAATTTTGTTATCTTTAACTTGTGAGTTTCCTTGATAAGTGACAATTAAAGATTGCCAAATATCTTTGGCGGTTTTACACATAAAGACTCTTTCATATTCTTTCTTAGGCAAAGCATTGTAAAGCATCATTTTAGCTTCATTATTTTTACCAATCAATTTCTTTTGATCATCATCTTTAATGTTAGTAACTATGTTATCACCATCAATGATTATATACCATAAATCTATATCTTTAGATTTCATGTAAGTTTTAAAAAGGTTTTTCCAATATATAAAACCATTTGCTTCAAAAAGTGGTTATAACACCCCCATTTTAGGATCGCAGCGGAAAGGGACATGGGGTGCTATACATCAATCACATTGTACAAATATAGTAAACAACTTTAAAACAAGTCGTTATTAATAAAAGTTCTTACTTCACATTCGATAATTATCAGAGTCAACAAAGATCCCAAAAGGTTTTTACATAGTACCAAGTTACATAAGTTTGAAAATTTTGAACATTATCGAATGAAAAGTTTTTATTTAAACATGGGCCATCAAGTAGATATCCATTCTTTGTGCCGCCCATCCAAGCTGAAGTTACTTACGGACCTGAGATAAACATGCTAAAAAGTCAACATAAAGTTGAGTGAAATCATAGAGTTTAATAAGTAAGCAGTTGAATACAAGCATTATTTATCGGGCGACAAGTATTGCAATTACATGTCGGTTTATCTGATTATAGTATTGAGAATTATGAAACTGAAACCTTAACCGTGATTTTGTGCCCCTAGGTAAAAATTGCCAGTTTACCCTAAACTCTCAAGATTATGTGACCGTACCCAGTCAAGGCCGGCCAAGCCTAATATGCACATAATAATAGCGTTTCCTTACGGAATTAACGGTTCATAGTGGGAACTTAATTGGCAAGAAGCATTCAATCACTATAATCACGTAATCGGGTCCAGCATACCAAAAACTACTTGTATTCAGTTTGTAAAAACTAGCATGTATCCCCCTCGCGAGGTTTATAAAACATTTAAGTAAGTAAAGGCGAGGCTATGAACTCACCGAGAGCAAAGAAAATAGCAATGAACAAGCAAGTGTAGGAATAGCCGCAAAAGCTCTACGAGGAACCTAATTAATATACGTTGTCTTAGTTTATGAAAATAGATATCGATGTACTTTTGGTTATATACAGATTACGATCTTACTTAAGCTTGGTACAATATTCCTAGATACATCACAAGGTTTTAGTTAAATTACCTACAAATTATCCAAAAATATACTCTTGCATTTATATAAGTATGAAACTTACATTTGACCCCAAGTTCAATTGCAATGTAAAAGTTCAAATTAATTTTATGGTTCAAATTTAGTCCATGGGTCAAGTTTTTGGTCAAAAAGGTTCACTTTAAGCCTAAGGGTTCAAAAATATATTAGGGGGTTCAAAATGTTTTAAAGGTCCAACATTATAAAGTGTAAAACACTGTATACTCATTTTATACCTAGGGCTGTTAAAAATTTAATAACTTGTCTAGGTTTAGAAAAATCACCATTTGCAAACCGTAAGTCCACAAGTCTCGTTCTTTATATCTCCGGAAAGGTCTACTTCTGTACTAACGAGATTTGTGGGTCCCACTTGGTCAAAAATTACATAACCTTAGTAAAACAGTCCATTTACCCAAACAATCAATCCATTCAGCTTTCAAATTTTCAATGGTCTCACGAAAAGTGCGATATCTAGAGTTTTACTAACCCGATTTATTCCCCGTTTTCGGAAACGTTTAAGTTAAGATGTCCTCTAAAACTTTTATTCTTTGAGTAACAGAGGTTTATATACAAAAAAATGACTTTTTCACGTTTCAAATCTGTTGCTCAGATTGTGACTAGTTTCACCAAAATAATTTTAGTTTAATCATCGTAAGGAGTTATTCGACGAAATACCCGTAAAAATGACCACAAGACATAGGGCTACAACTACATATTTTTAGTTTATGTCCATTGTCTACTGATTAGAGCAGTTTAATACTTTTATACACGGATAAAAAAAATACAGTTTCATGTTTAGCCTTTCTATTGTTTTAAGGTTTTCTAACTTAAGTACCAAGCTTAACTAAGCATTATAACTTATATAATGTTCAAATACATCAAGATAGTGAATAAATGGAAGTATGAAAAGATGAAAAATATAACTTGAAGCTTACAAGTGAGATGATGAGGTTTAAGGTAACAAGGTTTCCTAATACTTCCTAGTTTTTATTTCAAAACTAGAACAAGAAGTAAACTAGATTTTTATATATTTGATAAATCTTGATCTCCTCCTTCTTCAATGGTTGTAGCAGCCAAATGGTAGGAAGAGAGAGCAAAAGAGTGAAAATTTTTGTTAGTGTGTGAGAGGAAGGATTGAGTGAAGTAAAAGAAATGTTAGATATGCATTATTGAGTTAGTAGTATTTTGTCAAAGGTGTAAGTGTTTAGGTAAAGGGGGGGGGGGGGGGGGGGCGGCAAAAGAGGTGGAAAAGTGAGGAGAAAAAGGGTTTGTGTAAGATTTGTGTAAGAATTTAGGTAGTGTAGTGTAGATATTATTAGTTTTAGGGGGTACCGGGTACCGAGTTTGCTAGAAATAAAATTTAACTGTACTAAATAAAGTGTAAAACTTGTGAAAATATTAAAACTTGTTTTCATGATGAATTTTTGAAATATAGATGAGTGATGAGATTATCGGAGGATTTATTCGAGGTTAAAACGTGGAACACGAATTTAAACCGCGCGATAAAAATAAAAGTGGACGTAAAAATGAAAAAAAAATGGATTGTGACTTTAAAATAGGATTGAAATACAACAATGGAGCATAGAAAACGTAGACTGAGCATAGTCTAGTCACGATAGAATTTATTTAAACGTACGCGGATATCTTCCGACTAAGTAAATAAATTAAAATAGATTATTTAAATAATAGACCATTAAAATAATTGATATGAAATTTTTAGAAATGTCACAGTACGTACCCTTTAAGAGAGCTCCATCCCGGAGCTCAGCTCGCTTCAACTCCAGACGGTTCACTCGTGAAAAGATGGGGATACTTTCTCTTGATCTGGTCTTCGCGTTCCCATGTGAACTCAGGTCCTCTTCGGGTGTTCCAACGAACCTTAACAATGGGGATGCGACTTTGCTTGAGTTGCTTCACTTCACGATCCATGATCTCTATTGGTTCTTCTATGAAGTGCAGCTTGTCATCGATTCGAAGTTCTTCTAATGGAATGATAAGACTCTCATCCGATAAACACTTTTTGAGATTAGAAACGTGAAAAGTGTTGTGAATGCCTTGAAGTTCTTCCGGTAGTTCTAACTTGTACGCCACTGGACCAACCCTAGCCAGGATCTTGAATGGTCCGATGTATCGTGGACTTAGCTTCCCACGTTTACCAAAACGAATTACACCCTTCCATGGCGAAACCTTGAGCATAACTCTATCACCTACATTAAACTCCAAAGGTCGGTGTCTAATATCGGCATAGCTTTTCTAACGACTACGAGCAGTTAACAAACGGTTCTTGATTTGGACAATCTTCTCCGTTGTTTCACGAATCATTTCTAGCCCTGTGAGTTGACTATCCCCAACCTCACTCCAGCAAACTGGTGATCTACACTTTCGCCCGTAAAGACCTTCGAACGGTGCAGTCTTGATGCTTGCGTGATAGCTATTGTTGTAGGAGAATTCGACTAATGGTAAATGTCGATCCCAACTACTTCCAAAGTCGATCACACACGCCCTTAGCATGTCTTCTAGAGTCTGTATTGTTCTCTCGCTTTGACCATCCGTCTGTGGGTGGTACGCCGTACTTATATCCAGATTTGTATCTAAGGCCTTCTGGAGTGACTTCCAGAATCCCGATGTAAATCGGCTATCTCGGTCGGATATGATAGAAATAGGCACGCCATATCTACAAACAATCTCTTTTAAGTACAGTTGAGCAAGTTTCTCCATACTGTCGGTTTCTTTTATTGGTAGGAAATGAGCAGATTTGGTCAAACGATCCACAATGACCCAAATTGCATCATACCCACTTGGAGTTCTAGGGAGCTTAGTGATGAAATCCATGGCGATTCTTTCCCATTTCCAAATAGGAATCTCAGGTTGTTGAAGAAATCCGGCTGGCTTTTGATGTTCTGCTTTAACCTTTGCACACGTTAGACACTTGCCAACATAGGTGGCAATCTCAGCCTTCATATTCGGCCACCAATACAATTGCTTTATATCATGGTACATCTTATCTGATCCCGGATGGATAGAGTATTTGGATTTCTGAGATTCGTGCATGATTAAGTCTCTCAAACCTCCAAACAGCGGTACCCAAACACGTTTATCAAAACATCTGGTTCCGTCAGGGCGAGTTTCAAATATTGGTTTGATCCCCCTTCCTAGATTTTCGGCTTTCACATTTTCTTCTTTCATTGCTTCCTCTTGAGCCTCGAGAATTTGTTCCGGTAACTTGGGGAGAATCGTGGTTGTCATTACCAACGATCTGACCCGCAATGGTTTTTCTCTTTCTTTTCGGCTTAAGGCATCAGCCACCACATTGGCTTTTCCAGGGTGATAACGGATGTCGCAATCATAGTCGCTTAGGAGTTCAATCCATCTACGTTGTCTCATATTAAGCTCTTTTTGGTCAAGGATGTATTGGAGGCTTTTGTGGTCGGTATACACCGTGCACTTCGTACCGTACAAGTAGTGTCTCCATAATCTAAGAGCAAAAATCACCGCACCCAATTCTAAATCATGGGTCATATAGTTTTCTTCATGTTTTCTCAATTGTCTAGAAGCATATGCTATGACTTTTTGTCGCTGCATCAGCACTGCTCCAAAACCTTTGATCGAGACGTCACAATAGACCACAAAATCTTCTGCCCCATCCGGTAGTGCTAAGATAGGCGCGCTACAAAGTTTTTGTTTCAGTATTTGGAAAGCCTCGTCTTCATCTTTACCCCACACATACTTCTTATTCTTCTCGGTCAACTTGGTAAGAGGTTTGGCTATTAAAGAAAAACCTTCGATGAATCTTCGATAATAACCAGCAAGTCCTAAGAATTGCCTCATTTCAGTTGTTGTTGTTAGCGGAGCCCAATTCTGGATGGCTTCAATCTTCGATGGATCTACATGAACACCTTTACTATTGATCACATGGCCGAGAAATTGTACAGATTCTAGCCAAAATTCACATTTCGCGAACTTGGCATACAATTGCTCTTTCTTGAGTAACTCCAAAACAATCTTCAAGTGTTCCTCATGTTCTTATTTGTTCTTGGAGTAAATCAAAATGTCATCAATAAACACAATTACAAACTTGTCGAGGTATGGCTTGCATACTCGATTCATCAAATCCATGAATATTGCAGGTGCATTGGTCAACCCAAACGGCATCACTTGAAATTCGTAATGACCATAACGAGTTCTAAATGCAGTAATTGGAGTGTCTTCTTCTCGGATACGGAGTTGATGGTAACCTGATCGAAGGTCAATCTTGGAATATACACTTGAGCCTTGAAGTTGGTCAAACAAATCATCAATTCTTGGAAGTGGATAACGATTTTTGATCGTCAACTTGTTAAGCTCACGGTAATCGATACACATACGAAAGGATCTGTCTTTCTTCTTCACAAACAGCACCGGAGCACCCCAAGGCGACGAACTCGGCCGAATAAATCCTTTCTCCGACAGTTCTTGTAGTTGCTCCGATAGCTCCTTCATTTCTGATGGTTCCAACCGATAAGGTGCACGTGCCACAGGTGCAGCACCAGGCACTAAATCAATCCGGAACTCTACTTGTCGAGGTGGCAGAAGCCCTGGTAATTCTTCGGGAAACACTTCCGGAAAATCACAGACAATGGGCACATCTTCTAATCGTCTTTCAACTGATTCTTTCTCTGTCACTTGTGCCAAATACATCTGGCACCCTTGCTCAATGTACCTTTGGGCTTTAATACGAGATATGATTTTTAATTGGGAAGCGTCTCTATCGCCTTTGATTGTTAATATTTTGTTGTTGTGTGGAATACGAACAATCTTTTCACTACAAACAATAACCGCCTTTCGATCGGATAACCAGTCCATTCCAATAAGGACATCAAAAGTCCCAAGTTCAATTGGCATGAGGTCAATACTAAATGGGTGGTTCGCTAGATTTATGGTACAATCCCTTAGAATAGTGTTGGTACTAACCAATTTCCCATCGGCTAATTCTACTTCATAATTATAGTTTAACTTAATCGGGTTAATATTTATCAATGCACTAAAACTAGTGGACACAAAGCTCTTGTCTGAACCCGAATCAAATAAAACTTTAGCATAACGATTATCAAGTAGAAACGTACCCGTCACGACATTCGGGCCTTGTTGCTCCCCCATCACATACACTCGACCACGAGCATCCCCAGTCTGATTATTCTTCTTATTCGGGCATTTGTTGCTGTAGTGCCCTTTTTCCCCACAACCATAGCAAGTTACGATCGGCTGTGTATTAGCACCAGTAGCCTTAACCCAACAGCTTGTCACCGCATGACCCTGCTTTCCACATTTGGTACATATCGCAGTACAGTGGCCAGTGTGATGCTTCTTGCAGCGATTACAGTAAGGATGGGGACCAGCATATCTACCTTTCCCGGTTGGGGCATGATGAGGCGAAAAATGGTCCGTTTTTAGGGGGTCATTTAAGCCCGAATCCGAATTTATTTCATCAAATATTGCCCTAAATCGTTCCTTTTGTGATTTTAGGTACTTGGAGAGTGAATTCTGGAAAAGAAGCCATTTTGGACGTTTTTGGAGCATAAAAGTGAAGAAAACGGCAAAGTCTCAATTTTCCATGCTGGGAACAGTAGGTGACGGCGTCAAGAGTAATTCCCTGATGGCGTCAAACCTCAAGAATTAAAATCCGTAGTTCATGAAGGCGTCAAGAGTTTTCCTGACGGCGTCAAAACCCCAAGAATTAAAATCCGTAGTTGATGACGGCGTCACATACAGGGCGTCAAGAGTAATTTGTGTGATGGCCTAGGCCTTGACGGCGTTAGAAGTAGATCAAGGCCGTCCGAGGAAGTATTTGGAGGCGAGATGACGGCGTCACACCTTTGTTCTTGACGCCGTCATCCCTATTTTCCTATATATAGTTTTCTAGTTTTTTACATTGAAAAGAGAGAAGTTTTGGGAGAAACCCTAAAGACGATTTTGGTGTAACTTTATATGTTTTTCAAGGGTTCCAACCCCTTGATACCTTGCATGATTAATCAAGATAAGTGTTCTTCTAATTCAATCAATATGTCTATGTATTGGTTGTCTATATCTTGTTCTTGTCTTAATTCTATCATGCTAGGCTAGATCTCCTTTGTGTTTGCTTAGATCTAATGAAACCTAGATATTGATTATGTGTTGATTACTTGTTTATTCTTGTTGTGGATGAATGATTTATATGTTAGGCTTAAGAAAACTGGCAGATTTCCAAATGGTAACATGCTTGAACGTCTTAAGAAACATGAACCGAGGCGTACTAGGTCTTTATTGGTTGTATTTAATGCATGAGCCACTGTTTACAATCCCTATAGTTGTGCTGGGCATGGTGTAGGAGGAGATAAGAGCTCATAGAATTGGGGAGTTATGTATGCCACCCCATGAATGGTATTAAGGAATACAATCCGTCATCCATGCAATTATAACAAGTAATTAACGTGTAAAAGATATCTAGGGAGTAGTGAAATCTAAGTAAACACATTTTCTCCAATTACTACTCACAACCTTAGTATAATTAGTTTATTTTCATTTTTAGTATTTTATTTTGATTGCATCTTAGTTTTGGGTTAGTTGAATAGCAACTAATTCCGCCCACTCTTTCAAAACCCCGAGATTTTAATTGCTTTCCATAAAATATAAAAGCACAAAAATAATCATCCCTCACCTTTAGAACTAGTAATTTAGGCTTTCTAATCCTAGCGACACTATTCCTAAGCTGAACGATCAATCCCCCGGTACTTGTCACTATACTATACTACAACGATCAGGTACACTGCCTGGTGGGGGTTGTAAGCTTCTCGAGATCCCTCGAGAGGTAAAGCCTGTTGCGATTCCCACGCATCAAGTTTTTGGCGCCGTTGCCGGGGAATAGTTATTGTCTAGGTTAGAATTTCTTTTTATTAGGTCTACTTGCTAGATTCCTTTCTAGTAAGATTTTATTTTTTATTTTTAGGTCTGCTTTAGTCTATCTTATTTCTTCATGCCTTTGTTCGTAACTCTTTACCATCCGACATCATGGAAGGTGGTAACATCTTTGAACCCGTCATCCCACCACAAAAAAACCCACCACTAGAACCCCTTAGGCCCCGAACCTTAGGAGAGTACTCCCGACCTAGCCACCAAGGCTACCGAAACACCATTGAGCTCACCGGAGCCAATGTGACCCCCTTGCGATCCGACACCATCCGGTTGGTGCAAAGCGGATGTGTATTCCATGGACTTCGTTCCGAAGATCCAAACCAACATCTTAAGGACTTTCTCAAAATCGTAGATTCCATAGACCAAGGTGTTGAAACTAGAGAGACTACCCGTTTATGCCTATTCCAATTCTCTCTACGGGATCAAGCTAGTCAATGGCTTGAGCGTTTACCCGCGGGATCCATCACCACATGGGATGATCTCACCACTCGTTTCCTTGCTCAATTTTTCCCACCGGGGAGAACTACTAAGCTTAGGAATGACATCTTGATGTTCCAACAACGTCAAAATGAATCTCTTTATGAAGCATTGACTCGTTTCAAGGACTTACTCCAAAAAGTCCCTCATCATGGCATAGATCTTTGGCTCCAAGTCCAAATTTTTTATGACCATATCGATATCTCCACGAGGCGAGCCATTGACCAATCGGCCGGTGGTAAGCTACGTGATCTTAGTGCGGAACAATCATGGGAACTCATAGAAGATCTTGCTCTCTATGACAACGAAAGTTGGAACGATCCCTGTGACTTGAACAAAACGGTCAAGGCAATATCTTTGCCTTCGAACAATTCTAGCACTCCCGAACGTAGGATCATGGAACTTGAGGACCAAGTCAAGTTTCTCATGAAATCTTACGATGCTCCTAAGCCTTCAAGCCAAGTGAACAAAATCACTTCTTCATGCGAATTATGTAGTGGTCCCCACGACACTCGTGATTGTGTGGAACTCCCCGGAACAGCTTTTGCGGACTACGCATCCACGCGTACCGACGAAGCGGGAGATAAGTGGTAATTTTTCAAGCCCGAGCCAAACACTTACGGTGATTCATACAAACCCTCATGGAAAAATCACCCAAACCTTAGGTGGAAACAAAATCAACCCAATTCTTCCAATCCGCCTAATCGTTACCAACCAAACGGTCCACCATCCAACCGTACTTTCAACAACAATCCTTCTAACAACTATAGTAGTACCGACAATCTTGAAGGATTGATGTCAAAGTTCATGGCATCTCAAGAAGCTCACATATCTAAGTTTGAAGCCGATTTCAAACAAAAGCAAAGCGAGATGACCACTAGAATTGATGCATTGTTGAAAGTTCTCAATGACCGAGAAATGGGAGCACTCCCAAGCGACACGGTCAAGAATCCGAAACTAACCGTTAATTCCATATCCTCAGTTTCGTCACCCATTTCGTGTCCACAATACTACTCGGTTAGATCAACGAGCACGTGTTTCAAACCAAACCAAGTTCCCCAAAAGGACCAATCAAATAAAACACCCATTATAGAGCCGGTCAAAAGCATAGTTGAAACACCTCTTACGCAAGACCTTGATGATGAATTCAAAGAACTTCACCTTGAACGACCCGTCATTGATATCTTAGCGCGTGCTCCTTACTATAGTGCCATCCTAGAAAAATATGAGAAGTGTAAGCTAGGTAAAAATGGGACCGCCTTCGTTCAAAACAAGTTGCCTAAAAAGCTTGATGATCCGGGTATATTTGTTTTACCTTGTAAGATAGGAAGATCCGAAGCTTTCGACACACTAGCCGATTTAGGGTCAAGCCTCAACTTGATTCCCTTGTCCTTATTCACCGCTCTTAAGCTAGGAAAGTTAGAGGAAACGGAGGTATTGATAGGGCTAGCGGATGGGAGTATTGCCCACCCGGTTGGAATGATTAAGGATGTAGTTGTTCACGTAGGAAAGTTAACTATTTTAGCGGATTTTCACGTCCTAGACATGGTTAGTGACACTACATGCCCATTATTGGTAGGAAGAGGATTTTTAGCAACCGCTAGCGCCATGATAGATTGTAAGGAGTCTAAGATAGCGGTAGGTGAAGGTGATACTTGGTCGGTGTACGATGTAAAGAAGCATAGTTATGATTGTGATGATGAACCGACACCGCATTGGGTAGAGATGAATAGGAGACCGTCTAGATATGGACCTTGGATAGAAAGGAACTTTATAGGACCTCAATGCCCATTCTATCGAGAAAAAGACTTTGTTGAAAAGACACATTCGGTAGAACAACTCATAGCTAGAGATGAAGAGCTAGACCCCTTTGAGGACCCCTTAGTCTTTAGGAAGATGATTGAGTTATTTAGCGTAATGCCCATTAACATAGAAAGGAATAAATGGAAAAGAGAGGGAGATAAGTGTAAATGGAGGTGGGACAAGCCACCTAAAGAAGGTGACGGGTCATGGCATATTAGAATGACTTTGTATGATCCGGATGGAGAAAAGTTTGAAAGGTCATACCATACTAAGGAAACCGATAGGAAGTTGAAACCTAAGTTTGATCCTAAAGATGTCCTCAATGAGGAACTCACCCGTATCACGTAGTAACCCATAGCCTTGAGTCTAGCTACAAGACTCGTAAATAAAGAAAAGCGCTTCTTGGGAGGCAACCCATGTTTTGTGTGATTTTATTTGTTTGATTGTTATTTGCTTCCGTATGCATGCTTTATTTTTATTGTTGGTTGATCATGTTTCTCAATTAAAATGTGGAAATACTTTACTTTGTTGTTTAGCCTAGTCTTAACTCCACCTAAAAGTATTTTTGCAAAAGATAAGTGTTAGGGGAAACCCCAAATATGTTTTTAAGAAACAAACCGATCATGATTCTTCACGATATTAAATGAACATGTATATTCGTATTTGTTAGAGTCAAATGCTTGTATTGAGTCATAATGAAGTTTTGCAGGATTTTCCAGGAAGTAGGACCAAGTTTTTCCAGAAATTTTCCGGAAACTTAACATAAGAATTTCTTCAGGTCCATTCTGACGGCGTCAGAGTTTTACTCTTGACGGCGTCAGGAGTTAAAATCTGGAAATTTTACCGGTTTTGTTTTTCTAACGGAGTCTTATGGTTTTTGTGAATTATTAAGTTTTATAATCTCAAGGAAATCTGCAAACTTCATTCCACAAGCATTATATCTTACTTTGTTTTCTAGGATTTAGTAACTTATATAGGATGCCGCCGATTTTACGCGAGGTTGTCTTGTCTATTTTGTCAGGTTTTACAGGTTATGTATGACAAGAAGATGATTTATATTCTGGAAGGGAAGCTTTGATTGTTCATTTTCTTGGAGGAAGATCTAATCTGGCCAACCTATAATCCATACCGAGCGAATCAGGGGAGTATTTGATTTCATTCTCTTTACTTTTTCACTTTTACATTCTTTACTTGAACATTGGGGACAATGTTCATCTTAAGTGTAAGGGGAGGGTAAAAAGATGATACCTTACATATGCACTTTCGCTTGAGTTTGTTTTGTTTGATGGTAGATGTGTAATAAAACTATGATAAATACTTGTTAGTGCAATTTTAGCGCCAAATTTAATTTTTTTTTACAACATTTAGGAGTGAAACTTTAGCCATAGCAAGCGTCTCATGGATAGGAGATTGTATGACTAGCACATAACCGTATATTCAGAAAAATTTTCCACCCAAATATGTGAGGTTCGCCTTTAGATTTGATAGGAAAAGCATTTATTGTTAGTGCATATGAGTGTACCGGTAGCATTTAGATTCTAGAACTTGCGTTAGTGATGCATCCCGAGACCGCTAGTGAGACTACATTCGTGTGGTAGGATTTACTACATGATAAGAGGCATTAGGATCACCCTTGTGTTAAACCCGTATCATAATTACTTGACCATTTAAGTCATATTGCTTGGCTAGTTAAGTCAACTAATTTTTCCCACACCTTAGCGTTGTACTCATTTTTAGTACACGAAACCCCTAGTACACCCCTCCGAGCCTATCTTTTCGTTTCTAACTTTAAGCATCTTACTTAAAGGAAGAATTTGTTACACCCCACTTAAATGTACAACCAAATCGCCTTAGCCTTCCGTGTATGCGCTCATTTTTAGTGCATTATTGTTATTTGTTAAACCCTAAGTTAACTATCTAATTGATTACATGGTTGCTAAGTCGAGTCATATCCTTGTACATATTGTTTTGGGACGATCGGGACTCATGGGTAAGTACTTATTTTATAGAGTAATGGGGAAGAACATAATATTATTACCCCCATATGTACGTTAATCTTAAAAGTGCTCCAAGTGTTTTGATTTTCTTAATTCGAGTCATTAGAATAGTTGAATGTAAAGTATGTAAAGATTCAAGTGTAAGGGGAACTCTCATCCCCTATGATGTATTATTTTGGATGGTAGGGCAAGAGTGTATGCAAAAAAAGAAAAAAAAATAGAAAATGAAAAAAAAAAAAAAAAAAAAAAAAAACATACGGACTACCATCCCTTTTTATTCTATGTTCATTTTATGTTTTTGTTATTTTTCATTTATTAGCTTAAGTCGAGTCTAGTCTTGGCTTAGCAACGCCATATTATACATGTAATTAACCAATATTGTTAACTCGCCACCAGTAAAACTTCCTTTATCCAACAAAACCGTGTAATTCATATCCCTATACCTAACGTTACAACCCTTTAAAAGACCTCTTTGATAGTTTATCCTAGGTGGTTACGCCATGTGGTGGAGGTTTGATCCTTTCCCAAGCCTATGGTAATCTATTTTGCTATGACAGGTAGTGAGAGATATCTTCCATTTCCATAATGTTATATTACTTTATTACACCCGAGAGATGTGAGTATCTAAACACTATTTGTGAGGTGCTTGTGTATGACCTCCGTGCTTGTCTATTGGTCTTTAGTGGAACGATTATTTGTTGTAATTACTTTTATATTAGTGTTAAATGACCCCTAACTTGTCTTTTGAGTAGAATAAAAGCGCATTTGCTTGAGGACAAGCAAATCTCAAGTGTAAGGGTATATGATGAGGCGAAAAATGGTCCGTTTTTAGGGGGTCATTTAAGCCCGAATCCGAATTTATTTGATCAAATATTGCCCTAAATCGTTCCTTTTGTGATTTTAGGTACTTGGAGGGTGAATTCTGGAAAAGAAGCCATTTTGGACGTTTTTGGAGCATAAAAGTGAAGAAAACGGCAAAGTCTCAATTTTCCATGCTGGGAACAGTAGGTGACGGCGTCAAGAGTAATTCCCTGACGGCGTCAAACCTCAAGAATTAAAATCTGTAGTTCATGAAGGCGTCAAGAGTTTTCCTGACGGCGTCAAAACCCCAAGAATTAAAATCCGTAGTTGATGACGGCGTCACATACAGGGCGTCAAGAGTAATTTGTGTGACGGCCTAGGCCTTGACGGCGTCAGAAGTAGATCAAGGCCGTCCGAGGAAGTATTTGGCGGCGAGATGACGGCGTCACACCTTTGTTCTTGACGCCGTCATCCCTATTTTCCTATATATAGTTTTCTAGTTTTTCACATTGAAAAGAGAGAAGTTTTGGGAGAAACCCTAAAGACGATTTTGGTGTAACTTTACAGGTTTTTCAAGGGTTCCAACCCCTTGATACCTTGCATGATTAATCAAGATAAGTGTTCTTCTAATTCAATCAATATGTCTATGTGTTGGTTGTCTATATCTTGTTCTTGTCTTAATTCTATCATGCTAGGCTAGATCTCCTTTGTGTTTGCTTAGATCTAATGAAACCTAGATATTGATTATTTGTTGATTACTTGTTTATTCTTGTTGTGGATGAATGATTTATATGTTAGGCTTAAGAAAACTGGCAGATCTCCAAATGGTAACATGCTTGAACGTCTTAAGAAACATGAACCGAGGCGTACTAGGTCTTTATTGGTTGTATTTAATGCATGAGCCACTATTTACAATCCCTATAGTTGTACTGGGCATTGTGTAGGAGGAGATAAGAGCTCATAGAATTGGGGAGTTATGTATGCCACCCCATGAATGGTATTAAGGAATACAATCCGTCATCCATGCAATTATAACAAGTAATTAACGTGTAAAAGATATCTAGGGAGTAGTGAAATCTAAGTAAACACATTTTCTCCAATTACTGCTCACAACCTTAGTATAATTAGTTTATTTTCATTTTTAGTATTTTATTTTGATTGCATCTTAGTTTTGGGTTAGTTGAATAGCAACTAATTCCGCCCACTCTTTCAAAACCCCGAGATTTTAATTGCTTTCCATAAAATATAAAAGCACAAAAATAATCATCCCTCACCTTTAGAACTAGTAATTTAGGCTTTCTAATCCTAGCGACACTATTCCTAAGCTGAACGATCAATCCCCCGGTACTTGTCACTATACTATACTACAACGATCAGGTACACTGCCTGGTGGGGGTTGTAAGCTTCTCGAGATCCCTTGAGAGGTAAAGCCTGTTGCGATTCCCACGCATCAGGGCATCAGTCATTGCCCTAACATTCTCTTGTCTTCTATTTTGCTGATGATGATGATCATTGTTGCGGCCCTGGTTGTTGTTGTTGTTATACCCTTTCTTTTCATCATCCCATTTTCTTTTGTTCTGTTTGTTGTTGTTATTGTTGTTAGCATTTTGAATTGTTCCATACTCCACCACTTGAGCCATAAGTTTTTGAGTCATACGAATAGCCATATCTAGAGTTTGTGGATTAGAGGATGTCACACTTCCTTTGATGCTTCGCGGAAGACCCTTAACAAAAGCTTCCATTTCCTTTTCGAAATCCGGAACCATACTAGGACATAAGACTTTTAGCTCTTGAAACCTTCGAATATAAGTTTCGATATCATAACCTTTCACTTTAAGATCATAAAACTCGGTTTCAAGCAACCTTATTTCACTACGGGGACAGAACTTATTGATCGCCATTTTCTTGAAATCAGTCCAGGTGGTTTCATAGGCTTTTTCTATCCCGATAGGCTGAGCATACGAATTCCACCATGACTTAGCATAATCTAACATAGTACCCACGGCGTACTTGACCTTGCAGTTCTCTGAGCAGTCACTGAGTATGAATGTGTCTTCAATACTTTCAAACCAGTGTGTCAATGCAACTGCCCCTTCATTTCCTTTAAATTTAGTTGGTCCACAACCCAGAAATTGTTTATAAGTGCAACCACGCACTACACCACCAGCTGCAGCCCCAGCGGCTCCAGCACCGCCACCGGCAGCCCCAGTGTCATTTTCCCTTGTAGCACGATCCTCGGCTATAGCCTGGGCTATACTGTCAGCGACTAGCTTTCGAATAGCTGCATCAGACATTTTCTTCGGTGGCATGATTCTATCATAACACAAGAAAATTTTTGATGAGTAATCATACAATGATATAGATATATTCAAACATGAGTAAATTGAATATGAAAAATATCACAACAATATAGAGTAGAATTAAAGGAATATAACTTCATCATTCATTACAAAAGATTAATACATTGTTGGATTGTATTACAAAATTTGACGAAGTCATTACATTCAACGATACTAGTTACTAACTGATAGTAATTTACAAAGTAGAAGTACAACAACGAAATACAACAAGAGAACAACAAAGTACATAAACTACTGAGGGTCGCGGGGTGATTCATTTGGCTTGGGCGGTGGGGTCTCTCCATACACTGCTAATACATCTGTGGCCACATAAGACCTCTCCTCAACATACCCCAATCGATTCATCTCTCCCCAGTGAGCGTAAGTCCAACACCTCAACTCGTAAAGATCCCTCTCAAGGCGCTCATTTTTCATACGGTCAAATGTGTGGGACAACCTAACATCTCCCAACTCATGCTTCAACTTCTTGTTTTCAGCCCTTACACCCACATCATCTAACTCTCGAACATGTTTACCCAATACTTTCACCTCGCGCTTAGTCTCATCTTGTTGGTGCTCTACCACACCCAAATCAAAATCTAGTAAATCCATACGCTTATGCACAAGCTTATCCCTAGATAAAGAACATTCCCCTTCCGTTTCTCTCACCATCATTTGCCTTTCTAACACCATAACCTTTCCATAAAGAGAGTCTATAATTCTCCTCATGGTCCCGGGTACTAGATCCTCAAGCTCATAAGTGATAGGAGCAGCTGAAGATGATCCACCCCTTTCATGGATACTACGAGGAAATCTACGTCCTGTAAGTGGCACGTGTGTAATAGTACCTACAGTAGCAATTTCTTCAGGTTTAGGCTCAGAATCGGAAGAAGTGTCCGGTGAAGAGGGTGGATAAGGTGAACCCGGTGCTGCATAAGGATAGATTAGTTCGGGTTCATTCATCTCTTCGTCGAAACTTACATCTTGAAGTATCAATATATCATCTTCATCATCTTCAAATGGCTCTTCTTCTTCATCTTGGTTTTCTTCATCGATGTTTGGATGAATGTGATTCGGTAGTGGAGGTAGATGTTGAGCCTGTGCAAGCTCAGGTTGAGCGGGCTCGATCTCTTGGATGTCTACCTCGTGATCAGGAGGAAGTAAATGTGCCATGACAAATCTGAAAATCATATATACATATAATTAGAATAAGAATAGAAATATTATCAAAATATATATATATATATATATATATATATATATATATATATATATATATATATATATATATATATATATATATATATATATATATATATATATATTTTTGTGTAAGTAAGTGAACAAATAGTGATGCTTTATAAATAAGCAAAATAATCAATAAACATTACATGTACAAATGATAACATTTGTTATGTGCATACGTATAACAACGGCACAATCAAAGATATATGTATAAATTTCTGGATGGAAGTTTATAATGCTTATAAATAGCATAAAATTTAACAAGTGCATAATGTGCATATAAAAGGAGTGATATTTTGCGGATTATCGAACAAGATAGGAAATAATTATAGTGCTTATAACTATTTTTAGAATAGCATGATTACGATATATATATATATATATATATATATATATATATATATATATATATATATATATATATATATATATATATATAACAGGAGGCGTTACACGTAGATAATGCCACGTAAACGCCACCTCATTGCCCAGTAATTCATTATCAGCCATGTCATCAGCCATGTCATCACATTGTCGCCATGTAAGCAATTTTTTAAAATTATTTTATTTGCATTTTCTATGTCATCACAAATTAATGCCACCTAAGCAGTATTTTTTTTTTTAAATTCGGATTAGCAAGCTGTTAAAATTTGGATTTATTAAGTTTAAAAAATTTATGCTTCTCAAGAATCGAACATGGTCTCTTATTCCACAAAGAAATATGATAACCACTAGACCAACTCATTTTTTGATTATATCTTGCAAGTCTAAATCTATAAACTTATGCAAAAGTTACCAACCATTTTAATGAAATAACTATCATATATATTCCTTAATTATAGTTTTACAATATTATTAATTATTAGTATACGACATTTTATTCATTATCACACAAAACCCTAATATGAGTTTCTGCAACCATGAAACACAACACCCAAACAATGAGTGTATTTTTTGCCACATCGTATTTAGTACAATGTATGAACACATGCAATGAGTTGATGAGTTTTTTATGCCATATGTTATGAGTTGTTCATGGGTTGGTTTTGACTGCTTCAAGGGACATGATCGTTGTAAGTAATTCTCAAGTCTTGATCATAGTTTTTATTTTTTAGTACAATCTAAATTAGAGCAGTCTACATGTAACTTACGAAAAGTTTAGCTAATTAAAAGGTGGGGATGTTCAACAGGAGGAGGTTTGTTTACTGCTGTGATGTTGTAGCAAGATCAATAAAGTACAGTTCACTGTAAATGGTTATTTATTTTTATTTTTAGCTTTGAAGGTTATTTAGTTTTTGTTAGATATGGGTTTTAGAAGTGTTATTAGGCCACCATTTTGTATGTTATTATGAGTTTCCTTTATTGTTTGTGCAGCTCAAGAAGACACTTATGAAGGGCATGCACAATCAAATGTCAGTCTCTTTTCATCCCTAGCTATTCGTTAATATCAATTTTTTAACTTTCACATTATTAATTTGTTATTACTAATCAAGTGTGATGTTCTTAAGAACTGCCCAATATTTCGACCTCAACCTCTCGCCGATAAATTTGTTATTACTAATCAAGTGTGATGTTCTTAAGACTACCCCTTAGCCATAGTTAGATCCCAAGATCAGGATAAAACATGATGGCCAACTGGATAAGTACAATGTACAAACAGTAAATCTGTCTCATTCTCTTAGTTGCCAAAGTTTGACGAGTAAACGGATAGAAGAGTAATAATAGAAGCATGTTGTTGTTGAATTTAGTATGAAATTGAAGGTGTAGAATTTCTATAAAATTGTTAGTTGCAGACTTGCATGTGACGGGATTATAGAAAATGCAGTAGTAAAAACTTGCATTTTTTCTTTTTCGTTATATTAGTTATTCCGTTATTTTAAGGCCTATCCTATGCATATGGATACATTGTCTTTAGCTAAATGGAGAGTCATGTTAATGTGACCTAGGGCTGGAAAGGTGACTAACAGGAAGTGACATTAACTTTTAGCCATAATTTTGTCAAACCTATAAGAAAGGGATGTGGGGCGGATTGCAAAGTTGGAATCTGATCTCCAGCATTTAATAAAAGAAAAAGATCAAGTTGAGCAGTTTTTAACTGAGAGCAATACCATATTACAGCGGGTAATTGACGCAACCGATGAATATAATCAATTTATAGCTTTCTCATGCATTTCACTTTTTTTGTTTGTATTTGCGTGTTGCAGGACTATGAAGAAGATGTTAAAGAACCTCAAGGGTTGGCACAAGTAAGTAGTATGAACATTGTCATGTTACTTTTCAATTCAAATGTGTTTTCTGCTTTTTTATGTGTAAGCTATTAAGATTGTTGAAAATAAGATCCTGTTTAAGAGTTCCTTCTCTATGAGGTTTCTAAACGATTATGTACATATAGTTTTCTATGGATTTGAGTTATATTGCATTTCTTTGAAATTTTAAACATTATCATTCTTAAAAGATTCATACAATTTACTTAAGACAATAAAATGGTGGAGGTGTGGCAGTTAGTTACTTCAAGTTGGTTCGTGTATTAGAAAAAAATAATTACATAATTACTGATTGTACTATATATACCGTTGCACACCAACTTCAGGCATGGCTCCATATACAAACATTTGTGGCTTGGATGTTGCATCTTTATTGGAACGATTATACTACATGTGACTCTTCACAAGTTGACCAGCAGAAATAGCGGGCATTAGAGATAACTCACCTGCTAAAACATCACTTGCAGCTAACTCTATCGATGAGTAAAAGACAATGACAAAGTCATGAAAGATAAAACAGGTTCGCTCACTCCTCCGTATATTATTTCATTGTTTTTTCTTTCTTGGTATAAGTTAATCATCAATGCAGCTTTTTCCTCCTCTACAGATTTACTAGCTTCGTCTCTGGGCACGAAGGAGGATGAGGAGATGATGAGGTAGGTGGTTGAGAGGAAACTTCCATCTGATTCCCTAGAATCAAAGTTAGGGGACATCAAGCGTGCGACATTTATTAAAAGAAAAGCATTGGACACAGTTAGCGGAAAGTCCCTATATGGACTTCCCCTAGGCGAGTTTGATTACTATTCAATTTTGGGACAATGTTGTGAGATGCCAATTGGTTATGTGTTTGTAAAAAATAAAGTGGTGTGTATTCTTATACATCAGTCTGTATTCTTTATTTTTTTTAGTTCCTCAATGACCAACAACTTCATAAGCTTTTCCTCCCATTCATGCTAGATAAGTGCCTCCTATAGATACAGGTAATGTGATTCTTGACAAGTTAAATTTTAAAATGACTGTTTGTTTATTAATCAGATTAATGGTTATTATCAGATTAACGGTCATACAGTCATTCTTTATTAATTAGATTAATAGTTATATCTTAGGTTTTACACAGCCCTGAACACGTCCTGTTGATGGATCGTCCGTAGCCAACAATCATACTCACTTACCTACGAGAGGTAACTTTTTCATTAACCATCAACTAACAACAGTAGAAGATGTTAATACATTATTTTCGATTCTCTATTCTTTTTTAGTTTCTCAAAAATCAAGGATCTCGGCAACCTCTCCTCCCGTGTGTAGAAGACGACCGCCACCTACAGATAGAGGTAATGTGGTTCTTCAGCTACCAAATATTAAAATGATTTTTCTTTGTTAAGTAGGTTGATAGTTATACAGTAACTATTTATTATGTTTTACGTTCGGCACAAACGTGTTCGCGCCCTGTTGATGACCCATCCTTAGATAACATTGCCTACACGCGGTAACTTTTTTACTAATAATTACTTACCAACAGTTGCAAAGATGAATAATTAAGGGTGTGCCTTAAGCAATATCCGAAAATTGCTTAACAACATTCATAACTGTAGTGTTTCACACTTTCATGCATTTTTGCAATAGGATTAAGCTCTTGAAATCAATTGAACCAATTTGATTTTAATTTTTATTTTTTTTCCAATTTTCAATTCCTAATTGTTTACTCATGGCAACATTGCTTTCACGGAAACAACAGACTATAATCTTACAACTACAAGGCAGGATATGAGTACGCCTGAGGTTTCCTTAGTAATAACAGGTATGTATATCCTGCACAACTGATCACCCATCGTCTACAAGATGGTTGCCATTGCACGGTCTAAAATCATGTGGGTTCGTTTTATAGGACCCTGGTTTCTGGGATTCGATAGAGGTAAAGAGGTTTTGGTATATTTTTTTTCTTTTAAAAGATTGAGATGGAAGTTTTGTTGGATGTATCAAAGAAGTGGCGCTTTTCATTCTTTGGTGTGTTCAGAATTGCTTATGAATTAGTCTTTTTCTAAAAGAAAAAAAAATGTCTACCGCGACAGTGGTTAACTACCTGTTAAAAATGTCAAGCGCTTTATAATATTCAAAGGCTACCCGTTTCATGAGAAAATAGTTCCTCATTTGGTGAATACGCATAAACTGTTTAGTGAGCTCAATCCCGTTT
Organism: Artemisia argyi; assembly: GCA_030686995.1. NCBI lineage: Eukaryota > Viridiplantae > Streptophyta > Magnoliopsida > Asterales > Asteraceae > Artemisia > Artemisia argyi. The sequence continues at coordinate 39,532,278 of CM060706.1, forward strand.
AACGGGAGGGAAGTGTCTGCAATCTTTCCTTTCTGTATCATAAAGATGCTTATCGCATTTTTCATGAGCTTAATGTGCTTTGAGTTTGTTTAAGGAAAAACTGAAGTAACTTGCCATAATTTGCAGGCCCTTTGGGCAAGGAACAGCCCATAGAAGACTATGTGGCTGATAAATCTACGTGTGGCTATATAATTATATAAAAAATAAAAACATGAAATGTATTTTACTTATATTTTTATAATATGATTTGCATAAACTCACTTATTTGTATACACAAACTCTTGATTTTGGTTATTTACCTTTTCAGTTTGTGTAACCGAAAACATGTTTGCTGAACTTGGCATCATTTGTGAACAGAACCACTCGATCAGAGTTTATTCTCAGCCTTAACAAGTACCTTGAAGCTAGAAATCATAAGCTTTCTGTTCGTATGAGGTTCAAAATGAGATTAACACAACTGATTTCTTGATTCCGTAACTCAGTTGTTTAATTCTCCTGCTGCAGGTTTAGTGGGACCATAGTTGGCATCGGAGATTCTGCATCATCTAAGAGGATCGATTCTGAATGGAGATCCCAGAAGGTGAATTACCAGTTCTTTACCATACACAAATTTTATATTAATTAAGCATATTTATAAGCTAACTATGTTGCCATCTACTACAGGTTCAATGGGATGAACCATCATCAATATTACAGCCGGATAAAGTTTCACCCTGGGACCTAGAACTACTTGTGGCATCCAACCCACCAAACCCACAACCTCCACAGAGGAGTAAGCGGGCCTGAACTCATGTTTTACCTTCTTTTGTACCAGAGCTTTATGCACTTGGTATGGTAGCTTAGTAATAGTGAATAATATCTTTTTCTTCTTCGTAAGACCATTTGAATCTTAATTTATTTCTCTGGCATTCCCTTTGCTCATAGGTATGTGGAAATCACCTGTTGACCGTCCCGCATCATTCCAGTATGGCGAACCTCAACGTGCACGTTATAGCTATCCATCAAATAATGGCTCTGGTATCAATGGTGTCTCTGACAACTACAGTGAGAATGGTTCTTTGGCTCCAGCTTCCACAACTTCTATTCATTGCTCGACCTCATATGATCTCTGTAAGTGTTTTTGCTCTTCTTATAAACTTATCAAAAAGAGCCATAAAAATAGTTTGTTTTTTAATTAAATAATGTAAGTATCAGACATTCTGATACTTGATACCCAATATGCCTGCTTGACTATGAAAGTCCAACCACACATTCTGTTTTGGAACAAAGTTCGGACTTCAGTGTATTCGACACACGTTGTGGCAAGATAACTACATATTACAATTTAATGTATCGAGGGGAGGCAGGTTAATATTTAATTTGGTGATGCTGAGATGATTGCATTGTAGTTGATGATTGTGAGCATATTGAGACATATGTTGAGTCTGTTGGGTTGTTGTACTATAAGGACTTGAAACAACGGTTAATGAAGCAAAGTATCTTACGAGTGCTTCGGATTCACGAGGTTATCGTTTTATCCTTATATTTGTGGTTCAATATTCTCTGCACATATCTATTCTAGAAGCTATTATGATTTGTGGGTGCTCTAGGGGAGTCGAGCCATGCGTACGTTAGAACTGAACCACAAGTGGCGGTTCCTCCTCAAGAAGAGCTCGTGGACCATTTGGATTAGTGGTTCAGCTTCAATCCTCAAGTCCAAGACAAACACGTATGGAACTTTCTATGAGTTTTATTCAATCTCCAAGTATATGTATGTGGTAAATTTAGTATAAAAATGTAACCAATTAATAATCAGGTAATATACCATATGATCATTAAAATTCTTAGTTAAAAGGCTTCATTTTTACTTATACTTATGTAAGCTCCTATCTTTTCACAAGCCAAAAATAAAAACAAAGGTTCATGTTCTGTCATATATAAATGGTTTACAGATTATCTATTCCAAGAAAACATGTAAACGTGTGTGTTTTTTTATGGATTGTTATGTATAGGATACTGATACAGAATAGGCTCAGCAGGCTTCCGAAGCTATGGCATCTATGACAAATCGAAGCTAAATTCCTACGATGGAGTTATAGCCATCGTGAGTATTATTTCTTGTGCTTTTAATTTGTAATGAAGATTAAGGTAATTTTGTTTATTTTGAGTTAATGTTGTTTTGTCAGAAATGTGTCTTGACTTATTCTACCATAATGCTTTTGTGTTTTTAACTCTTACAAACATCTTTGTTTGAGACATAGTGAAAATTTTCTAACGATGCCAATACATCTATAGCTTTTCCCGTGAAAAAAAAACTTGAAAGAAGTACCTTTCATCTCCCAAAACTAATTGATTATTTATGGCATACGAAAGATTACATAAAACCAAAAGTGTCTATACAATATTGCATTCTTGATGGGTCATATAGTTTGAGTAACGGGCCAGAATTGGTAACTTTTTTGTGTAGATCAAAACACGTCAGCTCATATTCTACTATATGTCTGTAATTAATATGAAAAAATATTGAATGTGGGTATCATTTTTTGCATGTTGAATTGATTGCGTGCATGTTGTTACGTGTTCTTGAATTTTAGATGACAAGTTATTAGTAGATTAAAATAAATGTAGAGATATCTTATGAGAAATTCTACGAGCTTGAGTATGTAGCAGTCTTAATTCACAAACTCATAGGTGTTTGTGTTTAGAAACATTTTATTGTCTTCGATATTGAACATTAACTCATTTTATATGAGCTAAAGGCCATTAATTATTGTTAAATGTAGAGTTTTGTATTTAACATGCTCTTTTATTGTAGATTTTCCAAACCTGCGTCATTTTAATTACTTGGTGTTCAGCTTAACTAACATGTGACGGTTTACAAGACTTCACGGGTCGAGCTTTTAGACAACCTTTCAGGTAAAAATTAAGTAATAGAAAATCAATTATAAACATATACACATACGCGGAAGATTTGTCTAATAACATATCAATATTTGAGCACCCTTTATTATGTTTAACAAAAAACTGATTGGTTTGTAATATCAGTAAATCCAAATCAGAAAATATATTAGCTAATCATAGTAATATGGTTTAGTTTAGTAACTTCCTACTTAATGATGATCTTAACCTTTGTTTTTGACCTGATTGTAGGTGTTGAGACAACATACACGAGAACTATAGCGAAGGACCCTTTCTTTCAACATCAACAGTATCCATCCATTTTTTACCACCTTTTCCTGACATTTTTTAATAACGTTACTTAATTTATTCATTAGACACTTTTCCATAAATTTTTTACCTGTCTTCTTTCGCTATAGTAAAATATGTTAACGATAATTATAAGTCATGGCCACCCATAAGGCGGGCTTTGCCATCTATATACGTATATTGCAAGAAGTGTAGGATATTTACCTTTTTTCATAGTGAATGGTAAATATAGAATTCATATGAGACATGTTCACACGTAAGTTGCATTGCATATGGTAATTACACTATCTATTTACAATGAGTTACAGAGATGGCGATGACGAGGGGATCCAATTATTTCCACTTCATTGGTTGAAGCTACCAATTTTATGGTTCACAAGGTAACTTTTTCTCTTTTCCCTAGCTGAAATATATTAAGCGCCTTGGTTAAAATTCATCTAAAAAAGTGGTTAACAACAATGTAATGTGTCATTTATCAAAAACTACCTTAAACTGAAATGGTTCGAACAGATTAAACATGTCAACGGCGTCTATCATGTACTTAATTAGATGTTTATAGCACAATAAGCCACTTTCTTTAAATAATTTGTATCATTGTTTCAAAACATATTTTCTAAAAATATTCTTTAATAAATTATTAACTTCCGAAGTTCTGCATTAGGCCATGACCTGACCCATTTGAAAGAATAAAAGTGATTTTCCTTTTTCTCTTTAAAACATGATTTAGGTTTTTTTTTATAGAATAAAAATGAACTTTTATATTAAATACTTAAATACTTTTAGTCGGGACACTGGCGCATGTACGAATTTTCCGTCTTCGTTATGCTTAATATTCTACGACGAGTTACTTGAGTAATTGCGTATTAATAAAAATCAAGGTCAAACATTATTGCAGGTTGGTTTATTTAAAAAAAGACCCGTATTCTCACACGGTTAACTATATGTCGCTGTGTCAAGAGTCAAGAGTGAGAAATGATTGAAAGTTATCTTTTGCGAGAAAGACGAAAACTACTCAAACTCCACAACAAACTTCCTTTACAAAGAAGTTTTACTTTTGTATTTGAATAGGCAGCATACTTTTTTTATTATGATATACAACTTAATTACCTTTTTTATTCAAACGACATCATTGCTTTATTGTAGATTTGGTTACATGATATATATGCTAGCAATTGCCTCATTTGTTAAGCTTTTCAACGCTACTTCATGACTGCATTACATATATTTAGATTTCAATTTTTGTGTTTAAGATATTTTCCGTTATAAATTATTTATATATATAAGCTTAAAATTCGTCAAGTTATACATTATTTGCGGAAATTGTTCCATCATTAATTACGTTATTTTGATTCTTTATTTATGACGTATAGTTTTTTACTACGTGAAACATGGTAATAACCATGAAAAAGGATCATGAGTTTTCATATTAAACTTAATGCGGAATGTACTTGGTGCAAAAGATAAAGGATAGGTGATGTTAAGTAATACCATCAAAATCTTACCTTTAAATAAATAATATTTTAACATAAACTAATACATATTTAACAAAAATAAAAAACCACTGTACTTAAAAAACAAATTTCCGTTAAGTAACACCATCAAAAGTAAAATTATAAGGCGGGCTTCGAAAGCTAGTATATATATATATATATATATATATATATATATATATATATATATATATATATATATATATATATATACGAGGGAGAAAATAGGAAGCTCGGGAGTAGGCGCGCATGGATATCGGACAAAATGATGGAAGCTCATGATTTAAAAATAATAATAATAATAATAATAAAATGTTTATGATTATAGTCTAGGTTTTTAGAACAAAAAGACCTAGTTCACTATAATTTGTGCTCTGGTACCAATCTATAACACCCCCATTTTAGGATCGCAGCGGAAAGGGACATGGGGTGCTATACATCAATCACATTGTACAAATATAGTAAACAACTTTAAAACAAGTCGTTATTAATAAAAGTTCTTACTTCACATTCGATAATTATCAGAGTCAACAAAGATCCCAAAAGGTTTTTACATAGTACCAAGTTACATAAGTTTGAAAATTTTGAACATTATCGAATGAAAAGTTTTTATTTAAACATGGGCCATCAAGTAGATATCCATTCTTTGCGCCGCCCATCCAAGCTGAAGTTACTTACGGACCTGAGATAAACATGCTAAAAAGTCAACATAAAGTTGAGTGAAATCATAGAGTTTAATAAGTAAGCAGTTGAATACAAGCATTATTTAGCGGGCGACAAGTATTGCAATTACATGTCGGTTTATCTGATTATAGTATTAAGAATTATGAAACCGAAACCTTAACCATGATTTTGTGCTCCTAGGTAAAAATTGCCAGTTTACCCTAAACTCTCAAGATTATGTGACCGTACCCAGTCAAGGCCGGCCAAGCCTAATATGCATATCCATAATAATAGCGTTTCCTTACGGAATTAACGGTTCATAGTGGGGATTTAATTGGCAAGAAGCATTCAATCACTATAATCACGTAATCGGGTCCAGCATACCAAAAACTACTTGTATTCAGTTTGTAAAAACTAGCATGTATCCCCCTTGCGAGGTTTATAAAACATTTAAGTAAGTAAAGGCGAGGCTATGAACTCACCGAGAGCAAAGAAAATAGCAATGAACAAGCAAGTGTAGGAATAGCCGCAAAAGCTCTACGAGGAACCTAATTAATATACGTTGTCTTAGTTTATGAAAATAGATATCGATGTACTTTTGGTTATATACAGATTACGATCTTACTTAAGCTTGGTACAATATTCCTAGATACATCACAAGGTTTTAGTTAAATTACCTACAAATTATCCAAAAATATACTCTTGCATTTATATAAGAATGAAACTTACATTTGACCCCAAGTTCAATTGCAATGTAAAAGTTCAAATTAATTCTAAGGTTCAAATTTAGTCCATGGGTCAAGTTTTTGGTCAAAAAGGTTCACTTTAAGCCTAAGGGTTCAAAAATATATTAGGGGGTTCAAAATGTTTTAAAGGTCCAACATTATAAAGTGTAAAACACTGTATACTCATTTTATACCTAGGGCTGTTAAAAATTTAATAACTTGTCTAGGTTTAGAAAAATCACCATTTGCAAACCGTAAGTCCACAAGTCTCGTTCTTTATATCCCCGGAAAGGTCTACTTCTGTACTAACGAGATTTGTGGGTCCCACTTGGTCAAAAATTACATAACCTTAGTAAAACAGTCCATTTACCCAAACAATCAATCCATTCAGCTTTCAAATTTTCAATGGTCTCACGAAAAGTGCGATATCTAGAGTTTTACTAACCCGATTTATTCCCCGTTTTCGGACACGTTTAAGTTAAGATGTCCTCTAAAACTTTTATTCTTTGAGTAACAGAGGGTTATATACAAAAAAATGACTTTTTCACGTTTCAAATCTGTTGCTCAGATTGTGACTAGTTTCACCAAAATAATTTTAGTTTAATCACCATAAGGAGTTATTCGACGAAATACCCGTAAAAATGACCACAAGACATAGGGATACAACTACATATTTTTAGTTTATGTCCATTGTCTACTGATTAGAGCAGTTTAATACTTTTATACATGGATCAAAAAAAATACAGTTTCATGTTTAGCCTTTCTATTGTTTTAAGGTTTTCTAACTTAAGTACCAAGCTTAACTAAGCATTATAACTTATATAATGTTCAAATACATCAAGATAGTGAATAAATGGAAGTATGAAAAGATGAAAAATATAACTTGAAGCTTACAAGTGAGATGATGAGGTTTAAGGTAACAAGGTTTCCTAATACTTCCTAGTTTTTATTTCAAAACTAGAACAAGAAGTAAACTAGATTTTTATATATTTGATAAATCTTGATCTCCTCCTTCTTCAATGGTTGTAGCAGCCAAATGGTAGGAAGAGAGAGCAAAAGAGTGAAAATTTTTGTTAGTGTGTGAGAGGAAGGATTGAGTGAAGTAAAAGAAATGTTAGATATGCATTATTGAGTTAGTAGTATTTTGTCAAAGGTGTAAGTGTTTAGGTAAAGGGGGGGGGGGGGGGGGGGGGGGCAAAAGAGGTGGAAAAGTGAGGAGAAAAAGGGTTTGTGTAAGATTTGTGTAAGAATTTAGGTAGTGTAGTGTAGATATTATTAGTTTTAGGGGGTACCGGGTACCGAGTTTGCTAGAAATAAAATTTAACTGTACTAAATAAAGTGTAAAACTTGTGAAAATATTAAAACTTGTTTTCATGATGAATTTTTGAAATATAGATGAGTGATGAGATTATCGGAGGATTTATTCGAGGTTAAAACGTGGAACACGAATTTAAACCGCGCGATAAAAATAAAAGTGGACGTAAAAATGAAAAAAAAAATGGATTGTGACTTTAAAATAGGATTGAAATACAACAATGGAGCATAGAAAACGTAGACTGAGCATAGTCTAGTCGCGATAGAATTTATTTAAACGTACGCGGATATCTTCCGACTAAGTAAATAAATTAAAATAGATTATTTAAATAATAAACCATTAAAATAATTGATATGAAATTTTTAGAAATGTCACAGTGGTGGTCTTTGCATAGATTGTCCTTCTTTGTAATTTTTAAAATCCATGGATCGTTTCAAGTTTTAAAACACAATATATTTTAAAAGCTTGAGTAACGTAGCTCTTGATGCCAATTGTGGAAAACTAGAAGGGGGGTTGAATAGTTTACCGTTTAAAATCTTTTTAACTTGTTTAGTTAGCTTTGAAACTTTGTGTTGGATCAAAGATATATACACAAACACAATATATAACATGCAAGTAAATGAAAGAAACGATCAAACCACAACACGAGTATTTATCGTGGTTCAGCTACAAGGACTCTTTTTCCTTGCCCTACGACCACGCCCCGAGTATCCAACTCGAGAGTTTCTTTCACTAGTCAACAAGCTCCTTTCACCGGCGGAGAAAACCTTACACGTCACTTATAATTTTACCGACACTAAGCTAGATGTCGAGTTCTTTACCAAGGGTACAACCACTCCCGTTAGTTCTTTTACAAGGGTACAACTAATCCCAATACACTTTGTATTTTGAGGACTAAAATACTAACCGATCACTACTGAAAATACACAATCAAATGAAGTGTAAACTACACAAGTCTACACAATGCTAAGCTAACAAGTCTTGCAACGTTGTGTTGAATACTTGTTACTTTTTATGAACTCGTGAATCTCTTTGCTACAAAAAGAAACTTCACATATGAAATGTTAAAGGGTTAGATGAAAGAATGAATGAATGTGTGTAAATTTGAAGTAGAGTGATAAGCCAAAAATCAACTTGTGGCTTGGTATTTATAGCAAAGCCTTCTGCAGGCCTGGCGGATACGGCAGAACACTCAGATGGGTTCCGCCCGTGTACCCCCAGGGTTCCGCCGGGCTTGCAGTTGGTTTTGCAATAAATCTTGCAAACCAAACAATGTCACATCTCATTACACCTTGTAAACTAAACAATGTCACATCTCATTACCCCTAGTCAAACACATAACTTGCAAGCAAACACAAAGTTAGTCAAACACACTTTCTTTCCATAAATGTATTTTGACAAAACTTGCCATAAATGCGATGTGACATTTCTATTTTAAGAAATAAAAAGTGTTGTGTTTTATGAAATGTAAAATGTAGCAAAAGTCTAGTTTATGCAAGTCTTTAAAACTAAGATTATGTTTTACTTAGAAACTAAAGTTTACATTTTGTCGTTAACAAAAATAGCAAAGATCGTAAAATATAAATAACGTTTTTAGGCGATATTTGTATTAACAGAATTGATATTTTTTGGAGAACCTGATGCGTGGGAATTGCACCAGGCTTTACCTCTCGAGGGATCTCGAGAAGCTTACAACCCCCACCAGGCAGTGTACTTGATCGTTGTAGTATAGTATAGTGACAAGTACCGGGGGATTGATCGTTCAACTCAGGAATAGTGTCGCTAGGATTAGAAAGCCTAAAAGCTAGGTCTAGAGGTGAGAGATGATTCTTTTTGTATTTTTATATTTTATGAAAGCAAGTAAAAATCTCGGGTTTTGGAAGAGTGGGCGGAATTAGTTGCTAGCCAATTAACCCAATAACTAAGATGCAATCAAAATAAAATAACAGAAATGTAAATGAACTAAATTACTAATATGGAGTGAACAATAAATGGGAGAATTGTGTTTACTTAGATTTCACTACTCCCTAGATATCTTTTACAGGTTAATTAGTTGTTACAGTTGCGTGGATGACGGGTTATATTCCTTAATACCAATCATAGGGTGGCGTACTTACTTTCCCAATTCTATAAGCTCCTACTTCACTCCTATGTCGAGCCTGCATGAAGCTCCTAACATGGGATCACTAGAATTCGCTCATGCATTAAATACAACCATAAAAACCTAGTACACATCGGTTCATGTTTCTTAAGACGTTCAAGCAAGTTACACAATGGAGATCTGCCAGTTTTCTTAAGCCTAACATTGAAATCAGTCATCCATTACAACTATAAACAAGCAATCAACCTATAACCAACATCTAGGTTTCATTACATCTAAGCAAACACACAAAAGATCTAGCCTAGCATGTTAAAATCAGACAAGCGTAAGATATATTCAAACAACACATAGACATATTGAATGAATTGAAATAAAACTTATCTCAATTGAATATGAAGGGTTTCAAGGGGTGAAAACCCTTGAAAATACTGTTACAAACGAGCTAGGGTTTATTAGGTTCGGCCCTAGAATTCTTCACACAAGTTCCTCTCCTAATGAATGAAAAATAGAAAAGTATTTATAGATTTCACGAGGTGACGGCGTCAAGAGTAAAATTCTGACGCCGTCATCTCGCCGCCAATAAAGTTCTCGGACTGCCTAGATCTAGATTTGACGCCGTCTTGTGTAATCTTATTCCAGGCCGTCACCAAATTTACTCTTGACGCCCTTGTTCTGACGCCATAACGTTTTCTCTGGGCCGTCATCCATTTTGCTCCTGACGGCGTCATCTTTTCCTTCTTGACGCCGTCATCTACTGTTCCCAGCAAGGAAAATTAGGACTTTGCCGTTTTCTTCACTTTTATGCTCCAAAAACGTCCAAAATGCTTCCTTTTCTAGAATTCACTCCCAAAGTACCTAAAATCACAAAAGGAACGATTTAGGGCAATATTTGATCAAATAAATTCCAATTCCGGCTTAAATGACCCCCTAAAAACGGATCATTTTCCGCCTTATCATATACCCTTACACTTGAGATTTACTTGTCCTCAAGCAAATGCGCTTTTATTCTAATAAAAATACAAGTTAGGGGTCATTTAACACTAACATAAAAGTAATTACAACAAATAATCGTTCCACTAAAGACCAAAGACAAGCACGGAGGTCATACACTAGCACCTCACAAATAGTATTTAGATACTCACATCTCTCGGGTGTAATAAAGTATACATCACAATATGGAAATGGAAAACATCTCTCACTACCTGTTATAGCAAAGTAGATTACCATAGGCTTGGGAAAGGATTAAACCTCCACCACATGGCGTAAGCACCTAGGATAAACTATCAAAGAGGTCTTTTAAAGGGTTGTAACGTTAGGTGTAGGGATATGGAATACACGGTTTTGTTGGATATAGGCAATCTTTACTGGTGGCGAGTTAATCATCTTGGTTAATTACATGTACAATATGGCGTTGCTAAGCCAAGACTAGACTCGACTTAAGCTAGTAAATGAAAAATAACAAAAACATAAAATAAACATAGAATGAAATGGGATGGTAGTCCGTATGTTTTTCTCTTTTCTTTTTCTCTATATATATATATATATATATATATATATATATATATATATATATATATATATATATATATATATATATATATTCTTTTTGTGCATACACTTTTACCCTACCATCCAAAATAATACATCATAGGGAATGAACATTTCCCTTACACTTGAATTTTTACATACTTTGCAATAAACTAATCTAATGACTCGAATTAAGATAATCAAAACAGTTGGAGTACTTTTAAGATTAACGTACATATGGGGGTAATAAATGATGTTCTTCCCCATTACTCCATAACAATAGTACTTTACCCATGAGTCCCAATCGTCCCAAAACAATATGTACAAGGATATGACTCGACTTAGCAACCATGTAATCAATTAGATAATTAACTAAGGGTTTAAACATATAACAATAATGCACTAAAGATGAGTGCATACACGGAAGGCTAAGGCGATTTGGGTGTACATTTAAGTGGGGTGTAACAAATTCTTCCTTTAAGTAAGATGCTTAAAGTTAGAAACGAAGAGATAGGCTCGGAGGGGTGTACTAGGGGTTTCGTGTATTAAAAATAAGTACAACGCTAAGGGTGTGGGAAAAATTAGTTGACTTTACTAGCCAAGTAATATGACTTAAATGGTCAAGTAATTATGATACGGGTTTAACACAAGGGTGATCCTAATGCCTCTTATCATGTAGTAAATCCTACTACACGAATGTAGTCTCACTAGCGGTCTCGGGATGCATCACTAACGCAAGTTCTAGAATCTAAATGCTACCGGCACACTCATAAGCACTAATAGTAAATGCTTTTCCTATCAAATCTAAAGGCGAACCTCACATATTTGGGTGGAAAATTTTTCTGAATAGAACGGTTTTGTGCTAGTCATACAACTCCTATCCATGAGACGCTTGCTAAGGCTAAAGTTTCACTCCTAAATGTTGTAAAAAAATTTAAATTTGGTGCTAAAATTACACTAACAAGTATTTCTCATAGTTTTATTATACACCTACCATCAAACAAACAAACTCAAGCGAAAGTGTATCCTATGAGGTATCATCATTTACCCTCCCCTTACACTTAGGATGAACATTGTCCCCAATGTTCAATTAAAGAATATAAAAGTGAAATAGGTAAAAGAATGAAAGCAAATACTCCCCTGATTCGCTCGGTATGGATAGTATGTTAACAAGGTTAGATCTTCCTCCAAGAAAATGAACAATCAAAGCTTCCCTTCCGGAATATAAATCATCTTCTTGTCAAACATAACCTGTTACACCTGAGAAAACAAACAAGGCAACCTTGCGTAAAATCGGCGGCAATCTATAAATACTAATAAATCCTAGAAAACAATGTAAGATATAATGCTTGTGGAATGATGTTTGCAGATTTCCTTGAGATTATAAAACTAAAGAATCGACAAAAACTTTAAGACTCCGTTAGAAAAAACAAAACTGGTAAAATTTCCATGTTTTTACACGTGACGCCGTCAGGAGTTTCTTCCTGACGCCGTCAGAAGTGACCTGCAGAAATCATTATGTTAAGTTTCCGGAAAATTTCTGGAAAAACTTTGTCCTACTTCCTGGAAAATCCTGCAAAACATCATTATGACTCGATACAAGCATTTGACTCTAACAAATACGAATATACATGTTCATTTAATATTGTGGAGAATCATGATCGAGTTTGTTTCTTAAAAACATATTTGGGGTTTCCCCTTACACTTATCTTTTGCGAAATACCTTTGGATGAAGTTAAGACTAAGCCAAACGACAAAATAAAATATTTTCACTATTTTAGTTTGAAACATGATCTACCAACAATAAAAATAAAGCATGCATACGGAAACAAATAACAATTAAATAAAATAAAAATCACACAAAACATGGGTTGCCTCCCAAGAAACGCTTTTCTTTATTTACGACTCTTGTAGCTAGACTCAAGGTCATGGGTTATCACGTGACCTCATCATTGGTTTCACTCTCTAGGTCATCTCCTATATTAGTTTTGTATTCCGGACCTAGTTGCTAGCATTCTTTGTATAAACCAAGTATTTTATTCATAACATACTCTACTCCTCTACGTCTATCCTCATCATTCCTATAGTAAACTGCTTGTTTGTGTTCCTTTTCTATGTTCGATAGGAGGCGGTATTGTTCAATCTTATAGGGCATTTGGTAAGCAATCTCATCATTCTCTTCCTTGAACCTAACTATCCCTAGAGTCGGATCATAACTCATCTTAGAGGCCTCAATGAACGTTTTTTTGAACACTACTTGGCTTAGGCAATCATCTATCACCGGACGAGTATCCTCCACTATCATAAAGTCGGTCTCATAAGTGAAGTTTCCAACAATCACATGCAATCCTTTCACTCTTCCTACAAAATTACTTATCAGATTCTTATTGGGCATCATCCTATAACCAAGTTGTTTCTTTATTACCCAATTATAATAAGTCCTAGTCATGATGTTTATAGGAGACCTATGATAGATGTAAGCTTTCCATACATGCATATGCCCAATGTTGCATTGTATGTTGATGTTAGAGGGATCACCTACCTTAATAAGGGGTGAACCAAGGATATATGGTGTCTCAGGATCATCAAATAAATCCTTGTGATATTCCCGTTCTTCCTTGGTGGGCAACTTATCAAAGTATTCTTCTATGTTTTCTACTTCCCCTAACTTCTCTCTTTTATCAACCTCAACTTCCTTAATTTTATCCCTAGTCTCGGTTCCAACTTCATCCTTGTCACTTTCTTCTATATCCTTATCTATTGGCTTAATGGTGACAACATTGATAAAGTGGACGTGTTTGGATGACGAGGGGTCCTTAGTTTGGACTCCGCTATTGGCGTCCCTAGTGTCCTTCCTAGGTGTAGTTAACGCTTGGTTGTTGAGGGCTTTCAACAAGTTGTCAATCTTATTGGTCATCTCCGTTTGTTGTTGATTGAATTCGGTTTCAAACTTAGATATGCGAGCTTCTTGAGATGCCATAAACTTGGACATCAATCCTTCAAGATTGTTGGTACTACCATAGTTGTTAGAAGGATTGTTGTTGAAAGTACGGTTGGAGGATGGACCGTTTGGTTGGTAACGATTAGGCGGATTGGAGGAATTGTTTTGGTTTTGTTTCCACCTAAGGTTTGGGTGATTTTTCCAAGAAGGGTTGTATGAGTCACCGTAAGGGTTTGGCTCGGGCTTGAAAATGTACCACTTATCTCCCGCTTCGTCGGTACGTGAGGATGCGTAGTCCGCAAAAGCTGTTCCGGGGAGTTCCACGCAATCACGAGTGTCATGGGGACCACTACATAATTCGCATGAAGAAGTGATTTTATTCACTTGGATTGAAGGCTTAGGAGCTTTGTAAGATTTCATGAGAAACTTGACTTGGTCCTCAAGTTCCATGATCCTACGGTCAGGAGTGATATAATTGTTCGAAGGCAAAAATATTGCCTTGACCGTTTTGTTCAAATCACGGGGATCATTCCAACTTTCGTTGTCATAGAGAGCAAGATCTTCTATGAGTTCCCATGATTGTTCTGCACTTAGATCACGTAGCTTGTCACCGGCCGATTGGTCAATGGTTCGCCTTGTGGAGAGATCGATATGGTCATAGAAGATTTGGACTTGGAGCCAAAGATCTATGCCATGATGAGGGACTTTTTAGAGTAAGTCCTTGAAACGAGTCCATGCTTCATATAGAGTTTCACCTTGACGTTGTTGGAACATCAAGATATCATTTCTAAGCTTGGTAGTTCTCCCCGGTGGGAAAAATTGAGCAAGGAAACGAGTGGTGAGATCATCCCATGAGGTGATAGATCCCGCGGGTAAACGTTCAAGCCATTGACTAGCATGATCACGTTGAGAGAATTGGAATAGGCGTAATCGGGTCGACTCTCTAGTTGTAACATCAAGGTCTATAGAATCTACGATTTTAAGGAAGTCCTTGAGATGTTGATTAGGATCTTCGGAACGAAGTCCATGGAATGCACATCCGCATTGCACCAACCGGATGGTGTCGGATCGCAAGGGTGACACATTGGCTCCTTGGGTAAGCTCAATAATGTTTCGATATCCTTGGTGGCTAGGTCGGGAGTACTCTCCTAGGGTTCGGGGCCTAAGAGGTTGGGTTTCTAGTGGTGGGTTTTGTGGGTGGTCTTTTTGTGGTGGGTTGATGGGTTCAAAGATGTTACCACCTTCCATGATGTCGGACGGTAAAGAGTTATGAACAAAAACACGAAGAAATAAGATAGATTAAAGAAAACCTAAAAATAAAAATAAAATCTTACTAGAAAGGAATCTAGCAAGTAGACCTAATAAAAAGAAATCCCAACCTAGACAATAACTGTTCCCCGGCAGCGGCGCCAAAAACTTGATGCATGGGAATTGCACCAGGCTTTACCTCTCGAGGGATCTCGAGAAGCTTACAACCCCCACCAGGCAGCGTACCTGATCGTTGTAGTATAGTATAGTGACAAGTACCGGGGGATTGATCGTTCAACTCAGGAATAGTGTCGCTAGGATTAGAAAGCCTAAAAACTAGGTCTAGAGGTGAGGGATTATTCTTTTTGTATTTTTATATTTTATGAAAGCAAGTAAAAATCTCGGGTTTTGGAAGAGTGGGCGGAATTAGTTGCTAGCCAACTAACCCAATAACTAAGATGCAATCAAAATAAAATAACAGAAATGTAAATGAACTAAATTACTAATATGGAGTGAACAATAAATGGGAGAATTGTGTTTACTTAGATTTCACTACTCCCTAGATATCTTTTACAGGTTAATTAGTTGTTACAGTTGCGTGGATGACGGGTTATATTCCTTAATACTAATCATGGGGTGGCGTACTTACTTTTCCAATTCTATAAGCTCCTACTTCACTCGTATCGCCTGCAAGAAGCTCCTAACATGGGATCACTAGAATTCGCTCATGCATTAAATACAACCATAAAAACCTAGTACGCATCGGTTCATGTTTCTTAAGACGTTCAAGCAAGTTACACAATGGAGATCTGCCAGTTTTCTTAAGCCTAACATTGAAATCATTCATCCATTACAACTATAAACAAGCAATCAACCTATAATCAACATCTAGGTTTCATTACATCTAAGCAAACACACAAAAGATCTAGCCTAGCATGTTAAAATCAAGACAAGCGTAAGATATATTCAAACAACACATAGACATATTGAATGAATTGAAATAAAACTTATCTCAATTGAATATGAAGGGTTTCAAGGGGTGAAAACCCTTGAAAATACTGTTACAAACGAGCTAGGGTTTATTAGGTTCGGCCCTAGAATTCTTCACACAAGTTCCTCTCCTAATGAATGAAAAATAGAAAAGTATTTAATAGATTTCACGAGGTGACGGCGTCAAGAGTAAAATTCTGACGCCGTCATCTCGCCGCCAATAAAGTTCTCGGACTGCCTAGATCTAGATTTGACGCCGTCATGTGTAATCTTATTCCAGGCCGTCACCAAATTTACTCTTGACGCCCTTGTTCTGACGCCGCCACGTTTTCTCTGGGCCGTCATCCATTTTGCTCCTGACGGCGTCATCTTTTCCTTCTTGATGCCGTCATCTACTGTTCCCAGCAAGGAAAATTAAGACTTTGCCGTTTTCTTCACTTTTATGCTCCAAAAACGTCCAAAATGCTTCCTTTTCTAGAATTCACTCCCAAAGTACCTAAAATCACAAAAGGAACGATTTAGGGCAATATTTGATCAAATAAATTCCAATTCCGGCTTAAATGACCCCCTAAAAATGGATCATTTTTCGCCTCATCAGAACCCTACCTGTTCCGTGGCCTGTTATCAATAGGCCCCCGCCTAAAGATGGCTCTTCCAGCGAACCTGGTGATGATGATGATGATGATGATGATGATGATGATGATGACGATACTTCGTTTAACGATGGCATGCGACAATTCAAGAATATTTTTAGCAAATCAACATCGTTTGTCAAGAAAAATATGTTAACGAAGTTAAGAGATATATTCCAGCCTGAAGCTGTTGACACACGTGAACGAACTATTCAAAAAAATACCCGTGGACGTCCGAGCGCAAAGGACAAAAAGGGCAAGGCTACACAAGTCCCGGACTTGAATGAAGTCCCTGACTTAGATAAAGTACCAATCGTAGATCACCGAAGAAGTACAAATTCAGGATCTACAAAAGTCCCGAACTTGCAGAAAGAACCTGCAAGACATAACTCTTACACAGGTGATAGTCTACGCCACCGATTATATGCTGGAGATAGTGTGAGCAATGCGTTTATTGAGCATATTCCACATATTTTCTGTCCATACGTAATAAGCATACGTAATGTGCGGGGTGATGGAAATTGTGGGTTTCGGTGCGTTGCCCACAGTCATTTTCAAAACGAAAATAGGTGGGACAAAGTCAGACACATGTTGTTGCAAGAGTTAGATTATCATAGGCAAGCTTACATAAGTATGTGGCAGCAAAATGACTTTGACTTTCTTTGGTATACAATAGACTGGTTCAATGGAGGTGCACCCATCGGTCGCTGGATGGTGATGCCACTCACGGGGCTGGTTATCGCTTCAATGATTCACCGACCTGTTGTATTTATATCCGAGCAAGGTTGGAACACATGTTTTCCGCTTTTTACCGGCCCAAACTCATCACATGGAACCGACCCCCTTGTGATTGCGCGTGTGGGGGATGGAGAATATGCTCACTTTATTTTACCGACGCTAGACAGAGATTCTCCACTACCCCATATCCACCCACAAGGCCACAATGGAGGTTTTACAGAGTGCCAGTTGCAGCCGAATGGGAAACTTTGTATCAACATCGACTAATGAATCATTGATTTATGTTTTAAATAATTATACCGACAAAACCATTGTAAATGATTACTGATTTATGTTGTAAATAATAGAGATACTGACAAAACATAGTGAATCATATGTAATAGTTATTTATTTTTGTAGAAATGTAATTTTTGTATTTGTAAAACATTGTAAATAATTATCGATTTATGTTGTAAATAACTGTTTGTATTATACAGTAAATGATTAAATATTTATTTAAATTAGTAAATAACATTATTGATTGATTATGCAAATTCTTTTGTCAGGCGGGCCGAAGAAATCCTTTCTGGTGTCGATGTGATAGAGGATTTATTATAGAACGGAAATCCTGGCATGGTAGTCGTGGGCGACCGTTTTATGCATGTCAGTGGTAAATAATCATATGTTTGCTTAGTTATGTAAGTAATTTGTCTGTTAAAAATACATTTCTTATTATTTTCTTAACATGTAACAGCCAGGTACAAAAGACTATCGGTGTCGATACTTCAAGTGGAAAGATGAATTTGAAGAAGAGTATTTTAATCAAGCCTCTTCTTCAACGCAGTGCTCAAACTGCGTTGCTAAAGATAATGAGAACAAGTTGTTGAAGGCAAGAATAAAAGCGCTGGAGATAGAGTTAGAAATGGCAACGAATCCTGAGGATCACGCTTGTTAGTCAAGTGCCCGGCTCCATGATCTTTTAAATGAAATGAATAATCTTATATGTCATAGATGTTGTTGTTTTTAAATAATATGTATAACGTTGTCGTTTAATTTAATAATAACAGTTGTTGTTGCAGTTATTTAACGTGCTATTATACAAACAAAATAATTATACAAAACATTATTAAACACAAATATACAAAATATTATACATATACAATACATTTAATTAAAAAAAAATAATAATAAAAATAAAAACCCGCTAAACGACAAAATAAGGGAAAAGTCAAAAAAATATATATACTAAAGTACCCCTACATTTAGAAAAGGTTAATCTAACCAAATAGTCTCCGTCATTTTAACCCATCCCTATTTATTTTTATCTCTTTAGTTTAACATGGCAAAATATTTGACACAAATAATTTAAATTTTTTTATGTTTATTAGAAGAAAAATAGTACTCCGTAATGTTGATGCCAGTAAAAAACAGACTGTATAATGTCAAATCAGTCATCCCACATCGACCAGAGAAAGAAGTTATCACTAGTTTATATACACTCGCTAAACGGCTTATGATTGTCCCTTCGGGGACATCCGATAAAATTGGAACGATACAGAGAAGATTAGCATGGCCCCTACGCAAGGATGACACGCACAAATCGAGAAATGATCCAAAATTTTTTTCGAACCTTTTCCATACTCAGCCTCAACCCTAATTTCATCAAACAATTTTTTTTTGTATCCTGTTTTTTGAATTAGGGATCATTAAAATATCCCCTTATTATTGTTTTTATCAAAATGATTACATGTTATAGTTCTTTAAATTAATTGAATATTATGATAGTTTATAAGAGGGTTTGAAAACAATGATGATGGTTCAGAATGGATACCCTCACTTGGGTGTTTGGATTAACCTGTTACACAGTTTATTAGCTTACCGCGTTTTCAATATGCGATAAGTTCCTTTGTCAGTTTGGATATTAACGTACTAAGGAGGTGTTTGTTCTAACTTATTTGATGGCCTTATGAGCTTATTGAAAGTTTGATAAGCCCATAAGCTAATTTTAAATGGCTTAAAAGCTTATCAACCTTGTGCTTATAAGCCATTACAAATTAGCTTATAAACTTATCAAATTTCTCAATAAGCTCATAAGCTCGTTAAATAAGCTCATAAGCTCGTTAAATAAGCTCATAAGCTCGTTAAATAAGCTAAGACAAACACCCGGTAAGTTGTTTATCAGACTCGTCACATCAGCTTATATGGGGGTGTTTGTTCAAGTTCATATATGAGCTTATATGATTTTGATTTATATTTCATAAGCTCACTTGTTTGTGCTTATTTTCTAGTTTATGAACTTCCTTTATCTTCTTAAGTTATAATAACTTCATACGCTAGAAAATAATCCAAAAAATATGGGCTTATATGAAATGTAAGCCAATATCATATAAACTCATATATAAGCTTAAATGACCTGTCCTTCTTGGTCATTTTGCCATCATAAGCTCATGAGCGAAATTCAACACTATTTAAGAAGTTGTGTTTTTAATATAAATCCTAGTCCCTCTATAGAAAGATTAAGCGCCTAACCATGTTCAAATTTTCAGCTTTTGTAAGCAATTGATTTGTGATACCAAGAGAGGAAAACTGCATTTTATTATGTTGCAGTAAGAAAAATTGTTTGTGGTAACGGCTCAATTGTTTGCTGAATGTTATTGTTCACATCTTTGAAAAAGTCATAGTTGCATAGGTTATCGAGTGTCTGTCAATCATTTGCATTCAAAGTACTTATAGGTGTAACTTAGATCTGTCAGTTGACTATCTTTGAATCTTTTACCACTTTAACCACTTGCATTTCGTATCTTGTATTATGCTGCCATTTAGTTTGATATGATTTATATGTTCTTGGTGCTTATAGATCCTTTGTTTGGGTGGGTGTACGGAGTCATCTTGGATTTATTATTTTGCTGATATTGAAATCGTTAATACTTTGTGTTATAATTTCTAGCTGGTTTATATACGGGTGGAAAATAGGTGGTTTGAGACGGTTAAATTGGGTAGTTTTTCAGCACATATTAAAACAAGTCAGGTCAGGGTGCTCCACAAACGCTCTTATCTTTCTTTTCTGACTTGATAACCAATGTGTTAACTGTGATCACAAACGTATATTATGACAATAATAATCTGAACTTTTTTAGCCATTTAGAAGGTTTTATGCATTTGAGTACATATCAGATGACCTTTAACCCAATTGACACTCATTTGACATATTTCTTTTTAAGTTAAAATGTTATAGATTGACCCAATTAAACCCATCTGGTCCATTTGCATATTAGATGGTCGAATCTGTTCTATCAAATGGATTGGAAGGTGTGATCATGAATTTTTCTGAATTTTGTATTGTTACATTGGCTTGTTAGGTTAGTGTAATAGCTCAAGTCCTGTGATGTTTTGAAAGACCTGTGTCTAAAAAATGTCAGTTCTAGGCAATCATTAGGATACTAATTGCGCCTCTAAATTTAAATTCCTGTGATGTTTTGAATCTTTTACCACTTTAACCACTTGCATTTTGTATCTTGTATTATGTTGCCATTTAGTTTGATTTGTATGTTCTTGATGCACATAGATCCTTTGTTTGGTGGGTGTATGAAGTCATCTTGGATTTATTATTTTGCTGATATCGAAATCGTTAATAATTTGTGAGAATTTCTAGCTGGTTTATATTAAGGATGGAAAATAGGTGGTTTGAGATGGGGTCAGGGTGCTCCACAAACGGTCTTATCTTTGATTTTGATTTTATGTGGAGGCCATAATCAGCACTGATATTGCTGCTGATTTCTTCAATCATTTGTGGTCAGTAAGCTGATTGCTTTTACCATTCGTTTTGGCCAGAGGTAGCAAAATGGTGGTTTGTGCATTGGGTAACGGGTCAAAATGGGTTGGGTTAACAGGCTGTGTTGGATTGATCTGAAACATTCTTATGTCCATTTTTAAGAATTGCTTACGTAATTTCAAAATTTGTTACATATGATCAACAAAACTAGTCTATTACAAGTAATTTTTATGAAGTTAAATACACCTTGGGCAACTTTCAGCTCACATGACCTTTCGACCCGTTTGATCAGTTTTCTCTTTAACTCTTGTCTTTTGATTTTACCCATTTGACATTCTAACGATAATAAATAAACTACATCATCCATTGATAAGCAAGTAAATTGAAATAGTCAACTCTTGTGTTGGGCCTCTTGCCTCTGCATAATTTCCCTCTCGGCCAGTTTGTTCCTTGGATTATTGATGCTTGTTTAGTATCTAATCTTTGTTGTTAACTTGATCCTCAAATAGTTAGCTCAGTAAGGCTTTGGTTATCGGTCAAATCGGTCTTAGTTTGTCTTAGATGCGCAATCAACTCATTGAGGTAGGTCGCACCAACCAGATGGCCTTTTGGTTCATGCGGAGAGGGGCCTTTGCATGGACTAGTGGAGTGGTTGAGTGAAAAGTGTTAGATACAATTAGACTTGACGCTGACGTATACTGATGCAACAAGTTCTTTCCTTGATAGTTAGGGGCCTATCAACCGATCAGCGTATTAAGTGAAAGGTAAAAACATGGAAAGAAACCTATGATCACGTGTGTCCTTATATATGGAAATTGGTGTATGATTTTACACATATGATGTCTTTCTTTATAGTTATTTGTTTTCAGGTAATTGATGTCTTTCTAAGTTTATGAGATGCAAGGCATGATTTGTTTTGATGAGATAAGACATATCTGCCAATTAGGTGGCACAAGTCAATGATGATGATCATTATGGTACATCTGTACATTGAAGCTAGCATTTTGGTGGTAAATAGAGTAGATGTACTTCTAATTTGTAATGTTTGTTGATTGAAGTTATTGTATTTTTTTTAGTATTTAGATACAAGTTTCGTACCTGAGATTGTTTGTAGAGATAATCAAGGTATTTGCCTTCCAAAACTTTTATATTGATTGCAAGCCGTGTATAACAGCTGCGTACTCTATCTTGATGGTTGAGGTAATTGGTGTATATATCTTCAAAAAAAGTTATTTTGACTGTTTCATGGCGGTTACAGCTGCATAGTCTCGTGGAAGTGACCAGTTTGATGCAGACGATGTCTTTTACATGAGCGCTAGGTACAGTCTCGTGCCGTGGATGGTGCCATGGGAAAAAGTTGTGCCACCTTAGCACTTTTACCCGTGGCACCAGTTTTGGCTATGACATCAAAACACCCCCCTCTAGCATATCACGTGCCGCGTTTTTTTTTTTTTTTTTTTTTTTTTTTTTTTTTTTTTTTTTTTTAAATAAAACAATTTCCGCTCGAAGTGTTATACTAAAAAGAAACTTAACAACCAATTATAATTAGATTTTTGATATAATTCTAGAAGCCCTTTTTTTTGATGTCCAACAGTCCAAAAATACACGAGCGCAAAACATTAACACAACCAAACTTAAAAACCCTACTATTACCTTTGTTTTTCGTTCGGCCACAAATGCAAACACAACCAAACCTATTTTTTATATTGCAGTTTTTGTGGGTATAAAATCATTTAGGGTGCCTTTGGTTGAGAGGTACGGGAATGAGGGAATGATGATAACTATTATTGTACATGTTTGGTTGACATATATGGGTTTCAAGTTATGGACTCGTTCCTTAATAATTTCCTTACTCCACTCGCAAAAAGTTGGTTTAGATTAGTTCCATGTAATCATTCTACCCTACAATGAAACATATACCGATTGTGATTCTGAAACTTATACAAAATGCACCCTTAACATCACAAACACTTTTTAATCTACTACATAGTACAAACGCTAATCCTAAGATTCATGGTTTCTTTAGATGCCCATAAGTAATCAAGTTGAGTTGTGTTGATTGAACTCACTGATGAAAAATATCAGTTGCCACATTTAGTACCAACCTCACTTTGTTTACAGACTCTAAAGCTACCTATTGGAGGAGGCCAACATCGCTAGGGAAGATGAAGAACCTTACTTTGTATTATTATTTTCTTAAACGACAGACTAACAAACATTTACGTTTACGTACATCCTTTTTTCAAGTGGGATTTAATGCTCAACCTTTGGCGGAGGAACACTTTAGATACACAAACCTTTAGTTTTTTTCGAGAGAAATTACTGTGAAAAAGAACTTTGTTTTCTAGATAGTGAGTTGTTCATCCACATGTTTTTCGAGCTTTCTAAACGCAAAGTCCATTGCAAAATTTCTAAAATGAGCAACTAATATTGGTTCTGTTGGAGTTTGTATAGTTTTTGCGGCCATTTTCCCATGGTTTGCCTCATCAGAAACTTTCACAATCAGTGTCATATGGATAAGTGTTTCCAAAAAATTTAAAGTTTATACATTTAATTGTATTTTTTAATTTTTATAAACACTAAAAAATCGTAATGGTTAAAGTTAATATTAGTCCTAAAGTAAATATTGTCAAATCAGTCATCCCACATCGACCAGAGGAAGAAGTTGTAACTAGTTTATATACACTCGCTAAACGGCGTAACATTGTCCCTTCGGGGACATCCGATAAAATTGGAACGATACAGAGAAGATTAGAGCACTGGGTATGGTCGACGAACCAGGGCTCGCCGTCCGAGCTGGCGGATCCAACGGCGAGCCGTTGCTCGCCGCCACACCGAGCATGCCTCGCCGTTGCTCGTCGTTGGCTAATTCGCCGTGGCCACGGCGAAGCAAATCCCTGACAAATGTGCAGGTTAACGTTTGGGTTGTTTTGTTTTTTTTGAAAATTCGACCGTTTAAACAACGGTTTTTTTTTTTTTTTTTTTTTTTTTTTTTTTTCCTACCCTTTTTTACAACTATAAATACAACCTTCTTCTTCCATTCTCTTCACTACATTCACAAATCTAAACTAAACCTTTCTATACCTCTTCTCCTAATCAACAAAAAAATGTCTCAAAACCCGAACGAAGGAGGTTATTTCACGAACCTCTTAACGTCAAACCAACGTCCATACGGGGGAGCCTCAAACTCTTCTAGTCCCTCGTCTCCAAACCCTTCACCACCATACGGTTCACAACCATTAAATCCGAGTGACATTTACCGTAACCAACAATTAGCCTTTCAACAAGGATTCACAAGTCAACAACAATTCAATTTATCGCCACAATTTTATAACCCGAATCAACCATCCACTTTTCCTCAATCACAACCGACACAACCAAATCAAGGTACTTTTAAAGTACCTAAGCCAAGATCACCGGCCAAAGGCCGAGGAAAAAAAACCAAAGCCCAAAGAGGAAAAAACGTCGTAAATTTGGACGCGGACGATGACGAAGACTTGGAAGAAGCTGTTAATACGCGTGCGCGAAAGTTGTGGTCGAAACAAGAAGAAAATATTCTTGCGGAAGCGTGGATAGAAGTTTCTCAAGACGAGGAGCTCGGAAATGACAAAGAGAATGAATTTTTTTGGAACGAAATTCATGCACTTTTCAACGAGCGGACTACTGAAGCCCCACGAACAAAAAACATGCTATCCGGTAAATGGACAAGGATCAATGCCGACTGCCAAAAATTCAACGCTATTTATAAACATTTAGAGCGTCGCAGTGGTGAAAATGAGCATGATCATGTCGAGAATGCCAAAACGAACTTCTCACTACGTTTTGGACAAAGGGGTTTCACTTTGGTTCACGTTTGGGAAATCCTGAAACGCTACCCGAAATGGGATGCTGAAGAACCTCTAGACATTACATGTCTTGAGGATATATTCGGGCCGGACAAACGACCTCGTCCCGAAAGAAGCAGCAGGCGACCCGGAAAGAAACAAAAGTCGACGGAAACGTCGAGTGCGACGAGTTCCGGGGGGAGTCAAACGAGTACTTTTTCGGGACAATTATCCGAAAAATATAATCAAGCGAAAGACGCTCAAACGGCTTGTTACGAGGCGCGGAGGAAGAGGGAGGAAAAGGCGTTCGAGAAAGAAGCTGCGTTGTTGGAGTGGCAGGATATGCAGATGCTAATGCTCGATCCAAACACTTGCCCTGACCCGATTAGAGCCGAAGTAATTCGCAAGAGACAAGCACGAATAACTCAGAAATACCAAAATCTCGACCGCGAAGATGACGAATAAAATGTTTTACTTTTCCTATTAGTATCGTATGTTTTATTTTCCGTATCGTTTTTTTTTCCATGTTGTATGCGTGTTTTTTTTCCTCGTATCGTATTTTTTTTCTTCCGTATTGTAACTTTTTATTTTATGAAATAAAATTAGTATGTTTTTTAATTTTTAAGTATTTGTGAAATTAATTTAATTTATTTAATGAAATGAATAAAAAAATAAGTGTGTAAGAGGTGGGGCCCGAATGGGGAAGTGAAGGTTTGTTGTTTGGTGAGGGGGGGTTTGTTGTGGTTTGTTGAAGTTGGGGTGTTTTGGTGATGTGGCATGGTGGGGCCCGAATGGGGAGCCCAAGCCTTGTTGCCATACCCAGTGCTCTTAGCATGGCCCCTGCGCAAGGATGACACGCACAAATCGAGAAATGATCCAAATTTTTTTTCAAACCTTTTTCATGCTCACCCTAATTTCATCACACAATTTTTTTTGGACACCTTGGTATAACTTCTTTTTTTTTTGTTCTGTTTATTTGAGTTAGGGCTTGAAATTGATTAAATAGCAGTGATCATTATCATGTTCATTTATTATTGTTTTTTTTTCAAGATGATTATATCTTATGTTTATGTTAAATTTACTCAATGTTATGATAGTTAAGAGGGCTTGAATACAATGATGATGCTTCTGTTCTGTGTATTTGCTATTATAATAATTGTCTTTCAGAATGGATACCCTCAATGGGCTGTTTGGATTCGCTTGTTACACACTTATTTGCTCGTTGCGTTTTCAAATTGCGATAAGTTCCTTTGTCAATTTGGAATTGGATATTGTTTGTTTTAGCTTATTTGATGGGCTTATGAGCTTATTGCAAATTTCGATAAATTTATAAGCTCATTTGTAATGGCTTATGAGCTTATCCGCTTGAGCTTCATAAGCTCAAGGTTGATAAGCTTTTAAGCCATTATAATGGGCTTATCAGATTTTCAATAAGCTCATAAGCCCGTTAAATAAGCTAAGACAACACCCAGTAAGCTGTTTATCCTAGGCTCTTCACATCAGCTCATATGATGGGGGTGTTTGTTCAGGTTCAAATATGAGCTTATATAATTTTGGCTTATATTTCATAAGCTCATTTTTTGGCTTATTTTCTGGTTTATGAACTTCTTTAATAAGCCAAAAAATATAGGCTTATATATCATATAAGCTCTTATATACGCTTAAACAAACACCCCTAAATGACCCTGTCCTTCTTGGTCATTTTACCATCATAAGCTCGTGAGTGAAATATAACACTATTTGAGAAGGTGTGTTTTCAATATAAATCCTGTTTCTCTCTTCTAAAGAGATTAAGCTTTTAAATAAGCTAATCGTAACAAAGTATAAAATTTTCGGCTTTTGTTTGCTATTAATTTGTAACACTAGGAGAGGAAAACTGCATTTTATTACGTTGCAGTAAGTTGAAATTCCTGTAATCCTACCACATTTACTCCTCATACAACACATGGTAGCCGTGATCGGCAAGATTCAATATCTTCAACCGTTTGTGGTAACGGTAACTTTTGCTTCGCTATTTGATTTTTTTGCCTGTGTATAATCGGGGGTGTAACTTAGATCTGTCAGTTGACTATCTTTGAACTCTTTTCACTTTAAGCACTTGCATTGCGTATCTCATATTATGCTGCCATTTGGTTGGATTTTGTATGTTCTGGACGCTTTATAAAGTCTTTAATTGGGTGGGTGTATGGAGTCATCTTGGATTTATCAGTTTGCTGTGTGAGAATTTTTAGGTGGTTTAAATAAAGTTTGGTGATAGGTGTTTTGAGACGGGTTAAATCGGGTAGTTTTTAAGTAAATATCAATAGAGGTCGGGTGAGCGTGCCGGAAAGACACTCTTATCTTTCTTTTTTGACTTGATAACCATTGTGTAACTGTGATCACAAAAGTAGATTATGACAATAATAATTTAAACTTTTTTTGGCGGTTTGGAAGGTTTTATGCGTTTGAGTATATTTCCGATGACCTTTAACTCAATTAACCTGGTCGAGTCATTTGACATGTTTCTCTTGAAATTAAATGCTCATCTGGTCCATTTGTATATTAAATGGTCGAAACTGTTCTATCGAATGGCTTGAAAGGTGTGATCATAAACTTTTTTCTGAATTTAGTATTGTTACATTGGCTTATTAGGTTAGTGTAATAGCTCTATTGCTGTGATGTTTTGAAAGACTTGGGTATAAAAAATGTCAGTTCTAGGCAATCGTTACGATACTAGTTGTGCCTCTAAATTTAAACGCTTACCAGATGCGCAAAGAATGAAAAACACAACCTAACTATTGAAATACAAAGAGAGCTCAATCACATTTTGTTGCAGTACATGAACTAAAGCTAACAAAGATTATCCTAGAACATGTGGAAGCCATAATCAGCACTGATTGCTGCTGAGTGCTGATTTGTTCAATCATTTGTGGTCAGTAAGTTGATTGCTTTTACCATCGTTTTGGCCAGAGGTAGCAAAATGGTGGTTTCTGCAGGTTGGCGTAACGGGTCAGAATGGCTACGGTTAGCAGGCCGTGTTGGATTATCTGAAACATTCTTTTGTCCATTTTAAAGAAGTGCTTACAGAATTTTAAATTTGTTACATATGATTAACCAAAGCAATCTATTACAAGTAACTTGTACGCAGTAAAATACACCTTGGCAACTTTCAGCTCATATGATCTTTCGACCCGTTTGACCAATTTTCTTTTAACTTTTATCTTTTGATTTTATCCATTTGACATTCTAACGATAATACATAGCCTACAATAGTTCATTGATAAGTAAACTGAAATAATCAACTCTAATGTTGGGCTTCTTGATTGTGCATAACTTCCATCTCGACCCAATTTGTTCCTTTGAATATTAATGCTTGTTTAGTATCTAATATTCTAATCTTTGTTATTTACATGGTTCTCAAAGAGTTAGCTTACTAAGGCTCTAGTTATTGTTGGGAATAAGTGAGTTTGGAAGTTTACTACTCACAAAGCAGAAGGTACAACCAGATGATGCTGGAACTGATTGTACATGGTTGTTAGCAGATGGTACAAGCTGATGATGCAGACAATACCATACTTATTTGACACACACAAACTTGATCAAATTGCTTCTGCCATCTACTTCTTGCCAGGGGCGGAGGCAATGGGGTGGCTAGCGGGTGCTAGGCCTCCCCCAACTAGCCTAATAAGCAGGGCCGGATATCACAATTTGCAAGGTGATCGACGACACAAAGCTTTTATCTTTTTGAGGGGCGCAAGATTTTAAACTTCAAGAATGATATAATCTGGTTTCTACTTTTAAAATGACAAGAGAATGTGCTAAAACGTAATACTTGGAATCATACTAAAATAAGGTATGATCAATTAGTTTTCTAAGTGATTAAGAAAAATGTTAGAAAATGGCGGAACAGAGGTATCAAGGTTTGAGATGAAGATGATGATGATTTTGGGTCATCTTTACTTCAGCCCCCCTATGTTTGTGCTTTCTACAATTTTGTCCCAATTAATAAAATATATTTAAAGATGAGTGCAAAATTCTTTACATAGTTCACAGTTTTATTATCCCTTAGTTTTACAAATTTAATACCAATGGCCAAATTTGATATAAGAGTGCATCTTATATATTGTGTAAAGAGAATCAAATGTCTATAATAATATAGCTCGCATAAACTTGTCATGTTTAATTTCCGATTGCTTTTATGCTTATAACATAGTGTGAAAATTCATAAATGTTTTTACCAGTTGGAAGCGTAATTTTGTGGATATTGTACAGAGCCTTCAAAATCGATAAGACAACCATGCTTATCGGCAGATGAAAACATAAATGCTTGTTTGCTTATTGGTTGTTTATGAAATTGTTATATACTTAATTATATATTGTGATTATTCCAAAAATTATATTGGCCTCCCCTAACTTAAAATCCTGGCTCCGCCCCTGCTTCTTGCTCTATAGTTTTCAGTTACCACCATTACGTTGCAAACCCGTTTCGTTGCTGCTCAAGGTTTGCGTGTGTGAACTGCATATATCCTGAAGTGCCTTAGCTCGTAGACTCCAGCAACTTTACGGGGTGCCAAACGTACTTAAAAGGACAGGGAATCCGATCCCGTGCAGTTCCGTATAATCATTGTTTTAGTTCTGCATTGTTGTTGTCCAGGTAGATGATTTTGTTGTTTAGACACCAAGCTAAACCATGCTCGAGACCCGAGTATGTTATTTTAATTGTTGTCATCTGGAAAGTAAACGGTGTTCTTGACAATGTTTCTGGTCGACATGCTGTTGTTGGAGTTGTCATACGGATATGGATTCATGTTTGTTTCATAATTGTATTGCTTGAGAATGTGCTATATTTGGTTCATTTACACATTATACAACAGTTATTAATGTTAGAGTTTGACAATCAAATACACGTATTGCGGAAGCTAGGATCAAGTATAACACATAAATATTAACTAAAACATAAATAGTAAACGTACCCGATGCACTTCAAATAAACCTTGATTCTTGGACAATTAGATCAATGATAAACCCCTTACCGTTTTGTTTATCGATCTCTTGATAATTACTAAAGTAAGTAATTACCTCGTTCTTGTACACACAAACTACCAACGAATAAAGGTTGTTGCAAGTAAACAAAACACTTGTGTTTTTGACTTGGAAAAATCGATCCAAAGAACCCTAGGAGGGGAGGGACGATCGGCCAAGACACAAAGAAAGAAAACAAGATTTTTAGGGTTAGAGTGTGTGCACAAAAGATTGTTAAGTCTAACCCCAAGGCCTTGTATTTATACTAGATGTTTTCTTGGTGACCAAGCAAGGGTGGGTCGACCCTTTTGGTGGGCTTCGACCGGCCATAGGATCCCACAAGGGATTCTAGATCCTTCTTGACACCCAAGTTACACTCTAGTCCTTGTCTTTCTTATTTAACGATAGTTAGTCCATACGGTTAACAACTAACGACCGTTTAGTCCATTAAGTGTTATAAATATATATATTTCATACATTTAATAAATATATATATTTATTTACATTATTCTTGTTTGTAAAGTGTGCAATCCTGAGGTCTCGCGTTCGATCCTAGACATTTACCTATTAATGTTTATACGTAACATTTAACAGCTCCCACTCGTATATTCATTAATAGTAAAATGACATTGGTTAGCGTCTTGCAACACTCCAATGCCCCTAGTTCAAACCGAGCTAGGTTTCCTGGAAAAACCTTTAATGATTCATCATTATAATTATCCTTTCATTACTAATAACGCATTAATAAAGATGTGAGTTCCTTTATTAAAATTCTGTTTCTCGTTTCTTTATGATTGAACAAAATTACCAAAACATCTGAACGTATTCCAGATAGACTTTGGGCATGGCCATGCAAACATTTTGTCAACCCTACGAGGGGCCCAGCAGTATTAAACTTCTGAACAAATCAGAAGGAATGAATTCTTTCTTGACTACAAGAATAACCCATGAACTTTGCAACACTTCTGAAAACAATCCTTATGACTCCCTGTTACGGTGAGCGGTAAATTGCTTCACAAAAATGCACTACATCCATGACACTTATCTGGTATCTCAAGTCTGAGGATAACTTTAAATATGATTCCCACATTACATATTAAATCATATTGTTGGGATAAGTCCAATATTCAATTCATCGAATATCATGTGAAATTGGTATGACTACGCATCAATATACTTTCAAGTATATCCTAAACCAATACTCAAATTTGTCTTGGTTTAATGATATTCCCATATCATTAATCGACAATGGACATTTAGAATAATAAATTATTCAAGGATCTTAAACATGCAAATATAGGATATATTATTAAGACAATGATAAATAAACATAAAACTTATTTTATTCCATTAAAATAATAATTGTACATTAC
The DNA here is from genome assembly GCA_030686995.1 of Artemisia argyi. Classification (NCBI taxonomy): domain Eukaryota; kingdom Viridiplantae; phylum Streptophyta; class Magnoliopsida; order Asterales; family Asteraceae; genus Artemisia; species Artemisia argyi. The sequence continues at coordinate 39,563,783 of CM060706.1, forward strand.
ATCCTTTATCCAAACACTAATCACAAATGGGCATGAAACTTTCAGCTAATCTAAGTCCTACACCTGCAGCATGCTTGTGAAGCTTAGTGCCAGGTAGAGGCTTTGTTAATTGATCCGCCAAGTTATCATCTGTGTGAACTTTGAGCATTTCGATTTCACCTATTTCGACTTGTTCTCGAACATAGTGATGCTTAATCGGGAAATGTCTGGTGCCTTTCATGATTCCAGGCTCATTGGCAAATGTGATTGCAGCAGAATTGTCACAATACATTTTAATAGGTCTTTGAATCGAAGGCATGACTCCAAGCCCTGAAACAAACTTCCTAATCCAAACAGCTTCCATTGCAGCTTCTGAAGCAGCTATATACTCACTCTCTGTAGCAGACATCGCTAGTACACTCTGCTTTCTGCTCCTCCAATCCACTGCTCCTCCATTAATGACAAAGACATAACCCGTCTGAGACTTCGTATCATCCTTATCACCTTTCCAAGAAGCATCGCAGTAACCTGTAACATCAAGTTCTGCCGATGGATTTCCCCCATAAACCAAAAACATATCCTTAGTTGCCCTAAGGTACTTAAGAATATTCTTAACAGCAGTCCAGTGAGCTACACCTGGATTTTGCTGATATCGACTGGTTAAATTCTGAGCAAACGCTACATCAGGTCTTGTGCTTTTCACCGCATACATTATAGATCCCACAGCCGAAGCATAAGGGACTCTTTTCATGCGTTGCACCTCTGCAGGTGTTGAAGCACAAACCTTGTTGCTCAAGCCATGTTGCTCTTGCATCGGCAAATATCCTTTCTTGGAATTTTGCATATTGAATCTCTTCAATATTTTATCAATGTAAGCACTTTGGCTTAATCCAATTAATCGCTGAGATCTATCTCTATATATCTTGATTCCCAGAATAAATGCAGCTTCCCCTAAATCTTTCATAGAAAAACAACTTCCAAGATATTCCTTAACCTTTTGTAAACTTGGAATGTCGTTCCCCATGATCAATATGTCATCGACATATAATATAAGGAAAATCACATTACTCCCACTAACTTTGTGATATACACATGGCTCATCAAGATTTTTAGTGAATCCATACTTTTTAATCTCACCATCAAATCTCTTATTCCATTGTCGTGATGCTTGCTTTAATCCATAAATGGATCTTTTAAGCTTGCATACACGATTTGGAAATTCTGGATTTACATACCCCTCAGGCTGCGCCATATAGATGTCCTCATCTAGGCGACCATTTAAGAAGGCGGTTTTAACATCCATTTGCCAAATCTCATAGTCATAGTAAGCGGCTATGGCTATAAGAATCCTAATTGCCCTTATGTCAGCTACAGGAGAAAAGGTCTCCTCATAGTCAACACCAAAAGTTTGTGTATAGCCTTTAGCTACACAACGGGCCTTATAGGTGTGTACAACGCCATCCATGTCAGTCTTTTTCTTGTAGAGCCATTTACTCCCAACTAGTTTGGCACCCGGAGGTAGGTCTACTTCTTCCCAGACATCATTGTCTTCCATGGATTGCATTTCCCCATCCATTGCTTCTTTCCATTTGGCCTTTTCAGGACCATTCATGGCAGCTTTATAACTTGTAGGCTCATCAAGATCACCCAGTATATGCTCATCACTCTCCACATTAAGACATAGACGAGTAGGAGCTTTTACTGGTCTTGTTGACCTACGAATGGGAATCACTTCAACTTCAGGTGGAGGACCTAAACTTTCAGGTTCTACCGGAAGTTCGTTAGTGTTTTCAGAAGGT